>OU538803.1:10000000-11452500 GCA_912999815.1 Campaea margaritaria
CATAGGAGAATGGTACTTGTGGTTGTTTTAACAATGTCAAGGAAACGCGACTGTCATTTGTTTCGATCTAAATAGCGACATTTAAACAAAGCCTGTCTAGATAATCTATTCTCTACACTGTGATAATAATATGTAGAGATCTAGGGCTGTAACGTTACTGATATGAAGTTTATGTCCCCTCCGACTAGCTCATAAAATAAGAGTAATAAATTCGCGGAAGCCAAGTGCTCGGTATGTATGTAATCCTGGTGGATCGTTGCCGGCGTTGTGGCCAGTTAGTTCCTTCATTGCTTAGGCGTTAGTGATGTGCGTAATGCCGCAGCGCGGGTATCGATTAGAGCGAATCGGGATTAGATAGGGATAGAAAACTTAATAACTTTGGTTTTGTCGGATAATATTATCAGCAGTATATGTATAAAAATATATGAAAAACTACAACTTTATAGATTCAAGTGCAATTAGTTGTGAAATACCTCAATTGGGCAGTGCCATCAGTATGAAAATAATAATCAACTTTTAAATTATATGAAAACTAAGGCTACTTTTGAAAATTAAGACTTTTCTTATAATCGACTCAAATCGTTTCCTATTTTAAAAACAACAGATACATTTTATTATACATGTCGGCCATTAAACGTCGGTAGTTTATTTAATTCAAATCGTGGAATAATCTCGATTGTTGTGCCGGATAGAACAATAATCGGCAATAATCGAGCATCTTTAGCAGCTCGAGCAGGAGGTGCGGCGCGGCCGGCAGCGCGGGTCGACGTTCGCCCGCGCGACCGATCGCAACTGAAGGTCAAGGCTGGAGCCGATCGAGATCCTACCAGCACCGCACTCGCCACTCGCACACCACTAGTACGACAGTACTACTCCACCGCCGCCTCTCCCCGCTCGCTCTCGCACGCCCGCACCAACGAAAGAAAAAGTGACAGCCAAACCTGAATAGAATGCGAGGACGAATAAAAATGAAAGCACTGTTTATCTTGCGCGTCTAGTAGGCCACTAGTATACGAATTTCAAATTGGGAACACCTATTTCGGGCGACAAATCGATCGGATGTATTCGAAATCGATCTGCTAACGAGTTGCGTTCGATTGTTAGATGGAGGTGCCAAAATATCGATTAGCATTCTACGCGATTAGGTTAACTGTTTAGTTGCACTTTGCAGTCCTCGTCTAGTTGTAGGTACCTAATGAATATCGATTAACTTATAACTGGCCTGTGCTGTCGTGAATTTGATACTTTGATAATTTCGTCAAATCGTTCCGAAAACTCGGCCAATCTTCGCGGGCGACGAACTGGAAAGAAATTAAGATAAAACTTTGTTTCTTTGAAGCTCGGTCAGGAGTGAAGCCAGCTTGTGGAACAACAAGGGCAGTCTCGTTTTATTATTTATCGTTTTAGCTTTGTTTTTAAAACTGTACCGCCATTCGCACCCTAATTAAAATGTTCGAATCGTATTGGTCGCGGGCTCGGTGGCGCACGATTCGTATCATTTTCGTTTAATGAGTTATTTCGCTCGTTGGCCCTTGGTAATGGTTATGTAGCTGGATCTCGATCTGCCTCCATAAAAACTGCTCTTTACTGCTTCTCATTAACAAATACTTTAAAAATAAATATCAATTCGTGTTGAGCACCTCATTTATAAGCAAATTACGAGGAGCTGACTTCTTGAACGGTTCAATTGACGTTATAAATGACTGATCCGAAACGATTGTGTCGTTCTGTGTTCTCAGTGATAAGGGCATAACATACCTAGGCTAATGATCCAACATCTGTTGGCAATGAAGCCGATTGACTATGGCCGTTTTTTGTCGATATTAAACACGTTTTTTGAAACTCCTCTAAATATGTAACTACGAGCGTGCGTGCAGCAAAGTGGTAAGCGATCTAATATTTTCACAGTTTGATGGGATTCGTTGCGCGTCGAGTCGGAATCGAATCGCGACCGGATCGTAGTTACGTACTGGCTCGTGGAATGTGTTGTACATCCTCCACTGACCATCAACAACTCTACTACAAGGGCTTGCCACCGAGAAATCCATTCAAGAATGTTTTATACCCCTGGTTGAAAGATAATGCCACCAATCATGGACCTCATAACTAAACTACAAGCAGGGAGGAAGATACATCGCATCTCCAATTCTCCTTCCATATAATGTCCTGTTCATCCAAAAGTTGTATGTAACAGATTGCAACTATGAACAACCAAATATTTTTCTAGTTTTCACGTTCATTCTCGGTTTTCACATGTTGTTTTATCAGGGGCACCAACTATTTCGCCTCACCAGCCAGCACTTTCCCTGAATGGGTGCTTCAAAGTCTCCAAATGACATTCGTGATGGATCATCCCAGAAATGTCGGTCCATATCGTCCTATTGAGAGTTATTCAAGTTATCTATAGTATCGGCTAGTCTCGGATGCACCTAGTCCGACTAAATGTCACTCGGTGAGCGTCGCCGCATTTAGTCGATCCGAAATAGACGCGCGTTCAACAACCCTAACATTCGTCATCCGCCTCCCGACTCGGCACCTGACCTTTACATCGCCGCCTGTGCTGTATATAAGCAAATGAGTCTGAAAACAAAGGCGGCGATAGAACGAAAATAATACCAAAAACTCGCTGGTTCCTATAGATTCCTAGTTCGACGCATCGTAAAGAAACGCCGAAAATTCGTCAGTCGATTATCTCTCGGCCATTCCCGAGCTGTCAACTCAAGTTTAAATTTAATTGACCGTTGGTTTCAAGCGGCCCCGTTCTTCGAAGGTTTCAACCGAAGCCCCGACCCAAGCGATATCACTGCAGTTTTCGTCTCGTCATAGTGACTGTGCAGCAAAACCTGACACCTCGCCGTCGATAAAAAAACAATCGATTGTTTAATATCGTTTGGGAGCGTATCGCTCGTTTCGGTAAATAAAGTCGAGAGCTCGCAATATACGAGAACAAGGATCGCTCGTCTGGCCAAAGTCAAAGGTCCCATAATTATGGAAGAGACGCTGAACCCGCGCTGCCGTAGTTGTGAAACTTACAGTTCAATGTTTGTAAACAAATCCGGCGTACATTTACGCGTTTTTTCCGCGCCACTGTTCAGTACAGCTGAGCTTTTATTGCGCAATCTCAGCTTTATTACTCCACGGCACCTACTTACGGGAGAATTTAGGACGGCTCGTGAATGTCACGGAGGAGCTCGGGGCTCCCGATGTGTAAATTAAAGAATTCGGTCTCTGAAGCAATCTCCGAAGGGATTGCCCGTCTGTGCGTCACTGAAATTGGCCATCGACATTTCTAGCGCTCTGTTATTTCTAGAGCCGCCGCAGGCGCCAACTTTAGATTAGCTACAGGGCTCATCTGCATTCAGAATCGTTATTTGCGGAGCTTAATAACTTCATCCTCCATTCAGATCCTCGGGGACGGATCGGGCGAACAGTGACGCGACGTCAAAATCTCACTAAATGGATTAACTCTTTCAGCCAGATTCTAAATGCGCAAATAACTTTTAAAGAAGCACAACACTGACTGCGAATTAAATAATGTAATTTTTTGTGTTTTTTGTCTTCCTGTCCAGCTGAATGAATAGCTGATGGTAGCGATAATGAAGATTTTAAGCTCGGGTTTCAGTCGCACGTCGCGAAGGCGCGGCATCGGTTTCATAACAGGTTGTTTGTTTTTGAACGAACAATCCGAGATTACTCGTCACAGTAGGAGCTTTGGTTCGTCTTTATCGTATTGTATTAAGCCGTGGTTATCCCACTTGCGTTGACCTTTGACGTCCGTAAAACACAATGGGCTAGATTACATAGTTTGATTAGACGATCTACTCTGGCTGTAGACTGTAGACGTTGTAATTTCATTTACCTATCATATCATATGCCTTATGTGGAAAACAATATGTCACCTATTATATTGTACTGCGTAATATTTCTCATCCTTTTTTAAAGTAACTGAGTTATTATATTTACTTACTAGGTACGTACTTAGTCTAGTCTAGACTCTTGCCCCCGAGCTAGGATTTCTTAAGGAAATCAGAAGATACGCCCAGCTACTTCAATCGTTTCTCAGTCAAGGTTTCCTCGGACTCAGATTTTTGTTTATCCTCTTCCGAAATTACCTACCTACGTTTTTTTTAACGAATGATGCACTGCCGGCCTCCGGTGACAAAATCTTTTGTGCAGAGGCGAGCAAGCGCAGCCTTCAGTAGGTACCAGTAACCAGACAGACATACAGACACTCCTTTGTTTCCATATTAATATTTGCAGATTCACTGAGACCTCTCGGATTCGGATTGGCTGTACATATTGGCTCGACCGGGTTTCTTTTTGATAAACAATAACATGCGAGAGAAAATGTTTGGTCATTTTAACTTACCACTACGGACTTGTGAGAGATTCGAAATCAGCAGTGACCGATGAGTCAAAACAGTAAACTGTCCTCGATTATACGCGTATGTGTCGATTTCGCAATTCAACTGTTAATGTATTTTTTTTTTGTGAGTCGCTTAACTCAAATGCGCCTGTAAATAACGTAAAAGCTCCCCGTTGATGAAGTGAATTATCTCATTAGTAAAATCTGTACTAACGTCGTAGTACTTTTAGTAAGTATCTTCTAAACTTCCAACATTCTCAAACGTTCCTTCCGTAAAGTTACGCAGGATCGTGTACAGGGTCGATTCTCTCCCGGCATTGTTTCAAAGGTCCATGTTTCATATTGTTGTTAGGAATAAGGTAAAAGATGGAACACGGTGGTGAAAATTAAAATGATACTTTCTTGTCGGTTCTTCTCCAATGGTCGCATTCTGGGTCTGGTGCTAGCGAGCCCTGCTGAATAGTATTAGATATCTACATTGGATCTAGGTATGAACCTAATAATATTTGTTTCCTTTTATATCCTTTCCAGCTTACTTATTTCAGTACATACTAGTTCTAAAACGTCCTTCACAGCAGGAAATTGTTATAGAATTCTAGGAAAATTACGTTTAATTAAATTGAACTGCCTATTGTGTTCACAATTTGATTCAGTCTCAAATCTTTATTAAGAAGCAGATTTGTAGCATAATACATTCGCAGTATATTTAAATTATAAATATCTTATAAAGACTACTCTGTACTAAAAGCTACGCCACACGTGCGATTTAATCACAAAGTTCTAATAATAAATAATCTGTGACGATATGTTTTTTTTTATTGTAGTATAGGCAAACATTTGACCGCAGCCTCACCTGGTGGTAAGTGTCGACACGGTCTATGGTGGAGCATGGCTTGCCTAGTAGATACCTATTCAGATTCACTCTCGACTTGAAGACTTTCAGATTATAGTTTTCGTGTTATGTGATATATTATGTGTTAAATGTGAACTTGATTAAGTAATCCAACATTCTAAAGCTCTAGGTACTTCCAAGTGCTTTGAATAACTTTATTTATTTATTCAAGTCTAGAGTGAAAACGGCATCGCAACGTCACATTCTATAAGATGAGATCGCAGTCAAATTCTAACGTAAACGCATCTCCAAACCCATTTTTCACCAAAAAAATCGCCAGCTCTTTATCTCTCTTAGCACGGTACGGCACCCGGCTAACATAATCGCAAGTCGTCGGTTATACGACGCTCGCGCAGGTCATTACCGAATAGCAAACCAAGGCCAGATGCTATCAACGTTTAGTTAACTAAATATACCTACATATTATAGGTACGTACACTTCTTACACCACCTGGACACGCTTTGTCGAACTGAATGCCCGTGCGTTGCTAAGGACCAGTTCTAAAGCTTTTTGTCACTTGTGTAGGGTAGATCTCAAAAATAGACCAGAGCCTTAGAATTACTACTAAAGCTTTATAGGCTGACAAAAGTGCGTTGATAAAGCAAAAAGCCTAAGGACCTTCGGTTTCTGGAGCGGGGATCTGAGTACATCCCTCCCTATTTACAGTTTACAGTGGTTTGAGATACAAACCTGAATTTGGGTTACTCTTTTGTAGCTACTCTTGTACTTATTTGGCTGAATATTCTGGGCGTTTCCCTATTCCTATTGAGGTTGACAACTGCTATTTGCAGAAGGAAGTTAAAGTGGAACCAATTTCGATTCGGGAGTTAGTTTGACTTTGGTTCTACGTATTTGCAAATCCACTTTGATATATACGATGGCATCATCATGCTGTCTCACGCGGCCAAGAACTCAAACAAAATACACGTTAACTTTAACCTAAAGACAAAAATTCTTTGGGAAGTTAAAATCTTTGTCTTTTATTGGAATTTGATTAACTAGACTTGTAAATGAAGCAGGAAGCTTGCAAATGGAAACAGTTCACATTAAAAGTGCCCCAAAACTACAAAAACTGAAACAAATGGATGACAACAATACTAGAACTGCTCCAATATTCATCTTCGCCAATCTGCAAACGTATAATTTATAAACAAAGACGTTACGCAACCAGCCTGGCCTCTAGGCACCAGCCGGAAACAGAACGGCAATGAGGGAGGTCGAAGGCACCAGATATCAACATCTGACTAACGTCTATCGTGCTCGGGCTCTGCGAAATACCTAAAACCACTTTTGATATTTCACCGGCAGACCGATAAAGGAGACGTGTGTTGGATTCTTGTTTTTAGGGTACCGTCGGGGACCGCAATGGACTCATCTAGAACGGTCGCCCTTAGTTTAAATGGTTACGAGATTATAAATTATTTTGTTTACTGAGCCAAACAAGCATATTATTACGTGTTATTTAGTTTCACCCAGACTGTACTCTCTGTTCGGTCATCTATCATCATCTATGCTGTAGGTTTACGAAATTAGAGTCAACCGCAGAAGTTCAAAAATTCATAATCAAACTGGTATCCTTGTGAAATCACTCAATGTAAAGTTCACGGTTCAGCCAGATTTGTAAGCCGCTGAAGGTGTAAGCTAAGGTCTATGTCAGTGCACCGCCTCAGGTTGATTAACCGATAACGCTTATCGCCAGAACGTAAATCTTCCTGCAATACCGAATGTGTAATGTTGCACAACATGCCACTTACAAATCTTACACGTTTGAAGCATATGTTACATCTCAGATGAGATTTGAATGAATTTATGTGGGAATGTCCGAAACATTTAAAAAATAGCCATGTGGCATAACTACCGAGGTATGTCCAAGGTTGAAGTCGCAAAATGAAATGAAACTAGTCCTGGGACGTTCTGCATCATCTGATGGTTCATTTGGAAGAAAATAATAAAAAAACGCGTCGTTTAACAACGTCACGAGTTAACGACCAGGAAGACATGAAGAATGACTTGATTATCCCCTGCCCGCTAGGTACAATGGCTGCGCGGGTACTAGGCGTCCATGAACCATCAGGAGCATACTAACGCGGCGCGAGTTCAGTGATTAGGGACGTTTACCGTGAGAGCTGGACCCGTGCCAACCGGGCCAGTGCGTTCACCCAGCCACCAACGTAATATAATTACCGACGATGTTTTATTTCTACTATGAAGGGATATCCCAAATGTTTTAAGATACAATGATATTGCATTGATGACGTACGCGATCTACGTCATCTCATGACGATTGTACAATCTTTCTAAAATAGAGATACTAAAGCATTGTTCTAAAATCGTCCGAATAATTCATTCACTCGCCTCGTGTGGAATGTCCAAAACTTCCCAAACTGCCATGACACCTGGAGAGACAGCGATTTGAATGTTTGTGTGGTACTTGGGTAAAGTCGTGTGGTACTCTGACATGCTTCAACATGGCATTAAGCATGACGATCCTCCATCTAAATTGACGCAGCCTTCCAACATCGCTAACCTGTTTTATTTGACGACAAATGTTATAAAAATATTTTTATCTCGCATATTATCTCGCGGCCGCGGTTCGATGCACTGTAAACGCGCTTTTTGGCCAATTTCCTAGTGTCAAAACGATTTGTAGATTTGTTTAAATAGGTTAGAATACCTACGTGACTACAGATTCTCAAATCTTACAAGGTCAGCTGCCATTCTTCCTGCTTAGATGTTTAGAGTTAAACAAATATTCATCTCATATCCATTTTTAGAATAAACAAAATCCTTCATAACTTTTGCTTATTGCTTGGCAAATGTTATTGACGATTCCAAATTCAGGTCACAATATATATTTTTTGTCTGTAGGTAACCTATTTACATTTTCATTTCAAATATTTTCCATGTTATTCCATTTTGTTACAACATAATTTTATTATAATCAAAACCAGCAATAACAAATTCGCTATTATCAGTGTTATTGGTTCATTTAATGCAGCAGTCGTTAATCATTTAGAATGTATCTTCGTAACCCTGATCTTAGGTATAATATTGCTATTGTATGTAATACAATGCAATGTTTACCATAATTTGTATAAATTGAAAGTAATGGACGATATCTACGCTCATGCGCATCCTTGGTTGGAACACTTCAATATGATTAAATATTAATATGATGCATGGCGGTGTCATAATTTTATTCATAGAACTTATAGTTTGGGGAATAAAGCTAAATAAATTGGAACTTGGAAGATAAACGTTAAGGAAAACGTAGTGTAGGACGCCCGCTGGCTAGGTGGAGTGGCGACTTGTGGAAAACGGCTGGCAAAGACTGGATGAGGGGAGCCGAAGATCGGGCTCAGTGGCCTTCACTAGGATATGGACAAATATTGGGTAATTGCATCATTAAATTTATCCATATTAGAATTTGGTTCAGTAGATTAGTACTGTAGGTAGATTTACCTACCACAGTGTTCCAAATTGACCTATAAAGCTGCAAAAAGTCAGCTGTCATCTCGCTCATTAAACCCGAATAGTATAATTTCTTTATTTTTGTAACCGAATACTTTTATAAAGTGATATAATGACGGAGCAGTAACGCGATGTGACAGCCTCAGTCGCCGACCAAACAATCTGTGAAGAGTTCGTAGCTAATCGAGATACAGTGAGTCAAGTTAATAAAAGTCGGAGACTTTACGAGTGATCGTCCGAGCGGCGGCATTAGAGCTCGCTCGTGCGTTTCCGAGTATTGTTTGAGGGAGTCACCTTACTAAGAAGCGTCTTTAGTTTGTAACAAGTTGCCATACTTGCCATTTGACAGAAAATATTTCATTTCTAATATAGAAATAGATTTCAACTTTCTAATTGTTTTCAAAGTTTCGCCTCTGTCACTTTTGGTATAGTGTAATTGAGATCTAATTGTATGATTTTTAAATGGTTTATCTTAAAAAATAATATACGTAGGTCACAACGAAAATCTTTTTAAAGTATATAACATACTTATTGTCATTGTGCACAATGGTTTTGCAATGCTTAAAGTCGTGCCGTGGAAACTATTTATATTGAAAGTTTCTCTTTTCGTTTTCGCGACACATCCTTACCAAGAAATATCGATTGTAATTTGTTCTGCGTTACTTCTAGAGCTATTGTTATAAAGAGAAAGGCCTTCTCCTAGGTCCACAGGCTTAAATAACTTATACGTAATTTCATATTCGGCACACGCACGCATCGCGGCTCGCATGACAATCTCATTTGGTATTAAATTGCTTAGCAAGACTTTGCTACTTGGACTTTTAAGTAATGTATGCGAACACTTCATGTCTATGGTCCTGACTCTACATTAAAATACGATGAATAATTAAAAAAAATAGTATTTTTTTTAAATGGAAAGATTGGTTTCCTTTTTCTTTTTAATATTTAGAAGGTAGCTTTCTTTAATTTTATTGCTGTGTCTTCATAACACCCGAGAAGCATATCTACAGTCATTAGAACCCAGTGTGGGTTCACCTACTGAGTTCCCTATACTGTGACAGACTGCTATTTTTTTGCCGGTCCTGACCTTGTCTCGACTTTTACCTACATCGGCGATTGAATCCACCCGATATCAGCCCGGTTATTAATCTCAATTAATTTAGACATAATAATAATGTTATCTAGACGTACTGTGAAAATAATTTGATGTTTAGCCGACTGGCCAGTGTAGGCACTAATTTTAGTGTTACACTGCCAATCAAATAGTACCTCAATTATATTCTTAATCGGGGCGTTTTGTATTAGATCATCAATGTCCTTACTATTATAAACATTTGTAGGTGCCGCCTCTGTGTGTTCGTGTGCGTCAACCGACAAAACTACTGAACAGATTTTAGTTAAACTCAAACTATGAACTATTAACTGTTATGAGCAGGCGTAGCGCTTACCATCAGGTGAACGACTTGCTCGTCTCGTCACTCAGTCGAATACAAAAAAAATAAGTTGGGATTAAGATTTGCGAAAAATATATGATGTAAAAATGTATGTCATCTACCTATTGGGACAGTAATTGTTAAGCTTGTTTTGTTTTAGTTTTTAAGATTTCTTGTTCTGTGGTGTTTCAATAAAGAGTTTATATATCTATCTATCTATCTATCTAGGTAGTTATGTTTATTTGTTCCTTACTCACCTAAATTTTCTTTTTTCAGGTAAACTATCTCCAAGCATCGCATCCTTTACACAATAATAAGACTAAGTATATATTTATTTAAGAATAGTCAACATTTTAATACAAGTTTGATAAAAAAAACTTGATATAGCATTTTTCTGTTTATATATTTTATGTTGGCTGTACTCTGTGACGAGTACATACAGTACGAAGTGTCATAGCGTTCGCGACGAGTGACAAATTGGCAAAACACGAGTGTGGGGAAATATAGCTGGATATGGTGGTTCGATGACTAGATATGGATAAAAAACCAAATACAAACACACACTGTCACGCCTTGCTCCCGTTGAAATAGGCAGGGACTACATCTCTCCACATGCTATGATCCCAGCGGAAAGCAGTACACTAAGGCACCCTCTACTGGTTTCTGGAACTCCAGCCCAATAGGCTGTGTAGGGTCCATGCGTGGTGGCGTCACATCCTCTCCACCTGGTCTCATTCACACAAAGAACATCGATCCGTCTTTTACTCATCATCTCGCATACTTCTTCAATCTTTCATACCTCCTCTAACATTCATCGTACATTTAATATATGTAAATATAAAGTGTATTAAAAAAAAAAAAAATTATGTAAATGTATGTATGTATGTTAAATGTATTTAATGTATGTATGTATGTTGTTTGCTTTAATGTATATAAATTGGTATGTATTTTTAATCTGCGCTTATGATAACAAATCAACAGTTTCTTATATTATTCTTGGCTTTACGCATTTCGCTAAATGTCAAGTTTAAGCTTTTTTAAAACTAGTAAAAATGTCTAGTTAGTGAAGTATAATACAATAAAAAAAGACAAAAAAATATTGTCTTCTGGACAATTTATAAAAAAATTGTTTGAAAATCCATAATTGTAATCCATTTCAGCCTTCCTTACATCTCTACTTGTAGCATTAGCATAAATATCGTTACTGGTAGAATAGAATAGAATAGAATAGAATACAACCCTCTTTTTGTACCTACACCAGAAAAAAAACACAGTCCAGAAAAATTACAATAGGTAAACAAGGGTAGTACAATGAGCGGTCTTATCGCTGAAAGCGATCTGGTAGAAGGTAAAGAACTAAGCGATATACCTGTTTCCTCTATTTTTTTTAATTAAACCACCAAAGTTTATTTGATTAAGTAAAGATTAGTTTTTCTTCCTAAAGGTCAATGATACAATTACAAACGAATGACGCAATACTTAGACTAAACCGCTGACTCACTTTCGCACTTCATTGTACTAAGTTACCTTACTTACTAAGTAAGGTGCAATAAAGTACTAAGCAATAGTCAGTACTAGTCCTGGCTAGTACCTACGGCTGCACATAAAGTGGGTAACTGGTTTGATACAATACAACCCATATCGTCCCACTGCCGAGCACGGGTCTCCCTTCACTTTCATGAGGAGGGTTAGGTCATACCTACATAGTCCATTACGGGGGCCCAGTCCGGATTGGTGGATAACATAACACGAAATAACATACGTCATGAAAACGGACTCCTCACGATAAAACATATTATTTATATTAATTTGATTATGTATGATGGTGATGGTAAATTTAACGTTTTAATACTTTTTTATAACTAGGTACCTAAGCGTTCCTACAGTCACATAAAAAGGATATTAAGTAATTGTACGAAAGTGTATTAAAGTGAACTTCTCTGAGACACACCCATTATGCATTTTTATGAGCCAAATAAATGTCAAAATAAATTTATTATAAAATAATCACTATAAAACGCGCAAGTGCTCCAAGTACTGACATAAAATTACAACAAGTGTAACCAAAACATCAGGCGCTTCTACAGTTTCCCTTTCGTCGGAAGATGCTATCTCGGGCAGCACGAGTGAAAAGGCCTACCACCATCTCTATCACGCCTACGAGACATTCCCGCCATGTGTCAATCTGGCAAGTATCTAGTCAGCTGACGTCGTTATAGAAATTAACACTTATCTCACTTAAAACAAGGTCTTTAATTGTTTATTAAACGGCTCTGGATTAGACTAGTGCAAATGAAAGAAAAACTACTCCGACGAATTCAGTTCAGTCATTAAAATTTCAACCGAATTGTTTAACTTTTAAGGTTTACATCTATTTGTTTTTAATAACCTGTTCCATTTTCAAATGTTGTTCCGACACCGACGAGTACACGGTTTAAGCAATCTTGATCACTCCAAAAATAGCAACGTCGATTTCACGCGATATTTGGCGAGAGCTTTTTATCGAAAGTGTAGAATTAATTAATCATGAATAAAGCATTGTTCGATGACAAATTACAGGGCAGAACAAACGTCAGTGGAGCGTTGAACGCGGTTGAACGCTGCCAATTTCAGTTTGAACCCCCCTCGCTCCCGCGCAGCTACCTCACACCCTCTGTCACCTACACTCGCTAAGAACTCTTCATTAATCATTCCTTTACGCACATCTTTCCGCCGCAGGTCGTATAAAAATGGAATTTATTTTTATGGTGCTAAGGAGACATTTAGCTCGCAGCAGGTTTGCGAATTACTCCTTTTGGCGCTCCGAACGGCGGTGTTGGCGCACCTCTTGGCCACCTCTGTACCCCTGGTGTTATATAAGCCGAGTGCAATGGCCGCTCCAAAACACCAGGAAAGCTTTCTTCCCCTGCTATTTCCCCGAGTAACCTTAATTTTAGGCGTTTTCATAAAGAAAATTATGATTTGCGCTTCAACGCTTTCTTGATGTAACTTGGCATAATTTTTTAATGAAGGCCGTGAGAATTAGGTTACAGATGTTTTAGGAGCAGAATTTACTTAATCTGACTAAAATTTTGTAAGATACCTACCCTTTTCTTAATCAAGATTAATTAAGATATTAACTTTTGTTCTCGTTGAAATTCTGTTTTTTTTTTTTACTTTTCAGCAGCTTTTAATGTAAACCTAAATATTCTTTAACGTTGCGAATAAAGTTCTATCTATGTTACATTACGCTATGTAGGTGTCCAGTTAATCGGTCCACGTTCGGCCGCCAATCAAAAAGCGGGTCCGTTCAAAAATTGCATTCGTCTTCCGCACCCTATGACGTGTCCTAAATATTTACAATCCATATTTAGAGCGTAATCTGCGCGGCAAATAGCTACAGAAATTAGCCGGCGAATGTAGGTTAGATCGGCGCGGCAATGCACCGGTCGCAGACCGCTGCCGGGGTCGTTGACCGCTATCGATCGGGGGCGCGACGCAACCCCCGCCGGGACACCCGCCGGCGCCGCCTCACACGAGGAAACTCGCGCCACCTCGCGCCGCTACCGCATGCGTCATTTTGGTCAACTCAAGACGCTCGAATTCTACAGTCGAAGAAAAAGAACATTGACCCACTTTTGAAGTTGACAAAATTCTTTGAGTTTTCCGTGTTCTTTCGCGCTCTGGCCGTTGCTTAATTAGTTTCGCGTTGACATTGTTGGAAGTTGTGAATGTAATCGAGCTTTTTTCGGAACTCGCGTAACATCTTTAATGCTTGGTTTAGTATCGTTGGTAACAACACCGGGTTGGTTACAAAATGAACTCTTATTTCCCCGTCACGCCATAACTTGGGAACGACTTAACCGATTAGGCTACTTTTAAAAAAAATTAAAATGTTCGTTATAATTCCTATAGGTTTTTACGAAAAATTTTGGATAAGTTAGCCGAAAATCGGATAATTTGGGAAGAACTGAAAGTGCTTTTCTTTGTGTGACTTTGGATGCAGGATTCTTCCGCGAGACGAATTACGCGGGTGAAACCACGAAGCGCGCCTAGTATATAATAAAAGTTGTCATTAATCGTAAAAAATATGAATAGCGATGAAATCTATTTGCCGATAATAATTCATCCAGGCCTGTTCAAACGTTATTGTTTGCTTGTTTGTTCGGTCCGCGCGAAGTGTTGACATTTTTCATAGAGCCGAGTTCAGTGCGGTTCAACCAGCGCGGAGCTCCGTACATGTTGCTCGCGAGATGGCCCGCTGGCGCAGCGCCAGCCCAATGACGAAACGCTGTTTTTGTTAACCGCATTGGCTAACATGTCCTATTATACTGTCTTTATTGATCTCTCTACGGTGACTCATTTTTACCAGCGTCTCAGTTTGAACAATTCATTATTTTTTATTCGACTTCCAAAGCTCAACTTTCAGGGAAACAGAGCGAAAAGTTACGTTGCAGCTTTAAAAAAAACATTCACGGAATTGACGAGGCGGAATGATGAAAATGCGTTCCTGGCTTACCGAGCGTTCAGCGTAACCGGGGTATTGTGTACAGAAACAGCTGTAGCTAGGTGAGCGCGGGAAAATGCCTTCTTCCCGGGGGAGCGGGCCCGAGGTTGGCCACCCCTGCCGCCCCACCGCCGTTGTTATGGCGACGTACCATGATTTATACTCGCCTGGTGACTCGACAGAACCGCCACGTAGATTCCTCTATAACTTGTTTATAATAAGTTTCTGATTATTACAAACATCCTATAATATCGTAGATCGTAAAGGTTACGACGTGGTTTTGTTTATATTCATTAACTTGGAGGCTGGCTTGGTAACAGAACTGAAAGGAATCGATAACAAAACATAATTACAAGTCAATCGTAACAAACAATAAAAACAAGAATATGTTCTTTTGTTTATATACTAGACATGGTAACAAAAAACTTGCGATTTCTGAGTAATATTTTGGTGAATACGTGTAATCGATTACTCTTTTCGGCTGCTGTATCCCTGGTACTTGTAATATAATATTTTATTTCGCCATAACGCGTTGCCGAGCAAGGATCGTCAAAACACTGTTAAGAAAATTACGTTTCATTTGGATCTCTTGGGAGATACAACGGTACAAGATGGAAGTTTAAAAAGGTTTTTTGGAGGGTTGATACCAAAAGTTACGTACTGCGGACTTTTCGAATAAACATAATCCTAACAAGTTCTACGGAGAATTAAATATTCCATTTTAATCGACAGAACGCTGTTTAAAAACAGCTGCGAAGCGATAAAAAAAATGTTATGCCAACCTCAGCTCTACACCAAAAAGAAAAAGTATCAAATTCGATTATCCAAAGTAAACATTGAGAGAGCATCTATTCAGGCAGTAGGTAAAGATACCTCTGCGTGCGAGCGAGACGGAGGCCAGGCTGTCTTGTTCATTATTCAGAGAGAATACGCTTTCCGCTGTTTTCCCTCGCCTGATCATTATTTATTTGGATGTATTCATTAATCTGTGGTCATGTAAGGATTATTCGCGTTTTTGCTGGTACACGAGTATTTGACCTAAATTCACACGATCCTCCGTTTTTTTTATTAATGTACCCGTATTTTTTACCATTATTAGCTACTTCCTTATTCCTTATTTCATTGTGGTAACTCCGTTCGCTTGTGTGACTTCGACGCCCAAACGGCTGATACGATTTTGATTATATTTTGCACGTGTATATTAATAGTGGATAGGTATACACTTTTAAAATATAAAATTTGGGGCGCAGATAGTAAGCAATATTTATTTATTTTTGTGTTCAAGAAACCTCACTTAATTCCAGGAGACGTGAAATCATTATTATATGATATTTAAATTATTATGCCTGCATCGTTTCGCACTTTTCGTAATTTGATGATTCTACATATTATTCTACACAAAATTATGTTCCAACATAATTTTGTAATAAATTATGTACGAACATAATTTTGTGAACATATTTTCAGTTGCAATGTCTAAAAGAAGTTATAAAATTGAATATTTTCTTGTTTAACTTCTTGAAAAACTCTTAATAGATTATTTTAAGAATGCTATTTGTTTATTTATTTTCCAGAATGCTATCATACAAATTTCACGATTATTAATTCAGCAGTACTTTAATAAATCCATTTAACTACAAAGTATTTCCCATTTAAATCAGGTTTCCACACGTCTCACCCTCATCAAAGTATTAATTGAGTTTCACACCAATCTATTCACAGCTCTATGTTTAATGGAATAAAGCTGTTAATTCAATGACGTGTTCGGTTGACGATTTAGAAGCTAAGTAATGGACGGACAACTTTGTCACGATGCAAAATGCTATTAGTTCGGGCGTGGAACAAGGCATACTGATTAAAAATTGAATGTGACAAGGTACTGTTAAGTCATTGTTTAACATTACGTGTACACATTGCTGAAACGGGCCGAATATCGCAAAAAAAAACCAAACGATTCAATTTCGATTCGATCACATTTGTCATGTTCAGAACTAAACGTGTTTATTTCTATGTGATTTTTGTATAAAAACATGGTTTTGATATTTGTTATTTTCGTGTCATGCGTGGTTCTGGGTGGTGCTGTGACTGTTATGGCCAGGATTGGCGCTTACCATCTGGTGAACGACGTGCTCGTCTCACCACTCAGTCAAATAAAAAAAAGTGTGGCATGGGCTGTTTTCAACCTGAGAACTGCCAAGTTCTTGCGGGGAAAACCGCAGGGAGCAGCTAGTAAACAAATTAAAGAGAGACATATAGACAGATACAGTATAAGATGGATGGTATTAGCTTTTCCTAACGGTTGTTTATCAATAACTCTAATTCTACTCATCGGATATAGATGTAATATATATCAATTCATTAGTTAAATTTTAAGCCACCATACAGTAAAAACCGCATTGAAATCGGTACAGCAAACTTTCAGGCATTATCTTTTAAAAAAAAACATTACGGAATTTCCGAACGTGTATGTGTACAATGTACAAAAAAAAACAAATAAAAAAAAAATAGAAAATGAGATGAAAATTCCTCGTTTTTGAAGTCGGTTAGAAATACCTTCAAGTTGCATGTTATGTCGGCCTCGTAGCTCGTAGACCCCTACGCCGTAGCTCGGCCCGTAGCTCGTAGCGTGGACTTTTTTTTTTTTTTTTTTTTTTTTTTTTTTTTTTTACCTGGGGAATGCAATTACGCATACCACCAGACCCGGGTGAGGGCCGGGTGGTTATGTGGGACTCCCCCGCCAGTCTGACGGGTATACCCACTAAACCCCAGGGTGTTCCACCGGGACGCCTTTGTTGTCGGGGCTACGGGTGCGAGAGTGGACTTCCGCAGCCCCGACGGCGTTGGTCCTCAAGGGAGAACCCCATCCCGTTGGTAGGAGTGGAGAGGAGTGCTCCACTCCGTCTAACTTTGTGAGTGTGGCGCGCGGGAACACCGCGCGCGCCGCCTCGAGGCATACGAGTGGGCGGCGGACGTACACCCGGTCCGCCGCCCAAGCCTCTGTTATGGGGGCCGGAGCAGGGCGTTGAAGAATACTCTTCTTCGACGCCCCGCTCGCCGGCTGCGGAGGGGAAGTTCGGAGGTGATCTCCCGTTCCCGCTCCGCAGCCTCCTTCTGCGACATCACCTCTTCGCAGAAGGTTTCTCCGGCTTGCCAGGACCTCTCGTCCCCGACCATTGACTTAATCAAGGTCGGGAGCGAGAGGTCGGCCCCCACTGCTGCGACGAGTTCACGGCGCTCGCTTGCCCAGCCTGGGCACTCCTCAAGCGTATGCTGCGCCGTGTCTTCGTCGCAGCCACAATGGTGACACTTGGGTGTCGGCTCTCTTCCGGCTATGCGGTGCAGGTACTTCCCGAAGCACCCATGCCCCGTAAGCACCTGCACCAGCCGGAAGGTGAGAGACCCGTGAGCCCTGTCCAGCCAGTCCTGGAGGACCGGCCGGACAGCCTCGACAGTCCTTAGTCCTGCTCCAGGTGCGGCCAGCCTTTCTGACCAATTCCGGAGTAAGGACTGCCGAGCATGGAACTTCCACACTTCAATCGCCCTTGGCGGGGGGCTTTCGCCTTGGAGGCGGAGGTTCATGCGCCACTCGAACATGTCGGCATGCATTTCCGCCTCCAGGTCCCACGGAGGGGACCCCGCCAGCAAGCACGCCGCCTCGCAGGAGACGGTGCGATATCCACGGATGACCCCGACGGCCATCACCCTCTGAGCTTTCCTCAGCAGGGTGATGTTCGGCCTTGTCAGGGCACCCGCCCATATGGGAGCCCCATACAGGGCCATGGACCGCACCACCCCCAGATATAGGCGGCGCGTACTCTCCTTTGGCCCCCCGAGATTCGGAAGCAGTCGCCTGAATGCGGCGGCTGCCCCTATCAATCGGGGGACCAAGCGAGTGAAGTGCTCGCGGAAGTTCCAGCGGCTGTCGAGGACGAGTCCCAGGTACTTCATACTCGACCCGACCTCGACCCGGGCCTCTCCGATAGTGATGTGGGACCCTCGCGGCGGGGCTTTACGGGGCCCATGAAAACACAGGGCCTCCGTTTTGCTCAGGGCCACTTTGAGTCCCAGCATTCCTATCCTGCCGACAACCAGTGTCACTGCCTCCGTGGCAAGACGGGCAGCTCGTAGCGTGGACTAGGTCAATCGCTGTAACTTAGACAATCATGGATAGACGTTTCTTTGGGTCATGTTTTAACCCAGTTTCCGTTGTTTAGTTAAATTCAAAATTGGAATCCTTGTCCAGTTCCGATGACCATACAATATTATGGTGACAGTCAGCTGATCTGATAGAGATAGAAGGTAGACAACGGTACTCCTCAACCGTAAATGTATGGTATAGGGTCATTTTAATAAGTTTGCCGTAGTGATTACGTAATCGGTTTTATAAATAAATGCTTTAATGGAAAAATTCATAAATTTTTCAATAATGAAATACTTTTATGTCTTAAAAGTTCAATTTCCGTGTAAACTTTTTGATTATTGAAATATATATATTTCACCACCCAGGAAACTCATATTTTACGTTGTCAAAACTTACCAAACACTAGGTCTGTTAGTACGTTGACCCCTATAATAATATTATTACGTTTTCTAAAGAAAAAAAACTTCCCTTTCGCCCCTTTATTCATAACGTCCCAAATAAAATCTCCATTTATCTTGTCCGCCTTCCTTGTAACTTATATCTTTAGTTGGTTTAATCTGTCTTTTTATTGCAAAATGCCTTTATAATGTAAGTAGCTTACAGCAAAACCTTTTGGTTGGAAACTCTTTATAATCTATCATCATCATCATCATCAACCCATAACGTCCCACTGCTGGGCACGGGTCTCTCCTCACTTTCGTGAGGAGGGTAAGGCCATAATCCACCACGGGGGCCCAGTCCGGATTGGTGGATAACATACCTACCTCTGAAATGACTCTCGGGAATTATAACCTATAGATATAAAAAAAAAAATTACCCCGAACGGAGTCGAGGTTCCCAATAAAATATAATATAGGTCATAACTACGCCTCGTGACGTCACAGAGGGGGCACTGACCTGGATCGCTACGGCGTAGAGTGCAGTGCCCGCTACGCCGTAGCCGCGTAGCGCCCTACTGAATGGCACTTCGTAGCGGAGTTCGCTGTTGGGCGGAAGTGTATTCGCTTCATACTTCTGTTGTCTTCCGTTTTAAAACTGATTAAGAAAATTCTAACAAAGAGAAAAGGATAAATTGTCAGCATCATCACTGGTGAGCACGGGTGCACTTTCGTGGGAAGGATTAGACCTTCATCCACCATGGGGGCCCGGTCCGTATTGGTGGATCACATACATCTAAAATAATTCTGTGTGGGTTTGCTCACGATGTTTTCCTTCACCGAAAAGCGAGTGATAATTACGTACATATGTTTTACAAGAATCACTACGTCACTGGGATTTGAACTCACTACCCTCTCCTTAAGGCGGACGTTCTTCCGAAGGATGGATTATATCCAATATTTTAGAAATTGACATTGTTTCTTTTTTACAATTTTATGCTCCGTTATCTAAACTACCCAAAACTTAATATATCTTTATTTTTTATTTTTATTATGACTCTTCACTCTTTTTTCCATCCTTTTCTCTTTATCTCTTTATTATTGATAAAAAATATTACCTTTTTTGTCTAGTAATAATTTATTACCGGTTTAATTTCGGTACAGTTTTAGAAACTCGTGTCCAAAGTCAGAAGCAAACCTTATATTAAGCTCCAAGAAAATTAGGAAGGTATATAAATTCCTTAGAGAGCAGGCCGGCACTGCGGCAGTGTTAGAATGAGAGCGCCACGAGTCTGCTGACTGCTTAGGCCAGGAATACATCTACTGAATACACTTTTAACACTTTGACTGCTGAACCGGATTTTAAATATAGGCACAGTAACGGACCGTGTGTGTTTTCCAGCAGTTGTGTGCCGTCTGTGTGAGCCGCACTGTAGTAGCGCTGCGTTAAACACACGTCTGTGTTTCGCCACACAACCGACACGTAAGCTGCGCTAACACAACAGGTGTGTTTTCCCGCACCGGTGTAAAGTTATAAAAACGCAATCTGTGTTTTGAGAAGTGAACGTGTTATTGCCGTATACGCGTAAACTTTTGGTGGAAGTGTACTGCTCACGCCGTGGTAGCGTAGTGGCAGAACGTCCGCCTTCCAAAGAGGGGGTCGTGACTTCAAATCCTACTGCGGGCACGTACCAATGTGTTTCTTGTAAAACATATGTACGTAATTATCACTCGCTTTTCGGTGAAGGAAAACATCGTGAGGAAACCCACACGACCACCCGAGAATTATTTCGGAGGTAGGTATGTTATCGCTTAATCCGGACCGGGCCCCCGTGGTGGATTATGGCCTTATCCTCCTCACGAAAGTGAGGGGAGACCCGTGCCCAGCAGTGGGACGTTATGGGTTGATGATGATGATGATGATGATACTGCTTTCAAGTTTAACAAAACAAACATGTTCAATGAGTTAGTCATACACATTTGGAACGAGTATGGGGCCTGTAAGAAATAACTTAAAGCGATAAGACCGCCCATTGAATTACATTGTTTGATGAATTTATCGAGAATTGTTGTTTTTACACATGTTAAAGTAAATTTATTGAATAATAGCAGCGTCCCGCGGTTTCACCCGCGATATTTATTATTGCATAGGAACTGTTCATTTTTTCTAAATAAAAAGTATACTATGTACTTATTCGATGATCTAAAGTATATATTATATACTAAATTTCATCAAAATTCGTTAAACCGTTGCGGCGTGAAGAGAAGACAAACACACAAACTTTCGCATTTATAATATTATATAGATATATTTTTATTTGCTCTTCCACTTCAAGCTACTTTGTCAATAGGAAAAGAGGCGTATATAGCTTCGAATACGTGATTACCGAGCAGTTGAATTTCATCCTAATTCCCCAATTACAGTAAAATAAAAGAAATGCGGCATTTGCAAAGCTTAAAATCCCTTAAAGTGTTTGTTACACACACAACAGATATACGTACACGGTATACGCTTACACGGTCGTGTGAACCCAGCCTAAGGCCTGCGCTTGGCGCAGTGCCAGCCTTTATATATTATCGATATTAAGCTCTGCACGGCTGGATACGCTGAGACAATATCAACACTTAGTTTTTATGATGAGATACGGGGTGCTACGCTATGTGACCCACTTTCCAAAAGAGTATAGAAAAGAGTTATATAGTGGGAGGCCTCATCTGCAAGAGACGCCTGGGGAAGTACCACACCTCTGCCAGATATTCATCCGCCAAGCACTAGAGTGCCAACAGTACTGTGTTCCGGTTTGAAGGGCACTGTTTCCAGCGAAATTATTAGGCATTTGAGACCTTAGAGCCGATGTCTCGGGTGACGAACGCAGTGGCGCGCAAGATTATACAGTGCGATGTTCTGGGTGGCACTGTAATTTTTATGGGCAGGCGTGGCGCTTACCATCAGGTGAACAACTTGCTCGTCCCCTTAATCAGTCAAATTAAAAAAAAAGGTTTATATACTACCGAAATTATACCTATTGATTTCATTGAAGATCAATTTATTGTTATTTTTTTTTATAAAATGACCAAATGTCCATGCTTTTTCAATTAAAAATAACTAACTAAGAACTGTAAAACCATCAAACGATTACCCAAATCGCTACAAATGATGGTTGTAAATCATTTGTCCTCCCAAGTTGTTAAAGAGGGGAAAAAAACATTTTTAAAACCTACAAATTATCCGGTTTATGAATATTAATAAATCGAAACCCAAATAAAACCAAAGCCAACCTCAATCATGATCGGAAAACGATTTTTCCACGTATTTGTATTATCGCCAATTACTTTCGTATCAAAAACTCGACGCTTAGCAAATTGAACTTTAACTTAGCTAGGTTGCGGTTGAAAATTCCGGCACGTGTTTCGGTCTAAAAATACGTGAGCTTTAATTTGTGGCCGATAAGGCTCAAAATAACGTGAAACGAGGAAAGGTTCAACGGCTCGGGTCGATGACACGTGATTCATGAAACTACCCTCTATTGCGGAGGCATATAGGCTTTTCCCGTACGATGTCTACCCGCTCCGAACTAGTTGGCTGTCACGCCTTAAACTTAATGACATTGGACACACTATCGGTGTCTGTCTGATACTTTTTTTTCGTGTTGGTAATTCCTACTTACGGGCATCCATGCTCTAACTAAAATATAATACAAAGTCATAGCTCATATATTATACTCAAACATTTCAGCCATTTTGAAGTTATTTTCATTTAGACAGATTTGAAGTTTTCTTTTCATTTTACTAATACGTATGTCTAGTTTCTAAAACAATCCTCAAATAAATATCTTATTCATGAGGCGAATGTAGGTCGTCACAATAACGTCTCTCAAGTCAAGATCTCGTAAAGTTGAGACGTTTTGCCGCATTGGAGTCGTAGAGAGGGACGCAGCGCGGTTACGCCGCGGGTCGGCGCGGGACAGCTGCGTACTGTGCCGTGAACACGTGGCCGCCTCACACTCATGTTTACGTACTCCTAGTGTACGTTTTCTAAGCCGAATGATAAATCAACAAATAACTAGCGTGTAGTCATTGAATTTAAATAGGCTCATTATAAATCGTAGAGCGGTCGGCAGAGCGGCCTGCGACACGTCTGCGTCGGCTGGCGGCCGCACGCCGACTCAGAGTACTATCGCCGACTGTCTGATGTAACACTTGGTTACCTTTACTCGAGCTGATAGAGGGCGGGCGGGGGGCTCGCGGACACGGACGCCGGCGAGTATGCCGTAGAGACCTCGTACCTCATTCCTGTAATCTACGTTTTTGACAATATTTCACAATGTCACGAACGCTATGAATTTAGTCGAGCTCTTACCGAGCAACCTTGAAATGTATAAGTCACGAGACCGCCAACGGTGTTAACGTAACCTTTGGCGCCCGACGTGGGGCAGAGTCGTTTCAAATGAATAACCTATCGTTTGCATTTGTTCCAGGTTGCAAGATAAAGGCGCTTCGCGCGAAGACCAACACATACATCAAGACACCGGTCCGCGGCGAGGAGCCGGTGTTCGTGGTCACCGGCCGCAAGGAGGACGTGGCGCGCGCCAAGCGCGAGATCCTCTCGGCGGCCGAGCACTTCTCGCAGATCCGCGCGTCGCGCAAGTGCGGCGCCGCGCCCCCGCCGCCCGCCGGCGCGCCCGGCCACGTGACCGCGCAAGTGCGCGTGCCCTACCGCGTCGTAGGACTCGTCGTCGGCCCCAAGGGCGCCACCATCAAGCGCATCCAGCACACCACTCACACGTACATCGTGACGCCGTCGCGCGAACGCGAGCCAGTGTTCGAGGTGACCGGCCTGCCCGAGAGCGTGGAGGCGGCGCGCAAGGAGATCGAGGCGCACATCGCGCTGCGCACCGGCGCCGCCGCCGCGGCCGCCGCCGGCGGCGCCGCGCCGCCCGCCGACGGCGAGCCGCTGGCGCAGCTGTACCGCGCCGGGCTGGCGTCGCTGCTGCGGCCCGAGCAGGAGGCGACGTTCTCGTCGGCCGGCTCGTGCTCGTCGGGCGGCTCGTCGGCGCGCCTCGGCGACCTGCTGGGCATCTGGTCGTCGACGGAGCGCGACGAGGGACTCGGCGAGTCGCCGTCGTTCGAGTCGCCGGGCGGGTGCGCCGCCGGCGTGTGGGCGTGGGGCCCCACGCGGCCCTCGCCCGCCGCCTCGCCGGCGCGCTCGTGCGCCGTGTGCGCCGAGCGCGGCGTGGCGGCGGCGCTGGTGCCGTGCGGACACAACCTGTTCTGCATGGAGTGCGCGACGAGGCTGGCGGGCGGCGCGGCGCCGTGCCCCGCGTGCTCGGCGCCCGCGCACCAGGCCATCCGCATCATCTCGTAAGTGGCGCCCCTCCGAGCGGCACACACCGCAGCGGGCGCGGGGACGCCGCCCGCCGGCGAGCCCCGTCGTTTCGCACGTTCTCGTAGTGAGAATCTTTTTTACTCGAATCGTTAAAAAAATATTAAAAAAGAAGTAAAAAATTGCGTAATCGAAACACTGGTGCCAAAAGTCGGCGCCTGCCGGCACGGCCCGTCCGCCGCGCCGTACCTAACGTAAGTCGGCAGAGTTGTTCACTATATATTTTCTTATTATGAACGTTTTTTATTAGGTCGTCGAGTGCGCCGCGCTCGCGCCGCAGAGAGAGTCGAAATACGTTACGATAGAATTTCGAAAAAAAAGCAAAAATTTAAAAAAAGTTGTATAATTATTATTGACTAGCATAAATGAGAAATCGAAATTTATAATGCTTACCTAACGTAATACCGTAAAGGATTAAGATATTATTATAATATGATAAGCGAGGGACGGGCGGCGCGGGGAGCAGGGCGCGCGGCCGGTTGTATGTTCAGAGTCTAGTAGTGTAGTAGTATAATGAGTGGATTGGAGTGGAGTGGAGTGGAGTGGAGTGGAGCTAGCTAATGTTGTTAGGTAAGGTTGGTTGTGCGCGCGAGACTAGGTCGAGTCGCGGGACTGCGCCGGGTAGGTCGCTAGTCGGCGGCCGCACGCGCCTCTCCCCCGCGGTTCTTGCTCATATTGTTTTGGACTATACGATTATTCGCTTAAATGATATTATAATACGTACATTACACACTATGATTATGATAATATTAATATAATGTTTGTTTTAAGTGTGTTTTAACGTTTAGATTTTTATTGTAATGTTTTTATGAATGATTTTTATCTGTAATATTATTATTGATTATTATTTTATGTGTTGACATTGTTTATTTGTGATTCTGTGCGCCCGCACGGGCCGAGGCTGCATTACTACGTCTAGTTCTACATATTGAACTTATAAATTAAACGTAATAAATAAAATAATATGATTCATTCATGATTATAAACTATAGTAGTCTGTAGCACATTGACTAATCATTACCTATATTGATACTTATTAAGTATTATTATTATTATACCTACTAAATAAATTTAAAAAATGCATAATTATATTTCATAGGATCATTATTCTGTATAACTCTAGTTAAATATAACGATAATAAATGTAATGTGTAAATGATTGTATCGGGAAGGCGTTGTTGTTTATTTCACGGGGGGCCGGTTTTATGGGTTAATATTTCTTTATTTTTTTACCGTTATTAATTTTTGACTTACTCACGTGGAGATGCGATTGTAAAGTATTGCCTATTAGATTATATTTTGAAAATAATGATTGCGTAAAACTGGCCCCCGTTGGTCGTAGCTACATTTGGGATAATTTTATTTTCATAATAAAATGGGTAGACGCTTTAGATTCAAATAAAGTTGTGAAAATTTGTGAAATTTTGTAGACTACATATCTTATTATAAATCTAATATAAACTATAACTTTCGACTTGCGATCTTTTATTTACACCTTTATATGACCCTTAATCTTAGGCACTGAAAGAAACAGAACGTATACACTAGGTCTGAGCACTAGGTAAGCCTTCAACTTTAGGTAACCTTTAGACTTACTTCACACCCACACATCCTCACCTATTCAATTAACTGCACGCAATCACACCTTCCTTACTTTGTCTGAGTCTCAAATGTGTTAAAAAGACATAAAATGATGTCCATACAAAAATTCCTTACGGAGGCGGTGGTGTCTGTGATACAGTTTTTAACTACTTCAGGCACCAACGATCCATCAAAAACGTAACAGTCATTATTCTAAGTGCATTATCAATTAAGTCCTATTTAGGTATGTTAACTCTAAGAGATGGCAATAAACATTTTTATTATTTACTAGCTGTACCCTGCCACGCTTAGCTGTGGCACATTCGCACATTCGCTGATAATATGAGACTTAACACGTTCACTGCTGAAAACACAACTGTTGTGTTTTTTAGATAACAAATAGATAAAAACAATCCTTGATGCGGATTATATATCATGCTAAAATTTCAGCTCGATCGGTGCAGAACTTTTTGAGTTTTTGAAGCGTACACAAACCAACATAACATTTTTATATATATAGATTATTTTATTTATTACTTAGGCGCCAATACGCATTAACACGTTCACTGCTGAAAACACAGCTGTCGTGTTTTTCATCACTTGCCACGAGTACGGCAAAACACAACTGTTGTGTTTGTTGTATGGGAAAACACTATGGCGCGTGCAGAGTCGCACCCGTGGCTAGACAAGCAAAACGGCTCAGCAGTCAGTGCTAACTGATCATTTACTAAGGCAACATAATTTTGGTAAGCTCCCGTGGAGCAGCGAGTGACTTAACTCAACTCTTATGATAGCACCTCGGGTTCGATCCCCGAAAAAGTAGGTACATACAATCAGTGACCAGAGTAAGACATCCTATTTGCTTATTGAACCCTACCAAACTTTTTGACATTTGGTATTTGGTTTACTTTGCCTAGAATAGAATAGAATAGAAAACTCTTTATTGTACAGCAACGAACACAATACAGAAATACAACAAGAGGTAAAAACTAGGTAGTACAATGGGCAGTCTTATCGCTTAAGTCAATTTCCAAACAACTTGTAATAATACAAAAATCAATATTAAATGGTTAAGGGTATTTCTGGAATTTTTGTCCATAGACTATCTTAAAGTTCCAACGCATCAAATTAATTATCCATCGTACCACGAATAGGGTTAAGCAATGCAATGGCGGACTTCCTAATTGTAAAGAAATCATTTACAGCGTGGACCTATAGAATAGAATAGAAAACTCTTTATTGTACACCAGAAACAAAAATAAACACAGTACAGAAAAATTACAATAGGTAAACAAGGGTAGTACAATGGGCGGTCTTATCGCTGAAAGCGATTTCTTCCAGACAACCTTTGGATGGACAGTAAAAAACATTTTTCGATAGTGGGTGGCGTACTATACAATGGCTACATTAAATATTATCCCAAGATTAACGTAAATCATCAAATTATTTGTATAAACTGGATATGTTTTAATACAAACACAAATCCGGTTTACGGATACGGTAGCGCTCACCATCAGGTGTACGACTTGCTAGTCTCGTAACAAGTCAAATAAAAAAAACATGTTATTATAATTTAGTAACACTACGTAGAAGTAATTATTCTAAACTAGTAGTATTGTAGTTGTGACATTGACTGAAAAAAAATCGATATTATTGAGAAATATATGAAAAATCTTTACAAATAAATAGTAAGAAAATCACGACTAAATATGAATTCTACCTCTACGTGGGTGCTACGGAATTCGTAGCACGTAGCCACGACTACGCTACGCACTACATTTTTATTGGACTTCTCTAGATAGAGTAGACACTATCCTCAAAACAAGAACAAGCTGTAGAAGGAAGATTAAAGGCAACAGCTGTCTCACAGTTGTTCACATCTAGTAATACAGCGTGCACAAGAGTGAGTGAAACAGAAAACTTCTCGCGATTTCATCTAATTTACAAGCTGGTCAGGTTGTCTATGCGGTTACCTATTTGCCTTTAAATTATGTCACGGCTTGAAAGCTTTGTGGACGATGCGGTAATCAAAACAAGTGAAAAACAGTGACATGTTGCACATTCACTGTGGATTCCTTTACTTGATTAAAACTTCCTTGACACTATCCAACTATATGGCATAGCAATAAGTAAGTATATCAAATATCGTTTAATACGTTCGCTGCTGAAAACACAACTGTTGTGTTTTTTATAACTTGCCGCGAGTGCTGGAAACGGAACTGTTGTGTTAGTGGTATGGGAAAACAACGGTGTGTGCAGATCCGTAACCGTGGCTAGACAAGGAAATCGGCTCAGCAGTCAAAGTGTTAATATAAGTATAGTGTAGGAGGTTTATCAGGTCGAGATTTCAATAAAACATCTGTCTAAGCTAATTAAAGGTAATCTAAGACCAAGAAATTTGGATAAGGGCAAATTGTGAAGCTCCAATAACGAAGATGGTCTTGTACGGGAATTCTGCGTCAGTCAACTTGGGGACTAACCCATCAACCACCAAGCAGTAGTGTGCAGACAGTTGTGGTTCGAACTACACTAGGTAAACTAAAGTGAAATCACTGAAACATCACTATCACGAAATTAGTGCCGAAGAAGCCTGCAACTAAAACGTAGTTGCAAGCAGGCGAATACCGCTTGCCATCATGTGGATGACCTGCTCGTATCGCCAGCAAGTTGTACCGGAACTACACAGCGCTGGACACTCTGAGGCATTGGGTCTAAAGTCGCATTAGCCCAGTAATTTCGTTGGAAACAATTCACCTTTCCTTTGCATCACGCATATTTAAAAAGTAATTCTGTGTCATTGTCAACAATCAATATCCTACATGACACCTGCGCACTCAATAATAGATCACATCCTGTATAATAATATGGGAACAACGCTTTCGTGACCAAGTGGCGAACTGAACACACCTACCTTCAACGATCTAATCAAAGGACCCGGCACGCCCTCGCCACCCCTCTGCCAAAGTTATATGATCGACTGTTCGTATAGCAGAAGGGCAATTCTCTTAATTCGTAAATAATGTAGACTTGAATATGACTAATAAGTAATTTAATTTTAACTTAACATTTAAATTGTTCCTAACTAAGAATGTATTAGTATTAAGGGGAAGACACTTTGCGTGTTTTTTATAGGCATCACATGTACCAAATTACTTTAACTCACTAACACTATAACTGACCGAATTTTTGTTCGTAGAGTTTAATGCGTGCCGGGTCCATAGAGTATAATAAAACGTCCTTGAAACAGCACCATCGCATCGTGACCAAGTGGCGAACTGAACACACCTACCGAACAGATGCGACACTGCTTGTAAACTAGCTATTAAATACACCAACATGCACACATTGTTACAAAAACCGTTGCCATGTCAATTTCAACCGTAAATCACACTGCTGGAGTGTTAGAGGATGTTCTGTGACGGTACAGTTAAGTTGGTAGATCCGTGGCGTCAAGTTTCAAGACATCCGGCGCAGGATGCTGGTTCAATTGTGGGACCATAATCGATGAGATAAAATGAAGTATTGATTGGTTTTATGGTTGTTCGATCAGGGTGAGAGTGTTAAGTTTGTAGGAGGTCTTGTACTGAATAAATAACTTCCTATTGCCTATCTAGAATTGAAACTTTTTGTTTAAAAAGAAAAAAAAAGAAAAATATTGTAGAGATAAGCCACTTCTGCGAGTTCGCTACGGAAGGTAAGGAAGGACCTTTGCCAGATATCCGCCAAGCAGTAGTGTGCAAACATTTCTATGTTCATGTAGGGCTTCCAGATTTTCTATCTATTGTATGTTACAGTTTTTTTTTATTATGAATCATTTAGTATTTTGGTTACCATAGTTTTTTTTTTTTTTACGTTGACTGCTGAAAGCACACACGTTTCTGTTTTTATAAAGCTACGGCAAGCGAAAACACGCTTGGCGTGCGAACCCGCACTGCTGTATCGTCAATTTGATTACAACAGTTGTGTGCGCCCAGTTTGAGTTTAGTTACAACAGGTCGACAAAAGGATCAGGCTTTTTTTTATTATGTGGCTAAAGTCTCTTGTCCTATACCGCCTCATTTTTTTTTCTTGCTTATGGATATTGTAACCGAGAACAAATAATAACTTAAAATATTAAAAAAAACCTTTATGTGTCTGTCTTCACAAAAATTCAAATCATAAGTAGTCAAACATGGGGTGATGTTATTTTATTATATTCTTGCCGTCAAGCAAGCTTAGGGCTGCCACTTCATTGTCAAGCCGAGACAGAGCGTTTAACCGTTGTTTCCCAGGTGTGAAATTGTTACAACCCGAAGTGGACCTTCAGTCTGTGTAATAAGAACCACTCCAGCTTACAGAAAGTATAGTCTTTTATAAAACGTTTGTTTTGTAATCCATCTATAGACAGTAGTGTCGAGTATTGTCCGCGTACTTTTGTCCGTTACTGGACTTATAGCAAAGCTTAAACTGGTTATCAGTGACTCCCTAATCTGTAGGTCCAAGGTGACAGCCCTATTCTCACGGGCTCTGAAGTTCATTGGGAGCAGGGGGGTAACCACGTACTTTTTATTTTATTTTATTTATTTGAGTGACGAGGCAAGCAAGTCGTGCTTATTCCAATTCCATGCAGTTCATTATAAGGCCTTAAACTGAACGGCCTAGATTGGCACCACGCACTCATAAATGACAAACGTGCCGTGACGTTACTCAAAAATAGACTGAAGAAAATGAGAGAAAAAGAGAATGAGATGGAGCTATATAAACTCCCATGCAAACTAATTGTTAAGATCTCTTTGGATAAATGTCTCTGGTCGCCTTATGAACGCTTAGCGATATTGGTGGTGACAGTTAGCAGGGCAGTTAAGTTGAAGGCTTTAAATTGGCTGGATTAAATTGTTCGTGGTGAGGCCCCTGGACATTCGTTACTAGGGTGCATGGAGGTCAACTTAACGGTTAAAAGGCGGTGGGAATGAAGGACAATTTATTATCACAGATGTGTTTTTGATGGTTATAAATAACTATCAGCGCCACGCGGTTTCATCCGCGATCACTATTGTAGTCCCAAAGTAGCTGGCAGTTTTTACGGGATAAAAATATATCCTATGTTCTGTTTCGGGACCTAAACTGCATACAAAATTTTATAAAAATCCGTTCAGCCGTTTCAACGCGAAGAAAGCACAAACACACTAACACAAACTTTCACATTATTATATAGTATTAGTAAAATTGTAAAATAAATTATCAATAACATGGGAATAAAATTCATCCTCAACCCATATCGTCCCACTGTTGAGCACAGGGCTCCCCTTGCATTCGTGAGGAGGGATAGGCCATATTCCACCACGGGGGCCTGGTCCGGATTTGTGGATACACACCTGCCTCCGAAATAATTTTCGGGTAAGTAGGGTTTCCTCACGATGTTTACCTTCATCGAAAAGCGAGTGATAATTACGTACATGTTTTTACAGAAACACATTGGTTATTTCCCGTACTGGGATTTGAACTCACGTCCTTTTCCTTGGAAGGCGGACGTCCTTCCACTAGGTTACCACCACTTCATAAAATAAAAACCTGGAATACAATTCATCATCATCATCATCATTTCAGCCCGTATCAACCCACTGTTGGGTATAGGCCTCCTCTCCTTCACGCCACTTATTCCGGTCCTGTGCGAGACGTATCCACTGCCTTCCGACTAACTTGACAAGGTCGTTCGACCAGCGGGCTGGTGGTCTGCCTACCGGTCTGCACCCTTCTCTCGGCCACCATTCCGTCACTGCTTTTATCCATCGGCCGTCCTCCCTTCTGGCCAGGTGTCCTGCCCATCTCCACTTAAGCCTTGCTATCCGTTTACCAACATCTTCAACCTTTGTACGACGTCGAATTTCTATGTTGGGAATGCGGTCTGCAAGAGATATGCCTAGCATAGCCCGCTCCATAGCCCTCTGTGCTACTTACAAACTTAAAATTCTATTTTATTCTTTATGTACCTTGTGTATTTATGAACTGGTTTACAATGAAGTATTTTCTATTCCATTCTATTCTTTTAATTAAATAATAAATAGTTGGGAGTAAATTATAATATAAAGTAACAAAACATAAATATGTGACAAAAATTAAAACAAGAGCAAACAAAATAGACTGCTTACCTATAAAATAAATCTGACAATAGCCTATTATTCTTCAAAACAATATAAGCACCTTTGCAAGCCCTTGTCCACCAATTTCATATTAAAACTTTTGTCTACGAACATAAAACCATGCCCACTCGATTTCAAAGGGGCTGCCCTTGGAAGCTTGTACAGATTATAATGGTTGCTTGGCAACGAGTCGAATGAATTCTATGCGAGAAGAGAATTATGTCTACCATTGAACATAACAAATTGAATGAATTCTATGCTAAGTAGAGTTTTTTTTTATATTTGACTATGTGACAAGATTAGCAAGTCGTTCACGTGATGGTAAGCGCTACGCCTGCCCGTAACAGTTACAGTGGCACCCAGAACTTTGCATTGCATAATCCTGCTCGGCACTGTACCGCGCTCGTCACCCTGAGACACCAGCTTTAAAGTCTCATATGCCCAGTAATTTCGCTGGAAACAGTGCCATTCAAACCGGAACACAGTAATGTTTGCACACTACTGTTTGGCGGATGAATATCTGGCAAAGGTGGCACTTTCCCAGGTCTCTTACAGAAGAGGCCTCCCACTAGTAAATAGACATGAGACAGAGAAAACATGTAATAAAATAGAAATAGAGACATCTATCATAGTGACATAGCATTTCAGTAAATTATTAGTGCTGGTACGCCCTTCTTCTAAAAGATAGCAGTCGTGCCCAGAATACTTTACCCATTACCATGATTCGGTTTCAAGGTCAAAGTTTCCTACAAATTACTGGGCATATGAGACTAATGTCCGGAACACCTTACACAATTCCGAGATGGAATTCATAATCTGACTAGCAGCGCCCCGCAGTTTCACCGGCGTAGACTAATTTCCCACGGGAACTGTTAATTTTTACGGAATAAAAATATCCTATGATCTATTTCAGGACCTTAAGTATCTGTATACTAAATTACATCAAAATCCGTTCAGTCATTTCGGCATGAAGAAGGGACAAACACACAAACCCAAACTTTAGATTTAGGTGCGTGTGTGATTGGTCTATGAAACGTATGGGAAAACGCGCGCTATGAAATCAAAATCTGGAGTTCTAATATAGATCGATCTGTAAAATTCAATGTTGACAAGGTCAGCTTAGAAGAGGTTCTCACCTAGTTTATCAGTTCCATCAGGCACCTGACCACGTCAAGTTTTTATCAGTACTAGAAGGTTAACAATGGAGCGGCGTCGCAGGCATACGGCGAAGGGAGGCTGTGGCGGCGCGTCCGCCCGGTGCTTCCGGTGTCATGTTACCGCGATTTTGTTGCATCCGTTCCCATGCCCGACGGTAAGTAGGTTGGGACTCGGCCAGACCTTCGCTGTTCAGTGTTTGGTAGCAATACATTTTTTAACTTGTAGGCTGCGTAGTCACGGATGCGTACAACAATTAAACATATTGTCAATTACGCGTGTAAGAGATTAAGGGCAGGTTGTTGGATTGTCGGATGAGCTAGTCGCGGGCTCCGTAGTTAGAGTTTAACAGGCCTCTCAATAGCCTCTGGCGTGGCTTAAGGCTCTTAGCCTCGTCAAAAACATACTTTTTACTCCTGCCTCACGTCTTGTTATAAAAATCAGATATATATATATTCGAATTTATCAATTCAAATACAACATTTGGATGTATGTTTTGTTTTTAAAAAAATAATGTATTTGTCTTAATAATCTTTTTAACTGGATGATATTTTCTTTGTTAATGGTGCATCTTCTAATATCTATGTCATTTTATAGATAAACTTGATATCTATAAACTGTTCTGACGATTTCTTAATCGAACAGTCGTGTCCATTAAATTGAAAAGTATTATTATAGTTTCTCTTTCTTAGTGTTATATCGACGGAATATTTGGCGTAACAGCCACGTTGAAGTGCGCGCTGCCTTGGACTTTATTTCAATGGGATTTCGCTCGATATTTGTGCTGAGCCGCGACGAGTTGCTAACTTGGGCACTGTAATCACCTTAACGGCAGCCATTAATAAAAAAACAACCAAGACCGACGGCTTAACTTGCCCTCCAAAACGAGCGAAGACCGAACCCGTTGTCGTTGGGTCGCAAAGCGCACAAGCGCTCAACCATCATCGTTCACCATCATCACCATCCAGGTGAAGGATTAGCTCGTTTCATTTCTCTGCAGTATAAAAAAATATATAAGTTGAGAAGCGCTACTGCGACCAAGCTCCCCTGGCCGGTCACAGTGTAAACAAAAGTTTTTAAGTAAACCCAGTTGTCCGTATCTATCATTAGGGAAGCCCACCCTCCTGATTCATAGGTTTTCCCTCGCTGTGTATAGCTACCCTCTTCTGTTTCTGTTTGAATTCGATATATCTATACTTATAATAAAACTAGCTGCGCCCCGCGGTCTCAACTGTAACGAGTATTATCTTACAAGAACTGTTAATTTTTACGGAATAAAGAGTATTCTATATGATAATTCAGGTAATAGACTATATGTATGCCAAATTTCATCCAGATCTGTTCAGTAGTTTTTGCGTGAAAGAATAACAAACATCCATCCATCCATTCATAGTTCGATCCTCACAAACTTTCACATTTATAATATTAGTAGGATAATGAAGGACGTAGGCACTTACGTTTGACTTTGTTCAGTTTGTACGCTGGAGATAAAGGTATTAATAATAAATGGCTCGAAGATACTTAAGGTGGGAGTTAAAGCGCTGACAACAGCCAATTACGCTTCACTTGAACATTTTTTCAGGTAAATCCGCATAATTTGTAAAAGTGGGAAAAATACATGATAATTAAAAGCTTTCAGTTCACTTCACTTGTATGTCTTAGAGCACGTCCCGTTATGAATTGAGTTGTAATTTTACCTGTCTGACAAAGTTCCAATGACAATATAATATTGTGGTGACAGCAGCGAAGTGATCGGTGACACAGACGGAAGGTAGACAACGGAACTAAAAAGAAAAAAAAGGGGGGGAGTGAGGTTTAGTAAAAGTAGAGTGAAGATGTTTGGACTCATTTTGATCATCTTGCAGTATCGAATACGTGTTACATAAAAGTTTGCAGGAAAAAAAATATACATATATCATACAAACTTACTCGTACACTAATCTACTCGTGTTTTAGAGTTTTGCTGATTCAGAAACACAATTTACTGATATTTTTTTCAATAAAACACAAATTAATAAATAACTTCTTCTTCTTTAAAGTTACTGATAAAAAACTCTACCTACGATAAAATTTGAAAGTAATAGATAAACAATTTTTTTTGTAGAGTCGCGTACCTGTCGTTAATTATAATTAATTTATCATGAATGGTGGATATACCTGTAGGTATATCTTATCTATCAATACAAATGGCTCCAAATAACCCCAGGGTGTTCAACGCCCTTTACTAATGAGCCGGGATTCACAAAAGGTACGCGGTCACTACTATCAGTGAAAACTAGGTGAAACACGTATCAACACAATTGGAACACCCGGCTTTACCTACCGTGTACGGATAATTTGCAAATCGCGTGCGCTGACTCCGAAACGAAGCTATCGGCAATGGATGTTGCGTTGCTGGAAGTGCCGACTGAACTGTGACGTTGACTTTTATCCCACGGGAACGGTTAATATTTACGGGATAAAAAAGTATACTTTGTACTATTCCTGGACCTGAAGGTTAATTATACCAAATGTCATCAAAATCCGTCCAGCCGTTTGGCGCGTGTAAAGAAGACAGAGGACGGAAATTAGTCTACGCGGGTGAAGCCGCGGGGCGCTGCTAGTTTAGAATGTTATTGTTATTTTCACGTATCAATATCAAGTAACAAAATTCTAAGTCACTCGAATAAAGGTTACTTTCAATCAAGTAACTTAAAATTTAGTCCACAGTCCTACTTTACCACTAAACATAAGTCAAGCTCTTAAGCTTGCCCACGGTAAACGACCAACAACAGCGCATCGAAGTAATTAATTTCGCCATTTGTCAGCCCGACCGCGACCCCCGAACAGCTCAAGTGTCACGCGTTCAGCGTAAACACAAGATTCCACATAATATAAACATGAGACGGGTTAAATGAAATTGAGAAATTGTGCTCATTGGTACTATTAGTTCACCGTTGTTAAAAATCAAGTCACATTATTTAATATAAATAGATAATTAATTATAATATGAAAGTATTTTACACACATTAATTTTAGATTTAAATTTGGTCATTAATGTTGAGATTTAAATGCGTAACTTAGAAATGCAATACACATTTTTATGGATGCAGCTAGTGTTCGTGGCTCCTTGGACATCAACGTATTTTAAATATTATATGATAGGTTTTTTATATTTAATTATATTATACTGATAGATAACCATTAACCATTGGCGACGAAAGTCGCTATCATAAAAAATTGTAAAAAGAAACTTGTACGTAACTTTACATGCCACATCCAGTTTCCGCTTAAGCTGTGGGTGGTGTTTCTACCAAATTAAGCTCCTGATATTAAAATTTACTTTTTTGGTTAGAAAATATCGTCAAAAATAATCTTTTATTTACTTTTAAACTAGTATTTATTGGAATATTTCTTTCTTACACTTTTTAATCTTGCTTTGGGCTGAATAGTGAACACAATCTAATTAAATGCGTTTTGTAAAATCCATTTAACATAATATGTAATTACTGTAAGTTCTTACTATTTCAGTAGACCTTGAAAGCCAGTTCCGCTCTAGACTAAGCATGTACCATGTGTACGTATGTCGCTTACCATCAGGTGTGATAGTGGTCAAACACGAACATATTTATCAAAAAAAAAACTTTACAACCCTCAACATCATCGCTAAGCCAATAACCAAATCAATAATAAACCAGCAAGCGTTTTTCCCTCGCTGCAGTCAAGTAAACAATTAGAATATAATAAAAAATGGAACTAAAAAAAAAAGACTTACAGCTTCATTTCCTTTCTGTGAAAGGTTAACTAACTTAACTTAAAGGTTGGAGGTGGCGTTCAAAGCAGCTATACGTCTTCCTCTGTAAAATGAAAAGCTCTAGCGTTGAAATCTATATTAGGGTTACCTATTTTAGTAGTTTATTATTTATTTAAAAGGTTAAAAATTATCATGATGTATGGTTATTTGACGGCCTCCGTAACGTAGTGAGTAGACAGACGCAGATACGTTATTGTTTTCATTGGTTCACTCATTATATTTTCATACACCTTTTTTTCAGAAGTATCAAATGACAAGAGAAACCGGAGCGGTTACAGCTATTTCCTTTTTCCTTTTCCAGGAAAAATCAGCAGCGTCAGATATACGGGTAACCAACATCCATATTAAACTCAAACTCAAACTCAAACTTAAATCATTTATTGTAAATAGGCAAAATAAAATAGAATAGAATAGAAAACTCTTTATTGTACACCAGAAACAAAAATAAACACAGTACAGAAGAATTACAATAGGTAAGCAAGGGTAGTACAATGGACAGTCTTATCGCTGAAAGCGATTTCTTCCAGACAACCTTTGGATGGCCAGTAAAAAACATTTTTCGATAGTAGGGTGGTTGGCGTACCTACAGTATTTAACAGTCACACACAAAAAATTGCACTTTTACAAAAAATGTTCTTGTTATTGCATGGTTGTCTGGAAGATATCACTCTGAGCGCTGAAACTGCCCATTGTGACACTCATTATTAAGATTATTTTTGTTTTTTAAATTTTGTAAAGAATTTATACATCTATCTATGTATACTCATTTCAGGTTCCACCCCGTGCGCTACGGTAGCTTTTAATCAAATAATTAGTCAACTAAAAGTTTCATTTGGACACGAACTCTTGGAGCGTATACAGGACAAACAGAGGGTAGAGAGTCTAGCAAATGTGTACCTAATTAATTCTATTTTCACAGCAAATATTCTCATAGTTTAACATAAACTTGTTTAAATTACAAGACATTAGATTGATTGATTTAAGACAGCCGGTCGATTAGTCAACTTTGCCATTTCCAGTTACTAACTGGGCTTGGTTGTGCGTTGGTACACCGAACTTTAATGATAACCACGGTAATCGTCACTAAGAGCTAAAAAATGCTTTGACACGTTGACTGCTGAACCGGTTTTTACATTTGGGCACCGTTACGGACCGTGTGTGTTTTACAGCAATGGCGTGCCGTCTGTGTGAGCCGCACTGTAGCAGCGCCGCGTTAAACACACACGTCTGTGTTTCGCCGCTCAGCCGGCACGTAAGCTACGCTAACACAACAGGTGTGTTTTCCCGCACCCGCGTAAAGTTATAAAAAACACAATGTCTGTGTTTTCAGCAGTGAACGTGTTAAATGTCTATGTGTGTGTGCTGATGTTGCGATAAATATTTTTAATTACTTTCTTTTATTTTGTTTCATTGTTTCTTTAGCTACCATCTGAATTATGCAAGCAGGCAGGAGAACATCTTATCTATATATTGGACGAATTAAGTATTGACGCAGCCAGCCCTAGTGCTTGGTAGAAATACATCGACAAGGACGTTACAGGGCAGCAGTAAATTTTTTGTATTGGCAGGCATTTTTTACCGAGTCACGTTCCGATTCAGCATCTCAGCTTTCTTTATCAAATCACCACTTGTGGCCTAGGGAAGTTTAGATTCAGCTTGTTTACCTAGATATTGTTTTGAATTGATTGTTATGCAATGAACAATTAAAGATAGATAGATAGATAAACTCTTTATTGAAACACCACAGAACAAAAAAAACTTAAAAACTAGAATAAAACAAGTTTAACAATTAGTGTCACAATGGGCGGTCAGAGCGAACTCTTCCAAACAACCATGCATGGAGAGTAGTAACTGGGAGATCGGACGGTGGCTATTATACTAATGTGAATTTTTAATTTGTCACAACATATTTATGGAAAACTGTCTAAAATAAAATTTTGCATAATATTATTTATTTGAAAGAGATTTTAATTCATCATCATCTAAATTATCATCATCAACCCATAGCAGCCCACTGCTCAGCACGTCTCCCTTCACTTTCGTGAGGAGGATTAGGGCTTAATCCACCACGGGGGCCCGATCCGGATCGGTGTATAACATACCTACCTCCGAAACAATTGTCGGGTAGGTATGTGGTTTTCCTCTCGACGTGTTCCTCCACCGAGTACGTACGAATAAAAAAACAGGAAAACAATCAGTAGTGATGAGTATATTGATTCATGGCAGTCTCTCACCGAGAGTTTCCCGAGAGAGGCACTAATGGGCACTCAATTTAACAGACAATCAGAGCTGACTACCAATTTATTTCAGCTAAAAGCTTCCCCCACTCTACAGTTTTCTTGTTCCTTGGGCGACAATCTGTCTAGTCGGTTTTTTAGGGTCAAAAACCTGCCTCCCAGGTCTGGCGGGACACCGAAAGAAAATGTGACTTTGATTTTGTGTTTTCTCTGAAACTTGGTTGTTTTTCCTACTTATCCAAACTAGCATTATAAATTCGAATGTGAGTTTGTTTGTAACGCTTTCACACCTGAACCACTACCCCGATTTAAAAAATTCTTTCACCTGTAGGTAGATATATAGATAGATAAACTCTTTATTGAAACACCACAGAACAAGTTTAACAGTTAGTGTCACAATGGGCGGTCTTATCGCTCAGAGCGATCTCTAAAAAACTAGAATATCGGATGGCGGCTTTCCGTATATGCATAAAATAAATAAAAAGTAACATAGCAGTAGTAACATAATAGATAAACTTAATATATACTATGACGAACATACATACTAACACAAAGCATACAGCTACATTACCAGCGAGTAACATGGGCTATTTATCCCCGTATTCCCATGAGACTGGGAACTACGCGGGTGAAACCGCGGGGCGCAGCTAGCAATATTATAAATGTGAAAGTTTGTGAGGATGGATAGATGGGTGTTTGTTGCTCTTTCACGCAATAACTACTGAAAGGATTTGGATGAAATTTGGCATTCCGTAAAAATTAAACATTACTGTGGGATGATACTCAACGCGAATGAAACCGCGGGGCGCTATATTACTATACGCAATAGGAAGATTTAAAAATTTGCCTTATTTGCGTTCTCGTATTGAGAACTTTTGCAATATGAAATGAAAAAACGTTGAAGAGTATTTGCGAAAGTTACTTACGTCACAGATACAGAATACTAAAGCTCTTGAGTGAAGATGGAAGGGAATATGCACGTAACTCTATTTATTGGATTTCAACAAGGTCTTTTCTAGTATTTGAACAATAAACCGAATTGAAAGGTCGAGCATATGAGAAACGTGAACACAGTTATTAGATTTTATTTTTAGTCCTCCGTTCTATTTTATGTAACCTCAATTTATCTAGGAATCTATAAATGTATTTAGGTAGATATAGCCTGTAGTGGTGCTCGAGTTACTTATAATCCACACTGGGTTCGAAACTCTGGCCGCATCCAATGACTTAATTTCATTAGTTGTTTGCGGAAGTTTATGGTCTATGGCAAAATTGCGCGGTCGGAGAAGTATGAAATTTTCACAGTTAAAGTTTATATGGAGAAGAAGTGCAGAAAGCTTATGTTGTTATAAAATAATACATTAAATATTCATTATTTTAATAAATAAAACATTACACAAACTCTATGCGTTTGACACACACACACATACGAGTATAACAGAAAAACACGTAAGAGTTCACACATTGACATTTATTTGTCTGAGTGACGAGACGAGCATGTCGTTCACCTGATGGTAAGCCTACGCCTGCCCATAACAGTTAATAATTTCAGTTTAACTGAAATCTGTTCAGTAGTTTTGTCGGTAGACGCACACAGACACAGATATACAATTGCAAAATCTTGCGCGGCACTGCACTGCGCTCGTCACCCTGAGACATCGGTTCTAAAGTATCTCATATGCCCAGTTATTTCGCTGGAAACAGTGCCCTTCAAAACGGAACACAGTAATGTTAGCACACTACTGCTTGGCGGATGAATATCTGGCAAAGGTATGTTACTTCCTCAGGCGGTTTCTTGCAGAAGAGGCCTCCCACTACTAAAACTTAAAATTTAAATGAATTAGCGTCGAATTTCGACCACTGAGCGACCACTAGTCGCACTAATAGACGAATTAGAAGTTCTCTATAGACGCAAAATTAGAACCTATATACTTTAGGCACAAGCGACACACGTCTCCGACGGTTAAATAAAATGCAAGCACACATCAATTACGCTGAAATGAACCTATAAATTGAAGAGGGTGTATTAGTCAGCCATTAATCTAGGATAAAATGAATCATAGGACGTTGTTCCCGATGACACATCCAGGGGGCCTTCCATTTTCCACTCATATTAACAGTTCGTTGATCTTACATTTTAGTGGAAAATTAATTCTTCTCTTTTTGAATCACCACTGTTATGTGCATAAATCAGATATGAACTTGGGTAGAAGGGCGTTGAGAAGGGTCGTATTCGGTTGAAATATCGAGGTGACAGATTAGCTAGTCTGGCTGCAAGCGCGTAGTCCAGCCGAGTCAATTATAGGGGTCGAATTTACACGTTGTGGAGTATAGAATAGAATAGAAAATTCTTTGTTGTACAGTCATCGTCACAAGTAAATGATGATCAATTAGTTTTAGTAGCCATGACTAAATTAATTGATTTAATGCATACAGTTTATAGATATCTAGGTTATCTATCGTTTGACATTTGACACTTTCTATACGTAAATTTCTTTGAATCCTTTCGGTAGAAGATGCAATATAAAAATAGCATCCTGTTAAAAAGTGTTTTAAGACACAATCATTAGTAATTTAAAAAAGCATAAAACCAAATGTTGTATATGAATTGATTAGTTCGAATATATATTTATCTAATTTTTAAAACAATCCGTGAGGGAGAAGTTGGCTTTAGAAAGTACCCTTCTGACGGGATTAAGGGCCTTAAATAATGTGTATTTATTTATTCTGTGGGAACTTGGTTTTAGAAATTACTTGCGGTTTTAGGGAAATGTCGGATATTGGGTGTCAAACTAAAAGTAGTCGAAGGCCAGCGGGGCTATGCAGCAATCAAACGTCAAAATGAAAAGAACTCAAGCTCATCCGCACCGTGCTGCATAGCCTCGCTGAACACTAGAATGAAAAATTAGAGATTCTAATAGAACTATATGTATGCAAATTACATTTATAATATAGTTACTCGATATGTACTGTGCTAATGCCGTAGTGTATCGTAAAAATCTAAATATTCTTGGGAAAAATGACTATCATTAAAAGTTCCTCTTAAGTAAACTAGATGGCGTTAGGCGGAGTTTTATCAACCCCCGACGAAAAAAGGGGTGCTATAAATTGCAACGTAGCTCCCAAACGGATGAACCAATTTTTTTTCTCTGATCTTCTGGATTCTATATTAGGCGTGTGGGACTATAATCTGTCTTGATTAAATATTAATTCAACTTAATCGATTGGATATTAAACTAGCTAAAAACGCCAAAATTATAATGACGTTAATAGTATTGTGTGACATAATAATAAGTTAATAAGATAGTGGGCGTATTCGACGCTATGACGCATCGTCGCACCCATCCAGTCGCGCCTAGCTTACATGGATCCAGATTAAGTGGAAATGCTAAGCGCTGAAGTGAGAATAGTGATCAAATGGAGTAGTGACGTGATGGAGACCGATCCGAATGCAATCAGTGCAGCTTCGGTCGTACAACCAATTAATAACGCGCGTCACTGTCAAACATAGATCCTCATTTCTAAGAGACAAGAGAAGAGCGAGCGAGCCAAACAAAAGAAGAGCGGCGTGCGGCGCGTTACGTGACGTCACTGGATGCCTTTTTCATACAAACTTCATCAAAGTGACAGTGCTGCGCTGTACGCCGCACGCCGCGCCGCGCTGCTTTGTTCTGTCTTACGCCTAACTAGAAGTTTTTGCGTCTAAGCTTAGGAACTTAGACTAAGACCAAATACCAGTAGTTCACACAAATATTTACCCCGGCTGGAAATCGAGCCCGCAACATCTAACTTCACAGTCGGCTACTAATTACGCCACTAAGCTGTTAGTCGTGTGTGAACCTGACATCATTCAAAAAGATGAAAGGAAACTTTTGAGGTAATTTAAATTTACATGTAAAATGTATATTATAACCTTAAAATTCCTTAGTATCCTTGATATGTGGCCGAATTAGGAACGAGCCGAGGCCAGTGGGAACATCTGTATTCGATAAGTGGGAATAAGCTTTGCGATGTCCCACCAATGCGTCAGTGGTCGACTGGTGATCACCATCGGCCTATATTCGCCAACTGCCGGACGCTAAAAAAAAATTAAAAAGAAAAAGCTAAACTGACTAAAAATTGACTGATTTAAAAAGCTTCATTGCCACGTCTTCTTCCAATTTTGATAATTCCGCGCGACTCCCGCAGAGAATTTAAATTAAAACCTCACCAGAATATTTAGCGCGCGCTAATTAGTGGGGCGTACTGTATCGTGCTCGGCCACTTGCAAAATGTAGCGCTTGCAAAACAGCCCCTAATCTGGCAGCGCGACAGGTTTCCTACCTAAGGACGGTGTCTGGCGGACTCTGCTCTACCACCAAGGCAAATTGAGAGGTCTTATAAAATACTACACTATGGTATTTTATAGCCTACTAGCTGCGCGAAGCAGTTCCCAGTAATTCCAGTTTTCCCACAAGAACTCTGCATTTCCCAGGTTAAAAACTCATCCCAGCCCATGTCACTCGGCAGAAGTGAACTGAAGATCACGAAAAAAAACAAAAGTAATCTTGGATCCTATAAAATTCCATAGAAAAAAAAGCACTGCCACTTTTTCCCAAATATTCTAATACGAACATAGTGAGATAGAGAACATTCAAATCTGAAATTGGTCTAGCCGTTCCATGCGGCAACTAATTTATATGTCAATAGAAGAGAAGATAAGCTTTAGAAACATCGAGTGCTCTGCATGAGTCGCATATCGTACAGAGAATTCGAATATTAGCGCAGTGCTATTTAGTTTGGCGTTAACGAAGCCGCGTACTATAGTGCGCTTGCATTTACCTTGCATATGCAAGTAGGGCGCTGCAGCTAAGCAATAATTAATAGTACGATTTGCAACCCAACGATATGGATTCCGATCCTACGCTTTGCACATATGTCTATCTCTTCGTGCTTCCGAAGGGACGTTCCCGGTTGTATCGGCTCATAAACTCTAGCTCCAAAAGCTGGCACTTCTATATCGTCTATATATATAAAAATGTTATGTTGGTTTGTGTACGCTTCAAAAACTCAAAAAGCTCTGCACCGAACGAGCTGAAATTCTAGCATTATATATAATCGGCATCAAGGATGGTTTTTATCTATTTTTTTCATCAGTGACATATCAGCGAATGTGCGAATGTGCCACAGCGAAGCGTGGCAGGGTACAGCTAGTTCTTCATAAAAACAAGCCTCTACTTCTTAAACCTTCTTAATGTATTAAATAGATTTATTGAAAAGTTTTTATTGCCAATTCAATAATCAAAACATCGTTTATCATTTTTTTTTATTTGAACAACGTGGTGGCTTTTTAATAACCGAACCGATACATTTCCGCTGCTAATAAGAATCGATTCCCCGAGTGCCTCCAACGGGGGAAGGGCATAAGACCAAATACTCATAAATTACCGCACAAGAACGGCCATACCCGACTTTACTTAACGAACCGTTAAAAATAGATAAAGGAAATCTTAACCGCTGCGATAAGGACCCGTAACTCTATTTATTACCGCAGCCTTCTTACCAATTTGCCAGTCATCAGCAAGTTGTCAATACCATTATAACCACAAGTCAAACGAATTTAAAACCTACAGCAGAATATTTAAAGTGTTATTTGGGTCGTTTGTGGAAAATTCCCACCCTCTGTTTACAGAACACCGTAATCCTAGAGGGATCCTTTTGCCGTCACGTAACTTGACATTGCGTAATTTTATAGGGTTAATGATTTGAACAGTTGGTAAAGTAAAAATTGGTAAAAAAATTGGATGTCTGTAAAGTTGGTTTACAGACGATATTTTAACGTGACAACGGCATAACAAAACATTGATGAAATGATCGCATGCTTTTGTGAATAAAATTGAATAATTTTTTAACAATAAAAGAATAAATACTTGAAATTATACTACTAATCAGATTTTTAAAATGCAACCTTTATTTCCGAAATTGTTATTGTAATACGCAATGAAAACCACATTAACTTTTCACTTCACTTTATAAACAGTCGACGAAACAGTTCCCGTGTAGATGTAAGTTGTATGCTGCCGCTGTCTTTCTTCTCCTCAGACGCATAGGCCAATCGAGCGGAAGAGAGATAGATGCGACGCAAGCGTACAATGAGCGTAACGGGACAATGTGTCATCATCAGCCCGCGTTCATCGATTTATTAGACGATGTCACGTCAAAAGAAATGCAACGTTTTGCCGCTAGGTTTACACTCAAACTAGCAAGTAGTAAATAAAAGAAAAGGTTTTTATAGTATTCTTTATTCAAGTTTTAGAAAAAGAACAAAGTGAAAATGCGTTCAGATTAAGTCTCCGCTGACTGCGTCAACAACATCAGGATAGCAGCGTGCGCGGAGTTTCAGTTTCCGACCGATAATAGCAACAAAACAAGCAATAGCGGCTCCGGCACGAGCGCGCAGCCAACGCACCGCACACCAACGGCCACGCACACACCCAACCGATTCACAAGTTTCCCAACGAAAATGGAGCGCGCTACACGTAATACTGACACAATACACGCACACTAGCAAACGCCCGGGGAAATTTTCGCATAGCACACGACCGGTACGACCAGACATCCCACCCTCTCCAACGGGTGCAGAATCTCAAAGTGAGGTAGCTCACGGTGCAGACCAGGTTACGCTGGGGACTTGGGGTGAGGTGGAGAGGTGGCACACAGCCGTGCGAAGGTAGGTCCCCGGGCGTAGTACTAGAGACACATTGATCCACAACGTCTGGCAACATCGACTGTGCAGTTTCCTGCAACCGCCCGTCGTCATGGCAACCGCCCACCTCTGCACCCCGCCTTGCGTATCTAGAAACTTTTCTATTACAAAGCTTCATTGGATAATGAACGCTTTTTAGCGTGCATCGCGGAGAGCGAGACGCACGAGTAATCACATTGAGGAACTTTCTGGAAACTGTCGTGCAATGAAAGTTTCATCGGAATGAGAATTGTTCAGATGCGTAGCTGTTAGCCGGGTTTATGAAACTGCGCCGGGCGGTACGCAGTACGCTGCAGTGGAATTTTCCATTCCAGTACAATGCTCGCTCATTGGTGGAGCTAAAAATATCAATCGGTATTTTCACCTTTTCAGTGATAATAATAAGGTTGATATTTTACTCAGCATAAACATAACTAAGTTCAGTTTGCACCGCTGCTGAGGCTCGGTTCCGCTTTGGTTCTATTTTTTTAATGAAAGATTGTGTTATCTGTGAGATTAAACTTGTAGTGGTAGGTCTCTTCTACAAGAGATCGCCCGGGGAAGTATAAGATATCTGCCAAGCAGTAGTGTGTTCCGGCTTGAAGGGCACTGTTTCCAGTGAAATTACTGGTCATATGAGACTTTAGAACCGATGTCTCAGGGCGACAAGCGCAGTGCAGTGCCGCAAAATTTTGTAATGGTAAATTCTGGGTGGCACTGTAGCTGTTGGCAGGCGTGGCGCTTACCATCAGGCGAACGACTTGTTCGTCTCGTTAGTTAGTATCATAATTATTTTAGTATTGATAATTCCATATGGTTTGTCAACACTAAGGCCGGTTTTAGTGCTCGACCGACCGTCCGTCGGTGCGTACGTCGGTCGCGCTTGTCATTTGTATGACAAATAAGCAATATACGCGTGTGTACGGTCGGTCGAGCACTGCCATGACTTGTGAATTTTCACGTTTAAAATGATTTATTGATTAAAATGGTTATCTTGGTGTATTAGAGTTTATGACAGAATGGTGGCCGAGAATAGGAAAAAGGAGTGTCGGTTATTCAGCAGCGACATGAGTCGAAGTTGGTAGAAACAACACTTTTTTCAAAAAACGATGAATATTTAACAAAAAAAGCAGAATACTTTTTCAGGATATCAACAAATTATCTCAGTATACGTATAGGTAAGGTTATCCAGCTAGCCAAATGGACTGATGATAAAAAAAATAAAGCCCCACAAGTCCCGATTCGCATTAATTACCATACGGCCGTACAGAATATGATGTACCATTAATGAAACCGCAGACGGGCGTGGTGTCCATCCTTTAGCCTCCACTATGCCGCCGTTGCCACCCCATTGCCGCCATCGCTGCCAGACGGGCAGACACAAAAGAACAGGGAAAACCAATCCGCGCTGCAGTCGGGACCGCTCCACAAAGCTCCACGGGTACCTATGTTTTAATCCATTTTTTCCCGTTAGGTTCGTTACTACTGCAAATATTTCATACTAGGAACTGTCGACCCGTAATCATTGATGCACGCAATCGGTTTGATATGGCATCATTTATTATTTACTCAAACCAAACAGACACAAGCTTTAAGGTGGTTCGTTTCGCTTATGGTGGGAAATATAAAAAAAAAAAAAAAAATTTGATTTGTATTTCCGTATGAAAAGAGCGAGTTCGATAAATTGATAAGTGACATAAAAATCTAAAAGTCAGAACTTCTTATTAAGACCCCAATCAAAATAATTTCAAGATGAAAGACTTCCGGCATCTAAGTGGAAGGCGCCAGTTCGATCTGGCAATCCGAGTCTGCATCAACGAACGAAATTAATTTACGAAGCCCCACGTCGCATGCGCTTGCCAATTTTCAAATTTCATTCCTTCCGGGTATGACAAACAGACAACATTTTTGTCATGCGGATTTGTTCCCGCACGCGGGATCGCGTATTGGTGAGTTTCGTTCTGTGTGCTGGCTGGCGTCCCGCGTGCGTGTAGCAACGCAGTGGACACAAGCTAATCTGAATGAAACTAAAATAGCCATAACCCAAGACTTTTTTACAGCTAAAATTTTAAAAAATGCAGACGATTAATTTAACAGCTTAGGCAGAATTAAAGCTATACATACATATACCTATACGTTACACGGATTTTATTGACTAGTTAAAATTGAATTATTAAAATCCTAAACTCTTAAAAAACTTAATAAATTTTGTTAAAAAAAAATAGACTGCCACTGTACTCTTATATAAATGTCATAAAAAAAACAGTTCAATAATATTTAGTTTATCCATTTGGAGTGGGTTTTTTGGTTAAAACCTATTTAACGTTATGACGATGCAACTGTTAATTACGTATAAAATTGTTCACGTAGAATTCTGTCGTTATTTTGTTATGTCTGGAGGTAAGGCTTTTGAACTCTTTTGTCCCTTTTAGAATTACTAACTCGTATCCAATAAGCCCTTCGCCGTCTGTCTGGCGTCGCGTCGCGGCAACCACTCCGAATTTAATCTCCCCGTCACTTCGTCCTCGTTTGAGTGCACAAATATTTAAACTCCTTTGCCACCTGTGTTCCTGGTATGTGCATCTCTGTAATTCCCGGGCGACAGACGCAGACACGATCGAATCAGCTCACCGGGCGGCGCGGGTCGCAGGGTGGGCGTCGCATACACGCACTTGCACTATGATTTCCTAGTACCTGTGTGCAGTGAGACTGAAAATGAAATACCTAAATGATACTTTAACTGACTTCAAAAACACAGACTTCTCTATGCGACTATGTGTTTTTAATTCTAAACCAAATATATGATTCAATAAAAGTATAGTAGATTAGTAAGCGTAGCGAGGTAGTCAAAGTACCTCGCTCGAGGTTAAATAATTTTGTCACCGTGTGGTACACTATGCTTTTCATCCTAAGCTATGAGAAAAATTCATAATATGAGAAAAAAAACTTTTTTTTAAACATCCATCCATCCAATCTCACAAACTTTCGCATTTTTAATATTAGTAGGATATCCCGCAAGTTTGTATACTTACAATGTTTTGTGACCAAATATTTTCACCAAAAAAGTCAACTATCAAATACACAAGCTGTTAATTAGCCGTTACTCATGTTTTACTAAAATGAAATATGGCGTCACTTCAATCCCGACCAAAATACAGGAAGCAGCTAAAATCTGTTCTGGCCAATGTTCAACCTTACCGCCTTGATATAAGGTGCAACGTAGGCGGAACTTGAGTTGGAGGTTGTATAGTAAGTTACAGTACAATAATTTACAGAGAATAAGCTAACAATTATGCAGCTATGCTACATACGAACAATGATTTATATGAACAATAAGGCTGGATTACACTCAAACAGCACTAGTTCACAACACTGACATGTAATTCAGCTATTTTTTAGCTTTGAATTCGCACCATTTAGCCAGTGTCAACTATTAGAAAATTTAAAGATATTTGTTCAATAAATAGTAATCATTTAGAAATTTAGAGAGAACACGAAACGTCACGTTTTTTGAGTTGTATAATTGGCCCACTCTCGTGCACGTCAATGGACACTGTTAATATTCCATCAATATCACACTAAGAAACACAATTATTATTTGGAGAAAAAAAAAACAATCAACATTGTCACATTTTTGGTTTCCCACTAATACGTCACCCGAAGTTCAGGTACTGTTTCGCACGGTTCGCAGGTACTTCGGCAGACTGATCGAAACTGCACGCCAGACGACTGACACAAGTATAATATCTCTATCAATAGAATTTGCAGCGAATGGGGGAGATTAGAGATCGTGGGGCGATGAATTTTCAATTAGAGGCACTCCTTTAAATCTCTGCCCTCCTGGTACCTCCTGTTTGTTTTGTCGCAATCAGACTAATTATTTTTACGTCTGGATAAGGTTTCATCGGGTGTTTGTTTTGACTACGCTTTCTGAATTTACTAAACGTTTTAATGGAAGTTACTTTGAAGTTGTAGAAATATAATTTACATGTAATTATTCCTGTCTCTAGCCCTATATTATTCAACGTTCTCCTGATGGTTTAGTTAATGACGCGGGATAACTAGTTTAAATTACTAATGGGTACTGCAAGATATTATAGGAGGATAAGGTGTAAATTGGTGCAGAGCTTCCCTGAGTGGCGTTTAACTTAATTCTTAAAGCTCTTAGTCTCATCAAAAGGGTACTTTCCAAAACTTCTCCCCGACTTGTTTAAAAATCAGATTTATATATATTAGAACTTACGAATCCAAGTACAACATTTGAATTTATGTTTTTTTCAAATTACTAATGTTATTGTTTTAAAAACTTTTTAACTGGACGCCATTTTTTTATTAATGGTGTATCGAATACTATCTAAACTATCTAGTACTATCGAAAAATGATTTTTACTGTCCATCCAAAAGTTGTCTGGAATAAATCGCTTTCAGCGGTAAGACCGCCCATTGTACTATCCTTGTTTACCTATTTACATTTTTCTGTACTGTGTTTATTTTTGTTTCTGGTGTACAATAAAGAGTTTTCTATTCTATTCTATTCTATCTTCTACCAAATAGCTTCGATTATTTTACTTAATGTCTATGTCAATTGATAGATAAACTTGATATCTATAAACTGTACTGTTAACAATTTCACATTCAAACAATCGTGTTCATATGAAAAGTATTATTTTCTCTTTTAACGTGTTATTTTGATGGAATATTTGAGGTAACAGCCATGTTGAAGTGCGCGCTGAGTTGGGCTTCATTTCAATAGTATTTCGTGCGATATTCGATATCGTTTCCTTTAAACGGTACAAAAAGCATACTTACTAACCAAAATAAACGAAAAACATAACACTACGTTCCGTTTGATAAAACACGAACAAACCAAAAACGCGTCGTTATCACTCTGCCACAACGGATGCCACGATGAATTTAGTTTAGGCGCATAATACGGTTACTGATCCCATCAATATTGAGTCTTGACGATGTAGAAATAAGGTTGTTAAATCAATTTAGTATAGAATCTTAATAATGGGCATTATAGCTGTAGAAATAAGGTTACTTTCATGGTCGAATATAGTAGTACGAAACAATGTTTAAACGAAGTCAGCTTATATTTGTAAGCGCGCTTTGGCGCTTATTTTCGAAAACGTTTTTTTAACATTTGGCGTTTAAATTTAAACGCCCACGTCTAGGTATGGGCGCCGATAGAGCAGTTAGCAAAGCGATCGAACGTGCTTTTTTGTTCCGGGTAATGCCAGTTCGTATCCTGGCTCACGGAAATGTGTTTTATATTTAACCCACTCGTGTTATTTAAGAGTTTTCTGATTTAAAACTATTTAATATTAAATTTAATTCATTTTCATTTGTTTTAGTTTTTAAGTTTTCTTTGTTCTCTGGTGTTTCAATAAAGAGTTTATCTATCTATCTGTTTATCTATCTATCTATCTAACATCGTCCCAGAACAGACTACGATCGCCCTCGACGGCGTACCATCGAATTTAGTGAATACGAATCGGATGATCACGCGGCCGCTGCGTCTTAACACCTTCAGTACTGAAACCACAACTGTCGTGATTGTTGTATGAGGAAACACTATGGAGTGTGCAGAGCCGCACCCGTGGCTAGACAAGCAAAACTGCTCAGCAGTCAAAGTGTTAAGTGAGTTTTGTACAGAATTGCATTGCAGCAGCTGCTATGTAAGTGAGTCGGTTGCTATTCTAGTTACGCGCTGAATCTTTCAAAAGATAGCTAAGTAAGTACTCAGCTTAATTCACCTCATCTGCATTCTCTTACGAAACGGGATGCTCTTTGCTATATCGGTGGTAAGTAAAGAAAAGTATGAGATAACTGGTGTATCATGGCAAGAATGATTTTTTCTCTCAGTGAGACAGCCTATGTCTTAGCAGTGGGGACGGAATAGGTTTGATAATGATAGATTATAATAAAAAAGAGTGTGTGTACTTATGTACACGCGTTAGAAGTTATACTTCTAATTATATTATATATATTATATTATTATTATATTCTATTATATTATTTTCTTCTTTAAATACAAAAGGATTGAAGGGGTTATGCCAGTTTTCGCTAGGTTGTTAAATTCACTCTCATCATTTTTCTCCATCGTGCCAAAAGAAGTATAACTTCAAAAACAAAGATAGCAGCCTTCCTTTTGGGTAGTCGAGTAACTACTACTGCGGAGATCTAGTTTTTTTTAAAGATATAGAAAAAAACGCATATTTTATTAAGTAAAAGGAGTAAGGAGTTACAAAAGTTGCCATCTAAATACTAAAAATATGAAAAATGCACTGTCATCATCATCATCATCATCAACCCATAACGTCCCACTGCAGAACACGGTTTTCCCCTCACTTTTGTGAGGAAGGTTAGGCTATAATCCACCAAGGGGGCCCGGTCCGGATTGGTGGATAACATACCTATCTCTAAAGTAACTCTCGGGTAGGTAACGGTCACCTAATTATATTCAACAGACGATATCAATCTTAAGTAAACACCCCAAGTCTCATAATAATAAATGGCAGTAGTGCACATGCATGCCGCAGTATCGAGCGACGCAGCGTGAGTAAACTAGCCTGGCGTTGGTTTTCTTCAGGCACTCCGATAATTCGGGTGCAGCCCCGCACTAAACACCTTGCACTGGCCTGAAACCTCCAACACTATCACAAAAGTCACAAAGTTAATCAACCATCTCTCCTTTTGTTAGTTGATTTTAAGCTCCACGCATGTTGAGCCGGCATTGGATGGGAGTGGAGTTGAAAGTGGGGACGAATTAGGCATAATTGAAGTGTCTGCAGTAGAGGGTGTCTCGACGCCTCCACTGCGTGCGACCTACCCCAAGACGGGGAGCGTTACCCCCCAGGCTGCAGCGCTGCAGGGCCGCAACAAAGGTGCCGTTGGTAATGTCCGCGGCGGCGAGGGTTGGATGGAGAACAGTTCGCATTTGAACAAAGGATTTCGTTTTGGAAATTGCATGTTGATTGCTATCATTAAATTAGTTTTAGGCTTTCAATGCGATACTTTTACATACATTTACAATGTTTTAGTTCATAGTAGTCAATAATCTATCGCATGGTTTATTGTTGTACTGAAAATATTTATTGTAGGCAATAATTAAACTCTTCTACAAATCAGACCTTTTAGTCTCATATGTATAGAGAAGAATAAAATAATATAATCAACTAAATTAATGATTTGAAATGAGTTTGAAATATAAAATTACCCTTTTAAGTTTAAGTCAAAAGTTGTCCTAAAGATATTGTTCGAAGTGATAAGATCACCTAATAGACTTATTATGAGAGCTTTTTGACCCTGTATAAAGCAAGCCGTAGCTTTAAAATAATATTTATGTATTATAAAAGCAAATAAAAAATGTCGATGACGAAAACCGAACGAGTGCGTTGATGTCTTTTCAAGGAAAATCCCGAATCGACGATATTCAATTGAATATTCTATTATTCTCCCCGCTTCACATGCACTTAGCAATTTCCTGTAAACCAAAATACAAAATTATCTAAACTGGTTATCGGAACTCATTACCACAAAACAACTAATACCAGCAATTACAAACCTCAAAGGTAGAATTACTGGAAATTTAATAGGTAGTGAACAAATAGCCTGTGGTGGTGTGGGGTAGCCATGGTAGTGCAGAGGGTAGGCGGTATCCATGGCGACCGCCGGATGCGCCGCCATCGCTCCGCTGCCTGCAACCCTGGGGACTAGGGTGAACAGCTTTACGGAAGTGTCTAGATTGTCTAAATGTTGCAACCTACACTTATATTATAAAGTTGTACAATTTGCTCATTACGACTAATCCCTGACAAGTAAACATTACTTAAAGTAAGTGAGAAATTCTCTACGTAGGCTTTTTTATAGTACTAAGTAGGAAGACGAGCAAATCTTTCATCTAATAGCAAGTGCCACGCTGGCCCATATTTAAACAGCTACAGAGCCACCCAGTACTTTACATTTCAAAATCTTGTGCAGCATTTCAGTGCGATCGTCACCCTGAGACATCGGTTCTAAAGTCATTGCCAAACATAAGCCTTTCCCATAGAACGCCAACGAGCGGCGATCCACTAAACCTAACGCGAGCCTAAACTTATTTAAAAATAAAGGAAGCGCAACTTCCGGTATGATGGTCACTGCCACACTGTATCCATCTCGCTATACGACGACGCGGCATCAGAGTCTATACCTCCTTTTTGTTAACTCTTTTCCGCCTGGCAGCTCGTATTGCATATTTTGTTTGTGAATTTACCTATTCACGTACTTTGGTACCGCTGCCGTAATACCTATCTCCGGTCTTTGTAACGTTGTTTTAATAAAATGATGGTTTGCCTCATTTTAATTCATTTTATAGACTACATTGTAAATTGTTTTTGAATAAAGACTGGTCACGTTTGACTCAGCATTGCACTGTCTGGAAATCAGGAGGACCTTGTCCAAATATGACAGATCCCTACATTGGAATTGTGGATGGGTTTTTCATAGTAATATACTTAATTACTGGGTGCAGTGCAGTGCCGCACAATATTTTGTAATGGAAAGTTCTGGGTGGCACTGTAGCTGTTACAGGCAGGCTCGGCGCTTACCATCAGGTGAACAACGTGCTCGTCTCATTACTTAGTAACATAATAAAGCCACTCGGGTTTTTGCCAGTATCAATGAAGATTGACTAATGATTCCGAAAAACTGTTTTTGATAAAAAAAATATTACTACTAGAAAATATTGAATTTTAATTTTAATGTGTATTTACGTACTCTGTCCCTTTTCTCTCTTGTGGACCAGACACGTATAAGTACAGACAAATATGGCAAAACATGAGGAGCCCTATTTTAATATCAAATTGCTTTATTCCCCCTCCGAGGGTGAGTCCAGACGGAGCAGTCGGGGTATGCATGTCTGTCTGTCTGTATGTACCTACCTACTTTATTACGTTCAGGGGCGCTTTATAGATAGGTATACTATGAGTGAGTATAGCTAGCGCTCCTCTCGACTTCGCTTGCGAGGGTCCGATGTTCCTCTCTTTTAACTGGCAGTACGCGTTATGGATTAGTTTGGTAGTCAATTATCTAATGGACACAGTAAAATGTGTTCGAGCAAAGTATGGTACTGCGTTGTTTGCTCGCCTTGTAAGATATTATAAACTTACTACTTATAACTGTTATGGTCTATTGCCGAGATTGTATAGGGTTTTTAAGTGTGTAATTGGAATTTATGTATGAGTTAATTATTATAAAGGCACTTTCCACTTTAACAATACCTATCTTACTATCCCACTAATATTATAAATGTGAAAGTTTGTGATCGTGGAAGGATGTTTGTTACTCTTTCACGCAAAAACTACCTTAGATGAAGAAGAAGATGAAGATTTAGATGAAATTTGGCACACAAATAGTTTATTACCTGGATTATGGCACTGAATACTTTTTATTTCGTAAAAATGAACAGTTCTTGTGGGATAATACTTGACGTAGGCGAAACCGCGGGGTGCAGCTAATATTAGTATAAAATAGAAAATTTTCAAACACAACTATCTGCTACCACACAAAATAGACCGTTTTTTTTGACATCAAAGAAAATTATTTACTATTTTTACTTTAAAGGTCCTTGGAGTCTGAAATAAGCATTAGGCTCCCCTAGGCTTGGTGATCTGGGAGAGATTTTCTCAATGCAAAAAAGCCAGAGTTAGACAGGCCACTCAGAGGCCTTTGGCTCAACATGTCCTCCGAAGCACGTAGCGATAGAAATCTGCACATAACTTATGAAAATAACCTATTAGTTTGAAGTCCGGCGTCGTTAGATTACAAAGCGCACAGGTAGGTTATGCAATCGTCTGATATTGCACCCAAGAATCAATAATTTATTTGCAGACATAGCTTCACTGGCCTTAGTTTTGGACCGGGTGTACGTGGAAACTTGAAACTTTAAATTATTTTAGACTAAACTAAACATAGCAATTACCTTTTTTAAGAATATTATCATGCGTGATTTTATACGATTTAAACAAAAATATTTAATCGTCGGGAGAATTATTAAAGGTTACGAGAAAAGTAATAAAAAATGAATGATGTTCAATTCCGCCGTGTTGCAATTGAGGGTTAAATGTACTTACGAGGTCTCAACGCAGTCTGTTACGCAATGCAGTGAACAGTGGCTGCAACGTTTGCTCGTAGCAATGCTACGACCACGTAACGTAGCTCGTACCTTATAATTTTATTAATAAACTAAAAATATTATAAGTAAGTATATTTCTTCATTTATGATATTGTTAAAATACAAAATTCGTCTTATGGAAAACAGTGGTTTTTGAAATATGGTCTTTATGGTTAATGAAAGAGTGTTTGACTTGTAAAAGTGCATTATTTTTGCCTACTCGCAGGCGTAGCGCTTACCATCGGGTAACTTACTTGCTCGTCTCTTAACTCAGTTGAATAAAAAAAACTTATTCAGCCTGGAATGTAAACAATACGATGCTAATGACCCCATGCAAATCGCGCTGGATATTTAAACCCGATTTGTTAAAATTTCTCCTCAATGGGGATAGTTACAATAAAATACCCTGGAAGCCTCTGCTGACCCCGGCTACACATTAGTATGCCCCCGGGGTGCCGACAGCCGTCCCCTGGGGTCATTAAAATCACTTTGTGGTCGTTAGCGGCGCCGAAAATTCGAACAACTTCTTCATCCATTATTTCAAGTTCGGACTTTAACGTAGAAGACACCGTTCTTTAGAATTGGAAAAGTATGACTTTAAACTTATTCAGGTATTTTTGAATTGATTTTTAATAACCTTTGAGTGATAGTCGATTATGGACGTATAAATATAACTTATTTCAATAACAGTAGTTGATGCTGAAAGATTTCAAGATCTAAATCTGGAAAAAAAAACTGTGGCTATGTAATCCCGGGGTGCTTCAGAAATAGTTCTTGAGAGGTAGTCTGCCTGTAACCAATTTAAACAAGAATGGATCAAATTGTTTATTAATCCAAATGGTTTACACAAAACACAGACAAAACTACTTTATTTAATTGCGAAAATAACCGCAGTCCCGTTCCAAACACGCGCAAACAAAGATCAAAGGTAACACCACACCAGGCAGCTCTACGCCTATGGGCATATATGGCTCGCTGATGAATTAAAGCCTATCCACCTCCTACTAACGTATGCTCGCCTAGTACATCAGTCTATCAAATGTGCGGGTGTGTGCGTGGCGGCGGTTCTCATGGCAACCAGATAGTTATCTACGAGTTCGTCTGCCGAGCCCTAGACTAATTGATTAGCCTATTTCTATGTAAAATTACTAACTATGCTTCACGACCTTCATTAATATAATTAGTTTGCCTACCATTTTCTCGGTGAACATCGCAAACATAGGTACCTGGCCTCATGGCTAACACTCCGGTTTCACTGTCATTCACTATTATAGCTGACCACAAAGACGTCAGTTACCTCTTATCAAAACAACTTTATCAGACGCCCTGCGAATTCTTATTGCCAGAATCCAAGAGTCTAAAATCGCACAATTATCATTAGGTACAGGGAACCTGTGCAACCATTCTTCCTCACTGCAGATTTTCCGGGAGAGCTGTCAAATCTAGCGGGCGCGCCTGGCGGCTTCCGCGGCGCACCACCTCGGTTCGACACCCTCAGCACCGGCGTATCCGGAGCTGCGTTATTCGCTCGTACCATCGAGCCGCCGCCTGCTCCACGCGGCCCGGTGGCTCAGGGTTCATTGGTCGTGACGATGTATGCAACGCTCCCGTCGGCATGAAGGCTTCCATGTGTGCACCGTACTAGTGAACTTTGATAATGAACCGACGAGCGATTGCCCGGGCGAGGGTGGTACGGGCGATGTGGAGGTGGCCGCCCCCCTTCCCCACTATTACGTCGGCTAGGATGTGCAACGACCTGCAGCTTCCTGGTATCCATTTCTGTACGTGCCCAATAACGCGATTGGGCGCATTGTCAAAACAATTAGTAGGTGTGAGCGCGTAATCTCTTTATACTCTGGGGGGTGCCGAACATGGCAAATAAACCTTTCATGCGGTTTTCGCTTGCATTATCCATTCCGCATATTAGCTGCAGGCCGGTTGCGTAACGGATTTAAATTGTCAGTTCGGATTCGAAAACAATGGTAGACATTAAAATAGTTGGACTGGACATAATGTAAAACGTACCCTACGCGCTAGACTCTAGCGGCTAGAGCGATTTAAAAGTCCTTACTTACGCAGTATCTGTTTCAACTGTAGAGAAGGTGTGGGGAGACCCGTGCTCAACAGTGGGCCAATATGGGTTAATGATGATGATGGTGATCATAGAGGAAGCTTTATAATCCCCAGTATAATCCAGAATGGTGCAGTGCAAGCGTTTTGTTGGTTTATTTGTTTGGAGTATGATGAAACGGAAGCCATCTCCGCGAGTTGTGTACGGCTTTATAGAATTGCTTAAACATCGATTTCAAGATACAAAGAAACAGCTACAGTTATTGCAGAAAGTTCTAAAATTATATGGATATTGGAAGGATTGAGATCTGTTTAAAAGCATTCTTGACATTAAATTACAAAGATTACTCTTATTGCAACACTTTAGAGACTATCATTGATTGAGATCAAAATGATACTGGTAGGTATGTCGGATATGCTTTTGATGTTTCCCTTTGTTGGACATTTTATTACAGTTGAACAAAATTTGCAATTCAGATGTTCGAGAATTGATACTGTTTATGCAATACCGGGAATTTCTGTTACTAGTTGGTCGCACAGGCTTTACATCCGGTCTGATTTGGTCCTCCATCCGTGGGTGTATCGATTGACATAACCACGGTGCGCGGTCAAGCGTGTTTCGTCCGACAAAATCCACTTCGAAAAACGACCACAAAAACAAAACCACCGCAAAAAGTACCCACACTAGTAGCCCGAGTACTACTGGTAGTTGTCCTATAATGTCTACTTCCCATAATGAGAACTTCTCCAAATTACTACTTTCTAAAATCTAGACCGTCCCATAATAATTGGTTTTCGGATAGCTGTATCGCACAACTATTCAAATAACTCAGTGAGATTCATGAACGCCGGCAGCATGATGCAAATGGGTGCACTTAAAAAAAATTTGTTCCCAACCATCGAGTATGTTTTTGATGACCGAAATATATTAAATCCAGTACCCGCGTGGTTTGAATTTCACATTATATTTATTTACATAATGCACATGTATCATTTTATATTTTATTTTAGTTAAAAGTATAATGTGTAGATGCATATGCGCCTCCTTAAAATTAATCCTGGAGGTGCCGCTGAGATTTTACTGGCAGCATCACAACTGTACCCTAAGCCCACTCCGAGCTTTTAGTTAACATCAATCAGTTTATGATCATGGTCATACTAAAGAGCTCTAAAAGAATCCACTTTCCAAACTCAAATTTCAAAAATTCAATCAAAATCATTCATCCATCCCCAGCGTACTCAGACAAATTTCATTACAAAAATATTTCATTTCAATCGGTCCCCTCGCTCCAAACGTAAACAAAACCTACGAACCTACCTATAGCACCTACCAATAAAGCAAAACATCAAAAGCATATCCAACGTACTTACCAATATCATTTAAATCCCGAACAATTATAGTCTCTAAGGTTTTGCAATAAGAGTTCCCTGTCTGATAGACTGTTAAAATTAAATAACGCATATACGCATAAGCGTTCGGGTAGGGTTCTGCCGAGGGGTCCAGACAGAAAAATGCACTTTGAACCCCTCGTCTAGACGGCAGACGGTCTGGTGGCTGCCCACGGAGATTGAGAAGCTGGGTACATTCGACTGGGGGATGAAGGTTAATAAAGTCGTCAATGTAAACAAGGGAAACGGCGCACAATCGTATTGTATTCCAGTTTGAAGGACCATGTTTCCATCAAGATTGCTAGAGATATAGGATTTGAGAACCAACATGTCGTGTAGGAGGATTTAACGACTTTAAGTTCTGGGTGGCACTACGATTCTTATGGGCCGGGGGTGACGCTTACTATCAAGCGAACGACCTTCTTGTTAGTAGTGTAAAGATTTGCGTTGTGGATGGACTTTTTTCGGAAGCAACCAGTATACTTGTAGAAGTATTAGATTTTTATATTATCAAAAACTCATGTTTTTTTTTATTTGACAGAGTGACGAGACGAGCAAGTCGTTCACCTGATGGTAAGCGCCACGCCTGCCCAAATTAGTCAGTTCTTAGTGAATAAAAACCGTCTTGTAGTCTCTTAAAGTTAAAAAGGCCCCAATTTGGTTCCATTTGAGATACGTAATGAGACTGTGATGATTTGCTGCGTATATCTCGAGCTTACTTAGAATTCTCTGAATCTAGACAATATTTTCCTAATATCGACCAAATCAGGTCTTGAAATAATGCTATAGACCTGTGATCCCAACCCTGAATCCCTGAACCATTTCATTCTGTTTCATATTGATTACTGGGCAACCAAATACTAAACCACACAATTCAATAAATTTCTTTTACATATTACACTGCTTTTGAAATAGAACAAAAATAACATACACTAGTGTTAAACACCTAAATAACAATTGAAAAATAAAAAAAACAAAATATTGTTCTAGTGGCACATCATATCGGTATATTATAAAAGTTTTTAGGTAACAAACATAAAAAAAAAAATACAGTTGAATTGAGAACCTCTTCCTTTTTTGAAGTTTGTTAAAAATACATAGTTTTACAATTTAAATGTATTTATATACGAGTAACAATAAATGATAACGTATCAAGCTACTTCTAGGGTACTAGGGTAACATAGAGACTCTGTTTTAGAGTCACCGGCCAAACTAACCCTTTGAAATATTCACAAAATCCGCAATCTCTGTGCCCTGCAGCGCGCAATAAACCTAGTGGTGTATAATTTAGTGGTGTGTACCAGACTGGTAGACACACCACCATAGCACCGTATGTAGGTACGTATAGTATACGTACGATAGTGCCGCGCGTATGTACCGATGCCGCGCCGCGCGCCGTCGCGTCGCATTGCGTCTCGCATGGGGGTAGGTCGGGACCGAAATGCAATTATGTTTTGTGTTGCTAGTTTGCAAAACTAAATTTAATTTAAAAAAAATCAAGTGTGCTACAGAAGTTATGTAAATTGAAAAACGTGTATTTTTGAGTTTTAGGTAGTATGCCCGCCTAGAAGTAATGGGCTGGCTGTACTAAAATAAAGCTAGCAAAAAAATTCTTGGCAGAATTTCAAATTTCTATATGACATTATATTTTAGAACCACATTCAAGTTTGTAAGTTAACGAATCTACGTTAGTCTGTTAAGGTGGAATCCATGACTTTGAAATCACCCGTAAAGTCACTGGACATTAGAAATTCAAAGTCGTAAAGTCACTCAAAATTGGACAATTGGACATTCGAATACCGGCATAAGTTACGTTACCAATTACTGTAGATATATCAAGGTGCAATATAATATCGAGAAAACAATAGCTGTAATATTGCTTGCTTGCTTGTCGAATGAGGTAGTACCAGCCTCTAGTGACAGATTTTCTCAGGCCGTTAATTAGGTACTCGTTGTAAATTTTTTTTATATCAAAAGTCGAGAATGCAAGAATTATTCCAAAACAAGATTTAGGAAAAAACCGTACATCATAGCAACACTGATTATGTCCCCTTCTTGAGCTCTTATTATTCTGGTCGCAGACTTTAGGTACAAATTGGGAAGGACTGTCTGATGCAAGGACGTTTTATATAGTCTATGGACCTGGCACGCATCTAACTGAAAACAAAACATTTTGGCAAGGGTCGCGGGGGACGAGAAAGACATATTACACTAGTGGTAGCGACAAAACCAAGACTGATTAAAATAGTGGGAGATCGCGAGCTTATTACCGATATACGAACAGTTGATCATATAACTTTGGCTAGGGAAGGGGGGCGGGAGTAATGAATGTGTGTGGTCCTTTGGTTAGATTGTTTTAGGTCTGATTTCAGCGTCAATTATCGCTGTCACTGTTTGCCTTTGAAATGCTACGAATATTTCATGGTCCGAATGGAGGAGTTTATTAGCGTCCATTAGCGGAGGGTGCATGTTAGTCAGGGAGAGAATCAGAGAACTAAAGTTACGTAATCAGCATACAATGATTACGTAACTTTTGTGGATAAACAATTTCACTTTAATTAACTGATTGTAAGACTAATTTTCAAAACTTGTAGTACTACTACTTATGTTGATTTCTGTGTTCGTGGTGATATTTTTATTTATATATCTATAGTGATATTATAGATATTTTCTTACCAAAGCCCGGTGTACAAAATACAAGAAGTACCGGTACGAGTAGAGTTAATGGAGATTCCTTTTCTTGTGCGAGATTCCATGACCATGAGTCACCACTTGAAAAGGAAATTTCCTTTTGCAAACTCAAGCCATAATGATAAATATAAGATCCGCTACCGGTGGTTTGAGTTTTATTAGTAATATTTTTAATTGTTTATCTTTGTTAGAAATATTGTAGAAAAAATTACCTAAGATTATAAATAAATAGAATGCATAACAATAATAACTTATAAGAAAAACTAACTTAACAAGTAACTTAGCTTACTTTTTTTTCTTTTGTTTTTGCCTTTTTCTCATAATTCGTTACTAATTAGTGTAGTTTATCATATTTGAATTCTTTTTTATTTTTCTCTATGTAAGTAAGAAGTGGGATAAGCGTGGCTAATAATAATACCGGTGGTATCCTAGGTTTAAGTTTCTTTTATAATATTTTTACTAGTTAGACTGTATTTTTATTAGTTTTGTAAAGCATTGTAAAAGAAATTTAAATTTAAGAAGTTAAATAAATATAGTGAATAATAATAATAAGTAAGAACAGAAGTCTGTGAGCCGAGAGGTATGGAAGGAGGGTAGGGAGGCCTTTGCCCTGCAGTGGGACGACCATGGCTAAAAAAAAAAAAGAACTTAAGGATATACAACATTTATAAATAAAAAATACAAAATCAACGTCTCCGTTTCCGTTTCCCCCAAAACTCCATTTCTATCATTGTCTAAGCAGTAAATTAAAAAAAAAAAAACAAAAGTTCTAGTTAAATATCTGTAAATGGAACTTCAAAAGAAATGAAACAAAACAAATAATGTCAACAGCCTAAGCCGGTGTAGTGTTTCAAAGTAAAGAAAATATTTTATTATAAGAACTGGAAAAGCGCGATAACAATAACATATTTTGTTTGGTAAAACAATACATTTCCCCCGGCCGTTGTATAAAAGTTTACTGTTCCATTTAAGATAGACATAACATCAGCAAATAATAAATCACTCTAATAATAACGGTAAGAAAAGCATATTTTTTTCTAATTTAGAACTATCGTATTACTTGATTACTATTAATAAAACAAAAAAAAAGTCTGCTAACATAACTCATGTCACTCGTATTTACGACGAATCCAATGATACCACATTTATCAAAATCCATCAAGCCATTTATGCTGTAGAGCGTGCCAAAGAAACATACATACATCCGTCCGAAAAAAACCCTCAGCAGGCACTGACCATCAGCTAAATGACCTGGTCGCTCCTTCACTCCATTCAATGGACCATTGTATAAAAAAGGTGATGCTTCCGTCCTAATAACATTCAAACCCCATTACAATTCTATCCGAAACTGCTCGTATATAAACAGTATAGATATACTACGTAACTGTAGCATCACCAAAATTAACAAAAAACAACAATTTGTTGAACAAAACGCAGTGATCTAGAACAACAGCGCATAAACAGAACAATAACTCGGCATGAAACTACTTGAAAAACAAAACAAACAGTAAAACGCAACTCAGTACGCACACGCACACTAACAGTAAACAAACCTTATTTCAATTTCCTATAGAAACAAACTTCCGGTATCCATAGAGAATGCCATTATCAGAAATATCCAGAAAACACGCGGGGAATACAAACTCGGGAAAAATCAATTCAGAAACCTACCTACAGTAGCTACATGCCTGCGAAACATAGGCACGCGCCGAAGAACGCGCTTTCAATGCTATTTCAAACCGTATTCCATCGAGATAGAAGTTGAAAAGATTCTTCATATCACTTCCCTAGGCTGCATCTTGTCGGCACTAACTGATAGTTAATCTGTGACGGTAAGCTCTTGTAGAAGATGGAACTGCTTATACTATTTTAAACCATATTGCGTCGAGATAGAGGCGAAGAGTTTCTTCCTGTTGTTTCGTTCCCACTGCCATAGAGACTGTGAGGTAACCTGTGGCGGAGGCTGTTGTGAGAAATGGGTCCCCTCGCCAGCCAACCTGGCGCCAAGCAGTCTTGCAGGACTGTTTCAGTAATCAGTGCAATGATACATACTAATACGGTAAACATGAAAGTTTGTTTGTTAAGTAGTTATACACACGGAGTAGTAAGCTGGAATACATTCGGCGAGGTAATGAAAAAGGCGGGTGGAGTCACGGACGCGGCTAGTTAATTCATCGGACTTGATCACGGAAATTAATTCTTCTATTAATATCCAAAAGGTTGCATTTAGTTATCATCAACAACCCATATAGGCCCACTGCTCAGCACGGGTCTCCTCCCTATTACTTGAGGAAGATATGGCCATTGTCCACCACAGAGGCACGGTCCGAGTTGGTCGATAACATACTCGTAATTACCTCCAAATTAATTCTCGGGTAGGTATGTGAGTGACGATTTTTTCCCTCACCAAAAAGCGAGTGATAATTACATACTTACATATGTTAATAAAAAAATATAAAAAAAAAAATTAAAAAAATGTTTTCCAAGAAACACCTTATTACGTACCCGCACTGGGACTTGAACTCGCGTCCTTATTCTTGGAATACGTTCTCCCACTAGGCATCCACTTTTATACTAGAACCTAAAAACCTCAAAACTGCATAATCAGAACCAAAGTGTTCTTTATCACATGACTTCAAGAATCATTGCAGATGAGCCAGTTGTGTGGCTACGCATCTACGGTGTATCTACGTTATTCGTAGCACGCCCGTAGACCCACTACGGAGATGGCGTAGCGTGAAGTCACGTAGCCTACCGTACGCTCGATACGGTGTGATGACTTTTTCGGTGGAGCATCTCATTTGAATTTTTATTACGTTTCCGGGTACAATTTGACAAAGGAAGTGGGCTAACGTATGTTAACTTGAAGTAGAGTAGAATTAATTCAATCAATTTGTAAATGAATTCCAATTTTAAAATATTAATTTTGGTAAGCGTCTAAATTATCTGGATTTAATTTTTTAACTTATCGATATTCATTTAAGCCTCGCAAGAAATGGCATGAAAGCAAAATTTCAATTGAAAAATATTTTAAATAATAGCCACAACTTAATTTCATTTCCCTCGTAACTGAATGAAAGCTGCGAAAACTCTATGTGCCCGCATTCTTTTTAATTACTTTCCAAGATTGGGACAAGAAAAAAAAATAAACGCAATTACAGGAAGAGTAGCCTCTGCAAAGTTTTCATAAGTAGTGGAAATATAAGGCGTTAATTTGTCCGCCTTTGCAAGCGCAGCCTCCCGGCCGCGCCGGTACCAGGGCGGCAGGAGCGCGCGGAGGTGAGGCGGGTACCAGGGCGGCCGGGCGGCCTGCCGGAGCGAGGGCGACGCGCCAGGCGCATTGCAGGCGGGTGAACGGCCGCGCATCGATCCTGTAACCCCCCGCCTCCTCCCCTTCGACGCTCCCCCCTCGCGGTGTCGCCGCTCCCCCCGCGCGCCGCAACTTGCGTAACCCCCCTCCCGCCATTATGTAACGGTGACGTGACGCTCCGATATTACTTCGAAAAACAAACAAAACAGTTTAAAGAATTCATTCGGAAAATTAAATTAATTTTATCCTCTAAATATAGTACTTTAAGGGGGTACGTTTCGCTTTAAGCTGGAGATTTAAATTTCTTTTTGTTTTTGGAACTAAACAATAGTAAATTGTAATGGAATTCGAGATAACCCAAGATTATTATTCACGTTATTTTGTAGAGATATTTAACACATATGCCCCTGTTTGCTCAAAAAGATCAATAAACACTGCAATCATCAGCTTAACAGTTTATTGACTTAAATGAGCAATCCAGTGCATTAGTGCTAAATATGTCCCCCAATAACGAAAAGAATTTTCTACGGTTGTCTAGAATTATACTCTCATTTACATTACTTACCTGGTCTAGCTCCAAAAACGAAATAAACTGTTTGAATTTTTAATTTCCGCCATAAACGAAACGGACCACCTTTATCGAAAAATTTTCTAAAACTTAAAAAAAATATTCTTAGAATGCGGATACTTGTGAATTGTGAGAGGCGGAAGTGACGCTGATAAGCTCTTTGGTGCAGCTTTTATCAAAATATATTTAAACACGTAAGCCCTTAAGCTAATAGCTTTGTTTAATTGTATCCACTCATGCTATAAGTAGGCATTACGGATCGCGCAAACTTTGCAGATTGCATTTTTTGTGTCCCACTGCTGGGCAAAGGCCTCTGGGAAAAGCTCTCCACACTTTCCTAACAGCTTGCATACAAGTTTAAAATCACTGCTATGTACATACCTAATTAAAAACTTTGTAAAAAAAATGTAAACCTTTTAGCCTCTAAGGTAGTTTTTTTTCGTTTTGGCTTCGCACGGTTTTTGCAGTGTCAAGTAACAAAGGTAAACCATAAATTAAAAAAACAAGTTAAAATCTCGAGTCCCAGTGTTTACATAGTCTTAAATATTATCAAAATCACGATTCAGTTAAGTGGTGTGTGCTTTACTGAAGCTTCTTGGCAGTTTTGGAGGAACACGAAATGGCACGTTTTTGGGTTTGTGTCATTTGCTCACACTTGCACACATTAACAAACACTCAATGGTTAATATTCCAACAAAGTTATACAACACGTTTGAGAAAAAAAAAACAAAAACTAAAACTTAATATTTTCGGTTTCCCGCCAAAAACTCCAAAAGGTGCTCTTTCACAGACTATAGTAAACCAAATCAAGATGGCGTCACACTGACAGCGCTGGCAATCCGTCAAACTTATTCAGGGGTTCGCAACCTTTTCCGGCGCTTTCTAGAGCCGACTTTTTTACTTCTTCAGTACTGGAGTACAAAAAAGGAGACACTCTTTTTTTTACTATAAGTTTTTTTTTATGTTGGTTATCATAAAAAAAACTCTCAAATGTATTCAGCATCTTGGAGGAGCGTTGCTGAAAAATCAATCACTAGTAATTTTTTTTTCTAATTCACTAGTAGATAAATAAATTTAATACTGCGCCTAGAATGGCGCCCGTAGAATATCCGCAGTAATAATTCCTTAAAACAAATTAAATTGATTATTTATTAAAATTAAAAAAAAGTGATGTGCAGTAGCTTACCATCACGCGAAAAACCTGCATGTGACCACACTCAGGTAAAAATAAAATAATATATAATCAAAGCCGAGGAGTAGACACTTGTGTCAAATCTTGCCACAGAGTGTGAACTTCTTGTGTGAAATCTTAGCCATGATGTCCTAGTGCTTTTTATACGTACCTACCCTTAAAAAGACCTGACACGATCCAGCCAATAACTTCGCCCCTCCAATTTCTTTATTCATGAGGAATATCAAATGTCCCACTTACCATTTAGTTAAGTTATTTATATTTTCCTAAAATAATGAATACGAGTCAAATAATTTAAATTCCTTTTAATTTTTTTCAGCCAATTTAATAACATGGCAGTAACTGTAATTACAAATTAGTATTTAATTTAATTACTAAACAAATCAAAGTACTTTCCCTCCCATAATTGTCCATTTAACATTAAAATTACGAATGTAATTGACCTAAATATAGTAATGTAATTACAACGGCTACAGCATAGGTATAAAACAAAAGAGGAAGCTACGGGCCGTAGCTCCGTAGCGGGGTTACGCCGTAGCCGGGGTGCGGTCGGCGACCCCTGGCCGTGACTGCCCCGCCCCCGCCCGCCCGCACCCCGCCGGCGACACCCACACATGCACAGCCGCTGCAGACACGTGCTCGCCGCACCCCTGATCTACAGCCTGATTATATTTTGTTTCCTCATTCTATAGTTTTCTACGTCTTGTTTTTAACTTGGGCCAAAGGTTACGATAGAAATAAATATAGCAACCTATTGCGAGGATATTATCTGTGGTTACTAACTCGAATAGGTTAGTATAGCAATATGGTTGTTTCGATCGATTTAATTTAACAATACCAATAACTCACTACTTACTAAATTCAAAATCGATTACGATTCTATTATGTAAAGGTAGGGCAATTTTTTTAATCTTAGTGTGACTAATTAAATACTGTGTGTGTGTTTTACCAGACCAAAAAAAGTAAAAAATATAGAATAGAGTAGAAAACTCTTTATTGTACACCAGAAACAAAAATAAACACAGTACAGAAAAAATACAATAATAATTGCATAGTATAATACTTTTGCTTTTTAATTTGTCATTATTAGTGAATTTAAATTGTACCTACAATGCTAGACATTTAGCAGTAAGATCTGCATTATGTATGCAATAAATGAATTTATATTTGAATTTGATTATAATATTTTCATTAAGATTTCAGTTTCCTACTCTTTTGTCTTTTGTTTAGTTATTTATTAATTTAAGTTTCATTTTTTTTAAATATTTTTTAATAAACACCAATCTAACACACTCTATAAGTATCTTGCAGTCTGCAGTCCCTACAAATAATCACATCCTGTACCACAATAACTCAGACGAGTCACGCACACGCCCGCAGTCGCCCAGTTCTCTCAAAGCTACAGAACGCCACACCCCCGTTCCCGCGTAGCGACAGGGCGGCACCCACACCACCACCAACACTGTGCACACATAAAAGGAAAACCGTGGAAAGTGTGCGTCGGACGCGTCGTGACATCCCCCGCCGTGTAGTAGTGTGCGCGGAAAATGTATGTTAATGTGGTACTTCCGCGTTCGCTGTATTCGTGTCACGCACACAGCGGCGGGGGTGTGTGCGTTAGGTGCATCGACTCCGCTTCCTGTTGAGGGTAAACGGCCTCAGCTCTGATTTACGTCCGCGGGAAGGCTGGCGTGTTACCGTGACGTTACCGACACATTAGTCCGCGAGGACCGACGACCCTAATGATTGATCAATACTGGTTAATATGCAAACTGGGGCAATGATTGTAGAATATGTTTTATGGTGGCGTTTCGTTGCCGCGCTCTGCTCCCCTAGTCCGCCCGGGATCCCGTGTGGGCCCGTAGCTTTATCGATTTCAAATACTGGGTGGGACACATTTCCTGGGCGGGAAGGAAAAGAGGAAGAACCTTATTTAATTAAATATTAAAAGTATATTAGTTTGAGCCTGGCTTGATAATCTGAATATTATGAGTTTTGTACTCGTATGTCGTATGTGTGATAATTATGTTTTTTTTTTTTCTGAATAAATAATTTAACTAGAATTTTTTTTCTAACGGCACAAGCATTCAAACTAACGTACAACTTTTTTGTTAAATACCAAGTTATATACAAGAGCACCATGTATTACGTCTGTGGCAATGAAACGTGTTTCCTGCCAACCTATACGTTATCCGCATTCGTAATTTCCAAATAACAAAAAAGAGCATGTTAGAACCCTGCCACTTCTCCCCTGCAGTCTTACAGTGGCGGATCTAGGGTTTTGGTTTGGGAGGGGCTAACAGGGGAGTCAGGGGTCAGGGTAGCTGCACCCCTCTGCGTAGAGAGTGACCTACGGATTGAAAAATAGCTACGAAATCACCTATTACAGAAATTTAAAAAATTTCAACAAACTACTAATGAAAATAATAGATTATTCAGGAATGGACTCAGGTGCTTGTTGAGCCCCATAACCCTTCCTGGATCCGCTACCTTGCATATAATTAAGCTGACAAAACACAAATTTCAATCCGTTTTTAAACCGAGTTGGTTGCCTTTTATCCTTCTTGCATACAAAACTACAATAATAAAATAGCACGAATTAAAAAATGTACGGAATAAAATGATTTCTTCCTTCCGGTGTTTTTCTTGACGTCGCTCGGAGTTCTTTTTGCAGTATTCTGCGACAGCAATGTTATTAAACCCGGCACCGCTCCAGTTCCTGTAGAAATTACTGAAACTCTTTGCAGCTTCTTAGAGCCTGTGTTTATTTTTATTTCTGCTAAATGCGAGTCAATTATTTACGTTACAGTTTTCTTTAAGTTCTGTTTTCCAAACTTGTAAGGGTCAGTAATGTCTCACCAAATCACTTATTGTATTCTTTCTATATAAAAAAGATTGAACGTCAACGATGACGAGAAATGTTATAAATATGAAATACAAACTGCGCCCCGCGGTTTCATCCTCATTAACTTTTATCCCATAAAAATGATATATATTTACTAGATAAAAAGTAGCATATGCGCTCTCCAGTTCTTCCATCTGTTAGCTAAAAAAACACGTCAAGTCTGTTGCTCCGTTGCTGCGTGAAAAAAGGAAAACCAATCAACACAAATCACATAATATTAAGTTGGATTTACTAAAATCTAACGGTGTGTTAAACGTAAAAAGAGTCGAGAGTGAATAGGTACCTCCTAGGTGGGCGTGCTTCACCTTCGGCCACATCGTCACTTTCCATCAGGTGAGATTTTGGTCAAACGTTCGCCTAGTACGTAATAAAAAAGATAAGGTATACCTTTTCAAAACTACGTATAAAATACAAAAAAAAAATACCTTAAATGAGCGGGATCATTGTCAAATGAACAGGAAAAAAACGGAAAGCAAAAAAAAACAATGACTAAAAAAAAGGACATTTATTAAATGTTATAAGGTTATAACAACGTAGATTCAGGAGAGTAGGATTGGACCACGAGGTCAATGCGCTTTGAGAGTGCGGACACTGCGGACAGCGGTGGCAGTGCGGTGGCATTGCGGTGGCAGTTGCAATCAGACGGGCGCTCGTACAATTTCAGTTAGCATCCATTTGCGGATTTGTATTCGTACCAACTCGTAATTGGCGATTTTTGTTGAATTGCAATAAGGGATAAATTCCTGCGTGTTGTGGACGTATTTACACCTACTTCAAAAAGGAGGTTTTCATAAAAACAATTGCAAATTGCACCAAGAATAGATTCAAAAAACCACCACTGGCTTAAAGTTATGTCACCTGCCGTGCAATACGGATCATCATAATTATCATCATCAACCTATATCGGCCCACTGCTGAGCACGGGTCTCCCCTCACTTTTGTCAGGATGGTTAGGCCATAATCCACCATAAGCAGATCCGGATTGGTGGATCACCTACCTACCTCCGAAATAATTCTCGGGTAGGAATGTGGGTTTCCTCACGATGTTTTACCATTCATCAGCAACCCATAACGTCCCATTGCTGAGCATGGATCTCTCCTCACTTTCGGAGGAGGTTTTACCATTAGGCCAAATTAATCCTGAATTCCTGACAATCTACGCTGACACTTTTTTTTTTAGATATTTTAAAAATAAGTTTACAAACTCTTTTTGGCCAACTTCAAAAAATGAGAAATTTCTCAATACGACTGCGTTATTATTAATAAAAACGTAGTAGGTTCTTATTAATTTTACTGAAAAATGTGGAACAGAGCTTTCGCTTTGTTCACTGACTCTCTATTGTTAGCACAAAACACCGTTTTTAACAACTCCGCTGTGCAGTACTTCATGTTGTAATTTTCAGGAATTCTATTGTTTCGTCCTTTGCGCGGTAAATATGCGCTCAGCTAAGTAGCTGTTATATAAATCTTAAACACTTGTTTATCTGTTCAGTTGGAAAGCTTTGCTTAACATCTTGTTAACTTAAATAACAATTCCGTTTTTGTTCGATTATTCGAAGAGGTTTAGAGATTATTTTCTTAACACGTTCACTGCTGAAAACACAACTGCCGTGTTTTTCACAACTTGCCGCGAGTGCGGGAAAACACAGCTGTTGTGTTTTTTGTATGGGAAAACACTATCGAGTGTGCAGAGCCGCACCCGTGGCTTTACAAGCAAATTGGCTCAGCAGTAAAAGTGTTATAGTATTTTAGGTATATTGTTTTAGTAAACCTGAAACGGATAAGTGGTCGATATTCATAATATTTTTCTAGAATTGTAGGTAATGATAGTAATATTTTTTTTTATAATATATGTTGATTCGAGATTCATGCTATAAAATAAACTAAACACAAAAAAACTGCCCTGCTAACTGTCACCTCGCTAAGCGTTCACTGAGTAACGAGACGAGCGATTCGTTCACCTGATGGTAAGCGCTACGCCTGCTCATAACAGTCGCAGCACCACCCAGAACCCTGCATTGCATTTTTTACGTTTTGCAGATGTAGCTGAACATTTCGAGAAGAAATGAAGCAGACCATGAAGCAACTTTTTTTAATAGAGTAGTAAACGTGCCTATTTTATGTTGTAATTATTTAAATTAAATTGCTGTTTTTTACAAACTTAAATACTAATAAACGATGTGAAAAATATTTTTATAAATTTCTTTTTTTATCTCTTCTAAAAACGTTTTAGGCACTGCGGGACATATGTGTTATGTAGCCGTCCGATGACCAGAATGATGACACCGCATTTCACACCACACCATGCGACCGGCGGCGATACAGCGAAACGCAGAAGCAGCAGAACTGTCCCATTTCTCTATATACAGTAATCCCCGTAATTTTAGGTGACTTCGGCTTCTAACTTCGAACCGAACGTACACACTTTTAGCTTAGGATTTAGATATTTAGTATTATAATTATAATAAACCTAGTTTTAGAACATTTGGTGTTTCTTTGCACCTTCCGGTTGCGGCCTCCATAACTTATGTAAGGCCTTACTTATTATTTATTTTTGCCATTTACTTGCAATAAATAAGTTACAGCTCTGTGAGTAAATTTTCGTTTAATATTTAACCGTAATTTTCATCCGCTATTTTAGTCTCTTAAAGTTTTTTGTAATGCGTCCTAACTGGCGGGTTAATAATTGGCAGCCTTGGCAGTGTTAATATTTGATCAGCGGCAGTCTGCGACCCTGCGTACTGCAAATTGATCTCTAATGCAGCCCGGAGCAGCCGGGGAAGCTTTGTTTATATTCGGACGGCCGCCGGCGTCGGAACTGATCTGCTAATTTAGTGCCGAATGAAACAGGAAAATGCACTTAAGCGAGTAAACGCGTTAATGCGGTACGAAACACTGATGAGATACGAACAATAATGATGATATATCCAATTTTCAAGGTTGTTGGAAGCATGCACTTGTTATAATTATTATGGAATCAAGCCCTTGTCGATTTCGCAAACCTCGGACACGTACACACTTGTATAGGTATTAAAATTTGTATTGAAACCTACTTAAAATTTCGTTTCAAACGAAAATGAGACTTAGTTATTTTATTTTCTCAACCTTGTGTGTTAATATGTAATATAGATAGGTGTGTGAGAGTAGGAAAAATTATACTAACTCAAAAAACTTGCCGTTCCGTGATCACGCCAAAGCTCTCACCACTTTATTGAATCATGACTTTGACTAGACAGACTACCTACTGACTGGGACATGACATTTTAACTGATATCTATAAAACTGGAGACTAGTATCAAATACAATTGTTGTTTTAAAACTAGACACTGGCTAAATGCACTAATCGTGCGGATCCAAAAAAAATTTAAAAAAGTTTCAACTGTAAGACAAGTTGAAACCTACCAGGCGGCTGAGGTTGATGATGATGATTTCTGACGAAACATCAAATCGTCGCACACATAAAAATTATTCATAAAAACAATGAATTCAAAAGTGATTGAACCTTATTAAGTTCGAGGACGCAAGCTGCCAGTGAATGGGCGAGTTCCTGGAAGGATCTCTTACTTCGCCACAGTGCGGACAATGCAGTAGTTTACGTCATGCTTATAATAAAAATGGTTTATTACCAATAATTACTAACTTAGAAAAACAAAACTAAACTAAACTAGAGGGTGAAGTAACTAATCTAACTCATAGATTATATTGTTTGTTGGTTTGTAATATAATATAATTACAAAACTGACATACTGATACTGTACCGATTAAAATTGAAAGTAACTTGAAACTGTTATTTTATTGAAATTTCCAAATAACAATTATTTTGATCCTAGCTAGATGACTTAGACTACTAACTACTTTACAAATTTTTATATTTTGATTTCTTAAGTGTAACAATAATAAGAAAAATAATGTAAATAAGACTTTTCTGGTCGTTTTTTTTTTATTGCAGTTGCATGCATACACTACTAACAAGTATGAGGCTAAACCATTCCCGCGAACTGGATGTCTCTACTACTACGGCCATCAAAACAAGGACGTTGTCTCACTGCGTATAATCAAACTGTGTCTGTCACACGGGCAGTGAACCGCGCCTCTCAGAATTGCATCGCTGGCTATTAATACCTTTCCTATTGATCATTTATTTCCGATGCTTTATGAATTACCTACGCGATCTTATGAGAATGTAAAGTTGGGTATAACATTATAAATGCCTATCCCTGTCCTGCCTACTTCCTTGCTAGCCGCGTGACGCGTATCTCTACGAATTTATAAGTAAATACAATTAATTAGTGTTTACCAGAATTACAAAAGCATCTTTATAGAAATCAATTTCTTTGAGAAGAAAGAAACTTTCCCGCTAATGTTTTTCTATTGCATACATTAAGCCTTGTACAAATTTGAATCAAAATTGATTCAGCTGTATACACTTGAAAGCCCAACAAACGTGAACTGATACTGCGGTAAGATCAATTAAATTACATACAATTAACAAATCAGCTTAATCACATTATCCTCTTGACTTGACAAATATGTCGACACAATTTCCCAATGTGTCCGTCCACCCCATGGATAGGGTAAACGATACGATTGTATTATCTATGTCACCAGGGGTGTGACCCTTGGCCCCATTACCACCCTGACCCGATGGCAGCCGCCATGAAACGCAACTAATGCAATTAGACGCTTCACTAGCTGAGCCTAGGTGCTGTGTACTCACTCATCTTCCTGGATAACCTGTTTGTATGCTCTATTTCCTTACTATATCCTTTTGTTCCTGTTTTAGAATGCCTATCATATAGCTCTCCCACATATAGTGGATTTGTGGAAGTCCCACACTGTCCGTTTTTCGTGATGTTTCTGCCTCACAACTGCAGAATGTGGAATGAACTGCGATCATATGTTTTTCCAGAAAAGTTTAATATGGGACGTTCGATTTGTATTTAATATTGAATAGGCTTACGTCTGTCTACGCTAGCAAAGCTGCAGTTGACGAAGGTGTTCACTTACCTAAAAGCACATACCACATAACCAGCCTAGAAGTAACTATATTCAATCGTGGCTCGAAGACAGTCTGGTTGTAACTATCACGAAACCCGGACTCCGGACTACGTGTAGTTTTTTTATGACAAACTATGCAAGAGGTTGACCACGATCTCAACTTATGAAATCTTCAAATAAAGCTCAGTTTCATTTTCTTTAGTTAAAAAAGATCAGGATCCTTGTCAGAGACATTCAATAAAAAAAACAAATGATACTCTAATGTACAGAATAACTATAATACAACAAAATGAAAGTAAATTTTAATGACTAGGCTACGTATTTATCGAACAGTAGACGTTCGATAAAAAGCTACCCACAAAAGGGAAACAGCACGCACATTCACCCGGACGTTGACCCCGAGAGGAAACCACGAACCCAGAAAACCAACTAAATGTCATGATCAATAATATTGATACAATGTAGCAAATTATTTTTAAATTAGTGCGATTGTGGGCTGATTGCAGGGCGGCAAGTCGGCAAAACTTCCACTGATAAATTTATTGCACCTACTTTTGATCTTAATTATTATTAAGGTAGGTAATTAGGTAGTTCTCCTTTACACAGAAACATTTGACATTGGCAGGACTAAACTTTACCGAGTGGTTTAGTTTGTGCCAATTAGCAATCAATGATTTCACAGCGGATTCTATTGGAATGGTCAAAGAAGAACATGTACCGAATGGACTTGTAAAAGTGCAATATTTTTGCCTACTTGCGATAAATGATTTCAGATTTCAGTTTTGACTTGAACACTTTTGAATGCAAATCCATTCCAAATGCGTACAGATGCCTTCAGCCAGCTTCATATAGCTCAAGTCCGTCTGGATGTTTATTAATTCAAAACAAAAAGCAAGTTCACCTGTAAAAATCGTTTCAAACTACCACCTGCAGATTCCTAGAGAAACCCAAAGGTGATTAAAAGACACCTTTGCTTATTAAATGTTAAAGGAAGTCGAAGCTATTTAAACCTTATTGCTAGCAGGTGGGGCGTCTGTACTCAGGGCACGCGACCGATCTATGACCGTCTGTCGCTGACATCTGCTTTTATAAATCATTTCAGATGTTTATGACCTTATCACCTTATCTTTAATAGCATTTCTATTAAAGTACTTATCTACGTATCATGGGCAGATGATTGCAGTAGCGGGATGTTAATTTGTTTTTCAATTAGTACAAAACAACCGCTGCTATTATTATTTTAAATACCTACCTAATCCTATATATTATAAGTATTTGTTTTAACCATCCGTGCCTCTATACATATCATCAAATTTTTGTAATTTTTTTGTCCATGTTTCAACTGTTGTGTCCAGTTTTGGTTGAAACATTGTAGTAATAGGATAAGCCACTATGAAGCCAGAAGCCAGAGTGCGATGATGTAGCTTTACTTTGCGTCATTGGACGTTTTTAAAATCGTAGGCATTGATTTCACAAAACGCCACTCGCAGAGGCTCCTGACCGAAACCCACAACAAGAAATAACTTCAGGAATTATGTTAAAGCAAAAAACTAACTAACTAAAGCCTCTTCATAATGCTAGAGTTGTAGGAGTTTGAAATAGGGACGAGTTAAAGTGCTTTTGACTACTAAGACTGTTTTCGCTTATTTCTCGATTAACAAAACCCCTTCACCCTATTTCTATACAAGTTTGACAGATGTTGAAACTTGTCTGATCACTTCGAACATTAATATTGTATCCAGAACCAACATCGCGAGGGGAGCCTCGGAGCCATGGGGCACAGAATCGGTAGCAGTACTGCCATGGGGGCACATGACCTAGTTTCCAGGAGGGTGCTGGTTACCATCGATCTCGTAGGGCCGCACGCTAAGCCAACCCATGATTTATTCCTAGCATTATGATGTAAACAGAAAGGATTTCTGGCTTCAGTTTGTATGGAAATATCTACGGTCACTGAGTGAACGTCTTAGCTTTTTATCAGACTACGGTAAATCCAAAAGGAATGGTTATGTTTTTAGCAGTTTATGTACGATTGTGTTTCCAATTTAAGGAGGTCCAACCGTAGTTTTTATGATAATTTATTTTTATTCTGGGTAACGAGACGAGGTATTCGCTCACCTGGGCCTTATTTGCTATGAACACCTAGACTCGTAACGCGCTCGTTTTGAACTGCCAATTGAACTGTCAAAATAACGTGCAAGAAGCTAGCGCTTTAAGAGAAGTTTTAAGGTACAAAATGTGTTTAAAGCGCGTTATAGCATAACGTGTTTTGTTTTTTTTTGCCACGCCTGACCAAAAAAACAAATTATTACGATAATGGAAAAATATTTTCAAAGGTTGCTTGGAAGAGATTGCTGACAAGTCAGCTAATCACTTATAATATATTTCTGTCTTTCTACTTTTATATCTTGCAGACTCGTGTGCCATTTGAGAACTAAGAACCAATGCAGTGCTTTGAGTGTATCTTTATTTTGTTTATTTCAGTAATCCAACACCGTAACAAACATATTAAAATAGGCTTAAATTAAATTACCATAAGGTCAAAAAAGGATTACACAAGCGCAGCCGCAATGTGTTTTAGCGTTAATATTTCAATGAACTCAACAATACATTTTATGCTTATTATCCATTTTTGTGTCGAATTTAAATAAATGGAAATTATTTAATGAATCGTTCACTTGAAATTAAAACTATACTTACTTTTAAAAGCACGCACGATTTTGAACTATCCTAGGTATAAACAAACTTATATTTCGTAACTGTTGAATGAGGTTCTTGAAAGAATGAAGCCCTATCTCGTACGTTCATGGTAATGGAGGAAGTAGTGAAACTAATGTGCGCCAAACTTTAACTTGTTTATGGAGATTCCAGAAAACCGATGTGGAATTACACTGCGTAGTTTTGAAAGCTAAAAGGGGGAGAGAAGTAAACTTTTATAAGCACAAGGAATATATATGCATAAGGAAAAGAGAAGAAAAGTGATCTTATGTAACCTCAATGTCATTTACTTTTCTTATGTATTAGTAAGGCGACAAACTGATGCAATGTGTCATCATCTTCATCAAAGTCCATATTCGCCCACTACTGAGCAATGGTATCTCCTCAGTTTCGTGTTTATTCTTCAATAATATAATTTGTAATACAATTAAAACGGTCCAGAGCGTGTAGAAAGTTCGCGGGTTGTTTTTTTATTAATTTTCACAAGTTTAGATTGGCTCTTTTTACGTGTATATTCTGTGGCTAATAGACAAAACGCATCAATTTACGCATCTGTGCCGGAAGAGTGAAGTGCATCGTGTTGACTCACTCCAACGGGCAGTTCGAAATCCACACGCGCCGCATCGCACATGCTCCGCTCCGCGACGACGTAATTTAACATTAAACGTGTCGTGTTTTCATCCCCCGCATTTATTATAATAGGAATCTCGTTTGTCGAACTCACCCCCGCTCGCTTGTGTAAACAAACCGCAACGATAGTGCAGTGACGTGATTTCACGTGTGCCGGCCGGCAAAACGGAACTGTGGGTGATAACTTGGATGGACAGTAGCTGGAGACGGACCCCCTTGAGGTGCTAGATTGGTACGTAGTCTTTTTCCGCATTTTTATACACATAACTACTGCTACCCCTCGACAACCTCAGGAGACCATCCGATTCCCGGCTGAAACAGCCCGTATTTTCACTGAGGCCAGCCCGCACCCCCCCGCAGTGTAGGAAAGCAAATTTTCTACCATTTTATGGTCCTTCAGCAACCGGATTCTCCGTGAAAATTAGCTGTTTCTAACAAACATTTCAAGTTAGACACCCCCGCCATTTTTTTTTGCCCTTGTTAGTGCGCACGCGTCATATTGCCATCCGCTAAAATCTCTTCGAAACTTTAATATTTTTAACTAAAAACACTAACTACGCTCCTATAACAACCGCATTACATTTATTTCCGCATATTTCGCTAAAAACTTAACCTACATAAGCGTATTCCAATTTCAATATCTCTGTACGCCACTACGAACAATAGGTAAATACCTACATAATAATGGCCGCGAATGAACAGAAGTTGAAATTGTTAGAATCTCAACGGAAATTATTTTTCCAACGCCTTCAAACAATTTACGACTATTCATGTTGCGATTTAAAAGATCCAGAAGCCCTGGATAATTTTCTATGCTCCATTGAAAGTTTAGAAGACGTAAGAACTAACTTCCAATCAACCGCGAAAGAATACAATATAACCTTGTTGAAAATAGATAAAGAAAGTGTACCTGACTCTCAAAGCTGGTTATCATTCGAAGACATGTATTGCCGCATTAAACGTAAATTATCCATGTTTACACCGCCAAAAGCAGAATTTAAACCTACCCCCGCTAAATCTTTAATTAGGTTAGCGCCGATAGAAATGCCAGAATTTAATGGAGATCGGCTTCAGTGGCCATTGTTTTATGCCACATTCCATAACGCTGTACATTTAAATGCATCTTTAACTAATACCGAAAGAATGTATTATTTGGTTGGTAGACTAAGTGGTAAAGCCAAATCCATCTGCACAGGTATTGTTCCTTGCGCCGAAAACTACAACGCGATTTATAGCGCGCTTATATCGAAATACGAAGATAAACGCAGTCTAGCCGTTACATACCTAGATCAGATGTTCTCTCTTAAACCGATCGCTTCCGCAACCGCCAGTAACCTTGAATCTTTCATAGATCAATTCGCCAATGCCTACTTAGCATTGAATAACTTAAACATACCTGATCTATGCGACTTTGTTATGTCTTACACCCTTTTGCAAAAGTTAGACAAAGAGTCCGCGCGGTTATTTGAAATGGAGAATCGAGGTGTAGAATTACCTAACTTAAACGGGTTAATTTCATTTGTCCGCGACCGCGTAAAGGTCCTCACTCGTACTGGTGACCAATCGGGTTCTAAGACCCAGAATACAATTGCATCAAAAACTAATGTACGTTCTTTTATTGTAAACAACAGCACCGCTAACAAATGTTCTTTGTGTGAACAACCTGATCACAGTAATCTATATTTATGTTCGACCTTTAGAAAACTGTCGCCCCGCGAACGTTTCAAGTTCATCAAAAGTTGTAACGCCTGTATTAATTGCCTTAGTAAAACACACACCGCTCAATCTTGTAAATCCATAAACACATGTAAACAATGTCAACAAAAACATCACAGTATGTTACATTTTCTTGAATCCGATTATGCAAACCCGCATTCCTTATCGTCGAAGCTCGATACAAATACCTCCCGCTGTAGTGAGGGAGCTAACGGAAGGGAAAATTCACGTAACTCGACTTCTTCTAAGTCAGACGATAGAACCTTATCACTTTGCAGTATGAATACCTACTCGCATGCTAGTCACGGGCGGAAATCACAAAATGTACTACTAGGTACAGCCCTCGCTGACGTAAAATCAAATGATGGATCTGTTAGGAAAGTTCGTTTTTTGATCGATAATGGTTCTCAAAACCATTTTATAACAAAGCAGGCCTGCAAACAGTTGGGTCTCCGTGTCTTTAATGATTCCAGTAATCAATCGGTAATGGGAATAGGTGACACCTCCCAGCCTATATCGGGCATTACTGACCTAACATTGTACTCACGCCTTGATCCGAACTTTTGCTTGAAGATTCAACCGCTAGTCATTAAAACAATCTCTGGAGATTTACCGAGCTGTTCTCTAAACACTTCCGCGGTCACGCACCTTTATGACCTACCGCTCGCCGACCCGCATTTTTACGCGCCCGGACCCATCGACGTTTTATTGGGTTCCGAGGTCTTTGTCGAAATCTTGCGGCCTGGAAAATCGCTGGGCCCTGCAGGACAACCTGACGCGTTAGAAACCGCCTTTGGATATATAGTAATGGGGTCCACGGCCTCAGTGCCCGCCGATAATCATAAACCCGCACATAATCAAACTCACCGCGCGTTCTTTACATCGAGTGACGAGTCAATTGAGGCTTTAGTTACTAAATTTTGGCAGCTCGAGTCAGTACCTACACAAAAACATATGTCGACAGCTGACCAAGAATGTGAACATTTCTATGTTTCTAATACGCACCGCGACGTTAATTCAGGACGTTATGTAACCGCATTGCCATTTTCGAAATCCCCGCACTTGTTAGGAGATTCCTTGACGACAGCCACGCGCCGTTATTCTTATCTTGATCATAAATTCCAGACTAACAAAACATTAAAGAGCGAATACGACAAGGTAATGACGGATTATTTAAAAGGTGGTATTGTTTCCCCCGCTCCCGCTTTGAACACCGATAACAAATATTATGTAATCCCTCATCATGGAGTCTGCCGACCAGAAAAGCCGCTACGACTTGTATGTGACCCTAGCGCGAAGTCAAGCACTCAAGTAGCTTTAAACGACATTCTACACTCGGGGCCAAACTTACAGGCAGATTTAACCGCAATCATTTTAAAATTCAGACTTTCTCCCGCTCAACTGTTGAGTCATCCGCTATGGCTCCACGGTCCGCCCTGGGCACGTGACGATCTACGTACGTGGCCTATTAATCGCTTCACCTTCGACTCCACAGCTGATGAAAAGCTGTTGGAAATCAAAAAACGCGCTAATGTTTTCATCACCACCGATGAACAACCGCAATTTCTATGCTCGCTTGCTAAGAAAGTATCGTCTTGGTCCAAGCTTCTCCGCATTATAGTATATTTATACCGCTTCTTAGGAAAAATTCCGCGTTCTAATAGAATCGAACTTTCACACTTACAATATGCAGAAAATATTATAGTAAAATCTCTTCAACAACAATATTTCAAAGACGATATAAACGCCCTCTCAAACAATCGCAAGGTTTCAAAATCGCTAATCCCGCTTTCACCATTTTTAAAAAATGATTTGCTTCGCACCGGGGGACGTTTAGAAAAATCTTCGCTTTGTTTTGACGCTAAACATCCGATATTGCTTCCTAAAAAGGATCATATCGTTAACATTTTAATAGATTATTATCACCGCAAATATTTACATGCCGGACCACATTTATTACTATCTTTGTTGAGACAAAAATTCTGGATAATTTCCGGACGCACTACAGTAAAACAACGCTTTCGACTTTGTAATAAATGTTTTAAAGTAAATCCCCGTAATGAGGCGCCTTTCATGGCACCCCTCCCCGCTTCTCGCGTCACCGAGGCTAAACCATTCTTACGAACGGGCGTCGACTACGCTGGTCCAATAAACATATTGATAAGCAGATACCGCGGTGCCCGCAAAGAAAAGGCATATATCTGTTTGTTTACATGTTTAGTGACGCGCGCCGTTCATTTGGAATTAGCAGTAGACTTGAGTACGGACTCATTTTTCCGCGCTTTCCGTCGATTCATCTCGAGGCGTTCCAATTGTCTGGAGTTGTTTTCAGACAATGGTGGAAACTTCTTAGGCGCTAAAGCCCAGCTGGACGAGTTGAATGGCTTTCTCAAGTCCAAGGCCTTTTGTGATTCCTTCGCTGAGGAAACGATATCGCAAGGCATATCTTGGCATTTGAACCCGCCCAGTGCACCTCATTTCGGTGGCATTTGGGAAACTAACGTCCGCAGTGTAAAGTTAATTTTAAAGCGCGTGATCGGTGATGTTCTGCTTACTTATGAGGAGCTGCTTACCGTATTAACTCAAGTTGAATCGCTTCTCAACAGTCGTCCGCTAACCGCTGTTTTAAGTTCTGACCCCGCAGAGCCCAAGGCACTTTGTCCTTCTGACTTTCTGACTATGGGTCCGCTTGAGTCATTTCATGATGACTCACGTTACAAACCTACATTGACAGATTTAGTCCGCAGTAAACATTTGACTGACCAGGTTGTTCAGAGATATTGGAATCGTTGGAGACAAGAATATCTTAATACCCTACAAACACGCGCCAAATGGAATACTAAGTCTAATCCGGTGACTAAAGGAGCTGTCGTTGTGCTAAAAACTGAAAATTCACCACCGTTACAATGGCCTTTAGGCATAGTAGAGGATATACATCCTTCATCTGACGGAATCGTCAGAGTGGTAACGGTGCGCACTAAGAATGGTACCTATGTTCGCCCTGTTGTAAAACTATGTGTTTTACCTTCTCAATAACCTACATTCTTAACCCCTCCCCGCATTTTTCACCCGCAATTTTAGTCATAGTTTATTTTTATCTTTCAAGTTTTCCTATCTTTTATTAGACGGATTACTTCCGCATCCGCTTCCGCATCCTTAGACATTAGATAACACAATTTAGGTGATCATTCTCTCTTTGTTGGTTCAGGAGTCTTCTTTAACTCCTGAAGGCCGGGGGGATGGCTCTTTTTACGTGTATATTCTGTGGCTAATAGACAAAACGCATCAATTTACGCATCTGTGCCGGAAGAGTGAAGTGCATCGTGTTGACTCACTCCAACGGGCAGTTCGAAATCCACACGCGCCGCATCGCACATGCTCCGCTCCGCGACGACGTAATTTAACATTAAACGTGTCGTGTTTTCATCCCCCGCATTTATTATAATAGGAATCTCGTTTGTCGAACTCACCCCCGCTCGCTTGTGTAAACAAACCGCAACGATAGTGCAGTGACGTGATTTCACGTGTGCCGGCCGGCAAAACGGAACTGTGGGTGATAACTTGGATGGACAGTAGCTGGAGACGGACCCCCTTGAGGTGCTAGATTGGTACGTAGTCTTTTTCCGCATTTTTATACACATAACTACTGCTACCCCTCGACAACCTCAGGAGACCATCCGATTCCCGGCTGAAACAGCCCGTATTTTCACTGAGGCCAGCCCGCACCCCCCCGCAGTGTAGGAAAGCAAATTTTCTACCATAGATGACTCTATTTTTTTACCATAACCTACCTACAAAGGTCGTGGTAACCTAGTGGGAGAATGTTCACCTTCCAAGGAGAGGGTCGTGAGTTCAAATCCCAGTGCGGGTAAGTACCAGTATGTTTCTTGTAAAAACATGTACCTATACATATATTATCACTCGTTTTTCGGTGGAGTTAAACATCGTGAGGAAACCCGTAAATTATTTCTGAGGTTGGTATGTTATCCACCAAACGGGACCGTGCCTCTGTGGTGGATTATGGCCTTATCTTCCTTACGAAAGTGCACCGGACAACCCAGTTCAACAGGGGGGGGGATATGAGTCGATGATGTACCAAGCTACAACTAAGTTGTAATAAAACAATTCCTGCGACCAAAGGCACAATAATTATTACGGGCCGATAACGACGTCCCTAGTTTAAACTCTAACTGGGGCGTATAGTTCGACCTCGTTAAGGTTTTAACCAAAGATTATAAAGCCTAAAAGGTTCATAGTCAATGGTTTTATTACTTCTTGGAAAATAATGAAATCGGAGCCCAACGAATATGAGGAAAATTGAGATGTGCGTCGAATCAGCCAACAAAAACTGATCTTACAAGAGACAAAGGTCAAAATTTAATAAATAGATTATAAAATATATGATGGATAGACAAAATAGATACATTTATACATAAAAAGCAAACAGCAATATCTATCTACTAACAGGAAAAAACGATCTACCGAGGTGTGAAGAATAGACCGAACTATATTTTTAAAGGACCAAACATCCTCATCGTGGTTATACTATGTTCCGTTAGTAATTGCAAGGACAGGTGGTCACATTAAGTGCCACAATAAGTTAATGACGTGCCGGGTGAGTGAATGTACCTTCGTAATGTACCACATACTACATACCTACACCCAGGTATGAAATTACATTCGCATAAGTAGGCACCTATAGAACCTAGTGCGGGTTGAAGACCTAGTGTGAGACCTTCGGGAGGTACCTTCTCACTGGTGTGGCATGCATGTCAGATTTCTTTCCTATAGGTACCTACTAAGATGAACCTGTTTTTATTGTCAGACTGACATTTTCAATGGCTTATTCATAAGTCCAGTCGTTTGTCAGTTAAAGCTCTCCTTCCACAGTTTTCTTACAAGTAGTAGTAGCATATGCAATAGAAATAATCTACAACCTACCTACCTAGGTACCTAGTGTCTCTACCAATGCACATTTCCATTAGGTACGCGTCCAGGATGAACGGTATTCACTGATTAGCAAATCTCCTCCTACCTAGTACCCAGGGACTGATCAAGAGTTCTGACCGCCCTAGGCTTATTATGAGGGACCCCCCCCCCCAAATCCCAAGCTTTTTCCGTCCACATCGCATTTAGTTTTAGTGTTTTGTCTCAAATTGTCTCGGTCTAGTTGAAATATGTAGGGTAGAGCAATGACGCTAGATTAATAGTGCATTGGAAGACACGATTTCAGCCCCCCCCCCCCCCCCCCCGATCCTCGCTCCCTAGGCTGCAGCCTAATTAGCCCAAGGGTTAATCAGGCCCTGCTAGTACCTAGTATTTGTGCGCTATAGTATAAATAAATAAAATAAATTTGTGTCGATTAAATCTCATATACGTATAACAATAATATTGGTCGATAAGCACTTAAATCTTCCGTTTCCTGTTCTGAACCTACCTACAATTCTAACTTCACACAACAGTCGATACAACATACGAACTGTCAAGTTCCCATGCCCCATGGGAACATCGAGCGACAACACACACAAAGCCCGTCATCCGACGCCACTAAAAAATGACAGACATTAAAAAATATTAAAATATCCACGTGGAAGCACCCGCACCTGGTCCGACCCCGGACCTTTCAATCTGAACATCTGCGTTGTTATTCTCCTAGACGCCTTGAGAAATCCTCCAAGACTGTTCGTGGACTGACAACAAAGGCTTGCCAGTGAATGTACGCCAGCTGCCCGACAGCTTGCGCCATAAAAAATAGGCCAATAACTCCGATGCCAAAAAAAAGTTAAAGAAATGTTAAAGATGGCGGCAGGTGTGTGTCAGCTGCCAACGCCACGCACCTTTTGTAATAATTGCACGCCGGGTTGGCCCGCTTGTTTACCTCGCTGCCTCGACCGCGGCCGGTTCAGAACTCACTTTTGTTGTTTTGTGTCGGTCTGTCGGCATATGGTATCGAATTAAATCTATCAATACTTGCTCTTTATAGCCACTTCAGTGTACATTATCACTTATTTAGTTTAAAGAGCTACCTAGTTGGTCAGTCGTAAACTCGAGTGAGTGCCGAGAATAAGTGAAACAAGTTCATGTTGACTGGAAAAGATGTTATTTCGTACCATTACAGTCATGTTACATCATCATTCATCACTAATATTATTTCATTTTGAATCTGCCTAAATAATCACTATTTAGAGACTGGTGGGTTTAAAATTAGATTACTATAGCAATTTATGTTATTTATTTTCTAACTAAAGAAGAGTAACAATGTGGAAAACCAATTTCGTGATCCCTAAAATTCTGGCACAACGTGGATCAATGCCCTAGGCCCTAAGCCGTCCAAAATAAAAGAAAGTGGGGAACTGCAATCACACGCGCACGCGTCGATGCACCTGCTGCCTAATTAGCTACCTGCGCTTGTACCGCCCGCAATCTTCCACACAGATAAAAAAATATAACGGAGAGAATTTATTACTTACTTATTGCTTTAATAACTTAGACGAAGAGTTATTGGTTTTATCTGACAAATCAAACTGGATACTTGTATCTGTTTACTAGCCATGATTCTGTGAGAAGCAACTCTTTACTCAATCAATGTATTCTACATAAGATAATATTGAAATTATAAGATTTTGTTTTAGCCGCATTAAGTAGAATTGCAATGCATAGAATTTGGGATTAGCAATGTTATCTTCTACTTACTATTTGGAATTCTGTTTTGTAATGATGTGATACGTACCTATATAACATCCAAATCAACAAATATAGAAGCCACAAGCCATGTAAAGCTATTAATAAAAGTCTCTGATATTATAGAGGGCGCGGCGCGTCGATGTAGGCTACAAACCCACCATGAACCTAGTCACAGGTAGTTGGGTTCACTCAACTTGTATTTTGACTAAGATTGTATTTTTGACTCAAATAACAATCGAATGAAACGCAATATTAGCGCTTTCTTGGGACTTTCAGATTTCAGAAGGCGTAGGTAGGAATTAAGAGAGGCATTAGTTCACATTACACATTTTATTTCAATAAAAATTGTTGATAGTTACCTAAATCCTACGAAACAAAATAAATAAAAAACTTTAACATATAATAAATAATTTGTATCTTATTTTGCGATATTCATATGAAACCTATGCATGATTAGTATTATTATACAATATAACAGATAGAACTGGGTAAGTGTTCCTATTTGATTGAAAATAGATTGAGAGCACCGATTTTAGAAACCCATCGGGTTACAAAATGGCTGATATGCAGACATTTCATAGAGGAAATCGATCACTGAAATTTATTACCCGGTGAGATTCAAAAATCGAGACCCAACGGTATCTGAAAAGCGCAAATCTCACTAGGTACCAACACAAAGTTAGTACTTATTGCCAACCCAACTACGAGTATCATCATAATGTGGTCATCGTTGTCAGAATGAATATTTCTCAGGCTCACACCAACTAGTGAGCCTACAAAGCAATTTGGTTTAAATAAGTTTTATTTACGAAAGCGCTTTTCTGTTTTGCAATAGTACCAACTACTTTCAACGTCGAAAGTGTTTTCGTGAATCTGTTTTTGTTTCAGAACTAAATTTCTTTTACGATAGTATTTTTAGGATATAAGGTAAGGTGGGGTAAGACTATGGTTGGGGCATATCACTTTAAAATATCTTGAGAAGTCGTGCCTTCTTTTCAAATTTACGAGGTCGATAAAACAGTTTCAATTAAATTGTTCTCCAGCATAACAAAATTCAATCTTTATTGTCTGGCAGGAAACTATGTTAGTCTTGCCCCACCTTACCTTATCGTGAATAATTTCCGTATAATTATGAGTAGGTACTACAAAAAATGCAATTCAAACTTTCTCAAGTTTGAAACCTAGGATATCAGTCTTCGGACTTGCTAGACCACATAAATGCACATATGTGTGTTTAGAATAGAATAAAATAGAATAGGAAATACTTAGTTGGCTTAGTTGGCTGGCGTAGTTGGTAACTTGTTTAGTTTATATTATTTCATATACACTGTTTCTATATTTGAGATCCGCCTGAGATGTTTCTCTCTGGAATTCCTCAGCGCCTGCAGGAATAAGCTCGTGTGGCGCCTTTCCTATTTGTCAGTTTTGCACTATAGGAAGCTTCAGCTTCGTTGGGAGTTACCCGGCAAGAACCAGTTTTCCAAGCTTCCTTTTCAATGTCCGGCGGTGTTAAGCACATTGAATTGGACGATTCATCGCTTGAAGAGTTCATTTTTAACAGCTTTTAAAATTTCATTTAAAATATGAATGTGTGCAGAAATTTTCCCGCACTTTTGTTTTTTTTTTATTGGACAATGTTGCTTGTTCTACCTACACCTAAACAGCAAAATTTTGAATGATACAAAAATACATACTTACAGTTTTGTACTTATTAAAAAGGTGAATATTACTTGGTTCGATTCGTCAATTCGATCCCCATTTGCTTCAAATGTTTTTGATGCAAGGACCGATTGAATCGGACAGAATTTTGTACCATACTCTATCGCATTGAATTAAATAATTCATCTATCACGTACCTAATAGACATTTTATGCAAAATGATAACACAAGAGTTTCATTCACACAACTGCAACAGTGTTTAGTCTATCCCAAGATTAAGGAGGGTGGTGCCCGCGGGTACTTTTCGCAGCGATGCGCGTTTTGTTAATGCGCGTCTGCATCGATGCAAACGCGTGTCTGCATCGATGCAAACGCGCGATTGTATCGATGCTGCATCGCGACTGTATCGTTGCAAAATCGTGGTTACGTGGGCGAAGATATATGACCAGCGACGGCATCGCGGTCATTTAGCGATTGTATCGCTGCATAAAGTCGCCGTGGGCGACCTCCCTTGGAGCTACCCATGATGCTACCTCCCTTCTTCATAAAAAGTTATGTAACGTTTAGAATTGCGCCCAACAATATTGCACTGCGCAGTACCTTCTAAATTACATTCTTAATTTTATTTATGAATAAGGGAGTACAACATTATTTCTCTTTAAACTTTGTTAGGCGTGTTTTAGAATTAACGATCACCTTAAACTAATTCTGCAACTATTCAACTAACATTTTTATATTCTTCGCAAACATACAAAAGTACAATTTTTAAAGACCTATCTGAGCGTCTGGACGAAGCAACACGTCACCAAAATGCTAGCATCTATATCCACAGATTAAGCATTGCCATACAACGTGCCAATGCTGCCAGCATTTAGGGAACGTTGCCAACCGAGAGCGGTTTATTAGACTAGTGTAGGGTTAATTTTAAATACTTATTCTAATTGTTTTATTCAATTTAATGTATTTTCTTTGCAATAAAATTGTACAAATAAAATCAGTATTTCAAATTATAACTTCCGTTTATTTTAGACTGAAAATAATTAGAGCCCTACATTTTCTATTATTTTGTTCCTTCTCGTGGAAGGGCTAGCACTAAAATGAAATTTGATTAAGTATTATAATAAAGTTTATACTCAAAATATTTATCACCATGAGTACTACAATATACCAACACACGGTACTCATTATTAGACCGTTGTCAAAAAGATATGTCTGATGTGTCCTCTAATGTCAGAGTTAGTCAGAGGCCCAAGGGCCTCCACAGTGGCTTATCGACTGCTATCCTAGAATAACTACCAGGACCAACGGCTTAACATGCCCTTGAGTGATGGCAATCCGCACATAACTTACAAGAAGTCAATGGTGGCAGGGCTAGAATCTAACCAGTTGTCATGTCAAGGAACGGCCACTATTTTTCTCTGAATCATGGCTCTAGGTGCAATCTGGTTAGTCTTAATGGATGGACCTTTATGAACCCAAAAACAAGTCATGATACGCTTTAGATGCCAATCTTATCCTTTCAAGATAAAAGCCATAACGATTGAGAACATAGTGAAGGGTATTTTTAGGTTTGAGACATATTTTTTTGATACGATCCAGCAGAACAACTTAACTAATGATATATATATTTACAAAATTTACATAAACATTATGAGAATATTTTCGTGAAGAAAGTTCAGATAAACATTTACGAGGAATAAATAACAGCATTTCATTATGTGGATTATATTGAAGGTAAGCGAATGAGAGCTAGGACAACGGAAGCTATTGGTTCTAATATTGGCATTGGGACAATTTCATTGGATACCTTGATAATTATACAGAATACAAATAAATTTAAGAATAAAAAATTAGCGCTTGGGTAATTTATTTTTAAAAATTGCTTTTAGATGAAGCAGAGAAGAAAGGAAGAAGGAACCTTGCTCTCAGAAGCTTACCGATAATAAACTCATTAAATTTCAAGATCCATACCAAAGAGTGAACTTTCCCTCAAACATTATCATTCAAAATGTGCATAATAACTAATCATTAGGTTAGGCACCATATAAGTACCACTATTAGTATCCTATTTTTTTCTAATAGCAAATTCTCATATTTGATTAAAACATTTTATATATAAAAGCGGTATGAAAGTGTCTTTACAAAAAGTTTGTTTTTATGTAGCAATATAAATCAAAGGCACGAATACAAGATTCATTTCATACTATTTTACTATAATGATTAGATATTTTTATATATTTCATCACCCGGTCTTTTATAAATAACAAAAAATAAAATATAAATGTCTAATTTCATTCACTCAACACTTCACTGATCACTGATGAGGATTGTCCGTCGACACCGGTCCTTAGATCACGACACCAAATTCTAGACGCCGGTGAAGTTAGAGATGATGAAGCGCATTGCAGATGTATCGGAAACCCACTAAAATAGAAATGTGGTATTTACAAATCTTCGCTCTAGTGGATCGTCTGTCGTATTAAATGATTGCGGGTTACATGTATACTAGGTGAGACTGTGTTAAATAACAAACTGACGTGGCTACGATGTAACCACATTGTATCCACATATATTCAAAACCAATCTAAATTTTGGTGCCGTGATCTATGCGACGCGGAAGGCGTTAACATGGCGCGGCCCGAGCTCGGCTTGATTTGAGTATAACAAATAAATTACGCAAGTAAAGTCTTTTTGAGGCGTCACAGTTTCTACAACGAAGGTGGATTTTAAAGATCTTTGATGAAGTGTCACTGTCCAGTTTTACGGATATTGCCCATCAACCTTTGTTATTTATTTATCCGCACTTGTCAGTAAGATACGAGTTTCTTCATCTGAGCCCCGCACTATATGGATGCGTTTTACTGGCATCATTAGCCTTCTCGGCCGCGCCGTGTCAAGAGTACAGGACGCACTAAACTTTATGGCCGGTTTGACTGTCGCAATCTTTTCTACGGTCGCGAGTCTGAAGGTAGCCTTCCCGCTTCGACCGTGTACGTAACCGGAGCTTCTTAACCAGTTGCGATCGAAGACTTTTTGTACCGCTTTGATGTGTCGCTCTAAGATACTGGTTTCGTACAAGGACGAAAGAGTATTTGATCACAGCTGGTTACAAAGAAAAATACGAAATCTTTGATCGTAGCTGGTTACGAAACTCGGGTATCATACACGGCAAAAGCGGGACTTCCGTGTGTCGCGGCTGACATGACTGTCACGCGTGACAGAAGCGCGATACAATACAAATGTATGGCGCTCGGAAACGGTACATATAGCGACCGTCTGTCGCGAGCGTAAATCGCGTAGGACGCGACCCACGGAGGTCTACGATAACGGGACCCACAACAATCAGAACAACCTTACGACCGAACGACACAAACGTCTCAAGTAGGTCGACAGATGCCTTACTTATAAACTTAAGTTCTACGCATTACATTTTTATGCTGCGCAGAACTTAAATGAAGTACTTAACTTTAAGGGCCGTTTATAAGTAAGGCGATAGTATTTATGTTATGTCACCGGCCACAAAGTTTGTCAATCCGTACAGCCTTTAGACCGCAAAAATACATCATAATGGTAAACGTTTTCAATTCAACACATTTCCGATAGAAACCACAAACGAAGACGTTTACCATTACGATTTGTGTCCGTGAAATCTAGTCGTAATCGATGTCCATGTACAAGGAGTCCCGGTCGGCGGAGCTGATGGTGGAGGTGGACGCGGACGCGGAGGTGTTGTTCGAAGTGGAAGCGGAGCCGGAGTTGGGGCCGGTGAAGTGCGACGCGATCTGCGACCACAGGGCGCGGGGGATGCCGCGGGGCGGGCTGCCGCTGGCGGACGAGTCGTCGGGCGCCGCGCGCCGCCGCCGCCCGCCCAGGCGCCGCACCACCACGCGGGAGTACGCTGCTGCAATATCATAATTACACTTCTATTAGTAGTTGCTCCCCCTAGCCGGCACCACCGTGTTTCGTTACAGAGCTTTTACATAATTATAGATACTAAAAGACAATTTCCCATCGTGGGGGATGTGGAGGAGGAGGTGGTGACGGGCGAGATGATCTCGGCCGGCGGCGGCGGGCGCTGGGCCGCCGGCTGCAGGCGTGCCCTAGGTACTCACGCGCGGAAGTGGCGTTGCTCTGCGTGGTGGAGGTGGAGGAGGAGGTGATGGCGGGCGAGATGATGATCTCGGCCGGCGGCGGCGGGCGCTGGGCCGCCGGCTGCAGGCGTGCCCTAGGTACTCACGCGCGGAAGTGGCGTTGCTCTGCGTGGTGGAGGTGGAGGAGGAGGTGATGGCGGGCGAGATGATGATCTCGGCCGGCGGCGGCGGGCGCTGGGCCGCCGGCTGCAGGCGTGCCCTAGGTACTCACGCGCGGAAGTGGCGTTGCTCTGCGTGGTGGAGGTGGAGGAGGAGGTGATGGCGGGCGAGATGATGATCTCGGCCGGCGGCGGCGGGCGCTGGGCCGCCGGCTGCAGGCGTGCCCTAGGTACTCACGCGCGGAAGTGGCGTTGCTCTGCGTGGTGGAGGTGGAGGAGGAGGTGATGGCGGGCGAGATGATGATCTCGGCCGGCGGCGGCGGGCGCTGGGCCGCCGCCGCCGCCTGCTCCGGCGTGAGCAGCGAGCGGCGGCAGATGGGGCACGTGGCGTGCAGCTGCAGCCACGGCGAGATGCACGTCGGGTGGAAGATGTGCTCGCACTCTAAACGGGACACCGTCTCATCTGGAATCGGGGACGTAGCGAGGTTACAGCGGAACTCTTCGACCAGGAAGACAACTGGTCTCTTATCGACCTTATCTTATCTTATCTATATGAGTATGGCGACATGATATCGATGAGATGAACAATAAGACGACTGATAATCAAGCTGGCCGTCCAGACATTGGACGGGCCACTTACACGTAGGATACTCGACATAACAGACAACCGGTTAAGCAGGCGGCGATGTACTGTCGGAGGACACGCGACACTTTCGAGTTCCGGATGGTATACCGACCGAGTGTGAAGTTATCCCAGCACACGGAGCAGGACATGTTGGCGTCGACCTGAGCCGCGGTGATCTTTTCGCTGGCAATGGCGTCGATCTGCGCCTTCGTCAGCGGCGGCGGGCCCGTGTTCTCCAGCTGCCCCAGCAGCTGCGTCACCACTGCATCCAGACCTACGAACGATATAGAGTATCACTAAATTATCATCATCATCAGCCATCCACGACTTGAATTAGGCCTCTCCTAGTGAACGCAACTGAGCCCGAAATTCAGCTCTCGTCATCCAATCCCAGCCAGCCGTTATCAGCAAATCGTCCTACACTACATCCGCTTGCAATTCGCCTGCATCATTGGTTGTCGGAGCCATCAAATTACCAATTCTACTAATATTATAAATGCGAAAGTTTGTGAGTATGGATGTGTGTTTGTTCCTCTTTCACGCAAAAACTACTAAACGGATTTAAAAAAAATATATAAAACTTCTTTAAAAAAATAAAACTTTTACTAATGGAAAGATACTTCAGCGAGTAACATGGGCTATATTTTATCCCCGTATTCCCACAGGAACGGGAACTAAACGGGTGTAACCGCGGGGAACAACTAGTGGAATATAAAACAGAAGTGAACATATGTATTACGTTATTTAGACATTAGCCAACGCACCCTCCCCCCCGAGCACGTAGTCCCCGGGGGTGCCGACGAGCACGAAGGGCGTGCCGCCGGTGCCGGTGCCACCGCGGCCGCCGCCGATCATCAGCACCAGCTGCTCCATCAGCGACCTGCCGTCCGAGCGCTGCGAGGCGCCGCCGGTGCCGCCACCGCCGCCGCCGGTGCCGCCAGTACCACCAGTGCCACCGTCGGTGCCGCCGCCGCCGCCGCCGCCAGTGCTGTACACACACTTTACTATAGTCCCACCCGGACACTCCATACGAAAGCTGATTTGACAACTCACACATATAAATAACGTTTTTAGTTTGTACACGCGCCAAATGTACTATGAAGCTGTGCAATGTGTAAATACATACTATGCGACCAAAACAAAAGACATTACATTTGGGTATGTAATATTGACTGCCCATTCGAACGCGGGTAAAGTTGCGTGAAAGCGGCTTACGAGGGGTGGAGAGAGACCATCCTGTTAGTGCCATATACAATGTCTCCTGTGCCATAGTAGACAGACAGTCTCCAGGGCGCATTCGGTGAAGAGCCGACTGCTGCGGGTTCGATTACTGTGCAAGTTTAATTATTTGGAGGTGTGTCAGGCTTTCCTGAGTGAACAAACATCGGTGGTTACCAAAACGATTTGTCCGACTCTTTGAGTGGTATGTTCAGACGTTTGAAGTAGGAGAAGAGATCTATCCATCTATGGGACAGGCATAGTCACAGCATAGTGGTATAAAGAACTTTCCATATCTTGAGTACGTATTGTGAAATAGAATATCTATTATAATAGGAAAGTAGAACGAGATAAGAATAATATATTTCTCAATGATCATTAAAATTTGTTAGTATTGAATGACTAAAAAAAAAAAAAAGAAACTCACCGCAATCTCCCACCGCTCATCAGAAATGCTAGATCATTCAACATCGGCTGTTGTATCTGAAACAGAAACCAAAACATAGTTTACTTGGGGTGTATTATCCATCATATTAGCTATTTTGGAGGCTATTAATTCAAAAAGTCTATAAATACATTTGTATTTATATTTATCTTTTGTTACAAGATCGGCTTTTAGGGCTTCTAAAATAGCAGTAGAAGACTAGGGGTTTTTTATGGTCTTGATCAGGGTTTCTCAAAATGGGGTACGCAACCCCCTAGGGGTTCGCCATTCGACGGCAGGGGGTTCGCGACAAAACCCTGGTCGAGATTAAGTAAACTTCTAAAAAATATAACATTTACCAAAAAAATGGCGTTTGTATGTTTGTTTTTGGATCACGAATAAATTACTGAACTCATTGCATTACGATTTTTACTGCCGCGCCATCACTGACCGCCAGGTTAGCGGCTTTGATGGAGAACAGTCTTATATCATCATCATCATCAACCCGCTGCTGAGCACGGATCTCACTCACCTCACCTTTGTGAGGACGATTAGGCCATAATCCAGCACGGCGGCCTAATAAATAAAGTGATAGTTTCAGTAATTTCTTATTAGTGAACACATCATTTACATTTATTGGATATTTTCCAGTAACAATAGCAAACTGAGGTCAATAGTCTCTATTTCCATTTACGTAATTGATTTCAGTGTAAAGCGGTTGATTAGTATGCGACGCGGAAACAATTTACAGTACTACACTAATTCATTTATTTCTAGCAATTCTTTTGACGCAAGAAATTCAAAAATTGTGTAATAGATCTGTCTAGTCTATCTCGGTGTATTTACATGCTTTATTGAAAACTAGCTGCACTCTGCAATTTTCCTTGCGGAAAGTACATGTTAGTATGCCAAATGACATCGAAATCGGCTCAGCCAATAGGGAACTAAATGGCAACCAACACTCATATTTGTGTGAACTTCAGGTAATTGCTCTGAATCTAGGTGTTTATTCCCATGGTATTCTCAAAGTACAGGGAATCCTAGTGACGGGCCAGGAGGCCTACCATGACATCTTATAGCGATTCAAGTCGCTAATAAGCCATTTTCAACCTAAACTGGATCCGGTTTAGGTTTAAAATGGCAGCAAAATAAAAAATAAAACGCCACGGTTCGATTATGCGACGCGGTTCAGTTTAGGTCTTCAATTGAATCGCTACAAGATGTCATGGTATGCCTCCAGATCTATGTATAAGAGCGTGACCCATTTATTTAACATTTTTTTAATAGTTAGCCAAATTCAATATTCTCGCAGAGATGTAGGTACATACAACAATGTATTGGACAAATTTTCCATGTTACTTTTATCGCGGCTAATGAAACGTTATCATGGGCACATTGCAGTGATAACTGCGTGACGTGTCACCACTGCCCGCCGTCTTGCCTCGGCATGGATGAAAACATTGCGTCATTCTATTCTATACCTATTGAATTCGTACAGAAAGGTCATTGAGGGCACTGTCGTTTGCAATATTTACTTACACGGCGTCTTAAATACTATATTTGGAAACGGAATACAATATCTTAAGTTTATTTTGAGTTTCTGATATTTGGGCAGTTGTAGGCGCAATGATCACGTGCTGATGTGCTTACAAGAGGGTAGTTATTAAGGGCAGACATACCAATCTACCCCCCTTCTCTCAACGAACATACAACAAATCAAAAGAAACATAATATGTGGTATAAATATCCTGTTTCCAATGATAATACTGTGTTTTAGAAATACAACACAAAATATTTTTATTACCAAAAAATTGATTTATATTTATTAAACTAACAATTGCTTGTAGACTTATTCCCCATACCCTATTTTTTCTATTTTATTTTTTGTTTGTTTTATAAATTTTTTATGTCAACAAAATGTTATCTACAATCTACAGTAGGTATTGAAAATAAATTGATTGAGATGATGATGATTAACAAGTTACATGCTTTAATCTAAAGATAAGTATTTGCTAAGTGTAATCTAAAGTGTAGTAAAAAAGTAGCAATACATGAAATTATACTGAACAATACTGACTACTGACTTTGAAATAGGCTACAATAAACTATTTCTATTCTATTCATATAATAATCTGTACGTACAAGTATTTTTTGGTTTTAGATATTTGTTTAGGTTAAATTTAACAATTAAATTTTGAGACAGCTTTCGGCAAAGAATAGAATTGAAATTTTACATGCCTTTCAAGTCATTGCAATATTATGGTGACAGCAAGCGAATCTAAGGATGAAAACGCTCACCTTCTTATTGCCCTGCCCTACAGTGTATGAAAGGTAACAAAAAAAAAAATGAATAAAGTTTAAAAGCATAAAATCTAGAAAGATCTTCATTTATATTCTGTGGAATGTCGATTATGTAGCGTGCATGTCTGATAATAATACAAAATCAACATGTTCTTTATATTTTTACAATCAAGGTCACAACACCACTATCTAAGCCCCTACCGTTCTCAATAGATTAAACCGCAAACAACTATATAAATGCTGAATTTAATTTACTTTAACTTGATATTGCATTTTTGTGTAAACCTCTTAAGAAGCACGTTTTGCGAAATACACTTCGGATAAATATTATTGCCAACAAAACTAAAACATATTATTAACTGGGTCACTTTAACTTGTAACCTCACATTACAGATCCGGTCAGAGAACAATTTAAAATCATTTGTCACTGCAAATGCCGCATGCAAGAGATAAACAAACAAATGGCATGAGCGATAGGGGCTTATTTCGTATCTACCATGTAGTTATTCTGTGGTGTTATATCCACCCACATCCTCAACATCACATTTAACCTACTTACGAGTATTTAATGTTTAGTAATATTTGGAAAAAGCATTTAGTCGACTGTGCAAAGCTGGGACAAGAAGCTAGTAATAAAGTGTAATGCCGATGAGATAGTTTATGAAAATAGTGCCAATGAACAAATTTTACTTTATCAATGCTAGTGGTGGTACTCTGACGATCTTCAGCAGCACCTTGACCAGTTATGAATAGCCGAGTAAGTATGTATCATAAGAGAATAAAAAAAAACTGTATACCTTACTGAAGTGCTAAGCTGATGAATGAGTGAAATGACTTTCAACATTGATGTAGTAATGTACGATTATCAGCATTTGTATTGTGCTGTTTGTCTATAAATTAATAAATGAATGTTAAGTGATGGCCTCGGTGGTGTACACACTTTATATCCGGGGCTGCTGAAATCCTATTTAGATGTGTGTATGAGATGGTAGTGCATTATTTATTAGCATCAACAAACAGATACCCGTGTGATATCATCAAGTCTTTCCTCCAGTTGGCTGACATCTTCCAGATGGCTCAGGTCTATGTCGCTGTACCCCCCGCCCTCCATCCTACTACTCACAAAAGAGTCCCCGTCTCGCACATGCTCCAAGCGCTCGATAAAGCCGCCCGCACAATATGGACATGTGTAATCCTGAAAATAATGTTTTACAAATTTAGGATAAAAAGTGGACTTCTTACTATGCAGGTATTATTTGTATAGACCCTGTCTATTTGTTCTGAGTTAAAGTGTGTGTGGGACAGTGGCATATTTCTCGTAGTTGCCAATACAGAACACCCTAGTAAGAGGACCCTTAGGATCTATTTTTCTGCTTGTGACGCTTTAATATTATTTAGTTGGTGGTAAATATATGGGTAAAATTGGAGGCAGGCGATTCATTGCTTCTCCAATACCAATAAACAATTTGAAAATGGTTAGCTGTTTACCTAACAGGGGTCGATACACTGCAACAAATAGGGATATATAAAATAATTATTGAGCTTGTATTCTTAGATAGATATTTAGCACAAGACACAAATGCTCTACAATAGGCAGAAATAGATTGAGGGTTAGCACATTCACTGCTGAAAACACAACTGCGGTGTTTTTCATAACTTGCCTCAAGTGCTGGAAAATACAACTGTGGTATTTGATGTATGGGAAAAAACTATAGTGTGCAGAGCCGCACCCGTGGCTAGACGCTCAGCAGTCAGTGTTAAAAACTTTGATTTAGGCCTCCTTATTATGTTGGTATTTAGTGCCTATAATTTTCTATAACAAAATTTGGTTCATTCTTTACAGATTATGTACTATGAATGATTTACATGTAATGGTCGGAATAATATTAAATAAACTAAGATTACTGTGAGCCACATAACATCCAAGGAGTGGACAAAACTTATACAATCGATTTTAAACTTTGGTTGAGTTGTTTTGTACTTTTCCATGCTAGCATTGGTGAGACTTGTTCAGCGATTTGTTGTTCTGGATGATGAATGCGGGGATGTAGTTAACGCTATGAAATTATACATTTCCTACATCTTTGCCCTCAGAATATAATTTCAAGGCGCGTCACTATACACCGGCATCATCGGAAACATTAATTTCCTGACACACTAGTTTCTACGTAGCTGTGATTAGCCATTCGTTCAACAGCAATATTTCACTTCCTCATACGAGACACCTATGAATTGAAGTGATCAAAAACTCTGGGAACGTGGAAATACTAGATTATGGCAAAATCACTCAATAATAATCGATTTTACCTGCAAAACATCTTCGAACTCAACATTACACTTGTGGCAAAAAAAACTGTAGGCTTCGCTCTGAGGTTCCACAACTGCCTCTGCCATTTTTGCGGCAGTTGCGATCACTAACACACAATTTAATATAAATATCTTCAATTACAACTTGAAAATTATTCAATCAAATTCGACAAAAATTTTACAATCGCCATTTTTTGGAGACATGCAAAATGTCTCGTCTAAATGTCTACTCTCTCTTACTAACAGTGCTGCCATACAGAAAATTGAGTTTAGCGCTAAAACTGTGCTGTGCAGAAAACGCTAAATTCGCAGAATTTCATGAGTCAAAAATGCGCTTTAATGAGCTTTAAAAAAAAACAAACCGGTGTCCCAGTCTCATGCTCCATTGATCTTTTGAGCATAGAGACAAAATCCTAGGTCTATTCTGTGCTTGTAACATTATTGACACTAAATTTACTTACCGACGCTGGCTTTTTCGTGCTTTTTTAGCAGAAATACTTTACAAGTATCTAGCCACACCACATTCGGCTGTCATATTGTCATACTGTCATTCATCTATCTATTCTATTTTATATTTCTTATTGTCTATGAAAATTGAATAGTTTACGTGATGATGATAGTTGCTCTTGCTTCATTTTCTCATATTTATTATCAATACTATTAGTTCTTATGTTTAATTTCCGTCTAAATTATGTCTACAATATTTTTTAAGTGTTATTATAAAGCTAAGGAATCATTTGCCTAGTATCAGTGGACTGTAATAAACTGTTTGCGGTGATGATTGTTATCAAATAAATGTGATTTTGTGGACAAATCATGAAGATATCTCTATTTTTAAACTCATACGGCCGCTCATCTGATCAAGCAAAGTCATATTTTGATATAATATACTGAAACTTACTGTAGTAAATGTTCAAAGTGGGTCAACTCACTGTGTGGTCTATTTGGTTAAAATGAATGAGAAAAAAATAGTACAGAACTTCAAGAGCTATATCAACGTGTCTCCTACGGTAACTATAACTTAATATAATTGTAAATGGTAGCACAATTTTCTTAAAAACATCAAAATATTCAAAGCATTGTCATTGATAGTTTTTTATAGTAAGTTGATAAACCAACCCGACTATCTAAACCTCCTTCACTTCCAAACATTATGTGGTAGAAACAGAGTGAAAATCATGTGTAATTATTGTGCTTATTTTTTTAAGTAGACCTTATACCCTCTTTGTTGTATATTTATATTTTGGTGGTTTACAGTACTTCACTGCATTGTTGATTTTATTGAAACCTTATTTCTTAAGTTGACTATATTAGTGTTAAACTTGAGTAAGATCTGAATGTATACAAGTTGAAAATGGTTGTTACAGAGTAAAGGAGAAAAAAATGGCTCGGTTCCAGAGGTGAAACCAAAACTTCTGAATGGTAAGTATCTTTGATAAGATGAAATTAAGCTACAGTAACAAAAAATAGCAGAAACAACCTCAACTCTTTTTAAATGGGTTCTGTGGTCATCATCATCAACCCATAACATTCCACTTTTAAACACAACACGGGTGTTGATGGGTCATGTCACCACAATTTCGCCAATATTGTCTATAGAGATAGGCTGTCAAATGAAAGAGATTATCTGCTTAGAATAAATTTGGTTGGTGATAGGTTCAAATATACCAAACAGTCTCTTTAACACTTTGACTGCTGAGCCGATTTTCTTATCTAGCCACAGGTACGGATCTACCCTATGAAACACACCACAGTTGTGTTTTCAGCAGTGAACGTGTTAACTCCTTACGGTATTGTGGGTCATATTTAAACCAAACCATATCTTAGCCAATTAAGAAGGTGTTCTAGAACAAACATGAACAATGAACTTTCTTAAGCTGATGTGTTAATTAAAGTTTTATTCATATATTCTATATCACAAAGCCTACGGCTATGTGTGTACAATCACATTATATTAGTGTGTGTGATCTCGGGAACTCTCAGTCGCAACACACAGACAAGTTTGTCTGTCTGTACACATTACTACTACATCCTGGGGGTAGGTGTAAAATAAATTAAATATCTATCTACACCAATAAACCATAGGAATGTATGTTTATTTAATCTTCAAATTAAATGCCAAAATTTAAGGGAACACCGGTATTTATTAACACTTTCACTGCTGAGACGAATTGCTTGTCTAGCCACGGGTGCAGCTCTGCACACTCCATAGTGTTTTCCCATACAACAAACATAACAGTTGTGTTTGTTTTTCCGCACTCGCTGCAAGCTATGAAAAACACGACAGCTGTGTTCTCAGCACTGAAAATGTTTAATGCTTCACCATAAATGACTGTTGAGAATTTTTGTCTGTCTCTCTGACTGAAACTTTGTATCCAAACGGCTCAATGAATTTCAATGAACATTTTAAGGATTTAAACGGGACTGTTGAGCAAAATTTTCATGTCATCATCAAACTTTTCTTTTGTGTACTGTGATTCATTGTTGAATCTAAAAGAAAAGAAAACTACATTTACTCTACCAGTGCTTTGCAGAGAAGATAGCACCAGGAATCTACCAACTTTTTCAAGTTACTGAATAACGAGACATGCGGGTTGCTCACCTAATAGTAAGCGCCTAATAGTAATAGTTATCTTGTGCAGTTCTACACTGTGCTCATCATTCTGAGACATTGGTTCTCATACGCCCAGTAACTTGAAACAATTCCCTTCAAATCAGAAAACATTAATGTTTGCACACTATTGATTGTCATAATTATGACTAAATGGCATAGGTGTGGTACTTTGGTACTTCCTCAGGCAGACTTGCAGAAGAGTTTCCTCGCAGATATAGTAGGCACCACATAAATATTATATACTACTTGATAGTTAAAGAATATTGAAGCCTACACTTGACTGATCAACCTGTGACGCTCCATTACTTCTCTTCATCCAAGTTGACTGGAAGAGGTCGCTTTTAGCGATAAGTCCGCCCATTCTACTATATTTATTTAAATAAGTTCTATTCCTTATATACCTTGTGTATTTCTGAACATGTGTACAATGAAGTATTTCTATTCTATTCTATTCTACAAACAGTGATAGTATAGACCCTTAGTTTCCAAAGCGGTCCAGGTGGACCCCCAGGGGTCCACGAGAGACTCCACGGGAGCCTACGTTAGCGCGACAAAAAATAATACTTATATGGTAGGAAATAAATAGGAATATGGTAGAAATGTAGCTGTATGGGGTCCACCGGAACCAGCTAAATTTTGTAAGTGGTCTATGATAAAAAAGGTGAACCTCTGGTATATAGGCTGACAGGCTCACAGCCACTCACTCCCTTCTGTGTATTTGTATTTGCATCACGTAAGAACTACTCTACGGATTGCAATGCTGTTTTCACTTTTTGATAGCTTGAAATCTACCTTAAAAATTGATTCATGTTGCATCTACATAGAATTGCTAGAAGCCGAGCTATTAATAAGAAAGCGTTTCAAGGCGGCCTGCGCCGGTATAGTATGACTTTGATGAGAAACTGTCTATACGATTTCAAATAAATATCACCAAGTTTCAAGTACCAGTTAGCCGAAAACACATAACTACCTACTTCTCGTTATATTGGCACATTATGCGAAGCCGACCAAACGTCACCGGTGATGTAAATTACAATAACACTACTTGCGTATGCGCAGCGCACGTTTAACTGTATCGCTATTTGTGCCTCGCCCTTACGACTAATAGGAACTATAGGAAGTCACATCCCATGCTCCCATAGATGGCAGTCCGTGGTGTATTGTGGTCCGCGATGGGTGTGCTGAAACGAGGTACGTCTCATTATTGCAACACATTGACAGTTAACTTTTCGGTTTGGATAGATGATAGAGCGTAGGCACGTTTGCGGAAATCGTTATTAAAAAAAATACAGTTAGGTAGCTTTAGTTTCTTGCAATAAGGTAGAATAATGAAAATATAGGTACACTAGCCCAATGCTCAGCAGTGGGCCGATATGGGTTGATGACGATGATGGTACAATAGTTAACACTTTCACTGCTGAGCCGATTTTCGTGTCTAGCCACGGGCGCGGCTCTGCACAATCCATAGAGTGTTTCCATACAACAAACGCAAAACACGACAGTTGTATATTTCAGCACTGAAGGTGTTAAGGTGGTATAATTTAGACAGGAGTTACTAGATAGATAGATTTTTTTTATTTTACCATCTACAGGAGGCAGTTTTCGCCTAGAATCTAGTATGAAGAATACGAATTGATGAAGTCACCTAAATAGCTATACGACGTATACGTAATGTCGTGCTTGCGTAATATTCTATTTACTATTGCAGTATGATGTTATGAGCATTGCTCAGATCCAGCTTGTACGGTCAGCAAAAAACACGCTGAAAATGTCTTATTTACAATTTACTATTCTGCGTAACATTTTATTGTCAAATTGCGTGCGTAAAGCTAAATAAGAACAAACAACACAAATATAGTAAAATATCCCGACTTCAATGTTAATACTGAGTCAAATTTGTTAGTTTGAAGATGTTCAACGTTCTTGTTGCTGACTGTACTATTGGTTGTTCTGACGTTCCAGTTTCCAGGTGCGTGAGTCAAGCCAATTTTCACGGTCACTGCAGCTTGCGCAAAAATGTTTTTGTTTCCTTGCGTTCTGCGATAAAAAAAACGGGCCATTGACTATGAAGGCCGCGATAGTAAATTGCTTGTACTAAAGGATAGTTAATAACAGTTTGCGAAGATAGCATGGTCGGTAGAGAAGTAAAACGATGAGACGGAAAAGCAAGGATATTGTAGGTACTCCAAGTTCGCTGTCTACCCCAAAGGGCCTGTGATAATCGATTGATTTCGAATGAAGTGTCTTGTGGCGTCTTCTGGTTCAGAGTCTGGTGTAAGAGCTGAGGGCCTCTGGGAGATAAATCGATAACAACCAGGACCGAAGCACGTAAGCCACAGAAGCGCTCAAATCTTGTGCCGCTAAAAGGTCACTAATAAAAGTAAAAGAAGATTTCTTACTAAAACTTTGCTATCGAGCGCTTCTTTTTAAATACAGCTAGTATCACCAAATTAAGTGTCATACCAAGGTATTATATTTTCACAGAAGTCAAATTAGGTATACATTCAAAATCTCACTGATATAAAATCACTACCCCCTAATAAAATTTTATTACAATTATCCGGTACTTATACCTAAACGGTTTTCCGTTTTATTCCCGTGAAACAATTATATTTATTTCCTTAAAAGTCTGTACTATTTAATACTCTGTGCTGAGAGTAACCTCATTGTGTTAAATATTTAACTCGTAATTACTGATAACAATAAACTCACGTAACATTTACAATTTCTGTAAAGCAAATGAGTCATTTGTAGGTCATTACCATTTCGGATAGCCGAACGCAAAACATCTGGACGGAGCTGTTTTTATTCCAGAAAAATATTTAAAGTAGAAGTAGATACGCAAGGCAATCAATTGCTGTGTAATCCTAAAACGAGGTCATTTAATGTGACGGTTCAATGACTTTAAATATGTTTTTACCTCAATTTGCGACGCCTAAAACTTCTGAGACCATTCATTTAACAAACAAAATATGCGAGAGCGCTACCTTTACTAACTAATGTTTTGAACTGCTAGCATAATAAAGGAACGTGCTAAGAATAACACCGCATCTGGATGCCATGGCTCAACGAGATTTTTTTTTAATTTGACTGAGTAAGGAGACTAGCAAGTCGTTCACCTGATGGTAAGCGCTACGCCTGCCCATAACAGTCACAGCACCACCCAGAGCCCTGCATTGCATAATCCTGCGCGGCACTGCACTGCGCCGGTCACCCAGAGACATCGACTCTAAAGTCTTATATGCCCAGTAATTTCGCTGGAAACAAAGCCTTTCAAACCGGAACACAGTAATGTTTGCACACTACTGTTTGGCGGATGAATATCTGGAAAATGTGTGGTACTTCCCCAGGCGGTCTTCTTGCAAAAGAGGCCTCCCACTACGAGTTGGAATTGAACCCTAAACCTGTCCAAACCCAAGACATGGGGACACCGGACATGGGCGAGTTTTCGACCTTACGACTTAATGGTTTGACTTGTAAAAGGGCATTATTTTTGCATACTTGCAATAAATGATTTGAGTTTATGAGTTTTATGAGTTTATAGCAGTCTCAGGCTGCGGTCATGACTCAAAACAAAAAAGACAAATTAGCTCATTCATCATCATCATCATCAACAACCCATATCGTCCCACTGCTCACCGCGGGTCTTCCCTCACTCTTGTGAGAGGGTTAGGCCATAATCCACCAAGGATGCCCGGTCCGGATTGGTGGGTTTTCTCACGATGTTTTCCTTCACCGAAAAGCGAGTGATAATTACGTACATATGCTTTTTACATAAACACATTGGTACGTGCCAGTATTGAGATTTGAACTCACGACCTTCTTGGAAGGCAGACGTTTCCCACTAGGCTCAGAGATTTTTAATACAGAGGGAGATAACTGGATACTCGCGGCGTATACTGACGGAAAATCAGTCGCTCTTCTATGCAAACTTTACATAGATGTATAATAAAGATTTTTCTATCTCACGATCAATATTGACACGGCTGTGTTTGTTCAGGTGAGCTAGTGACGGGGGCGGCGCACAGCGTGGTGATGCTGACGCCGCTCAGCGAACGCGACAGGGGACTGTACGGGTCCCTCTTCGTCACCAACTACAAGCTGACCTTCGTGCCTTTGGAGACATCGCCCAGTGACGTGAGTACTTACAACTGTCAGATCACCTATCAGTGTCAGAGTTTGTCAGGCCGCCCAAGGGCCACTGGCGTTGCCTTATTACTGTTAATCAATAGATTTCAACTTAAACCGATGATTCATTATTCCGTGGCCGAGGTTTTGAACCCGGTGTCGATGGGTTGCAATGCATACAGATTACAGTTCAGCTAGCACTGCACCGCACTGCTCCTAGACTAATCTAGGAGTAGGTATGGCAATACCTTCGCCAAAGATAGATAGGTCAAATGAAAGAGAGAGTTAAACGGCCAAGTCGTAAACTTCTCTTTTGTCAAGTGATGATCTCTCTCATAGAGAGTGAAAGAGTTGGGAGTCTGGGTTACATTTTTTTGGTTACATTCGTCACAATGATGAAGCGACTCCTCTATCTAATCCACCTTATATCCCTCTCAGGAGTACAGCCAACGCAACCACCTGCTAGGTCCTTACGACGTGCCCCTTACATACGTCGGCGCAGTGTGGCTGACAGATGGCGGGCCGGTGCGGCGTCGCCGGCTCATGCCACAGGGAGACATGCCAGGCAAAGTGAAGGGACTGCAAGTCATATGCAAGGTGAGAACAACCTGAAAGATATGGCTTCAATCACATCATAGATCTGCTTTCCTGGCCTGTACAGACGAGGGACTTTCCGATTTCTTTCCGAGGCCAATGTCTCAGGGTGACGAGCGCAGTGCAGGATTATGCAATGCAAAGTTCTGGGTGGCACTGTAACTGTTATGAGCAGGCGTAGTGCTTATCGTCAGGTGAACGACTTGCTCGTTGCGTCACCCAGCTAATTAAAAATAACCTCTTTTATCAAAATCCATAAAGTCGTTTAGGCTGTAGGACGCGCCATTGGATCTTACATACATACATACGATCCATAAACATAACCCACCTTTGGGCAGTCGGGTAAATCTCCGTTTACGTTAACATATCTAATTTAGATTGTAAAAGCATCGACCGCGGACCGGCCGGCCCGTTCGGGTCACTTATCTAATCTGCGTGACTCATTGTAATGGATCTTAGGAATGTCACATTGGGAATCTCATATAACCAGATATGGGTGTGTACATTGTACAGTGTAAATACGCACGTGTCGATTGTCGAGATTAGCCTAAAATATGCCTACATAAGTATAGGGTTTTGAAATAACATATTAACTAGTAGTTTATCTATTTATTTATTCTTTCGCACACAGTAAACATGTACAATGAGGACTTAATGCTAAGTAGCATTCTCTACCGGTCATCCAGTCAGTCAGTTCTGATAACAGCCTACTGTTAATTATTTTTTTTGCAAAAATTAATAACCACAGGTAAAAATCTAAAAATGACCTTTATAGATAGATGTATAGATAGACAGATAAACTCTTCGAAACACCACAGAAGTAAGAAAAACTAAAGAACTAAAACAAAACAAATTTAACAACTGCTTCAATATACTATTAAAACTCTCTTTCTCTCCCTTAACCTTATTCTGCTCATCACGCCGAAGATCCTCATCAGATCTTTACCACATTTATATGAGACCAAATTTTCAAATAAAAAAGAACCATTGAAATCGGAACTCAGAAGGCAGAGATATCAAGCATTCTTTTTGCTTCTTTCTGGAGAAAATACCCCGTCAATCAAAAATCCCCGACGATAAAAAAAAAATCCTAAAACCTGTAAACCACGTCTAGATCGGTTGTAAAATACGACCTGCAGAGAGGTACCAATAATCTGATAGAGGAGAGCAAATTTTGCCAGGACCTTTTTTTTTTCGCTCGCCCTTTCTATTTTAGCAATAGTTAACATAATATACTACTTATAAAATAAATCTAAAAGAACCTCGTAAAGTAATATTTACGATGGCCTCAAACAGTTCACTTTAATAAATTAATTCATCTCGACCATTCACTAATTAATAATTGAGGATAACTCCTAACTGTTTGGCGAGAAGTGATTCCCCTAAAAGTGAGTCATTATCGCAAACACTGCGTAATGGTTGAAAGAGTTCAAAATAAACGTTTTCTTAGAAACCGCTCATATGTGTTTGCTCGTTCGTGAAGGCCATACACACATGCACAAACACTTTATGTTAGAAACAGAAAAGTATAATATGTTATCTTGTATTAGGAGGTGTGCGATCTCACACACTGTTGCGATAATATCGCCTTGATAGAAGTGGGAAGGACGCGGGACGCGCTTCCGGAATAACGCTGCGATACTGTCGCCCTCCTCACGAAAGTGGGGGGAGACCCGTGTTCAGTAGCGGGCCGCTATGGGTTGATGATTAAATACCGGAAATATTCTGACTGTCCGTCTGTATTTAGTGCCTGTAGGTTTGGTTACACGCACTCAAAACGATAAGCAATGCAACAAAACATACTAAATAACATAACAATAATTCATTCTTCTTTGTTTTAGCTTTATTTCTTCTTCATTTTCTTGGGTTTGGTTTAACAAAATCGTATTATTATGTAGCGTTTTGCCGCGTTTAATCGCGGATGGATGCCAGCTGTGTTCTCGCTCTAACAAACGACGTGTCCGATCGACAAAAAGGGATAGAGCTAGGTATAAATGCAGTCCCATGTGAGCGCGTGAAATACAACCGCTACTTTATCCTCTTTCAGAACATGAAAGTCCTCACATTCAGCTTTGCCAACTCTCCGATCGACAACGGACGCAAGATCGCCCTCGCCCTGATGCACCACGCGTTCCCGAAGCGACACGACCTACTGTTCGCCTATGAATACCGGGAGCAGTACTACCCCACGCTGCCTTCTGATATGAACATGTTTCTACGGCCAGGTAATCTATGAACATAGTTCTACGATCACGTAATTTATGAAGAAGTTTCATTTGTCTATGGACATCTTACTATGACCAGATAATCTATAAACATAATTCTACGTCCATTGAATCTACGAACATATTTTTAAGGTCAAGTAACCTACGAACATCTTTATACGTCCAAGTAATCTATGAACATGTTTCTACGGCTAAGTAATTTCTGAACATGTTTCTACTTCCAAGTAATCTATGAACATGTTTCTACGGTTATGTAATTTATGAACATGTTTCTACGGCTAAGTAATCGATGAACATGTTTCTACTTCCAAGTAATCCATGAACATGTTTCTACGGCTAAGTAATTTCTGAACATGTTTCTACTTCCAAGTAATCTATGAACATGTTTCTACGGTTATGTAATTTATGAACATGTTTCTACGGCTAAGTAATCGATGAACATGTTTCTACTTCCGAGTAATCTATGAACATGTTTCTACGGTTATGTAATTTATGAACATGTTTCTACGGCTAAGTAATCGATGAACATGTTTCTACTTCCAAGTAATCTATGAACATGTTTCTACTTCCAATTAATCTATGAACACGTTTCTACGCCGCTTTTTTATTTGTTATAAAATAGTGTTGGACACTGATTTTACTTCGCTATTGTTTCACATCGCAGGTGACTGGAAGAGAGAGTTGGAGAGGTGCGAGTGCCCTCACTGGCGGATCACTTGCATCAACGGGACGTCTGACGCGTTCATGTTGACGGCCGGGGAGACGCTCATAGTGCCTAGCTCTGTATTAGGTACATTTCGATCTTTATACTTTATTATTTGTAGCTAAAGTCAAGTATGCTCGATGTCATGAGCAGGAATGTCGACGCGCCGAGATACGTCCTAATTTTTTAATGTTACGAGCCATTCGTTCAGCTGCTGGTAAGCGGACATCAAAAAATAATGACATCAATGTATTTTTCTATTTCAATGAGGTAGTGACAGCGTGTAGAGTTCCACAGGTCGGCCAAGGGCCTTATAATTCGCTACTGGCTACTGGAACTGACAGCTTAACGTGACGAGCTATGGAAATCCACATATAACTTACGGGAAGTAATTGTTGCGGGGATTGAACCCGATGTCATTGGGTTGAAAAGTGTACAAGATACCGCTCGGCCACCGCCGCTTTAATTTGAATATCTAGAGACAGTGCGTTCCACAGTTTAACGGCTGTACTGATGAGACGCGTTTTTGTAACTTGGTAGTTTTTTTGAGTATTAGCGTAGTCAAAATATAATCGCAAAATAAACCTAAAATTGTCTATTTCATTGTTCTAGATTATAACCTAATGGAGTCAGCGCGACACTTCCGATCAGGCCGGGTGCCCATCTGGGTGTGGGGCCGGCCTGAGGGCGCAGCCCTACTGAGGAGCGGGGAGCTCCTGCAGACTGAATCCTCGGCGACAGCGGAGAGCGTGCTCTTGGAACAGGTATTATCATCAGCCTATTATTTTCCCACTGCGGAAGAGAGGATGGGCCATGATTCACCACGCTCGCCCAATCCGGGTTGGTGTACGTCAAATATCTATGAATTTTGGTATCCTTGGTGCTTTGGTATCATGCTGGTTTCCTCCTAAGGCTTTCCTAAGTTTTTATGAAGAATGCACATAACTTAGGTAGTGAGTTATTAGTGCAGGGCTGAAGTTTTGAACCGAGTACCGTCAAATTGTAAAGCGCACGCGTTACCGCTCGGCCACAATCGAACAACTACCCAAGAATCAGCCGGCATGCCTTAACCTACACTGCTCGGACCTATGAGATAATAATGATCCATTTAAAATGTAACCTCCCCATCATAGCCTTGATTTAAAAGACCATGATAAAAAGATTGTTTCGCATTTGGGCTATGAAAATATCGCCATCGAATTTCTTGCCGGTTCATCTCGAATGTATGAACTCCACGATGCTAAAGTCGGTTAACTGGTAACTAAAAGTTTAAGTTTAATCCCCCAGGTCCGGCGCTCGCATCCGAAGCTCACGCCCCCGCACGTTATCTACCTCTGCGGCAACAGTTTCGTCAACACGAACAGCGCGAGTGTCCTGCCGCCCTTAGCCGCCTTACAGACCTCCTACAAGAAGCTGGTGGAACTGTGCACGCCGACCACTTTGGGAGGATTCTGGGTGAGTTACCACCTCTGACCTACAAAACAACTTTACTTGGGCATACAAAACAACCGTAGGGTTCGAACTTTAAATTTAACACGTTGACTGCTGAACCGGTTTTTACATTTAGGCACCGGTACGGACCGTGTGTGTTTTGCAGCAATGGCGTGCCGTCTGTGTGAGCCGCATTGTAGTAGCGCCGCGTTAAACACTCAAATCTGTGTTTCGCCACAGAGCCGGCACGTAAACTGCACTAACACAACAGATGTGTTTTCAGCAGTGAACGTGTTAAATGAATTATGGTCGAATTTCGACCATTGGGCGAGCCCTAGTTGAATTGAAGTTATAATTTTCAGGTGCAAGACTCACAGTACTACTCGATGCTAGACTCCAGCCGGTGGCTGCGGCACGTGGCCAACTGCATCGCCTTCGCGGACGAGGCGGCGCAGTACCTCAGCGATAACACCACCGTGGTCTTACAGGAAGGTAATCTATACTTTGTATGTTTTTTCACTGCAAGAAGGCCGCACACATACGCTCAAAAGGCGCTTATTCTAAGAAGGCAGTAATGATGCACTTTTCCAAGTCAAATATTTAAGTTTTATAAACTTAGAGAAGAATTAAAATATCCTCATCATCATCAACCAAACTCGGCCCACTACTGAGCACGGGTCTTCCCTAGTGAGGACGATTGGGCCCTTATCCACCACGGGGGTCCGGGTCAAATTGGTGGATATCATACCTACCTAAATAAGAATATGATCTACGAAATTAATGAGTAACTGATTGTGGTTTGAGTTTGTAAAAGGAAAGTGCTTAATCGTGGCTGAATCTCGCATATTGAGAGGAAACTCCGTTAACTCTATCAGTGCTTCGGAAATACGATCGTTAGATAAGATGGCACCAAGAAATTCAACGAGGATGTAATTTTTTCAATTCCCTGTTTGTTATTTTTTGCAGGCGATGGTGTTGACTACTGCGCGGTTGTGTCGTCCCTGACGCAGCTGCTGGTGGACCCTCACTTCAGGACCATCTCGGGCTTCCAGTCGCTCGTGCAGAAGGAGTGGGTGGCGCTCGGGCACCCCTTCTGTGACAGGTGGGATACGGGCCCTGGGGCAGGCGAGAGGATGTGGTTCATTGGAGGCCATGATGGCTCAGTTTCTTTTGTTCATCGACCACGACGACGAGTTGATCGTCCTATAAAAGAAAACCTTGAGAGCAAGACTTAAAGAAATAAGTTCTCATTTAAAATGACGACGCGTTCAAACGACTCGTTCTGAGCCTCGGCGTGATCGAAACTACCCCTCATTTTCAAAGTTTTGGAATTAAATTTGAATGGAACCGCAAGGCGTCCCGGGCCTCACCATTCGGTGTGTTTAAAATTGTGGCCTATTTTCACCCGACTGCGCCAGAAGTTGGGTTATGTTTTATAGTTTTGCAATGCAGTTAGGTGGGCAGCATCCTTGTTTTCCACCTATTTTATAAAAACTGCAAGCACAGACACAGCAACCGAGACGCCAGGCACCCTTAGGTTCGGGCTCCCGCGCGGCGGCGCCAAGGAGGGCGCGCGCGAGGCGGCGGCGGCGGCGGCGGCGGCGGCGGCGCAGGCGGCGCCCGTGCTGCTGCTGTTCCTGGACTGCGTGTGGCAGCTGCAGCGCCAGCTCCCCGCCGCCTTCCAGCTGTCCGAGACCTACCTCACCACGCTCTGGGACACGGCGCACAACCACCTCTTCGACACCTTCCTCTTCAACTGCGCCAGGGACAGAGACCTGGCCGTGCAGAAAGTACGTTTTTCTTTTCTTTTTTTGCTCTGCATCATTTGTTGTTTAGTCAGTGTCAAATATTTTATTGAAATAGTAAAAATGTCGATTCTCACTTAGAAGTCTGGTCGAATCACAGTCGACGTTACGATTCAGCCTAATAGTGGATACTGCAACGGATGGATGACTCGGAAAACTTTCATGAATGCCCTCCTAGGGGCTGCCGTATAAATGATGTCAACAGAGTTTTGGAGAGAACGCGAATTGGCTCGTTGTTTGGATTTATCGACACACGTGCAAGATTATCGGTCCATAATATCACGGCAGTATGATAGTGGCTTAAACCTCTATTGATCGCGGACAGCGTCGTTTGTCGGGAATTGTTTTAAGTTTACTTGTGTTGTTGACAGAACTTCGTCCAGCGGCCGGTGTGGGACTGGGGCGAGCAGTTCTCGGAGGCTGACAAGGCGATGTTCTATAACCCGCTGTACTTGGGGACAAGGCCCACGTCCACACCGAAACAGAGGCTATGTCAGTACCTATATTTCTTAATTTTCTTATATCGTTTCGACGGTATGATGGATGATTGAATTATATTTGGTTATACTCGTAGTAGAAAGATGTGAGCGAAGCGAGCGCGTTAAATTCAAATCTCTTATTGAAGTCTGATTCCTCTTGCAGCTCAAATAAGTCCAGCCGCGAAGGCGTCGGGGCTGTCCCGCCTGGAGCCCTGCACGTCGGTGGGCGGCGTGGAGCTGTGGGCGCAGTGCTACGAGCGCTGGCTGCCACCGCTGGATGCGCCGCACGCCGGGCCCGTGCAGTGCCACGTGTTCCACGTGGCACTGCGGAACCAGGTGCCCAGCCTCCGCTTGTTGATTCCGTCCTACATTCGATTAACCCTCCGCTTGGAAAGAACCTCCATGAACTGACACCGGAAGCACAGAATCTGTGGATATAGAATGTAGTGATTAAAATAGAATGGACACTCTCCACCTCCCGCGATCCGTTTTCTCGCACGTCTACCCGCAATCCGGAGGAAAATCGGGAGGCTGTCAATATTACACGCTCAAATGACAAATCACAACGTGAACAGTTGACAGAGTGACAGCGTGAACCGTTATTCTAACGGATTGTATTCTGTTTCGGTCGCGTAGGATGTTTGTGCACTTATACACGCTATTGGCGTGAGGGCGTGCTTCATTTGTATGTGTGCGTTGTTTGAAGTGTCCAAAGCGTACCGGAAGATAAGATCCCACCCGCTCCGTCCACAGATAGCGCAGCTGAACGAAGTGATAGCCTCGCTGTCGATCCTGTCGAGCGGTGCGGCGGCGGCGGCGGCGGCGGCGGGCGCGTGCGGCTAATGCGTGCGGCGTGCTAAATAAAACCGACAATGGTGCCAATTCTGATGAAACAAACAAAATTTTAATTTTGTCATGTTAAAAAACTTGTTGTCTCTTTTCAACCTTAAGAAAACTAAAGGATTGCAGTAACGTTAGATCTGCTGTCAAATTTAGTTTTAGTTTGAACAGGTTTGGTGCCAATTACTGTCTTATTCAGTTTTTTACAGGGTACCATTACATAAAAGCACAACGTAACAATGGCATAATTATATATTGTTACACGATTATCATCTTCTAGATTGAAATATAAATAATCAACGAAACTTGAGCTTTTGTACAAATTGTTGAATTATAATAAAAGTAAGGCCCCCTTGCGCGACTATACTTAGCCCGGGCTAGTGGCTGAAACAATTCTTTCTATTTAGTGTTATAAGCACACAATTATCGTTGAACGGGGTATAATTGATGATTAATTGATTAATCGATCGATATACGATCGATGTTATATCATCATCAATGATATAACATCGATCCTAATTTATAACACTCACAAGTGGGTAGTTGCCTAAACACGTTCACTGCCGAACCGTTTTACTTTTTTTGGCTCTTTTTAACTTTTAATTGCTTAGTAACTAAACTCAATCAGCAGTGCGAGCGCACACAACTGGTGTGATAAAATTGTCAACACAGCAGTGCGGGTTTGCACGCAAGGCGTGGTTTCGCTTGCCGTAAAATTATAAAAACAGACGTGTGTGTTTTCAGCAGTGAACGTGAAGTTCAGTTTGATAGTGGGAGGAAGCTACCTACCCTATCGTATAACGTAAAGACGTTATCCCAGTCTAACCCGGGGCTAATATACCTGCGCAAGTCGGCCTAAATGATATGGCTTGCAGCACGAAGCGCCTTACATTAGACTAGAAAATATATAAATAGATCAATATTTTAACGAACAAGTACCGTGTTTATACTAATGCCATTCAAATGAGTATTAGAGTAAAATAACTAATATATTGTGTTACGTTTTAACCACTGACTTATAAAACTTAATTATTGTAAATAGAACTGAGATTAGCTTAAACTTTGATTATACAATATTCATAAGGTCCCCTTCATAAGGAATTGATTATTTAAACAGTATGTTCCTTTGAACAAGCTAAGTTATATTTTTTTTTGTAATTAATTCATGTGTTATTTTATTATGAAAGGAAAATGTTGTTTTTCAAAATTAAGGCGCAGGAATTATAGTATTTTAATAAGAAACTGGTAAATATACTGCTTTTAGGCCATTCCAAGAGTATTCCAGAAATAACGAAGTATAGCTCGAACGAGAAAGTTGGATTGTAAAATTAACAATATAATAAATTCAATATGTAAGGTTGTTGTTTCACACAGGTTGCGTTGAATGTTACGAAACTAATTTCACATGTATTTTTAACCCTCAACGCAAGAAGAGAAAAGTGCTCAGCGGCTCTCCAAAATATATTCCCAAAAATCGATTGTATAGATGTTAGATTATTAACGAATGTTAATTATTATAGATCAATTAAAGTCATAGTTGTAATCTACAGAAATGATTTAATTGCAGAATCGATTATGAAATGGCAACGTAACTTGCTATCCTCCTTCGTATTATACGGTACAATTCGATCGATAGCAGTTCCTAGACCACGTCAGAGACTCTTTGGTGGGCTGACAAACTATGACACCAGAGGTCGCCACTAGTAAGGTCATTAGAGATTGATCTATTTCTGAACTGTATACAACGTGAGATCATTTCTAATTACGCCTACTTAAAATGAAACATCTCTATCACTATCCAAATAACTTGCGAGCTTAGTTTCGTAAACAAAAATACATGGTTATGATTCAAATCCGTTACCAATATAAATAAATGTAAATATCATTTTTTTATGAGAGTATTATGTACATACTTGCACACGGCAGCTACACGTTTTGTTTACGTACTTCGTTGTTATTCGTTTATAATTATTATTTAGGTAAGTGTATGTATAGGTATTTATGTTGTCAATATTTTCTTTATAGATGGTGAGGCTACAAAATGAGGTAACGGCTGTAGAACACAGTAATACGTGCAGGTTAATAAAAATGTTAGTAACAAATTACACTAACAAGGTGCTGTGGAACGGGGTGAACTGAAGTCTAGATGTGAATGGAGATAATACAAAAAAAGCTTTGCATCGCTTTTTCAACGCAATGGCCTGCGGTGAGGGGCCGATGAAAAGTCCAAAACATTTTCCATTTCCCCATTTCAGACCGCTGGTTTCCCATTCACCCCGTTTTTCACCTCAAACCACGGTGCTATCGGTTGTTGCCAAATTGTAAAATATCTGAATGTATTTCTGTGTTGTATAGTATATAAAACCGACTTAAGATCAGCTCACTTAAAAAACACCGTTCCTGCACAGTAAAAAAGTGAAGATCAAATCTGAGTTTTGAGGTTTAAAGTCGTGTGCGCTGTTGACTATTTTATCAAGTCACTGTAAAGTGTATATACAGACCAGGGGGTAACAACGTACTTATTCTTATTCCATGCAGTTCATTATAAGGCTTTAAACTGAACGGCCTAGATTGGCACCACACACTTATAAGTCATAAGTGACAAACGTGACGTGATCTCACTCAAAAATAGAATGAAGAGATTGAGATGGAACTATATAAACTCCCACAGTGCAAACAATTTGTTACGATCTCTTTGGATAAATGTCTCTGGTCGACTTATGAACGCTTAGCGATATTGGTGGTGACAGTTAGCAGGGAAGTTCAGTTTAAGGCCTTAAACTGGATGGATTTAACTGTTCGTGGTGAGGCCCCTGGACTTAAACCTTATATTTGAATGAATATTTTTTTTGTTGTGAGGGAGTGTCTAAGTGCGTCGTGCTCTTAAACCTGTGGTAGTGCACAGTGTAAGAAATATAACTTAACAGAGTACTGTGTTTGCGTTTTAACTTAATTATTTTGTACTGTGACCAATATAAACGAGCGTTTAGTAAATTATTAAGTTATCATGAAACTAAACGTTTTTGTTATCTTATTATAGCATCTTATTTGTTTAAAACGTCCATTACTTAAATGAAATCGTGTCAGAAATAAAAATATTTGTATAGGAAAAATTAAAAGATCATCACAAATCTTAAAAAAAATATCTACTTATTACTTATAGACGGTACATAGATGACTTATAATTATTTTATTAGTCATCATAAAAAAATAAAATTAAAAAAAAATAGTTTTCACGTAATATTTGACAAATAATTGTATGATTACTGCCAAGTTGGTATGAATAAGTAGAAATATTGTTGACTTGTTAAAAGAATTTTAGTCTGTATAGTTGTAACAATTAGAGATAAGTTTATTGTATCCATATTGATGTGTAATAATTTTATGAACTGTTATAATTACGTATAGCTTATCTAGAGCTCCGTTCAAAGCTTTTAGACTAGAGGGCGCCACCGTCTTTGATTTGTCATTAATAGCATACGAAAATAGGTAATTGAAGTTACTGGCTTTAAATAAAATATGGGATACACAACAGGCCACTGAATAAAATTTTTAGCACAGTAATGTTTTAATTAAAATGTCATATTTTTAAATCATAGCACCCTTAAGTATTTTAAGTAGAACATATAAAGTTATCGCTACTCCTTAAATAAAATTTGTTAGTGCTAAAAACAACCGAATCGAAAACGTGACGCCCTCTTTTGGCATGAAAACTCCTCTCCACAATAAAAAATACTAAAACTTATAGAAATTCCACATCCAAGTTGTGCCATTACAAATAATCACATCTAGAATCTTCCATAGAAAGAATGATCAGTCTTGACCCGACCCAGTGTTGTGCAATGTCGTACCAAATTCTGTTGTCAACTGTACCTGACAATGAAACGCAGAAATGTTCAAAGAATGAGAATAAAACTGATTTATTGAATGACTGTCTTTCATTTATTTCAGAAAATAGGTACCTAGCAAAGATGGTGCTTATCAAAAACAAATCTAGTCGCTAAAATGTGTGGAATTCAGTTTGTTGATGCTATTAACTAGATTGTAGTTTAATAAGCACACTACTCGTAACTTCACAAGTAAACTAAGTTTAAGTATTATCAAGAATCTTAAAATAAATAAAGGCAACACTCCACTGCAGCGTATGGCCACGGCTGTGCAATAGTAGATTGTACCACAAGGTAACAAAATAATGTATTTATGGCGAGAGCGATTTTTGAATCCAGAGCGAAGCGAAGGATTCTATAGTATACTATAGGTTCTAGAGTAGAATCCGAAACGTAGCGAGGGAGTCAAAGTACTTCGCTCGAGCTTAAATAATTTTGTTGCCGTGTGGTACACGATAATTTTCATCCCAAGCTATGAGAAAATATTCATCATATGAGAAAAAAATGTTATGACGACTAATAAATCTATGAACGCCGGCTGCATGCACGAAAAAGTGACACATTTTCCCGTAACGCTCATTGTACGCTTGCGCCGCATCTTTCTCTCTTCTCTTCTTGACAGGTTAATTATTCTTGCATTTTAAAAATCTGATTACTAGTATAATTTCAAGTATTTATTCTTTTATTATTAAAAAATTATTCATCTTTATTCATAAAAGTATGCAATCACTTCATCAATGTTATGTTACGACGTTGTCACGTTAAAATATCGTCCGCAAACCAATTTTACAGACAACCAATTCTTTTTAAATTTGGATAGCCAATGCCGCGACGGCACGCGCTGTTTTTTTTTACTGCCGGCCAGGAGTTTATTGAAGCGAATTGCGTTCAAACTTTTTAACTAAACAGTGTTCCAAATTCAAAACTCATTTCGTCACTGTTATTAAGTGCGCGGAAAAGACCCACTTTTCTCGCACTTACCGAGGAGCAAAATGCCACTTTTCGAATACATGGGATGAAAAATACAGTATGTAATCGAAACTGTAGGCGTTAGTGCAAAGAAATCGTATACGTAGCGTGGCCGTGCACCGCAATGGTCTAGTGCTTATAAGATCTTTCTATGACGTGACGTAACTAAAAGCTCGATACGAGCCGGTTATAATCCAAAACTTATACTGGTCTGTTATCATCAATCGAAACTAAAATCTGTACCTACTTAAAACTATAACTGACACACACCAAACATTGTTATACTTAATTTAAGATTGGCCTGTCCTTTCTCCCAACCGTCAATGAAATGGAATCTGGAGGAATGTCCAAAAAGGGGCAAAAGGTAATTTGGTGACCAGGCGCCTACATTGGATCGTGGCGTGAATATTCGTGAAGTCTCAACTTTCATTGCTAATGTCAGATCAAATGCCATGTCACTTAGGTGAGCACCCGAAATAGACAGTTCCTATGGTAGTTATGCAGTACGAAATGACAAAAGAAGTACAGGTCAGCCATTATTCATTGATACAATCACGAGTAAGTCCTACATTGTCTTCTTCATCGCTACTGAAACAAATAGGTACTGCTAACTGGTAGAAATGTTTACGAAGGTTTACCCTCGGCAGCGGCGGCAGCCCGCAATCTTTTGATCCTGTCGAGCCGTTTCCGCGCGATCTTTAACCGATGGTGCGCCATGATGCGCGCCCAGCTCCATTTACCCCAACGCTGTGGGATGTTCAAGGGTAAAGCCGCGGCTCCACTGCGGCACACGGCCACGGGTGTACACGATTTCTTCGACCTAACGTCAAACACATCCAATATCGTTCATTCTTGCTCGAAATAGTGTACTTAGCCGTCGCTGTGCGGTGCAGTGGAGCTTAGGCCTAAGTTAAATTCCGATCATCGCGTCAAAAAGGCATTGAAGCGATGATAGTTAAACATGTTCACTGCTGAAAACACAGACGTGTTTTTTATAATTTTACGCGGGTGCGGCTGTACCGGCTGTGTGGCGAATCACAGACGTGTGTTGAACGCGGCGCTTTTACAGTGCGGCTCATACAGACGGCACACCACGCCATTTGTGTCACAGTAGGTCACGTGACATGCTCAAGCTTCGTCACCCCGCCCCGCAATAGAGCCGATGGCACTTTTTCTCATTTCCCCCTAGGTGTTACACAATGGAACGAAATTGTTTTTAAGCTCAAGCTAGATAAAGCTTTAGACATTGTACAAATTAAATCAAACACAAAATTTCAACGAACCACATTTTATTCATACCTCTGCAATAAGTTAACAACGAAAAAATAAAATACACTTCTATCCAACAAAATCAAAATCTAACAATCACTAATACACTACCAAGCGTTACAAGACGAAGGAAGCATTTGCTATCGACAAACGACGAAGTTATTTGAATGCTTTAAAAATAGTATGAGTTGGTAGAGGCTCAACAATTTAATTAATACTTTACTTAGATAGACGTTAACGAAACAGATGTTAAGCGAAAGAACATACTCATATCGTTCTAAACGCCGTAATTCCTTAATTTTGATCACACCTTTTGGCATTTTTTATTGGAAAAAATTGAATTAAAGCGTATCCAAATATTGGTAACTAAAAGTCATGTTTTTGACTAAGAAACGTCTAATCTCGGCTTTATTGTAAAATATGACTCAGATTACTGTAATCAAGTAATTTCTAAGTTACACTGAGCTGTAGTTGATATTCGTAACGTCCCCACTGATTGCCCCACCAGTGGGGCGCTGGGAATTACTTTTCCCGGTGTCCACACTAAGAATTCTGTTGGGGACGATGTCTTTTTTTTTAATTTTCAAGTTTACTCACTAACGCAGTGGAGACGGTAACGGTAACGACTACGCGGCTCCTCATTCGTACTTGAGGAGTTATATTTATAATCAACTTCGACCTTCGCCGGTAACACATCTACATAACGTCTACATTAATTTATTTCATTATAACCATACAAACTAATTTCGTTTCTGTTTGCATTTTAAGTCTTTGTTTGTGAGGTAACATGGATCAGAACCTGACAACTCAACTTGGTTGGTTTCAATGCACACTGCACATAGTACCGCATCAGCACCATTATTAATTACAAGATTTACAAGTAAGCAAGACGAATTTCTGATTAACTGAAGCCGATTCTATGTTGAAATATTAAATTAACTCTTCATCGGTTCCCCACCAAAGGTCATTCAAACAGCATGCATAATTTTATTCTAAAATACACTAATATGTACTAAATGCAATGGATATGTTTTAAACATTTTTGACAATACTAATTTGGTTTCAATGACTCGCTATTCTATTCTAAGGCCCGTCCACATATGAATGCTATAATTGTCAAGATCGAGAATTTCCAACGAGCCACATAATGTCATATGCGAATCGTGGGGCTTTTTTTAAAAACCTTTTCATTAACTTTACCTGTATCTATCAATCTATCTAACGGAATCTTTCAATGCAATTTTTACCAACTTCAAGTCGTCTGATTAACTTGAAATTTTGCACACGTATTGAGGGCCGAAAACAATACAACAATAAAAAAAAAATAGGCGTTTTTTTTAGTTTTTTATACTATATGTTTTTTTCCAAAATGTCACGCTACCATTTGTTGCAACATTTTTTCCAAGACGGTTAACACTGTTACACCAGAGCTGTCATTGGCTGGCCACCTAGACTCGTAACGCGCTCATTTTGAACTGTCAAAATAAGCTAACGCGATTCGAGAAGTTTTACGATTCGAAATATGACATCACGCGCGAGGAATCTCATGTGGCATAGCGAATAAGGGTGTGACTTGATGGGGGAAAAAATCCAACGAGTTACGCTCGTCCACATTGCATCATTAATTTGAGACAATAATATTTATGCCTATGTAGCTTAGCTACTGTGTAACTTTAAGAGTCATTCCAAAATACAGAAACGCAAGTCAACTTTCAAGAGGTCGACGTAGAATGATCTTGATATTTTGTGTAGACAAGCTTTATTCAATATATTTTCTAATCAGCCTATCTATATCTGTTCACGGCTAAATATAGGCTTCCTGCAGTTTAAAAGGTCTTAAAATACTATAATTTAAAATTATTTAACAACTAGGAACAGTCAATACAAATAAACCGGTGGTTTACTAATATTCAAATTCTGTACCATGCAATACTCCAAATAATTTAGAATTCCAATAAAAGTGCACTTTTTAAATGAAAATTAGTTCTAAAACTATACGCAACAGAGTCTGTTTTTCATTGCTTATCGACATTCTTAAATATTGCTATTTTTGGCGACTACATTAGACTTTATCTAATTTTATCATTTTGTGCTTCTGATATCAGCTAAATATCTTATTCACACACTCAACCACCGTCACTTCTTATGATTATGATCACTTAAATAATTTTGCTAAACACAGGAGCATAAGATTGCACACACCGACATAATAATGTTACAAACTGAGCATTACTCTTTATTTAATATGGTCCAGCAATATGGCATACTTATATCATACTAATACAAGATATTTATTTATGAAAAGGCAGTGTCTTCAAATTAAAAATATTCAATAGTTCCAATTCAGGCCACCAGAGGCGCCTTATTGCAAACATAAATACATTATAACTGCGTTAGCTGCATAGTTTTATCTCTATCTTGCGAATTAATTAAAAATAATTGAACTATCTTTTAATAAAAGTTAATCTCTCGTTATATAATAAACGAAGTGGACTTTAAAGTCACCAACTAAAGTCTTTCAAAAACTATAGTTCGTTACAGACATATAAGGCCATGTACATATGTATAACAAAACGTAAACTATGCATGTAAGTGCACACAGCATTCTTCATAGATGCCCACAGTTTTCATTCGGCTATCTACGGAAGTTGACGTAGAGATCTGGAGTGTGCATAGCAGATGCGGGTGTACCGGATAGTGCGCGACATAGCAGAGGCCGGGCGCGGCGCGACGCCGCCGGCTCGCCGCGCCGCGCCGCCGCCGCCGTCGCGTGCGTCAGTTGTCCTCTTCCTCATTCTCAAACAGATCGTTGTAGTCGCGCGACTGATCGAAGTCCGTCAGATCCTGACAACAATGTGTGAGAATGAATAAGAGTTCAACTCTGTGCGAGGAAGGCAAGCGGAGGTGATCACAAAAAAAACTAAGTTAGAATTGGATTCCATTTGACCGCAAACAACTACATCATGATCTGCATCGGCATATATTATATTCATCCACTGCACGACGCACGCAGGCCTTTCCTATTGAACGGCACTGAGCCCGAAGTTTTCTTTTTACCTCATCCAGACTTACTGACCAATATAATTTCTTTTATTACCATAGTTACAGCAGTGTTTCTCACTCTAGCCAATGAGTATCTGAGCGAATGAAAGGGATAGAGCTATGGAAATATGCAGTTCCATGCAGTCCTGTGGAGTCCAACTCTTACGGCCAATGACAGAAGCGACACACGGATATAGTGGGAACTAAACTATGGCAGGGGTATGTACTACTGACTAACTACCAATCTTAACTACGAAATTAAATAATGCTTATATTAATCTATTCTTCTTCTTACAGGTGGAATTTTTATACACCTGTATGTTATCGGCGCACACTAAGCATTCGAGTGGTTACGTCCGAGCCACGAGCTTGTGGCCGCGTTTCTTAGCTTTTTTTTTTTTTTTTTTTTTTTTTTTTTACCTGGGGAATGCAATTACGCATACCACCAGACCCGGGTGAGGGCCGGGTGGTTATGTGCGTTTCTTAGCTGTGGCAACTAGTTGCAACCACCAGTAGTCGCGTTAAGTGGATCAATGCACTTTTAGGGCAGAAACTGAATGACGCGGGTGCTCGCGCGGTTCCATACAAAGTTCTCTATCGCGGCGACAGGCACGGGCGTCATTTGTATGAAACTGCGCGGGCGTCCGCGTAATGCACTTTCTAGCCTTACACTAAATAGTAAAAACTATAAGATTGTGTATGTGTTTACCTGGAACAAGCCATTGGCAACGGCGAATCCCGTCATGGCGATGGCGGCGAACAAAGCTGCCAGAACCTTGTTGCGCGTCTGGTTGGGGAAGTTGGCAGCCTCGCGATCAGACTGAGTGCCCGTCGATTGCTTTTTGGCGTTTTGTCTGTTGTATTCTGGAATGGTAGGTATGTTAACTTATTGTTACTATTCACATTACTTTTTCTTATAATTTTTACAATATTTCCAATGAAATAATTGAAAATATTAAAAACATAAATCTAAGGTACCACCGGCAACAGAGTGAGGTCCAAGCTACCGATGGTTATGACTGCAGTGAGATGAAACTCCTGACAATACGCGCCATGTCAAGGAGTACTTACTGCCTTCTGCATCTAATCCTTAATAATTCAGCTTCAATTTCTGATGATACATCAGCACCATCAATGATGCTGGTCTATGAAATAATAAATAATCGTCACATTTGAGTACTTCAGTGGTCCAGTCTTTGCAAAAGGAGTACAGTGGTAGGTATACTATTATGTTCCATTGATCTATTACAATTTTTTCCGATTTTTAGACAGAAAATACGAGTTAACACTTTCACTGCTGAGCCGATTTGCTTGTCTGGCTACATGTGCGGCTCTGCACACTCCATAGTGTTTTCCCATACAACAAACACAACATTGTGTTTTGCCGCACTTGTGGCAAGTTATGAAAAACTCGACAGTTGTGTTTTCAGCACTGAAGGTGTTCAGGTTCAAGATCTATGTGTTCATGATGCATTATGTTCCTACTGTGCCATACAATAAAAGTAGAACATACCAAAAACTTACCATCTGTAACATGTCTGAAATTCTTCTGGTTAATTCGTGCCACAAATCTCGTTAGGTTTGCTATTCCTTTGACATGGTTGCACAAAGTGCCATTTGGAAAGGGTGCTTTGACTAGAGGAGCGAGGTACGCAAACACTGTGGCATCGAAAGAGGACGGGCGGTTGCCAAAGAAGTATTCACTCTCGCCGAGACGGTCCGATAATGTCTTCAAACATTTTTCTGCTTCATTGTAAATCTGAAAAGGTAAAAGATAATATTAAAAGAGTTGATGTTGCTTCAGTGTTTATAGTTTTAGCAATAGGAAAATTCAAATTCTAACAGGAATCAAATCATGATGATAATGTTTTTAATTAATTATATTTAAAATAATAATGAGAATTGACTTAGGAGTTTCGTGAGACATTTTAATTCAAATTCTAAGGAGGAATACTTAACTAAGGGACGGAGACTGTCCGTGGAGTTTATAAATGAAATTGACTAAATGGAGGCTGTCATTTTTTACAAATTGATCTTTATATAAATAATAATATATATATTGTTTCTTATTCTTTAATTCTTATTCTTGAGTTTTAAGTTTTCTTTGTTCTGTGGTGTTTCAATAAAGAGTTTATCTATCTATCAACTTTGACTGCTGAGCCCATTTTCTTGTCTAGTGACGGGTGTGGCTGTGCACACTCCATACTGTTTTCCCATACAACAAACACCACAGTTGTGTTTTGAGCACTGAAGGTGTTAAGATACATTGGAGAGGATATGACCATTACTACCTACTCTGAAAGAACTGATACATCATTTGTATATTTTAACACAGCAATTTGTCAATATAAGGTAATCAAGGTTAACTCACAGTCTTTTCTATATCTTTAAGATCTGCAAATTCCCCATACAGTGCATCAATCATTTCTTTTGCTGCGTTTTGATACCTCGAGGGGTAGTAAAAATTAAATGGTATTCGTAATGCTTTAGCGTATGTTGATCTTGTGACTTCACAATAATTTTTCTCATCGACCCACCAGGCGAACTGGTATGCAGGATATAACTTATCTCGCAAGTACTGTGTGTACGCACTTGCTTCCGCTGCCTGATTTGTATTAAGGTGGACATCTGTACTGTAATGCTGGAGAAAAAAGCAATTGAAATTATATCATATTACATTTCTGAAATGACACACATTTCATTGTAATGTGACCAGAATACTAGCTCCTATTTAGTCAGAAAACCTGTATTACCATCAATGAGGCATTTTTTCTCTAAAACTAATAACATAAATTCAATAATTGCATCAGAAGATTTATCGTTTCGACAAAATATACCAATGCAATATTTACAAATGCGACTAATTTCGAGTTGGCTATGAATGAAAATGTAACAACAGTAAGCAATCTATCAGAATATTCTAGCAGACATCTAGTTCGACTCACTAAAGATTTCAAATGGTCAACCACTTCTTCAAAATTTGTGAGGACTTTCCGGCCGTCCCTCATCACAGGGAATGTGCCTTTGGGTGTGAAATATGGATTGTTTGACTCTCTGACCCGCACAGGAACTCCAATAAATTTCATATAAGTCTGCAAAATAATAACTTTGTTAATAATTTTCAAACCGGTACATACATATGCGATTTATAGGTTATGTTGTACTTACCAAAACTTTCAAACATTCTAAATCAATTGAAGCGAGGCCCCATTCGCCTCGCCAAATATCTAATTCTATGCTAGCCATTGTTTTCGTAATTTTATAAAAAAATTATTACTCGGGAAATTCTAGACATTGAACAAGTGAATGACAGTTTCTTTTTTTTTTTTAAACAGATAATGCAAACAAATACTACTAACTTCAGTAACTACGTCAGTCAGGCAGTCAGTGGAAAGCTTACAGCAGTGATTGGACTGTTTGACTTAAAATGTAAAACAATAAAATTTTCCTAGTCTGTCATTGGCTGATAATGGGCATAGAGTATACAAAATCCTAAAGATGACATTACTTGACATTGACAACAGGAACAAAATTATATAAAAAAGTATATATTTTGTTGATTGGTTGGTGAATGGTGACGTTTTCACAAATTCACACAGACAGGACAGCGGACAGAAATTGACAGAAGCGTTTTCTAGAAGAAAGTAAGTATTTTTGTTGACTAGGATGAAGTTCGGACTCGGAAGTTGGACTAATTTGGTTAATGGACGAAAAACATTGTAAGAACTTGCTTGCTGTACTTATTTTGGAGTGTTTTTACTAAATCCGTGCTCTTATTTCGGAATTCGGACCCGAAGAAACCCCTTCAATAAACTTAACTGTTTGGAGCCGAAAAGCCGGTGATATTGTGAAATTTTGATACGTACGTAAAAATGTCAATACAATGGACCTTCATTGCCGGCTATCTATATTTCGAGATCGCAGTAGTAATTCTCATGATGCTACCGATTTTTAGTCCGAGAAGATGGCACCAATTCTTCAAGTCAAGACTTTTTGCAATGTTCCAACAGCATGCTGCCGTCTATTTTTATATATTGCTTGGGATACTCTGTCTCTTCCTGCTAGATGCTGTTAGAGAAATGAAGAAGTATTCTCATGGCCACGATGGCTCTACTAGCCATGTTAATCTGGCAAGTGAAATGAAGGGAAGCGTCAAACTATTCAGAGCACAGAGGAATTTTTACATTACTGGCTTTTCCATTTTTCTGGCTTTTGTTATGAGGAGACTAGTAAATATGCTTATTATTCAAGATGAACTCAGTATTAAAGCGGAAAAGATTATAAAGGAAGCCGAATCAGCTGTGGAGTTAGCGAAGAGCACCGTTTTAGTAAATACAATGCAAGCAAATGATGCTAAAATTGTGATCGAGAGCCACAAGCAAACCGAGGCTTTGCTGGTAGAGGAACGGCAGAAGGTGAAGGATCTGGAGGAGGAAGTAACTAAATGGAAGACAATGTACATGAAAGTAATCGCTCAATCAGGTGATCGGAAGGAAGAAGATTAAGCACTGCAGATATTCAACAAAAGTTCTCTAAGCTTATCTATTTTAATTCTAATTCCTATAGTATGCAAGATGTATTGTGTACTGTTGGTGCTGCTCAGAATGTTATTAATGAGAGAAAGTTATTGACAGTTCAATTGTGTTATTATAAAATATGTTTGGTTTGTCTATATTAATCTAGTCTGAATAGTATTTTGAGATATTGTTAGCGCGGCAGCTAAGCTGTATAGGCTGAGCGCGCCTCCAATGGCGGGGGAAGGATGGCTGGTAGAAGAGTAGTACAAAGGAACTTGGCGACTAACCTGGTCTCCATGCAACTGCAATCACCTCGGTTCGGGTCCGTCTCCAAGCTGCTTGTTCCTTCAGGATGTTATGACGTTCGATGTAGTGGACTGTATTTTAGGCGGTTGGTGCGTGTCGGCAAGGAGCGTTTACGCGGCGGGTTTATAGCGGGTGTTGTTTATATTTGCGCGTCGAATTCACGTGGACCACCGCAGAGGAGCAGCAGATCCAGTACTTTGGATTCGGCGAGAGCGGCAGCCGCGAAGGACGAGGGTCGATCGCAGACTACTTGCGGCGGCAAGCAGTTTTCTCGTGGATACCACGATATGAGCGACAGAGATAGTCGCCAAAAAATGATAGGAATAGGAAGGTAGGAAGGTATTATGAGTGCCAATGTAAGTGGCGCGAACATTTGCCCCCGGCCTAAAAACCATTGGTTTTTAAAAGAAAGCGGGAAATAAAAAAAAATAAAAATAAGAGTTAAACTCTTAAGCCGTCAACGGGTTAAATATAACATAGCGGTTGACCGGGGAGCAAGGGGTTAAATTATTGGGTAGGTAAGATACATAAACGGACGACGGGTCTCTGGTAGACGCCGGTCGCCGTTTTTACTGACGCTACTCGACAGATGCCATCGCCGCCGACATGAGTGGCCACGACGACGCCGAGAGGCCAGGATAGCGGGGGAATATTATCAGTGATAATAAGAACAATAGAACCTATTGTAATGGGATTCGAAGGTGTATTCCATTTTCCTCTAGATTGAAGTAAGTGAAGATATTCCAACTTCCACCGTTTGGAAAATGATTGTACCATTTGATCCAATAAAGCGTACCGTTTCAATAAGTGTCCAGGTTCATCGGGAACCGTGCAAGCGGGTAAATGCTTCAGCGGTGCGGTCATTAAGAAATGTGAAGCACTCAGCGCGGTCGGCTCAGACGGATCTTCGCTCAATAACGTTATAGGACGAGAATTGATAACGCATTCTATCTGTGTGAGTACGGTTAACATTTCCTCATAGGTGAGTAACTGTGAACCGATCGTCTTATGAAGATGACTTTTAAACGCTTTCACATATATTTCATAATTCCCCCCGAAGTGAGGACTTCGCGGTGGATTGAATTTCCAGTGTATGCGATTAGCTGATAACTCATCTGAGATAGACTTATTATATTCGTCGGAATTTAAAAGATCCGTTAACGCATTTTTCGCATTTTTAACGCATTCCGTTAACGCAGAGATGGGAAGGGAGTCAAGGAGCGCGGGTGAGTTACTAGCCCATTTGACGAGATCGAAGCCCCCGGCCTTGAGCAACTCGCGGAGATCGTCTCTGAGTTGTAAACAAGCAGACAGAGTAGGCATGGAGTAGCACACGTCGTCCATGTATGTGTTGTCGCTGATAAGAGATGCTGCGAGTGGGAAGCGGGCACCGTCGGCGGCGCACAGCTGTCGCAACACTCGCATCGCAAGGAACGGACTGCTACGTAGACCAAAACAAACGCGGTTGAATTGGTAGGTATCAAGCGGAAAAACGGGATCGAATCGATACAGGAATTTTTGATATTTGCGGTGGTCCTTATTTATCAAAATTTGTAGGTACATCTGTTTAATATCGGATGTAAAAGCGATTGGATAGTGGCGGAAATCCAAGAGGATTGTAAAAAGATCGTTTTGTAAATTATCCCCGGTATATAAAACTTGATTCAAGGAGAGGCCTGAGTCAGTTTCAGCACCGGCGTCCATCACCATACGCCATCGAGTTGTTGTTTTTTGTAGTCTCGCAATGGCGTGGTGTGGCACGTAATATCCAGTAAAAGGACTATCATTGTCGATCAGTGAAATGTAACCCTTCTGAATGTACTCTTTGATTATAGCATCGTACTCTAAGCGCAGAGCAGGTGTCGCGGCGAGCTTACGTTCGAGATACATGAAGCGTTTTTTAGCGATAGGGTAAGAATTACCCAGAGAGGTCGCGGGATCGCGGGAGAAAGGTGACGCTACAGAATAGCGTCCCGTAGGATCGCGGGAAACGTTATTTGTAAAAATGCGTTCACATTCTATAGCGTCTGGGCTCAAAGTCGGCGTGCATTGCACCTCTTCAAGCTGCCAGAAGCGTTGGACAAGATTATCTAAACGTGGTCCTTCCGTAAAGGTACAGAGGGAAATATGAGAGCGGCATCTATCTTCAACCAAGGGGTCAGTGATAGAAACAACGGTTTCAATATGAGCGGGCGTAACATTAGCGGGAGTAACATGAGCGGGAGTAACGGGAGCGGTCCCGATTACGATAAAACCAAAAATGGTTTCAAAAGCGGTTGGAGTACCAGGCGGACCAGCGGCGCGGCCTGATAGCAATATTTCAGAAAAGAGCGGCGCGCCTATAAGTATGTCGATCTCGGAAGGCGAAGCGAAACTGTCGTCTGCCAGAGGCAGGCAGTTCAGGTATGAAAGGCAGGATACGTCAATTTTCACTGCCGGTAAATTGTCTGTTATGCGGTCGATAACATAGGCGTCAATTGCAATAAAATTATCATTTAGGCGGGAAGACAAAGTAGCAGAAACTGCTCCCTTGATTGAGTTAGATGCGGAACCTATCCCTTTAACAACGGTGTTCGTCACCTTATTGCATTTTAAATTTAATTTAGCGCAACATTTTGAAGTTAAAAAGTTACTTTGGGAAGCCGAATCAATTAAGGCGCGTACTACATGGCGGCGACCATTTAAATCCGTAGCATAAACTTGTACGGTTCCCAGTAAACAAGTAGTGTCATTAGGCTGCGAAGCGGGGCGTATATTACACAGCGACACCTGTTGTTGTGATGACTGATAAGCAGTTGTAGGTAAGTTCGTCAGCTGAGCGCTAGCGGAGCCCGCGACGGGCGGCGGCGATGCCGAAGGCGGCATGTGATCCCCGGCGGCGGAGAAGTTGCCAGTTCGCGCGCGCGGAGGCGGCGCGTGCGCCTGTGACGGAGCGCTAGGGTACGGGCGATTGTCTTCACGGGAAGATGATACTTTGCGGCATAACATAGAATGATGTTTACATCCACAATAACGGCAATTAAATTTAGAATTGCAAGCAGTATTTATATGCGTAGTGCTTAGACAATTAGTGCAACCTTTGCTTTGTTTTACAAAAGTGTACCTGTCGTCGATAGAAAGCTTATCAAATGCAGGGCATCTATATAAGTTAGCGTGATCGGCTTGTTTGCAAAGCGGACAGTGAGTGACGCATGATGCTGCAAAAGACTGCGTAGACCTTGCAGTACGCGGCCTGTTATCACTGCGGCTAAGAGAATCGGTCGTAGTGCGTTCCAATATTTTGCTTTGTTCGCGGATGAATTTTAAAAGTTCATTGTATGTAGGCATAGATTTACCTCGCATGTGCATTTCAAACGACCGTGCAGTACTTGAATCTATTTTCTTCAAAGCGAGCGATAGTAAAATAAAATCAGACACGTTATCGAGCTTGAGAGACTTCAAACTTGACACAGCCGTGCAGAATTTATCTAGAAATAATTCTAAGTTTTTATTCGTCGCGGTGTTAAAAGATTTAAAATCAAGCATTTGATCAAGATAAGCGGAGGCTAGGTTACGGTTGTCGTTATACTTATCGACGAGCGTCTGCCATATGATCGGATAATTATCACCGTTAGGTACGATACCAGAACAAACTGCAAGGGCCCGGCCTGACAATTTATTAATTAAATATTGGACGCGTTCGTGATCAGTGAGATCGGGATTTTCGTGAATCGTGCGTTTGAATGACTCATAAAATATCCTCCAGGTCATCGGATCTCCATTGAAGACCATCAAATCGAGTTCAGGAATTCTGATGGATTTACGTTGCGGGGCAACATTGAAATCAGCGGTTTTTAAAGGCGGGTTAAGTTTATTATAAACAAACTGACAACGGCAAAACATATCTTCGAAGACGTTTATAGATTGGTAGTTTACCGTGTACGAAGCGTTGAGACTCAACTCGGTGACATTTAATTTGTTCACAATTTCATTGAAATCGGAGCGTAAACGGTCTAACGAGATCATTCCACATAGAAATAAATCTTTCTCAGTATCATCAGTGAAAGCCTTTAAAGATCGGTTAAAAATATCTTGTAAGCGGGAAAATATAATGTCACGTTTACCTATCAAGGTCAAACGTTCGATCTGTAACGTATCGAGCGCTTTTGCGTCCTCGTATACTTCACTATCTTTGTCTTTTGAACGAGTAGCCATAGACATCTTAACAAAGTATAAAAAACTAGATAAAGTATGAAATTCCTAATTTACTGCAACTGCCTACAGCATTTACCTGCCACGCGCGCGGCGTATTGAATACCCACGTGGAGACGCACGGGCGGTCGTTAGGAATACCTTCACTTTTTAATAAAAATTAAGAATTACGGAAAAATCGTTATTTTTACTATTTAGGAATGCGGAATACACGAAATAAGTATATAAGAGCGTAGTAGGATAGTACAGGGTACTATCTGAACTGTAATTGCGGGCGGGAACACGATAATTATAGGAAATTATCGTTGGTAAAAATACCAATATAAAATTGCGGGCGGTTATGAAGAGGACTATATGAGGCCTAAGAGGGGCCAGAGAATAGCGGGAGGACCAAAGAAGATCCGGCGGCGGAGGACCAACAATATGTTAGCGCGGCAGCTAAGCTGTATAGGCTGAGCGCGCCTCCAATGGCGGGGGAAGGATGGCTGGTAGAAGAGTAGTACAAAGGAACTTGGCGACTAACCTGGTCTCCATGCAACTGCAATCACCTCGGTTCGGGTCCGTCTCCAAGCTGCTTGTTCCTTCAGGATGTTATGACGTTCGATGTAGTGGACTGTATTTTAGGCGGTTGGTGCGTGTCGGCAAGGAGCGTTTACGCGGCGGGTTTATAGCGGGTGTTGTTTATATTTGCGCGTCGAATTCACGTGGACCACCGCAGAGGAGCAGCAGATCCAGTACTTTGGATTCGGCGAGAGCGGCAGCCGCGAAGGACGAGGGTCGATCGCAGACTACTTGCGGCGGCAAGCAGTTTTCTCGTGGATACCACGATATGAGCGACAGAGATAGTCGCCAAAAAATGATAGGAATAGGAAGGTAGGAAGGTATTATGAGTGCCAATGTAAGTGGCGCGAACAGATATTTATATTATAATGCTTAATTTATGTATTAATTTTTTTACGGTAATATGTATGTGGGTTGGTAATTGATATTAAATTGATTGAGATTTGCTAGCTGTTATAATATCCAGCATACTTTATATGTAATTTATGTTAATACCAAAAATAGCAATATTTAGTTATACATAAATATGATCCAATCATGAACGATTGTACAAAGAAATATATTTTTGAATCTCTTGCATGTAGTAGGTACAGAAACAATAGATTTTTAATTGGCCATATCCATGACTGCAGCCTACAAGTATAATTATCAGGTGTTCAGTTTAATGATTCCATAATATAAAATTAGCGTATCTTCTTATCTTGTTAATAATACTTATCAATTTATTGCAGAAGAAGTAATAAAATAATTATAATAGTATACATAGTGCTTTAATTTACTCTAGAAAACATATTTTTTTCAACTACCAACAGTCCCTTGGGAATAAGTAACTTAATTTAAAGAATATGATAATGGAAGTGTTGTAGTTAGTATAACCTGTGTACCTATGTCTAGAACTTCAAGAAGAAGATCTAAGGACTATGCTATGCTATAGATTGACTTTTAGTCTGGTTAAAAGTTAAATAGATACTAGAAGCTCCCTGCGGTTTTGCCCGCGTACTCTAATTTACTACAGGAATCATTGATTTTTACTCGGTCAAAAGCAAAGATCTAAGATCTTTCATCAAAAAAAGTATCCTATGTTCAATTGATCTTTATTACCAAGGTAGTAATACTCTTTGGTCTATATGTCATATTACATTAAAATCGGTTGAGCCGTTGCGGGCGTGAAGAGTTAACAAACGCACACACTAAACCAGCTTTCGCATTTATAATATTACTATGATTTGTTTTGTTGCCTAGAAGTCTAGGAGTTACACCTATGATATAATAGGTACTGACTAAGTGCATAAATTATTTGAAGCCAAAACTAAAAATAATTTAACCAACTTGCAATCGAGTAAGTGACAGTGACAGTTACAACATTTCGACAGTGGCAGCGCTCAGCTGACAGCAACGGAGGGGAGGCAAAAAAAAGAAAAGTAAAATAGCGAAAAACTACAGAAAAGAAAACAAATTCCAATTTCACTGTTTACATTTATTTCAATCCTGTTTTAGAGAAATTTCATTGTTCACAGCAGCTAAAAGTTATCGACAGTTATTGATTCGTTACTGATAACTAGAGTTAGTGAAAATGTTCTAAGCTTGGTCTTGTTTTTGTGTGAGTTGTAACCCATAGCAAACGGTACCGTTACAAATTATTTAATGAATGTGGGAATCTTCAACAGAGTCAACCACAAGGTTAGTGTAAGCAGTTTCAAATCTTCGTTAACTTTATGTAAGTTGCTTTCCACCATGACACAGTCGGTGAGAGTCCAATAATTTTTAAACTTTCAGTAGGTATAGGTATCTAATCTGCACAGTGTACTTTACGGTGCCTTATAATCAGGCACTCCAAAAAACACCATAAATGGTATATATTGCATAAAAAATAATAGTAAACCTTCATAGTTTACCAATTAATACTATTCCGTTTACAGAACAAGGACAGTGGTGGCATGTATTCAGAATGGAGTTCGCTACCTCTAGAAGGGGGCGGGCGGGGCGTGCTGGGGGCGGTTGGAGGGCGGGACGTGGTGCTCGCTGTCGTAAAGCAGCTGGCCTCACACGAGCCCAGCCCGCTCACCACAGATGCAGAGGTATGTAGATACTTTGACAATAACTGGTGGGAATTCTCTGCCAGTTAAATTGCTAGTATATAATTGATTTTTGTCAGTTATCTTGGGGAGAGTTGCAACAGCATTTACATTCACCAACATTCCAGGTTGAATGGGTACTGGAAGTGATCCGCTATGGCCTCTCGCTGCCGCTGCAAGAGCATGAGGCACTCCGCGACTGTGTGCGCGTGTGCTGCGCGTGGCTGGCGCCGCTGCTTCCGCCGTCGCCGCCCGCCATGCCGCCGCCGCCCGCGCTGCCGCTCCCCGTGGCTGCTAACCCCCGTGTCTACGCCAAGAAGATACTGAGACATTTGCAGAATCTGTTCGTACCAAGACCTAATGAAAGTAAGAGCAAATGTTTTGATGTAGTAACAAACAAAACCCAAGATCTCTTTGTTTTTTATTGTCGCTCTGTCCCTAATCCTAGTCTGATGTTTTAGACATCACAAGGATCAAAATGTCTTTATTTTTTTCATTTAATTTATATCATTACTTTTCATAATCTAGTATTAGTTTGTATAGGTAAAGAAAACTGATTTAAAAATTTTCTAATCTAAATTTCTAGTTATGTTTTTAGTCAACTAGTTTAGTAAGATAATAAGGGAAATTTATAATCCTAAAAGGTATGTTTTGTTGTTACAAGCACTCACATTTATTTATCAATTGGAACTGGGTAAGTGGAAATCAAGGTTGCCAAACAAAAAACGAAGCTTCGCTTTACTGTGTTCCATGAATTAATGTTCAAGTTATTGTATCACTCTTGGGAAATTTGAGATAGCATCTCTGGCTCTGAAAGAAATTCGTATTGTTGTGGTATGAATTCCAATAAGGAAGTGTTTGGTGTTCATGTACCTATTCACTTGTGTTGATCTGAAATGGTAGAGCATATAATCTGATGAGAAGCAAAATGCTCGAGTCACAGTTCATTCTGTGCTAGTGTGCTATGCTAGAGGGCTTGGGTGGGAAGGTGGGTTATTTTTATTTTTGACTGATTGAGGGCTTATCACCGGTGGCGGGTCATCATATCGCTCCCAGTATCACTGTGTTCAATGTTACCGACTATATTATTGTTCGCATACTGTATTCGTTGACGTCTTGTGGGTGATATCAGGCGGTGACCTGATTTCGAAGCAGGCGGTGCTGTGCCACCGTGTGCTGCGGCTGGCGGGCGAGCTGGGAGCGCGCGGCGCGCTGGGCGCGGCGGAGTGGCGCGCGCTGCTGGTGCTGGTGCTGGCGGCGGCGGGCGCGCTGCTGTCGCCCCCCGCGCCGCACCACTCGGCCGCCGCGCAGCTCTGCGAGCGCGTGCTGGCCGTGCTGTTCCAAGTGTGGATCCTGGCGTGCCACAGGTGAGAGCGGCCGGTGCCGTGCCGCGCGCTGGTGCTGGTGCTGGCGGCGGCGGGCGCGCTGCTGTCGCCCCCCGCGCCGCACCACTCGGCCGCCGCGCAGCTCTGCGAGCGCGTGCTGGCCGTGCTGTTCCAAGTGTGGATCCTGGCGTGCCACAGGTGAGAGCGGCCGGTGCCGTGCCGCGCGCTGGTGCTGGTGCTGGCGGCGGCGGGCGCGCTGCTGTCGCCCCCCGCGCCGCACCACTCGGCCGCCGCGCAGCTCTGCGAGCGCGTGCTGGCCGTGCTGTTCCAAGTGTGGATCCTGGCGTGCCACAGGTGAGAGCGGCCGGTGCCGTGCCGCGCGCTGGTGCTGATGCTGGCGGCGGCGGAAACACTGCACTGCGCACGTCACCCTGAGACATTAGTTCTTGAGAACCAATGTTTTAGGTAAAAATTTACAAACGCCATGCGCTCATTATATGCAGTGATTACGCTAGAAACGTCTCTCTTCAATCCAAAACATTGTATTTTATTTCTTAATGACTTGATATCTTTGCTCACAGATGTTTCCCATCGCCGCCACTGTGGCGTACACTGCGCGAGCAGTGCATGCGCTGGCGGCACCGCGCGCCCCTCACGGAGCAGTGGACGCGCGCCTCGCTGTGCCTCACGGCGCGGATGCTGAAGCACATGTACGGCCCGCTGTTCCCTGCAATGCCCATCAGTAAGTATGCCCTAACTTTTGGCAGGTAACCGAAAATATAATAACTTACTCCCATCGGCCCTGATGACTTTTATTAGTATTTAAGCCCGATGGCACAGATTAAGTTTTGATTGTTGCTACCTGCCCCGATAAACCAAAATGCCGTGGTCAGTTGGGCTGATGGCACGATATTTGAACAATGCCCTCGGACTGAATTATACTATTGATTTCAGCTTGAACAGACTGCTATCTGACTGTCCAGGACTCGACAAATTGACACTGACTAAATGCAAAAATAGTGCAAAGCTAAAATGTAAAAATTATGACACGGTCACGGTCACACATGTAGACCCAGCTTAATACCGTTTCCCTCTGTTCCTGTTCAGGCGAAGAAGACGCGAATCTGATCCCCGCAGACATGAGCGCGGAGGCCGTGATGCAGAGCTGGTACCGCATGTTGCACACCATCGGCAACCCGGTGGACCTCTGCCGACCGCACATCATCAGCCAGACGCCGGACTTCTTGCAGGTATTAATGAAGTAATTCATTGGTAGCGTCAATGAAATGTTATGACCGAAAGCATATCGAACTACAGATAAACACACATTAATAACTGTTCATTTTTTGGTTAGTCTGGTTGACGCCTCGTCTGCCGCAGCTGCCCCGCCCCCCCCCCCCCCCCTAGTTTGTAGATGTTTGTTGAGCGCTATGTCTATGTTGTTCGACGATCTATTTCTACAGCAGTCCGTGTATAGCCGACCTATCACGACACGCATGCTCATACTAGTTATCTGTCTGCACGCGCCACTATTACATTCTTACGCACTTTAAGTCCAGCCGGTCTATTTCATTGAATAAATATACCTGAGCCCTTATTTGCTACGAGATCCACATGAGATTCTTGCCGAAAACGTGTAATGTCATAACGCGTTTGAAATTATTGTGAACTTCAAAATTCCTCGAACCGCGCTAGCTTCTCGCATTTTATTTTGACAGTTTAAAATGAGAGCGCTATGAGTCTAAGTGGTCATAGCGAATAACGGTCCTGTGCCCCTTCCCAGTACTCCATAACGCAAGAGGAGGGCGGCCGCGACCCGAGCCAGCACCCGTGCCTGGCGGCGCTGCCGGCCATCTTCCACAAGGCCATGCGCGGCGTCGCGGCGCACGTCGACGCCTTCCTCGGTACGTACTGCGTGCGTGTGTGTTAAGGTAGGTTCACATTTGTCTGACGTGTCGTGTCGTGATGCATCAGATGGGTATAGGTTTCATACATTTATACAAGCAGTCACAACACACTGCATCAGAGAAATGCGAACGCAACTATATTAAATGTATGAAACCGATACCCTTTCTGATGTATCAGGTCACGACACGTCAGACAAATGTATCGGAGGCTTTATGGTAGCTTCCCACGTTGCGTCATATTGCGGACGGACGCGCTCCAGTCCGAACCGACGCACCATGGGCAGCGTATCGGCCGTGGTAGCGCAGATACATCCGAATTACGCACCGTGGGATGACAGCATTAGATTTTTCTTTTTTTGTGAATATCTGTACTTGTAATCATCTAGAACTCGTTTACGGGATTTTAATGGGTTTTACAAAAGCGTATATTTAACGGGTGTAGTTTGTACCATTTAAAAGGAGACTCTCTCTCGCCCCCTAGCTTGATAAGAGTATGAGTGTATTAGTCTTCCATGGGCTTTACAAAAGGGAATGTTTTAAGTTTTCTAATGGAATCTGTATGATTTGCACTGTATTTATATGCACCATTTTCTGATCTTACGGGGTCATAACATTTTTTATTGTAGAGATTAGAGCTTATACTTACGCGACCACGAACACATATCTACCTACACTGTGACTGTGACATGTGATTTAGTTTCCAATGATTTGAACAGTTCTATATGTAACTTTTTGAATAAATATAAAGCCCGTTACCAACTGCCGCGCACGGGTACGTTCACGATTTCCCACACGACGTCTCACATATGTGGAATCTTATGTTTAATTTTGTATAACGGTGGTAACAGTGGGTCGCGTCCGATGCGGTTGACGCGGACGGTGTCGGCCGCGACCCACGGGAGTCTTCCTGAAACGGTTCTAGTAATGTTCGAAGGATTTAAAGAAAACGTGTACGGAAACGTGTTCCCGTATAAAGGGCTAGTCTCACATCAAAGAAGCAGTCCTTCCTCACCGTCTTCACTCCCCACTATAAATACACCAGCGGGTAGTATAAGAGGTCGGGTGGTGGCGCAGGGATCGGCTGCGAGCGGTGGGAGAGCGGCGCGGAGGGCGCGGGGGGCGCGGGCGGCGCGGGGGGCGGGGAGCGCGAGGACGGTGACGTCACGCCGCCCGCGCACCGCCGCCTCGCCAAGTCGTTCAGCGTCGCCGCGCCTAAGAACAAGCTGCCGGAGAAGAGTAAGATATCAAGTAGACTTCCGTGGGTCGCGACCCGTGCGACTGACGCGCGTGGCATGTCAAATGTATGACGTCCGTCTTTCGCGTCAGCTGCGTACGACCCATGGAAATTCACCTTTAGTTACGCTTGTGTGACGCGTACGCATACTTTGATTTTGTACGATAAATGGTACCAATTCTGTTTGCACTTTTTCTTTCATCCTTTTCGTTTTCACAAGGTCTAAAGTTTGGGTTTAGTTTGCTTGTAGTTTGTGCTTTGTCGTTTCGCTTTTATTTTTTGATAATAACATAAATTACTTTCCAACAAGGACGTATTAACACAAGTAACACCGCAGCCTACGAAAACAAAATGTATATCTTAAATACGCATTATTTATGCGCACTTCAATATTATACTGCGCAGTATTGAGTAGTATCAAATATTAAAAAAAGCCGTTTTTGTCTATGTATATATCTTAGCGTTCTTGTAGTTGTAATGGAATGGTATCACGTTAAATTCGAATGGAAATCGATTATGTTAAGTTTATCGTAGTCGATTCGATTATTGTGAACTGTAAATATGTTGAATCGAACGATTTAAACTTGTCTTTTGTCACGTGTACTCGGTACGGTCACGGTGAGACGTGGAGCACGTTGTGCCCGCAGGCACGCCCCGCACGTCGCTCATCGGCCTCAGCAGCAGCCGGCCGCCCAGCGCGGCGCCCACCTCGCCGCCGCACTGCGTCCTCGCGCAAGGTAACGTACTACATTCTTACACTTTCTTTAGTCTTTGGATTCGTACAGGAAGATAATGCTTTCAATTATTAGTTACTAACGGCGCCCTGCGATTACATTTATCCCACAAAAAAAACATTAACTTTTACGAGATAAAAAGTATCATATGTTAATTAGTATCTCTTTACTAAATTTCATCAAAATGAGTTCAGCCGTTTCGGCGTGATGAGAGGACGAACACACAAACTCTCGCATTTATAATATTAGTAAGGTAGTAAAATCAGAGTTCGTAGAGGATCCGATGAGCCTCAAAAGGAAGAAAAATCTTACCAAAAGGAAAAAACATAATTGTCGCAATAATTAACGCCAAATGAGACGAATAATTTAGTAACAATTGGAATTCAACTTAATATACTTCTACAGAAGACTGTAATTGGTGTAGCGGAATAAAATCACACTGATAACCTCTAATCTGCACCGCTCCGTCCGTTTGCGCTGACTCTGAGGTCTATATTACTTTAACCTACTAATGTCAATCCAACTCTATTTAGTAGGAGAGTCGGAGAAGCCTCCGCTGACGCCTCTCCGTCCGAAAGTGAACTCTATCTTCCACCTGTTCGGCGAGTGGCTGTTCGAGGCGGCCCTGATCGGGACCACGCCGTCTTACAGCACTACGCAGCGTGAGTATTGCATTTTTTTAAGTACTAAACTAGATGAGCTTGTCATGCGACTGTCAATAACTACCTTCGACTGATATTTCAGAACGCACAGACGGAACGCCGCCGCCTCCGTCGCTGTCTGACGCCACGTACAAACTCAACCTGCAGGCCTATATGCCAGGTATGTTAACACTAAAGCCCCTACCACACGGAAGTGGTAATATCGCTCCGAATAGTGATAAAATCACAAAAAAAGAAATACAAAAAATATGAGTGCGTAAAAAGTATAAATTAAAATTAAAAAGAAAAAAATAAGATCAGCCTAGTTTATAATTCGGTTAAGTAATACTGAATAACTACTACTATTATAATGCAGAACAGAACGACAAACAGTCGAGGCCCATCAAAATAAAAAAAAAAACATTATTAATAAAAAACACAAACAACATTAACATATATTTTTAAATTTTGTTTTTTTTTTGTAATTTTGCAAAAAAATTGACCAATGCAATGTTTGCAATGCAGGGCGCGCGGAGGCGCTGGGCACGCTGTGCCGCGTGCTGTGCTCCAAGCAGGGCCGCGAGCCCGTGCTGGCGCCCTACCTGGCGCGCTGCTACGCCGCGCTGCACCACGGCCTGGCGCAGCCCGCCGCGCCCACCGCCGCCGCCGTCGTGCTCAACGCGCACGACATCTTCCGGTAACCCTTATACCGCGCCCGGGTGGCTCATCATCCTCGACCCATATCGGCTCCCTGCTGAGCGCGGCTCTCCCTTCACTTTCGTGGGGAGGATCAGGCTTTGATCCACCAAGTGAACCCGGTCCGGATTGGTGGATAACATACTTCCGAAATAATTATCGGGTAGATATGTGGGTTTTCACCCGATGTTTTCCTTCACCGAAAAGCGAGTGATAATTACACATATGTTTTACAATAAACTCACGACCTTCTCCTTGGCAGGCGGACGTTTTCCCGCTAAGCTATCACAGATTAACTCATCATTATTTAGTACTTAAGAATACGTCAGCCGACAGATACGTATTTTACTCGCGATCCGGCTCGAAGGACCATATTGTGAGGCCGTTTGCGCTCCTACTAATAAATGAAGCGTTCAGCAGTTTCAGGTTAATTAGAAATATATTACAAAGAAACTGTATATGCCGTTCCTACTGACAACGATAAGTTCGACCTTTTCCAGATTGGACCTAGACGGCGTCCTCGTCCTCGTCCCGGACTTCATCAATGCGCTGGACCACATCCTGTCGGAGAAGGAGCCGCGGCCGGAGGGCAGCCCCGCGGAGCGGCGCGAGCTGCGCAAGGCGGCCATCAGCGCCCTGCTGTCTCTGGTCGCCTTCCCCTACCACTACAAGGGGCTGCCCGTGCCGGAGTTCCCCGGCTGCAACGAATAGTGAGTCAAGTTCAAAGTGCACTGTTGGTCAGTAAACAACAAACGGTTCGAGTGGAGTGCGTGACGCCTGAGTGTCCGCAGCGCGGGCGTGACGCTGGGCGCGTTCGCGCGCGGGCGGCTGGCGCTGACGTGCGTGGCGGCCGTGCAGGCGGAGGGCGCGGGCGCGGCGGACGGTGCGGACGCGCTGGCCGTGCCGCTGCTGAGCGCGCTGTACCTGTGCGTGCGGCACAACGCGCAGGCGCCGCCGCCCGGCTCCGCCAACTCGCACACCACCGACTGCAAAGGTGAGGCATAGTGGCAAGCGGACCGAGCGCTCTTCGAGGCTCCTCCGAAGTGCAACGCTCGAGTGCATTTAATAGTGCACCGCGGTCTAATAACTTTTTTTTAACAATATACAGTTCCGATCTACTCTCGTGAAAGTCTACTAATGGCGTTTTCCGACATTGACTGTTCAAGGTCAAACGCCTACGGAACTGTAAATCTGTCGCGATACTAGTAATAATGAGTCACGATTCGTTCAACTTTAATTAAATTTCTAGTTTATTTTCTATTCAGAGAATTGCCCTTCTGACGTGAATCATAATCATGATTTTTGTTTGCAAGTCTGTCTATCTAACTAAGCCGTTAATATTTGATGCCTACATTTGTACGTTGGACACACATTTTCTTATCCATTTTGTAACATTTCTTTTGCAACCAAAACTAGACGACCGGTCCTCTGACAAAACTTGATAGAACTTCATAGACAGACTATGAAGAAAAACGAGAAAATGTCACTGAAATGTGTGCTCAACTGAATCCGTTAATAAGGGCGACAATTCACTGAAGAAAAGATGTGTAGAGATGTCTACATTTTTTCGAGTCGATCTTTACGCATTTCCTTTTTAGTGGATTTGTCGCCGTACAATTAATATTTGAACACCATATAGCTCGGCTTGCCACAGTGAGTCAACTGACAGCTCAGCCTGCGTCCTCGCTCGCAATCACACACACACACATAATGTTACTGTAGCGACGCAAGTGACCGCGCACACATTCTCACGCCACGTTTTATTTTGCCGCGCAATCGTACGCTGAGAAATCCTTTCGCAGGCACTTTATTGAAAGATTATAGGGAATCTGTTATTAAAAATCCATATTAATTTAAAATTGTACTGGAAAATGACACTAAAATTGACTCTAATTTGCTTTTGGTTTGATGTAAATTCTACATTTTTGGCTAGACTTGTAGATTTATGGCTGTAGGAAACGAAAGCATTGCAGTGCCAAGACTTTTTTCAATCAAAGCACAGAATAGCTAGATCAAAGTTAGTTACAAAACAATCCCCACTACGAAAATTGTACCTACTGATCGACTTTCAGCCAGAAAGTAATATAACACTAAAGTACGCCGCGATAGCATCGCGTAGAGCTAGTGATGTGGGATGAGATGACGCACCTGGGATGAGTTGTGACTTCTGGGATGAGTCGTGACTTCTGGGATGAGTCGTGACTTCTGGGATGAGTTGTGACTTCTGGGATGAGTCGTGACTTCTGGGATGGGTGGTGACATCCACGTTAGTTGATGTGGTTGTGGGTGTCCAGCGCGCTCGGACAGCGGCAGCGCCGGCGGCAGCGCGGAGGCGCACTCGCTCGAGGACTTCGTAGCCGACGTTAGGGAGCTAGACCCCTCCTCGCCTGTTTTCGGTAATTATGCACCTTATGTCGCTATTCACTAGGGCGATATTTGACTGATTTTTTAGAGTAGTTCAAACAGATGGTTAAAAAATACGTCCATTTGATGATACTATTGTGTAAACTTACAGCCAAGAGGTGAATAAGTGTATAGAACATTATTGAATCGTATCTATGTACGTAGTATCACTGCCATTTATAATACATAGTTACTATTATAATGACACAGATTACTGTTGGGATTTAGACATTGTTCAATTCTCGGCTACATTTTTGTCATTGAATAGTTATTTTTGGTATACGTACCTTTTGTATTATACTAAACTATGCCATCGCGCCTGTGTAAATGAAAGTACCCATAAATAATGATTAATATCTTCAAATATCGCTCTATTCCAATCACGGTAAGGTACAATTTTTTCCAATTGAAAAAAAAATATCTCACCGTTGATTAAGCTTTTTCGTGTTCATTGTTATTGCTTGCTGTGGTTTTTCATATTTGTTTTATGCATATCATAAGTTTATATCTACTCTTTGTAAAGAATCTTATGTGAAATCTAAACTATAAATGTTAGACTTTTTTTATATCCTCGAGAAACGTAAAAGCTGACTTCTTACACGTCCGTACATTGGAATGGTCGGTGGCGGATGATATTTTTTGTGCCTAATTGAATTTTGCCATCTCGGCGCCGCAGTGTAGTGGAGACGTGTATCGAAATAGGATTCCCACCTTCATATCGACCTGTCTTCACCACGTTTTGAGACGGTGATGCTCAGATGGTCCCTCAGATGGTCTTCGGATCACATACCATAGGACAAAGGTCAAAACTAAATCACCGCAAAACTAGCATGAGCTTTCTATAATAGAAAATATTGTTAAAACCATCGATAGTACGGCACTATGTTGGCCCAATAAATAGCTACCAACCACAAGGAAAAAAAAAGTCGCCAAAAAATCACCTATCGGGTAGTTCGAGAGAATCTGTCGCCAAACTAACGCCTACCGGGGTATATCGAGGTCCGGTAACGACCCTGGAAAGCCAGTCCCATTCTAGGCTGATTCTACTTTCGACCGCATCGTCGCTATAGTGGTCAAATGCTAGCCAATAAAGTATAAAAAAAAACCACCCGAAAATCTTCTTTACACGTCTCCACGTATTTCCACTGATTGAATTGTCACCCTAAATAAAGTGTATATTACACGTGTCGCAAACGTAGGCGCGGCGCTGGTAGTCCGCGCGACCTACCTCGTGTGCCACCGCCTTATCTCGTCGTGGAAGGGCGACCTGCAGGTGTCCCTGGCGGCGCTCGAGCTGCTGTCCGGGCTGGCCAAGCTGCACTCTTCTAAACCAGGTTAGTGTCACAACCACTTCACTGAATCGTGACGTACACTACTGACTGAGACACAATTGGGACTCGGAATTTTTGACTAGTTGTGCACAAAACATTTTTAGGTGTAATTGGATAAATGCTCAAATGTTGCAAAGCCAAAAATTCAGAGAAAAAACAACAGAATGTTTATCTATGCGTTGAACTAGAAACTTATAATTCGTCTACGTTCATAATGTTGATTTTTTAATAGTTTGGTAAACGTAATTCAATAACGATTCTTGTTTATTTCATGCTTTCTAGAGTATGTTATCGGTAAGTGTTTTAGTGCATCTACATACAAATGTTTCCATATCAGAAATGTAAAAAAATATTGAGGAGTAAGTTAAAACGTGAAAATTTCAACAAGAAATTTTTGAAATTGAAATTTTCACAAGCGCCCGAGTAGGCCCAGGAGGAGCCTGGCGAGCTCGGGCCGACTGACGCGGTGCCCTGCCGTGCCCGCAGAGGCGGCGGAGCGGTCGCGCGCCGTGCGCTGGATCTGCGACTACATCTCCGTGCAGTGCGGGCGGCCGCCGCAGGCGCACTCGCGCGACCTGCACTCGTGCGTGGTGGCCGCCTACAGCTGCCTGGCGGCCTGGCTGTGCCCCGCGCTGCTGGCCGACGCCGCCTGCCTGGCCACGCTCATGGAGGTCGTGGAGCTGGGCATCTCCGGCACCAAGAGCCAGGGTCCGTATGCTCTGCTTTCTTATGTGACTGTGACGGCGCGAGCGAGCAGGGAGCGCCCCGCCTGCACGTCACCCAGAACTTTCCATTACATCTTGTGCGGCACTGCAGTGCGCTCGTCATCCTGAGACATCGGCTCTAAAGTCTCTTATGCCCAGTAATTACGCTGGAAACAGTGCCCTTCTAACCGAAACACGATAATGTTTGCACACTACTACTAGGCGGGTGAATGTCCCCAGGCGGGCTCTTGAAGAAGCGGCCTACCACTACAGTTGAATAACTACGTTTGTCGTCCAGTCAAATCTGTTACAGTCAAGGTAGACTTCCGTGAGTCGCGGTCTACGAGACTGACGCTTGAACGTATGCGCGCGACATTACATTCGGCATTTCGCGCGCATCAGTCGCGCAGGCCGCGACCACGAAAGTCCACAGTGATGCGACTTGATTGTGTATTTTTGACGAGACGAAATAAGCAAAATGAACAAATGAACGTGAAGAGATTGAAATAAATGTTCATTCGTCAGGCAAACCCGGCGAGCCGCCGAAGATGAAGGACGAAAAAGAACTGAAACCTGTGTCCATGCGAGTGAGAGACGCGGCCGAATCGCTGTTGATGCTCATATTGGAAACGGTAAGTACTTATTTTCATATTATAATTAGATGACTTTGACCTCGACTTCATTCGGGATTTCAAGTGACGATACAAATGTATGGCGCTCGGAAGCGGCGCCATATATTTCTATGGCGCCGCATGTCACGCGTGTCAGTCGCATTGGCTGCGACTTATGGAAGTCTACTTTTAGGGTTCAGGATCTGCGTATGTGATCGTGCCGTGTTACTATTGTTATTTTCATACTTTAGGTGGGCAATAACCCGAACGGAGGCAGGTGGTGCCGGCTCGACGAGCGCTGGCTGGCGGCGCTGGGCCACGGCCGCCTGCGCCACTACGTCGCCGACGGCAACATCCTGCTGTCGCTGCTGGAGGAACCGCTGGCCAACAGCCAGGAGCCGCAGCCGACGCTCATAGGTAACGGCTGCCGGCGGGCACTGACCCTGATCGGTAAAACCTTGACGTCATTTTCTGAAATTTGATTACAGTTATCAATTTAAAATGGATCGATATCTTTCGTTTTTTTGAAACTTTCATAGTAGAAGGTTCCGTGTCGTCGCTCCTCACGTTATTTCCATATCCCAGTGATCATCCGCTGCGGCTGGGGGCGGTACGCGTGGTCGCTGTCCGTGCGCGGCGCGGCGCGCAGTGCCGTGCGCGGCGGCGGCGCCTGCCCGCGGCCCGTGGACATGCGCCCCCCGCGCGCCGCGCCGCCCCCCGCCTGCCGCCCGCTGCCGCCCGCGCCTGCCTGCGCCGTGTGAGTCTACTATTATCCTATCCTCCACACGTCCACCCACTACTACACGTACCTATACAACATACGTACTGTGCCTGTCTACAATATTGAATTTTGCGCCATCTAGTTCGGCAACATTGAACTGTAAACTAGAATATTGGTGGCTAACAGATGGCGCTGATATAAGTCGGAGTAAAGGATCGAAGCCGGTGTCGTTAGGTTGGTCAATATTTGTGCGTTTGCTTAATAATATCTATTTTTTTAACTTTATTGACCTCATTACAGTGATTCGGCGTTTCCAAGTCTGGACGCAGTACTGCGTCAGCTGAACGACCCCGAAGCGGCTACTCTCTTCAAGTTACTGGAACAACAAGCGGGAATCGAGAAAAAAGTGCGAGAGAACGAGGACAACGTCGTAAGTCTCTCTCAATCTCTCTCTCCCTCTCTCTCTCTTACACGTAGCGTGACAACGCGTTGAATTTCCGCATAAGCTTGAACGTTCATTTAGTTTCAATCTCTATTTAAACTAACGTCAAACTTGACTGATAACTTTGAGTTAAGACAAATTTCGCACTTTATCTCGAATTAACAGGGGTTTTGATGCAAGCTGTCCTAGTACATATCACTATCTCACTAGTGGTCAATCAAAGATGTAATTTCTTGTCGCTGGTTAGATCATTCATACAACATTTTTTTTATCACAAAAGAGGCCTAGATTAATTATTTCAGTTAGATATGTCATTTTAGTAACCGAGGGTTTCCTTTCTGTCAGACGCCCGAAGAATACATTCCACCGGAGCCAGTAACTGAATTCCAAACTGCGAGACTGTTCCTCTCTAACTTCGGATACCTCAACATTACCGGGGACAAGAAGGTGAGGTCTATTGTGTGTGTGGTCCTTCGAGCCAAATTCAAACACGATTTGATATAAGTTTTATGGTTTACAATGACTAGTTATATTATGAGTGACTAGCTGCGCCAAGTAAAAACAAATGTCAATCGGTAAATTCATACAAAAATTTCACAAATTAAAAAAGCACTTTGAATTTTTTCCAAATTTTACAATATTTCGGGTAACTTTTTCAATTTTTCTCTTCTTAAAAACCTTCCTCGGACAACAACAAATATTTGAAAAACAATCCAAACTATGTCGTGATCAAGGGAAATAGGAATTCAGTGACTGACGTCATCAGCTACGCCGTGACGTCGGTGCTACGCCGTAGTCATCTCAGAGCTACGCAAGGGGAAGATGCGAGGAGGATAGCATTCTCAAGATCATTGCGAACACACGTGTGTGGAATAGTGCCAATTGCCAATAAAATTATCTCTAACAAGACCCGCTCGTACGACAAAAAGTGACCCTTCTTTGGGCAGTGATTAAAAAGTGGTCACCTCCCAGGGCGCTCCGGCCCGCCTCACGGCGCTGGACGACTCCCTGCCCGGGTTCGCGGCGGCGCTGCGGCGCGTGGACGCTTGCGGCGCGCGCAGCGTGGTCACCGCGCACGTGTTCTGTGCTCGCGCCGGGCAGACCCTCGCGCAGGACATACTCGCCAACGCCGCCACCAGCGACGTGCCCGCCGGGTACATACGCATGCTGCGCGGGTGAGTCACCGGCCTCATCATCATCGTACCTACCAGATAAAGTGCTCATCGCGTCTAAATAAGTCTTCGTCTCTCATCTCACTTTTCTGTGAAGGATTTGGTCAAATCTTTTGTGTGGGGTGTGGCACTGGCTAAATGCGGTAATTGTATTCCTTCCGCAGGCTGGGCAAGCCGGTGCGCGTGCGCGGGCACGCGGGGTGGGCGGGGCACGTGCGGCGCTCGTACGACGCGCCGCCGCCGCGCGCGCGCCCGCCCGCCCTGCCCGCCGGCGCGCCCGGGGTCTACGACGGGAGGGAGCAGGTACGCACCCTACACTAGCCTGGCGCGGCGGCGCGGGGGGCGGGGCGGGCGGGGCACGTGCGGCGCTCGTACGACGCGCCGCCGCCGCGCGCGCGCCCGCCCGCCCTGCCCGCCGGCGCGCCCGGGGTCTACGACGGGAGGGAGCAGGTACGCACCCTACACTAGCCTGGCGCGGCGGCGCGGGGGGCGGGGCGGGCGGGGCACGTGCGGCGCTCGTACGACGCGCCGCCGCCGCGCGCGCGCCCGCCCGCCCTGCCCGCCGGCGCGCCCGGGGTCTACGACGGGAGGGAGCAGGTACGCACCCTACACTAGCCTGGCGCGGCGGCGCGGGGGGCGGGGCGGGCGGGGCACGTGCGGCGCTCGTACGACGCGCCGCCGCCGCGCGCGCGCCCGCCCGCCCTGCCCGCCGGCGCGCCCGGGGTCTACGACGGGAGGGAGCAGGTACGCACCCTACACTAGCCTGGCGCGGCGGCGCGGGGGGCGGGGCGGGCGGGGCACGTGCGGCGCTCGTACGACGCGCCGCCGCCGCGCGCGCGCCCGCCCGCCCTGCCCGCCGGCGCGCCCGGGGTCTACGACGGGAGGGAGCAGGTACGCACCCTACACTAGCCTGGCGCGGCGGCGCGGGGGGCGGGGCGGGCGGGGCACGTGCGGCGCTCGTACGACGCGCCGCCGCCGCGCGCGCGCCCGCCCGCCCTGCCCGCCGGCGCGCCCGGGGTCTACGACGGGAGGGAGCAGGTACGCACCCTACACTAGCCTGGCGCGGCGGCGCGGGGGGCGGGGCGGGCGGGGCACGTGCGGCGCTCGTACGACGCGCCGCCGCCGCGCGCGCGCCCGCCCGCCCTGCCCGCCGGCGCGCCCGGGGTCTACGACGGGAGGGAGCAGGTACGCACCCTACACTAGCCTGGCGCGGCGGCGCGGGGGGCGGGGCGGGCGGGGCACGTGCGGCGCTCGTACGACGCGCCGCCGCCGCGCGCGCGCCCGCCCGCCCTGCCCGCCGGCGCGCCCGGGGTCTACGACGGGAGGGAGCAGGTACGCACCCTACACTAGCCTGGCGCGGGGGCGCGGGGGGCGGGGCGGGCGGGGCACGTGCGGCGCTCGTACGACGCGCCGCCGCCGCGCGCGCGCCCGCCCGCCCTGCCCGCCGGCGCGCCCGGGGTCTACGACGGGAGGGAGCAGGTACGCACCCTACACTAGCCTGGCGCGGGGGCGCGGGGGGCGGGGCGGGCGGGGCACGTGCGGCGCTCGTACGACGCGCCGCCGCCGCGCGCGCGCCCGCCCGCCCTGCCCGCCGGCGCGCCCGGGGTCTACGACGGGAGGGAGCAGGTACGCACCCTACACTAGCCTGGCGCGGCGGCGCGGGGGGCGGGGCGGGCGGGGCACGTGCGGCGCTCGTACGACGCGCCGCCGCCGCGCGCGCGCCCGCCCGCCCTGCCCGCCGGCGCGCCCGGGGTCTACGACGGGAGGGAGCAGGTACGCACCCTACACTAGCCTGGCGCGGCGGCGCGGGGGGCGGCGCGGGCGGGGCACGTGCGTCTAGTGGTATTGATCACATCCGTCCGCAGCTGAGCACGGGTCGTCCCTCACTTTCGTTACAAGATTTAGGCTAAATCGACCGCGGGCTGCCGGTCCGGATCAATGAATAACATTACTATAAAGTCATTACCTACCCCCTTATCTAGGTCCTGTACTGGTCGGACGCGACGAATGAGATCGCGTTCGTGGTGCCCACCGGGTACGAAGTGGCTGACGGAGACGACAGACAGACCGACAGTATCAAGTCAGAAGGGGACGGATCCTGTGTGTCTTCCAGGTAAGAACATATTGTATAATTTGATTGTAATTTAATGAGGTATTACGCGGGCGCCGCTAAGTACAATTTGCGCTAGCATAAATAACCCACAACTTTACCCCAACCTGATAATTTTCAGCAGGAGCACAGACAAGGCGGCCGGTTCCAACTGGGACGTCTCCAGTAATAGTTCGGGGGCGCCCTCTTACGAGAGAAGCATCAGCGAGTCCGACAGAGGTGACCGCACTCGCGGGGCGCTCAGCGAAAAGGGGCGCGCGCTGTCGCTCGAGCTGGACAAGCACGCCGCCGGCCTCGCGGGTGCGTGACCACACAGGGTTGCGGAACGCAATAAAAAAAAAACATGAAAAACATAAGTCAGTTTTGTCCCTTTTCTCATGTTGCAGGAAGCGGCAGACGCAACAGAGACTTCACGACAAAAATACTGATCATTTGGTTGGAAGACTTCGAGGATCATCTCAATTTGCCGATCGGTTAATGCCATTTTTATTTTTAATTTTACAGTTTATAACTCGATCAACTGTCGAAAGAAGGTCTGCATTTTTTTTTTCTAAATATCTATATTTTTTCCGCTCGCTTCGCGCACGTCTATCTGTGAAGCATATATTTTAAAATATTGTCCCAATTTAATCGTCCACATTCGAATAGCGCGCTCGTCATTGTAGAGGCCGAATTTGACTGATTATATTTTGCGCTCGTTTCGCTCGTGTCTGTTCCTGTGCGTGGAAATAAAGCAAACAAACATCACTAATTCGTCCTAAAATTCGCAGATGATCTCCTGCGGTACTGCGAAACGGGCCTGCCGTGGCGGCGCGCGGAGGCGCAGTGCGTGATGGTCAGCGCGCGGCGCAGCGGGCTCCTGCGCGCGCGCGTGGCGCCGCCGCTCGGGGCGCTCGCCGACGGCGCGCTGCTGGCGCCCGCGCTGCTGCCCGACTGTCTGCGCCGCGCCGCGCTCGACGCCGCGCGCCGCGGCCGCCTCAACACGGACCTGTGAGTACTGCGCGGCGGCGCGCGGAGGCGCAGTGCGTGATGGTGAGCGCGCGGCGCCGCCGCTCGGGGCGCTCGCCGACGGCGCGCTGCTGGCGCCCGCGCTGCTGCCCGACTGTCTGCGCCGCGCCGCGCTCGACGCCGCGCGCCGCGGCCGCCTCAACACGGACCTGTGAGTACTGCGCGGCGGCGCGCGGAGGCGCAGTGCGTGATGGTGAGCGCGCGGCGCCGCCGCTCGGGGCGCTCGCCGACGGCGCGCTGCTGGCGCCCGCGCTGCTGCCCGACTGTCTGCGCCGCGCCGCGCTCGACGCCGCGCGCCGCGGCCGCCTCAACACGGACCTGTGAGTACTGCGCGGCGGCGCGCGGAGGCGCAGTGCGTGATGGTGAGCGCGCGGCGCCGCCGCTCGGGGCGCTCGCCGACGGCGCGCTGCTGGCGCCCGCGCTGCTGCCCGACTGTCTGCGCCGCGCCGCGCTCGACGCCGCGCGCCGCGGCCGCCTCAACACGGACCTGTGAGTACTGCGCGGCGGCGCGCGGAGGCGCAGTGCGTGATGGTGAGCGCGCGGCGCCGCCGCTCGGGGCGCTCGCCGACGGCGCGCTGCTGGCGCCCGCGCTGCTGCCCGACTGTCTGCGCCGCGCCGCGCTCGACGCCGCGCGCCGCGGCCGCCTCAACACGGACCTGTGAGTACTGCGCGGCGGCGCGCGGAGGCGCAGTGCGTGATGGTGAGCGCGCGGCGCCGCCGCTCGGGGCGCTCGCCGACGGCGCGCTGCTGGCGCCCGCGCTGCTGCCCGACTGTCTGCGCCGCGCCGCGCTCGACGCCGCGCGCCGCGGCCGCCTCAACACGGACCTGTGAGTACTGCGCGGCGGCGCGCGGAGGCGCAGTGCGTGATGGTGAGCGCGCGGCGCCGCCGCTCGGGGCGCTCGCCGACGGCTTTCTGTTGCGCTCGCTCGCGTGAGTGCTTGCCGTTCGCGCCTTCTGCCACAGTTGAACTTAATCGAACGCGCTCGCTTCGCTTCTCCCCCTAAGCCACACTCACCCAGTAACCCCCTCCCCGCAGCTACCAGCCCCCGCACGTCCGCCGCCGGCACCTGATCCAGGAGGTGGCGCAGCAGTACAAGAAGGACCTCTCTGAGCCGGAGCTCCTGGAGTCACTGTTCCAAACGCCAGCTTAGCTCGACCCACACCTCGGATACTCCAAACAAAAAATCGATTTGACGACGCACACATTTAAATGAAATGAGTTCAAAGACAAATATCGTTTAAACGCCTGCAATATTATCAACCGATGTTTGCGACAAATATACAGATCAATTGAGATGATATTTTAATATAATACAAATAATATTACTTAGTATTTTTTTAATACGGATGAGGCACTATACTATTTATAGGTAGGTACTATGTAGAGCCAGATTCCATCGGCTGGTAACCAACCACCCCGATGCCTTATTACGTAACATTGTAGCGACAGCAATAGCAAATCGACAACAGTCACTACGCAGTTGGTTGCAATGAAGACACATGAAAAAAAACAGACGTAAAGACACGAACAGAATAACAATGTAAAAAGCGACGTTTAACATCAACGATCGTAAACTCTACGTTTGTCGCAAGTCTGTCGTGAAATTCGTAATCAAGCAGCCGTTAATTTAACATCAACATTCCGTCATTTGTCTACGTCAGGTTTTTTAAATAACAAGTATTTATTAAAGCGTATTTAATGTATGTAAGCTATTTTATTTTAGCATAATAATTAAAACGGTATTGGAACACTGCCTTGCGTATCAATCGTAGATCTGTTGAAAATGCACAATATTTAATATATTACGTTGAAATTAAATGTTATTAATTATTAAGACTGACGTTTATTCGAATAATATAATCATTTATTTTTAAGCGATGTTTAACATTCCTTGTTGATTTCAGTGTTGTCATGTAACAAATGCTAACACGAGATGTACTTAATATATTATTTATTTAAATAAACAATTTTATCACACAATAATATGTTGTTATTTATAATGTTAAAAGATGTTTTTAATTTAAAAAAAAATAGATTTTCCATTGCCGTTATTCGCTATGACCACCTAGACTCGCGCTCGTTTTGGACTGTTTAAATAACGCGCGGAAAGCTACCGCGATTCGAGATGTTTCGAAGTTCAAAATCACACTTACGTAGACACGGCACACACATCACGCGTTTTTGGCAAGAAACCTCACGTGGCATAGCGAATAAGGGCCCAGAACAGAAGTTGAAATACGTAAACGTTATATAGTGCCGTCCACTATTTTATTTTACTTCGACTAAAGCATCATTACTAAGTCTCCCTCGTAATAACGAGTTAAATCACTTCCGATTGTGTGCACAAGGCTTTACAGGTATTACTATATTATTTTAATGACTACTATCCATTTGCTATCCAAACTATTTTGTACAATCCATAGACTAAGGAAATAATCTAATAGGCAATTCAATTTTCAAAATTTTGACAGAATAATGACACACTGGAAATTTAATGACTGAAAAATTTGCAATAAATAAGGTTTTGATTGTTGTGTTTTATAGGCAGTATTTGACAATTTTAGGAACATTTTAATTTGTAGGGTTTTCGAGGTTAAATTTGTACTTTGTGATCAATATGCTGATAAGTAGAGTGTCGGATGAGTCGAGGGGTGAGGAGGGGCGCGCGGGGGTGGAGAGCGGGGACCACGCGCCGGAGTACCAGACTGCAAGCGAACTGTTTGAGTTCATGTCGAAGAACACCCGCATTGGTGCTGTTGGTAAGTGTTGGCTATCTATGTATCACGCTACAAATCTGGTTGTGTGTATTCCACGCATTAAATTGTTTTCCTACATTACTTGCATTCCAAATATCGGTAGGAAGTTCTATGCCTGTGTTGCGGTTAATTATTGTCATTACTTAACTTAGTCAATTGTAGATTCAGACAGATGCGCTATTATACTTACATGACCGATATACTGCCATTTTCGTGATATTCTTCGGTCTGTAGCCGTCCGTAGATTTTATAGGCCTACTTAGCAACAGAAACTCAAATTGAAATACGTGATGGCCCAAGGGGGATTTCATGACGGGGGACTGACTCTGCCGAATTGAAAATACATCCATTCTAAAAGGACAGGCAAGAGAGAGGACAAAACCTTTTAGCTAACACTAAACATTGAATTGCAGACGACGATCCGCTGACCACTCGAGATCTGGTTCTCCTTTACAAGAACATCGACATCGGCACGAAGCTTATGAACGACGCATCTGGCACCAAGCGTAAGAAATCCAACCAGCACGTGGAAACTATAGTCTACAAAGACGAGCCAGAATCGGAGTCCGATTCTGGCGAAGTGTACAGTGCCGAGGACATGCGCAACGTCTTCGCGGCAAACCAAGAAAGAATAGACTTCCTCAACGACCAATCTCTAGAAAATTTTCTCTGTCCCAAATTAGGCGGAGTACAAATCCAAACCTCCCAACTGTCCACCGATTACGACAAATTAATTTTCAAAGATCCGTACATTACAAGTAAATTGAGAAATCTCAACGTGATGCCGAGCTCTAGCGAATTTGGCAACCTGTTCCCCACGTCTCTGATAGACTACATTTGCTGTAAACGTTTGGAAGATAACTACAATTTTTACATGGACAACATTATCACGTACGTCCAAGTCACTATAGAACAGCTGAAGCGGATAAGTAACGGAGACTACTTGACCGATCGTGCTAAAGAAAAATGGATGGAAGTAAACTCTAGTGAGCAACAAAATAATACTAAAGTCTTGGAGGCGTCCACCAGCATACCGTTGCAGGTGCAATGTAAGCAGAATGGGAGTGTTACGTGGGATGATATCGTGCATTCCGAGGTGGACGTCCGATCCTTGTCGAAGATCTTAGAGAAGAAAATCGTGGTTGAAATCCCTAAAGTGATCTGCGGATCGTATCGACTCTACAGTAAACGGTGCGAACGTAATCTCATCATCAGCTGTCAGAGGGAAGAGTCGCAAACGGAGAAGAATGGCCCAGAATCGCGGCTTGACGTGATGCTGCAGCTCCAACGGTCTCAATCCGGACAGGTGATGAGCCACATAAGGTCTATTATGATTTTACGGACATCGCCAGCTTTACCAGGTATTTTTCTTATCAAATTGTTGGATCGTTTTTAATTTATACATAGTTTGGTAGTACCCTTTTTTTTACCTGGGGAATGCATTACGCATTGCCGGGTGGTTGTGTGGGACTCCCCCGTCAGCTAATCTGACGGGTATACCGACTAAACCCCGGAGTGTTCCACCGGGACGCCTTTGTTGTCGGGGCTACGGGTGCGAAAGTGGATTTCCGCGGCCCCGACGGCGTTGGTCCTCATGGGAGAACTCCGGTTTGGTAGAACCCAACGTAACTCAACCCAACTTGTTGGCTTGTTTTCAACCCTGCATCTTTGGAAAAACTTTACTATATCGATGCCCACCTTAGTAAAGTGTCGTGCGACACATTTTCTATAAAAGTTTGTCACATTAACTAGTGGCAAGTTACGTGCGAACATTTTAAGTCGAATCCCACGCCATTTTACTTATGTTAACGCCCAGATTTGATCGAACAAAATTCTATTTATGCTTGTTGACTCAAAATTTTTTCAGATTTATGTGACAAAGAAGTTGTTCCTATGCTATGTAAAAAGGATACTGACGAAGAAGGTTGGAATATCGCAGATAGCCCAGGATGTATTACAGAAGCTAGCAAAGAGTCTGATGACGTAATCGTAGAAAAACTAGAAACTGAAAGCACGAATCATGAAAAAATCATAGAGCAGCAGACGCTGGAGTTCCAAGAATTGTCGAACGAAGACTCCACTGTGGGAATGGATGATTACCCGTTCATCGACGAACGACATAATGTTTCTTCTAACCCTATTATCAATCCAATCATGAACCGCCCTAAACAAGATCCTGCAAGCGCGCGGGACGAACCCAGGTTTCCAATAAACAGCAATGAAGTTACTTACAACTTGATCTCACCTGATGAACTGCGGTTGACTATGCAAAGACTTAACACGCAATTTTCGGTGCTGCACGAAGGCGAAGAGGAAACAACACGGAACTCCTCTCCCAAAAGGCGGTCGCCCGTGAGAGCTAGAATAAAATCTCCCTACGAGAACAAGTCCTATGTTATAGAAGAGAAGAAACGTAAGAGGCTTCTGGAAATACGGGAAAGAAGAGAGAAAAATAAAATTGCCTTGAGTGAGAACTGCAAAATATCTAAGCACAAATACGGGAAAGGAGCTATAATGCCGCAGGCTTCCAGCTCGGTTACGAAACTATCGATTACTAATAAATCTTTCTACAATTCGATTTATGGCCAAAATTTTAACGCTGATAACAAGCCAAAGCCTGAAAAATCTCGTAAAAGTCAGAAAAATATGTTCACCCCATATACTCTTGGCGCATCTCCTGTGGAACTAAAAGACGAGGTAATTTGTGAATCTTTGATGTTGCCACATGGTAAAAATAGCCAAAAATATACCAACAGAAGTTATTACTTGGATGATGCTGAAACGGAAATGATGTATATGCAAATGAAGCAAGACGTAAACAAAGATGCTCCAAGCGTATGCTCGGGGTCGAACTCTGCCGCATCGAATGAATTCAACGTGAATCTAAATTTATTATCCCAACTTATGGGAGCGTCTGAGGTGAATGCCAACAATGAGCCTACTTACCTTGGTGACAACCAGCCTCAAAGCTTGGGAGGGGTGTCCTACAGTGGTGAAGGTTCTTTATTGGTACTGCCAGTGGTAGACTGCGAAGCGAGTACGATTAAACATAACCATGTCAACAATGAACTAACTCCTAAGAAAAACTCATCAAGCGATGAATGTAGGAAAAGCATAGACCAATTGTATGATTTGATTAAGACATTTGGAAAACCACATTCTTTGGCTGAATCTAGACCAACTAAAGGTAAAGCAAACATCTATACAAATAATAGAGTTAGAAGTTGTTCTACTATTCAAGGTAGCAGCGATAGCGGAACTAGTATAAAACATCAGATGACGACTTTCTCCAATCATAGTTGCTTTAGTGGAGAAAAAATAGAAAAAGAAGCAGTGAAACCGAATTCTAATATCAATAACGCTACAGTTGTGCCTAAAGTTATCATAAGCTCCAAGATACAAAAACCAAAAACAGAAGCGGGTAAAATAAAAAGAGATCGATGGATACCAAATGTCAGTTCTTCCATTAAAGGGGTCCCTGATAACCCGTTGAAAGCGATATCACAACTCCTGCACGAGTTCGATAACGTTCAAAAGACAAGACAAAAGTCTGCAGTAGAAGTCAAAGTAAGTAAAAAGACTGAAGCTGTGCCAAATGATGCCAAGACCAGCCCTCGTCAGGGCTCTTACAAACGACGCTCTCGCCTCGATCAGCATATAAAGGACGACCAGGAGAAGAAAGCGACTCCTACACAAGCTTCCAGAGAGAAGAGAGTTAGGCCTATGCCACCGGGAGAACTGGTTCGTATGCCTCGTCTGCAAATCTCTGTCGAAGACAAAAGTTATGACAAACTCTCAAAAAAAAAATTAACCGACATAATAGACGAGGCGAAGGAAGCAAGAGGAGAAGCCGTCCGAGGCCCTTCAAAGCTTAACTCGAGGTTAAATAGCTTGGCGCAGCCGAAGAGGTCTTACGTCCAGGCTCACCACGAAGAGTATCAGAACAGGTACGGAAGGAACATGCTGGTCGAGAGGCTGCAGAGACTGGTCGCACCTTCGTCCGAGAGGAGCGTGACGTCTCCAACCCTCAGGAACAGGGGGAGGAAAGGCGTAGTGGAAGGGACGTCACTAAAGCAACCGCCTCGTTCCCCGCATTTAGGTGTGTAAAGGTGAATTTGGTTTCGTTCTTTGCGTGTATTTGTTTCTGGAACGTTTGTTTAATTTTGGTTTTGGTTTTGTAATCCATTTGTCTTTGTCTGGCATCATACAAACGTGAAAAAAGCAATATACTTAATCTGTCAAAATCTTTTAATCTAATTTCCGTGCTACCCGTAAAGCATTTTCCATAACATTTTGACCATGTTAGTTTGATATCGAATTGAATCAATTGTTCTTGTGTAGATAAAAGTCCAAAAAACACGAAGCTGCCCCGTTCTCCCAGCACCAGCTCGCACGAACAGTTCCCGTGGGAGCCGCTAGCTAGTTCGAAAAACAGCGGCCCTGATGCACTAGAACCACTGTGAGTCTACAACATACTACCTCTGTTTCGAACTAACCGTGAGATAGGCTGTTCCAGTTGAATCATCCGTGACCAGTTGTAATGTTTTCAGTGGCAGTAGAAAGTTGGTGGCAGTGGAATCGTATGTGAAGAGCCATTACGGACGGTCGTCGTCGCCGCCGAGTGACGCGCTACTGTCGTCCGGCAAGTCGCGCGTGCCACTCATGCCGCAGGACATCAGTATGGGTACAGGCGGTGTTATATCTAATAGGGTTCAAACATGGCTGGTGGGAAGCGTCTTCCTCGTCGGCGTCGTAGCAAATCTTATGAGAGCCGCACTTCACAGCCGTCATTAAGTTTGCAATTAAGTGCCAGTACTTTGATTTGCACTATCTTGCACGGTACTGCACTGCGTTGGTCGCCCTTAGACATTAGATGATTACTAACTGTACCCTGTGGTTTTACCCGCATTACCTATTATCCCACGGGAACTGTTATTTTTTTCTGGTAAATATCCTATATTCTATTCGAGGACGCTAAAGTTACATAATATATAATTATATAACAAATATCAAAATCCGTTCAGCTGCTACTGCTGTGTGAAAAGAGGACAAACAAATTAACACACAAACTCACACAATTATAATATTAGTGTGATATCTTTAAATGAGCAATTCTTGTATATATATATATAATTGGAATCTCGGAATCGGCTCCAACGATTTTCATGAAATTTAGTATATAGTGGGTTTCTGGGGCGATGAATCGATCTAGCTAGGAATCATTTTTAGAAAATGTCATTTTATTCGTGTTATATCAAATTAAACATAAACTTGGAAGAAAAATAACAAAGCGTTGGAGGCGTTTGAGTAGTCCAAATTTAAACTGAAAAATATGACTCTTCCTGACATCTTCCTGACTAAGAAAATTAATTGTTTAATTATATTATTTGTGTTTTCTTAACGTGTTCACTTAAAAATGCCTAAACGATCTTGGAAAAAAACGCTTATAAACAATCTACCGAGCAAAGCTCGGTCATCCAGGTACTAATATTAGTGTGATTAACTACTACTTTCTACCAGAATAATAATATGATTTGATATGCAGCCTCGATGTCATCGACTCCGACCGCGAACGAGCCGGCTGAGTTGGGCCATACGCAGCATTGCATGATAGGCTGCACGGTGCCGGGAGGGGCCTCGCTCACGGCGCTCACCGAGGGCCCCGAGTCCACCTCCAAGGCGGCTGGCTCCGACCCCGGCAGCCTCTCTCCCGAGCACTCCGACACAGACTCCGACTACCACTTCGACATCCTCGAAGACAACCGCCAGACAGCCGTCGCAACAATCGACGAGAGAGAAGCCGATGACGCGAACCGTTCCGTCTATTCCGACCACAACCCGCCCCCAGTGAACTCCACCGCAGAGCTCGAGAAATTGGAGAACGCGCTCTACACTCAAATGTCCGGCGCCTTTCAAAAGCGGCTGCGGATCAAAAACTTGACGTTGACCCCCAAACATTCGATGCAACAAGTTTTCCTGTTGCAGTCAGGAGACGCAGGCTCCCTGCTTCTCAAAACCACAGTGTCTAATCTAAAAGTGAATAAATGCAGTGCGGAGAGTTTGCACGACTTGAAAGCTATGCCCGGTTTCTCCAACTCACACATGGACTGGACTTTTGCGCAGATTCCCATACAGATAGCGACCGTCGGTTACGCCTTTCCAGAGTACCAACCTCCATCCAGCTCTCAAGTTAGACTGTTGGAAGCTCCCCCTCCTGTAAAATGTGAAAAAGCAGGAAACGCTTGTACATCTGATGAAATTAGCCAATGCTTTAAATGCATTCACCAAAAAACGCTTTCGGACCGCGGCGCACAGGTGAACGTTGAAAAAGATATTGCAGCGGTATCATTTACAAGCCCTAATGACAACCTGAAAATTCCTCAAATGATAGTTGAAATGGAACAAATTGGAATCTCTAATCAAACATCTATTGTCTTGGAAACTGTGACTGAATTGGGGAGTACTGACAGCGATACGAACAAGGCACAAGAGGAATCTGGCTACAGTATTAAAGATGAAGAAACAAATGTCACTAGGGACCCAAGTCCCGAACCTGTGAACTATACGACTTCTCTGGACATGTTAGTGGGACTACTAAACGAAATACAGAAAATAACTTGCCAGAATCAGATGGCAGCTGCCAACAACGTCCAAACTTGCACTGACTTAGAAACGATTCTCAACGACGCCGTCGGTCTTGAAGACCAAAGTAAATACCGTGATATTATTTCAATGACTTCTCTTAATAATTTGAGGAAGCTGGAATCTGATGCCAGCATTTACTCCTGTTACATATCTAATGGGGGTGACACGGTTGAAAGCCACTTAATAACTGGAATTGATGAGCCTGAAGTCACACTAGCGGCATTAGATGAAATCGCTAAAACACAGTGTCCTTTCGACGATATTATCGTCAAACAATATGTCGATGAAAATATAGCGACAGAAGTAGTCAAACCAATGACCGTTGACAAGGAAGTCGGTGCTGATTTTAGTAAAAGTGATGTTAAGGAGTATTTGGATACTTCCACGAGCATTTCACTGAGTTTGGCGCCGATTGCCGTGAGCCCCAGCGCGGCTGAGACCGCCGTCGCAGTCGGCGTTATCAGCGAACCTTCCAACCAGTCCATACTCTCCTGTGCAGACTACCAGACCCTATACTGCAACAGACTGTGCATCGCTCCATCTATTAACAAGATCGTCGAACTAAATACACGAGCCGAAGTAAATGAACAACGCGTGCAGATTTCGCGAGACAAGACAGACTTGAACGAAAAATGTTTCAAAACTGGGTCTTCCAATATTGAAGATGTAAAAAAAGCAAAAAGTCTTATTGCTCGCTGTAAATTGAGAAAATATTGCGTGAAGGACATTGACTTGGACCCGATGCTAAAAATTAAGAGGGACATACTTGTCACGGTGTATTCTATTTTGGTTTTAACCGTTTTTGCAGCTTTGTCATTTCCTGAATTAATTATATTACAATAATACTAACTCTGATTATGTAGTTATTTTGGAATAAATCTTCTAAGCTTTCGTAGTTATACTTACCTATCTACTTAATTTATCTTTATAATTTTATTGTATTATATTTAGAAACTGACTAGTGTCTTTTGTAAGTAATAAAGTAAATTTTCTGGTTTTACTAAAGTAATTTATTCATGTTAATAATCCTAGATTCCTTAGCGTACGAGGTTAAATTGAGAAAGAAGGGTGGTGCCCGAGTGGGGCGCATCACCAAGGGGCGCGGTGTAGTCGCTAGGAGGTATAACGCTACAAGTAAAAATTTGGCTCATACCTACGGAATGAGCCACTACCCTCCTCGAATCAGATTCAAATATATTTATTGCTAGAACTTTGTAGGTACTTATACAAAAATGGAAATTATGTTACACAGAAATAATAGTTGGTACCTAGGTACCTAGTGAGAAAATGATAAAAGGTTTTTGACTATTCCCAAATAGGAACCACCAGCTTCAGGGCTTCATCCCCCACCAGTGAAGATGTGATTCCCCACTGGTGGGAAGAAAGCGAACAGCCTACGAATAAACACAATATTATTCGTAGCGAACAACCCATTACAACCGTGTGAGGGTACTTTTAAAAAAAATGACGATTTCACCTGCCTGAATATTTTAAGTAGTGGTAACTTTGTTTTCCGATTTAGGACAAAGTAACTCTTAGGATAGGTAGTTATAAATATATTTGTGACATACTATGGGGCTGTCATAGTCGTTGGACGACTCAAAGTCCCGAATAAATTCAGATAAAAAAAAAGGATAGGTACTTGACAGGAAACTAGCTGTATCGAAGCCAATACCCTACACAATTCTAAAGAAAGGTGGAAAACTCGAATTAGTGTTTGTAATTGAATTTTCTAATTAACCCGTGTATCTGAAAAATGGCAATTTTTGAGAACTACTCGTGAACAAACTGGATCACAAAAAAGCCTCTTTTATACGTGTATGTAAACAACACCGTTCAATAACACGATTCACTGTTGACGGTGACTGTCTCAATTTGAACCCTGGCCAGCGAAATGCGAAGCAAAAAACCAAGTATGTTGAACTCAAAAAAGCTAATTTGACAAAACTAAGTACATAAATGTCAATGTCAAATTCAGACAATATTTTTTAAAAAACAAATCAAGTTTTGTTTGCCGATTGTTTACTTCGTCTCCGTATTTCTTTCTCCCTTTTGATTATTATATTATCTTATTTTACCAGGAAGAATTTTTGCTAGTAGCAAGCAAAGTTTAGAGGAGCGAGAGGTTGAGTTTGGGTTATCGTCAAAACAATGTCAGCGGAAAATAAACAGAGAATTATAAAGGTAAGCGTAGTTAAAACATCTACATATTGATTGAACTGCCTTTTCCACCCTGAGCTAGCTTCAGCCTGAGCATTCGTAAATTCCACGAAAGTTTTCTCTTAACGAAGGTTAGGTTAGAGAAATCAATCCATCAGCCAATGTGTATCTTGACTGTTAAGCTGTTTGTACACAAGGTGGTTGGTATACAAGGGATTTACTGTTATTAGATTAGAATGATATTCTTCAACCTTCTTATCCTATGTGTGTGCAGTTGCCAAGAATTTGGGAGTCAATCAAAATTTCCTCTCACAATGATCATTAATCTCTTAAGACGTGTCGAGTGTTCATGAGAGCATCAATCACTCGATCCTGATTCCTCAAATACTTCCAGAAAATCGTGTTGTACTGTAAAGTACTTGTGTGATACTGGTGTGTAAATCAGGATATTTGTTTTTAATTACAGGGCAAAGATGAAGGTGCTATTGCTGAGAGTCTCGACAACAAAGCGTCAATGAAAGAAATCATAGAGTCTCTTGATGTCAGAAAAACAAAGGAGAAGTCACTTGTCAACTATATCAATTGGACATCAAGGAGAAGACATAACACACACCCCTATTTTTGTGCCAATGACTTCCTGTACCCGGCACAACCACGTAATGTATTTAATGAAGATTGGGACGGAGGCCTTGACTTTGGATTTTTTGAAAGTTTCTCCCACAAGAGCTTGATGCCATGGATAATGACAACAGTGCATAACAGTGGAAGATCAGACCCTCTTACAGATTTATTACGTGAACGATATGAATGGAATAGAAAATGGACATTATTCAAAAGAGTTTATGGTAAGAATCAGGTTTATACCTTTTTTATTATAAATATGTTTGTAATTGACCACTATCTCACTTAATCTTAAGCAATAATGTGGTCTACAATGGTGCATGCTTACCTAGAAGTAACTCATTCACTCATGACTTGAAGACTCCCAGCTTGAAACTATCATGAAACATAAACTCTAGAAAGGAGGTCCAGTCCTTTGCGGTATGAATTGTAAAAGTTGAGGTTAAACATTCAAATAACTTACATATAAAATAAGAAATAATAGTGGTAGCCTAGTGTCTGCCTTCCAAGGAGAAGGTTGTGAGTTCAAATCCCAGTGCGGGCACTTACCAATATGTTTCTGTGAGGCATATGTATGTAATAGAGTTAATAACTCACTTTTTGGTTGAGGAAAACACCATGTGGAAACCCACATACCTACTCGAGAATTATTTCAGAGGTAGGTATGTTATCCACCAATCCGGACCGGGCCCCTGTGGTGGATTATGGCCCAACTCTATTCATGAAAGTGGGGGGAGTCCCATGTTCAGCAGTAGGACAATACGGGTTGATGATGATAATGATAATGATGAAGAAATAATACACTGAATGAAGATGCAGGTAACAACCAGTAATTTCTATTAACAGGGAAGTCAAAGCGCACTACCTATAAATGGTTTGACGATGATGTTCTCTACTGCTCTAAAATGTTCACTGAAATGGCAGCTCACCTGCAAACCAAGCCGGATCCATACTTCGAGGATGCGTACAACTGGTACTACGCTGGAAAAGGAAACTTTCATGTCGCACAATTTGATGGACTGGACTATCTAGTGTACAGCGTACTCAATACTTTGTGTAAGTTAATTACCTTTGTATTCTAAACTTTTATCTATCTATACCAATAATAAAACTGGAGTCCCGACAGACATCTGGGATTTCTAAACAAATCCCAAAATTTAAAACGTTCACTGCTGAAAACATAACTGTTGTGTTTTTCATAACTTGCCAAGAGTATGGCAAACCACAACTGCTGTGTTTGTTGTATGGGAAAACACCATGGCGCGTGCAGAGCCGCACCTGGGCTAGACAAGCAAAATGGCTCAGCAGTCAAAGTCTTAAGTGAAAACTGCTTATTATACAATGCCTAATCTTTAAATTTTCTGCCTGTATATCTGAGTTTGTCCCGAATAGGCTCCAAAATGGCTACAGATCTCAATAATATTTGATATACTTTAGGACCTGGAATACAATATAGGATACGTTTTATCTTGTAAAAATTAATGGTTCCTGTGATATAGTAGACAATGCAAGCGAAACTGCAGGGCGCAGCTAGTAATCAATATATATATATAACAGATTTTAGATGCATATGTGATCTCACAATTCAGTTTTATTTTTAGTGCAGGAAAAGGACTTCAACTGTACCTTTTAGTTATCTGTGCTTCAACTTACGTACAATATTGTACTTTACTTAGCCCACCTCTGTTAGTAAGCAAATATAATGTATCATAAGCACCTTATTCCACTCAATAAATATTACTAAAAACGTTAATAAAAATATTGTATGTACTTGCAGATATATCCCCATTCTTCAGAGATAGCCTTTCAATTGACTACGCAAACACAGCCACTTACCAGTGCAAAGAGTATTTAAATATCATGGAGACAGTACACTCACTGAATATCATAGCTCTGAGAACTAAGTGCAAGGTCATTATTTTGAAAGTTGTAATATCAGAGGGCGCCATGAGGCTGGACAGGTTGAAAGAAATGGACTCTGAACTGCCATTTACGAGCATAACATTTGACGAGTTTCACAAAAGCATTTTGTATGTGACAACATTGGACTGCAAACTGACAATAGTCAATCTGGATAGAATGACTCAGAGCACTCGAAAGTTGCGAGGCAAGTTTCCGTCCTTGGTGGACAACTGGAGCTCGGTGACTGGTGCAGAAAGAGGCTATTACATCCATGTCGCTAAAAACGCGATCACCCTTTACGACAAACGGACCAATGAACCCTTTCAGAGATATAAATCTTTCGGATTCCTCTCAGACATTCAGAGCTGCGGCACAATATCGGCAGTAAAATATTGTCAAAAGAAACCCTTACTGTATGTTACAATTGACCATCATCTTTTACTCATGGACATGAGATGTGGTAAAACCAAAGATGCCAATTTAAAACCACTTCAAAGATGGTCACATGGAATGATGTCCAAACCGACTTATATGGATATTATTGATTATGATCACACTAATAACAAAGAGATGGTATGCTTAAGCAGTCAATGGATGGAAGACATGTGCATAGTGAGCAACTATTCGGACAGTTTAACGAGAAAAGGCAATATCAAGAGCTTGACGTTGCCGTACCGACCACCAAGTATATTGCAAACATTCAATGCAGCTCAGAGGAAGCGCTTGTGCTGCAGTCTATACCAGCCAATTCGCCACCGCCTCTGTACCTCAATATCAGGCATGTCAATTATAGACCGAGGAGAAATCTATTCTATTTTACTGCAAAACTCTCTGGGTGATGTGTCATGCCACACTCTGTATCCAGAACACATGCATGCGTTCATTGAGGATGACAGCACGGAAAAATTGCACGAATGGAGTGAAGACTACAAAGAAATAAGGGAGCCATTTGACGTCACACACGTGGTGGACATTCGCTGCTTCCTACAGAATTTATATCAGGTGCCAGATGATTTCATTTTAGGCCGGAACACAGTGATAAAACCACGAGTCAAGTTCAATGAAAACGAGATTCATGAAACATATGCAAAAGAAGAATTAGATCCGGAATTTCTCGAGATTTGGAAAGAACACGATGAGGAGATAACTCTGGAAAAGACTGCTCAAAGCCAATTCTTTGTTGATATGTCATAACATTACTACAACATAATATAAGGAAATAAATAATTTTATTTGTGTATAAATGAAACGCTTATCATTTGTAACATTCAACTATAATTACTATCTATGTGACTGAATTTTTACAATATCTCGCATGACATACATTCCAACATACAAACATTTATACATAACACAATACTCTACATACAGCTCTTGTAGTATATTAAGTACTTGGGATAATTGAGAAGTACATAATCAATAGCAAAATAAATAGAATTGCTATGGGAAATGCTTCTTGATGCAAATTTAAAGATGTACAAACTAAGCTGGAAAACATCGAGTAATGTGCAAGGTTATTTTAATTTTCACCTTTAAAACATTAAATAAATAGGTACTTGGTATTTGTTAAATCGTATTTACATTACAACGAGTATGTAGGCACTTTCAGGAAAATCTGTGAGTAAAAGTAAAACTAAGATAATTCATGAAATTACTTTCCTGAACATGCGTTTTACACAAAATTCCATAAATAAAAAAATGTATAAGTATGTAGAGAATTGTTATTTTTAATTAATTTAGGAAAACAGGCTTGATATCTAAATTTAGCCAACTAAAAGAAAAGTTGACAAGAATTGCATCAAGTATTGCTACACATACAATGCGCTATCGCCGTATTTTCATACAAGTAAATAATATTTACAATAAGGATAACAGAAGCATTAGATAAAACGAAAAGTGGTCAAGTCAATAAGTGTCAGTACATTATTAAACATAACAAGATAAACATAGGATATTATGATCAAATAATACCAATAGAATTCTAACAAAAGAAAACAAGTATTCCCGAATGCCTAAATTTTATTACAATTCTTACTAGATAAATGCAGTGCCCGACAAGAAAGATGGCACTGTAATTTGCAAAACTAGGTAATGCATTGGAGAGACAGGCAATAAGTATATTCTTACAACCAAGACTAACAGGGTAAGCAATGCTAACATAATGGACAACCTACAGGCATCACTGGTCCAACCAAAGAACCAGGCAGGGTTACCTCTCTGATCGACTCTGATCAACTGTTCATACAACTCGCGATCTCCAGCCATTTTAATCGGTCTTTGTTTTGATTAATGTAAAATGGTATTTTGGCAAACCATCACATCTCAATAACTTTATCATGGCCGGAGTAGTGAGTATCAGAAAAATTTCGATATTAACTTATAATTGGCCGTCCATACTTGTTACTTGTAGATATACATTGTACCTAGCCGTTAGTTTTCCTTTTATAATAACCTAATTTAAATGGACCTTGTTTAGTCCCACAAACACAAATGCAGTTTTAAAACATGTATTTATCCCATAGCATTATTGCCAAACTACTCAGCTTCAAGAGCCTCCAAAGCCTGCTGCCGGTCCTCAACCTAAGTCCTCCTAGTGAAGCTGCGGATCCAGTTCCTGGCGAGCGGCTGGTCGGGCTTCGGGTCGCGCTCCTTCTCCTCCATCTGCTCCATGAGGCGGCGTTGGTTGTCACGGAAGGCGGCGATGGGGTCGTCGAACTGCCCGTAGTACGTTAGGACTTCGCGCACGTCTATCACTTCGGACATTGCTATCGCTGCAAGTGAAATGACAAAGGTCACAGAATAAATAAATAAGACATGCAGAATGGACACCCCAACCAGCGTAATACGCATCCCCGCATACGGGGGACAATCCAAACGCCCAAATGTAGTAATAGACAATCATCAGGTGAGACTACAGGATAAGACATTGGATGTGTAATGTGTAATGACACGATCAAGTTCACCTGATGATAAGCGCTAAGCCTGCTCATAACAGCTACAGTGCCACCCAGGACATTGCATTGCATAATCTTGCACGGCACTGCAATGTGCTCGTCACCCGGAGACATCGGCTTTAAAAAACCCAGGAGTACAGTGCCCACACAGTATAGTACAGTTCTCTACAGTATGCCAAGAAGTACAGTGAGGATAAGCTTACTCTGCAGCAGGTTGGCGAGGTCGAGCAACGCCGTGTCGTCGTCAGCTCCTTTCCACTTCTTGAGCACCAGCGAGTTCTGCGGGTGGAACTTGGTGGCAGCCTTGTTCCAGTCCACTACTATAACCTGAAAGGGGGAGAAAGTAATTACATAATATGCCTCAGTACTGTTCCTCAGATCAGCTATTGAAACGCGTTATAAAACCAAAGACGCAATAAGAGATCCATGGTGATGATGATGATTCTTATTCTTCTTTAGTAGGATAGAGAGAAAGCTTACTTTTGAAAGGTCCCGATTGAGTCCATCCAGGTTCTTGACGTGCACTCCGTCGACGAAGTGCGTAGAGTCCCGGAACAGCCGGTACGTGATGAACTTGTTCTCGGGGTCCAGCTTGTCTATCACCGGCCAGATCATGAACGCGTTCTCCGTCGTGAAGATGATCACTTCATAGTTGGAGTTCGCGACTGACTGGAGGAACTGGTCGACGCCGGGCCGCTTTTTGAACCTGGAAATTGATATAAACTTTTTTTTCTTTTTTCAGTAAATTACCCATCTCTATCATATTTGTGGTGATGCCTTACACTCTATGACACCGGGTTCGATCCTCGGCCCAGCACCAATGACTTTTTCTAAGTTATACATGTGCGGATTTCCAACGCACGACAAATGCGCGCGAGATGTCAAATGTATGGCGCGGCTTCCGATATACATTTGTATTGCACGCGCATCTGTCGCACGCGTCAGTTGAGTGAGCTGTAACACACGAAATTCTATCTCTAACACGGACTTATTTACGTCACGGCCGGCGCGACTGACCTGAACGATGAGTGTGTGAGTGTATGGACCTTTATAATATATACACATATTATATCGATTTACGATTCCTCCGTATCTCAAGAGTCAAGAACTCCCAGTAACACTAACCTCCAGCCAGTCTGGTAGGACCAGTCAGGGTGCACGAGCACATCTGTGAACTCGAGCACGAGGGTGTAGGCGGGCTGGTAAGGCGGCGGCAGCGCGTCTGGCAGGAGTTTCTCGCGCGACGGCTCTTTTATCATCTGGAAACATATTGTGAGAAATGAATGTAGAGAAGACTTGGGAGCTTCCCACTGTGCGATGGACGTGAATCGGTAACCTATTCATAGAAGATACTGAGCACGGGTCTCCCCTCACTTTCGTAAGGATAAGGCCATAATCACCAATGGGGCCCGGTCCGGATTGGTGGAAAACATACCTCCGAAATAGTTCTCAAGTATGTGACGTGTACCTATTTATTTGCTTATCTTTGTCATCATTGTAGAATGTAGTGTGCTTTTGCAAATAAATGTTTTTCCTTCTTTCTTTACCTTCTCATAGAATGTGAGCTCCTTCCAAGCACGCTTGAGGTACTGCATTACTGTAGGCATGTTGGTGAACTCATCCTCGATAATCTGTCCATTCTCGTCGCGTCGGGGCGACCCCATCTCCACCACGAGGCACCCGCCCATCACTGTCATTGCACCACCAAAGACTGCGAACCTGGGAAAGAGAAATTCTATGATAAAGCCATTGTAAAAGAAGATAGACACACTGAAAATTGTTTGGTTTGTCAAACCATTATATTTTTGCATTGACTTTGCTTCTGATTTTATTGGATTTTTGATGGAATTTGGTCTAGAGTAGCTTTAATAGCACAGGATACTTTTTATAGTCATACATGAGTGCCAAGTTCCCAAGTGTGAACCGGAATCATGACGGTTCTAAATTGAAATAAACAGGAAGTTTTAGTCACCAGTGTTCCATTAAAACTAAATTATTTATTTATTTAATTAATTAATACGGCAAAACCAATTATATTAACTAATAGCACACAATATATCACTTGTAGAGTAAAAAATAAAAAACTTTCATTAAAATTATCACTGCTGAAGCACAACTGTCGTGTTTTTTATAACTTGCCGCGAGCACAGGAAAACACAACTGTTGTTTGTTGTACGAAAAAACACTGGGGTGTGCGGAGACGCACCCGTGGCTAAACAAGAAAATCGTCTCAGCAGTGAGTGTTAAGTTTGCAATAGTTTGCATGCTTCAAGGTTGGTTATTGCATGGTGCACAGTACAACTGATCAGTTGAGTCTCTGTATTTTTTATTTGTGTGAACTCAACATGCACAGAAATAGTCCACACTCACTATTAAATCGACATATTAGCATTGCACTGCTGTTAATTACAATATAAATTCTAATATTACATTACCCCATCTTCATCCGTCTCCAACTCTTCTCATTTTCCTCTGCTTTCTCTTTGTTCTCCTTCTCAAATTTCTCTTGTTCCTGCTTGATGGACTGAGCATCGTCCTTCAGTGGAGTCTGTGGGAAAAACCGCCCGAGGATGTCCACTTTGTCGCTGTCTCCTTTGGCATCTTTGTTCTTATCTCCTGGTGTACAAAAAAGACTTAATTATAGGCATTCAAGAACTAAAGTAAGCAAATAATTATTCAAACTAAAAATAATCTATGTATAATGTATATACTAATATTATATTGAAGTAAAGTTTGTGAGTATTTTATGTGACTTTGTAAGTTGTTTGTTGTGATTATTTTACTAATAGGAAGCCCAAATATCCCTGAGTGCTATAGGCTATGCGCCTACTTAACGCTTTGACTGCTGAACGGTTTTTGCATTTAGGCACCGGTATGGACCGTGTGTGTTTTCCAGAAACGGTCTGCAGTCTATGTGAGCTGTACTGTAGTGACTCTGTGTTACACACACACGTCTGTGTTTCACCAGAGCCGGCACGTAAGCTGCATAAACACAATAGGTGTGTTTTCCTGTACTTGCAGAAAATTGTTTTCAGCAGTGACTGGGAATGGTCTGGTGTGATTACTCAATCAAATGTTAGAATGGTGTCCCATAACCTAATAATTGTATATAACTTCTCGGCAGCGTAGGCACGGATTCAATTAAAAATCTCTCTTCGTAAACGCTGCAGGCAGGATTAATTTTATTTTTATTTTATGTAATTTTTTTTGTCCCTTTATTTCTGAAATGGTGTAAAATAAACTATTTTCTATTCTATTCTATTTTTATAGGACTGTCACTGAGAAGTCCTTTTTTGAAATCAGCTCCAGTTCGACAGTATTATGGGGAGTAAGATGATGACGGTTATGGTTATTTTCTGAGACATAGCTACTGTTACTTCTATGGGACTGCTTTGTAAGACCTGTACAAACAATAAGCAATTTATTTCTTGATAATTTTAATCCCATATGTGTGGCACAGTTCATTTGAACATAAGAAATAATATGCAGTAAGAAACTGCTAAAATGTGAAGCTCCTGTTATTTAGATATAACTAATAAACTCAAATATACCACAACACTTAAAAAGTCAGATGACTGGTTATTGATGGTCTTCTAATTATTGCACCCCAATAAATTGTAAACTCTTGTGTAATCGACGACGTAAATGAATGAAACGTCATCGTTAGTATGTCAGCACACAATTAAAAATGATTTTTTTATTAAACGTTACTAAATACACAGCGCGGTTAGGTATTTAGACCAAAGAAGGGGAAAAAGTATGAAACTAACCTAAGTTTTCGGCGGAATACCACCGAGCTGAATTCGCTGCAATTAGCCACTTTCTCGGACGCGATGTATTTGTGGATTGTAAGCTGGACCCCTTACAGCACAAAGGTTTTGCTAGGAAAAGAATTTTTCTAAGAGACATACTAGGAATTATAAAAAAAAACACATTCACAAATTTTCAGTTTTTCACTAACAAATCGTAGAAATTCCAGCCATTGTACTGTCAACCGTCAAGTGAACTCAAGTGTCATTATTTTACGGTCATGTCAATGTCAACTGTCAATTGAAAAACAAATTTTTATAGTCTGTTATTATTCTGATACCTTTCCGGTATACCTTTAGCACAGGGCTATGGTTTTCGAGTAACGCGCGAAACAGTTTTTTTATCTGACAATGACAGCCAGTGTGGCCATATCGGGGGATCACCTCACAAAATTAAGATTATGACTGATTCTGAAGAATTTTTCAAAGGGAAAATAAACGAAATTGGATGAAGGAAAGAAAGAAATGTTTGAAGGTTTGCTACCTACTTCTTTCAAGCTACGCTTATAATTTCCTCTAATTTACGAGCGACTAACGGACGGACTACGGAGGTAGGTATGTAATCCACTAATCCGGACCAGACTCCCATGGTTGATTAAGACCATATCATCCTCACAAAAGTGAGGGAGGCCATGCTCAACAGTGGGCTAATATGGGTTGATGGCGAATTTCCAGGCAGAATTTTCTGAAAATTTTGAAATTCGGGGGTATTATGATTAAGTTAAAAAAGCGGAAAACTTAAAATAGTTATTTAGTTTTTTTTGGAGTTGTGTCATTTCGAAATTTTCACTTTAGTCTTCCGTTTTTTTTGTTTTGCACGACCATAGAAACTCTTAGTGGCATCTTTAGTAGCAATTTGCTTAGTGCGTTTGGCACATTTTAATAGATTTCCAGGTAGAATGCCGCAGAATGTCTATTTATTTAACGGTCACCCTGCCCTGCGATAAGGAATTCATATCACAGGTTGATAAGGAATTCTTATCCCATTCGTTGCGTCCCGCGTGATAAGTGAGTGTAGACGTCTTTAAAAGAAAAATATTGAAATTAAACAATGGTGGGCAGAGCAACCCCCGTGAGGAAGTCAATGGCGTCGAAAGGTACGAAGAGACCCACAGCGAAGACAGCATGCATGAAGATAAAGAAAATGGTGGACAGGTCGATCGTGCGCAGCAGGACGTCGGTGAAGGCAACCAAGAAATATACTGTCGAGTACGGCATGACGATACAGAAGAGGAAGCCGCAGGCGCCCAAACCACGAAGGACCCCCGCCACTCCTAAGGTGAGGGCGGCCATTAAGAAGGCACCCCGCCGCGCCACCGCTCCCAAGCGGAAGGCCACCCCTAAGAAGGCATCCACCACCACTACCAACTCGAAGGCTGTTACGGTTAATGTATGGTATTAATTATTAAAATATTGTTTCTTTCTGTCACTTTCATTTATTTCTTCTCCAAGTGTCCCATTTAGGGCCTCCTCCTCTTTCTTGACTTAATAATTATTTTATTGTGTCTCACTGCTTATTATATGGCTACGACTTATCAATATTATACGTTATCTCGACAGTCAATGATTGGCAAATTTTATAAAGAGACTACAAATACAGTATCCATCAGTACGTATCCCCGTATTACAGAGGTAAGTAATTAGGTAGAAGAAATAATAGTGTTCTGTGTAAGTAATATCCAGCAACTATTAATAAAATTGTAGTTGAACACGTGCTAAATTGGTACGTTAAAAAAAAATGTGTCAATTCATTTTTACATTGCCATTGAGTTTAATAACACCATTTTATTGTGACTCATTTTGACATAATGAAATAATGAGCTAGATATCTGTTAATCGTGACAATTCTTGATTAGTGAAAGTGGATAGTCATCTCCTAAAAATAAAAAATGAACTCTGTTATCAAACATTTTAAGATGTAAGAAAAGGCAATCAAACTGGATAATGGCGAAAGTCAATAATAATTAAATTAATAGAATGTAGGATTAGTAAGGCGAATAAAATCAGTGCTTATTTAACTTATAAAATAACTGTTATTTTATATGATATTTATGTAAACTGTAAAATACACTGCATTTTTTTACGAACACTGTTTTTTGAAGTCTACGGATCTAATTTATGACGACCTTTAAATTAAATAAACATTCTGGTGGACTATGTACGATGCTGTATTCTCGGAAATACTCGGAATTCTCGTCTGGTAACACTGCATTGGTATACTTCTTCTCACGTCTATCTGTGGTCATAATTATTTTTTGTTCTTCTGAATGGCTTCGCATGGTTTGTGCATTTAGCCAGTGTCAAGTATCTATGTATGTAATAATTTTCAAGTTTTACACTCAAAAACATTTAAGAAAGTATTAATGCTATTAGGTACTTTAACTTATTTCTAGCGAAGGATATCGCTGATTTAATTTCTTTTCTTATTATGTGAAATTGTGGTGGCCTATCCACATCAGAAGCCAAATTGAATTTGTAAACATGTTAACAAAAAATAGATTTTATGGAATCTGAGTTTAATAAAAAGCACTCGCTGATGAATTTTGTGAAGAAAAACGTTAGGGATATTCCAAACAATAACAAGTAAGTGTTGCTCTGTGTTTTGGTCCACAATCACTGTTTCGTACATGGTCAAACCTCAAATAAATTGCATTTTATCTGAGGGTTAAAAATAATTTATTTATTAACTTTAGAAAATCATTCATTGTATGACATAAATCTCATTTTACCCAGTGATAACGATAAAAGCGACCCGACTACAGAGAAGAAGTCCAAATTCGTCTTTAAATCAAAGTCAACTACCGGATCTACACGTAAGTTCTAGATATATACACCATTCCAGGTACATAGAGTTAGTTTAGCTACCTACATTATGAAATAAAACTAAAAATTCTTCTTTTCAGTCACATCACCTTTCAAAGCCAGTCCAGTGAATAATCTCTCACCGCAATCTGTAAGTATCTAGGTATACAGTTTCATTATAAAACTGTAGGTAGCAACATTGGCAGTTAGTATGGCTCAAATGAGCACTACAAGATATTTCTGTCATCATACTGAAATAAATGTCTTTTTAGAAATAATTATGTCTTTTGCATAGTGCAAAAATAATGTCACAGTGCGCATCTTAATAATTCCCTACTTTAGATTATAAATGCGAAAGTGACTCTGTCGGTCTGTCTGTCTGTTGCTCTTTCACGCCTAAACTACCGAACCGATTTAAATGAGATTTGGTACAGAGATAGTCTAGAGCCTAAGAAAGGACATAGGGTACTTTTTAATGCGAAAAAGCATTGTAGGGTTTGAAATGGGGGATGAAAGTTTGTATGGAATTTTCGTCATGTTTAAAGCTAGAAGCTTTAAATTTATATTTTAGGCTATTGATTAGATACAAATAAATATGACATTAAAAAATTGTATAAATTTACCCTTGAGGGGGTAAAATAAATATAGGGGATGTAAGTTTGTATGGAAATATGTAAGGTTTCGGCTAAACAACTGGACCGATTTTAAAAATTCGTTCACTACTGGAAAGCTACATTGACAGTGAGCTATAACATAAGCTATATTTTATCCCCATATTCCCACGGGAACAGGAACTATGCGGGTGAAACTGCAGGCACAGCTAGTAAATCATAATTTGAGATTCTGTGAGATGCCACCCTATATGTGATGAAAAAACTGGCCAATTGTGAGTCAGACTTGCACTCTGAGGATACCATACTGAACATAGGCCATAAAAAGATAATTGGATTGAGAGACAAACTAAACTGTGCCATGGGAAAGCTTGTCCCAATGCATTAACATCCACCTTGATACCTTCACGCTTTTTTGAAAAGAAGGGTCTTGACCAACAGACAGACGGACTATAAAGGATCCTTTTTTCCTTTTGACGTATCGGAACCCTAAAAAACACAAGTTAAACACATTTAATTTTCTAGGATTTAAAAACCCTCAATAATGAAATAAAAGAATCTCCGAGCTTAATCACAAAACACAGCAAGCCGATAAATAGTAATTTGGAAAGTGTCAGAGAGTTGGACAGCATCAGCAATAATGGGTTCAAGAATCAGAGTGATGATGTCTTTGACATCATGGATGTGGTGAGTGTATAATGTCAAATAGTAGATTATAAATTGTTTACGGCCATTCATATAGAACATGCTACTGGCCATTTCCTATACAGTTCTTATATTTTCAAAAGTGAAGAATGTCTTCCTTTGCATAAGACAAATTAATGCCCGTATTCAAGAGCAATACTTGAAACCTACATGATAACTTGGCTCGTTGCTTAGACCAGAGGTTCCCTGACTTTTTTTCTAATGGACCACTTTCAAAATTTAGCTGGTTCCAATGGACCACCTGCAGCTGCATTTCTACCATATTATTACTATTTATTTCCTACCATGTATTATTTTTTGTCACACCATGGTAGGCTCCAGTCGAGTCTCCTGTGGACCCCTGGGGGTCTACCTGAACCACTTTGGAAAGTAATGGTTTAGCCAAACTCATACACCATTTACCATTGTGCACACTATGTGACCTCATGGTAACATTTTGTATTTTACAGCTTAATAAAATTATTTTTAAAATACATTGTCTTATCTTAGGATGACATCGAAGAGTTTCCGTCAGTGTTTGAAAGTAAACATAAAACACAGTCCCCTAACACTTCAAACAAATCACTTGACATAAGTGCAACTTCTTCAACAACAAAAGTGAACAGACAGGACAGACCCATTGCAAAAAAAAACCTCAAAACTCCAGAAAACAGTCCGAGAAAAGATAAAGAACCTATTAAAAGGCTGAAACTGGATGAGTCGTTGTCACAATATCTATCTGATGTTTCCAAACATCCTGCTTTGAGGAACTTTGACAAGGTGAGTGTTTAATTACCTATCGAAATTGAATGGACTCTTACTATCTTGCAAGTTGGCAGTTACAAAGACCATTGATTTTTATTGCAGAATACAAGTTCAATGGTATTCTCTTGCTATGCTCAGAGTTGTTAAGTAACTTTAAACTGACATTTCATGTTCTATGTTTATTGACATAGTTTACTGAAAATTTGCCTTTATTGACATCTAAATCTTGGCTGCTAAAAATTAATATCATGTTGGTAATCTTTATCATTGTTACAAAAATAAACTTGTTTTTTGTGTTGCAAAGGTGAAGTAATTAACTTAATTACCTCATCATACTCAAGTACTTAATTAAAATTGTGTAATTGAAACAATATGTTTTGTTCATAGGACCATGATAGTATAGACAGTAAAGAGAGAGAGCAGTGTAAAACCATGTACATAGAACTGCTAGAGAAAATCAGTGATGCTTTTGATAGAATACCTAATTTTATTAGAGAAAAACTCCCGGGTTACGACAGAAAAGTATATACACGAATGAAAAGTTTAAAAAACAAACTGAAAACTGCTGTTCAATCAAAACCCAATGAGAGTTTAAGTACACAAATCCTTGAAGCGGATCGCATAAATAATACAAGCTATGAAAGTAACCAAAGTCAATCTATTATGACTTTTAATGACGATGACCTAGACGATTTTGATCTAGAAATAAGTCAGGTAGCAGCTAAGAAATCTACAACTACCACAATACATAAAAACGAGCCAGCAACATCAACACCAGATTTTATAAATTTCAACAGAGCTGGACCCAGTAAAACAATATACTCAGATCTGATGGCTAAGAAATCTCTGTCTTTCGATGCCTTCTCGCCATGCAATGATTCTGTAAAGACCTTAAATGATAGTCACCAATCAGATACTAGTGAAAATACCAATAAAAGTAAAGGCAAATTCGTTTTTAAAAGACCATCAAGACTAACAGAAGAGAATAAAACACCAGTGAGGGATATACAATCATCTACAGCTGAAAGGATAAAGAATGCTACAGAAAGGCTTAAGCCTTTACCGGCTACAGAATCTCCAAAATGTATACCTGTAGCTAATAGCTCAGTGGAGTTCCAAGCTCCACAATTGAGTAGGAACTCCTTGCTGAACCTAAATAAACCTTGTACTGTAGTTACTCCCACAGTCAACGCGCCATCTTCATATGACATAGAAGTAAATGAAGAGGATAGTGATGAACATGGTATACCAATTTTAGATTTGGATGCTGATGTGCTAGCTGGGGCTTCCAGTCATTCTAATAGCGTAGTAGATTTAAGTCCGTCCCCTAGCTCTAGCAAAGTAGTTTTAAATAATAAGGAAGTAGCAGTGGATGAGGATGGTTGGCCAGAGTATCGGATAGAAGACTTTGAAGATGATATGACCCAAGTTACTCAAGCGCCCAGCGGCAGTAAGGAGACAGTGAAAATTAATTTGATGGAGCAATCCGTGGTGGGAGAGAGTAGAAAAAATAAATATGAAGGGATGGGGGATTTTCATGAGGGGACTCATAATGATGGAATTACAGGTAAGTTTTACCCTGTATGCTTGTTAAGAGAACAAACAGCCAGCATGTCTTTCTTGCTCAGGAGTGAGCTTCGATCTCTATTCTGATAAATAACTCCGTAGATTATAAATTCAAATCACGACGCCACGCCACTAGCTTTTGCTTTTGGATAAGGGTTTTTTCTGATTACAAAAGTATTAAGGGGTTTTATTGTGTAACTGTATAAAGGAGACTTCCTGATTTTGACGTGATTGTAAAGCGTTTTCATCACTGCCAAAAAATAAAGTATTTTTGTGTCTTCTAACTAACTGTAAAACTCGATTTTATGTTGGCAATGTCAAAATATTTTTCCTTTCTTGATATCAATATATCACGATAAAAGATTTAATCACCGATTTTATGTATGGTTATCCTAATTCTAAAAAGCCATGTTCCACTGCTTTATATCTCAGGCCAACGGATGTATGGCAGGCTGCCAGTCTCCTTTGATGTAATACAGAAGTCCTTACTGCTGAGGATACCTCGATTTTTCAACAAATGTTGACCAGTCTCTATTTACAAATTCAATTCCAATCTATTCTCAAAACTATTAACTCTATTCACAAAAGGAGCTGGGCGCTCAGCCACGGATTGGTCAATAATTTGACTGGAAGAGCGCACTTTGGTCTAAATTATCTCAGCCATTTTTAAGTAGAAAAATAAATAAAAACTCCGTAATTTTCGATATGTTTTCTAGTATTTTTTTGACTTTTGTTCCATACATTTAAAGCCCGATGTATTCCATAATATAGGTTGTATGTTGTTCTAGGTGAATTTGACGGCTTCGACTACCCGCATTCTAGCCTCATGATGGAGATGTTCAAGGAAAAGTTCGGTCTGAAGTCATTCCGTCCGAATCAACTACAAGTCATCAACGCGACTTTGCTCGGCAACGACTGCTTCGTGCTTATGCCTACCGGAGGAGGTAAGCCACTTTCGGTGTCTTCCTACAACGTTAGTTAACTTTGACAACAGAAAAGTTTGTTACCGCCATTTGTTTGGTGCGAGACAAAGATAGCTATAGACTTAATTGTATGTCAAATGCTGCGCGTGCGGATGGCACCCCGCGTCTTGCTGTACGCTGCCCTGCACAAGGCACTATAATCACATGTGACAGTCGATATTATCGCACCTGTGTGGTGATGGCTTAAAACATTCACTTCACCCACCCACAGCTAATTACGTATGGCAGCAAAAAAGCTCTTTACGCTTTACATATTTGCTGTATTTTTGTGATCGGGTACAAAGTCTGACATTCCTCGTTTTCTTTTTCAGGGAAGTCCCTTTGTTATCAGTTACCGGCCATCCTGACACCTGGCGTGACTGTCGTGATATCGCCGCTGAAGTCGCTGATATTAGACCAAGTCAACAAGCTGTTATCTCTTGATGTAGGTTTAGATACTACGCATTTATAATACAGCTCTCAGATAAGGCATCAAAAAAAAACGATAATGTTACTTAGATCATTTTATAGCATTGATTAAAATCTATAAGCAAGGCTTAAAATATTATAACAAATGAGGAAATTTGTGTGTTTGTCCTCTATTCACTTCTCACACTTCACAAAACAGCTGAACGGATTTTGATTTAATTTAGTATTATAGATACTTCCGGTCCCGGAATAAAAATAGGATACTTTTTATCCCGTAAAAATTAACGATTCCTGTGGGATAGTATTTAACGCAGGTAAAACCCCGGGACGCTGCTGGTTTCGATATATGGGCTGGTTCTTGTTTAAATAGCGAATACCATATTCGGAATCAATCCACACAGGAGAAGCGGCGGTGGACCGGTCCCATCTCTAGAATAACTGACAACCAATTAGATAGACGAGTTCTAAAGTGGTGACCACGTTTAGGCAAACATAGTGTAGGACGCCTGTTGGCCGGTGTGTCGGTGACTTGCGGTACACGGCTAGCAGGCACTAGATGAGGAGAGCCGAAGATCGGGCCTAGTGGTGGTCAAATAGGACAGGCCTGCGTTGAGCTGTCAATTAATCTTGGCTGATAATGATGATGAGACCATCGTTTGCAGATCCCCGCCGCGCACATGTCTGGCGACGTATCCCTGGCGGCCTGTGACGATATCTACCACAAGTTGTCACTCAGGGAGCCGCCCATCAAGCTGCTGTACGTGACGCCGGAGAAGATCTCCAGCTCGGCCAAGTTCCAGGACATGCTGGACATGCTCTACTCCAGGGGGAAGATCGCCAGGTGAGGGGTGGAATTTGGAGCAGTTGAAAAATATATGGCATGAGTAGACATGGACTGTTACATTACCACCTTGTTTATGAAAAAATCTGTCTCAATTTCAAACGCCATCTACCGAGAATTATTTAGCAAAAATTCATCTCTATTCCTCAGGTTTGTAATAGACGAGGCTCATTGCGTCTCGCAGTGGGGCCATGACTTCCGCCCCGACTACAAGAAGCTGTTCATCCTGCGCGAGCGCTTCCCTGACACCAACATCATGGCGCTGACGGCCACCGCCACTCCACGGGTCAGGATGGACATTCTGCACCAGCTTAAAGTCAACAGGTGAGCTCAACCGAGAATTTGCGGATCGGTAAGTGTCAATAAGCGGTGTTAGCCTAGGGGGAGAACGTCTGCCTTCCAAGGAGAAGGTCGTGAATTCAAATCCCAGTGCGGGCACGTACCGATGTGTTTCTTTAAAACATATGAACGTAATTATCACTCGCTTTTCGGTGAAGGAAAACATCGTGAGGAAACCCAAGAATTATTTCAGAGCTATGGTGGATTATGACCTAACCCTCCTCACGAAAGTGAGAAGAGACCCGTGCTCATCAGTGGGGCGATATGGGTTGATGATGATGAAGTGTCAATGCAAAGATCGTACGAAGTCACTTTGGAATACTGTTGAAATTACCGCTGCTGATATGTGGATATACGTGGGTAACTATTGTTATAAAATGATTGTGACTCTGTCTGTCATCTGTTCGTCTTTTTTTTTGGCTGAGTGACGAGACGAGCAAGTCGTTCACCTGATGGTAAGCGCTACGTCTGCCCATTACAGTTACAGTGCCACCCAGAACTTTGCATTGTATAATCCTGCGCCGCACTGCACTGCGCTCGTCATCCTGAAACATCGGCTCTAAAGTCTCATATGCCCAGTAATTTCACTAGAAAAAGTGTCCTTCAACCATCTGCTTCTTCAAGCAGAGTCATTTATTTATCAATTATTTTTCTGTTGGTTCTGTTTCAAAAAGCATAATTTATGTTAATAGACAAGAAGAGAAGAAGAAGAAGAAAATGTAATATATATTTTATCTTCATTCAGAAGAGCCCCACTACAGCTTTGATTTCTTTTTACAGATGCAAGTGGTTCCTTTGCAGTTTCAACAGGCCGAATTTGGTATACGCGATACATGAAAAGAAGCCGAAAGGCGTCAATCAAGACGTGGCCAATATCATAAAAGAGAAGTTTTTCAGGTTAGTATTTGTTAAGAAATCATAATGGCACGGTTTTGCAGGCTTTTGATTTCGGGCGAATCCGCCGTGCCGATGTAGGTCTTTATGCAGTCCTACGCAAATATGTGGACCGGGTCCCAGTGGTGGATTATAGCCTAATGTTCCTCACGAAAGTGAGGTGAGACCCGTGCACAGCAGGGGGCGAAAATGTGATGATGTTAAAAGTAAATACCATCGCGAACAAAGTGTTTAACACGTTCACTGCTGAAAACAACTGTGGTGTTTTTTTTTATTTGATTGAGTGACGAGATGAGCAAGTCGTTCACCTGATGGTAAGTGCTACGCCTACCCATAACAGTTACAGCATCACCCAGGACCCTGCATTGCATAATCCTGCGTGGCACTGCACTGCGCTCGTCACCCTGAGACGTCGGCTCTAAAGTCTCATATGCCCAGTAATTTCGCTGGAAACAATGCCCTTCAAACCGGAACACAGTAATGTTTGCACACTACTGCTTGGCGGTTGAATATCTGGCAAACGTGTGGTAATTTCCCAGGCGGTCTCTCGCAGAAGAGGCCTCCCACTTGCCGCGAGTGTCGGAGAACAACTGTGGTGTTAGGTGTATGGGAAAACACCATGGTGTGTGCAGAGCCGCACCCATGGCTAGACAAGAAAGTACACTCAGCAGTTAAAGTGTTTAACAGCCAGTAAATATGATGATAAATTCGTCAGGGACTCTGGCATCGTGTATTGCCTGTCGCGCAAAGAATGCGAGAACCTCGCGCAAGATCTGCGCAGGGAGGGCATCCAGGCCGCCGCCTACCACGCCGGCATCGCCGACCGGAGGCGGGAGGAGGTGCAGACGGGCTGGGTCGCCGACAGACATAAAGTGGTAACTTGTTGCTTTATTTATGGAGATGGAAATGTGTGGCGCTGTATTCTGGCTACTGAACGAATAACGAATTATAATCCGACCTACTAAAAATGCGAATGTGAGTTTGTTTGTTACGCTTTCACGCCAGAACCGCTAAACCGATTTTAATAATTCTTTCACCAATGGGAAGCCACATTATCAGCGAGTAACATAGGCTATATATTATCCCCGTAGTCTCACGGGAACGTGAACTAGGCGGGTGGAACCGCGGGGCGCAGCTGGTTAATAAATGAATAAAAATAATAGTAGATTTTTTTTTGGTCTTTCGAGCTCCGCGCGCTCCCATGTGAAGCCCTTGGTTGCAGATCTGCGCGACGATAGCGTTCGGCATGGGCGTGGACAAGGCGGACGTGCGGTTCGTGATCCACCACTCGATGCCCAAGTCCGTGGAGGGGTACTACCAGGAGGCGGGCCGCGCCGGCCGCGACGGCGAGCGCGCGCACTGCGTGCTGTACTACGCGTACAGCGACGTCGTGCGCCACCGCCGCCTGCTCGATAGTACGCACCTCCTGCACACGGCACTAGTGCCAATGGGAATCAAATACGAATACATCTGTAATCTCAAAAGAAATGTCAAGTGATAACTGCAATTTTGAGCCGTATAGGTTCCAAAAGGACTCAACGGATTTCAATGATATTTTGTGTATAACTCAAAATACAAAACTCAAAGCGTTTATTGTAAGTAGGCAATGCACGTATACAAATCAAACACTTAAGTCTCATATACATAGAGTAGAATAAAGCTATATCGAATATGGCCAACTAAATGTATAAGTTTAACTAATTATGGTTTTTGTTTGAAAAAGAGTGGTAATTCATGACTGAATCGCACTTAGGAAAAGGAAAATCAATTAACTCTACCGGTACTTAGATGCCTTAGGTCCAGGAATTGAATATGGGATACATTTTTATCTCGTAAAATTAATGGTTAAAGAAATCAAAGAAAAGGGAACGAACATTCGTTACGACTTCCAATTTTAATATTACTTTTGTGATCCGCAGTGGACCGCACGCCGGGAGAAGCCAAGCGAGTGCACATCGACAACCTGATGAGGATGGTGGAGCTGTGCGAGTCGGTGGGGGAGTGCCGCCGCGCCATGGTATTGGGTTACCTGGGGGAGAGGTTCGACCGGGAGGAGTGCCGCCGGGACAAGAGCACCGCCTGCGACAACTGTCTCAATGTGCAGGAGTACAAGGTACGGACTGACTCAATGTAAAAGTAGAAGATGCGGACATTTTATGTAAAAAATTTAATAATCCATCGGCCTTTGCTTGCAGCCAGTGGACGTGACCGAGGAGTGCAAGCTGATAGTGCGCTGCGTCCGCGGCATGAACACCGCCGCGCGCGCCGCCTTTACCCTCCTGCACATCGCGCAGGCGCTCAAGGGCTCCATGCAGCAGCGCACCGCCGCGCTGCAGAACGCGCCCATACACGGCCGGTGAGTGTAGCCACTGCAGCGTGTTATGGCTACACTGCATTCGCGGGACGTAGCGCGGTTATACTGCATCCGCGGGACGTAGCGTGGCTACACTGCATCCGCGGGACGTAGCGCGGCTACTCTGCATCTACGGGACGTAGCGTGGCTACACTGCATCCGCGGGACGTAGCGCGGCTACTCTGCATCTACGGGACGTAGCGTGGCTACACTGCATCCGCGGGACGTAGCGTGGTTACAATGCATCCGCGGGACGTAGCGCGGCTACACTATATCCGCATTTAAGTTGTTTACTTTTTATTGTTTTTCTGTATTGTTTTCTATTCAATTGTACACTGCATAAACTGCATTCGCGGCATCTATCACAGCTACACTGCATCTGCAGGTGAACCCCATAAGTAAATAAATGTGCGTATTCCAGTTGCAAATCGTGGGACAAGAGCGACCCGATGCGTCTCCTGCGGCAGATGGTGGTGCGCGGGCTGCTGGCGGAGAAGCTGGTAGTCAGCAACGACATCGCTAGCGCTTACGTCATCCTGGGACCGCAAGTCGACAAGTAACCGTTGCAGATACTAATATAGGCTCTACGGCGCAAGACTTAGAAGCGGAATTCGCTATTAAATTCGATATACGACCGCTTGAGAAAAAGCAGTAAAAATGGCTCCCCCCGCTTCAATGTATTCCAATTATAATAAAGTATATTTATTATGACTGAACCGATCTATCGAAAGGTTTTCGTTTCATCGACTGTGTTTCGCGCACTATTTGCTATGTTTTGCAAGCGAACACATTTCCATATAATTTTTTGACTTAAATACTCGTCAAGAAAGTACAGACCTATTTTTGTGTCGTTTAGAATATAGAATACCATCTAGCGTTCTAACTTCCAAAAGGAAAAACCAAACAGGTGTCATTTCGCGTATTCTCCGAATCTCCCAGGATAGTTCAGTAAAGCATCCATCTTTATACAGAATCGTGATAAGATTTGATCGATTATCGTAACTGACTGGGACATTTTTTTTATAAGTCTGGTCAAATGCAAAGCCGAAACAAAAATAAATTAGCAATAATGTTTTTCAGGCTGATGGCGGGCGACCTGCGCATAGTATTCCCGATGAAGGACAAGAAGGCGGCCCCGGCGCCGCCGCCCGCGCCCGCCGCGCGCGCCGACTCGCCCTTCGCCGCGCGCCTGCGCCGCCTGCAGGAGCGCTGCTACGCCGACCTGGTCGAGGCGTGCAGGTCGAGCCGGCCTTTATATTATACATATCATAATTCACTGTGGGTCAGTTGGGAATTCAAATTCCCAGCGTCCCCCACTGCTAAAACAAGTATTGGATCCCTTGGGAATCCGAGTTCTCAGCGTCCACGCTAATATTCTAGCGGGGCCGTTAGGAAAAAATAATTCCCCGCGTTCCCACTGATGGGCCAGCTGAGGGCCCGTTGGGAATATACCCCAAACGAATGGCAATTCCAGAGAGATGGGCTCGGCGCGAGGCGCGTCCGTGGCGGCCGTGCTGCCGCTGGCGGCGCTGAAGGCCATGGCGGCGCGCCTGCCCGAGGCGGAGCCCGACATGCTGTCCATCCCGCACGTCACGCGCGCCAACCTCCACAAGTACGGCGCCGCGCTGCTCAAGATCACGGAGGCCTATGCCGTGGAAAAGATGGGTCAGTTCTCAATTAATTATGAAGTTCAGTAGGGTCAGTCCTAAGTTCTTTCTGAATTGATGGATCGGTTAGTTAGTTAGTTAGGTTAGTTCTAAGTTCATCGTGAATGGATAGGTCAGATCTAACTTATTTGTAAAAAGATGGATAATTTCTAAGTATATTGTGAATAAATGGATCCATTCTAATTTCATTGTAAAAAGAGTCAGTTTCGATAAAAGTTTTTCAATTAATTATTTTAATTTCACTTCAAAAACATCCTACCTCCCCAGGTCTCCTGATGCAGTACCAAGACGAGCTCGAAGAGGAACAAGCAAAAGAGGAGCAGGCCTTCAAGGAATCGGAGTCGGGCTCCGACACGGACTGGGGCTCCGAGGCGCGCCTGGCCAGCCAGGCCTCCGGCCGCGGCGCCGGCCGAGGCTTTAGTCCCGGCCGCGGTAGGAAGACCTATAGGGGTGGTGTTAGAAAGAAGTACGTATTGTTTGTGCTAGATTTTCAATGGCTTTTTTGTTGATTAAGGTCTGTCCTAAGTGTCTAACCCACGTAAGTGACCTGACGCGGGTTAGATTCAGAACGTGCATTTTGCAAAATGTGCATTTGAAGTTGCACTTTTCACTACGCGCCTTTCTCAACATAACGGACATTTATTTTCTTAAAATGAGCATATTGAAAAATGTTTCATGATTTATTCAGGAAATTTTAGACGTCAGAATTAAACACTGGCTCTATTCCCTCTCAGATTTAAGCGCAAGGCGTCATCAGCGTCGAAGAAGAAAGCTATTCGCGGCGCGTACGCAGTCGCCAGGGGGCGAGGGGGAGGAGCGGGGCGCGGGCGAGGGACGGGAAAGGCCACGCCTCCTTTTAAAAAAGAAGGTATTCTATGGCAGCAATTTGTTAAATTTTGGAACATAGTCAAGCCACTGCTGGCTTGAGTTATATTTTTCCAGTAAATGTTTTATACTCTGGTGAACTTCGGCTTATTATAAGCTTTTATTTAACTTGCAATGTATGTAACTATGTTCGTTCGGGTGGAATCTTGCAACTCAATTTTGACCCAGTTCCCGTTGAAGAATTATGTTAAAAATTTTCATGTCTGTCAAGTTCTAATGACAATACGATATTATGGTGACAGCGAGCTGATCTGATGATAGAGACGGAAGGTAGACAACTCCTCAGTGACTAACAGTAGATTGATGGTGTTTGGGCTCATTCTAATCAGCTTGCAGTTCCGAATACGCATCTTATAAAAGCTTGTCTGGAAAAAAATATTTATACCAAATTCTTATCTTCCAATGATAAGTGTATGTCGTATCAGCTTATTTGTATGAAGTGTGCCTAAACATACCAATACATGCTAAGACATGTATGTAATAATACGTCAGTTACATAGAAATGAAACATTTCCAGGTGGTGGCAGCAAGCTGGGCAGCATGCCGGTCCCACGCGTCAACACCGCCGTCCTCAACACGCGGCCCGGGGTCTTCGCCCCCTCGAAGCTCAATCTGCTGTGAAAAGACCACTAACTCTCACTGACTTACTAACTATATTACTCGAGAGTGAACGTAATAATGGGTCCCTGAGACGTTCAAATGTGATTGCCAGTTGTTACGTACAGTGTTGCCAATTTAGCTCTTTCTGAATTTGTTTAAAAAAAATCCGAATATAATTAGAATGGCGCAACGACCCAAAATGAGTCTTAGCCTCCGATAATAAGAGCTACTTCGACCTGTCTTGCGCCATCTCCTGCCAGTCCTCCGGCTGGAGCTCGAGGCCTTCCCTACTTCGTCTATCCAGCGGTATCTGGGACCACTCGCCCGTCCTAAGTACGCAATATCTTGGGCCCAGTAGAGATGGCAGACGGAACATAGAAAATAAGGAAATATAGGTAAATAAGGAACTAGTAGCTGAGCCGAATATCATCGGCGAGATAAAAGCACATAGGCTTCGCTGGCTCGGTCACGTCGAAAGGGTGGGGGAGGATAGCGCTGCGTATATACGTAAACAATCAAAATAATTCCGAAATCCTACGAAAATGAGCTATATACGAGCTAAATGCTTTTTTAGAACTAATAATGTTCAAATAGAGCTGAATTTAGCTCTAAAAGCTTAATTGGCAACACTGAGTGTAAAAATTGACATTATTTGTCGTATGATTCTGCTAAATGTTGTGCGACGTATTACATTATTACATAGATACATGTGTTGATTTTTTGTTTGTTATGGATACCTATTAATTTTTTTTTTAATGTTTTCGACATAATTATTATATTGTTTACTGAATTAATTTAGTAAGCAAATATTATAATTATCAATAAAAATAATATTTCCCTAAGCAATGTCTGAAAACTAAACGTGAAGCAATAAACCAGTAATACAATTTTAAACTGTTTTAGTTACTAATTGTGGAATCATAGTAGCGGAGTTCCCGAGGGGCTTATACTTTTATTGAGATGAGAAAAAACATAGCGAAACTGAAGCGAAGTAAAACCTTATTTAACGGTGCAAGGTTATTGCCATCCCTTTCTTTTTCATACGGTTGAAAAGTGACAACAAATAATTTGAAAGGACTAAACTGTTTAAACTAGTTTGTAATAAAGGCCTCCGCAGACGAGGGACTTTTATCCGCAGAGGATATAAATCTTTGAAGCTTTCTGTACGTGAATCCTTTTTAATCCTTATCCTAGTTAGGGGTCAGGATCGAGTGATTATGACGCGTTATTATTATTTTTTATTATTATAGAACGCGTTCTCGTATCCGTTATTCGATATAGTTGGAAGCGATCTCTTTTGACGGACTAAAAAGTACACTGAGAACCGTAGACTCACTGTCGCCTTCAGGCTGAAAAGTGACAGCAAATCATTTGACAGGACTTAGCTAAAATTTAGACTAAGTAGGTTGTAAATATAGAATTTTCATCCATGAGTTCCCATTACTTTATAATAAAATGAATCCAATGTATATCACTTCTGCACATGTATAATGATCTTCATGGCCGCGCCGCTTTTGGCCAGGTCGAGGGCTTCCTTGGACTGCTGCAAGGGGAAGTGATGCGTGATGAACTTCCGCAGCGGAATCGTGCCGCTGGCGACAGCGGACAGCGCGGCTGGGTACCTGTCAGCACATCACGATATATTATATAAATGCCACACGGGGTACTGTTACGTAGTACTATTTATTCTGTCGTACTGTGTTGCAATCAATTTACTAAAATGCCATGCCATTTGCCTCTAGAGGTGTAATTATGATTCAATCTTACGTGTTGACGATCCTGAAGGATCCCTTCACGTCGACTTCCCTCAGCAGCGCCGGACTCAGCGGCACCTCCACCTTGTCCTCTCCGATGCCCACCACCAACACTGTGCCGCCCGTTTTCGTCACCTAGAATACAATTCTGAGTAAACATTGCAGCGAAATTGCAACTGAACTAATTGTTCTAGAAATTAAACTCGATTCGCAAGGCCCAAAACCATAGGTATATGAAATGAACTCCAGTTTTATTGGTGGTTCCAGTTTGCGGCTTTTTTATAAGTCTTTGGGTACGGTCTTTATATCTTGACCTTACTACACAGGTGTTCATGATGTTACAGGTTATTATAGCAAGATATACTTATCGAACATTAGGCAAGTGCAAATAGTTATATGTTTAGTGCCAACGTTTTATCAGTCTTCTCTATTAGCACAGTTTTCACCCATATAGGTTCTTATTCTAATTGCCTACTTGATTTTAGTTTATTCGTTTGATATCATAAACGTACGTTCATAGCGACTCGCTGCGCCTGCGCGTATCCGCACGCGTCGATGGTGACGTCAGGTGCGGCGCCGAGCAGCGCGGCGATGTCGCGCGCGATGTCGGCGTCCGCGGCGTCGCGCGTCAGCAGCGTGTGGTCCGCGCCGAGCGAGCGGGCGGTGGCCAGCCGGGACTCCACCACGTCTGGAGGATTTCGGATAGATTTTGTCAGACCGTTGCTCATTTACTGGCACAGTAGAATTACCTTGACCAGATAGTTTGAAACGTTCAAAAGTTTTAGAACTGAGTAACGAACTTAAGAACGCTACAAATGGAAAATTGATGTCTGATAATTATAGAGATGTTAAACGAAGGTGATTTATTCGGAACCGAAGTCGGTTTTTAGTTTTTAAATTTGGTTTGTCGGAGTCGGAACCGCAGTCGGAGTCGGAGTTAGAAGCGGAGTCGGAGGTTGTGGCAAAAGCGAGATGCCAATGTGTTAAGGGCAGGCCTGACAAAATAAAATAGTACAATCATTATTCAATAAGCCCGTTTAACTAAAATTAACATTCAACTCGGCAAGTTTCCATTGTAAGAGAGCACACTGTGTAGTCGTTCATCACTTACCGGTGATGAGGATGCTAGCGGCCCCCATGGCGCGCGCGGTCATGGCGCTGAGGATGCCGATAGGCCCGGCGCCGAGGATGGCTACCCTGGCGCCCAGCTTGATGTCTGCGCGGTTGCAAGCATGGATCGCAATGGCGAGCGGCTGCACTGCAGCGCCTTCTTCCATTGACAAGTTTTCTGGGATCCTGGGAATTTTCAAATGTTGAATTTCAAAAGGACTTTCGAGGCTTTTGCTCTAATATTGTGACAAAAAGGTTGTACCTACAATAATTCTAGATTTAGGTTCCAGATTTTAAGACGCTCAAAACACGGACTTCCGAAACTTGATATTCAAGTGATGATATTTGGCAAAACACGCTTTCTATCGTTCTACTTGGTAATGAAAGAAATAGATAAAGAACTCAGGCTGCCACGTCGTAAACTTACTTGTGACAGAAATCGGCCACGTGTTTGTAGAACCGACACAGGTTGCCGGGCGCGCCCATCGACGAACAGTAGAGCGGCGCGTGACACAAGTTGTACCGGCCTTGCTTGCAGAACTCGCAGGCCCGGCACGGCTGCGTCGGCTCGATGGCCACCCGGTCCCCCACCTGCAGACTCGACACTTTCGCACCCACCTGGAAACAGTTGCGTAGTTGCATTTCCAACTCTAGTCACCGACTTTTAGCAACGTTTGAAGCTGTATTCTAGGCCCAACCGTCGACGGACAGCTCGAGTTGATTATCGAACAAAGTAACAAGGACCGCTCGAGATATCGGCAAACAACAAAACGCTAATGCAGACGAGTCATCAGAACAGACAGATAATTGTTCGTTCGTCAGAACAGATAATTGTTCGAGCAGAAGATTTATCGACTGCTCGAGCGCTCCGTGTATGTTTTTGCAAAGACAGTAATTTTTTACAGGAGATAGGGCTATGTACCTTGCTATGGCTATGTACCTTGACGACTGTCCCAGCGCCCTCATGCCCGATGACGATGGGCTCGGTGAGTCGGTCGGCGCCACACTTTCCCGAGCTGTACAGCTTCACGTCCGACCCGCAGATGCCCACACATGACACCTCAATAAGCACCTCTAAACGAAAGAAGAAGTAGTGAGGTTAGATAGAAGAATTGTCCGTGAAACCGTAGTACTACGTAGTACTATCTATTCTGTGGTGAAACTCTAAGACCTGATTGAAGAGAGGAAAGTGAAAGGCCTTGCAGTAAGACTACATTCAGCGGGAAAAGTAATTAAGCTATTCAAAGTTTGCGATGCGTTTCAAGGGAAATGGTTAATCACTTGGAAGCAGCAGACGCAGGTAGTAATTTTATAACATCACGCGTACCTATCTATTAAGATAACTAATTACGAAATAATTAGTAAGTCTGTAATAGTAGTATGTAGATTAATGTTACGTATTACATTTACGAAGGTAGATATTATTATGTTAAGTAGGTACTCACCGTCATCAGTTATCTCTGGAACTGGCCACTTCTCCTGTAAATTGAAAAAAATATCTATACTTACAATAAATTTCTTATGACTTTTACCACAGCACCAATAAAAAAAAAGAAATCACTTACAATCCTAAGATCCAATGGACCATGGAGTACCGCGGCGTAATTTTCCGTCATTTTAATTCAATGTTTCTTCACTCACTGAAGAAGTCATCCCATCTTACATAATATCAAGATAATTTACATAAACAAATAATGTCTATCTTCTCATACCACGTTATGTACTTACCTAAATATTATAGTGATAATGAAAATATAATAATTATTAAAAACACTCGTTTACTGCGACTTGTAGTTGTTCGCTGTTAATTTGTTATTTGTTATCAGGTTATCACTGAGAGGTGGAAATGTCATTGGGGAATGGTTTACTTAAAGTTCTATAACATTATTGATCTAAGGTTCTATAACACTGTTCTACTATGTCGAAGAATTTAGAAAAAATATACCGTTTACTGACCCGCATTCTGGGGGATTATCTATTACATACTTAACACGTTCACTGCTGAAAACACAACTGTCGTGTTTTTCATAACTTGCCACGAGTACGAATTACATATCGCATTACCGTGGAACCTGCAGCGTTGCACATACCATTGCGACACCATAGAAACAGCAGCGTTGCATTTATTATTGCCACAGCGTGGAAACTGCAGCGTTGCACCGACCTACTTGCAGCCAGTGGCGTGATTCTCTAGAATCGCCGCGCTGCGTCAGCTCGCCGCGTGGGAGCGGACACCGACATCGACACCGCGCGAGGGGACCTGCGTCACTCTTTACTCATACTTCGAGTAGGAGACACATATCCATCTTTAGCTTTAGGAATTATTAATTATTAATTATTGTAATTTTAACTTTTAGAATAAATTAGTTGTTTCTAATTTTGGTTTTTTTTAAGTCCTTCGGCTGTCGCTCGCATAATTGGCGCAGTCGGTAGGATCTAGAATCAGTGCGCGTCGGTTAAAAATCGTCGAAAATCGTCAAAAATCGCCGAAATTCGTTATATGACTTAACGCCGATCGTCGCTGACAGGCTCCTCAGCCCTAATCTAGATTCGAATCTACGCGAGCGCGTCACCGAGGACCAGTATCCAGCCATCGATACGCGGAGGAAACCAGAATGAAACTGTAAGTACGCAGAAACTTTCTTTTTGTGTTGCTCCTTCCTAGCTCTTATCCTTGTGTTATAAGTACCCAAGATTTTTCATCCCAGGAATAGGGTTGACCGGGAGACTGCATCACGCCAGTCTCGCCGCAATAGAGAGTTAGATAGTTTAAGAGAAATCGATTCAGATTTAAATTTAGATTTATTATTTGTAAAAATGCCTTACGATCCGGATATGATTTTTAAAGCCTTGCGGCCTGTCCCGGATTTTGATGGTAATCCGAATATATTGACTAGGTTTATTAAAATATGTGATCAAATAGTTGCAACGTATATGAGCCTTGACCCCGGTAGTGAATTACCTAACTTGTGTCTTTTAAACGGTATATTAAATAAAATAACCGGGCCTGCGGCTACAATTATCAATTCTAATGGCATCCCTGATAACTGGCTAGGAGTTCGCGAATCCCTCATTAATAATTTTGCAGACCAGAGGGACGAAACCGCGTTATACAACGACCTCTCCTTGGCCACGCAAGGGCATAAGACCCCACAGGAATTTTACGGTCATTGTCAGACGTTATTCAGCACGATTATGACATACATTACGTTGCATGAAAGCCTCCCTACAACTATAGAGGCTAAGCGCGCGCTTTACCGCAAGCTTACCATGCAGGCTTTCGTACGTGGTTTACAAGAGCCCTTAGGCTCTCGAATTAGATGTATGCGACCGGTTACTGTAGAGCAGGCATTGGAATTTGTTCAAGAAGAGCTGAATATAATATATTTGCAGCAACGTAATAACGAAGCGCATTCAAAAGCTCAGCCATTTGTGAAAGCTCAGACTCCAATTCAAATGCCTCCTCCACCTAGACAGGCATTTCAGCCTCCCCCACACATGATGTTAGCACCCGTTAGTCAGAGGCCCATGCTTATGGCACCTCAACCTTTTAAGTTCGCTCAGCCACAGCACCAATTTAAATTTAACGCGGGTCCACAAAATCATCCCCAAAACCGAATGCCTACACGTACGCAGCAGATGTTCGGCGCACCACCACCAAATTATAACGCGCGCAGTAACGCTTTCCGTCTGCCCCCTCGTAACGCATCTCAGAATTTCGGCCCTAAGCCAATGAGTGGAGTACAACATTTCACCCCTAGGGCCCTACCCGCGACGGGATATTCTGGACACGATTGGTCTAAGCACGGCAACCCTCCACCTACGAACTATTTTAAAAGCCGTGAAATGAATTTTAATGAATGTGTAAATGACGGTGATTATGCGGATTACTACTATGAGCCTGATTATAATTATTATTATTCTGATTTTAACGAATGTCCGGTGTACACCCCTGATTATAACGAGTACGTTGACCCCGAGAGCTACGGCTCTGAAACAGCTCAGGTACATGAGTATCATGCAAACGACGCAGCTTCTGAACCGCAGCCTTCCACTAGCCAACAGGAAAATTTTCAGAAGGCTACAGGGTCAGGCAGGCAAAAATAGAGGTCAATTTACAGACTCAGAGACAGCTACCATATATTCAGACGTCAAACCCCCCATTAAAATTGCTAATAGATACCGGAGCGAATCAATCCTTTCTAAGTCCAGACGCTATAGAAAGATTTTACTCTCACGTGCCGTTAGATTACGACCCATTTGAAGTTACAAATGTACACGCGGTTAGTCAAAACGATTATTCAATCACGGTACCTTGCTTTACTGAAGTTAACGACAACGAACCGATTAAACTTTTTGTGTACAAATTCCATAATCATTTTGACGGGTTAATTGGTCTTGATTTATTAACACGATGGGAAGCAAAAATTGACTTAAAAAGGCTATGTTTAACTACAAAGTCCGCGGTGAACCAAATTTTACTGTACAATTCACGTAACGTTAATTTGTACGAAGATATTATTCCGGCAAATAGCACAAAATTAGTCAGATTACCCATTGATGCTCCCGATAGTGAAGTTTACATTCCAGAACAAATACTGTGTAACTGTGTTATTCATGAATGCGTAACCCGCGTGGTTCAAAGTAGGGGTATATTAGAGATCGAAAACCCGAACGAAAATGACGTCGTATTTTCTTTAGACCGCCCGGCTCACGCGGAGCTATTTAATATCGAGTGCACGCGAACCGGAAAACTACCCGGCCGCGCTAAAGAAGTCTTAAAGCGACTTCGCACCGATCATCTTAACGAGGAAGAAAAGGCTAATTTGACGGCTCTTTGTACAAAATATTCTGATGTTTTTTATATTGAAGGTGAAAATTTAACTTTCACCAACCAAGTTAAACACCGCATTCGCACAACCGATGAGGTACCTGTCTACACAAAGAGCTATCGCTACCCTTTTGTTCATCGACAAGAGGTCAGTGACCAAATTGACAAAATGTTAACTCAAGGTATCATCCGCCCTTCCGAGTCAGCATGGAGCTCACCAATTTGGATAGTTCCTAAGAAGGCAGACGCCTCGGGTAAACAGAAGTGGCGTCTAGTGGTTGATTTCCGCAAAGTCAACGAAAAAACCATAGATGACAAGTACCCTATCCCGAACATAGCGGATGTTCTGGATAAGCTAGGGAAGTGCCAGTACTTCACCACCCTGGACCTAGCCAGCGGCTTCCATCAGGTAGAGATGGATCCCATCGACATTTCGAAGACAGCATTCAACGTGGAACATGGCCACTTTGAATTTCTCAGAATGCCTATGGGATTAAAGAACTCACCATCCACCTTTCAAAGGGTGATGGATAATATCCTCAGAGGGCTCCAGAACCAGATCTGCCTGGTGTACCTTGATGATATTATTGTGTTCAGCACCTCCCTGCAGGAACACATGACCAACCTGGAGATGGTGTTCCAGAGACTTAGGCAATCCAACTTCAAAATACAAATGGACAAGTCCGAGTTTTTGAAATTGGAAACGGCTTATCTGGGTCATGTTATTAGCAGTGAAGGCGTGAAACCCAACCCGGATAAGATAGCAGCAGTCGCGAAGTACCCGATTCCTAAAACGCCTAAAGAAATAAAACAATTTTTAGGCCTCTTAGGATACTATCGGAAATTCATACCGGATTTCGCACGAATAACGAAACCCTTAACTCAGTGTCTAAAAAAAGGCAAAAGGATCACCTTTGACCCTGAATATGTTAAGAGTTTTGAAAAATGCAAAACTTTACTAACAAATGATCCGATACTTAAATACCCTGACTTTGACAAGGAGTTTGTCCTTACCACCGACGCTTCTAACGTCGCTATAGGCGCTATTCTATCTCAAGGGCCTATAGGATCAGACAAACCCATTTCGTATGCTTCTCGTACACTAAACGATAGTGAACTGAACTACAGCACCATCGAGAAGGAGCTCCTGGCAATAGTTTGGGCCACTAAGTATTTTAGACCCTACCTTTTCGGAAGGAAATTTAAAATACTTACAGACCACAAGCCGTTGCAGTGGATTATGAGCTTGAAGGAACCTAATTCCAGACTCACGCGATGGCGCCTAAAGCTCAGTGAGTATAACTTCACTGTAGTGTATAAGAAGGGAAAAGCTAATACGAACGCTGACGCTTTGTCCAGGGTAGAGATACACAATGAGGAAACCAGCTCTCTCATGGTGAACTCTTCTGAAGTACCAGCAACAGAAAACGGCTCTACAACTATGACGGCTCACACCAGTCAAGAAAATCCTATATTGGAAATCCCCATAACCGATGATCCGTTGAATAAATTCCACCGCCAGATAGTTTTCTCAATAGTTAGTGACGTTAAAAGGCGACCGGCAGTATCAAAACCATTCGAAACTCACACACGTGTTTCTGTTCAAGTTACCGAGAATAATTTAGAAACGGACGTTATTAATGCTGTCAAAGAATATGTTACCCCAAAAATTAAAACCGGAATTTTAATCGATCCCCCGTTAGGTATGTACTCAATAATTCCCATAATACAAAATCATTTCAAAAGCTCCTCAATGAATCTCGTTCTTGCTAAAACCGAGCTCGAAAATGTTAAACCTTATCTCAGACAACAAGAAATTATTAGGCACTACCACGATGGTAAGACGAACCACAGGGGCATTAACGAATGCTACCTCTCTCTCTCTAGGAAATATTACTGGCCAAAAATGAATGAGCAGATAGCCAAATTCATCAACGAATGCACGGTGTGTGGCCAGGGGAAATATGATCGGAAACCCGTCCAACAGCGATTTAATATAGTACCGCCTCCTAGTAAACCTTTAGAGATAGTCCATATGGACTTATTCACGGTAGACGGTGAAAAATACGTAACATTCATGGACGTATTTTCTAAGTATGGCCAAGCTTACCACCTACGCGATGGCACAGCTATCAGTGTGCTACAGGCTTTATTAAAATATTGTACACACCACGGTTTGCCTCTTACTATCGTAACAGATAACGGTACGGAATTCACCAACCAATTGTTTTTAGAATTTTTGCGCACACATAACATTAACCACCACAGAATCCTCCCTCATTCGCCTAACGACAACGGCAACATAGAACGATTCCATTCTACTCTACTTGAACACCTGCGGCTTCTAAAACTCCAACGTAAAGAAGAACCAGTAGTAAACTTAGTGCCCTATGCGATTATCGCCTACAATAGCTCTGTTCACAGCTTTACTAAATGCAGACCGTTTGATTTAATTACAGGTCACTTTGACCCGAGAGACCCTATTAGTATAGATTTGACACAGCATCTACTGCAACAGTACACCCAAAATCATAGAGATCAGATGCGACTAGTTTACGAAATTATAAATGACTCAGCCCTGCATAATCGTACGGTTTTAATCGAAAACAGAAATAAAGACAGAGAGCCCGAAATTCAATACGAACCGGAACAGCAGATTTTTATTAAAAACCCGCTTGCTAGTCGACAAAAATTAGCACCGAGATATACTAAGGACACGGTCCTTGCTAACTTGCCCATACATATCTACACCTCAAGGAAACGTGGTCCTGTAGCCAAAGCTCGCCTTAAGCGACTGCCTAATAGCGCTAAATTGTTTCAGAATACTGCTGATGATGCTGGTGCATCTAGTTCACATGCAGGAGATAAGACTGGAGAGTCTTAGCGACGGCCCAGGACTCCTGCCGTATAAATTAGGTCAAACTCGTCTAATTACGCATTATCATAGCTTCCTACAGTACATTCAAATTGATAACATAGAAAACAAAGCGCTTGCGGTCAAGTTACAGTTATTGGAGTTTGAAGAGAAACTTAATAATGATACGTTAGCATTGTATGAGCTACAAATTAACTACCTATCGCATAAAATTAGTAAAGTTTTAAATCATTTAAAAGGTCTAGAGCCTAGCCGTGCAAAGAGAGGTCTGATCGATGGTTTAGGATCCGTTATTAAAAGTATTACAGGCAATTTAGATTATCAGGATGCAATTAAATTTGATACCGCAATTAAAACTTTAAATAGCAACCAAGAAAAAGTAGTATCTGAATTTAATTCCCACATTAGCCTCAGCAAAGAATGGATGACGCAACATAATGACGTCCTCGATCAGTTAGTTAAAAATCAACAGTCTATTAATTGTACTTTGGAACTTTTATTAAATAGTAATGCTTTTAAAGAAGATAACCTCGTAAAGTACGCTCAATTCGCACAGCTTTTAACCATTATCACTGAAAATGTAGACGATTTATTATCGGAAATAAGTAGAATAGAAAATATATTAGCTCTTGTGCGCGCTTTAAGCACGCACCATTCTATGGTAGATATAGATACTTTAGGTAAGATGATAGATAGACTTCGTTTAATATACGGAGATAGTAGAGTGTTAAGTTTAGAATTACGCGATTATTATAGTATTATAAAACCGGGGTCCTACTTCGCTAAGAACCAGATTGTAATAGTTTTCAAAATTCCCATAGTTAGTACAGATACATTCGATTTCTACAAACTCTCTATTGCTCCTAATAGGTTTAATCAAATCCTTATTCCACCCTTCCCCTTCCTTGCAACCAATAAGGAAGCGTATGCGTACATGGAGGCTGAATGCCCGAAGGTAGACAACCAGTTCCTCTGCGTGGAAGACACCATCAACCGAGTTAAGAACCAGCAAGACTGCGCTCGAGATCTCGTCATCAACCACGCCCTGGGAGGAGCCTGCAACCTGACCACTGTAGAAATCAAAAATGAAGCCATGGAACAACTGGACGACAAGGACTATGTTTTGTCATTCCCTCACTCAACCAAAGTTCATCTGCGATGCGGAAGAGAAGAATACAAGCAACTTCAAGGCAGTTATCTAGTAACAGTACCACTGAACTGCAGCGTGATGACGTCAGAGTTTACGATAGCCAACGAGAATAACCAAGTATCCGGCCAGCCCCTGTTAATCACGGACATTTCATATAACTTCGAACAGAAAATTGCAACTGCACACAAAATTACACTTCAATCCATAGACCTGAGGAAGCTGCATAAAGCTTACAACCAAGTCATGATGCAGCCGCGCTTGGAACGAGACGCCGTGGAAGCCAGCACATTTTATCACACCACCATCCCTTTCTATGTGGTATTACTCGCTGTATTCGCACTTATTCTTATAGCGATTTCTCGACGATTCAAACTATGCAAGTACAAGAAACCTCAACGCCCTGATGACCAGACATCTACGAAGCATGAATATGAAGATCCTGAAAACCCTGCGGCTTACCCAGCAACTTTTTCACTAAAAGTTGGAAAATAGTTGCTGATCTGCGGGTGGAGAAATTACATATCGCATTACCGTGGAACCTGCAGCGTTGCACATACCATTGCGACACCATAGAAACAGCAGCGTTGCATTTATTATTGCCACAGCGTGGAAACTGCAGCGTTGCACCGACCTACTTGCAGCCAGTGGCGTGATTCTCTAGAATCGCCGCGCTGCGTCAGCTCGCCGCGTGGGAGCGGACACCGACATCGACACCGCGCGAGGGGACCTGCGTCACTCTTTACTCATACTTCGAGTAGGAGACACATATCCATCTTTAGCTTTAGGAATTATTAATTATTAATTATTGTAATTTTAACTTTTAGAATAAATTAGTTGTTTCTAATTTTGGTTTTTTTTAAGTCCTTCGGCTGTCGCTCGCATAATTTACGGCAAAACACAACTGTTGTGTTTGTGGTATGGGAAAACACTATGGCGCGTGCAGAGCCGCACCCGTGGCTAGACACGCCAAACGGCTCAGCGATCAAAGTGTTAATTATACTTTAATTACTAGTAGGTGGGTCATGGCCGTTGGTAGGATTAGATTAAATAAACTACCTACTGGGTAAGTACTTATAGTAGTATAGTACTTATTGGCTATTTGTACCTTGGGTAGACATCACTACAGCGGTACTCACTAACCTATGTGCGGATACTCGCAGCGGGAAAATCACCCGTGTAGTATGGCCCTAAAAGAGATTCAAATTTGGTTTTTTTTTTATACGTTCAAGTAAGATCTAGAGTTACCCGGACTAGCTACTCGGCGAGCTGGAAACATTATGTCTCGCGACTGCAGCGGAGCTTTTTTTGTGGCGCGGGCCCTATACTTACCGTCTTTAGCCGCGTTGTCAAACGGTAGTTACTTGTATACTACTGACTTACTGCGGTAGACTAAGTATAACCTTTTTCCTGTAAAGTCTATCGTCATCGTCACCATATATCCGCCCCTGCTGAGCAAAGCACGGGCCTCACCTCACCTTACTTTCACGAGGAGGACAGCCTATGTGTAGATTGTGTATGTATGTTAGTAGGCAAGGCATTTCTACTTATTCTTGCAGGTCTACCATCGGGGTTGCCAACGGGTTTCAAATAAAACATTGACAAATAAAACAGTAAGTAATTATTTTTATTTATTTTCATATTGTACTCATAACTCTTAACATTGAATATTATAAATTTCGATGACTTACGGACTAAAATCGAATGTCAATATTGTGTATATCCAAATACATACCTACTAAAAACTATAACAATAACCCTGTTTAATGGTTTCTAAAAAATAACAGGTTGTATACCCTTCTAAAATGAAAACGCTGGTGATGATGAAAAAATGGTGTATCGGCTTAGGAACGTTCTTCCGCTTCTAATCCTAGCGTTAAAAAAGGAAACAAAATCTTTCCTTCTCTTGCTAGAGCTTCCTAACGTTTAAGCCTTTCTTTCTATCCCTCCAACTTGCTAGAACGTTTTAGGATTTTCTAGAACATTCTAGAAATTGCTAGAACATTCTAAAACTTTCTACAGTTGCGGCACTAGAACTTGGTCGGGTTGTTGGCGTCCCGCGGCTGCACGTGGATCATGACCTTGATCCCGGCGCCCTGGCGCGCCACCTCGTAGGCCTCCAGGGTGTCCTCGAGCTCGAAGTGGTGCGTCACCAGCGGCTTCACGTTGATCTTGCCGCTAGCCACCATGGCCAGGGCTATGGGATACCTGGGGAAGTGGGGAGATTAGGGATCAAATTAATCCTAGCTAATATTATAAATGCGAATGTGAATGTGTGTGTGTGTGCGAATGCTGTTACGCTTTCACGCTCAAACCACTAAACGAAAATTATGTGACACAGCGAACGACCTCGTAAAGGCGGCTCCTCCAGCCACGCGCGATGCGTTGCAGTCCACACTAAGCGCAACAAATTCTTTAGTTGGTACGTTGGCTATCGAGTAGTGTAATTCAATTTTAGATTTACAATGATAGAATGTAGCTGCAACACCAAATGTATCCTCCGATTTTGTTAATTGCTAATTTAAAGACGTATTCACGTCAAAAAATACCCCAGAATCAACTTACTCGTTTACGTATCGGAAGATGCCCCGGATGTCGACCTCCCTCGCTAGTGCTCCCGCCAGCGGCACCGTCTGCTCCGTCGCGCCCATGCCCACCAGCACCGCCACGCCCCCGCTCTTTGTCGCCTGCGACAAATGGACAACATTAAATTACGCGGACGACAAGATAATCCTTCGTAGCGACAACAATGTAAAAAGCTGATGGTAACAGATACTTATATGCAACGGTTACGATTATATTTTGCAAGACCAAACGCGGTTAGTTGGAAACAAAATCGGACGCTCCCGACGGTGATACGGTATGTGTGGAAAGTTTTCGAATCCGACCCTAACGAATCATTCCCGATCTGACGCATTCGAAAAACGACTTTCCGACACTTGTGAATAGGAGTACTGGGTGTAGTGCTATCTATTCTGTGGTACTGGCTACATAATAGCTCGGATGGCCGACTCACCAAGAGCGACAGTCGCACGGTGGCCTGCGCGCCGCTGGCGTCGAAGGAGACATCGGGCTGCGCACCCAGCAGTTTGTGGACCGTCTTCACGAGCTCTTCCTCGTTGGATTCGCGGCTCACTAGGATCGTTTGGTCGGCGCCTAGCTCCTTAGCGAAGTCCAGTCGCGACTGGAGGACGTCTGGAAATGAAGTACCATGGGATAAAATCCTGGATAATTTTGGTCAAGACGTCGACAGTGCTTGTTTATCACAAAGAACTAAATGCGAGAACGCGCGATGTTGACTAAATTAGCTGCCTGATTACATAAAACTTTGCAGTGGCAAAGCAACAGCGATCACTACGCGATCAGTTGCAAAATTACAGAACTGCAACAATTTTGCCTTTGACAACAAAGACCGCAAGATTTACGTGAGTTACAAGTCTGTCGTGAGATTCGTAATAGGTTTAAAATACTCTTGGCTATAAAGAGCCGCGTCTCACCTGTGATGAGCACTTTACTGGCGCCGTAGGCCTTCGCCGCAAGCATGATGAGGAGCCCGATGGGGCCGGCGCCCAGCACGAGGACGGTGTCTCCCGCGGTGATGCCGCTGCGGCGACACGCGTGGACGGCCACTGATAGGGGCTCGAGCAGCGCGCCTTCTTCCATAGACACGTGGTCAGGGAGTCTGATATAGAGGCAATCGATTATTGCAGAGTGCGTGATTGATTTGTTCTATGTGCCGAGAAGTGTAGCAGTAACAAAGAGAGCTGCGTTTGTGATTTCTTTGCAATTTAAAATCCAGAATGTAAATATCCGCATAAGCATTAGAGTTCTCAGAATCAGTGACAATGGGCAGAAAACTTTCTCGTACAACACGTATTACTGAGAACCAGCCGATGAGATAGAACGAAGACTTTGACTTCAATTGACGAAGAAAGAGCCACTGAGTCCTAACAGCTACCAACCAATCGTTGTGACACGACGACGGCGATGACGACAGGAAGCGTCTGGCTTTGCCTCGCAGAACTCGCAGAACAGTTAGAACAGAAAACAACTCACTTGTAACAGAAGTCAGCGGCGTGCTTGTAGAAGCGCGCCAGGTTGCCGTGGACGGGTGGGGTGGCGCAGAAGACCATATCAGGGCAGAGGTGGTAGCGGCCCGTCTTGCAGAACTCGCAGTAGCGGCACGGCACGCCCGGCTCTATGGCCACGCGGTCGCCCACTTTCAGATTCTTCACTTTCGGCCCCACCTGGAAACGTAGCGAAACTTTACAGCGTGGTTCTATAACACAATTCTTGCATCCAATTGTAAGTTGTAAGGTACCCTAAACCGATCACCGCGTTCGACTTCTGGCCTTAGGAAATAGTAGAAACAGCTTTGGAACTAGGCCTTTGCTCGCGGTACTATGAACTTGGTATTGATTGTTTTTTATTATATTTGACTGAGTGACGAGACCAGCAAGTCTTTGACCTGATAGTAAGCGCTACGCCTGCCCATAACAGTCACAGCACCATCCAGAACCCTGCATTGCAGAATCCTGCGCGGCATTGCACTGCGCTCGTCACCCCGAGACATCGGCTCTAAAGTCTCATATGCCCAGTTTTGGCAATAAACAATCTTTATTCATCTTCTGATTCTTAAACCGGGCTTTGTTTTTTGTTTGTATATCGTACCCAATCAATCAAATCGTAACATGATAAAGACTTTTTCGAGGATGAATGATAATTTTTTTTGCTGTGTGTAAAATGCATAAATTACATAATAGTTTAATCAAACATCAACCAAGTAGGTAGGACTATATTCGCAAGAATTCGGTAGATTTCCATTACACTCTTTACGTTAGAAGGTAAACAAGTATTTTTTATCAACTTTATTTGTTATTCAGAATGCGGTGTAGGTATTAGGGATGTTATTATTAGAGTATTATTAGGGAACCGAAGTCGGAGTCGGAGTTTTTATATTTGGTTTGTCGGTACCGGAGTCGGAGTCGGAGGTGGTGGTAGAAGATTGATGTGTTAAGGGCAGACCTCATAAAATTAAATAGTGTAAACGTTATTCAATTAACCTGTTTAATTCCAATTAAACAGTAATAAGCTTACTTGACATGAGCAAAAAATATTCATGTTATGAATAACTTAGCAAATTAAATCAAATGAATTGTCTATCAAAGTAGCTAGACCTCCGATTTAAAGGTGTCGGAGCCGAAGTCGGAAGCGGAGGTGTAATACCAATCGGAAGTTCCGACTTATCGGAGTCGGAGTCGAAGCTTCGTAACATGTACCTGTATCTACATCATGTACATGTACCTGTATTTATACAACGCTTTCCTTATCATCTGCACTTGCTTTTGTTTTATTATTATGTAAGTATAACAACTTACATATAAAATTACTATAATATTATGAATTTACCTAAGCTGTAAAACAGTTTATGATCCTTATCAGACCGTTTAGAAATATAATATTATAACCACAAAATAATAAAACTATTTAGCGTTGTAAAACTGCTGCTGGTTAAGGAATATGGAATATTGTTATGTAAACTTTGAACCACGTTATTATATCATCAACCTATATCGTCCCACTGTTAAGCACGGGTCTCCCCACACTTTCGTGAGGAGGGTTAGGCCATAATCCATCACGGGGGCCCGGTCCGGATTGGTGGATAACATAATCTACCTCAGAAATAATTTTCGGGTAGGTGAGTGGGTTGTGATATGAGTAATAAGTCTAATAAAAAATAATATTCCAAACAAGCAGAAACATAAGTGCAAGTACTTCTTTTATTTTAGTCATTATCTGCGATTTGTCAAAGTGTATGTGGCCCTTAGCCCATTTTTCAGAAAAATTACACCGGATACCGATTTTTGAATCTCATCATCAGGTGATATATTTTACCAAATTGGCCGGAGGGGCGGCCATTTTGTCACCGCATATGATTAAAAAAACCGGTGCCCAGTTTCTAACCGACTATAGGCCCTGTATCATAGAATCTATCTGACAAAAAAAAAACATCATTATCTTATGCTCTTTGGGTATAAAAAAGCCTTGGAGGCAACTAGCACTGCCTGGAATCCTGGATAAACTATTGTAATCAACCAACTTGTTGCTATGGGCGTATTATCGAAGACCACACAAAGGGTACGTATTTACTATTTACGTAGTACGTGCTTATCTTTATTATATAATTATTGTGTATTTAAATAACGCCAGTACGAAGCAGATAAAAAAATAGCTAACATATCGTTGTATTGTTTACACGTACTCACATAATGTACTCCTAGGTAGTTGGTTGAAATTGAAAGTCTTTATTATTACTAGTTTCACTAGCGGGTTTTTATACGATTAATTTTGGAGGTGTGCGTCTGCGACTGTTCATAATGCGACGTTTACTGGCTATTAACTCTTAATTTGCAAATAAAATGAGTTCAATCATAGTTCAGGGTCAGAGAGCGCGACTCTGACGTCAGGAGTGGCGATCGCGGGCTTGCCGCGGGTGTGTCCGTGTGTATTCTACCACGGTAATATCGCAGTGTATATTATTTATTGCGCTGTGGTAATATCACTTATTCTGTGGCTTTATGATGGTATTTGTTCGAACGTTTAGGTATTTGTGTAGACACTTCATGGAACAAGTTTACCCCATACTTGTTTTGTTTGATAAGAGTTTATGTTGTAGGTAGCTGTAGGTATCTAGTTAATTACTTGTCGCGCTAGGTACTCAACTAAAAGGTTTAGATATAAATTGACTTGTTGGCACGATGGTCATTCGAGCGTAGTGCCAGCATCAGTAGAAAAATAGTCATACCAAAGAAGAAAGTATTCCCGAACTTCGCAAAAAATAATTTGAGAAGGATAAAGAGTTTCGAGGTTTCCGAAAAGCCAGCACTATATTTTCTCTCCAGCTTCCTATCCCCATATATTGAATAAGTATAAATGAAGGCATTATTCTATAATAATATAGCGTTCACTTATTTTTGTACGAACAAGGTATAGTTAGGTAGGAGCGCGGCTAAAATATTCTACAATTAAACTGTCATTGGATAGGTAATGTAATGAATATAGAATAGCAGCATTTTGGAACTGGATAGCCTTGAAAGTTGTGCAAAGTATTGGACATTTGATTATGTGAGGTACCTACATATCATCTGTCTATCATCGCGTCGTAGAAGTAGCAACGCGTGGCATACTGTCTATAAATGCCAAAATATACTATAGAAGATTCGGCGGCCTCATCGTATCCCATTTTCGGGACTGAAGTGTCAGTAGTGCACTTTCGACTCGAATATGCCGACGTTACCTGAGCCAGGTCTCTGACGACCTCGTGCCGCATGACCATGGGCACTTGCAGCATGAAGTGCCCGCACGCCCCGGACTACTATTGCCTAGTGAAGTCCGACCCGCAGATGCCGATGCAGTACCTGCGCAGTATCAAGTCTCGGAACACAATCTGGAAGTATTATTAGTTTACCTTAGCCACGACTCCGGCGGCTTCGTGTCCCATGATCATGGGCTCCTTTAGCAGGAAATGTCCGCACGCTCCGGACTGCCAGTAGTGCACGTCCGAGCCGCAGATGCCGACGCAGTCCATGCGCAGTAGGACCTCTGCAAAGAGCGTTAATAATAGGTACAAAAAAACCAGTCGGTTTCTAAACTAATTCTTCTTAAATCTTATTCCGAATCGGATTCTGTCAGCGGGAGCTATCATAAGAGTTTATCCCATTTGATACTTTATGATTTCCACTACCCCTGGGAACCGATATTATTTGAATCTTATTCGGTGACAAAATGGCCAATTCTAACAGATTTCTTATAGATCGGCCATTTTGATAAAATATGTCACCCCGTGAAATTGAAACCTCGGTGCCTTATTTTCTGTGTTGCCTACAACTGCGCTACCAATAGGTATAGCTTATAGTTTGACATTACGTAGTAGTTTATACAAACATCGTGAGGAAACATGAGAATATTTTCGGCCAATCCGGACCGGGCTCCCGTGGTGGATTATGGCCTAACCCTCCTCACGAAAGTGAGGGGAGACCCGTTCTCAGCAGTGGGATGATATGGGTTGACGATTATACAAATATTTAATACTAACCATCTTCGGATATTTCTGGTATGGGTGTTTGTTCCTGTAAAAGATAACTTTGTTTTAAAAACGCCATAGCAATGTTTTAATCTAGAGATGGGCGGTCACTCCGGCAATATCTGCCACATTATACTGACCATTCTGTCAATTTTATTTTAATAATCTTGCTATGTAGTAAATCTAGCTAGAACCTGGGTTACCTGGGTAAATGCATAAATCGTTCGAGGCCCAAAAACTGAGTATAACATTGTAAAATTACTTTGAACGATAAGACCGCCCATTGTATTACCCTATGTTTATCAATTGTAATTTTTCTGTATTGCCTGTATTAGTTTTGGTGTGCAATAAAGAGTTTTCGATTCTATTCTATTATTTTTTAGTTGTCTGTCAATAAAAAGAAATATTAAATTTATTTGGTACTTAAACCTATCGATTTGGTTTTATATCTATTTCGTGACTATAAAAATAACGTGAAATAGGTAGGTGTATTATAATATTATTATAACATCATTCGTCATTCTGATAAGATTACCTAGGTAGTACCTATTATGCGTGTTCTCTTGCTCTTGATAATTATGGTTCCATCCATGATTATCAACTTCTCATTGCATAACCTCTTTTTTACAAGTAGGTAAGTAACCATAATACATGATAATACTGAGAGAATATATATATATATATAATATATATATATATTTATATATATATATATATATTTGTTTTATTCTAGTTTTAAGTTTTCTTTGTTCTGTGGTGTTTCAATAAAGAGTTTATCTATCTATCTATGTCTATTTTCTTTTGGCAAAAAATATTGTTTAATATTTAAGTGCAATTTTTTAATGGTTTTAATTCTTAAGGTAATATCAATTACAAATGATTGGTCTGAATAAATATTGTGATAAAGTTAACTTGATACCAAAAGTCAAGAGTTATGTTAGAAGTCGGTGGGAAATGTTCTCAATTTAAAATAAATTGATATCCGCAGAAAACATATGCACAGGGGTTGACATCAATATTGATCGAATGAAAAACAACCGCAATCGACTTGGTAACAGTTTAGCAGTGTGCGACAAAAAGCACACAGAGACAACTGCATTGACCAATACAAAGCGTTAAAATCTTCTTAAAATAACATATAGGTTACTATAGTAACTGTCACGAAAGCGAATTTTCCTCATTACGTTCACTGTGGCAATGAACAAAGTCAATAAAGGAAAAAGTTCTTACCAGTCTCAAATCCTTGGGCTTGTAAAGAACCGCGGTTAGGTTGTCTGTAGCCATGGTACGTGCGTTCTCGTCGAATGTTGCCGAGTTACTGATTCGATTGAATGAATGAATGATATAGCGAGCGCCAAGCAGCCAGCAGCCGGCCGGTACGGCATACAAGCTATTATGTACCTACAAGCTTACATAATAACCAGGAGGTGTGTCTAACTAAACGTTGTTTACGTTCTATAATTTTGAAGTAGGTTTCTGTGGAGCGGTCCATCCTCCTTGGCATTCCTCAATGTTACGGTGGGGTCAAGGTCACGTCGTGACATATTTACTCCACACTTGTCTTACAATTTTACACTTCGCTTCCCACCTTTCGTCACGCACTAAGTACGGTTTCAAATCTGGAGGTCGATTTTTGAATCTTATTCGGTGACAAAATGGCCGATTAAGACTCCAAATAAGTTAATAAATAAGAATATTATATATTTGAAAATATTGTGCCTATAAAATTGGTACTGTATGTCTGTATATATTTTCACATCATGTAAAAATTACTAAGCTGAATGCAATGCAGTTTTCACTAATTTATAGCTTCATAAATTATAACTATCCAGGAATCCGTATTTTTGTGCAATTTAGCTTATATTTAGCAAATACCTTAGTTGTAATGCACGTTATAATGCACCTAACATATTCACTTTTTTTTAATTTTAACTTATTACAAAATAAACTTCATCAAAATGGCCGTTTTCCAATAGAAAATCGGTGAGAATCAGCCACTTTGTCACCGAATGAGAATTACTCGTAAAAATCGTTGCCCTGTACTAATTACAAGTATTTAAGTTCCCAGATAATGAAGCTTTTTAGACACTATAATAATATGATTGATAAAATATGCTAAATCTGAATTCCGTTTATTTACATGCACATGGGATAGGTAACGCATAGGAGCATCGATTTGAAGTATGCAAAGCAACTAACGAAACCAGATTTGGCAACCAACGACTTCACACGATGTCTCTGGCGCCGCGTGTCATGTCGCGTGACTAGTGGGACACGTGTCCCACGTAATTATATCTACTATCCTATCCTACTTACATAGATTATAAATGTGAAAGTTTGTGAGAATGGATGGATGGATGTTTGTTCCTCTTTCACGCAAAAACTATTGAAGGGATGTGAATGAAATTGGAACACTGATAGTTTATAGCCTGGATTGAGTGATAGGGTACTTTTAAAAGCGAAAAAATGATTGTAAAGGGTTGAAATAGGGGGTGAAAGTTTGTATAGAAGTTTCATCATTTTTGTAGCTAGAAGCTTAAAGATTATTTTTTAGGCTTTTGATTAGATATATATGATAAATATTTATGACATTTAAAATATTACATTTAAGGGGGTGAAATAAAAGTAAGGGATGAAAGTTTGTACTTATGGAAATGTGTAAGGTTTCGGCTAAACCACTGCATCGATTTTAAAAATTCTTTCACTAATGGAAAGCTACATTATCCGCGAGTAACATAGGCTTTATTTAATCCCCGCATCCCCACGGGAACGGTAACTACGCGGGTGAAACTGCGAGGCGCAGCTAGTAGGTACATAAGTATAAATGTTGGCGGCCAATCGTATTATCCGGCAGATCGTAATATGGCGCCATTTCATGTTACTAATGAAGGTCAATCAGATCATACCATTTACCATTTTTTCATTTCATTTAGTTTCGGTTACCAACGGATAACTCTTTCATTTTGACCTGCATAAAGTCTCAAATTCATCTTCATCATTATCTTCGTCTTAGGTACGTTCATTGATATGATTGATAAATGCATTGTTACTATCGGAACCGTGTCACTATTTGTTATTCGGTGACAGAGACTTGTTTATCACTAGGGAAAAATACTGTCCGCTATCGTGGATAAATAAAAGATTTTAGGTAGATATTTATCATAATACTAAAAAACTAGTTAATATGTTATTAAGCTCCCTTCATTCTTGCTTCGGCATTCTGGTTGGACTTGCTTTTATCTTATCTAAAGACTGTTGATTTGTGTATTGCCAAGGCCAAAATTCGATATCTATAGGACGAATATTTTGCGCATAACTAGATATGTAGGTATTTGATATTATCGTATTATTGTCTGTTGGCGCTATCTGAGCTTGTCGTTTTAATAAACTCGTCAATGAGCGATGATTTGTCACTGTCGGTTTGCAATTTGCATTGCATTTCATTACGTCCGAGACACACAAAAGCGGTGCGATGCGACGCGACGTCGCAACGCTAAAAATAACATAGCGATCCATTGATTTCCTAAACATACAGACGTTCAGACAAACTTTTACATTTATAATATACGAGTAGGTGCACTTATCTACCTAGTTAGCCTATCTAACATCAATATCGATCATCAAAATTACATCAAAAACTCATTAAACTTGCTAAACGAGCATTTCAAAACATGCCTAACCAAAAGTGTCGAAACTGTCCTTAGATTCAGTTGGTAACTACGTAGCTAATAAATACTTAATAAAAAAATCTACTACGGAACTTATTAGGAACGGAAATTATTCATTGTGATTTGCATTGCAGATTTCCGTCTCCACTAGCATTTTTAGTGGGAACATTGGGAAAAGTAATACCCAGCGTCTCCACTGATGGTCTATCCACAGCTAAATACAGTTAGCCTTCCTTTCACAGTGACCACGCTTCGCAGTGTCTTCTGCCTGACTGTAGCATTATATCTACATCTACGTACATAAAAATCTTTGTATGTCGAATGAAGTAGAATAGTGCTGGCCTCGTAAGTTAACCCTCTGTTTTCCTCGGCGTTCCACGCAGTGCCGGATTTACCACGTAGCAAGAGTAACAATTGCTACGAGCCCTGCGTATTTAGCCTGAGCGTAATTTTTTGAGTGAAACTTATTAAGATGTGGTAAGTATATTGAATTTACTTCATGTTACAACTTTTCATACTTGATTTTTTACTACTTTACTATACGTAAGCACCCTTAGTAGATCAAGGGCTCTTTGAAAGAATTTCCTACGGGCCCCGCGCTTGCTTAATCCGGCACTGGTTCCACGTATGTTCAGGCCGCACCCACAAATGAGGCTTGGTTGCGCTTTACAAATATTGTCTTACACCCTTGATAGATGAGTTCCTTTTTCGTAGAGCTACTTGTCATGTTATGGGGGGTTATCTATAGTATTCACGGTACATAAAGAAAGATAACTCTTTATTGTTTGTATACCACCTTCAAATACAATACACACATATCTTCATTACACAGTAGGTTTTCTAAGCATGAAATACCTTCAATTATAGTCGTAGAAACGGCACGTGAGCACTTTTGTTAGATACGGCTTTGCCGGTATTGCCGAGTAAAGTATGTATTGTCATACAATACAACATGCAATATGCTCGCGTTTTTACAATAATCAACTCTGTTTGCAAATCACAATACCTAAATAAAGAACAAGATCAGAAAAAAAATTGGCAAGTTAGGACTTTCATTTCAGAACAAGTAATAAAAGTAGTAGTAGTAATCATCATCAACCCATAACGTCCCACTGCTGGGCACGGGTCTCTCCTCACTTTCGTGAGGAGGGTTAGGCCATAATCCACCACGGGGGCCCAGTCCGTATTGGTGGATAACATACCTACCTCCGAAATAATTCTCGGGTAGGTATGTGGGTTTCCTCACGATGTTTTCCTTCACCGAAAAGTGAGTGATAATTACGTACATATGTTTTACAGAAACGCATTGGTTTCTGTAAACGCACGACCTTCTGATTGGAAGGCGGACGTTCTCCCACTAGGCTACCACCGCTTAGTAGTAATAGTAAATAGAAATCAAAAGCAAATAGCAGAATACGACTATGCTGCTGTTATATCAAGTAATGTTTTCTCAACTGGTGTTCCCGCGTGGATCGTTAGCCGCGACGGCCACGCGCCTGCTGGTCACCCACGTGGGTGAATGTGAAGACTCGCCAAGAACCATCTTGACCTTAAAAGAACTGACCATCACCGCACATACTTACGACTTCTCGCTGTCCGGGGAGTTCAATATCACCGAGGATGTCGAAAATGGATGGACTGCTAGGGTACGTTCGGTTTCTAACGGAAAGTAAAGGGTAAAATCCAAGCTGATGATGGAAATCTTGGTCATACTTTCTTACTATATTGGGAGTGTAAGCTGTTTTAGGTAGTCAGCCAAAACAATCCATCTCCAAGCACAATGGTTGAAAAATCGTCATGAAATAAGACTATAACTTGACAAGAATTTATGACAGATTTATGGATCTAGTATGAATGGGCCAGCCGGTAGGGGTCGACGTAGGCGATCATGCCACGATCAAATCGAGGAAGTCCTAAGAAAAAGCGACGTCAAAAGTACTATCTATAACCGGCGAGCGTGTAGAATACAATAGAATAGAATAGAATAGAATAGAAAACTCTTTATTTTTATTTCTCTTTATGTATGAAGGGACTCAAGAAAGTGGAAGAAGCGAAAGAGGAGGATTGTCAGTATCGTAGCATGTGGCATGATGATCTGCCTACCCCAACGAGAAAAAGGCGTGACTGTATGTAGGTATGTATGTGATGAATTGCTCAAGCTCACAATTATTACTACACAGAGTAGGTGTACTACCTACTCTGTGTAGTAATAATTGTACTATTCTCTGGTACTATTGATACCTTCTAAATTTATTGTAGGTTTCGATATTGTATCACATAAAGAGGAAGACCGAAACCTTTTACTTTGCTTTTTAGTTTAGACCTCTTCAAGTGTCAGGTCATTTTATCCAGGTTTTATGAGGATAAAATGACCTTAGGTTTTGCCCCAATTAGTGTCTGATAATTTACTTCCCAGACCACGACGCAGAAGTGCCAAGACATTCGCAACACGGACACGTGCGACCATTTCAGCTCGTCCCGCGTGGTACGCGACGGCTGCGGCGACGACGACGATGCCGAGGAGATATATATCACGTTATTCCACTACGCCACGCCAAAGTAAGGCTCGTTACAGTGAGGTTTTTCTGGCAAGCCACGGTTGAGGTTTGTGTGCGCCAGGCCACGATGCTAGGTTTGTCTTTGCCATGCCAGGCCACGCCACAGTGCGAGGTTTGTCTTTGCCATGCCAGGCCAATTTGCGAGATTTGTGTGTGCCAGGCCACAATACGAGGTATGGTCCAACCAAGTAAGTAATAAAATAAGTGATGGCTAACTGTTAACTTGGTCACACCCATGTTATAGAACAACAATAATTAATTCCCGGGACAACATTATTATTATGAAAACACTTCATAGAGTCGACCTCTCATAAGATAAATATTGTTTTTACTAACCCACGATACTGTTATCAAATGTAGATAGCTACCTACGTTCTCTATAGTTGACCTCTACATTGTACTATCTTCTTCTTCGTTGTGTCGATGATCCACGGCTAGTCCGTTTTGGACCAGTATTCGGCTACTGCCACACCGGGGGCAGCAGCCTCATAAAGGTCGGTTACGGTGCAGGTTTTAGGGTACTGGGGGCACGACAGCAAATGAAGCATCGCTTGTGCTGAGGCACTACAGTCACATTGTGACTTATCCAGGACAAGATATCCCCACTTAATCAGGTTACTCTTGCAGCGGCCCACTTGGATTCCTGGATCGTACTATTAGTTAATCTGTGCTACGTTATCTTTATTTACTTAAACTAATGGAAGTAAATAAGAAGATTAATTTATTAGATAACATTCTAGCTGACCTCTATGAGCGAAGTAGATAAAGCTTTGTACCAGTCACGTGAGAGAAAATTATACAGTACAATCTCGCTAATTCGGCATTAATAAAAGAAAACGGGCCGTAAGAGTGCCAGGATATTTCGGATATATTTTTAAACATATACACGAAGGGAGGCCACCTAATTCAGTTGACTTCAGTGGTCTTATTAACGTATTTTTTCCGACGTAGGCGGCAACTTGGATGATTTACGAGTTTTCATCGGAATCGAAGGTTTGGTGATTAGCGCCACGCCTGCCCACACAGTTATAGTGCATACTGTATCCCACTGCAGGACAGTCATTAGCCAACCTCAATTCTTCCATTCTCCGCGGTCCTTCCTGTGCTAAAAGTTGTTAGCTACTTTACCCAATGCATTTTTCAATTAACTTTAATCCGACCAATGAAACATCGCATTGTTATCGAAGCCAGTTATTTTCGTCAAAATACGTATTTGCACGAATAAACAGCTGAATAAGCAGTGCAGTTGCAGTCTGCAAACAGTCAACTCATTAAGCAGCGGGCGAATGAAGGAGCTCCAAGAACACGTCGACCGCAGCCCTATCACGTAAAAATCTGCAGTAGCAAAGCGACAGGAATCACTATGCGATCGATCGCGAAATCTCACTTGAAATCATATTACGGAAACCGCCCCTGATTACGTATAATTTTGCAGTGGCTAAGCGACAGCAATCGAGTCGCAAAATGTCACATCAGAAATCATATTACGGAACCCGATGAGTTTTTGTTTAGGCATTATTTAAAAGTGAAGTTTGACAGCAATGATTAGAAGGTTTACGATTGTCGCAAGCTTGTGAGATTCGTAATAACGCAACCGATGGCAATAATATAATAACAACCATATTAAACAGCATCTGTGGAACGAAAACCGCGCTATTGTTTTTTACTTTGTAATACAGAATGCAACGACGTTACAATACTAATTATCTCGGTTTAACCCCTTTTTTTTTTTTTTTTTTTTTTTTTTTTTTTTTACCTGGGGAATGCAATTACGCATACCACCAGACCCGGGTGAGGGCCGGGTGGTTATGTGGGACTCCCCCGCCAGTCTGACGGGTATACCCACTAAACCCCAGGGTGTTCCACCGGGACGCCTTTGTTGTCGGGGCTACGGGTGCGAGAGTGGACTTCCGCAGCCCCGACGGCGTTGGTCCTCAAGGGAGAACCCCATCCCGTTGGTAGGAGTGGAGAGGAGTGCTCCACTCCGTCTAACTTTGTGAGTGTGGCGCGCGGGAACACCGCGCGCGCCGCCTCGAGGCATACGGTCTCGGTTTAACCCCTGTTTTAACCCTGACGAGCGCAGGTCAGCCTACCTACGTGGATTAGGGGGGGGGGGGGGGGGGATAGGGATGTTCTCGATCTTCCTATCAGTGGGGATAGAGTTGGCCAGTTTGGATTCTTCTTTTGGATATATGGTACCTACTAATAAAAACCAAACTACTACACCGATTTTGATGAAATTTCTATGGGACCAATCTTGACTACATATTTGTGCAGCATGGCTTCGAAACAACCCAATGATTATTATACCTAAAGCTGCGCGTCAGACCAACCTCGCAGATCTGAATCAAAATACTATGCTATTTCCTAGACTTTTCTTTTCCCAGGCTAGAATGCCCGATCCGCACCGGGGTGTACAAACTGGATAAGTACCCGTTCTTCACAGAAGACAACTTCGTGACCGTGTACGAATCCAAGATTTCCACCAGCGTGTTTGGCTACACGGTCCGTTTGGAAGGGACCACTGTGGATATGCGGAAGGTTGGCTATTTGGTATTTATCTACTGACAAGAAAAGACGTACGGCACAGACGCCTTGCCATTCCATTATTTCTTTCTAAACGTAAGAAATAAGGCGCAATTTAGAATGTCGAGGCTACTAAGGAACGAGTTCCAGTCGTCGGCATTCGTTCGACATTGCGCCTTATTTACATATGATTTGAATTAAATTTGGACGGAACGCCAACGTCTTAGCAGTATAGGAAGTTATCCTAAGGGACGAGATAGATTGACGTTACTAAACAGATGTAATAATCTACTAATTATTTCAGTTCTTCTGTGTGGAAGTGTACCTGCAAATGCTGTACATGCGAGAACACAACTGGCTCGAGGGAGCTGCAGGCACCAAGAACAAACATCCACTTAACATTCCGTCAAGCACTCAGACTCAGAACGATGAAGAAGAAGAGTAATAAAGGACATTACCATGGGATGCCTCAATAAAACCAAAGAATACAATACATACATTTATTCATCCCAGCCCCACAACCCGTGGCTCTCTCTGATCGTCTCTCTATTATCCCTCCGGACTCTAGTGGTTGCGCTGGCCTCTCCCTTCGCTACTGCCTTCTTCCGTTCCATTCTCTTCTGCTTACTTTCTAAATTCTTCTTCACTTGCTGCTTCACCACATCGGGGGCTATGGTGCTGGCTGACGTGTAGGATCGCATTGAACGGACATCAGATAGTGCCTTCTCTATCATCGCTAGGCGGTACTTTTGCGAGTTTTTATCTAGTTCACCGACTTTATCCCTTACTTCTGCCGTTTGGTCACTTCCTTCTGCCATTTGGTTGCTTCCTTCTGCAGTTTGGTCGCTCCCTTCTACCGTTTGATCACTTGCTAGTATTGTTTGTTCAGTTTTTACAGCAGTCTTGTCAGTATCATCAGCCATTTTGTTGCTGCTTACAAGTGTGGGTATCTCTTCATCTGCGTGATTTGTTTCTGAATCAGTGGTTGTCAGAGTGACAGTTTTGGTCGTGACTTCTAGAGCGGCGTTGCGTTCGTCATGCTGGATCGAAGCTTCAACCTAGAATAATTTGAATTTATATTGAGAGATGTTAATGTTTAATTTCAGGTTTTATTTATGTCGCATAATTCTCAACAAATTTACCATTTTTGGAGTATAGCAGTTAGTCATTAGCTTGCAAGACTTACCTGTTTCCTCAGTGATTCAAGATCGTCCTCCGTGTACTTGTTCCCCTGATCCACTTCTACTTCTGTGTCTTCGGCATCTGAATATTCTTCATCACTGCTCACATTTAGACCAATGCCCAGTTCCTGTAAAAATAATATCACCGTTTTTTTCTGTTTTCTGATTCTTCCAGCTAGATAGTAGGGAATCCTAGTGAGGGGTCAGGATCTATATGAATGTAATTGCGTGTGATGCATTATTTTTAAAAGGTCTTACCAATTATTCCGCTACTTTGTTCAGCAGATGGAATCCTAACAGTAGATTTCTAACAGTGACAGAATTTATGGGATACTTCGGCACTTATCGAGTTTACTCTTTTAGCTTACTCTCTATCTATTACACTTTTAGTGGTATGTTATCACTCTTTCTCTCTGTTACCCTTTTTCTATTACTACATCTTTCTCTTTCTCCCTGTACCATACATAGCCGACCTCTACAACTGCACACACATACTCCCTCCACCAAACAAATAAAACAAACATCTCCATGTACCTAAATAAACGGGAAAGTAATTCTGTCTGTCTCTGTCAATTTGCTCCCTTTATACAGCTCAACGGCTCAACGGATCTTGATAAAATTTGATATGGAGATAATATGAAGTCTATGGAAGGACATGAGATACTTTTTTTGCGATAAACTGCAGTCCGCGCGGAGGAAGTCGCGGGGAAAAGTATATTACTATTTCTATAAAACACACGCACACAGGCTCTATCCCTCTTATAAACTTACTTCCAGCAGTTCATTATCCACGTCCCGGGTTCTCTTGTAACCAGAGCACGCGACCTCAGTGTCGAGTGTGTCGTCTCGCTCGAGGTCGGAGAACTTCGGGTACAGCTCGCTCTCGTAGCCGAAGCGCTTCTTGAAGAACGCGCGGACGCATTTGACGTCGCGATCAAAGTAACTGTAAGGAGAAAGATTTGTTATCATAGTGCCTGCAACGGTGTCGAAGTTACTAGAATTTAAAATACTATCATAAACTTTAAGATCCCACATCCAAATATTCTATAAGGAATAGAATGCAAAATCTTTAAATAAATAAGTAACGCGTCAAAATCACATGCATAAATCCTGATCTCCAACAAGGATTCCCTGTACATGGGGAATCAAGAACTATGAAGACCATGCCCCCACAAACACCGAATCGAACCCGCAATCTCACCATTTTTAAAGTTTAATTGGGGTTATCGAGTACATCAGTAATACTCACAGCTCAGCGTTGTGGTGTGAAGTAGACACCATCTGAGGAAAATCTATAATAATGGGATGGTTGTCGTTGTTGATCATCACGTTGAACTCGTTGAAGTCCCCGTGAATGACTCCGCAGTTGCCGAGACGGACAATGAGACTCATCAGCTCATCATACAGCACTTCCGGCTCCTCTATTGATGATACGTGGGTCCTGGAAAGAAGAATACACCCTGGTTTTATGAATGAAGTCATCATAATCATATAAGATTCTGACTCAGATTCATTCTGTAGATTTCTGATAATAATTCTTCATTTTAGTACTTCGAGGACCACAAATACTGACACGGAGCACAACGATGTTCAAATAATGGCTGTAATAATAATTGTTCAGCTTCTACTGCTGTTTATCTCTTGTTACCCCTCGAGTGACTTTAAAGATTCCACATAATTGAGAATGGTCTATGTAAGTACCAAAGTGCTATCGGAACGCAAGCAGTAGTGTCAAAGGACTTTGAAGAGAGTTTAGCCTAACAGAGTGAAGTGTCTTAGTGACCATATAACAAATTTAAGAGCTAACTTCTCATCATCTTCAGTCTAAACACATATTATTGCTTTTACTTCTGGAACTGTTGAGAGTTGGTAACTCACAAAAAATTTATTCTAATGTCTAATATCTAATTATTCACATGCGTCCCAAGACGGCACTTATGCATGTCAATTGATTCTACCACCAGATTTGGAATACGGCCACCTGGCAAGAAACTCGATGGCAATTTTTTTCACTTACAGAGGTCCTCCTTCTATAAGATCCATAACTACACAGTGCCTGTTAAAGTCGACTGGCCTCGGCACAGGGAATCCTCTATCATATAGGGCCTTCATGTACGCAAACTCTTTGGTGGCCGAGATGCGAGACAGGTACAGCCATGAGGCGCGATTCCGGTGAGCGTGGTAGTCTCGCTTGTCTTTTACATTACGGAAGCATGTACGGCCCAGTCTGAAAACATTTTACTCTCATTACTAACGTTTCTCTAGATCTATGAGTAATAAAATTGAAGTGTATGTCTATGATTTCATAATAAATGCCAACAATTAATTGAAAACCGCTATTTATATGAGACCTTATTATAAACAACAATTTTTAGAATTTTTCTAATAGAAAAATTAGTCTGTTTGACGAATAGCTCTATTGGCTCCAAAACTGCTCAATGGATTTCACTGATATTTGGTATAAAGATACTTTAGCTCCTGCAATAGAATATAGGATGCTGTTTATATATTTTAACACATTTACTGCTGAACTGTTTTACTTTTTTGGTTCTTTTGCAAATTTTCACACAATGTGTATGTTTACTGTTTACTGGCATTATGTCGTAACTAAACTCAATCAGCAGTGCAGGTGAACTCAACTCTTGTGATAAAATTGACAATACAGCAGTGCGTGTTTGCACGCCAGGTGTCTTTTCACTTGCCGTGAAGTTACAAAACACAAACTTATGTGTTTTCAGCAGTGAATGTGTTTAAATTTCATAGTTTCTGTTTGTAAAGAAGCAGGTAATGGACAACATGGGTAAAACTGGCGGGAAGGTACTAAAATACATTTATTACTGTGAACAATGCATCACATACAACATCCAAACACCAAAAATTGCCCCCAATTAAAGATATATAAAAACTACCTGTGAAGTTTTAGGCACAAGGGGACTCTGTCTTCATCAGCAACTGTGTAGATATTGGACTCTTTGCCGACACCAATCTGGTTGCCGAATGAAGCAATCACCTTCCTGTTAGCTAAAGCTTTAAGGGCCAAGTAGTCGTAGCCGGCATTTGTGAGACGATAACCATCATCTAAAGCAAATTAACAAGGATCAATAAGGACTAGCATTCATAAAATATGTATTCGGTGCTGCAAGCTGATCAAAATGAGTCCAAACACCATCACACTACTATTAGTCACTGAGGACTTCCGTTGTTGTTCAGTTGATCAGTTCGCTGTCACCTTAATATTGTATTGTCATTGGAACTTGACAGGCATGCAAATTTTATCATAATCGTTTGAGGAACAGCAACATTGAAAGAGATACTCATCAAACTTACAATGTTTTCCCCGCTCATACGTGAGTAGTCTGTGTTTACACAACTCTTTCATGAGTTTATGCACGCCACCGTGCCGGAGGTTGGCAATAGAAGCCACCAGAGACCCTGGCACCAATTCATGGTTCTTCATACCCATTTCCACCTGAAAATAAGCCAGAAAACATATCAAATAGAGGTTACCTTACATGTCACAACACTGATATGACTTGATGAATGCTTACTGCAGTGAGCACGCGGAAGTCTTCACCAGTCAAATACCGTAATATTGCTACGTCTAGCTTTCCCATCTTTAATTTATTGGATTTAAACTCTTGGATAAAAGTTTACTAACAACGAGACCACGAGCCACTAGTCACTAGACTAGATTAAAAAAAAAAAGTTGCAACTTCAACTTTTTAATTTTACCACAGAGTATGTTACTAAAACAAAAAGAAAGAATAACAACCTGTGGAAGTCAGTGGAAGTGAGAATGACAGAGACAGCAGTCAGAGGGTAGATAAGTTGCTTGTCAGTCAACCCAGTGCTGCCAGATTAGAATAGTTCAATCAATTTTGGGGGATTTTTGTTATATTTTGGAAATGGGAGATTTTTCAGGGGAAAAAAAATTACCACAATTGGGTGAGGATATACGAAAAGAGATGGGAATAAGGATCTATTTGTAAAGATTTGATATATATTTCTTTCAAGCTACGCTTATAATTTACGAATTATCTCAGTGTTAGCAGCAGTGGCAAAGTTAATTTAAGGGAAAAACATTTTTGAGTATAAAATATTATTTCTTTTTAAATTATTTGACATTTTTATTTAGATTCATGATGTTTGGGGAATTTTGACCTAATTTTATCGAGTAACTGAGATAGGCGCCTGGCATCACTGGTCATGTCTCACACTCACTCGGGACACTCAGGTGTCATGTCAGTGTCAGTCAATCTGGTTCAATCTACTTGTGAAGATATCGATCGAGTTTTGGCTCGCGTCGCGGAACTCGCGCAGTTACGCCGCGCATTGTGCGGATAAAGGCGCGTCTTGTATTGATCCAACTCCAACTAAGAACAAAAAGATTTATTTCTGCTCTATATTTCCTTAGAGCTTCCAAGAGTATACTGACCAAGATTTTATATTTTGTTTAATTTGTTTTTAAGATAACAGTATTGAATTAGCGATGGCTGGCTATAGAAATGGTATAATAAAACTAGATTCTCCGAGGGATGTGTTTTACTCGGGCCAAGTGGTTTTAGGCAGCGTTGACATTGTATTGGATCAGCCTCTTACACTGTCTGGTAAGTTTGAATAATAAAACATTAAAAATATAAGCTCGCCACGGTCTATCAATCTAACCTTGGTTCGGGACGTTTGTACCGAAAACTGGTTAACAATTCATCAGTGTCTATAAATTCTATACCTACATACAGTATGAATTCCAGTCTTTTATTCGCCCGTATTTATGGCGCATGTCTAACTGTCTAACTACAATCTTATAAATTTTCCCATCAAACAATATTATAACTATGAAAAAACGTATTCGTGATGTAGTAAGGTACCCCTAGTGGCATAGATAAATAACTAATGCCAAAGGGTAAGGTCAAACGATACCCATATATACATTTAGAAGGTCACATGGCACTGTAATATATTTTTTCTTTTACAATAAAATTATTTGATACAGTGTCCTGTTCAAACACAGGTGCCTGTCATTTAACAATTATTTATCAGATTACTAGCTGTACCACACGGCTTCACCTGTAATCCTGGGATAGAATATAGTCAATAGCACTCGGGGATAATAGAGCTTCAATTTAGTGTAAGAACTATCAGTATCAGTTCAGCAGTTCTGGAGATTACCTGATTTAAAGTCACAAATGTATGCCTCCATGCATTTTTTCCATTTAGGTTTTTTAAATTCAATTGAGTATATCTAAACACTTTGCGAAATGTGCATTTGGCAAAAAATGCACTTCTCACTGTGTGCATTTCTCTTAAAAGGCACTTTTTATAACAGACACTTTTCTAAACAAGCACTTTGCATTGTGTGATCATTCTAAACAATGGCAAAATTATATTTTATCTCAATCTGCTGTTCAAGGAAGAGTTAAACATTTGTGTTGCAGTGCTGCATATAAACTATCTCGGTGAAGCAACTGTGTTCTGGAAGGAGACTGAAACCGAAGAGTACAATGGAGTGAAGAGATACAAAGAAGTCCAATATCAAGGCAAGGAGGAGTATTTCAATGTCACACAACTACTCGGTGGCGGAAATGGTGAGATATTGCACAATACTAGTTACCAATGGCTTTATGACATACATACATACATAAATATATATAGGTCACACCTTTTTCCCATTGGGATAGGCAGAGACTACAACTTTCCACATGCTACCATCTTGATGCACCCCTTTCACTTCCACTTTCTTAAGCTTATATGGCTTTATTTATTCAGATCTGCTCATAATTGTTACTTTCATTCATACATCTGCCATTCATAAAGGTAGTCTGGATGAAATCGCTTTCAGCGATAAGACCGCTCATTGTACTACCCTTGTTTACCCATTGTAATTTTTCTGTACTGTGTTTATTTTTTTGGTGTACAATTGAGAGTTGTCTATTCTATTCTATCTGCCATCTATGTATATTATTTATTTATTTATTTTTTTATTTATTATGTGTGTGTGTGAATGATTATCTTTTACTACTATTTCTTAAATGCAAAACATTAAAATTTTATGTAGTCTTTCTCATGACTACTCTTATCTGGCCTTGTTAGGCAGCTTAAACTTTAAAAAAATAACAAATTACATAATATTATAATACAGTGTAAACTCTTTATAACGAAACTCAAGGGACTGAGCATTTTTTGTCATTATAGAGAGTTATTGTTATATGGAGTGAGTGTTTCAATATGTGGGTTTTAAAGCAAACCAACCAAGTTGGGCTCACTTCAACGTTATAGGGAGTTTATCGTTATAAAGGATAACGTTATAAAGAGTTTACACTGTATAATACTTTCTTATATATATATAAGTACATAAGTATTAGGTAAGCAGGGGGTCTACCCAAAACAAAAAAACATGTCAAGACCAAAAAGTTTGGGGACCACTGCGCTAATCTAACACCTTTGTTCCAGCCCCAGTAGCCCTGCCTCCCGGCACTCACACCTACAAGTTCAACTACCAGATACCCCCTGGAGTGCCATCATCATTCACCGGAGAACGAGGAAAAATCACCTACAGCCTCAAGGCCACAGTGGAGCTGAAACACGGCCCTCCTGATAACTTCACCGAGCTGACAGATGAACTTGAAAAGATCATTGACGTGGTCTCTCCATTTGATCTGAACCTGGGAAGTCCACAGTTAAAGGTAAATTAGTCACAGCTCTCTGTGTACAATAATATGTTTAATGTAAATACTAACAATCTCCTTCCTATAGGTATAGCCTCTTTATAGCTTACACTACCAGAATTCGAATGGATTCATTGTAAGTAGACAAACAGTAGCAAGACACACCAACAAGGATAAAATAAATTACTATGATTTAGCAGCAGTTTTTAGAGAGAGAAAAATATGAACTAAAAAAAAATTGATTCAAATGCTAATTATGAACTTTTTACCTACTATACTGATTGTTTACTTCACAGTGACATAAGAAAATATTTCAGGAAAAATTCAGCATTCAACCAACAAACCTGTACCTGTACTGTGCTATTCATTATTTATTATCAAATACAATTGAATTTTAAAAAAGAATTATGTAAAACCATTTGTCAATTCAAAAGTTTCCTTACACTGGCCTTTGTACCAGCCACAGGACCATGAGTCAGTAATATAAATGTCTCTCGGGTTTTTTCATGACAAAGACGTTTCCCTTTCATGTGTCGATTCAGAGCCGAGTCTAATACTTACAGGAAAAAGCAACAACAATTTGCTGACTTACAAAGGAGAATTCTGTATGATATTTTTACCCTACCGTCTAAGGAAGTTAATGATTCTTGTTTTAAAGTTAGAAATTCAAATCCACAGGGTTAAATTGCAATCAACAACTTCTTTTAAAACTATTTGATTAGTATAATCTCTGTTCGAGATCCGAAACCAACAAAATTAAAACACCGGTACGAATATGTAAAGCCAGAGCAGGCCGCTACTGAAAAATAATGGTATGATACTATGATGAACAATTAAGTTTATTTTTTATTTATTCAAGCAGACTACAATAGTAACAGCACAGAATAGTTGTAGATAGTCGTATAAGTGTAAGTGTGTACACTATTCAGTGAAATAAGCTGCGGAAACTAAAAGGGATGCTTCTGCCGGTGAGTTTGGCCTATGCCGGTGTATATGGCCTTGGCCCATGATGTACTTACTGCTCCAAAGCTATATTCCCTGTCAGAGGTCAAACGCAGCTGGAGTGACCAAATGAAAGAGCAAGAGACGAACTGCCCAAGTTGCCAGGGTTTTCGTCATTTGATAGAAACCTGGGAAACTAGCAAGTATGTATCGAGTTGTAAATATGACCTGTCCTTTTTAATTTCACTTTGTTTTCAAGGCACGTATAATTATATTTATGCACACATGTTTGGTAGCTAGAAACTGGGTTAAATATTGATTGTCGCATCTAAATCCAATGAGAATCCAATGACATTTTTGTTTTAGATGTTGGTAGTTTCCTGTACAGGATTATTCATTATCACATCACACCATATCCGCCCAGTCCTGCGCTCGGGTCTCATCTCACTATCGTGGGGAGGGTTAGGTCATAATCCACTACGTGGGCGAGATTATAATAGTAACTATTATTTTTCCTATATATCGACGCTAGAAAGCGTAAACGCTGTAACCCTTTGACCGACCCGAAAATACTTTTTTTACATATTTGGAAACAAACCCACATTTCAACGTCCCCTAGGAACTTTAGGATATAACCAAGGTAGCAGTATTGTAGCTTTGTATGTAACACACCAAATATCCAAAATTTACGTTTTTAGGTCGAGTAGATATTGAGTTGTGATTTTTTTACAACAAAAAAAAAGTTTGGTGAACAATTTTGCGTTTCAAGGTTACAGCGTTTACGCTTTCTAGCTTCGATATATTACTATAAATAGTTGTACATTTTCATGCTAGCCCGTTTGACCATCGTGAACCCAGCCTTGAGTTGAATTATGCAGAATCTAAATCAGCAACTACATTTTAGATGATGAGGGTTAAGGAAGATTATGAAATCGATTATAAAGATGACGTCTAGTGTAAGGCCGACGCTGAATGCTAGAATTCATTTAATCTTTTTTTTTTTTTTTCGTGCAATGCCGTTGTTACCCTAGCCGACATTATATCGTGCTGTATTGAGGTGGTCTCCCACACAGACGGAGCTAAGTTAGACGGGAGGGAGGCCCACAAAGCAAAATTAAATACTAAATGCCAAAGCGAGTACTAATCCGACTCGCACTTGCTCGCTTGCTTGGCCTCAATCTCGTGTTCCGCGCGTTTTATCTGTTTGTTTCTGTTAACCTGTGGTCTTCCACATCAAATATGTATTTTTATTGGTGGTTCAAAATTGAGCTAGTGTAGCTAGTTTCACTATTTTTTTTGTTTAGTAGACATATTTAATTTTCGTTTAGCCAAAAAAAAAAATTGTTAGGTTTACAACCACTGCAGTTTTACCCGCGTAATTCAAATTTTTAATCAGGAACCCATCAGGGCCGTTGATTCCATTCTCGTGGGATAAATTTCCTAAGAATAAGAATAAGAATAAGAATAAGAATAAATTTTATTGTATAAAACTGTGTGTATAAAGATCTTAAAATTATTTATGTAGCAACAGTCTATATCCATTTCGGATGTACAATATATATTTTTTTAACAATTATTAGAGACATAGTTCTAAATTAGACATTATCAAAGAATTCGTTAAGACTATAGTGGACTTTACATATTAACCACTCTTTTAAACTTTTTTTGAATATATTACCACTCAAACATTTTAAATCTGATGGTAGATGGTTATAAATTCGAATAGCACTGATAAAGGAACTTTTGTAGTACATAGTATTATTAATTTGGGGAATACAGATGTTATATTTATATTTGCTGCGGAGATTACCAGCACGAACAGATTGAGTATTAAAAAAACATTCTGTGTTATCCTTAACAAAAGTACATATGTCTAGAATGTATATTCCAGTCAAAGTTAAAAATTTCTTTTCCCAAAAAAATTTACGAAGTGAATCTGTTTTTTCTAAATGATAGATAGAATGAATAGAATAGAATGATAGATAGAAGTATGGCACTCTGCAATAGTGTAGCTTTCTATAAGTTATAATACACGTATTAGTATTATACATTCATTATAATATCCCCCATGCTCTCGTCGTACAAATTAGTGCCGAATGGAGAACCTAAAAATATGAAAACAACTCTCTTTTAATGGAGTCTGTTGATTAACCCACGCCGTAATCACTAATCAACGCGAGTGGTTAAATGATGCGCTCATAAAAAAAAACCGTATCTGCGATACGAGTGGGTGGAGTCAAGGACGATACTCAATTTCCCGTCGCTAATCGCACACAAGTCTAATTTTTGTTTACTGAAACTATATTTTTGCGGACAGTATAGTCCCCTTCGAAGGGGCTTGTAAAGGGATATTTCTGGAATAAGTTAGCTGAAGCCTAAAGAGCTAACTTGGACTTGGCTTAGAAGTTAAATAACTTGGTCAATTTAATTCCTACTTTCGAGAAAAAATAATCTATATTATGATTAATCATTAATCTATAAATCTTATGATTGACTATGCTTCTCGTGGATTGTTCTTATCTACATAAACATTGCACCCTTATCTTACATTGATACCTGATTGTATAGATATGCAGAATTCTACAGTTGCTTTACTTTGTTTTTTGTGTGTTCGAGAATGTTGCACGGCAATTTAAATGGATGCACAGCATTTTTGGTTTTAGGAATCATTTTTAAAGCAATGGCTTCTGGTTTATATCTTTTTTTTGTAGAAATAAACGTTTTCACACCCTTTTTCATGTGTTGTGCGTTGATACAAATTCTTATTATTATCTCCTTTTGTTCGTAATTATGTATGGCCATTATTACCTTGCACGTGTATAGAATTTAGACTTTTGATCACAAAATTACATACATTAGGACTACGGCTCTACCACAAGATTCGATAAATGATAATATAAATATCGATGCCATTAGATAAAAAATTGTTTTTGTAAACAAATATATTTTGCACACAAGTTTTTATAAAATATACCTACCTATATATTCGATTCGACCCCAAACACCATCAACCTACTGTTAGTCGGTGAGGAGTTCCCTTTACCTTCCGTCGCTATCTTATTGCCATCGGCACTTGACATGCATGCAACAATGGATACTGGGTCAAAATCGACTAGCAAGATTTGACCTCAAGAAATACTGACTTATAGTGAGTTAAAAAGCTTGTAAAAAGAGATCAGTCTACCTATATCATCTAATCTTTGCTAAAAGAAAGAATCAATAGCCTGATCTTTTCTCTAGTTATACGTCTATGGAAAAGGAACGAAAATAACATAAATGCGATATAATAACACCAATTCGACATTATATTATAAGATGCGGTGTATCGTTTATCGAATTTTGTGTATGGTACACCCCTAGGGTTCTAATTCTAAGTGGTAATATATTTTTCTTAGTTTCACGTAAGGTTGCCAGATCGAAAGTTCAAAATATTTGTAGAACATTTTAAAATGTCGAGATTTTTGGGTTTTTTCGGGAGAAATATATATTAAAAATGTTTTTAAATGTTTTTTAAATGGTACAAAAATACATTATGGGGAAAAAAAAAATTTAAGCGCGTTAAAGCGCGCGGCTATTTTAAATTATTTCGTCCTAAAGATAACTGTTCGTCTGGAGATTTTGAGATTTGTCGGGAGTCTCCAATCTATGAGAATGTCAGGAGAATCCAGACGTATCCCGACCATCTGGCAACCCTAGTTTCACGCCTAGCATGCATGAATCCTACCCTCAATGACGCGTTAGTATGGGTCGATAATATCGCAGGCGTTTTTACGATATATTTGTATTTATTTAGTACATTTTGTATTAGGAGCCGAGCGATTTTACACACTGCTGGGATAATGTCACCGTGATAAAATTTGGACGGGATGCATTATCGGAATAATGCTGCTATATTTATTCAGAAACAACGATAACAGTAATCGGCCGGGATATCAACCGACCGACCGGAAATAAAAATCCGGCGGATTATCGACCTATAATATCCCGTCTGTGGTTTAATCCAAATACAAAAACAAGTTTGAATCAAAACCTTATCTTATTTTTTACCCTAGGAACCGATCGACTTGGAGTTCGAAGAGGTATACGGGTGTGGGTGCTTCAGCTCGGACCCGGTTACCATCCGGGTCCGGTTGCCCGTGTCCGGGTACTGTCCGGGACAGGTGATTCCTGTCGCGTTGGAGGTGGACAACAGTAGCAGCGTCGAAGTTAGGAACATGATCTTCGAAATATTGAAGGTAAGACATTATTATTTATAAAATGTATATGTAAATGAAAGTGCTCATCATCATGATCAACAACCCATATCGCCCTACTGCTGAGCACGGGTCTCCCCTCAGTTTCACCCTTAATCCACCACGGGGGCCCGGTCTGAATTAATGGATAACATACCTACCTCCGAAATAATTCTCTGGTAGGATGGTGGGTTCTTTCATGATGTTTTCCTTCACAGAAAAGCAGCGATAATTACGCCCGTGTTTTACAAGAAACACACCGGCATATATCTGCACTGGGATTTAAAGTCACTCAAAAGTGCTACTTGCAAAAAAACTCTTACCAATATCATTGAAACGATAGAAGCTGCTCCATTGTTACCTTCTTTATAAGTCGAGCTACATTATTTTGTGTATGGCTTCGCGCAGACATGCATTGAATAATTGAATAAGCAAACAGTTATTTAGGTATTCAGCGTGGTGTAGCATACGGTACCGCTTGATCCTGCCCAAAATTTTCTGAATACAGAATAGCCACATTGCACATTCTATTCCATGATTGGTGACATAATATGCTACCAAATGCGAAATTCGGAGCTCTGTATTGGTGTCATAGTCCATGTCCTGCATTTTCAAGAATGCTATTCATCGCGAAAATATTATTTTACGAGAAAACGTGTAAAGTGCCGCGGTTTCAGTTAATCGGTACATCACGCAAATTAAGGAACAAATATCGAACAGTTCACAAGTATAGTTTGTAAGGCGGATACCTTACCAAGCAGTTACAAAGGTAGTAAGTATAAGCCTTAGTTAAAATTATTTTCGCGTTCATGTTTCCAAACATTGTGCCTTGAGATAGGCGGTTTTGGTTGAAACATCTGACAAGACAGGACAGGAATCGCCAACTAGTCAACTGCTGTCGGTGGTTTTTACAATCATTAAGATCTATTTGAAAATCGCTACTACTTTAACACGAATTATGAAAATCGATATGAAATGATAATTATGATTTAGTTATTTTAATTTTTCCCACTAGAAAAGGTCTCAACTCTAGTGCAAGATCCTGTCTTGCACCTCTTAAGCCAAGTTATTTCCAACAGCGCGAGAGGTACCGCTCCCAGCGGCCCATCTCCGAATTTGTCCCTCCTGAAAAAGTGCTGACTAGCATCCTGAAGGGCGCTGTTATGAGCGGCACCAAGAGGAACTACACTATTGACGTGAAGTTGCCCGAGCTCATCGCTCCCAACCTGGAGAACTGCGGGATCATCGACGTAGGCTATTTCTTCCGGGTGAGTTTATTGGATGCTGCATCTTTAATAATTATCCACAAGGGCACGGTTATGAGCGGACAACTTCACTATTGACGTGAAGTTGACCGCTCATCACTCCTAACGTGAAGAACTGCAGGATTAACATTTGGACTATTTTTGTTGTTGTTAAGTAGTACATTATCTGGTAGATAATACTGACAACCTTTTCACAGGTAAAGATAAAGCTGTCAGGATGCAACGACGACTTAGAAGATGAATCGGAAATCTGCCTCGGTCTAGTGCCTTTAAACGAGTCCTTAAACGGCGAGTACGTCCACCCACTGTCTCATAGCTTACCCATAGGCCCCATCCCAGACATACCTCCTCCGAACACTAGGGAAGAAACCAGTCACGTCGAGGCTCACCAGCAATCTGCGTATCCAACTGGGCCAACTCCGTTCCCGAATCCTCAATATGGATACCCTAACCCTCCCTTCCCTCAATCTGGGTACCCGAACGGGCCTCCTCCGTTCCCATCCCCCCAATCAGGCTACCCGTTCCCGAATACCGAATCGGGGTACTCAATGCCAAACACGGAAAAAGTGCAAGGTTCTTACTTCATACAAGTGCAACAGCAGCATTACTCGTCAACTGATCCGTCTAAAAACTTCAATATAGGGTTCACGATGACGTCACCACCGGGGGCTCAACTTCCCCCTGTATTTAGTGACGTTAGTAGGCCTCCCTACCCTAATACCGATCTGAGGATTAATTTGCCACCGGTCAATGTTAGCACGCCATCTGCGCCGCCTCCGTCGAGTTAAATTGCTACTTTTTCGATAGTGTGGGGACACCTTGGACACTCCATACAAATAACTAATTTGGCATCGCACACGTATTAATGTCATTTGCAAATGCGTGTGCAGTACAGAATCATACTACGGGACTAAAACAAAAAACCCGCAAGTGACGTTTCATATACCAACCCGTTTGTCTATTGTCAATTGGGCGTCTAACATTGGCTCCCGATTGTCCTCCGGATTGCGGGATGCAAGGAAGTTGATTGCGCGGGGTGGAGTGTCCATTCTGTATGTACCTACTACACAACTATATAAGTGTACTACATAAGTTTTCTGTGGTAGGGTGGAGAGGAAAGCGAGTCTGGATAACATTGCCTTATTTTTATAGTTAAGGAATAGTTAGATGTAGTTCAAAAAGACGCTGGGAGGCTTCAAGTTTTTGGTGCAGCCTTTTATTGTAAGTACATGTTTATCTCGCTTCGACAAAAAATCACAATTACATGTTTAAGTGTAGAGTAAGTGCCTATTTTTTTTTTATAGAGATATCTTAATCTTTATGGTTTTTTCCAACATCTGTTTAACAGATGACTGCTTTTTTTATGATGCTGCGATTTTGTTTTGATATGTACGCACAAACTTGTTCAATACATATAATTATCTAAATATACCTACCTCAAAATATAATCTAATGTAACGGTGCTTATTTGAAAAGGGTTTGTTACACAAAGTGCTTGGTACTTGGAACCTAATGTAGTCAATTTTAACTATTATGTCAGATAAGATGTCTTATGAATTGTGAAACAGCCCTTGTATTGAATACTTACTTAAGTGCCATTTAAAAAAAGTGCAAATGTAATGACACACGCCTTATCTCAGACTCTCAGAGAGAGAATTAATAACGTAGATATGCGTGTATGGAATAGGATAATTATGAATGTAATAAAGTCGCATTTAATTTAGTTGTAATTTATTTATAAGTGATGTTTTCTCGACTATGATATTAATTAAAACCGATATAATGAATTTTTATAATAATGAACATTCAAAAATCGAATGCAAATGTAACCGATAAAGGGTCGATAATAATGATAATTATTATCGATTCGTGTGACGTTTACCTACAATTTTTGAATATTTTTTACAAAGTCCTTGATATTATCCATTGAGACTGATTTACACCAATTAAAAGTTTTGCAACTGGTTTGGAAGAATCTTTTACCGTACTATAAGTACTTGATAAGTCATTTGCAATAATTTAACTACAGCCTACTGGAAGATTGTGAAGGTTGGGTGCTGCACGATAACATGTCACTTTTTTTTGATCGGTGGTCGCAGGTCATGTTATAGTAGTGATATCAAAATAGGTTTGTTGTAAGAATTGTTCGGCCAATCTAGCTGGCAATGTACAATGTTTAATCTCATAATAATTGTCACGGAAGTCGGTTTGCTTAGTTATAAGAATAGTAATTGTATACGTATATTACAGTTTGTTATTTTACATTAGTGTTCTTTTATTAAATATATTATTTTTGTAACATTAAATAATACTCGTTTTAATCGAACCCAGGCTAACAATACCCAAACATGAAAACAATATTTCACATCGTAAATGAAACGAAAGAAGGTAATCCATAATAATGTCTTTATTTATCGTCATATAATATGTAAGCAACATTAAAATACATTTGCATAAAACTAACATGAACTTGTATGACCAGCAATTGTAAATACTTATTTATAAATCTAGAAAGAACAAGCCGTATAATTTGTAAATGGCATTTATATTTGTAAATTATTAAGAAAATACGTCATAACATAATACCTATAATATAAGAGAAGACGTCATAAAATCATGTATATTGAAGTAAAGTAACTATGGAAGACTGGTTTGTGCTAAATCATTATTTTTTACAGTAAGTATACATAAACTATATAAGGACCGACACACATAAAAGACGCGCAGTGACGCAATGTCGCCTAGCTAAAATTTAACATGTTCACTGCTGAAAACACAATCGTGTTTTTCAAACTTGCCACGAGTACGGCAAAACACAACTGTAGTGTTTGTTGTAGTGGAAAACAATATGGCGCGTGCAGAGCCGCACCTGTGGTTAGACAAGCATAACGGCTCAGCAGTCAATGTTAAGTTGCGTTGCATTGACTCTCCTTCAGCCTCGACGTAATTCTCAACGAACAGCTTTTATGTATGTCGGCACTAATAACAGCATTTATTCACACAATACAATAATTAGTTATATCCTTCATTTACAAGTATAAAATACAATTCAAAACATGACAGACCAAACATTTCCTCAGAAGTAAATACTTAGATAAAATCGTTCATAAAAAAATATTACGTTAACATTAATTATTCATAAACATGGGAGTAAATAGTTGATTAGTTTAATGGTACAATAATTACTGCCGTTTTCTTACCAACGACGGTTTTTTCTATATATATATGTTAGGTCCTTAATTCTATTATTAATAAAATCTATAAACTTGCATCATTAAAAAAATACACAGTAAAAGTAAATAGTTGGATTCCAAAAATAAACTATGACTTATTGGATGGCAAAACTGTATCAGTTTATTATAAAAATATTCTATACTTTCTGTGGACTGAGGTCTTCTCAAAAGAGAAGTTAATATCCACCGCAATCACAATTCGGTTTTTGTTTATTAGTATTAAATTTAAAGATTCAGAACTCCTTAACTTGACAAATAAGGAGTCTTTCCAAATCTGTATAAGGCCTATGTTACACTGTGCTAAGGTCCACTTTCTCTTCTTCATTCGTCTACTTCTTGACTAGGTTACAGGTGCGCATTGACCAATTGAGTATCCTATATTACGATCAATCGGGGATCTGATCTAATTTAAATCCTTGACCTTTTATGCACTTTGTTATAAACCTTTTTACATAGGTTTTAAAGGTGGAGTCAACTAGGTATTGCATCTTATATTTAACAAAAAATATCTAAGTCTCAACAATTAGGTACCTTACAATAACAATGATTCTATAATATTAAAAATATTGTCCTACAAGCACAATAGAGTATATAATAAATGCGTTGTAACGAGGTAAAGTTTATAGAAAATGTATATATGGTTAACTATAACTACGCACCATTTATAAACCACAGTACCCTCTAGCTGTGGTTTGACCCTTCATTTAGCACTCATAGTGGGTGTACGAAGACTTTTCACCCTTACTTTAGCACGCATTATCGTCAGTTATTTTAAAATGGCCGACTTTTAAATTCAATACAATATAAATTTTTTTAGGCCCTTTCAGGCGAGAGGTACACACCTAGACACTCGACTCAAGGCTCTGTCCACGGGGGTTAACTGGAAGAGAACTCTTCAGAGGGATAAGCTCGCCTTTGAACATAATTTTCAAATAAATGTACTTATCTGTATTTATTGAAGTAAAACTTCTTTACGCACGCTTGACTTGGGGAGTGAGCTGGTGAATGCGTTACGAAAAATGTGATAGGGCCAGGCGAACGGAAGTTGAGAGGGGGATATAAGTTAGTGAAGATAGAAAGAGAGCGAGTTACGTTTCGTATATTTTTTAAAATATATTTTAGGTTTTTTTTTATATTTTTTTAGTTGAAGTTTTACTTCTACTATGTGTCCCAGCAGCACACATTTCGTTTTTATGCTCCATGCGTACAATAAAGAATGTAAGGATTTTACAAAAGTTTTTTTTCGACAACAATGGGCTGCGTACCTATGGGAAGAAGCCACTTTATCGACAGGGCGGCAATGTGCCGTTCGTCTGAAATAACTCTTAGGTCGAGAAATAATTTCTTTGCGCGCTTATCTTTACTAGTGTTCGAATAATTAGTTATGGCTTTTGTCCAAATAATTATGCCAAAAGTCGTTTCCCCCTAGCATCTTAACTTCTATTTAAATCGGCCTTAATGTATACAAAAATTTTGGGACCACAAAATTTAACACCTTCAGTGCTGAGAACACAGCTGTCGTGTTTTTCATAACTTGCCGCAAGTGCGGGAAAACACAACTGTTGTGTTTGTTGTAAGGGAAAACACTATGGAGTGTGCAGAGCTGCACCCGTGGCTAGACGAGCAAATCGGCTCAGCAGTGAAAGTGTTAACTACGTCAAAGTTAACGATAACGTATAGAATGCCGCCGTCAACATTCCGGTTAGTCGAGTATCATTTCAAATATCAATCGAACAAATCCGTTACAAAAATTGTCGCGTCTACACTTCAATAATTCGTATGTGATGTATTAGAAACAAATAATATAGTAACACACTTATAACTAGGTACAGTAGTGCCATAGGCAGCGTTATCGGCTAAAGCGATCTCATCCAGCCTACCTTTTCATTTGAAATCTTAATGTCCAAGTCATAAAATGTACTTATTTATCTTAATTTTATATTATGTTTTTGAACCATTCAACACTCCTGGGTTTTTTTTCTTTCTTTAGAGTCCTCGCGAACAGAACGCTTTGCATAGACCGTTGACAGTCGAAGTCTGTGTTTTTTGTATTAGAGTTACTGGCCTTTGCAACAACCCAACGACACCGCGTTCTAACCTCGGCTCCGAGTCAGTGACTTTTTAAGTCATGTGCGGATTCCCATCGCTCCGTGCTTCGGAGGGCACGTCGTTAAGCCACGTCAAGTGCCTTTGAGCGGTCTGACACTAGAAACTGGCACGACCTCTTTGACAAACGGTGGAGTACGCTGCAACTAAAGGGAACGCGAAATGCATGACCACCTTCTGTTTCCGAAGACCTTTATAACCCGTAAATCGTAATGTTACTTTTACATGACTTACTAACAATAAAAGCTGAAGTAAAATGCACAATTTAAATGGATATAAAACTAAATTATCCTTCGCTTTTCTACTGCGGGGGGTACGGCGGGGCGTTCCCTATAAATTCCTCTGTGGAAGAAAAATTCAGAATTCAATATCAAACCAGCATCAGCAGTATGAAGATTGAGAGGTTTGGTAGGTTGAGAGCGAGCGCCGCGCTGTAGACCGTGGGCTCGAACCCAACCAACCACGCAAGAATTAGCATTACTTACTTTCCTCGTCGTCTGGTGTGGGCGCGGGTGCGCTAGCTGATGCAAACGGGCTTGCGGGCTGCGGAAAAAACAACGAATAAAACCATCGACTAAACTAAAAGAACAAGGTGAGCGCTGATATTATGATGATGCTGACTGATATTATAGCTTTATAATATAAAAAAAAATAGTACTAAATGAAAATAAAAATCATTTTTTTCTTCTTTTTTACTTTCTTATTCTTTTTATTGTTTAAGTTTTTACTAATAATATAATTTTATAGCGTTTCCCATTACGGTAAACGTATCGGTGGTCACCCTGCAGGTCAGGTTAATTAGAGCTACGACCACAGATGTTTCCTTGAATGTGTCACTTGACGAGCGGAACTGGATTTTCACATTTTCCTCCTTGGTGCACCTTTTCAATTTTCAGACCTTGAAATTATTTATTATCTGTACCGGCCAATCTACAATCTGTATCGGCCCACTGTTGAGCACGGGTCTCCCCTCACTTTTGTGAGGAGCATTAGGCCATATTCCATCACGGGGGCCTGGTCCGGATTATGGACACCACAACGGTTCGCCTTTTCGCTTCATCGAGTGTGCACCGTGTATCATCCGCCATGTATTGTGGCGTTACGCAGTAAAATAAAAAATGATTTTGATTTCTGAGTGTTATTCCAAGTGCCAAGATATTTAAAACGACTTCAGAGGCACTTATTCAAGTAATATCTTTAAAAATACTTACGCGAGGCATAGCACCCGGGGGTAGCATTGGCATAGTCTCTCCATGGAAACCGATGTTGCCCGTCTTCAGCCCAAACGTGCTCGTCACGGTGGGTTTACCCGGACTGTAAGGCGTGCTGGAGTTTGTACTCTGTGGGGGATAAGAGTTGGTTCCAACGTTTGGATATGGGGGATTGGTTGAATAGGGCAAGTTCGGTGGACCTTGCCCGGGGTAAGGCGGGATAGGGCTCACGCTTGGAGCGCCAGGGTAAGGCTGATAAGTGGAAGGGTATGGGGAACCAGGATTAGAAGCCGGGTAAGCCGTGTTAGATTCCGGCTGAGTATTGTAAGGTGCAGAGTTGTTCGGGTAAGGTGGGTTAGCGCTCCAGTTAGGTGTAGCGGGGTATGGAGAAACAGGGTATGGAGTGTTCTGAGGGGCATTAAAGCCGATATTTGGGTTATTAACAGGGTACGGAGGGTTCGCCCCAGGGTAAGGCGCCCCGTTATAGTTGGGTGCGGGCTGGTTTATGATAGGAAGCCCGGGGTGGCTGGCAACGCCCTGCGCGGTCTGTGCGCTTTCGGAATTATTTGGGGGGTATTGGAGGGAGGCGAGGGGAACAGTCCCTATGTATATGGGATGACATTCATTTTCGTCAACGTGACAGCCCGAGGTTTCTATCTCCACCTGTAGAAGAAAAAGGTGATATTTAAGGCACAAATATTGACCAAATCTGCAATCATAGATGGCTTCAACTGTAGTGGAAGATTAAAGTTCTTTTGATATACGGACTGACTGCGCAAAATATTAAAGAATTAATATTTTATGGTATAGATAGCCTTTAGGTCTTGGCCTTAAGATCAATCAGTCAGGGCTTTATCTTATCTAAGAGAAAACTCGGGCGGGAATATTAAATTGTTGTAAAGTACCAGTCAAACAGTGTACACTTCTGGGTGGCACTGTAACAGACGTGGCGCTTACCACCAGGTAACCGCTATTCTCATTTCGTTACTCAGTAACATAAAGATAAAAAAAAGTATTATTTTTGTAATTTAATTTAGATTGTACCAACAGCGATCCATACAATCCCAGCGAAAATCAGTACACCAACTCCCTGACACCATCTACTGCTTTCTGGAACTCCAGGGTCCATGCGTGGTGGCGTCACATCCTTTCCGCCTGGTCTCATTCACACAAAGAACATCAATCCGTGTTTTACTCATAATCTCGCATATTTCCTCAATCCTATGTTTCATGCCTCCACCAACATTCATCGTAGCAAAGTGGTTTTCTGTAGCCCACTTTTCGATTCCTTGGGAAACGTGACGTGACGGGTAGCGAACCAAGTCACCGCCATTTTGTCTTACGATAAATAATTTCCACCCTTAACTTACCTTAAACATGTACTCTACGGAGATGAACCGGCAAGTGTCCAAGTTGTACACGTCCATTTGTGGTACTTCCATCTCGAGGGCCCAATTGCGCGTGGTGTTGCCAGGAATAGGGCCTTTCTTCAGCACCGCTATGGTTTCCTGGTGGGAGCGGGTGTCCGGCTCGCGTTCCGCGTTAAACGTCACTGTCTGAGGATATTGGTATTGTCACCGTAGGTTTGTATAATTCGCGTTTTCGCCATAGATTTAGGATGTACTAGGTCTATGGTTTTTATGGAATTATGTCAAACTCCGACCAGTTGTGGGTTTCCGAGTATTTGGAAGATCTTCGACTAGGAGTCTTGTGGTGGGCTTGGGCGGCGGACCGGGTGTACGTCCGTCGCCCACTCGTATGCCTCGAGGCGCCGCGCGCGGTGTTCCCGCGCGCCACACTCACAAAGTTAGACGAAGTGGAGCACTCCTCTCCACTCCTGCCAACGGGATGGGGTTCTCCCTTGAGGACCAACGCCGTCGGGGCTGCGGAAGTCCACTCTCGCACCCGTAGCCCCGACAACAAAGGCGTCCCGGTGGAACACCCTGGGGTTTAGTGGGTATCCCCGTCAGACTGGCGGGGGAGTCCCACATAACCACCCGGCCCTCACCCGGGTCTGGTGGTATGCGTAATTGCATTGCAGTGTTGTGGTGAGTACTTAACTTATGGATGCTTATTTATTTCGTATACGAGTACAAATTTCGACATTTTATAAACGCCTCACAGATAAACGCCAGAAGTTTGACATATTTAAATTTGAATAACTATTATTAGCGATAGTTTTAAAACTCAAGTATTCGTATTATATGGGCGATGTTGTAGATCGCGCTTTGTGATTTTTATACATTTCCGGATATTCCTATTTTTGTTTAAATCCTCTACGCCGTTAACCTTGTATTATATCCCGCAGAGTTCAAGGGATAACACAATTTATTGGGAAAATACGGATTACATTATTTCGACTACGAGAACATAATCAGTTGAACAAATTAGAGATAATAAGAAAACTATTACACCATGCCCATTGTGACACTAATTGTAAAATTTGTTTTGTTCTAGTTTTAAGTTTTCTTTGTTCTGTGGTGTTTCAATAAAGAGTTTATCTATCTATCTATCTATCTATTACATTCATAATTCACAGAGTATTGAAAAGAAAACACTACCCTACAACAGTGTCGTTAAAGAGCATTTTTAATTAATCTTACCTTCGTAAGTTGCAAGACAATCTTATCCAGTTCCACACTGCTATTATTCTTGCAGGAGATTTCTATAGGCATGATCTGCATGGGACAGAACCCCGCGACCGGCAGCTTGATCAGGGTCTCCGCCAAGCCAGAGTTCATGCACCAACAGCAGAAGGTTTGCTCGAACTCGAAAACGATGGGCTCCTGTTGAGGAATTTGTGAGCAAATCGGCTGTAGTAGTCACTTGTAGTACATTGTTTAGTGTAACGAGCGAGGCCCACTGTGGACAGTCGCTGATTAATAGGTCGATAGACATGTCGGATTCGACACAATAAACGAAAAGTATGTCGATGGAAAATCAACTTTAGGAAGTTTCACATGGTCTACAAAATAATTCTTAATATAGTTATTATATTATACTGCAGAAATGCGGATTCTAGAAGCAATTTCTATCTTATTTAACACTTTGTTTCAAGGCTATCGAATTCGGGATTTTAATGTATTTTGTGCGAGATTTAGGGCCATGGTGTCGTAACTTTGGGGCAGATGGGTGCGGCGCGACCGTGCCTCCCCTCGGAATTAAGGTAAACATTGGCATAGGGAAACCCCCACCCTCTTCGAAGCGCTTCCATTTGTGTATTTAAAAGATTTCATTATATTACTAAACGAAATCCGTAATTACACGAAAACTTCGGATTTTCGGTGACGAACGAGACGCGATAATCCTAATTAATATTATAAATGTGAGTGAGAGTTTGTTTGTTACGCTTTAACGCCTAAACCACTAAACTGATTTTAATAATTCTTTCATCAATGGAAAGTTACATCATCTGAGAATAATATAGGCTATAGTTTATCCCCGTATTCCTACGCGGATGAAACCGTGGGGGGTAAGCAGCGCCCGCGTAGAATAAAACATTATATCGACATAGGATACGTTTTATCGTGATAAACTGTGGTCTGCGCGGATGAAGTCGCGGGCGAAAGCTAGTAGTATACATAAATAAGAACTAGTTTTTACGAAGCCTGTTACACATTTTTTTTAAAGGGTGAATTCTAACGCGTTGTCCCCTCCGAAACAGGAGTAATGAAGGGGGATGTGTGGAACACTAAAGCCCGTGAACAGTTGTCTGTCGAGATGGTGCAAGATGAGGTCGCGGTAGCATATACCAGCTTGCCCCGGCGGATGGAATACGCACCTTGCACCGAGGGTTGTTGTTCAAATCCAACGGAGCCACAACCCTGAAGTCTACTATCTTCGTCTGATCCAGCTTGAATGCTCTGTCCACTGTAATTTTTACTTTGTAGCGCACAGTGCCGTCGCTACCTTCGAACGAGGAAGGGCAGTGCGGTGGGATCTGGCATTCGAAGGGAAACACATGGCGGCCGGGGTGGAGAGTCTGTTCGCCTGAGGATAAATAGGGTTATGGGGTTTCCAAATAAACGCGGTTTTTTTAATTTGACTGAGTGACGAGACGAGCAAGTCGTTCAATGGTAAGCGCTACGCCTGCCCATAACAGTCCCAGCACCACCCAGAACCCTGTATTGCATAATCCTGCGCAGTACTGCACTGCGCTCGTCACCCTGAGACATCGGCTCTAAAGTCTCAATGCCCAGTGATTTAGCTGGAAACAATACCCTTCAAACCGGAACACAGTAATGTACTTAATAGTGGACACAAAAGTATATTTTATAGGCCTGCAATAGTATATTTTGAGGAGCGCTGAAGTAAGCGAGATTGCTGGACACGAGACTTAAAAATCAATTGGCCTCAGTGAGGAACGCTGTACGGCTCAAAGCTTTACAATTTTATATTCAAGCTAGATAACTAGATATAGGCTACAGCCATTGGTATAATCAGGCGCCGCCCGGCTGTTCGTATCATGCGTGTCTGTCTAAAAATATATGACCTTGACTCTGTAAAGCTTCGTAGCAACATTGTGCGGTTCCTGTATTTTGGCTGCAATTATCATGGAGTCGGTTAGGCGGTGAAGTGATTAATCATTCATCGCTTTTATAGTTGGCAGACTCTTTTTTTTATCTGTTAAGGAGATGGGTTTGAAGTCAATTGTGTTTATTTGTCTGTATTTAAATTTTGATTTAAAAAACGTCACGACTCGCGTGCACATACATACCTAGATGCTGTTATGTTTCAAGAATGCTGATCATTGTTATCTATATGTGATTAGCGAATTCCATTGGACAAAATATTATGTTAATTTTGAGCACATATATTTAAACCTTTCCTTGATTCAGAATCACATTTTAGAGAGAATGAGAATTGCTCTAGATACACAGAGAAAAAGAAATCGAAATAGGTCTAAAAATAATATCTTAAAAACATTTCTGATAAAAACATCTCTATTTATTTACGGAAAAATGTTATTATAATCGATTGAACTTGTAAAATATATTAATGCGAAAAGCATAATTCAAATAAATAATGCGGCATGATCATGTGATCATGCCATGTATGTACATGGATCCTGACCCCTAACTAGGGTTGCCTGTACATATAGGGAATCAGGAGCTAGGAGGACCATGGTCCTACAAACACCCAGACTCAGAGCAAACGCTTGTGGCAAATTGTTTAGTGTTTTCCTATAATTATAGACTTTTAATTAAACATTTATATATAGCATATTGTTGCCTCTATTATGATTGCTCTTTTCAGTGTCTTAACAGGTAAAGCTTGGCACAACTTGCTCAACCGCTTCTAAACACCTTTATCCCAAGAACTTACCAGATTTACTCCCGATGAGGTAGATAGTCATATTCAAATACTCCTCATAGGACTCGTGTGTGACCGTGTAGTGTTCTGTCCGGTCATTCACTCTGCGAGAATGCCTGCTCGTCCAGTGGACTTTGCACCTTCCTTTTATGTCTGCGTAAATACCTGGATGAAAAATATAGGAAGATATGAATCACATTGGATTAGTAGAGCCGAGATTAGGTTCAGTGGTGTTCACTAGGAGAGGCCTTTTTTTTACCTGGGGTAATGCATTCCGCATACCACCCGGCCCGAGAGTAGGATCGGATGGTTATGTGGGACTCCCCACCAGCCAGTTTGATGGGTATAACCACTAAAACCCCAGGGTGTTCAACCGAGACGCCTATTGTCAGGGCTACGGGTACGTAGAACGTCTTCCGCGGCCCCTACGGCGTTGGTCCTCCAAGGAGGACCCCAACCCGTTGACCACTAGGAGAGGCCTATGTTAAGTAGTGGACGAATATTAGCCGAAGATGATGAACAAATATGTAGTGCAAATAAACATAAGTAGGTGGATGATAAAACAATTAACACATTCACTGCTGAAAACACAGTTCTGTGGTGTTTTTCATAGCTTGCCACAAGTGCTGTAAAACACAACTGTGGTGCTAGCTGTATGGGAAAGCACTATGGTGTGTGCAGAGCCGCACCCGTGGCTAGACAAGAAAATCGGCTCATAAGTCAAAGCGTTAACACAATTATCATTTAGTTAGAACCTGACCCCTAACTAAGATTCAGGAACTATGAGATACATGGTTCCACAAACTCCCAGAGTTAGAGCAAATACATTGTGTGGGAATCAAACATGCAACCTCACACTAAGCAGTCGACTGATCACCCAACATATGCCAAAGAGATCATCAAGATTGATAAATGGGTCTGTTCAGTAATTTAAGTCCCTTATTGTATTGTTTGTTTTCGTTTTAACTGTAACTACAGAGAAATGAAAACAGCTTAAATTAATATATATACTTTCTAAAGATTTGCATGGTAAATCATGGTAATTCTAATCTATATATATAAAAATGTTATGTTGGTTTGTGTACACTTCAAAAACTCAAAAAGTTCTGCACCGATCGAGCTGAAATTTTAGCATGATATATAATCCGCATCAAGGATTTTTCATCAGTGACATATTAGCGAATGTGCCACAGCGAAGCGTAGCAGGGTACAGCTAGTAATTAAATAAAAATGATGGCTTAATGGTCTTAATTTTAGTCAGTGGTCTATTGGATAGGCCTCTTATAGAGAGCAGTTTTCACTAAAACTTTTGCCATTTATTTCAAAATCACAGCCAGAATTTAAATTTCATTATTGATACTACTAATATTATAAATTTAAAAGTTTGTATCTTTTGATGATTGTTACTCAATCACACAAAATGTCTGATGGATTTGGATGAAATTTGGCACGCAGATAGCACATAGAATACTTTCTATTCCACAAAAATTGTGGTTCCTGGGGCATGATACTCAACGCTGCCAAAACCCCGGGGTACAGCTAGTAGATAAAAAATACAATATTTATATCTTAACTCATATTAAGATATTTATTAATTATAATTTTTTTTCATAATATTTCTATTTACAAAGTCAATAAAAATAAAAATAAATATAAATAATAAATATAAATTGCTTTTCAATAACTTAGCCTATTTTTTTTCAGGCCATTTGTAGTTTCTCCATTCTCCCTCCTTATTTCTACAACTGGTAACTTGGTAATTTGGCCCCAGAAGATAAGTTGACGGTGGGAACAATTCCTTTTTCTTTTAACACTGAAGTTTGAAACTTCGATAATTAAAAAAAAAATACCTACAATGGAAACTATCTATTTGTACGAAAAGTTAAAACTCCGCACTTAATTAATCCGCCGAATGGATTATTCGCCAGAAATATAGATACACTAACAAGAAAGAACATAACCATTGTACGGGGACAAAATGTTAAGCACCCAAATAACACATGTAACATTAACTTTTATGTAGATTTGAGTGAAGGTCATCTTTTTGTGCCATCCCGCCGAAACTGCTTCACGAGTTCACATAGGTTTACTTACCGCGAAACGTTTTATTCTTGTCCAGATTGAACTCCAGTCTACCACATAACATCTGACCAGGATAGTAGATCCCATTTTCACTGTTCAATACAATTTGACCTTCTTCAAACCCCATTTGTTTAAACTTTATTCACAAAGTCGTTAGCCGCGAGCCCTACCCGCACCGCTGCCGTTTCGGCAATTTAAATAAGGGTTGCCAATGCCACACTGATGCCTTGCCAGACAGAAGGTCAAAATAGTCAAGTCAGTCAGGATTCATCAGGATTCTCCCGACATTTCATTAAGTATTTAATTTCCAACCAAATAAAAAATAACCTGCGAATTTCTTTTTCGTAAAGTTGTACCTATGACCAATTTTTTGTAAAATGTCCAATCGTATGGCCTTTGATTTAATGAAAACGGTAGTATTATTAATTGCGCTAAGATAAACGTATTTATATCATTTAAGGGATATAATTTTCCTTCTTTGGATTCAAAGTCAATGCCAGCCAGAAATAAAATATTTTTATCGTGTGATAATATGAACACTTTTGGAAGATAAAACCTAAAAAAATAGACTATAAGTAAATAATTATATCACAATTTTGGTTTTCCTTTACCTAGTTTTAAGGGAATATTTGTAAACTGGTAGTATTTAAGTTTACAGTCAATAAAAGTTTCATGACAGTGACACTTGACAGTTACACCAATTTAAGCGTACTACACACAGTCAGTCTTGGGTGAAATGACTTTGTTCGTTATTGATTTTCGAAATGAGGAGTACGGATGGACCGTGTGTGGAGCATGCATTAACATAGGGATAGATATTATCGATATCACTTGCCGGAGTATTGATACTCTACATGGTTGCTTATTGAAAGCAAACATACCTTTAATAATATTCGTTACTTTGTCGAAATGGAATGGTTAATTATATTCTTGTTTCGAGCAGATTTTGCGGAAGGCTTTGGAATTGCACTTTGGACGGTTGGTTCGTTTGTCAAAGGCAATAGAAGACGACTATATTAAAATTCATGGTCTTGCTTTTATTTCTGACACTGTTATTTAGCAAATAATAATCCTTATGATGAACCCTTTCGATCGATGTGATAAAGCTACAGGTGATTATTTTTTTCGTGTAACGGGTTCGATTCCCGGTTCAACCATGTAATTATTTAAATATCTATGAAAACAGTTAAAATTGTTTTTTAAATTCAACTAATGTCTTCTTTCAGTAAAATGTTCCATCTACAATATTCAAGGTACTTTCCCTCCATGTGACATATCCGTGGGCCACCTGTATAAACGTGTCTGATACGATATGACGTCTGACGTCGTTTTACGTGATATCCAATCCATCCCATCCCTACCCTAAGCACTCTAAGCAGAGCAGTTGTCAAATTCGTTGTGTGATGGACGTGCGTGTTCACTTTTTGTGTTCTTTCAGTATCTCTGTAGACTGTAGTCTTTATCGTGAATTTATTTAATTCTGACATAAACTTATAAAACAAATTGAAATTTTGGTAAAAAAAACACACTTAGCAACCATTGTGCCTGTTTTCACGATCGGATACTTCCTATTTTGCATAAAATTTGGGTTAGAAATTTTTAAGCGTTTTACAGAAATATGTTTTAATATTGCAAAATAAAGATGGGGACACCACAGAAAGATATAGAGCTGAGTCCTGTGAAGCCGCTGATGCAGGCCAACACAAGTACCGCGCCGGATAAGCTGAACGTCCCAGTAAATGACGAAGAAGATATTATTATCGGAAGGTTTCGTAAGATCAGCTCGGCGAAGTCTATGGCAGCTACAAATGGGAACATACAGTATCCCAGTGACGTGCCAGCTAGGAGCGACGACGCTGAGTCAGGGCTGCAGTTTAAAACGAAAGAGGCAGGAGAAAAAGATCGCCTTCTCTCGGAGTTGGTGACGAATGGGGCAGCGATAGTGCAACAAAAATTTCCAGTTACGAAAAGCAGCTTCAGAGATATCGAGAAGCCCTCCAGGTTCAAGGATCAGCCGTCGGCTACCCGATTCCAGGTACTCTTTAATATATATATATATATATTGTAAATGATAATTACCTAGTACCTGACTACATAGACAGGCATTAAATACATTTAAACCATAATTATGAATTTATAATTACAGTAGCCATGAATCTATTTTAATTGAAATTATTTTGGTAGGTACATATTAGGCATTGAAATTATTTATTTTTATAAACTAACTAGCTAATTTTTCACATAATCTAATTCATAATAACATAATTTAATTCAATAAAATGTATATGGGACCCTTTCTGGCTAGAGTATCATTTCAAATAAGAAGTGTCTGAAATGGTTCAAAAATCCCAGTCATGGCCAATAATAAATAAAATAAAAATAAAGAAACTAAAAAATAAAATAATAAACAGTAAACTTTCATTTAGAACTCTGTTAAAAACCTCACAACATCACTACTAACAAAAATGTTTCCTTTGTGACTTAAAATCTTTTGAGAATATTCGAAGCAAAATGTCCATACATATAATGTCTTAACATATATTCTGTATATTTTCCTCTGTACATATTGTTAGACTTGAGTTTTGACCCAGTTTCCCTTGTTCAATTGAGTTGAAATATTTCATCTGTGAAGTTTCAATGACTATACAATATTAAGGCGACAGCGAGCTGATCTGATCATAATGATGGAATGTTGACAGCAGAACACCTCAGACAATAGCAGTAGAATGATGGTGTATTATAGGACTGAACTTATAGGACTGAATACTGAATAGGATATTCAGTATTCAGTCCTATAAGCTGAAACATACACTCTACACACAAACACTAATAATTATTATAAATCTGAAAGTTACTACAGATAGTTTATTACCTGGATTGACACATAGGATTCATCTAACCCATAAAAAAGTCCCGTAAAACATGCACTATAAAAAAAGCTATGAAAGATTATATAAAAAATAATTACGAAACATACTTCAACTAACGACCTTATTATAAAGTAGGTAGGTACCATTTTTATTTATCCTTTAATTAACTGTTATGGTTACAGTAATGCTACTGTCTGACCTCACCTCGCAGATAAGCTTAAAAAGAATGTACTTACTGAGCGTATCGCAGATAAAATAAAAGATAACCACTATGGCACACCATTGAAACCACAACATAGATTGCTTTTAACTAATAGGCGGCATAGTCATAGATCCAGCTACACAATAATTAATAATCTATTGTCCATGTAAATTAGCTATGATAATGTTCAGAAGATAATTACACCCTGGAATTAGATGCTGCTCTTACAATAGATACTTGTTCGCCATGTTAACTGCAACTTGGCACTCTGGTAAGGAATGGTACTCCATGGATAACTTTTGTAGTGGTAGGCCTCTTCTACAAGTGGCCGTCTGGGGAAGAACCACACCTTTACCAGATATACATCTGCCAAGCAGTATTGTGAAAACATTACTGTGTTCCAGTTTGAAGGGCACTGTTTCTAGCGAAATTACTGGACATATGAGACTCAAGAACCAATGTCTCAGGGTGACGAGCGTAGTGCAGTGCCCCGCATGATTATGCAATGGAAAGGTTTGGGTGGCGCTGTAATTGTTATGGATAGGCGTAGCGCTTACCATGAGGTGAACTACTTGCTCGTCTCGTTACTTAGTAAAATAAAAATCAAGGGCTCCATCCTTGTACCTACATACAATACAAGGTTTGAGTTAATCCATCCCCGTTGAAAGACTTAGGTAATTGACGAAACCTTATTGCGGCAACCTGATTTATAAGAGGTTTATTTCATAAAGTCAGGATTTAGCCAATAATCCAGTTCCACTTCAAACTATCTAGTATCAACCTACATTGCTAGTCTATTTTCGATAAAGTAAGTCGGTAGGCGGGAATGCATCAAAATATCTTTCATCGAGTGCGTGTTTCGCATATAAATCGATATAAAACCAGTTTCGGCTGGTAGTGGTAGTGCTTTAGGGATTAGTTATAGTTATAGGATTAAGCGGGAGCGGGTTTAAATTCCGACAAATTTCCGCTAACTAAGAATAGAGTACCGGAGAATGGAGGCAACCTAGTTCATCCGTTTGTCTCTGGACTCTGAGCATAGCCTGGATCTTTGCTGTACCTACTCTAATTATTCATTTGAGAACTGAATCGCTGATCCCTTTCTGATTAAATGCGGCTTTTTTACTGGTACTTCGTTGTTCGCCATGCCCTTATAAACAGCTGTAACTGGATCCGTGCTGTTCTCGCGGTCTAGGTCATAGGCGCCTACTTGGCCGCACCCAATAAATCATAATAGCGGCAAATTGGATAAGTGCAGGTCATCCGTGAGCTTCCTATAGCCTCGCCGCCGTCTTAGGGTGCCGCTGGACATTAGCGAATTATGGCCCAGGAAACCCTAGGTAGCCTTGATTGGGAGAGTCGAGGAAATTGACAGCGCGTGTCTTTACATTGTGCGTGGACCGGATGATCGAGGAATTTAAGAAGATCCAAGCGTTGCCGCGTTGCGATCCTCTGGGACATTTTATTATAGCACATGACTGCATGGAAGTCATTTGCCGCTGAGACGTACAGTCAGGGTCAAAGTCGCTAAACATTTCTAACAAACAATTTACAATTCTACCCATAAAAGTAATTCTCCATGCGTAAAGCTACACGTTCAACTACAGTTGTCACTGACTGTACTAAGTGATTTCTTCATTACATTATACAGGAGTAGATGAATGCTGATATGTCCTTATCACACAGTAATGGAAGTCACTTCAAATAATCCTCACTAGCGTAAAAACGATTCACTTGGTTCCCTTCCTAACTTCTTTGTACCCCGAGAACTGTAATGGGTACGTGAGCGAAATGATCAATTTCCGATATGAATATTGCTACACCGAAGTCGACATATATAACACGCCCCCATGTAGAGTTGGTTGTCTATCGGTTATTGAATTTTACTCGGAGTCTTTCGCCTTTCCATATCGCTTATTGGATTATCCTTCTGACCAGCTATTTGATTCTGTGGGGGGTTAATCTTTGTCTTTCACGGTAGAACGACTTTCAGGTAATCCAATCTAAGTGAACTCAGTTTTGTGCCCTTGGCATCTTTTGCGCGATCTTGTAGATTAGACAGTATACCAATTATGATTGTTGGGAAGATTTGGGATTTTTAGAAGATTTTCTTCTTCTTTTCTCTTTCTTCTTCTTCAGGTAGATTTTGTCTTTTGTGATTACATTCCAATTATGATAAATGGTCGTGTTAATTGCAGAATTCAAACACCATTGTCCAGTTATCGTACCCTAGTTTTGTTAAGACTTACAGCTGTGTTCAGAGGTACTAGAATACATACAAATTAAACTCGAGGAAGTGTTTGTTTTGAGAGCTATGTTTACTCTAATAACCGCGACCGTATGAAAATCAAGAGAATGTACGGCATCTTTTGAAAAGCGTATTTTTGGTGTTTCGGTCCGTTTTACAACATATAATTATGTACAGTTGGTTGCGGATGATTTCTAATTTCTATAGTGAGATAAATTGCTGACTTTGAAAGATACTTACTTACATATGACTCCAAGAGGCCCCTGTTCATATAGATCGAAAAGTATGATAACTGCGACGTCGAACCGAAAACCACTCATTATTTTGCTATTAGCTCCTACTATTGCATTTTTACAGAGGCTGTAAATGGGATCTGCACATGAGACGTAGTTATTTGCAGTGTCTGAGTAACCTGTAATCTCTGAATACCTTAAACTTCCCGGAAGGCGGCTTTTAATGGAATCATCTTCACTCCTGAGCCAAGAATGATTAATTGCATCACGGAATGCGTCTAAACTGTTCTCTTGACGAGAATGAATGTACTCCTCAGCAATTTGGCTTAACCATCAATCCCTGCCAATAAACTCATACAAGAGATACAGACTTATATAGTGTATGTAATTCTTTACTTTTAGTAAGTGAGGAACGTTTTTTTCCACACCTATAACAATTAATGCAAGTCCTCCTGCCATAGTTCTTCCCTGCACTGCACTGCGCACTTGGCTGGCTATATCAGACACCAGTCTGGTAATATGAGTAATTTCACTATTGCCTTTTAAACCCATAGACATATTAACAACTATACGATCTTCGAACCGGAATACGACAAACACTTGCTTGGCGACACGCAGCGGAATCAAAGGCAAAGTGGTCATAATCGAATTAAACTAGCCTAGGTCGTTTAGCGCCAGATCTTCCTCTGGTTATGACCGCCTAGTCCAATTGGCGACAGATTATCTTTTAACTCCTCATGTTACCTGTCAACTGTGACAGATAAACTGATCGGTTCTTGTCAGCCAAGAGTATAGAGTCCAACATACTGTTACAGGTTATAAGAGAGACCTCTTGAAACGAATGTAAAAATAGCTCCAGAACGGATCACTTATGCATGATGTAGGAGGCGGTGGCTAATTTTAGACTGGACTAACTCCAGAGGATTTTATACCATAGCGATATAAAAATAGGGCAGAATCAGGGTTATGGTCTGTAGAGAATGGTCTGGCGTGGCGGCTTATTAAAGCCTTCCGCTGGTCTGACAACACTTTTCTTTAGAGGGTCATGCCGTCACGTCGTCAAGTGGCATGGTTTCCATTACGATTTCGCGTACAGTTTAGGTAACCGAACATTTTCGTACCGTCTTCATTCTATAGCCTCCCTTGATAATATGTATAATTATTGTATCGACATTTACTGAATAGACTTAAAATGGGCAAATATGACATCACCAACAACACAGCGCTGAAATCACGTTAAGTCCTTGAATTAATTAGCAATTTTCATTGATAAACAAATCCGTAGATGGTCGCTGATACGTACGTGAACGTTACATTCATAAATCTAACTACGATACCATCTCTACAATGGATTGAAACTTTGAAAGAGCCGGATATAGCCAGCTTTTGTTTTAAAATTCATGAAAGCACCATCGGAACCGTCACAAAGGGCAGGCTCGTGTTGAATGGGCTAACAAACATGAATGGGCATGGCTATAGCTTGAATGAATCATTGTGCTGTAACACTTGTGAATGCACCTTGCATGCCTGGATGGTTCTGATTACGCTTCGATACTTCGAAGCGTAATCAGAACCGTGAACTCGTGAAATGAGGCGAATAATAATAAATGCCGACGTTTAGTCGTACGCATATTGTGTTTCGCATTGGGCTTCATGTTCTCTAATAGCTGAAAACGTAGACGTAGAGAAGTAATTGACTTTGCTTCAACTAGTAAGTATTCAATACTTTTGCGTCTGTTGACTGGCTGTTCTGTGCTTACTGTGTAGAGGACTTCAATTTCATAATTAAAATCTATTTGAAAACTTTGATTTATTTGACAATCGTTTGTAATGGTTTACCGTGACGTCCGAGGTTTCGAACCAGATATTGTTCGGTTGAAAAGCGCAGAAATTACCGCTCGGCCATCCGACCAGTTCCAAGAGAAGGAGACCGACAATCAGGGATGGGTAGACCAGTTTGCCAAAAAGGGGGATTAATGTGATATTATGTAGAACAGTCACTAAGTCATGTGTCATTGTTTGAAAATGGCTTTTATTAGCATCATGCTAAAATGTAATACTAGTAAAATGGTCCGTTCACGTTCCTAAGATGCTCGTGACCCTGACGTGGTAATTCGGCCTACAAATCGAGAACAGTTACATTTTGTCCTAGCGTAATTTGATTTTCTCGTTTCTTGACCACACTTCTTTTCTTGTTTTGTTTCGTTTCTTCACTTATGCATTTAAAGCCTATAAAAACGGTCAAGTGCATGCAGACCTTGTTTACTGTAGAGTACCGTAAATTGCGGATAATTTTAAAAAGTAATACCAACATGTTTCAAACAATTTTGGGGCAGCGTGGTGGATTATGGCTTATCTTCCCTCTCAGCCTCATCAGAGGAAACGTAATAAATCGGCTGATGATCGATGCGATCACATTTGCGCCTACTAAATACAGTGTTAGCCTAAATTTGGTTTAACTGTTATGTATATCGCCAATTCGGACCGGGCCCCCGTGGTGGCTTATGGCCTAACCCTCCTCAGGAAAGTGAGGGGAGACCCGTGCCCAGCAGTGGGATAATATGGGTTGTTGATGATGATGATATCGCAAATTAGTTTTCAGTGGACTACGAACTTTACTCAGAGAAGCATTAAGATGTGTCTGTTGTAATTAGAGGCACGATTCAAGCGTGGGGTCGACTGTCGCCTTTTGTCCTTGTTGATTATAAAAGGCTCGGTTGCAGACGGTCCATTCTTTGTTAATGTATTTTGTTTCTAATATCTGTTTATTATTTAAACCCATATATAATACAATCATTTTAGCTTTTTTTTAAATGTTTGCGCTTGCACAGGGCGCATAAAAGGCTAGTTACGGCACTGGGTGTTATTAGAAAATCATCGACTGTAGTGGAATAGAAACTAGAATTCTTACTAGTCGGCTAGTTTTGTGGAACTATAATATCGTAACTCGTTTACGTTCCCTAATGACTTGTGATCGCGATGCAGCCTTAAATGGAGGTCAGTAATAGGCTTGATAGGTTTTCGCTTTCACATTCGTTACACTAAATGATTCGGTATGAGCCGAATAACAGCTAGCCGATTCAATGACTCAGTACCAATATCCTTCCTATCCTATTTTTTATCCTATCTATCTGTATTAAAATGAGAATTAAGTGTGTAAGTATCTTTGTTACCACTCAAAGCTCAAACTCAACACTCAAAATTTGGTACAGATGACTTTGTGTCCTCACAAAAGTGAGTTGAAAGTCCCAACTCATTTGAGACCCGCGCTCAGCAGTGAGCAGATATAGATTGTGATGATTATCATTCGTTTAATTAAGGATTCTTGAATTGAAGAAAACATTTGTTTCAACACACGCATCCTGAAAATGATAAGCCTTTCTTTTTTTATCTGTGGTATGCATTACGCATACATACCATCCGGCCCGGGGTAGGACCGGGTGTTTATGTGGGACTTCCCGCAAGCTGCCTGACGGTATACCCACTAAACCCATTGGTGTTCCTGGACGCCTTTTGTCGGAGCTACGGGCACGTGGAACGTATTCCGCAAAATGATAAGTCCAAGTTCTGACTGTCAAGGCATTTTATTCAAAAGTATGTAACTCAAGGTTACTAGTTATTTACTTGAGAGTGACCAACTAATTTCGATATTCGTGATCGTAATTCGTGAGTGATACATTCACAGGTTTGGGTATAATTATGCGATGCGCCGTTTTTAAAATTGTTTTGTTTATATAGAGATTATCTACAATTATATATGATAACTAGCTGTACCCTGCCACGCTTCGCTGTGGCACATTCGCACATTCGCTGATATGTCACTGATGGAAAAAATAGATAAAAACAATCCTTGATGCGGATTATATATCATGCTAAAATTTCAGCTCGATCGGTGCAGAACTTTTTGAATTATTGAAGCGTACACAAACCAACATAACATTTTTATATATATAGATAAATACTCACAGCAATCCAGGCGCCAGCAAACTGCAAATCTATAATTGGTTTTGGTGTGTTAGTAGTTCGTACTCTGTCTGCATATATGTATATAGATAGGAATGAAATATTTTTAATTTGATACAAAAATACTTTGCATATGCATTTCTTTATGGAGCCCTATTTGCGTAAAATGTCTATGTATAAGTGGGTAAAGCCTAAGGAGATTTATTTTCAAGTGCTTGAGTTAAACTTTTATAATGAACAGCTTTTCTTGAAATATAGTTAAGAACACTCTCAATAAAGTCACCTTAACACTTTCACTGCTGAGCCGAATTGCTTGTAGCCACGGGTGCGGCTCCGCATACTCCATAGTGTTTTCCCATACAACAAACCCAACAGTTGTCTTTTCCCGCACTCGCGGCAAGTTATGAAACACACGACATTTGTGTTTTCAGCACTGAAGGTGTTAAAACTAAATTCAAATCAGTTTCTCCGTTTGGGAGCTAGGATGCCACAGACAGACACACATAGATTCACACTATAAACTTGTCACACTACTCGTTTTCATCGGGGGCTATCTATTCTGTGGTTAAAAAATGTCTGTGTTTTGGTCGTTTCTGCTCTATTCTATTCTATAGACATTTAAAACCAATTAAAACACAGCAGTCACTACTTATTTACTAGGTAAAACAAAAGTCTGTAACCTTGACTGAAGCCAGCTGAAAATCCGTGACATAACAGCAGAATATATTAGTGCTAAATACATAACTTAAAGATGAGGCATAAAAGGCCGAAAACTTGTTTGATTGTTCCAGTTAGTTATATTGTTATTCTTTATTTAGTCTTACAGCTATAATTATTACAAATTGATGACTTAATAAAACTAAGAAAAGCCTCCACAAGTAGTATTGTAATAGTTTACGTGACCATGTTTCAACCATTGCGGTCAAATATTACTTGACGTAACATATACAAAGTAATCGTTAGTGAAAACGTGGACCATTCGATCTTGATAAAGGTGCCATCTGTCCTTCAGCCAGGGTGTTACGTTTACTTCACGTACATTTCGATATAGCTGGCGTGGATAATTGTAACTTATGTTGCTACATAGTTCTAGGTAGGTATTGTGTTATACAATTGTTTTGTAATTTTAAATGAGGAAATACCTACATTGTGTTTTTTTTTAAATTAGTATTTGCTTGTGTAAAGCGTTAATTAATACTTTGAGTCTACCCTCAATTTATTGTTTCTCAGTGAGGAGTTCCGTTATCTATCTTCCGTCTCTATCACCAGATCAGCTTAACGTATTTTAATTTTCGGGCAGTCTTGGAAATTAAAAGCGCATTGTTGTAATGGATTGAAAACAGGCTGTATCGATTTTGGTAAAAATCACGCCGTATGGGGTTTATGAACTTAGACTTCTTATAATGTAGACTCTATTTATATTGAAAACCACATTAAAAAGCTGACTTTAAAATTTGTTGTTATAAATAGTATCGATAAATCATAATATAAAAAAAATACAATATACACATGCTGGAATCTGTGTTATTTATTTTCCTGTACGCATTAATTTTCAATGGTTATTATGTGCAATCCATCATAAAATACACATGTAACGTTTCTGTTGATTACCTAAGAACACTTGCGTAAATAGAGATAAAGATATTGTTATAAAAATGGTTTAAGAAACTTGAAATAAGTTACTGAACAAGAAAATAATATTTTATACGTTGAGTTCTCTGATTTTTTTTGTATTGTGTGAAACACTACTGAACCGATTGTAGAAAAGAACCGAAAACTCTTTATTGCACTATCTATCTATGTATTCAGCCGGTATCCACCCACTGCTGGGTATAGGCCTCCCCTGTTTTACGCCATTTGTTACGGTCCTGTGCCAGTCTCATCCATTCAATCCCGACGTGCTTTGCTTTTGTCATCCGACCATAGGGCTGGTGGTCTGCCTCGCAGGCGTTGCGCTCCTCTTGGCCACCACTCCGTTATTTCCTAAAATAAAACAACGCATAAAAAACACAGACTGATTAAAACACGCGCGCTACCGATTTTACACTTGACAAGTTTGTAATATAGTTTGAATGCTTAAAATTTGTTGAATGAGGTATTGCGGCCTCTGACATGGCTTAACGACTTCTGTCAATCTGTATCAGAAATCCGCAGAAATCCGTCTCTTACGAGAATGAGTCATAAGTGCGGGGCCGGGGATCGAACTCGGTGGCATTGGGTTGCAAAGCGCACAAGTTACTCGACTACCATCCCCCTAGCTCTCAAACCCTTTAGGTACAAGCTATCATTATACCGTGAAGGTTGCTATATCGTCTGTCTCTTTCAGATGGAAGACGAAAAACAAGAGGACGAAGCGACCGAAGACTCGGATAATTCTGGTATGGACAGCGACGATCCACTCACGGCGACTGACACCAAATATGGGAAGAGTTTCAGGTATGTGTCCTCATACAAATCATCACCATTGGCCAAAAAAAAAAAAACTCATATAATAATTGTCTCTTGGAAAATCTCCATATCTGCAAATCTGACTTCAAAAACCAGTCTTTCGAGCAATGCAATTGTGGAGCCCTGAAACAAGCTATACCCCACCTGCTGTCACGCTGTCTAGGACTCCTCGTGCCCTACATCCGACACAATAGAGGAACTTACCGCAGTCTCAGACAACGCAATGACGTTGGCTATAGTCCTAGCCAAGGTCCTATGAGTTACGACCATTGATTCAAAAGAAGATCTTGAAAAGTGATGCCGAGTGTGCACTTCTTTGAGTGACTAATGAGGCCCCAATACAGGGGGGACTTGGCTTCCTCGATAATTCACATTTAAAATACTGCGTGCTGTTTAGCCAAGTGTTTCTAAAGGGGACGGAATGTCGCACTTGGAATAATATAACATTAAAATGCTTAATTAATCGTTTAGTCTAGACTAATGTGATGAATAATCAATGTTGTCGCGATGACCTATAAAGAGGAGGGTGCTTCGAAGTGAATCACTCAAGATATCCCGGTTCGCTTTTCAACTTACATACGTACGCCGCCGCCGGCGCTGTCGCCTTTACATTCTTTGGCGTCCGTCTCGTGGTGACTTCCTCTTTTATTTATAAGGCATTTTTATTGCCATCGTTTTCCATTAGCTTTTATGGCTAGAGTTAAAAATCTTCACGTTTCAGACATTTCACTCGAGAAGCTTTACCAAGACTGGACAACTACAGAAATGTTATGTCCCTCCACGCAGCTCCGCGACCGACTTTGGATGAACTGCACAATGCTTCGTTATCGAGGAAGGTGAGTGTCTACCGTAGCTGGTACTTACACCTTTCGTTTCAGGTCATAAAATACCCACATTACCGCTGCCCGGCAAAAAATGGCAAAATGTTTGTGGCACTGTACTTACATTATTGTTCCATCTATGTTACCAAAATTTTATGCAAATAAATAGGTACTGTTCTATTCTATTCAGTCGTGCCCGGGGGATGACTCGATGGCCGGTGCCCTACCTATTGACACAGCCTAATAAATCCTCCACAGTGCTATTACCTAGAACGATTGAAGCTATTATTGATGTGACGCACAGATGTCCCCATATAATTGCAGTAACTACTATCCAACTACTTGACTGATCTGTTATTGTCATCATCAAATGTGCAAATGTGCTGTAAAGGTGAAACTGCCACAGGAGATTAATCGATGCACGCCTAATGACGTGGCGCGCTTGTATCTTCTAATTGCTTCAATAACACGGTCCCCGTATTACCTGCCATAGGTATTATAAAGTTCCATAGGGTACCAGGTTATAACCGTCTTGGGAGATGACACGGTGCCATATCCGCCGACGAGGTCGCAGGTAACTAATTGTCGCAATTGTCCCTCTCATTAACTAATTGGCCTACTTGCCCTGTCACGGTTTCTAAGGAGCAATTGGATATTACGCAGGTCAGAAAGTTTGCGTAGGAGAGAAAACATAAAAGTACGTTTAATTTACTGGCATTTGGTTTGTGAGTGGTTGTACTATGTTTGTAGAGGTTTTCCAAAGTTTTTTGTGGTTACTCAGGTTTTGGAATGATTTCACTTGCGTGTCGAGATTTCAGCCGTTATTGTGACATGGCGGTTTTTACTTATGAAAGACAAAATAAATGTCAGTAGGCAGGATAATATAAGTTATAAGTCTTTACACCTAGGTTCCAATTTAAATTTAAAAAAGTCCTGGTAAGCGTAAACAGTGATCCACTTCCCGTTGAGTAGGTATAGCACTGGAAGAACCGTGTGGTATTCATTAAGGCGAACTGGAAAAGTCCAAGAGTGACTAGCATGTGAGCTAGTTAGCAAAGCATAGGATATTGTCAGCATGACCGGCATGCTATGCCCACGAGTGTACTCCTGCATGAACTATGAATACACAGGAAACCTTGCAACTTGACCCACGTTCAAGGGGGCTGGCCTCCGACCCTCGAGTCATTGTGAAGGTAGGTGTCTAGATTAGATATAGCGGTGTGTCAATGTGATCTATTGACCCGCCTGATTAAGCGCTGGAGGCGTGGTTCCTGTTGTGTTGGTTGTTAGTTGTTAGTATTCTAGGTAGTGAAAATTACCGGACGTAATCAGAAAAAAAATATCAACAACGGCTAATCAATAGATCCATTGTCAAATTCAGTCAGGTGTAGTCAACCTCATATGAGTAATTGAAGTAGGGGATGCTTTATTGTTACTTCCTGGAGGTTTTGGCGATAATTAGAGAAGTCCGAGATTAGGAGCCGATGTCCCAAGGTGACGAGCGCAGTGCAGTGCCGCGCAGGAATGCAGTGTTCTGGGTAGTGCTGTAACTATGTATTCAAATGCAAATATGTATTCTAGGCAGACTGAACATTAAGGTGCAAAAAAAAATGGAAAAGCGATCATCGTTTATTAATGTAACTTTCATCGTCCTTTCAGCCAGGTCAGACCCTGGAGAAGGACGAAGAAGTCGAGATGCCGTCTTCAAACGTGAAGTTCGGATGGATCAAGGGTGTCCTGATGCGATGCCTCCTCAACATATGGGGGGTGATGCTGTTCCTTCGGCTGTCCTGGGTAGTGGGGCAGGCGGGAGTGGGTTAGTATACATCAAGCATGAAGAAAGTAATTTTTAGTAGGTACTCGCTAGGAGGCGTTTGAGCAGTTTGCTTCCATGCTTCTCAATTTTTTTTTCGCGATGACATTCTGGGTCATTTAACGCTCGCCTTCCAAGCAAAAGGTTGCAGATTTGAATCCCAGTTCAGGCACTTACTAATGTTAATACGAACGACCTAATCCTTCTCACGAAAGTGAGTTCAGCTCCACCGTGAGCAGTGGGCAGATTGTGATGATAATGATGACGCTTTTCTAATAAAAGTTCTTTTAACAAAATGACTCTTGTAGCAATCTAACTCTTGTGTCTCAAACTCCTATAAACGATGTGACATTTCCCGGCAGCGCAGTCCCTCCTGCTGATCCTGACGACGTCGGTGGTGACCACCATCACGGCGCTGTCTATGTCGGCGATCAGCACCAACGGGGTCATCAAGGGAGGTTCGTATAATAAGACTCGATCAACAAGGAAACAAATACATGGTCTGCCAAAACTGCACACATCAACGAACAGCAAAAGTAACTTAAAATCTTGCCCACTGCGCTACCGTTATCCTACCGACTGCGCCAAAATAGTCGGGTCGGCAAAAAAATAAAATTGTACGTTACTATCGTCGGCGGCGTACATTATTTCGTAAAAGTAAATAGAAAAAAAAGCACAGAATAAAACACGAAGAAGAGACGTTTTATAAAAGTCTTAATTATGATTCCAGGTGGCACCTACTATATGATATCGCGGTCGCTGGGCCCTGAGTTCGGCGGCTCCATCGGGCTCATATTCTCTATGGCTAATGCTGTGGCATGTGCCATGTATGTAGTTGGGTTTGGGGAGTCGCTGATAACCCTTATACCGGAATCTGCGTATATGGTCAGCAAGAGCTGGGTGAGTCGATTAGAACTTTGTTTCGTGAATATATGGTCTGTTTTTCATTATGATAGGCTCTCTATATTATTATTGACACTTTGACTGCTGAGCCGATTTTCTTGTCTAACCACAGGTAGACAAGAACTACACCATTTTTTCCCATACAGCTAAGACCACAGTTGTGTTTTCCCGTACACGCAGCGTGTTATGGGCGACGCGTCTCGAAATATGACGAAATTACCTACCTCCTAAATTTGTTTTTCCATATTTTTTCTAGGACCAAGCTATCTACGGCTGCATCACCATAGTGCTGCTCACCGGTATAGTGATAGTTGGCATGGAGTGGGAGGCGAAGGCGCAGATAGTGCTGCTGATCATACTGCTAGCCGCCATTGTGGACTTCCTTGTGGGGGCCATTGTGGGGCCCAAAAGTGACGCCGAGCTCGCGCAGGGATTCGTGGGGTATAATAGTAAGTTATACAGTACATCAGCATTCACTAAACTTCATCTTTGATCAATAGAGGTGCCTACTGGTTGAATTATTAATTGAAAAACTAAATTTTTAATCATCTTCATCATCACAATACCTATCGTCCCTGCTGAGCACGGGTCTTACCTCATTTTCGTGAGAAAAGTAAGCCATAATTGACCACGGTGGCCCTTCCGAATTGGTGGATCACGTACCTCCAATATAATTCTCGGGCATATAAGTTTCCTCATAATATTATAAGTTAATACTTCATTTTAAATCTTAGGTTTTTTTTTGTGTTGGACGTCTAATATGTATTTTTTACCGATAAATTGAATTTTTTTAATTATTTATACACATCACATTATTCAAACATATTATATTTCATTTAGAAAATAGAATTTAAATGTTAATTTGAACAAATCGTGGGCACACTCGACATACAGGCGTAGTATAGTTTTTTCTTAAATTTATGTATTTGTTCAAATTTAAACAGTTGTTGTTTGTTTGCAGTGACCGTGCTACAACAGAACCTGGGTCCGGACTACAGACTCTTCGAAGGTGTGGAGCATAATTTCTTCTCGGTATTTTCGATCTTCTTCCCCGCTGCTACTGGAATATTGGCAGGCGCTAATATTTCTGGAGATTTGAAGGTATTTTCTGATACATTTTTTTACATCAACTTGCTACTTAAAAAAGCTCTAATGCTCAGCATGTAAAAGTGGGGTAGTGAGGCGCCTGGAATGAAATAAAAGATACCGATTCTGCAAAAGTATCTTTAACTGTTGAATACCAACTAAAGCTTTAAAACTCACGCTAATCCGTATTCACTCTTCTAAAACCTGTGAATAAATTAAGTATGACTTATAAATTGCACTGCAAAGAAAAATTAGTCATATAACTTATTTAATCAAATGATAGCCTAGATTTTTGAATTGGCAGAATGTAAAGTGAGAGACTATAAAAAGTGTTTTTCTTTTAAGCTGTGTTTAAACTTTTTTAGGACCCCCAAAAATCGATACCAAAAGGCACACTTCTGGCGATCCTCCTAACGACCATATCGTATCTACTGATAGCTGTCATAGCTGGATGGACCGTGCTTCGGGACGCTTCGGGCAACGTCGCCGATGTCGCCTCGTGGGCGATGGCCGACTGCGCCGCGAATGGAACCTGCGCCTACGGCCTGCAGAATAGCAACGACGTTAGTAGATAATATACTAAAATACCCAGATATCAAAATCCTACCGACTGCGCCACGGGAATTATACCGACATATCATAGTGTTTGTTGTCATTGCTGGAGCATGGTTCAAGAGTCTTCAATTTGCGGGTATTCGACCTCGGGTTGCGGAACAGCAGCCACGTACAGTACTACGAAACTCAATATTCGACAATCTTAGGTAATGTACTGTACGTTACACAGTTAAGGCTCAAATTGCAATACTTTACTTTGAGTATTGTTGACGTCGACTATTTGTTACAGTGTACGACTCAAAACAAAACTCAATTCTCAAATCATTTATTGCAAGTAGGTGAAAATAATAGGACACTTTTATAAGTCCAACACTTAAGATTCAAATACATAGAGAAAATAAAAAATAAATGAAACATGATAAAACTGACAAGTGATTGTGGTTTGAGTTTGAAAAAGGAAATTTCCCTTTCTAGTGGTGATCTATAACTGAATCTCGCACGGGAAAAGGAAACTCCATTACCCTACCAGTGCTTCGGACATACGCCCGTCAGGGAAGATAGCACCAAGAAACTTTAAGGGATTTAATTTTTTCAATTTACGTATTTTTTTTACAGCCTTTAACAGCTAACATTTTCTTGTTTACAGGTGATACGACTGGTATCCGGCTTCGGACCACTCATCTACGGCGGGTGCTTCGCCGCCACTCTGTCTTCAGCGCTCGCGTCACTGGTCTCCGCGCCTAAAGTGTTTCAGGTAACTTAGTTAAACGCTGTTGACGTCTTCGACAAAGGTGACGATTACAGTCTCTTTGGGATTAAAAGATCTCACACCTCTGAAATAACTCTGGGCATGTGGGTTTCCTCGCGTCTTTTTCTTCACCTAAAACAGAGTGATAATTGGGTACATATTTAAATAAGAAATACACTGGTACGTGCCCGCTCTGAAATTGGAATTCGCAACCCCCTTCACGGAAGGCGGACGTTCTCCCACTATGCTATTACGAATGATGAATGATGGAGTGCTGTTCTGAATCATCGGTACGCCGAAGAAGAATGATTAGTGAATTGTCAGCTGCCATATTTCAGGCGCTGTGCCAAGACAAGCTGTACCCGTACCTGGAGTTCTTCGCGAAGGGCTACGGACACAACAACGAGCCCGTGCGCGGATACGTCCTTACCTTTATCATCGCCACCGCCTTCATACTCATGGGTCAGTACACACTTTTGTTAAAGGTAGACTTCCGTTCGTTGCAGCTCACTGTTGCAGTGTGACTGATTCGCGCGGCAGTATAAATGTATGGCGTTCGGAAGCAGCGCCTTACGTTTGAAATCTCGCCCGCATCAGTCGCGCGTGTCAGCCGCTTCGGCAGCGATGCACAAAAGTCCACCTTATAAGCGACGACGCGGTTGATGGTGGAATGTGCCTGTCTAGAAGACACCTGCTCACCTTCCACTTAAAAACTTCCAAATCATAGTTTTTGGGAAACAAAGACGATGGTGGTAGCGTGTTCCATTATTTCGCTATTCTAATGTAGATGTAAATGCGAATTGGAGGAATGTCAACCATATACGGACGCCATGTTTCCGTACTTCTTGTTGTCTGCCGGTGGAAAGGAGATGGAGGAATTAAGTTGTCCAACTCCATTGATATCGTGGGCTCGTCACTGAAGACCCGGGGAGTATTTAATAAAGCTTGTGACTGCGACTTCGTCGAATAACAGTTCCAGTTCCACCCAGAACCCTGGATGGAATATATCAGAATACTAATTACACAAATAGTAGGATTATCCTTCATTTAAACGTTCCATTTCCAGGTGGTCTCAATCAAATAGCGCCGCTGATCTCCAACTTCTTCCTGGCCGCCTACGCCCTGATCAACTTCTCTACGTTCCACGCCAGCCTCGCCAAGCCAGTGGGCTGGAGACCTACTTTCAGGGTACGCATACAATATACTAAAAAGTTTGAAAATGTAGCAAGTATTTCTTCATATAGGTAGTAAATATGAAAATCATGAAACTCTTAGGGGTTAAAAAGTCGAAATTAGATCTATTATAATGTGGTTGGAAATATATCGATTCGGCTCCAAATATGTAAAGGTAGTAAAAGATACACGTAGACTGCTGAAAGTGTGGGTACACTTTTGTGTTTTTATAATTTTTCGCCAATCGTAAATACGCCTGGCGTGCGAACCCGCACTGCTGTATTGTCAATTTTATCACAATAGTTGTGTGCGTCTGCACTGCTGATTGAATTTAGTTACGACACAACGCCAGTAAACAGTAAACACACACGTTGTGTGAAGATTCGCAAAAGAGCCAAAAAAAAACGGTTCAGAAGTGAACGTGTTAAAGAATGTCAAAATTTGAAATATACAGATCGATAGAGCTCGCGAAGCTATGTAGGATAACATTAAAAGTTTGTTTTAACCAAAATGGATAAAAAAAGTTAAACATAAACAAAAATAAAAAGTATTTTTTCAGATATGCTTTAATAAAATACGCTTCTGCTACGATACTGCATGCTGTTCCAAATAAGCCCAGCTGCTGGATGCGATCAGATAGTAACCGCTCGTCGTGACGTTCTATAGCTGATAAGCTATGTTCATCTGATTATGATGATGATGATGATGAAGAAAGTTTGGTTAGTTCACGTTGAAAATGTTTTGGTTCTAGTTATACAACATGTGGCTGTCCCTAGTGGGGTCGATGCTATGCGTGGCGATCATGTTCGTGATATCGTGGGTCACGGCGCTCGTCACCATCGCCTTCCTGCTGGCTCTGTATCTCCTCGTCTCCTATAGGAAACCCGGTGAGTATTTTTTTTCTTTGTTCCACCATTTTCTATTACATGATACGGGCGCATTGATTGGCTGAAAATTGTCTTATCGCCTTATAATTTTTTTCTTTTATTATTATTAATTCCGGTTCTTTTACAAACCGACGAAATACATACATTTTCAGAAATAATGTACAAAACCTTTTTTGTTTTAAATAAATGCTAAACATCTCAGCCATAATAATATGAGTTATTTATAAAGCTTCTAGCTTTTGACTACGATTTGTCCACGTGGGACGATACGCGGTCGGCGGGGCGCCCATTTCGCCACGGGGTCGTCTAATTTTTATTATCTGCAATTTTCTGAGAGCTTTTTTGTTGCAGATGTGAACTGGGGCTCGACGACGCAGGCGCAAACCTATAAGGCTGCGCTCTCCGGCGTTCACCAACTGAACAGAGTTACCGAGCACGTTAAAAATTACAGGTAAAGCATTATCTTACTATCTCACTAGTAAAATTACAAATGCGTAAATTTCTGCGTTTGCGTTATGTGTTCGTTCTGTCTTCACTCCGAAACGGCTGAACGGTTTTCGATAAAAATTAGTATACAGATTTAATATTTCAAGTATTTTATGCAAATAAATTATTCTATTCTATTCTATTCAGGCCCCAAATACTGGTGCTGACCGGGTTCCCGGGCGAGAGGCCGATCCTTACAGATTTCACCTATCTCCTGACCAAAGGACTGTCGCTCATGCTGTGCGGCCATATTGTTCAGGTAACGGACAATTCTTTGACTTTGACAAGTGCGAAAGTATGTATGTTTGTAACTATTAAAGTTATAATTATTTTAAATTTTTTAGAATCTCCATGATATAGTTTGTAAATAATTACAAAGAACATTAACTCTCGCTCTTTCCGTTTTTCTTTTGTTTACAGTCAAAAATGCCCCTGTTCACAGCACTGCATGTTTTTGTCCCTTTGTTTGCGTCCTACTAATGCACCACGTTAGTAAAATGTTAGAAACAGGACAAAAAATGCAAACTGTGTTTTTGACTGTAAATAAAAAAAAACGATAAGAACTATGCTTGTTGTTGGTAGGGTTAGCGAGATTATTGATTGATTGATACTTTATTCTAGGGCCAAGTCAGCCACCGCGGCCGAGAGTCGCTGAACAGCCGCGCCTACCAATGGTTCAACAAGCGGAAGATCAAGGCGTTCTACGCGGTCGTTGACGACGTGTCGTTCAAAGATGGCGCTAGTGCGCTCGTCCAAGCTAGCGGCTTGGGGAAACTGAAGCCTAATATACTGATGATGGGGTTCAAAGAAGACTGGCAGACCTGTGATAGGAACGAGCTCGTGGATTATGTGGAAGTGATGCAGTAAGTAACTTTTAGTTTCCATTTTTAGATTATAGATGGCGTCGGTGTGCTTGAAAAAAAGCGAGCGAGTCTTTAGAAGATAACCTTCGAGTTTTGGCGAAAACCTGATGATATGACGATGTTGATTATGTTTTTTTTTTTGTGTCTAATTTTGTGTTAAGTCTAGTGTAATATTGGTGAAATATTCATTATTGTTCATTAACAATACAAGTATGTGTTCATTAACGTGCATAAGTGTAGGCAACTTATACAAATTAAAAAAAAACTTGTAATTTCCCCAAACCACAAAGGAAGTTTGACTAAATTAATCTCCTTACCAAATTGCTGAATCATTACATTGAAGTTTGACTTTAACTTTTGTACTATTTTTTTTAACCAAAATTTTGAAATATCCTAATACTTGATACTGGCAGAATATAAATAAAAAAAAATGTAGCATGTATTTCGTTCGTAGCAATCTGTCGACTGAAGCCAAAATAAAAAACTATCTACATATTTGTTCACTCGTTCATTATGTTCCAGCAAAGCGTTAGACGTTCACATGGCGCTAGCGGTCCTTCATGTCGAAGGCGGACAGTACACGAGCGAAACATTGGACGACGACCTCCGCGCCTATCTGAACGATATGGGACACAAGGACCTGTCAGCTTTTTCACGTAATTAATATTGATTTATACTTGTCTGCTGCAATCCGGACCGGAGACCCCTTTCTGGTTCCTTTATTATACAGTGAAACTTGGTTAAGTGGGACCTGGATAAGTGAGAAACCTCTATAACTGGAACTCATGCTGAGGTCCCAACACTTTGGCACTGAATTACCTCTGTGAGTGGGACGAGGTAAGCCTCTATATCTGGGATTTGTTCTTTCGATTTATCATCATAATTACCTCTATAACTGAGACAGCGAGTGAATTTTATATGCATAAACCTCTGTAACTGAGATAACACTGTTTGTTTACTCATTCTTATTCTACCCACAAATTCCACACGTAATTCCAAGTACGTAAGTAATTTTGAGCTTCAATTACCTTCAGTTTTAGTTTCGCTTTACTATCATACAGATGTTTATTTGAAAAATGCCAAAACGAAAGCTACAATCGTTATCATTACGTGAAAAACTGAAGTTAATATCCGTTTATGAAAGTGGGAAAACACGCGAAGAAGTTTGTGCCGAATTTAATGTGCCAAAATCTAATCTACTGGGTAAGTGGAATACCTCTATAAGTGAAACGACATTGCAGGTCCCTTGATGTCTCACTTAACCAGGTTTCACTGTACCTTGAAAACCTATCGCATACAATTTTAACGGTTGGATTTGATAGTATTCCGCACCACATATCAACATGTGAATTACTATCTTATCTCTTCCCCTACATTTTTGTTTAGTTTTCAATCAACTTTATTGTTAAAATATTAATAGGTTAGCTCTGAGTCTAAGTGTTTGCGGGACCATGTGATGGTGATGAGTTATTATTATTTCGGAGAGTGTGCGATGGAGCTGCTTAACTCGATTCCTCCATCCCCATTCCATCATCGGACAACAAGACGTACGGAAAGACGGCGTCCGTATATGGTTGACATTTCTCCAAAGATTTTTCTCCGCACCAAAACGATTTGCATCAACTTTTATAATTAGAACTGCAAAGGAACGCCTTACAAGCGTCTTGGTTGCTCTATAATATAATCTGGAAGTATTCAAGTCAATTGTGAATAGGTATCTTTTAGGAAAGCATGCTTCACCGTTCTTCGCGTCGACACTTACCATCAGGTGAGACTGCGGCCAAATGCTTGTCAATACTAGGCAAATTTTACAAAATATTTCATAACAAGGTTAAAAAACAGAGTAAAAATATCCATCTTTAGAAATAGCTCTAGAAATAAGATGAGTGCTAATGACTAACCTAACCACCTCACCCGCTTTTCCTAATCGATCTGTCGTGACTAACGGCCGGCTTCTATAAACTATCTGGATTTCTCTTCTAGATGTAAAAAGATTTACATTCGTATACATAGTCGAGAGGTGAACAATCCCCTATGTGTAATCTGTCCCGTTGAGACAGTAAAACCATTATACTATCTGTCAAGAAGAAACATTATAAACTTAACCATGTTACATATGTTTCCCAGTGCGATATATATACACATACCTACCCGAGAATTATTTCGGAGGTAGGTATGTTATCCACCATCCGGATCGGGCTCCCGTCGTGGATTATGGCCCAATCCTCGAGAACCGTGCTCAGCTGTGGCATGATATGGGTTGTTGATGTATATTGAACCATGTTGCACCATTTATCGTCATTGGCATCAACCATTGACTAGCTAATATTGAACTCCCTTTCAATTAGTTTGTGGGAACTCTCGCCACTACTATGAATTCGATGGAATCGTAAACTAAATTTTAATTTAGTCCTGTCAAAGGAGTTGTTGTCACATTCAAACTTTATGAAAACAAAAGGGATGGCAATAACTTTAGAGCTGTCAGATTATGTTTTAGTTTAGTTGTGCAAACAGAATTGTTACAATGTTTGGTTAGCCACCACCAGCCCGATCTTACTGCAGCTATGTTGACTTGAAACTTGTGATCCGATCGAAAAAAAAGAGTATTCCAGATTGTCGAATTGAAACCCGGCCTGAGTAGGTGTAGGGCCTTCATTCTGTGTGTCACACCATGCTTTGATACAGGATCCATGGGTGACAACTACAAGGAGTCGAAGTCGACTGAGAGCTTGAACACGCATTCAAGAGGTGAGTTGGCATTTCATGTTATTGAGGGTGTGCTAAATTGGTCTAAATTGCGTTTGTATAAGGTTTACAATCGGTTTGTCTGCATGGAACAGTATTTTTCGTAACTGTCGCTTTTTGTCGGTCAGAAATTGTCGTTAGTTAGAGTGAGACAAGTTGCATGCGATTATTGTAGTGTTGAAAATTGATGGCGCTGCACTTTTTTTTAACTTTAATGTTTTATAATGTTTCTTTATTTGAAAACACTACAAGCTCTGTGGTTTCTTGAGAGTATGCTATGTTTTTTGCGCTTATACTTAAAATTTTCAACCGACGTTAAATCATTGATTATATTTATACCGACGTTAAAAGATTGATGAAAGATTGAACGTGTGTCTAACTAACGCTATTTAACAAGTTAATAACACCAGCTTTGCTTTGTTTACTGTAATTTCTCTAAAATATCGAACTACCCGAATATTTAATTCAACTATGTTATCGTAACAGGTAGCAGCATGTCCGACGTGTCAATGGGGGGTTCCCCGCGGTTGGCTCGAGCGGGAGTGTCCGCCGACCCTAACGCTGCCAACAAAGACGTCCCTCCGAAGCCCGAGGCGAAAGAAAGGTGACGCTTTAAGAGGACTGTTGTTCCCATACGAACTTATTCCCCTGTTTTCTCCCAGGATTTTGGCTTAAGAGCGATAATTTTGTTTATGCACACAATCCCTATGTTGGTACTTTTATATTATTATGCCATTCCTATGAGGTATCTGGATCCAGAAGGTGGTCGACCTATTTTATTTGAACTGTCCCCGCTAACTGGTGCCGACGGTCCGCAGGCGCGGCATCGGCAGCGCCGTGCGGCGCGCGCTGGGCGCGTCCCACGCGCGGCGCACGTCGTCCTTCACGTCGGTGGAACAGTTCACCAAGCGGCAGGCGGGGACGGTCGACGTGTGGTGGCTCTACGACGATGGAGGTATCTGTCTACTTTCAACTTTCATCATCATCATCATCAACCCATAACGTCCCACTGCTGAGCACGGGTCTCCCCTCACTTTTGTGAGGAGGGTTAAGGCCACAATCCACCACGGGGGCCCGGTCCGGATTGTTGGATAACATACCTACCTCCGAAATAATTCTCGGGTAGGTACTTAAAACTGTACTCAACCCTATTCACAAGTGTCGAAAAATTTTTGAATCCAATTCCGACGAATTTCTTTTTCGACAGTCGTTTTTCGATTGCGTCGGATCGGGAATGAATTCGTTGGAATCGATTTCGAAAACTTTCCGACACTTCAGAATAGAGGTACTGAACTGCACATCGACAGGCTGTACGGATTTTAAAAGCATATGATACCACATTTTACTTTTTTATTTTGAAGTTTTCTAATTCGATATTAACGTTCAAACTAGACTTCATTCTTCGAGTTTACTCGTAAAGTCCCATGAAATTATTTACTGTCACTTTTCAACCTCCTCAATATGAAAGGGATGGCAATTTCGACTTTAGAGCTATCAGGCTAAGTTTTAGTTTACGTTTTAGTTCGCGAAGGTTGAAAAGCCTTTACATGTATTGATAGTTCCCACTCGTTCCAGGTCTAACTCTGCTGCTGCCTTACATTCTGTCCACGCGGCGCGCGTGGTCCTCGTGCCCGCTGCGGGTGTTCACGTTAGCTAATAAGAACACCGAACTAGAAATCGAAGAAAGGAAGTGAGTGTTTGTGTAACTTATGTTTTCGCTAATATTTTGTTCTATAGTTATTGACGAAATAGTCAATAGTAATGTATGGAATAGCCCCAAAGAGTAAACTTAATGTTCATTCCTTTTTGGGTCTATGTGTATTAAGATATTTGATTTGAATTGAAAATAATAAAATTACAGGAAGTTTCGGACCGATAAGGAAGAAATATAAACATAATTGGCATACTCTTTAAAAGAACGTATAAAAAATTGCAATTACATTATTTGAACACTTTTCTTCTGTCAAATAATTAATGGTTCTTCGAGCCGGAGTCAGTTCTCTGAAGATATGATTTTAAGTTTTTCTCCCTTAACATGAAGATGAATGTTCCACAGCATGGCTTCGCTCCTGTCCAAGTTCCGAATCGACTACTCCGCTCTGAAGATGGTGCCGGACATAACGAAGCGGCCCAAAGATTCGACTCTTGCATATTTCGACAAACTTATCGCGCCGTTTAGGACGCCCGACGACAGTAATGACCCAAGTAAGTGTATGGATACTAGCTTTTATCCGATATTCAATCCCATGGCCGAAAAAATGACGTTACGTCGCTATAAAAAGTATTTCCTTTCTCAGGGTTCAAAGTATTTCGATACGAAATGTTATCAAATATATTGATTTTGCATGTCAAATAATTTTGCTGGAAATGTTGCTCTTTAAATTGAAACACAGTATTATTTGTAAATCACCATTTAGCGGTTGAATATTTGGCAAAGGTAGTTACGCGGGCGGACTTGCAGAATAATTGCTAGAATCAAAAACGTCTTCCAATCCGATACACTTACCCAATTCTCTTAGCAAAATATTGTCAAAATAAAGTTTCGATCAAGTTCCGATCTACGATCGATTTCAGCAAAATCTCAAAATGGCGTCCTCCCAAATGTCAAACGTTTACGGAATCTATTGTAACACTAATAAAGTGTAATATTTTTGTCTACTTGCAATAAATTCATGAATTTAAGTTTTCAATTTAATGTGATATTTTTAGTCAATTCACAATTCGGTTTCGATTCGTTCAAGATTAATTATGATTAACACGTTCACTGCTGAAAACACAACTGTCGTGTTTTTCATAAGTTGCTACGAGTACGGCAAAACACAACTGTTGTGTTTGTTGTATGGGCAAACACTATGGCGCGTGCAGAGCCGCACCCGTGGCTAGACAAGCAAAACGGCTCAAGCAGTCAGTGTTGAATCTGTAATGAAATCTGAAACTCCAAATAAGGTCGTACTGTGTCTCCAGCCGGCATCACGTCGGCGGACCTGGCGGCGGCGGCGGAGCGCACGTGGCGCCACCTGCGCCTGCGCGAGCTCATCGCGGCGGCCTCGGGCGGCGCGCGCCTCGTGTGCGTGACGCTGCCCATGCCGCGCCGCCGCGGCGTGGTGCCGGCGCCGCTGTACGTGGCGTGGCTGCACGCGCTGGCCTCCGCCGCCGACCGCGTGCTGCTGGTGCGCGGGAACCACGCCGCCGTGCTCACCTTCTACTCCTAACGGCGCCGGCGGCGGAGCGCACGCGGCGCCACCTGCGGCGCGCGCCTCGTGTGCGTGACGCTGCCCATGCCGCGCCGCCGCGGCGTGGTGCCGGCGCCGCTGTACGTGGCGTGGCTGCACGCGCTGGCCTCCGCCGCCGACCGCGTGCTGCTGGTGCGCGGGAACCACGCCGCCGTGCTCACCTTCTACTCCTAACGGCGCCGGCGGCGGAGCGCACGCGGCGCCACCTGCGGCGCGCGCCTCGTGTGCGTGACGCTGCCCATGCCGCGCCGCCGCGGCGTGGTGCCGGCGCCGCTGTACGTGGCGTGGCTGCACGCGCTGGCCTCCGCCGCCGACCGCGTGCTGCTGGTGCGCGGGAACCACGCCGCCGTGCTCACCTTCTACTCCTAACGGCGCCGGCGGCGGAGCGCACGCGGCGCCACCTGCGGCGCGCGCCTCGTGTGCGTGACGCTGCCCATGCCGCGCCGCCGCGGCGTGGTGCCGGCGCCGCTGTACGTGGCGTGGCTGCACGCGCTGGCCTCCGCCGCCGACCGCGTGCTGCTGGTGCGCGGGAACCACGCCGCCGTGCTCACCTTCTACTCCTAACGGCGCCGGCGGCGGAGCGCACGCGGCGCCACCTGCGGCGCGCGCCTCGTGTGCGTGACGCTGCCCATGCCGCGCCGCCGCGGCGTGGTGCCGGCGCCGCTGTACGTGGCGTGGCTGCACGCGCTGGCCTCCGCCGCCGACCGCGTGCTGCTGGTGCGCGGGAACCACGCCGCCGTGCTCACCTTCTACTCCTAACGGCGCCGGCGGCGGAGCGCACGCGGCGCCACCTGCGGCGCGCGCCTCGTGTGCGTGACGCTGCCCATGCCGCGCCGCCGCGGCGTGGTGCCGGCGCCGCTGTACGTGGCGTGGCTGCACGCGCTGGCCTCCGCCGCCGACCGCGTGCTGCTGGTGCGCGGGAACCACGCCGCCGTGCTCACCTTCTACTCCTAACGGCGCCGGCGGCGGAGCGCACGCGGCGCCACCTGCGGCGCGCGCCTCGTGTGCGTGACGCTGCCCATGCCGCGCCGCCGCGGCGTGGTGCCGGCGCCGCTGTACGTGGCGTGGCTGCACGCGCTGGCCTCCGCCGCCGACCGCGTGCTGCTGGTGCGCGGGAACCACGCCGCCGTGCTCACCTTCTACTCCTAACGGCGCCGGCGGCGGAGCGCACGCGGCTCCGACCGGCTCGGTCGTCGAGGCTTTCGTCGGGGGAAGGTCGTTTTGGTGTCTTGACTGTCTACCCCCTAGCTCTACTCTCGCTGCTGGCCCGCGACCGAGCGACGTTACCGAACCTCGTGTTGTCGCCTTTACGCGAGGTTCTATTCGTGGTGTGGTGGCGATTCGGAACCTTACGTAGATCTGTGATTTTGACGTTCGACGTGTTATCGATCGATTCGGTTTGATATCGTTCAATTCGATACATTTTTAGTTGAATCGACGATGATCTTGTTGAATATTCTAAATGGCCGATTATTTTCTTTGTAAGTCGAAATCGAACCCGAATACCCGAAACTTAACTATCTATAGAAAAACGATATTGAATCTAATCGATTCAGTTTCTTATCCAAAAGTTTCGAATCGCTTCCCCCACTGCAGCATAATATGTAATCAGGATCACACTTATATAATTAAGTTCGCTCTAGCAAACCATTTTGTTCATACATTTTAGTATCATCTAATTTTACTAAGGACTAAGTAATTAGTCCTGCGATAATTAAATGCATGACACTACCGCGACCTGTAGGTGAAAATACAAATAGTTTTGAACGCCATCTTTACATTGAGAGCTGTTTCACGGAGCTTCACGACTAGTTCGTTTCATTTGTCTATGTGACGAAGTTCATTCGGATTTCTAACTAGTGATTGCATTGTGTCTTTAAACAAATTTAACTGTAGAATGTGATAAAATTGATTCCAGACTTTTAGGTTTTTATGCAATTGGAATATTGACTTATCTTCTCCCGCCATCTTCGCTCGGGAAGACGATGACGTTATGTATTTTCCTCGTCCACACTATAACCATTCCATGTTTCCTTTACAGATCGTCTGTTACAGATTGTCTCACCTACTTTGTGTTGGTTATAAAAAGTAAAACCAATTGTTATAAATTAAGTTATCTCTTAAATTATTTTCAGTTTTAGATAGGTATAAGATTTTGTGAAGTACCCTAAATATAACAAATACAATAGATCTGAAAATAGATCAAGTTAAATGTTCAGGGGGGTAACCACCTACTTATTTTTATTCCATGCAGTTAATTTTAAAGTCTTAAACTGAACGGCCTGGATTGGCACCACACACTCATAAATGACAAACGTGACGTGACGTGACGTCACTCAAAAATAGACTGAAGAGAATGAGAGAGAAAGAGAATGAGATGGAGCTATATAAACTCCCATAAATGCAAACAAATTGTTACGATCTCTTTGGATAAATGTCTCTGGTGACAGTTGGCAGGGAAGTTCAATTTAAGGCCTTAAACTGGATGAATTTAACTGTTAGTGGTGAGGCCCTAGGTTCTAAAAAGTTGAAGTTATGTTCTTCTGACATATGCAATGTCTTAAATTATTATAATACTATTTTTAGATATGAGATTCTGTGAAGATTCTTAAATATAACAAACATACAAAAGATCTGAAAATAGATCTAATTAAATGTAAGAGCTGTCACACACGCCAGTTTTGTGTTCACTCGTAGTGCTTCCACCGTGTGTGGTGTACCATCCTAACATTTTTTAGGGTAAATAGTTCATAATTTTTAAGTGTGTTACAATGCATCACCTATAGAAATGATCAGACTGAAAAGTGCCTAAATAGCTGATTTGATACAGATAAAATAATATTACCTTGAATACAGCTGTGTCTATATTCAAAATATTTTTACATATTTTACAAGAGTGTCCAATAAAATGGACGTAAGTAACATTTTAAAATGTACCTTATTGAAGTTGGTTTTTGTGAATATTTCGTGACAAATCTTTGTAAGTATAATGCTAGTTGAAAAATAAAAGTTGTGAAATGTAATAGTTTTGTACGACCTACTAAAATTGTGATTAAATGATTTTAACTTGTCTATACGTTTTAGGTGTAAGTTTTGTGCTGTTTAAATAAAAATATGTGGATACGCGTGAAGCTATTTTTGATGAATCTTTACAAAATTTTAAGTTATACGTAATATTTTAAGCATATTTAAATCAATGACTAACCGTTCTTTGAACGTGTTCATACTGTAACAATGTAGCTACTTTTACTTCATACTTTTTCAAACATCTAACTCCTTTATTCATAAAAACGTCACTTAGTACTGCGCAGTACAATATTATAGTGCGCAACTTCACTCAACGTCACATAACTTTTTATGAATAAAGGGGTGATATGATATGTATTGCAAATTATTATGTAAACGATTATTTCGTTGTCTGTGTATAAACAACAAAATTATTCTATTATTATGTATGTGAGACGCGCAATGTGTTAATGGAATTATACTCACTGCAAAATTAGTTAATTTTATAAGTTGACCTATTTATTGATACGTGACCAGTTACCAAAGTACCATCGAGTACAAAATACAAAATATTCCATTATTGAGTATTGTACCAGTTAAGTTATTCTTGAAACGTGTTAAATTCTTAAGATTTTACTGTAATGATCTGACAAAATCTGTAATTTTAATTTACTTTTACTGTGTGTACTATTGTGCAAATGATTTGTGAATAAATGAGTTTGTGAATATATATTTTTTACTGACCCTAATTAGACCATCACCCCCAATAAAAAGTTATGTGACATTAATAAAATTGCGCATTACTATTATCTTTGTTGTGTGTAGTTGTGTCAGAATAAATGTTTTCTTTCTTTCTTTCATTACAAAATTGTACTGCGCAGTAATAAGTGACGTTTGATTTATTAAGGTAGTGCCGGCCTCTGGAGTCAGATTTAATAATTTAGGAAGTATTGGACAATAAAAAAAGAAATTTCTATTTTTTAGCTAGCTAATCTAATGTCAGTAGTTGATTAATTATTTATCTAAATGGATCTTCATTTGTAACTGCAAAATCTTATCAAGTTTACAATGAATAATAATCCGATAATAATGCAGAAATGTCGGCGTGTTTGAAGTATACAGATAAGACTGGACTGGATAGCATGGCTCATTATGGCGGGAAGGTCCGGCCATCTTTATGATGGATGTCTGGCGCCTCCGTACCCCGGACAGTTAGATTACAACCTTAGAGTCTAGTTGATTGATCCTGGCACCACGATATTGTTACGTGACACACTCAAAATATCGAGATATAACTTACATATTTGAACCTTTGCCCATTTGGTGTGGTCATTGAATTTTCTCCTCGAGTGTACTCACTGGACCGCATTGAGCGAGTGATAGATACAAGCTTGGGCAGTGCTCACAACAGTCTGTTAGCAAATAGGCACGCCGTATCTATGCAATTTATACGTTTTCTAAACGCTGTTGAATGCAACGATTATCTCGCGATCGTCCGCTGGTCAAGCAACCAGCCAGTCGAACTGCGCGCGGCCCGCTCGACGCACGTTCCCGCCAAATTGAACGAACATTCGAAACTTGAATCGAAAAACTTGCGCGCAAACATCAATTTTTTAAAAGTGGCTTAACTTTTTTTTAATCTGTGTGACTTGAGTGTTATCAGTGCAGGTGATTTTTGAAACTGAATTTCTGATAGTGCTGAGCAAAATCCGGATCGAAGGGACAACGAGACGAGGTAAACACGTGATAATATATGTCCTTTTTTATGTTTATTTTGTACATTCTTATTGTAAAGTTTCCTTTGTTATTGCAGTGACAAGGCACAACTAATTTTTCTCATAGAAAAACAAACCCCGCACGTAGCATAAGGATTTTTATAATGGGATTGAGGCATTTGGGACGTTTTCATTATGTTTGCTTTGCTTATAAATTACTTCCATCTTTGTAATTCTTATCACTATTTTATTTCTTTAATATCTTTATTATGATCGCTATCATTTAATAGCATTTACGACCCTTGTTTATGATACTATCGATGGGCCGTATTTTTCATAAATGCCTCTCGATTTGCTTCAATAACAATTTTAATTTCTCCAATCAGACGTGATAGAGCGACAAATCGACAGTGCGACAAACTAAATTAAACCAGACCGTAGTTTATCCAGTTTGCTGGTTGTATTCATTGGGCAATGGAAATTAATGCGAAAAGGCCAAACCAGTTGGTTTAAACACGCGGGAATCTCCGATAGTGTTGAGTGAGACCTGTTTTTTTATTGTTTGCGGCCTTTAATATAGGTAGGTAGGTACTATAAATAGGTATTTAATAAAATAAAAGAAGCCATTACTAAATGAATTTTGGGAGTGGTTAGTATTGGTATAAGATCTAGGTTTTAGACGAAAATGTACTACTTACGTTTTCGAGTTTAATTAATCTTTGAGTAGGTATATAAAATTCAAAAGGGCTAATTACAGAAACATAAAAATCGTGCCATTTCCTGTTTTCTCAACAACTGACAAGAAATTTTTAACAAACCATACACCTATGTACTGAATCGTGACGTTTACTTGACTAAACTATGAATTGTGACTGTCATGAGACGAAATTAAAACTTTTAATTTAAATAAAAAGTATTATTTATTATTAACTTGACACTGGTTAAATGCATAAATCGTGCAAAGCAAAAACACATAGCATGACTTCATTGCTGATTCAAAATTACCATTAGCAATATTGCAACTCCAGAAAATTAAGAAAAGCTTATTGGCAATGCGCTTTCCCCGCATTCTGCCAATGGTCTGAAAAGGTCGCTCTTAATAACTGAATGGAACAGCCAGCAGCGAATCGAGTCCGTTTAATTGAAGATCTAGGACTTACAGCCACGCCTGTGCACTCGAATGTAGTTCAGTAGGTATTATATATTTTAATGAATGTAGCCAATCCTTTGAATTTTAGGTCGATTTTTTGCCTTGAGTCCTTGGGTACTTAGTTACTTGGTTAGTTGGACTTAAAGCTGTTTTAGCACAGAATAACTAATATTTAAAACCTACCAGCTTCCTCAAAGGTTTTACTGGCTTTGTAAAACATTGACAATGTCCTTTGTTCAGAGGGACAAAAGCTGATAAAGCCTGGAATTTGAAAGTCAACTAACAACGTCCCAGATATTCCTGTGTCAGGGTTTTTTATCTGTTTCATCATGTCTATAACTGTTATTGGCAGGCGTAGCGCTTACTATCAGGTGAACGACTTGCTCGTCTTGTCACTCAGTCAAGTAAAAATTAATTTGATAAAATAAATAAAATCATCCACTGGTTTTCCTTCTCCAAAATAGCTGTTTTATGAGATATTGCGGACCGTAGTTGGAATAGGAACAACCATGAGTCACAGATGCCTCTGATCTTACGTATGAAATTGAGAAAAAGTTGGCAGCACTGCGGCGCGGTGCGCGGGCGCAGTCACGCTCCATACCCTCGTTCCGGAGTTCGATTCCGCGCCCGTTACGTCCAATTAAATGCGTGGCAGATGCATCTCCGCTGATGGATGTTGAGGAGCATCCTGGTGCCTTAACTGTAGTGGCATCATAATGCTTTCTTATCTAAACGATGCAATTGAATTTAAAGCTTTATATATTCGAGATAAGGTATATTGATTTCTATGTGTTTTCTACAGATTTTTCTGCTATTTGGACGGTGTACTCGCAAAACGTCTCGACGTATGCCATAAATAGTCCCATTTTGAAACGGTCCCATTCGCATAATGTCCCATACTCAAAAGGTCCCATTCGCAGTTCACCATTCTCAAATCGTCCCATTCGCGATTATTAGTTATGTTCCATGCATACTAATTTGGGTGGGTATGCAGCAAAATAAGCCTGTAGAAATGCAATTAAAAACTCCAAAAGTAGGCATGAAAAGAAAATGAATCATGATGAATCTCGCAATCTGTCACCTTCACCTGCCTTTGGAATGGTATCAGTGTTCACCTCGAGAAGGGCGATATTTAATTATTCATTTTGCATTCAATGTAACGTAAGGTCTCGAGGGCAAAATACCAAGAAACCTTTGTTCTGACCAGGTGACACAAAATCTAAAAATGCTAGTCGATGTGGCACTCTTCAAATCTGAATCAGGTGGAGTCAACTTGGGGACGACGTTGGGAGGAGTCACGATCTTCAATAAAATTCTGGGTCTTCGACAAGTTGACCATTGGTCAATCATCCACATTTCTGCTGCTACACCACTCAGTCTCTATTCTTTTGTTGGGCTTCGAACCTTCTTGAACAAAACAAAAAATGTGCTAAAACTTCCTATCAGTTATTAATACAATCCGGACGTCCGCAGTGAAATCAATGAACGTCGATTCAGCTAATAATTTGGTTTCCTCGTTGGTTCGACGTTTCGGAACAGTGATATAAGTCAGACACTTCTATGTAAAGAAAACTCAAGTTTTTGCCGACGTTTTTGTGTTTTGACGTGCGTTTGGCCACCCGTTCACATTAAGTCCGCGGAACACGCAGGTCAAGGTAAAGCGTGAAGCTTAGATGTGTTACTGCAGACGGATTAACACCTCTCCAAATACTGGTGTTTTATTTCAATCCAGTTCTCTGCAGCAACCTTGTTCTAATTTGATACTTCTCAAAAAATTGGCGGTTTCACTTGCCTGAATATTTTAAGTTGTGGTAACTTTATGTTCCGATTTAGGGCAAAGTAACTCTTAGGATAGTTGAAAGGACGCTAGCTGCATCGGGGCCAATATCCTACACAATTCTATAGCGAGGTGGAGAACTCGAATTTAAGTTTGTCATTAAATTTTCTATCCGAAAAACGGCAATTTTTTGAGAACTTCCCAATATACTATCTTTGGACATTATAGCTTGTTCGTCCGTAAAAATCGATCTCGTCCTTCCTTCATTATTCTTCATCGTGTCGTCTGTTTTCTGTAGTGGCTATACAATTTTAGAGTTATATTCAGCTAATTACTACACTAGGGGCAGAAACTTTATCTAGCTCAGCTAGAGTACAGCTGTCGGTACACTGAAAGAACGATAAAAAATGCTGCATTGCGTGTGAAGACATCACAGGGACGTTGTGACTTGTAAAGGGACACGGTTCAAATATTCCTTAACACGTTCACTGCTGAACCGTTTTACTTTTATTGGCTATTTTGTGAATCTCCACACAATGTTTGTGTTTACTGTTTACTGGCGTTGTGTCACAACTAAACTCAATCAGCAGTCCGGGCGCACACAACTCGTGTGATAAAATTGACAATACAGCAGTAGGTACGGGTTTGCACGTCAGATGTGTTTTCGCTTGCCGTAAAATTATAAAAACAGACGTTTGTTTTCAGCAGTGAATGTGTTAATTGAAAGTGTATAAAGAAATGTGCAGTTGTGACGTGCTTACAGACAACAATAATATTTCTTTTTGATTATAATTTCATTTCTGTATCAGCAAAAGAATTTAAGGTTATGCCACACTTGAAAAAACGGGGAAGCATAGCAGCTCGTTTCCTTTTGTCACTGTTTTTGTTCACAATTCGCCGAAGAAGCGATGAATTTTAACTTTTTGTTTCATCAGCGATATAGCGGTATGTATTTATAAGTAATGCCTACTTATGTAAAGGAAGTCTGCAGAACACGCAGATGAAGGTCGATTCATTCAATTTCGAAATGTTTACGGTGATAGTTTAGGACCGTCTCCGACTGACTACCTATGTAACAAATTGGAAGTTGGAAGTTAATTAGGTACAATAGCCGATTCATAACTATTCTTTAATGGATAACAAACATTTTTTTTAAATGGGCAAGCTAAGTTTCAATGACCACATCGCCTATACTATAGTCTAGCTTCGGTATAGGTATTGGAAATTTCTTACGGATGAAAATATATAAACCGATTCTAATTATTTTGAAATATTATTCATTTTAAGAAATAAATAGGTACCTATAATGTCTTCATTCGTCACGATCACGATTCAGTAGTGGTGGATACTTTGTTGTTACTGCTTGGGAGTTTTGGAAATAATACGCTTTTTTCTGTTTGTATCTATCATTCATTAACGTTGCCCATTTTAACGATTACGCCGTAATGGTTAATATTCTAGCTATACATAAAAATTATAGTTAAAAAACAAGCTTTAATTGCAAGCTGAACTAAAAAGTACTAAAATAATTAATTTTATGGTAAAAAAGCGTGGGGTGCTTTTTACTTTATATATTTTATAGTCTTCTTACTATAAAATATATAAAGTAAAAAGCACCCCACGCTTTTTTATTTTCTTACATTTTTAGTATGTGTAATTTTTTTTATTTAGTGTCATCGTTCCTCAATATGTGTGCAAGTTTTCGTTTTGAAGCTGGTGAAATTTACGTTCAAAAATTCCGTTAGATAGATATTTATAAAATAAAAAATATAGTATGAGGAAAAACAATACAAAATCAACAGTATCACATTTTAAGTTTCATTCGGAAAGCCCAGGTCCATATTGCTTACCCAAGTAGGTACATCTTATACAAGGACTAGCAAAATTCAGTCACTTCAAATGAATAAATAATTCTTATAAAGAGGTCTTTGTTAAAGAAAATTATATAACAGCAAAATTTTTCTAATAGCACATTGGCCAACATATTATTTTCTGCAAGAAACCGGCTCAGCTATTAACGATATTAATAACCCAACCCAATGACACCACGCTGTTAACATTAGCAAATAACTAATTTCACGTAACTTAATGGAGACCAAGGCAATGCAATACAAGCAAGCATATTGCCTAGAAATGTATAATAAAGGGTTATGTCCAGCAGCCGTAGAATATAACTCGGATTCATTTGACATTTTGCCCATACTAAAAGCGTCAAATGAATCCAATTTTCTTTTTCATTGGTTTTATAAATACGACTGCATAATATTCATTTTGTAAAATCGGGTTCTGAATGAAAATGTAAAGAGTTAGTTCAAACATTTACTCGCTAAATTATACCTGTCCAATACTTAATTCTTTGAACCAAAATATTTCAGTCTGATGTTTACAAAAAACTATAAACTATTTTTAATTAAGCAAAATATCTGGAGATGAGATGATACTCGTAGTGACAGCGAAGGGGAGACCTTTGTCAAGCAGTGGAATTAGGTAGGTTAAAAAAACGGACTGGATGGTGTAGGTAGGTAGTTTTCAAGTAAAGAAATAATCATCAAAATCAATTTAGAAATCTATAGATATAGGGTAAGGTGATATAAAACATGTAGTAAAAAACTAGCCAAATTGAGAACCTTTTCCGTTTTGAAATCTATTAACCATTCCGGCATGGAGCAATATCTTTTTTTTAATCTTGTAATTTGGTTTAGTGGCAAACATGCTGACGGCCCGCCTTATGGTATTTGTTTGTTTACTATTAACACAGCTTAGGTATTAGTAATTTCGAGCAAGGTACATATACTAGTAGTACACAATCAATGTAGGGACGTGACTTTATTGCACGTGCGATGCTGTGGGCCTCGCCAGCTGTGGCCAACTTTTACCATATTTTCAAAATTTATTTAATATTTGAAATAGGTACTTATTCACGCGAGTTTTAGATTACATAGAAAAAAGGTTGGATTGGGAACGAAAGTACACATGCAAATTAACACGTTGACTGCTGAAAACACACACGTTTGTGTTTTTACGGGCAAAGCGGTAAGCAAAAACACGCCTGGCGTGCGAACCACGAACCCGCTCTTCTGTATTGTCAATACTTTATCACAACAGTTGTGAGTGCCCAGCTGATTGAGTGAAATTACGACGCAACGCCAGTGCTAGTAAACACACACGTTGTGTGCAGATTCGGAATAGTGCCAAAATACCTGTAAAGTCTCTACTATAATTTAATATTAAAAAAAATACGGATAGAGTTAGGTTTGCTGCTGCTATAAGTAGAAATGCCAAGGAATGAATAATAGTGCAGTTGTTTTATTCCTTTTGATGATGGGGCTAAAAGTGTCTCTAATTCAAACTTTTAATGGCAAGTGCAGACTGTCCTTCTGAACGCAAATATTGTAGCTTATTATATAATCTATTCTGTAGTACAAGTTAATGTTTAGTTAACCAACATGCAAAACTTGTTTTAAGTCGAATCATAATAGAATACTGTTAATTCGACATAATTGAGCAAAGCGAATATTTATTGCACAAAAGCGATAGACTTACGGAATCAACGCTCAAAAACAAGTTAATCGTTTCATTATTCAAATTTTTCACGGACATTTTTAAAACAAGTTTAGAGATGCCAAAAGTTGAGCACACCTGGCAGCTACGTCCATTGTGAATACATTTGAATCGCAATTGGTATTCTATTATAGTACTATTGTAAGGTTGCTGCAATATAAACGACTTGCCTACCGTGGAACCTTATCTTCGTAAAATAAACTCTTCGCTTGATCGCTCAAAGGCCTTGCCATCTCCTAGTCTACTGTGACAAGGTAGCAAAGAAGTCAAACTCTACATAATGTGCGCAAATGTAAGTACCGCGCCTATTAAAGGTTTACTCTACGTAATGCAATCGGACCAAATGTTTGTGACGCCACGCTACGTAACTAAGACTTGTGACCTACTCGTGCACGTTTTTTTTAGATGTTTATTTAGAATTGGGAGGTGGGTTTTTCCAATATTTACTTACCTATTAGTACCCTCAAAAGAAACAATATAGAAAAATCACAGAGGATACGTGAAAAGCAGAACTATGGGCGGTCTCATTGCTCAGAGCGATAGATGCTGATTGACAATAAAGTGAGAAGTTTTTTGGTCTATATATTGATAGATCAGTGGTATTCCAAACAAAACTACCAATTAAAGATTGAAATGAATGAAAACTGACTGAATTTCACCGCTCAGAACCTAAAAAAAGTTCCTAGATATACTAGTTATTGCAAAACCAAGCATTGATGGTGAGTGAACTCAACTTTGCTATAGATTTTCACCATAGCTTAGCTTAGCTTAGCTTATAATGTCACAAGCTATTGTACCAACAATAGAATGTACTTTGGTAGGTAGGTCTGTCTGTTCCTACCTAGAACAGGAGCTGTTGAACTGGTGGAATGTCACTCCTGTCGGAAACGTGGCCGGGATCCACAAGTAGGAACTATGGAAATGACTAACAATGGTCGACGGACTAAGAAGTACCGATTTACATACCAATGTCTTACCCTTACAGTACTGGGATTTAAACTATAGGCCAAGGCAATCGTCGTTTATCTTCAAGAACTAACTGGTGGTTCCGACGTGGGTTACAGTTATTTAGTTTATTTGGCCGTGATATTTGATCTATGTTATGCGATGCTCTATTTGGTACACGCAGCTACTTTTAAACAGTTTTTTTCTCCTCATGTCTCGACTTTTACTGGAGATTTCGGTGCCTTCCCAAGATGGTGTGACTGTCTTCGAACCGCGAAGCGAGAAGTGGACTTTTTGGTAGTAAATGCGCATACTTGCGTCTTAGTCGGGTCGAAGCCTACTAACCGAGTCGTAACCACTTCCTTAAGATAACACTCAACTTTCCACACATGTTGAGCTCGCTTCTCCTCATACTCATTTTGATGGCCATTTGCACGGCCTGTATAACTGGTGTCACTTGTACTGTCATCCGCATAGCATTGGATATTGGTAATGTTTAACAAATCATTGATATGCTATGCATGATAAATAGTATCGGTGACAGCACAGAGCCTTGTGGTACGCCAGCATTTATTGCGCTTAGAATCTTTCTGGCGGCCTTAGCAAATGTTGCTAAGAATATCACTAACCTTGGTCTTCTAGCATGTTTTCAATAAAGATGCCACTAGAGCGGTCAGCATCCACGGAAGTACGTGCGTGGACAATCGCAATATCACGCGACTGTATCCCGGGCGGAAAATCGATTCGGCATCGCTATCAACTTGCGCAATAAACTTGCTCAATCTGAGTTCCGTTTGTATTTTTAATAAAGTTAAAATACAAAATAAGGGTAACGCTATTTGTTTTAGTTAGCCGAAAATACAATGGAAAACCAAAAGACTTTGCACAAGAACTGGCCAATTTGAGTTGGTCTAATCTAGCTCTAGCCACAGGTAGGACCACAGATAAGATCCACTAAAGTCTCACAGCTAATTGTCTTACCATAACAATACAATTACAATACAACTTGTCCGACAATAGCACCTAAGTACAGTCGACAACAAAAGACGCTGAATAACTCCAAACACTATTCTACGTACATTTTGTTAGGTTTGCGTGCGTACAACTAAATTGGAAGTTAGACATGTTCAGTGACTTTCGTGTCTGACTGTCCCTACATAGGTATATTGTATTGTTCAGTTTTTAATTATGTGTGTAGGTAGTTAGCGTTATTGTAAGCGTAATTGATTCCACGTGCGAGCATTATTCATTAGTAAATTAATATTACATACTACGTCTAATCTATTTTATTTCCTTCGATTTCCAACGACAGTTGTACCTAATAAGGTGAGAATTGTGATGGCGACAAATAGTCCGCTCTGCAATCCAACGACATCGGGTTCGATCCTTGGCCCCATATAATGCCTTATTATAGTTAGACGGATTCCATTGGTGAGAGCTTTGAATGTCTTTCCCAATTATTATAGTTTGAAGTCATTGGGTGACATGACAAATTTACACCAGAGGCCAAAATTGGCGAAGCTGGATGATCTCCAGTTAAGATATACTTACTCACACTGTTATTGCAATTGCACTGTGTTGCAATCAATTTCTAAGAGGTTTCGCAAGTAGCTGGTCTCATCCCGTATAACTCGTTGAAAATGCATAAAAACTTTGCATTGCACGATCCTGCGTATCACTGCACTGCGCTCGTCACCCTGAGACATCTTCTCTCGTCTCATATGCCTAGTAATTTCGCTGGAAACAGTGCCCTTCAAACCGGAACACAGTAATGTGTAAAAAATGAGCCTGGAACTTGGAAAGACAGAAGATCGATTATTAATTTCGCCCGTAACTTGCAATCGATACCACTCAATGACGACGTTATTATCATCATCGTCACCACCCAGTCCGTATTCAACACCTAGCAACATTTTGAGGTGCCAAATTCACAAGTCGACTGAATGCCTGACCTAACTCCCATTCGGCTTCGCATCTGGCATTATACCTAACAGATGGCCACCCGTGCCGGTCGGTGCAAGCCTTGATAATGTGTTTGAATAGTGATCGTTGATAATGCCATTTACAATTTTGTGTGAAACTGACATTGTATAGACGTAGCTGGCTTTATGCGGTGCTGACAGGTTTTGTTCCGTCGTTAGGATTCCGTCTTTAGGAATCCGTCTTTAGGATTTATCCTATCACCATTAAGGTGATTAGTAAGTAACTAGCAAGAAGATCTATTTCAGCTGCTTTACCTATCTGTTCCCATGCTTTATGTATCAGTAATATTGCACCCTGCTCTGGCCTACTGCAGATTTCATTCCCTTCGAATTTTTCCGGTTCATAGACATGCAAATTTCTTCATGATATATTCCTTGATTGTGCATGCTCCAGGTTCATACCTCCGATGCTCATCTGACAAACGAATTTTATAATAGTTGCTGGAAAATCGTCTAAAACTGGCTTGTACGTAGTCGTCCTACTCTACTTCTTGGTTATGTACATACTAATTTATATCCAGTTCTTAATTATGTAGATACGCAGTATAAAAGTAGGTGCACAGTTATTCCTTGTTTAATAATTTACTTCCTAGCGCATTAACAGCTGCTTTACGCCGTCAAACCAGTATTGTAAGTCGTCCAGATTCTAATTGACTTTGTCAATGGTCATTTTTATTTCAATGGTGTTGTAATGTGTGTTTTTCGTTGATGGGATTACAAGGCAGTTCCGTATCATCCAATATCGGCGGTAATTTGATGAGCTTAAATTATATAAACAAGTCAATGTCACATTGATAAGTACAAGTGTATAGAAAACAAAATAGTACTTATAAAACAAAAGACAACTAACGAACCATCAATAATTCTCAATGGAAGCAAAAAACTGTAATGGCATAGACATAGAACAAGAGCAACAGAAGTGCATTCGCCAATCTTTGCCTTCACGGCTGCTGAGCTGATTGCTGTGCGCTCATCACTCCACTGATTTCGTACAAGGAGTCAACGGTCGGCTGATCATCAATACAGAAAAACGGATTTTTCTCAGTTTCATAAATCGTGGTCCGAAATTGACCTTACGACATTGGGCCTGCGCACTCGGCAGTTTTTATCAATTGTGTGTTCTATGGTTTTTATACCCATAGTCGTATTCGTGACACATTTTTAATTCAGGTACCGAAGCTATGCGCTACTGCGCTTGAGATTCTGCCATTTTATTTTACAACTAGTGGGACATTCGTGAACGTTATTTCTTCGCTTGAAATTGTTTTATTGCAATGTCTTTTGTAAAAAGTTAAGTGATTGAGCTGCAACTTTGCAGTTAAACACCCAAGTTTTAGTGTTTTTTCACCGTTTGGTAGTGAAATACTTTTTGTTTATTCAATTTAGTACTAGTTACATAAGATTTGTTTGTATTCCTCCAATTCAAACTCCAATGATGCAGAAAAATCATTGTTTCGTTCCATTGGGCCAAACCAGCCATGGGACGAAATACTGAAAAAGATATTGGTTGGTATTTAGGTACTTTGGCAGTAGGTACCTTCACGTTTCACTGTTGACTAAGTCGTACAACTATAATTTCATTATGGCCCCGGCTATTATAGGAATTGCAGAATAACTGATTGTTTCACAAAAACTGTTTTTAACAGATTTCTACAAAATCTGTCATGCGTTCTTATCACAAGACCTTGCGTAAATAATTATGAAAACGTATTGGATAATCCGAGATTAATTTAATTCGTTTATTCACTACAGATAACAATATTTCGCAATCTATATAACAGTTATCTTATATCATGACATTGAAATAAAACATGCACTTGGGTATCTACATCGATGACATCATTATGTCTTTTCAAATAAAGAGCGATCATTTTAATTTGACCACACTGCACTTTCCTGGTAACAATAAGCCTTGATTTCTTCTCTCAACCAAAATAGTCCATATCTAAGTGCTCAATAGTTGAAACATCAACATGATAAAGTAGAATATAGTAGAATTTAGTCTTAGTCTTCGTTTCTGTTATGGCGGGAAATTTAAATTTCAAACAGATTTTTATCTCAACACTTTTAAATATATTCGTCAAAAATGCTGTTAGTTGAGTCACTGAGTCGATCCCTCCTTACGAAGTGAATATACCTCCATACTAATGTATAAACGCTTCTCTGATCCATCTATCATCCAAAATGCTACGCATTGGAAAGCACTTTCCGGCGTCCTTATCCTTACTTATATTATAAATGCGAAAGTAACTCTGTCTGTTGCTCTTTCACGCCTAAACTACTGAACCGATTGAAATGAAATTTGGTACAGAAATAGTCTAGAGCCTAGGGAAGGACATAGGCTACTTTTTATCGCAAAAAATGCATTGTAAGGGTTTGAAATAGGGGATGAAAGTTTGTATGGAAGTATCGTCATTTTTGAAGCTAGAAGCTTGAAATTTATTTTTTAGGCTTTTGATTAGATATATTTAAATTTGACATTCAAATTTTGTAAAACTTTACCCTTGAGGGGTAAAATAAATATAGGGGATGAAAGTATGTATAGGAATATGTAAAGTTTCGGCTTAATTTTCTCTAATGGAAAGCTACATTGACAGCGAGTAACATAGGCTATATTTTATCCCCATATTCCTGCGGGAACGAACTACGCGGGTGAAACCGCGGGGCACAGCTAGTTATCTATAAACTATAGCCCATAATAGGTGGTGAGGATAGTAGGTGGGTATAGGTCACATGGTCAAGCATGCTCCAGTTTAAAACTCCATGGTAGGTTGGCAAGTCAATCCCTACTTATATTATAAATGCGAAAGTAACTCTGTCTGTCTGTTGCTCTTTCACGCCTAAACTACTGAACCGATTGAAATGAAATTTGGTACAGAGATAGTCTAGAGCCTGAGAAAGGACATAGGGTACTTTTTATCATGAAAAAAATATTCTAAGGGTTTGAAATAGGGGGTGAAAGTTTGTATGGAAGTTTCGTCATTTTTAAAGATAGAAGCTTCAAATTTATTTTTTAGGCTTTTGATTAGATATAAATAAATATGACATTCTACGCGGGAACTACGCGGGTGAAACCGCGGGGCGCAGCTAGTGTATAATATTATTTATTTATTTAATACTTCATTGCAAAGATTAGCTAACTAGTACAAATGGCGGACTTAACGCTAAGAGCAATAGTCAAGCTGACCCCCTGCATAAAAATAGTAACTCCATGGAACGTCGAATTTATTATTTGCTTGAAAAGAGTTGCTTTAGTAATTTCCTTTTCTTTTCCTTTAATGGTTATAACTAATATCGTAGTGTTTGTCTGTGACGCCATTGCCAGACCTAGTGACTCGTCGAAATCGATGTCACATCATAAATACTTCACCAGAACCGGTTTCATCGCCTCTGGCGCATACCATTATATTTTGAATCTACTTTGTGTAGTGTAGGCAATTTCTACGACCACTCATACTTTTACCAGTATAGAACATTATTAGCATAACAGTTAGGTAATAGACCAGCGGGTGGTGACTGATTTAATTACTTATCATAGTTCATTTCGCACTATCAGTTATAGTTAAAGCCCTTGAAATTTAATTTTACCTTGTGTATCTAATTTTTATCTACGTGTTATGGCATGTTTATTTGGCTCATTTTGTATTTCGTCCCACTGTACGTGCGACCCAACAAAACGAATAAGGTAATTTAGTTTAAAACTGTTCATTTCTAAATTGTATGGTCCCATTTAAGTTGTTTAAATTAGTTATAGTTTACAACTTCACTTAAATAATTTTCATTTTTGCAAATTCACGGCTCAAAATCTCTACACCCGACAAGTAATAAAAATAGCAGAGGCTCCTGTGCTACAAGACTGGTCTCTCATCCTTGCAAATCTTGCAATGAATCACGCCAGTATCGACACTCGTTCAATGGGTCACTTGCTGGGAGTCAGACCGGTTACCGGCATGCTCATAGTGGGGTTACCTACTGCACGCCCACGGCGAACTTTTTTCTGTTACCTTGTTGACAGTACAGACCTTATTGGTATACATTGGTACATTGTGCTGACGCTCTCTATTTTACCATGCTGGGAACAACTTTTTCCCAGCGCCCCCATTGAAATTCCTATAGGGGATGTTGGGAAAACAAATTCCCAGCATCTTCACTGGTAGGCCAGTTAGTACTTGAGAAGTTGGGCATACCATGTTAACCACAGATTCGAAAGGTAGATTTAACTGAGGAGGTTTGCCATCGGGCAGTTTTCTTTTTTAAATCCTATGCCATTCCAAATCTAGCTGTTTGATATAGTAAATCTCTAAATCTACAAACCAAAAACCTTCTTCGGAACCTTTAGTGCGTGTTGTATTTCTTCACATAGGCCCATGGGTGCTATTAAGGTAATCAATAATAGTAGATTGTACCACAAGGGAACAAGATAATGTATTTACGGCGAGAGCAATTTTTGAATCCAGAGCGAAGCGAAGGATTCTATAGTAGAATCCCGAGCGTAGCGAGGGTTTCTAGAGTAGAATCCTAAGCGTAGCGAGGGAGTCAAAGTACTTCGCTCGAGCTTAAATAATTTTGTTACCGTGTGGTACACGATACTTTTCATCCCAAGCTATGAGAAAAGTTCATCATACGAAAAAAAAATCTTTTGACGTGACAACGTCTAATGAATCGATGCATGCACGAAAAAGTTGACACATTGTCCCGTAACGCTCATTGTCCTGTTACGCTCATTGTACGCTTGCGCCGCATCTATCTCTTTTCTCTTCTTGACAGGTTAATTATTCTTGCATTTTAAAAATCTGATTACTAGTATAATTTAAAGTATTTATTCTTTTATTATTAAAAAATGATTCATCTTTATTCATAAAAGTATGCAATCACTTCATCAATGTTATGTTACGACGTTGTCACGTTAAAATATCGTTCGTAAACCAACTTTACAGGAAACCAATTTTTTTTTAAATTTGGATAGCAAATGCCGCGTTGGCACGCGCTGTTTTTTTTATTGCCAGCCAGGACTTTATTGAAGCGACTTGCGTTCAAACTTTTTAATTAAACAGTGTTCCAAATTCAAAACTCATTTCGTCACTGTTATTAAGTTCGCGGAAAATACCCACTTTGCTCGCACTTAAGGAGCAAAATACCTCTTTTCGAATACATGGGATGAAAATTAGATTTATTGATGGACCTTTAGAATCCAAAATCAAATTACATCCCAAGTGTACTTAGGCCTTTTTTCTACGGCTTGTAGTCATTATGGAATCAAATGTGAGTACCGAATGCTCTGGGAATTGAATCAAGGCAAATTGATGACCAGCCGAGTACAGAATAGACATTACGTCTGCTCTGCAATTGTCATCTTGAGTGTTAAGAATGTTGACAAGACCTGCGTTGTTATAAGTTTTTAAGTTAACATATATAGCGGTGCGGAAGCGGTGGTAGCCTAGTGGGAGAACGTCCGCCTTCCAAGCAGAAGGTCGTGAGTTCAAATCCCAGTGCAGGCACGCACCAATGTGTTTCTTGTAAAACATATGTACGTAATTATCACTCGCTTTTCGGTGAAGGAAAACATCGTGAGGAAACCCACATACACCCGAGAATTATTTCGGAAGTAGGTATGTGATCCACCAATCCGGATCTGGCCCCCGTGGTGGATTATGGCCTAATCCTCCTCACGAAAGTGAGGGGAGACCAGTGCCCAGCAGTGGGACGTTATGGGTTGTTGATGATGATATATAGACACAAAGTGACACGAACACAAGATATAACTTTAGAAACATTCATGTATGTGATGATGATGAAGTCCTCATTGAGGTATCCGTCAGCGGCGAAGCTGGTCAGCTCCGGAGGTGAACGCAAATGTCTGGCAAAGCCAAATTTAAGTAGGATTTATTGTAACACTAGTTGCGCCTGCGGTTTCACCCACGTAGTTCCCGATGCCGTAAGAATAATGGAGCTTTCCATTAATGAAAGAATTTTTAAAATCGGTTTAGTGGTTTAGGCGTGAAAGCGTAACAAACAAACAAACTCACATTCTGTCGACGTATTTATGTATATACTAGCTGTATATACTATGCTACCACTACTTAGTAATTAAAAATCCTCCAGACACAGGCTTTTCACAACATAATATATCACTTTACTGCGCATTGTATTCCGCAGTGGGCAGTAAACTGATATTACGCAGTGCTTAGTTTTGCTAAATATTACTTATTGGTTGTTAATTTTATTGTTAATCCGTTGGTAATGGATTAGTTAAAGACCCAAGTGAAGTCAGATGGAACGATCACAACCAAGCATCTGTGCCACGAGCCCATTTGGACCATTGTACGTACATTTGTCCGTCTGTCACAGTTCTAAAAATAAACGCCCAATGCCTGCGGGCTTTATCTGTGGATGACCTTTAGTGTTACTTCTGCTCCAGTACTCATCTCGATGAATATTGTCATATATGTGTATTATTTATACCTACCTACATTAGGCAGGCATATAGACGTTCACCTCGGCTATAGCAGGTTATTGCAATTAAGGATATAGCCCCCTTCTACATCCGTAATTAGTGTCGTAGAGTTACCTCGAAAAAGCTATTAGGGAGATACCTTCTCAACTTATTCACATTATAATGAAAATTCTTATGCCAGTTTCGCATTATGCGTGAATAGGATTGAATGTGAATTGAGAGGTTTATTCCAATGTGCTCCAAAAATCGTTCCACGTGGGTACCATGAGCTTTTTATTTTGCTAACCAAAAGTTTATTTTTAAATGATAAGGGCTCCTAGTAAACAGTTAAAAGTAAAATAAGCAACACTTAAAAATATCCACTTTGTAATAAAATCAGAAGTACTAGGGTAGCATAGAATACAAGGCCTTACCTAAAATTGTGCCATCAAATTTGTTTTTGGGCTGATATATTTATACCAGAAGCACCAGGGTAGCACGGGACACAAGGAGGTCTCACCTCTGTTTACATCCAGTATGTCGCGAGCTTCTGAAGCTCCAATTAGGTACATTATATTTTGGCACCTGTTCACAGTACACCCTGTGGCAGGCAGAACTTTTATTCTGATGATGAGACGCTCGCGGTATGTGCTATGTTAGCAGCTTAGAGAGTGAGCTTGAGCAAGAAATAAGTTTTCACACCGATTACGTAGCATAATCGATAACACCATGTGGAAACCGCACACCAGTTGTTACTCTTCCTTTCCTACAAACCACATTTCACATTCTCTCTCCCCTTTCCCTTTCATAAATGAATTTGAAACAGGTATCATCAACAGCTCTACTTGAAAGTCATACGACAGTTTTTTCGAGAATTTCGGTCTTTGTTCGTCGATTCCCTGAACTAAATGTATGCCACCGTTTCTTATGTTGCACGGTTCATCGACCACCGTTCTTCAGGTACCGAATAGTGTATAATCTAGACCTTAATACAGTTATTATAGTTGCCTAGTGCTTAACTACCTAGGTCACCTAGGTAGGTAAGCTAGCGTATGCGCAATCTGTTTCATCCGAAACCGTTAATGCTCCTTGGGCATATTGCATATTGCATGCATTTGGGTTAATATGTCTTCTTTCATTGTAGAATTCTAGATATTATTTTTTTATCGTGGACATCATGGTTATGTCAGTAGACGGGTGATTTTAGAGAAATGAACTCATCATATATGATTTTATGTCGCATCAATTGTAATTAAGTATTTTTTATTACGTACTAGACGAGCGTTTGATCATAATCTCACCTGATGGGAAGCGATGATGTACCTGAAGGTGACCTATTCACTCTTAGCTTGAACACACTTGGGTTATATTTAGTCGGAAACACAGACGAAGGCAAAGCATTCCAATACTTTGAGGTTCTTATTATAAATAACTAGGTAATAAACAATCTGTGTGCCAAATTTCATCCAAATCCGTTCAGTGGTTTTTGCGCGTGAAAGAGTAATCCATTCAAACTCACAAACTTTCAGGTTTATAATATTAAAAGGAAAAGGAAAAAGCATGACGCTTCTTTCGTAAAGTTGGTATCTCCTCTATAAATGTCTTCTTGCTGTTTGTCTGGTTGTGCGGCGATATGATGGTGACGCAGGAATCAGGTCATGCAGTTTTTGAGGCTATTCCTAGCTACAACGTAATTAGGTAATCATAAAACTACAACATTATCAGAGAGCATATTAAGAAGATAGTTTCTTATGATTTATACCAGTTTTCATTGACCAATTAATGACTGATCAATCTATAATATATCAACTCATTATGGCAGAGCCTTGAATAACCGTTCTTAATCTTAAAGCAATGAATCGTAAGTGTCAGAGTGAAACTGCATAATGTTAAACCACTATCACATGCAACGTATTATAAAAGTGGACGACGTAACATGTATACCTATAACAGCGTTTTCTAACGTCGTCGTGTCCACGCTTGTGTATTTTCTGGGAAAGCTCGTTATATGAAATTGGTTCGATCACTGTCACCGCGTTGTTTTCTAATGACTGTAATGTCATCCGTTTTATAGAAGCAAAGTTGGCTAGGAATGGCCCAGTCCGAGATGTTTCAACAATCGAATGAATCGCATTCTGTACATTACAATCGAGTCTATTTAAAATATCTCGCTCCCCGACTGAACCATCGAGATGTTTTTCGATTGTTCCGAGTCGGCTGACTCGCCGTTCTTCGCTAGTTATCTATAAAATCAAGTCGGTTTAAATTCGAAAGAATAGCAGTCAGTGGCAACAACCGTAGTTATTTCCTTTCGAATGTTAAAAACAGCTTGGCTTCACCTAAATTCGATAGCGAGAGAAAAATCTTCCAGAACCTTCGAGATGTTTGAACAATCGACTAGAACATCCCGGACTCTTGCATAACAAGCGCCCATTATGCAAGTTATCTTAGCTTACTACGCTGCCGGTCTGGCCAACGACTTGTAGTCAACAATAAAGTGTTCAACAAATAAATAATTATATGCAATTGGTTTCGTATTACTGAAGTTATTATTATTTACATATTAACAAATTATATATTAACAATACTAGCTAGTCTGAAAGTCTTCAAGTCGACAGTGAATAGGTATCTTCTAGGCAAGCATGCTCCATCATCGACCGTGTGGACACTTACCACCAGGTGAGACTGCGGTCAAATGCTTGCCTATAATGCAATTAAAGAAAAAAGTAGCCCGGCAGACGCTGTTCTGCCCGTTCCCATCTATCGGATCGTAGCAGAGCTATGAACCATCATCTGAACAAAACAAATATATTCTGCGATGTGGCCTCAATTGGTCAAATCGTCCAGAAGATCAACATAACAACGGACACACCAACGATAATATTACAATAATTTATTATATAAAGATGTTATTGACACAATAAATGCTTAGTTAAACTAAGCAGCTATAAATAACATTTCGTTATATGAATAAAAAACAAATGCTGAATTATGCAAATGCAAAATTGTTGAAATTAGTGCTTATTATGATAAATTCGACACGATTGACTTTTAAATAATCGGAAACACTTACAAAACCATAGGCAACTCCCCAAAAACCTTGTTCGCCACAGCTGCTCCATCTCACACATCTTCTTCTCCTTTTCGAGTCAATGGTCGTAACTCATAGGACATAGCTAGGAATGTAGCCAACGTCTCCGCGTTGTCTGAGGCTGCGGTATGTATGTTCCTCAATTGTGCAGGATGTAGGGCACGAGGAGTTTGACAGCGGGTAGGGCATCGTTTGTTTTGGAACTTCACAGTTCCATGGCTTAAGAGATCTATATTTTTAAAATTCTAAGCTGTATCAAAAAAATAAACAAATGATAGTTATTTTATCCACATGTTTTGACTAGTAAACAATTGGGATTGCAGACGCAAAAGTTTAACCTTGGATTCGTGTCGCCAAATCCCTTCCTGGGTCTCGGCATCTACCAGTATCTTCTAGCTGAGTCATTCAGCCACACCTGTCTTACTGGATTCAGTACGTGACCCGCCCTGACCTATTACAATACAGTCCATACACAACATTCATCCAATACCACAACCCGGACACTTCATACAAATAAGCTGATTTAACAACACAAATCAATGACGTTTGTACTCGTGCCAAATGTGTGTAAGTGCAAAAACAAATGACAACCCAATAATAGTATGAAGGTTCATAAAAACGCGTGTAATATTGACTGTCCCCCCAATTGTCCCGACGATTGCAGATAGAGGTGCGGGATGTGGATTGCGTGGAGTGGCGAGTGGGCATTCTGTACGCAGTAATATATTTATTCAGTGCCAATACGCTAATAAATAATACCAAACAATACAATGATACACTATCCGAGCTATCGCAAGCGGCCTTGGTGCCCCGCTCTCCGTCAGGCGAGGTTCACCAAACTGACCGTGAAATTGCTTGCTAAAATTATGTTTTGTTTAACGGCGAGAATAGTTTCTATTCTGTTTATAGTTTCGATCGTGACTGCGTTTCCATTTCATTAACTTATTTCTTGTGGCTTCTGCTTTCCTTCCGTAAATGGAGATTGCTCCTGGACAACGAGAATTTTGCAAATATTTGAATTTAAACGATCAATTATTATTATTATTTCCATCGCTCCATGTTTCAGCCGTCGTTTGAGTCCTTCAGATCCTAGGACAGCCCAACAAACGCTACCTAGAGGCCGGAGCTACCTCTTTCGACAAACAATATCCACCAACGTGAATTATTTAGTAAATAGAATTTTATACTTGTATGAGTTTTAAAAATAAGGGAATCCAAGCAACATTTCAACGTAGTTTTTGGTTACCAACGTTTTTGGAGAGTCATTGCTAATTTTTGCTGAACAAATGAAATTGAATATCATAGACAATACAGGCAATTTCCTCACAATTAGCGTATGTATTTCAATTACATATTAGTAAATCGCGCCGTGTCCGAGAGGGAGAAAGCTATATAGATGTATAAATATGCATAGCTCGCTGATTTCTCTGGTTGCACGCTAGATGCGCGCGCGCAGTTTTCTTCCATGAAAACTGTATGATGACCGAAATGAAACGATTACTGCCGACGAGATGTTTTATGGCCGTTATTATGTACTGTTATCACATGTTGTATAAGCAGTGATTTTATATTTTTCGATGGTAATCGGGAACTCATTGCTCATTCAAGTTCTAAGAACTGACAGGGGTAGAGATTTCAGACTCTGCGCACAAAATATTTTCTTCCAGAATAGTGTGGGATTCTGAACAGATTTGAACAGACTTTTGTTTGAAAAGTATTAAAATCTGAAAATTGGTTTAGTACATTTTTAGTAAATCCATTTATTTGTTTTTATTTCTAAGCATTGAAACGAGCGGGTCATTTGCCTGCCGGCACATAATAAATATAGCACTAGGTACATAACACCGGGCTAGATGTGCGCCGCGAGATAAGTTAGCCATCACGGCATGGGTAAGATAAACGTCCACACAGACACACAATTAAACAAGCCTCTATGCCCCACGACAACCAAATTATCTTGCATCTTAGCCCTGACTTTTAGCACGACTAATAATTTAGATACAAAAGAATGCAAGCCGAACTCCACCCAAAGAGAGCGTGTCGCATAGAAGATGCGTGGCCCTGAGCCGGCGTCCGGGTGGTTGGCTTCCGTTCACTATAGTCCCACCTCGCGCATTGTGAAACCAAATCTTTAGCTTAGCATTTCCTTGTCTACACGGCTTATAGTCGTATAAAGACTTCTACCATAGAATATTTAGTAGTTTATACTTCTAATTATATAGGCTTTCAATTTATGAGGCCCTTTTTGTAAATTTTTATTTGACTAAGTGAAGAGACGAGCAAGTCATTCACCTGATGGTAAGCGCTACGCTTGCCCATAACAGTTACAGTGCCACCCAGAACTTTGCATTGCATAATCCTGCGCGGCACTGCACCGTGCTCGTCACCCTGAGACATATGCACAGTAATTTCGCTGGAAACCGTGCCCTTCAAACCGGAACACAGTAATGTTTGCACACTACTGCTTGGCGGATGAATATCTGGTCAAGGTGGTACTTCCCCAGGCGGCCTCTTGCAGAAGAGGCCTCCCGCTACTGAAGGCTTTACAGATTTTGCGGGGAGGCTTGTTGGATCCAACCGTGACCAAAACAGTCTGTAATTAGGATGAAGAATTAGCCTCGCTATACAGTGGGCCAGGCAACCCTGCTAGCATTTTGGGTACATTGCCGGCCATCATTGTGAGTAGTGTTTAGCCAGTTGAATAAACCCTTTTACGACAATTTTATTTGAATAAATGCCAAATGAGGTTGGAGCGCGCTTGTCTACTCATTTAAGACCTCGAGAATGATCATAGCATTCCTAGGCTGTTTTGTCGGTTCTTTCCTGGATTTACCGACTCTATTCTTTTCGCAAAATAAAACTTGCCTTATGGTAAGTATAACTTATAAAATGTTACTGAAGTGAAGGTTCCACAGCGCGTGGTTTACGATGAGATTGCACACCGCACGGCATTTGAACTGTGGCGTAATGTGCAGGGAAATAATAATTGGCGAGACTGTTGATGCGACGGTTGCTAGGACAGACTATTCTTATGCGAGACTGATTCTAGATAGAGAGATAATACCCATGCAAGACTTTTTGTGTTTACCTACTGCATTTTTTTCACATTGCAACTTATTTTACTCCACCATGGAAACCAGAGACATTTTTTCAGCTAACAATCTGCTTTGCATGATATTCCGTACAATTAACATTTGAGAGTATCCCGCAGAGTAATCCAAATGCTGTCCATAAGTTTATCCATTAAATTTTTTATTATATTGGTTTTTGGTATGGTTTTAATTAACTATTAAATTAATTTAAGGCGCTGTAGTATCGACCTTATCGTATCGTATGCCGCAAACGCAGCGTCCGCGCTCTCAAAAATGTTCAATATTTATTTTACTTTATTTTCTAGACAAAACCTTACGCTTTTACAAAACTCTGAGCTCACATAATTGTTTGGATGTTTGTTGGGATAACGCTCGTTATTTTTATGTAAAAATATCTGCGATAGAAACTGAATGAAGTTGATAGTCTCCATCGACGGAAACGTCAAAAAAGTGTTTTTTAGGAAAGTTTAAGATTTTTTCCTATCGAGCCAAATTTCATTAATCGTGTTTCGGCGCTCATAACAATTTTAAGTATTTTGTGAACTATTGTTACACATTAAAATAACTGTCAATTAACCATTTTCAAGGGTATAGTTTTAAAAGTTCGTGAGGACGAATCTTCATATTTGAAGCATACTTCGTCTTAAAGGGATTTTATTTTAAGTGCATACACCAACTGAAGTAAGTAGGTACTTATTTTCTTATGAATAAAGAAATATCAGTTGAATACTCACCACAGCCTAGCTATTAATGAACAGCTCAAAAAGCCAATGGCTAATGCCTCAGCCTCAGAACAGCTAATGGCTGTTCCTAGGCGAATCCATTCCTGGAGAGACTAGTCCTAAACAAGACTGTCTCTTGGAGAGAAGCCTCACCACTCCCTCGGTAATATTGTCATCTCGCCGCCTCATCCTACAGGAACTCTAATGGTTTTTTTTGGGTTCGATCCTCCAAGCCCTCACTGAGTAATAATCTAATAACTTAGACAGACCACCTCACCCCAGGTTGCTAAACCTCAGGTAAAGGTGAATAAAGCTATGTAATAACCGCAAAACTTTGATCGCTCTCGCGGTAACCGCAAAAATAAGAGGGCCTGGTATTAAATGGTCAAGGCATGGCACATTGGATTGGTGGTCGATTCTAACTATATCTTGACCCACTATGGTATTGTAGGAGTTTAATAACAATCATTTTTTTTTTCAGAACAGAATAAAATTTCTTTATGTTGTAGGTAATTTCACAAATCATAGTTAGCCAAATTTACATAATTCAACTTAGCCAAAATTACTTTAGTAAAGCAAAGTTTGAATTTTACTTAGTTCTACCACCAATTAATAATAGCACAAGCAGTTCCTCGAAAACTGTACTATCTCTAGTAGAGATAACAACTTATCGATTTAGCTAATTTTTTTTCTTACGAGACGAGCAAGTCGTTTACCTGGTGGTAAGCGCTACGTCTGCTTATAACAGTTACGGCGCCACCCAGAACTTTGCATTGCCTAATCTGCTTGCACTGCGCTCAACCTGAGACATCGGCTCTAAAGTCTCATATTAATATGCTCAGTGATTTCGCTGCAAACAGTGCCCTTCAAACCGAAACAGAGTAATGTTAAATTATTACATCTATCACGTTCCTAGGTTCACAGCTATGTTTTAAGTACAGTTTAATAACTGGCGTTGCTCAACTTAGCCGGTTTATTTTAGTATTAATAATTAATCTGTGGTAGTACCTCAGTAGCTCGGTTATGCAATGTTTGAGTGTTTTGATAGTCTGCGGGTTGGTATCCTATAATAACAAGCTGTTAATCATTCCGTGGGTTCATTGTCCGTGAAGGGATAAACAGGAAATCATCATCAACCCATAAAGTCCCACTGCTGGGCACGGGTCTCTCCTCACTTTCGTGGGGAGGTTTAGGCCATAATCCACCACGGGGGCCCAGTCCGGATTGGTGGATAACATACCTACCTCCGAAATAATTCTCGGGTAGGTATGTGGGTTTCCTCACGATGTTTTCCTTCACCGAAAAGCGAGTGATAATTACGTACATATGTTTTACAGAAACACATTGGTACGTGCCCGCACTGGGATTTGAACTCACGACCTTCTCATTAGAAGGCGGACGTTCTCCCACTAGGCTACCACCGCTTTTAAACAGGAAATAACACTCGAAAATGTCTTTCGTAGCTCGAGGTCAATCGCGCGTCACGATCACTCATAGATCCTGACCCCTTACTAGGATTTCTTGTTTCCACGGCCTAGATACAGACAGATACGTGGCATGGTCCTCTTAGTTCCCGATTCCCTAGAATCTATGGAATCAGGAACTTTGAGGAGCACAAATACCCCGACTGAGAACAAAACGTTATCTGCCGTTTAACTAGTCTACTGACCAGCGGGGCTATGCAGCACGGTGCGAATCAGCTCGAGTTCGTTTCATTTTGACATTTGATTGACACGGGATTTGTCATTTCAATACGAATGACGAGTCCCGTGGCAATTAAATTTCAAAATGAAACGAACTCGAGCTGATCCGCACCGTGCTGCATAGTCCCACAGTACTATTAAAAAAAAATTACAAACTTAAAATATTATGAAACCTGACTATGGCTATATATGCCAAAATCGTGCTGAGACACTAAAATACATTGTATGTCCGATAGTTCATGCCGTGATAGATAACGAGTAAAGCCCGATACTTTATGTCCATGATCCTGTTTTATGGGTAATCCGAGGGTAAAACCGCTGTTATTGGCGTTGACATATGGCCCATTATAATATGAGCTCTGGCAATAACTCTGTTACTGGAATCTCCGATACCATCGTCACATGAACTGAGGTTCAGTCACGTTATCCATTACTTGTAATAAATAATACTGAAAAAGACAAAAAGTTTGATCATAGAAATAATATAGCACTACCAGTGTAAACATTGATGGTTTATTAGGCTGTGGCACAACGGAACCAATGTCTCGGGGTGACGCGCGTAGTGCAGTGCCGCGCAAGATTATGCAATGCAAACTTCTTGGTGGTACTGTAACTGTTATGGGCAGGTGTAGTGCTTACCATCAGGTAAATGACTTGATCGTTTCTTTACCCATTCGAAAAAAAAACGTAGGTACGTTGACCCACGTCTGGGTGTTATGTAGAACTAGGGTAATGTACTGTTGCTATTTCTCAATTCTTTTACTAAAATATAGGTCAATCACCTTTGATGACCAGCCATCAGCCAGTCAAAGCCTTATTTACTCTTCCACAACCCAACATCAGTAATTCACCCTTTATTTTCTAGGTCATAGAGCTTAAAATCGTATTTAGAGTGGCGCGATTTGTGTCAATTTTAATGAGACCCCTGAAATAAATTTATGACAGAATGAGGGTAGGTCATCGTTGGCTGGTGATATATGGTTTAATGATAGGGTTGCTGTTTCGAATGTTGACATTTGTTGGATCACGCGATCGAGTGAGTAGGCGCACCAGTAATCGGCTTCGTGTGCCAATCCACTTTGTAGGGATACATTAATTATGAATGCAGGATAAACCGCTTACTTCAATTAGTTCATTGATCGAGGCAAGCCACGATCAATTTTCATCGGTCATCGTGAAATGACCGACATCAAGTTAATTTTACTTCTATTAGTCGTTTCTATTGATAACTTTGTCAAATTGCTATTTATTTTTTAACAGATTTTCTTATTTTGTTACAGGGTTGGGATTGAGGAGGAACAGCAGACAGAAAGGTAATAAATCAGTCAGAAGGGAAAGGTCAACCTGCATTTTTGTTATTCGTAATTAGACAACTAATGCTGAGAGCGGTGGCAGCTGAAGGGTAAATGGTGCGCTTTGGAATCCAAAGACACAGGGTTCATACCTCGGACCCTGCCAATGACTTATTCCAGTAAGTTAAGTGTGGATTTCCACCGCTCCGTGCTTCTGAGGGTACGTAAAGCTGGTGGTACCAGTAACTATCGATTCATTGCAGTCATCAGATGCCCTTGGGAGCCCTGATAAAACCTCACGCAGGCTGGCAGGGCTTTATTGGACAAACAATAAGAACCTCAATGCCGTAAACAAACAGCAGGAACCCGGGCACAATAGTTGAAACACCGACTTGAAAGAAGAAGCATTTATGTGGTATTGGCATGGTAACATATCATATTGGCAGCTGCGCTTTTTGCCACGGGTGCGCTAGTACTTGGCACCGAGAGTAGATTACAACAAACAATGCGAGTAGAGTCACAGCATATGTCGTGACGGCAGAGGAATGGGCGGGAGAAAGCGGGCGCGCGCTGGACCGCGACCCACGCAGACAGCCAAGCAGGGCTGTCGCCGGCCATTGTACAAGCTATGATTTTAATAAGCTACTCCTGTTTCATTGCCACTCGTTTTCGGAGTTTCCCGAATGTTTCTGAAGATGAGACCCTGGTAGATCGATTTCTAAACCTATAATGTCGGACTCGTTTTCATGAAAATGAGTAGGTCACAAATCTAGAAGAAACTCTCCTGGAGAAGTCATTTCCGAATACACCATTTCAAAAGTACCTACCTAGATTAAGTGGTTTTCTGTAAAAATCATCCCATAAAATTACGACACATCGCTTACCGTGTTAGCTTTGAAACGTGCCAATAAATGATATGCTCCTATGCTGATTGGGAGTTACAGCATCCTAACACCTCAGCTATCAGTTGCGCGATTGTAAATGTCACTCTCTTACATATCGACATAATTATACTCAATAAAAAATTACCCAATATCAGCTCATAACACAATGCCATCGTCTCCCGTAAAAATTGTCTTGAAAAAATGAGACGGCGCTAGTGTGTCAGCCAGCACATGTAACATCTTCCAGAGAATAACGTCGTACCATCAAATCATTTACTATCGACCAGCATTAAAACTAGCCTCCAAAAAGCTGCGTCGTTGACAAATTCATTAAGACTAAGCCACGAAGAATAGATACGTACCTACATTTATAGAATCTTTTTCAACGGGGGCGAACAGAGTCAACCCTATCCCACAGTTCGGTATAGTAGTAGCCAGTCGTGACTGCGATCATGAAACAACTCTTTTCCCAATTATACCTGAATCCATGACGTGACAAATTGAGAATTTAATACTTTCAATGATAAACGGGAGCGTACTTAGTAACTATTCTTATAAGAGCGTTGTTTTTTTTTTTGATATCACAGTCATAGAAACGGTTCACTCAAATAGGTCTATCTTTAATGATTAGAGTTATTCTAGTCGTAGTATCAGTGCTGTTCTGTGTTCTGATTCGAAGAGCTCCTTGCCAGCGAAACATCTGGGTAAATGCTGTTGTGAAACGGATTTATAACACATAACTTATATTTCTTTCTGAGTATCAATTACAGAGTAATTAGTATTTACAAATCAATAATTTTTGGATGAGGGAGTAGAGTCCTCTGATGTCAGAGTTAGGGCAGCTGCCTAAGGAAGGGCTTCTAAACTTAACGACGGCTTAACGATTCCTATCTATCGATGGCAATCCTCGGATCGCACTAAACGGTCACCCATAATCAACAGTTTTGTTAAGAGATACAACGGGTTTACTCCAAATAAAATGCTGAAGAAGTTTTTATGTCATCAAAGCTACGGCCTACAGCAGCATACTCAGCATTGCCTTAACAAATAGGCATGAAATTGTCATGTGTTCACCAACTTCCTCAATGCCCAAATGCCATTGACAATTATGCAAAACGCCTGGCAGTTAGTATCTGTCATAGTCCACGGTACGGCTTGAATAATGGGCATTTTGAAACGGTGCATTATGCATATCACCCGGTGTAATGTTGGGTAAATTACGAAATATTGCCAAAGACTCCATTATACGTCTCAAATCTGGGACTTAGTGATGGCCTTTTAAATGCACGACATTTAATGTTTGGCAACGGTGGTAGACTGGAGGTGAGGCAAATATAGAGAAATTATAAATTAATGTACGATAGCAAATCTCGTTTGGGGTGTTTTATGGAGCCTATTAATACGCTCTACATTTGCTCTTCTCGCGCTCTACAGTCGCTAGACACTATTGCTATGGCTATTGGAGAGTTGTTTTATATTGAAATCAAGCGTAGGTTTTTTTTTAAAATTCAATCGGTTAATATGTAAGGACAGTCCTTACGCAATAATAAGACGGGGTGTGTTCATACTTGAACCCTAAATAGTGAAACATGACAATTATAAAATTAGTCAAGTATATTTCCAGATCCAAGGTTTAGTATTATGCGGAAGTTAATCACTAAAAATATGATAAAACGTATGCTTACTAAATTTATTCCAATAAGGTTTATCTTGGTTGCGAAGCGGAACCCCGTTCACATAATTTCATGCTTGAGACCAATGGCTCAAAATTGAGATGAATTGGGTAAGAAGGAGGACCTTACGCCTTGCAGTTGATTGAATGAGCAGCTTATCACCATCATCATCATCATAAGCGGCTCATTTGACCCACTGCAGGGCATAAGCCTTCATCACCCCTTCTTGACGATGATTAAGTTTTCCCATCCAAAAATGCAAACAACAAACTAGGTCCAGAGTAGCTCTAATTTGTAATGACATCAGCCCAGTTGGCGAAGATTAACGAGTTGATAAGAGTGGCCCACGGAGCAATGGCGCGTGACCCTAATGGCCGTGGACAAAGTTGGTACAGTCAGTGCCAAAAGCCACTGAAAATGTCCTGGCTTCGAAAATAGCTACACATGAATGCTAATATTAAAGATACCTACATTGAGTTGGAGATTATAAATTTGGGCATGTTCATCGATTTTTGGTGCTGACAGTACATTTGCGGCCAAAGGGCGACTTAGTTATTGTGTTTTATTGTCGTTTGGTCTACAGTGTACTTGCAGCAGACGCAGCAGTGAACTAATTGGGCAGTTGAAATTTAGGAAGATGTGTCAGCATGAATAGTGGTAAAGATTGGGCGCTGTGAAACCCAAGTACCTACCTCTCGAAAAAATATCTCGATATATCGAAACTCGGTACGAAATCTCTTCTCAATATCAATGACTTAATTTCTATTCTTCGTAAGTTATGAAGTTACTTCATAGTCGAACAGCACTATTATGCGGGAAAATAACATTTACGGGGCTATGCAGCACGGTGCGGATGAGCTCGAGTTCGTTTCATTTTGACGTTTAATTGCCACGGGACTTGTTGTGCTGCATAACCCCGTGGTTCTTTCGAGTTAACTACGTGATGTAATTTCAATCGTAAATATCGTAATCAACGAACCTACAGAAGTGGCGTCCATTTGTAATCGTGCGCAATTGATAGGGTCAGATCAATCAGAGAATTTCGATGCGTAGCTCGGACGGGCCCAGACGCCGGGAAATTGCGATTTTATGGTGCGTTTCAATACCAAGCGCGAAGTGTCGAAAGAGTTACAAAAAATACAAAATGTATTTGAAAAGTCATGATTTTCTCTCAGGTATTATGAATACATTTTAGCGGTGGTAGCCTAGTGGGAGAACGTCTGCCTTCCAAGGAGAGAGCGTGTGTTCAAATCCCAGTGCGGGCACGTACCAATATGTTTATTGTAAAAAGCATTATGTACGTAATTATCACTCGCTTTTCGGCAAAGGAAAACATCGTAAGGAAACCCACACCTACCCGAGAATTATTCCAGAGGTAGGTAGGTGATCCACCAATCCGGACCGGGCCCTTTACTGTTTGGTAGCTTAGAATATTATGCCTTATTAATTTAAGAAGTACACATACCGAGTTATCAGTTATTTAGGCGACGCGTCGGTACAGGCCACCGGGTTTTGGTGGGCCATAAAATTATCTTCCAATATTTATAAAAAAAAACGCAACCATAAATGAAATAGCGGGAGCTACTTTAATATTATATTGAAATCTCAAAAGAAAGTAGAGCGATGATCAAGCCAGTGCATTCGTTTTTTCTAACCTAATAAGGAAACGTCGAATTGTGATGCGCTTGCGCAAGTCACTTACTTACTAACGCCTAATCTGTGATTCAAGTCGCGGGTAACTAGTCACTTATCTGTGGCATAAACTGACTGTCTGTATATTGTATTCTGTGGCAAAACTGAGGGCCTTTGACGTCAAGCTAAATTAAAAAATAAAAAATACACCAAGTATGGTACATGATATTAGTGTTCGTGACGTGTTTTTCTTGTTATTGTGTTAAAGCTGTTATCTAAAGCTTTTTGTGCGTTATTTAATAGAAACTTTAATTAACCAGTTAGTTGTAAAGGTAGCTAGAAGAGTTTTTTTTAATTTTTGTATTGGCTCCACACCTCCGCGCTATTAGTGTATTTAGCCAGTGTCAAGTTTTTTAAAAATTTCAAGTTTTTTGAGATTTTTGTAATAATTAATAATCAAAATGTCAAGTCCTAGTCAGTATGTAGTCTAGTCAAAGTCACGATTCAGTAAAGTGGTGGCGGCTTTACTGAAACTTATTGAGAGTTTTGGAGAGGACACAAAATTGCACGTTTTTGGGTATCATTTGCCCATACTCGTACACCATAACAAATACTTAATAAGTAGTTAATATTCCATTAACATTACACACGATAAAACGCGAGTTTAAGAAAATAATACAAAAACAACAACCTCACATTTTTGGTTTCCCGCCAAAACTCGGAAGAGTTTTTTTTTTGTTCATGGCCATGGTGCGCTGGAAGTTTACTCTGAATACCTTTGCACAGCGTTCAGTGTAAAAAGGATAGTTTGGCTTTATGAAATCGTTAACAAAGAAGGTTTCATTTATTCTATAAGTTCTGTTTAAGGCTATGTGTACTGTATGATATATTTATGAAGCTGTTAGTTTTCCGTACAAAATAAAATAATTTTGTGTAACTGACTCAATGGAAAACGTTACAAAAGATCAAATATATCTGTGGTTTCAGTTACAGTTACAGTTCAAGGGATGATAGCTAGCTATTAGAAAAATTTCGAATTAAACAAAATAAATCAATATAATCATTTTTGAAAGAGGTAACTAAAAGATAAATTTGAAAAACTTAGGGATTGACTACGATTGCTAGAATCGCAATAGCTCAGTCGCCATGAGCATTGAATTTAAAAGGACGCGATGCTCTACATTCACAAGTAAGCTAAACTTATGGACATCACAGCAAAGTAACTATGTAATTTACATATTAGCGTATCATGTCAACAATATGTAATATGTGTCTTACTGTTTAGTGATGTGGTATATCGTCAATAATCGTCATTCGTCCAACAGGCTTGTAATGTGAGAAGGTACGCCCACTTTTTGTTGAGGTATTTTGTTATCGCCTCAGTTTTGAGTCATTTGTGGTTCCCAACGACCCATTAACATCGCGAGGAAACCCACATGCAAGGGAATTATTTTGGTTGTATAATAATGCTTACGTAATTCAGATTCGGGGATGATCTTTCAACCTAAACTGGATCCAGTTTAGGTTGAAAATGGCAGCAACATAAAAAATAAGACGTCGCGGTATGATTATGCGACGCGGTTCAGTTTAGGTCTTCAATTGAATCGCTATAAGACGTCATGGTAGGCCCCCAGTTCTTACCGGGCTAAGGTAGGAGTATATGAAGCAGATCATCCCCGAATCTGAATTACGTAAGCATGATGACGTATGACCCATTTCACTTGGTTTATATCTTTTTTGTTGTTCCGACGTTCAAAAAACAAATAAACGTAATCTTTAAATATTGGTTGAAGCTATTCTCTGCTCGAAGGAGATTCGTTTACTTAGTTATTGTAAATACGTACTACGTACCTACACAATAACTGTACTTTTTACTTGACACGTACATACGTACACATGGCTTTAAAAGGTTCTTATTGACCATATTTCTTAGCACTAGTCATAATACGAGTTAGTTACTACTTGCATAATATAATATGAAATGAAACAACTCAAATATAACTTTTTAATGCGTCTTTCTCTACCACAACTTCCATAATCAATTTCTCTTTCTATACTCTAAAACTTTAGTCCAGTGTTGTTTGTATACTCTTTAGAGTGTTGTCTCAAACTGAAATCGACACGAAATTCTGTAGACTGTCCCCACCGACCTGAATTTAAACCTATAGAATATTATAAAATAATGAGTATTATATTTTTTAATTATAACCTAGAATAGATAATGCTTGCAACAACAACAACAACAACAACACACACACACACACTCACACACATAATATAAGTTAATCAGCCTGCTCTGCCCACTAGGTACTTTTTTTACCAACTAGGTAGAGCAAGCAGATTAACTTATATTATTTGTGCGTTTGTGTGTGTGTGTGCTGCCAGCATTTTCTATTCTATGATATAATTACATTATATAATACCCGTTATCCTCTATGATTGCCTGTTTATAGAATCAGGAACTCACATGTTAGCCCTGCGTAGAAATCGAACTTACGCCGGTCACTTAAGAAAATAATTTAGACTACCAAATTAATAAAAACGAATAAACAATTTTAGGTTTTTTTTGCATTATACATTATAAATAAAAACTTTACATGGTACTTAATATAAAAGCGTTCAAGAAAAAAGATTTCACCATTATATTCTACAGACGCCGAAATATCGAGAACTGAAATCTATACTTATCAAGAATATGAACTAATCTTTATGCTTATAAGTGTCTAATCCAGCCACGCCGGTACTCAATCGCGCCAGAGCATACAATTAATGTAAATTACAGTGTTAAGAATATTACAGAGCTGTGTATAACACCATCGTAATGCAGAGTTTCATTGTTTAAACCGTTTCGCAGATGTTACAACCAGCGGCTCTAATCTTACTACGTAATCTTGAAAGCATCTGTTTCTAATTTGATTTGATTTAATATTATTAACATAACGTAGTGTAGGACGCCCGCTGCCAGGTGAGGTGACGACTTGCGGTAAACGGCTGGTCGAGACTGGATGAGAGGAGACGAAGATCGGATGGGTTATTCGAAAATTCTCCTAAGCCGTCCACCTCGAGGGGTATATCCGGTGTATTTCCCGAAAATCCCCCACTCAAATCGAGCTACCTCGAGAGGTATTTTCAGAAAACCGATTCCTGAAATCCCCCTATAGCTCGAGCGATGCGATTATTAACTTTGTGTTGTTTAAATTGTAGGTGAGAAAGACAATTGATGCATGTCTGTAAGTATAAACCAATAATTTTTTGCAATAGCTTAAGAAACTTAATAAAATCAGCCCGAATACGTGTACTATTAAAATTTTGTACAGTTATGTCCTATGGTGTTTAGATTAACATGCTAAAAGTCCCTAAGGGTGGGGACTTGCCCAATTTTCAGCTAATTTTTTCGGTCCAGAGCCGAGAATAATAGAAATACAAGCTCTATTGACATAAAAGTTAAGTCATTTTGCACTCTTATTAATAACTGTCCCCGCTATTGTATTTCTAGGCTAGGCTTTACCAACATATAAATCTTTGACCCACAGTTAACTTGGAAAACGTAAGACAATCAAAGTTAACTGCAGTTTTAACTATTGTTGAACTCCACGTTACAGCTTCAAACGCTTAAATGTTTACTTTCGCTGAAATCTTTCTTTTTGGCGTTTGAACGAAAGTGAAAATAATACTCCAATTTGTATTAACCAGAGCGCAACAGTTCTTGAGTTCTTTGTTGGTGTAATGAATGACGGTAGATATATGGCTGTCATTGCGTTATAACCTTGGATATAGGTCTGGTTTATTTTAGAAAAATAGGCTAGTTTTTATGAAAAAAAAAAAATGTACTTAGTTATTGTACGCCACGATGATTGTTTTAAACAAGGTTTTAATACGATTTTACAGTAGAACCTTTTTTCTATTCGAAATATTGATTAATTGCATGAAGGTTACCCTTTGCCCACTAATAGGTATTGCGATATTGTCGAAGCTCAGTAAACTTAGAAAAATAAAACAACCAGGAAGCGTTTAAATGTGAAAGAGATTAGGAGCAGAATTTTAGCTAACCAGGAAGACTCTAGTACCCTAGTACCACCAAGTACGTACAAATATAAGATTCGTCGAAGCAACACCGCTAAAAAAATAACTTTTCTTACTGCTCACTGTCTTTTTGCTTGAAAACAATGCGGTGTCGAAACCTAGACTATTTTTACGGCTTCTGCTCTTAGTAAATTAGGCAAACTTCCGAAATGATATTCCCAAGGTTTCGACGATTGTGACAAAGAAAAAAAAAACTGACAATTAAGTTTTCCCTTTGTCATCCGTGACAAATGATTTGATCTACTTGTAAATTGCAATTTGTGAGTGCGAACCCAGTGGGGGGCTAATAAGTTTACTTTTTGTAGGAAGTGGTTAAATTAGGCATAACGTTAATTATTTTGGCTTTTGTTAAATTTGTACCCAATGAAGGCCGTGTACTATACTTACTTATAATGTCGAGAACTATTATTATTATTCTTTATTCTCATCCAACACTGTCCATAAAAATACATACAAATAATAAGGAAAAGACTTGATAATATTTTTCTGATAAAAAAACCAATTAGGTCATAAATCTATCTTATATATATAAAAATGTTATGTTGATTTGTGTACGCTTCAAAAACTCAAAAAGTTCTGCTCCGATCGAGCTGAAATTTTAGCATCATATATAATCCGCATCAAGGATTGTTTTTATCTTTTTTTTTCATCAGTGACATATCAGCGAATGTGCGAATGTGCCACAGCGAAGCGTGGCAGGGTACAGCTAGTTTGGTATAAAAAACAAAAACATTTGGGGTTGTAACTTAGACAACTTTTTTTTCAAAATCTACCCTTAAAAAGGGAAAACCAGAAAGCCGCGGCTGAAATGGCGATTACATACACAGATATAGTCACGCCTTTCTCCCGTTGGCATAGGCAGAAACTACATATTTCAACATATTTTGTGAAATAAATAACATGCTACGATAAAAACTCAAAACGCAAATCATTTATTGTAAATAGGCAAAACATTGCACTTTTACACGTCAAAAATAATCCTTACTTATATTATAAATGCGAAAGTAACTGTGTCTGTCTGTTGCTCTTTCACACCCCAACTACTGAACCGATTGAAATGAAATTTGGTAGAGAGATAGTCTAGAGCCTGAGAAAGGACATAGGGTACTTTTTAATGCGATAAAAGCATTGTAAGGGTTTGAAATAGGGGATGAAAGTTTGTATTGAAGTTTCGTCATTTTTGAAGTTAGAAGCTTCAAGTTTATTTTTTAGGTTTTTAATTAGATATAAATTAGACATTCTACGCGGGTGAAACCGCGGGGTGCAGCTAGTATCTTATATATAAGTATCCCGGCGGAAAGCAGTACACTAACCCCCTATATTGGTTTCTGGATCTAATGGGGATCGCTACTGCTTAATAATATTCAAGCCAAGCCAGACATTTCGAGCACTGTTAACTCTGAAATGTCATTATAATTATTTGTACAGCGTTATATTACAGTTAACCGTGTGCATGACTGTGAAATTGTGATAGTAGGCGTTTGCAACGGTAGTGATTCGAGAATTTTAAGATAGGTCGTGTAGTGTGTAGGCTAGGTTTACCTAAAGTGTACTATAATTGTGTCGGTTCATTTTAATTGTAGAATTTAGTAATATAGGTAAAGTGTATGTAGTAATTCAGTATCAATATTCTATTATAATTAGAAACTCTAATCAAGTTTTATCGACGTCGGTATTGACAAGGTTTGCCTGATATTCAGCCGCCAAGCAGTAGTGTACAAACATTACTGTGTTCCGGTTTGAAGGGCACTGTTTCCAGCGAAATTACTGGGCATATGAGACTTTAGAGCCGATGTCTCACGGTGACGAGCGCAGTGCAGTTCTGCGCAAGATTATGCAATGCTAAGTTCTGGATGGCACTCTCACTGTTATGGGCAGACGTAACGCTTGCCATAAGGTGAACAACTTGCTTATCTCGTTACTCAGACAAATAAAAAAAAAGGTACCCAGTTAATTTATATCTCGCATATAGAATAGTTATTGGTATTCAACGCGGAAATGCAGGCAGTGTTCTTGGTACCATGCCTCATAGCAACCAACTTTGGTTTTTGTGTTTAGCCCTTTAGAGTTTAGGATTCTTTATTTCCTTTATTATCGTGTCGTCAAAAACGCATATTGCCCACTTTGCAATGTTATTACATGGGGGTGAAACCGCGGGGCACACTTAGTGATAGTTATATAAACTTATTTAAAAAACAGGGCGCTTTACTGATTTCTAGCTGATTATTGTACAGAAAAAGGAAGCTCCATTAGCTCTACCAGTGCTTCAGAAATACCCCCGTTAGAGAAGATAGCACTAAGAAACTACACCGCAGTCCAAAATTTGATTCAAAAGCACACATCCAAAAAGAGTACTGGGGCGAGTCGTACCGTGGTGCGAACTGCCCTAGTAAACTTCTTAAGCTGCATTGCTCTCCGTTTGTTCTAAGTAGCATGAAGATTGCTTCTGATTTCTAAAGCCTTGAGCCGGTTGCATCAGAACCACCATTCTTGTAAGGGCACGGAGGAGCGTGCAGTGCCGCTGTCACGTTTGTACGTAGATTAAATAATAGAGGTACAGTTGTGGTAAAAAGAGTTTTACTGAAATGATGTTTTGAGAATAAGGCAAAGAATTAGATAATTTTACTTTGAAATTGAACAGGGTACTATTGTTTTTTGTGGATTAAAAGTGGGAGTAATAATGGACTGTTTTTTTAATAAATCGATATCTACGGTTTTTTTTATGTGTAAACAAACAAAAGCACTAATTATGGTCAAGGGTTTGTTCGCGTCTGCGATCCTAATTTTGCCTTTTGAAAATTTTTACATGGGAAGTTTAACGATGGATGTCAAGGATAAGGTACCTAAAAACAAAGTTATTATACATATACCCCCTTATTCATAAAAAGTTATGTGACGTTTCATAAAATCGCGCGCTACAATTTTATACTGCGCAGTTCTAAGTGACGTTCGATAACTTTTTATAAATAAGGGGGTCAGGATTTACAATTGTCAAATGAATTATTTGTTTCTTTTTAATAAGCATTTTAAAAATTTCTAGTAACAATTTTTTTTTTCAATATTATGTATTTGTATATTCTGGAAAAAGCCGTTCAAATAAAAAAAGTCCGTGTGGTCGAAGGGATAGAATGTCTGTACAAAGAACCGGAAAACACTGAAAGATTTTTGTATTAATGCAAGGTTGGATATTGTCTCCATGATTGTACGTCAGAAGGAACATCAGTAAAGTATCTAGTTAACATGCGGAACGCGTTCTCCTAACACGCCTTTGACCGCACCGTGTGCTGTCACAAGTGACTTGTTTAAACTATGGTGTATGTCACAGAATAAATAATAGTAGGCCATGCCCAACTGTAATTGAATCTGTGGAATTAGTGGTGAAAAATCGTATGTAGAATCGAACAATATCGAGTGACATAGTCAAACTATGTTACGTCATACTTTTATCGAATCCGCTGCTCGGGCATGGATCTATCGATTATTCGTCGGTTATTTATCGATTATTGTCTCAATAGTTTGTCGATAAACTTATCGATGTAAACTATTTTTTCTATCGCTGTGGTGACTTTACCGTGTTCTATTATTTTAGATGTTTGAGCTTTGTTGATTTTGCACTTTTTTAAACTTATGTATGTAGTAGGTGTAGTGTGTACCTACATGTGTTCAGTGACTTATATGTATTGTTAGGAGAATACTTTCACCGAGCCAGTTCCCCCTCCACTCGCCTATAAAAGGCGAGGTAGACCGGCGCATCGGCCTCTTTTGCTGGCGTGCCCTCTCTCGATTGGTTGTGTTTTGTGATCCGTGTTAAGTTAATTATTATTATTGTTCCTTGTAAAAATTGCCTTAAATCAATAAATTATTAGTTTTAGTGTTATTTCTTTTTTTTTTTATATTAAAATTATTAAAGTTCCTAAAATCAGTTGTGGGATCAGACTACGTTGCCAGTTTGCTTGTGTTATTCCTGATTTCTTGCTAAATCCGCAATGTCATCAACGCGACGAAAGGCCAGAGGCCCTCCAAGAGAGTGCACGCCACCGCCGCCCGACATAGGGCAGCAGCTTGGTTCTATTCTCAACAGGTTGATCGCGCTTGAAGAACGCTCTGGCTCTGAAGCCAGCAGCGCAGTTGCAATAGCTGCACCAGCTTCGCAAGCTTCGCAGGCTTGTATCGAGGCGGGCGCGTCAACACCGTTGAGCGGGCCACGTGGCTTGCATGAGCCTCCAGCGTCTGGTGTGGCGGCGCCTGCGGGTGCCCCGGCCACGCCGTCGGTGTCAAATTCTGTCGCCACGCCTGTTCCAGTGGATGACGTGGCTGAACGGCTCATTAACGCTATAAGCGCGTTAAATACGGTGAGACCAAACCAATACTATGTATCTGATTTTGACCCTGCAATTCATGACATCAAAGTGTGGTGCGACGAGGTAGATCGTGCGGTGCTGGGACGACCACGAGTGTCTTGCCCGAATAGGTAATTGTTTGAAGGAAGAAGCGCGTTCCTGGCTCAGCCAGTGGGTGCATACCGAACGCACGTGGTCTAACTTCAAACAAGAACTGAGTTCACTATGCCCGCGACACGTTGATGTCGCGAATATTCTTTTCGATGTTATGTGTACGAACTCCGATAAGTATTCCACGTATGCTGAATACGCGCGTAGATCATTGCTCAGGTTACGCGTGGTGCGAGGCCTCAGTGACGACCTCTTATCTGCTATTATAGTTCGCGGTATAGCCGACCCTCAAATACGCGCGTCTGCTACAAACGCCAAGCTGAAGCCTGAAAACATCGTGGAATTCTTATCTATCTACGTAAAACAAAAGACAACACGTGATTTTCAAAACACCTACAGTGCTGGTAGGAAAAGAAATTATTCTTCCCTACCCTCAACTAGCACTGGAGGTAGGCGCGACGATGCTATTCCACATAAACGTCGTGCTAGGGATGTTTCAGTGCGTTGTTATTTCTGTGGTCGTTGGGGTCACGCTTGTAATGCTTGTCCCTCAAAGGTGTCACCGCCCGCTTCAAATAACAACGATACTGCTACCAGTTCAAAGTCAGTATTGGAAAAGTGTTCGTTTTGTAAAAAGAGTGGTCATAGCGAAAGTAAGTGCTTTGCAAAGGAACGATCCGAGTCTCGTAATAAAGGGAATGTCAACTTTTGCCGCGATATTGAGGGTGATGTTAAAAATCGCGATGTCACTACCGCGGTTTTGTGTGGCATTCCCGTTGACGTACTTATAGACAGTGGCTCCTACATTTCATTGATTTCCTCGGATCTGTTGAAACACTTTCCTTGCAAAACGAACCCAGGCTTCCAGTTACTACGTGGATTAGGCGGTACTGAAATACAGTCTACGTCTTATGTTACTTTGCCGATTGAGTTGAGTGAGATTTCTCTAGAGGTTGACTTTTATGTTGTGCCCCGTGGTTGTCTTAGCACCCCCGTTATAATCGGAACGGACGTCCTTAATAGGGAGGGTGTTGCGTATATTCGGACTGCCGATTCTCAACGCATTACGAGAAAAGACTCTGTCGTTAACAGCGTGTCGCAAGTGAAATCGAGTGTGCAATTTGAACACGTCACCACCCCTCTGGTCGGAGACGATAAAGAGCATCTTCTTCAGGTACTTAATAAATACTCTGACAACTTTTTGACCGGCACAGCCACGACGACTGTTAAAACCGGACAAATGCACATTCGACTCACAAGCGATTCTCCTGTTCGTTACCGACCATATAAGTTGTCGTACGACGAAAAGTTAAGAGTCCGCGCAATCGTTCGCGACTTATTGTCTAAAGAAATTATAAGAGAATCTGAATCCGATTACGCAAGCCCCATCCTACTAGTGAAAAAGAAGGACGGCACGGATAGGATGGTTGTAGACTACAGGGCTTTGAACCAACTCACTGTCAAAGACCGATACCCTTTGCCTTTAATCGACGATCATGTGGATAGGTTAGGTGACTGCAAATACTATACAGCGCTTGATATGGTGACCGGCTTTCACCAAATAAGCCTCGATGAGGCCTCGATATCTAAAACTGCGTTCGTGACACCAGAGGGCCACTTCGAATATTTAAAAATGCCATATGGTCTTGCGAACGCACCGGTTGTGTATCAACGTATTATAGCAGATACGCTCAAACCCTTTATTGAGTCCGGTCGCGCTCTAGTTTATATTGACGACGTGCTCCTGCCCAGTGACAGTGTTCAACAGGGCCTGGACCTCCTCGATTCAGTACTAAGTACCCTAACAGAGGCAGGTTTCTCCATCAACTTACGCAAATGCACTTTTCTTGCCAACGAAGTGGAGTATCTTGGAAGGTTAATAAGTAACGGTCAGGTACGGCCGAGCCCTCGTAAAGTCGAAGCCTTGGTCAAATCGCCGGTACCAGGCAACGTTAAACAAATTCGGCAATTTTTGGGCCTGGCCGGGTACTTTCGGCGATACATTCCAGGATACGCCACCAAGACGGCTTGCATAGCGGCCTTGACTCGTAAGGGCGTCACTTTTAACTGGGGCGAGGACCAGGAAAAGGCACGACAGGACATTATAAAGGATTTGACTAATAAACCCGTACTAACGATTTTCGACCCGAAACTACCCACCGAAGTCCATACGGACGCGAGTTCGGCGGGCTACGGTGCGGTACTGTTACAGACTCATAGCGATGGACGTAAGCACGTGGTAGCCTACTTCAGTAAGGTCACCGTGGGCGCAGAACCAAAATACCACTCGTACGAGCTGGAGACCCTTGCCGTTGTTAAGTCGTTGCAGCACTTTCGTCAATATCTAATTGGTAAGCATTTTAAAGTTATAACTGACTGCAATGCACTTAAAATGACTCAACGGAAAAAGGACCTCCAGCCGCGCGTAGCGAGATGGTGGATGTACCTCCAAGATTTCGATTTTACCTTAGAGTATCGCAAAGGTATTCTAATGCCCCACGCTGACTACCTGAGTAGAAACCCCGTCAACGTTTGTGCCGCAAAAAGACCGTTAAATTGGGCGCAAGCTGCGCAAGCGGCTGACGATGAAACTGCCGCTTTGATTGAAAAGTTAAATGATGGTCAATTTGATAGTACTCGTTATGTCAAAAGGAACGATGTCTTGTACTATAAGTATGAGATAGTGGGCGAGGACGCGCGCCTGCTCTGCTATGTGCCTAAAGCATATAGGCTGAGCTTGCTACGCGCTTTCCATGACGAGCACGATCACATTGGCTCTGAAAAGACGTTTGATTTAATAATAAAACATTTCTGGTTTCCTGGGATACGTCATTTCGTTAAGAAATACATATCCCACTGCGTCGTGTGCGTCTCACACAAGAGAGTCCCTAGGGCTCCCTTACAACCTATAACTTCATGGCAAAAGCCATCTGCTCCTTTCAATACTGTACATGTCGATGTACTGGGAGTTCTGCCTGAATCAAACGGGTACAAATTTGTTTTCATTCTAGTAGACTCGTTCACAAAATACTGCCTTCTCTATCCCATGTTCAGACAAGATAGCACCGAGCTCAAGCGCGTTATAACCAACGCAATATCTCTCTTTGGCACTCCTCAAACCCTCACTTGCGATAGGGGGCGGATGTTTGAGTCGGTTGACTTTAAAAATTTAATGACCGAACTCAATATTCAGTTGCATCTTATTACTCCTGGTATGCACCAGTCTAACGGGCAGGTAGAGAGGTTTTGTCGCACGGTTCTCAATATGATAAGAATCGAGGTGAACCATAAGTCGGAATCGTGGTCAAATGTCCTTTGGAAATTGCAGCTAGTACTGAATATCACTAAACATAAAACCACACAGTGTTCGCCTCTTAACTTACTTATCGGTACTGAAACTACTACGCCTGTAATAAGTTCTTTGATCCGCGACATCGCGATCGAAGGTTCTAACCCTAATCGCGAGGCGTGGCGCGAGCTCCGCCGCCAGCGAGCCGAGAGCCTGCTAGCCGACAACCAGCGGAAACAAGACGAATATGTCAACAAGAACCGAACCGCTCCTCGCAAGTTTGCTTTGAATGATCTCGTCTATGTCATTAAACAGTCTCAGAGTACAGGTAAATTGGACAGCGGAATGCGTGGGCCCTATCGCGTCACTAAGCTCCTGTCTAATGGGCGGTATGAGCTGCGATTACTCGCTGGTTCTTTTGGGAAGACCACGCAGGCCGGCGCCGAATATATGGTGCCGTGGCGCGGTGAGTGGACGCCCGACGCTTGTGCTGCATTTTTTGAGAGTAAGTCCGCTTACGATTACCTTGTGTACTAACTCATATTTTGTAACCCCGCTTACTTTGAATTTTCTCAGTGCATGTTACCACTTTGAGTATGTATGCCTATGTGTATGTTGCGGGGTAGGTGCTTCAGTAAATACCTGTGTTAGTCTCTGGATATTTCCATCGAGCATCGGGGTGAATGAAGTACCTGTAGGTATCTTGGATGACCTAGACGGGCCGTTTTAGTCTCTGGTGAAATTCCATTGAGCATCGGTGTATTTCTGGGAAGAGTCCTGTATAAATCCTACGCAGCAGGTGTAAGGTGACTCAGTAAATGTCCGTGTCAGCCTCCAGAGTTTCTCTGTCGAGCATTGGAATGAATGAGAAAAGACTTCATAAGTCCTGTGTAATAAATACATACGCATCTACAGCAGGTGTAAGGTGACTCAGTAAATGTCCGTGTCAGCCTCCAGAGTTTCTCTGTCGAGCATTGGAATGAATGAGAAAAGACTTCATAAGTCCTGTGTAATAAATACATACGCATCTACTGCAGGTATAAGTTGACTCAGTAAATATCCGTGTTAGCCTCCAGAGTCCATCTGTCGAGCATTGGAGTGAATGAGAAGAGACTTCGTAAACCCTGCCTGTGTGGATACATACATGCTTGTCTAAGAGGTTTTTTATGAAAATGAAAACGCTTAGACTCTAACTTAGTAATTTTATTTCGATCATGAGTTTTCGTTGTTTGTTTTAGCTCATGATGATGACGACGACATTCAGAGCCGAGGTGACGCTACTACGGCTCCATGTCATAGCAATGACGTGGCGACTGCTCAAGAGGATGCGGCCGCCGGTGCTACTCCAGCGGTCTCCCACATGGGCCGCGAGGACGCTGCCTTGTCAGGAGAAGCCGTGTTAGGAGAATACTTTCACCGAGCCAGTTCCCCCTCCACTCGCCTATAAAAGGCGAGGTAGACCGGCGCATCGGCCTCTTTTGCTGGCGTGCCCTCTCTCGATTGGTTGTGTTTTGTGATCCGTGTTAAGTTAATTATTATTATTGTTCCTTGTAAAAATTGCCTTAAATCAATAAATTATTAGTTTTAGTGTTATTTCTTTTTTTTTTTATATTAAAATTATTAAAGTTCCTAAAAGTATGTATTTTCGTGTGTGTTGTTCAGTTTTTGTTAAAGTACACGAGTGATATTATACTGTTCCAATGGACAAACAGAGAATACTAATTAAACAATAAAAATACACGTAGGAAATTACTACCAATGTGTATTATGATTATAACTGATGCAGTGATGTACTTATGAATTTTAAAAAATGTTCAAAAAATCAATGCTATAAGAAACTGGGACTCTGAATGTGGCTCTACTCATATACTAACTGATAAATAAGCTGTGTCTACGTACAAAAGAGGAATTACTATATTACTATCAATGGTGTGGCCTACGACTAGTAATTACTGACGTAGTGATGTAACAGCGCGTCAATTTATCGATATTGACCTCGATTTTTCACAAGTAGAAAATGTACCAGTAATCGATATTCATGTGAGTTATATAATATTATGATTCGTTATAGATATTTATGACACAACACAGTGATTATAAAGCTGAGTTCATTCACTTAGAATTGGTTGAAACACGCACGGTTAATATGGAATGGACATACATTAAATTATGTTTTTATTTCGTTTTGTTGAAACTTTTTATATTCTATACCCCTAGCTGCAGTGACACTCCAGATATTTTTATTAGATTTTATAAAATCGATTTTAATTATTAGATAAATTTATTATTAATCGAAATTGGGCGAAAATAATCGATGTGGATGTAGACATGAATTTTGATTGCAGATATCCGGTTTCTGAAATAAAATCTCCAATTTTAAATGTTGGCTAATAGTAGTCCAAATGATGAGTAGATTGTGTAATTTGGCTAATTATTTGCTAAGTAGATTTTAATTACTCAGTCACCTTAACCAAAGCAAAACGATTAGAAAGCACTTAATTTGTTTGATTTATAGATAAGTTCGATTATATAAGTTTTCCATGTAAATAAAACATTATAAAAATATAATTACTTCAAAAAGCCCGAAATAGTAGAGAATAGATTTTTATTAAAATGCTGGGGCATCGACCGACCTCATATCGATATTATATGCTATACCTATACATCTTGGGGCAACCCACATGCCAACTCGAGAATAATTTCGGAGGTAGGTATGTTATTCACCAGTTCGGACTGGGCCCCCGTAGTCACGAAAGTCAGGAGGCCCGTGCTCAGCAGTGGGCCAATATGGTTGATGTGGATAATGATGATGATGAATAATCGATAACAACCAGAGCCAAAAGTTTAACACGTTCAGTGCTGAGAACACAACTGTCGTGTTTTTTTAACATGCCGCGAGCGCGGGAAAACACAACTGTTGTGTTTTTTGTATGGGAAAACACAATTGCGTGTGCAGAGCCGCACCCGTGGCTAGACAACAAAATTGGCTCAGCAGTCAAAGTGTTAACGTGCCTTCTGAAGCACTAAAGCGCTCTAATGCCTAAGCATCCATGTGAGTGCCGTTGGGAAGGTTGCTTCACTTTGGATGGCTGTAAGCTAAAGTTCTCAAGGTATCATTAAGTGCAGTCTACATCAGCCTAGCTTGTAGTTCAGATCTCACCTCTCAGATCTAACGGCAATGCGACGGCAACAGCATTGTTGCAATTATGTACCTACTCCCTTGAAATTAATTGCCGTTGCTAATTGCAATTAATAACTTTCAACTCGTTGCCAATTGCAAAAGTTGGGTGACTGTACTGACAGCTTTACAGTAAACAAATCGTTTTGTTAGTCTACATAATGTTACAACTTACTTCTCGAAATGGCAGTAAGTGGTGATAGTGTAGTGGGAAAACGTCGTCCAAGGAGAGGGTCGTGAATTCAAATCTCAGTGCGGGCATGTACCAATGTGTTTTTTGTAAAAACATATGTACGTAATTATCACTCGATTTACGGCGAACGAAGCCGTCGCTGGGAAACCCACACCTACCCGAGAATTATTTCGTAGTTAGGTTAGTTATCCACCAATCCGGACTGGGCCCCCGTGAAGGTGTAATCTTCCTCACGCAAGTGAGGGGAGACCCGTGCTCAGTTGTGGGCTGATATGGATTGATGATGATGAACAAAAATCTGAGGCCCGATTATTAGGCAGAAGACATGATGACAAATTCAACAAATGGCAAAATATGTCGATTGAAAACCATTAACATAATATTCTTTCGCATGGTATAATAACATACGTCTGAAGTAAAATTGTCCTATTTTAAAACCAAGATAATGGATTTTGGAAGCCATTTATACCATAAAACCACCAATCAATACCAAATCAATTCCAATTACAAAAAACCAAATACAAAGTAACAAATTACAACCAAAAAATACCAAAATACCATAACCAAACAACAACTAAACCATACAACCAAATCTACAATTACAAATACCAAACAGTTTATACACATTTAACATTTTTAATGTCTCTTTCTAACCCAACGGGAAAAAGGAGTGACTGTATGTAAGTACATGTAATTATACGATATTTTGTCTATTGATAGATAATTCGGGTCCTAGACGACCTAGACGAACGCAATCAGAATTAACCTACAACCAGCGACTGATCAAGAGTTCTGACCGCCCTAGGCTTATTATGAGGACACCCCCACCCCCAAATTATCTCGGTCTAGTTGAAATATGTAGGGTAGAGCAATGATGCTAGATTAATAGTGCATTCGAAGACACGATTTCATCGCCCCCCCCCCCGATCCTCGCGCTCTAGGTTGCAGCCTAATTAGCCTAATGTAACCATTAGGCTAATTAATCACGTTCTGCCTACAACAAACAACATTATTACACTGCAAAACAACCTACAAAGATCTTGATTAAGACTTTACTAATAAGTTCCCGACCCACTGAACTTTTCACTATAATAAACAGAGCCGTTGTTCTAATTTGACCAAGTTTTCGAAGTAATTGACTCTCGCCGTGGTCGTGATAATGACTAAGATTGTGTATGTATTTAGAACACACGAGGCGAGTTAATAAGCCGCCTCTTTAGGTGTTAAGGTCAATGGAGGTGTTGGAAGAAGTGAGACAAAAGCAAGGCCAGAAACTAAAAAAGTAAGGCTCAAGTTGTTTCTATCTTGTAGAGTAAGCTATAGTATTACCCACATACCTAGCCGATAATTATTTCGGAAGTAGGTTAGATATGTTATTCGCTAATCTGGACCGGACTACGAAAGTGAGGGGAGACCCGTGCTCACTGGACAGTGGGTTGTTGATGATGATGAGAGGAGGTGGTGCCGAAATATCAGAAACACTAAACAGATATAATTCTGGCGGATGCAAAAGTGCCGCAATATTACTGCCGAAATATCAGAAATATCAAACTCTATAGAGTTTCTTGGAAGCGGTGGTAGCCTAGTGTGAGAATGTCCGCCTTCCAATCAGAAGGTCGCGAGTTCAAATCCCAGTACAGCCACGTGGCTGTACTGGGATTTGAACTCGCGACCTTGTTTTACAGAAACACATTGGTACGTACCAATGTGTTTCTGTAAAACATATGTACGTAATTATCACACGCTTTTCACACGCGGTGAAGGAAAACATCGTGAGGAAACCCACATACCTACCTGAGAATTATTTTGGAGGTAGGTATGTTATCCACCAATCCGGACTGGGCCCCCGTGGTGGATTATGGCCTTACCCTCCTCACGAAAGTGAGGAGAGACCCATGCTCAGCAGTGGGACGTTATGGGTTGATGATGATGATAGAGTTCTTGATATTTCGGCACTTTTCCAACCGCCATGATGAAGGGTAAATAGAACCACATAGTAAATATCCCGTATTCAATGATAATACTTCCGTAGCGTAGCTCTAACTAGTAAATTCAATGATACAAGTCCAAAGAGTGTGAGTTTGATTACAGCCATCGGTCAGATGGGAAACACAGAACGAACACTTCCGTAGAAAAGTTTTATTAGAGGCGATGAAAGTTTCTTTTACAGCGTCTTAACTATACTATTAACTGATTTGTTAGACCACTAACATTAACGAAAAAGAAACAAAAAAGTGCTATAAACAAGAAGCAATGTGAAAATAATGTTTAGTAAAAAAATATAACTGCTTCATCATAATCACGATAAACCTTTCCAAAGATCGAATTACAGTTTAAACCATTACCATTTCCGGACAGAGAAGTACAAAATCAAATCAAACTAATATAATAACATAGCTGAAGCACATAATGCAATTATATCTTCCATTTCTGGCAATGATAGGTATCGGATTGCGAGAACACAATCACGATCTCTATAGGAAAATAACGGCATGGGAATCTTACGTAACGTAGGTAGTTGGTACGCGTAACCATTGAATGATGTTCGTATGAAATGTATACAAAACTAAAGGTTATACTTAGAGGTGGTATTTTATTTTTTACTTCAACTAAAAGTTTGATATAATAAAGGATTGTAGGACAAAAGTCCGTTTGAATAAGATTTATAAAAAAATGTCTAGGAGGCTTTATGACAAGTTCATCATCATCAACCCATATTGTCCCACTGCTGAGCACGGGTCTCCCCTCACTTACAGGAGGAGGGTTAAGCCATAATCCAACACAGGGCCCCCGCCTCGATTGGTGGATAACATACCTACCTCTGAAATAATTCTCGGGTGTTTTCCTTCACCGAAAAACGAGCGATGATTACGTACATAATGCTTTACAGAAACACATTGGTACGCGCCCGCACTGGGATTTGAACTCATGATCTTCTCTATGGAAGGCAGGCGTTCTTCCACTAGGCTACCACCGCTTATAACAAGATACTGAACAAGAATGAAGTATTAATAACTAATAAATAATAATAAATAAATGACAAGTCACGATCACAAATATAGATTCTTTAACTAGGATTCCCGTATCTAGAGAATCAGGAACTACTACAAACACCCAGACTCAGAGCAAATATTTGTGGTATTTTTTTAATTGATGTCTGTGTCGGTTTGTTTTCGAATCACGTAAAAACGAATAAAGTGAATGCAATCTTAAAGTTTGTTTGTTGTTACTTTTCAGGTCGAGCCATGGGGGAATCGAGTTAAAAGAAGTCTAATTTCATATTTCAAGCGACAAAATGAAATAGCTATGGAATCACCAGTGAGAATATGTTTAGGTATGTACGAAATATTATTTTGTTAAAGTCTAAATGCAGAGGCTTGCTTTTAGAGGTTCAAAACTACTCCATCTTGGTTTAGCTGGACCTTAGAATTAAGTCTATAACATTTCTAATATCAATAAACTCGCAATAGTTTGGCAATTTGAAATATCCTTTTTTGGCGATCGAGTCTGCTACAGGGTACCTCCTAGCTCCACATAATATAATATTCTGATAGGTCAGAATCATTCCCTCTCTTGATACACCTTGATTAAATGTATGTAAAAATAAGATAAATGTTTAACCGTAAGTGACATGTCCTATTTTGTAATTCCAGGTGCAGCATTAGTAGTAAACTTACTACTTCTATGCAGCACATCAGTGGATGGAGGAGCAATACCGCTCGAGACTACAACGACAGCCCCCAAAGATGAGAAAGTGCCCAGGTTCAGCAGACTCAACAGTACCTGGCCAGCAAGGAACAGACCGAAGACCCTAGACATCTCCCTTAATGAATTGAGCCCTAAGGACTCAACCTCCGAAGAGCACACTGAGAAAAATGCAAAATACAAAGACAGAGGAAGGGTCCGATTTGGCTCGCATCAAAAATCAACCACGAACAACCCGTTACGAAGAGTCAGATCGTCCAGTACTACCTCCACTGAAGCATCCACGTTGATCATAGTGACACCGACACCGGAGGTCAAGAAACCTCTGCAAATTATTGATGGTATGCGAAATTATAAGAAAACAAAAATGCCTTTAGCCATCTCTACTACTCCTATGTCTGTAAAGAAAGAATCGCAAAGCATCGAAGAATATGAAAGTAAAGAAGAAGAGGAAGATGGCGACTCTTTTGATAAGTTTACTTCGAGCAAATTCCATGATAGTAACTTTTTCACGATCCCAAATTTCAACGAAGGAGATGATTTCAACCACGACTCTGAAAATGAGAGTTCTAATAATAAAGTGAAGCAAGACTACAGTAGTCCGTCCTATAGCTTTTCTAGTTATTTCCCTAACGTAGCTTCTTATGGTTATAAGGAAGATTCAGACCCATTCAAATCTAGTTTCTTCGACTTCGATGCAGAGTTGACTACTCCTAAAAATGAATTCTTCGATAAGAGGTTTGATCAGATCTCATCTAGTATTAGAAAGAATTTAGACTCTATTAAAGCTAAATCTCCACCGCCTAATATGACTAACGTACATACAATAGTAAAAGAAAATATTGGTCTTGAAAGACTGAGTAATAACACGCCTAGTAACAAATCGTCAGTATTTTTAAAGAATACCAAAGAAATTCGCTTATCAGATAATCAAGGCTCTAGTAGCGCTAACAAAGAGCTGTCTGATGTACAAGGTACCAGTATTTATTATGAGATGTCTGTACTATCTACTGAAACGTATGCAATAAACCATTCAAATGACGATGATTGTGACAATGATACTACAGCAGTTGATACCACTGCAAGTACTTCTTCGCAAGATCAACTAGGAGCAATAAAAGCAACGGAGGCAACTTTTAATCCTGAACCAACTAAACCAGCCGAAGCTGATGAACCAAGCGACAATCCAGCTAGCAAGCCTAACAGCCGGATGAATACTAATGACGCCTTTTCAACTGTGTCTACCAACTTCTTGCCCGTAACCAGTATTCATCCAATATTTAACTCAGTTAATGATGTTCCTACTTCTACACAAAAATATGTACCAACAACTGAAAGATTAACACGCATATTTTCAAGCAGCTACACCCGAAACAGAAATTACTCTAGACGACTAAATTTAACTGGGACCAAAGACTCTCCAAATAGTGTGACTTCAAAATCTGACGAATCGTTCAACACTGCTAGACCTCAAACACGGAAATTCCACTTCACTACGCCTAAAGTGAAGCCAATCTGGATGTCGCCAAGACGCAATATAACAAGAGTCTATTCAAAACCTACAAATCCAACAACTATTTACTCAGAACACTTTAACATAAAGGATAAGTACTCGACAAATGGTCGAAAGCCAAGCAAGACAATGTTGACTACTGTACCATCAGCGGAGATAGATCCAGTGCTGCAGAGTGACATTGGTGGAATCAGAAAGGTCGTACATTCTCAATCCATATCAGACAATACCATTCCTTCATTGCGGAAGCGAGGTTCGACGCGATTTACAACAGCATCTTCAACTGAAAAGGAAACTGACCTCAGCGAAATGGAGATCCCTTCGACGGCGTGGGCATTGGCAGGACTCCTCAGCGCACCTCCGCTCCCGAGTGGTGTGGTCAATGCAACGGAGAATGAACTGCAGAATGTCGGAGAAGGCTTAGGTAAGAGCAGATCATAGTAAAATTATTCAAATTTTTTAACATCACCAAATCCATAGTTTAATTATTTATCACTTTAATTTTGTTTAAGTATGTAACCGAAACAAAAAACCGCCAACGACTCAAACGTTTCGATTGGTTCTATGTTTGATTTTATCATTTCAGACAAGAAAGAGACAACTATTGGCTCAACAGCAGCGACAACACCTAGTCCAATCAGCAATGACATTATCACCAAGACGGACATAGAAGTAGAACAAAATAAACGACCTTGGCCACCCCTGCACTCTCCTACATCACCAAGCCTAGTACAGATGACTTCTACTGAAGCAAAGTCAGAGAAATTGTCAGCCGAGAGCAACATATCAGTGAGCAGCGCTGAACCTGCAACAACTGAAGGTAGCAAAGATAATTCAGTTGATTCTAAGTTGAAACCAAAAGATGTCAAGCCTCTCTGGATACCAGCGATGGAGATGGAAACAACAACGGCTAAATCTGTCAAAGACAATGAAACAATTCCACCAGTTGACGGAACAAAGTCAACTGGTTTTGAATCGATTACGAAACTACCTGCCGATATTACCACGCCGCAAGATGAAGCCGTTGCTAGTTCTGAAGTTAACCAAACCGTCACTGATGAGAAACCTGAAGCCACAACTGAGGAATTTGAGATAACAACAATTAGATTCTCTTACGTACCTACTGAAGCAGTAGAGTTAACCACAGACGTTGAAACCACTAATAACGTAGACACAACCACTACCACATGGCATTCTGTGCTGCCAACAAGAACTAAGTTGACTACAATTCAAGATGGCCCTGTTACTACTTACAGACCTAAATATATGACTACCACTGAAACTTTAGAAGAAACAACAACTGTGCTTCCAGACACGACGCCCGTATTAGAAGTTTCGTCACAAATCATAGCTGATGCAACAGAAAAACTACCAGAGACTACAGAAACTGTAATTCAAACCACAACAGAAGAAATTACCACTCAACCTACCATTGAGGTAACTACTGAAAGTCTAACACAACCAACTACAACACCATCTACAAGTACAACAAAAGTAACTACGACAACTACAACTGAACCAATTGCAACATCTACAACAGAAATGCCCGAAGACACTACGACAATCGTAGTTGAACTCGTTACAGAAATCAATACAGAAAAGGTGACAGTTATAACCCCAGCTCCAACAAAAACAACAACTGAATTACCGACTACAACAACAGAAACCGATTGCACTTCCGAAGAGAACAGCGACAGCAACGAGATCATTCACGAAGCTAAAACAACGCCCGAAGTTACTACAGTCATAGAAACAACCATATCATCAGAAAATACACCTCCGAGTGTGGAGACGACATCACGCATTGCAGAGACAACACCACGAATGGGAGAGACAACAGTACGGATCACGGAAACAACAGAACCAGCTAAGATTATAGAATCTACGACTACTGAAGTGACAACTGACGGTGATGTAACTAAACCGCTGAATGGTTTGGAAGATCTGACGAGCTATGCTGGAGAGGTGACCACGGAAGCATCATCTCGGGTGCTGCCTGATGAGGCAGGGTCGGGAGCAGCAGTGGCGATTGCTGTTAGCACTATAGGCGTTATTGCGCTTATTTTGCTGATTGGATTATTGGTGAGTAAAACTTCCTATGCGATAAGATAATAGAGTGAGAGCAAAAAACTAAGAACTATTATATGATATAAAATAATTGAAAGTAACGCTCGCGCGTCTATAGTATTAAATGCCAAAGACACATACATGGATATCATAATGGTAAACTTTTAGAATAGATATAAAGATTAATTTCCAAGTATAATGTAAATCAGCGGGTTCCATGCACAACGGTCAGCTAAAGTCATCTTCAAGAGTTCCATTTCTGCAATGCATTCTTCTTCTAGATCCTTCTGTGGTCTTCGAAGAGAGTTCTGCCAACATATCCAAAGTAATGAGCATAATATCTATTGATAACTCACGATAAATTACGTTCACTACTTTGGGTACATTGGAGGTTTACAACCGGAAAATCTTCGAACTGCTTCTGAAATATATAAGGTAATGGTTCTATGAAAGGCACACAGAAAGATCGAAGGTATCCCATAAATGAGTAAATATATATTTTTTATTTTATTTGACTGAGTAGTGAGACGAACCAGTCGTTCATCTGATGGTAAGCGCTATACCTGCCCATAACAGTCACAGAACTTTGCGTTGCATAATTTTGCGCGGCACTGCACTGCGCTCGTCACCCTGAGACATAATGCTCAGTAATTTTGCTGGAAACAGTGCCCTTCAAACCGGGACACCGCAATGTTTGCACACTACTGCTTGGCAGATAAATATCTGGCAAAGGTGGTACTTCTCCAGGTGGACTCTTTCAGAAGAGGCCTCCCACTTCTATATCTTTAATATATATTATGAAATGAAACAACAAAACCATACCTTGTACGTTTGGAACAGCTTCATCTGAAATTTCTCCTTGCATTGAGTTTTCATGTGATCCTCTGAACGCAGGCATGTCTCCTAGGCATCCTCTTTCAATCCTGAAATGTATTAAAATAGTTTTTTAAAGGCTGTGTGATAGATAGATAAACTCTTTATTGAAACACCACTGAACAAAGGAAACTGAAAAACTAAAAGAAATCAAATTTAACAATTAGTGTCACATTGGGCGGTTTTATCGCTGAGAGCGATCTTTTCGAGACAACCATACAGAAAAACATACATACTACGAGGGTGAATCAAAAAGTTCTTAGAAGTGCATATATATGAAACCTTTTTGGATCAAGTTCGATATTCAAATTAAAGAGTGTCTATCACACTATATTTATGCAGACTGTTAGCGCGGCAGCTAAGCTGTATAGGCTGAGCGCGCCTCCAATGGCGGGGGAAGGATGGCTGGTAGAAGAGTAGTACAAAGGAACTTGGTGACTAACCTGGTCTCCATGCAACTGCAATCACCTCGGTTCGGGTCCGTCTCCAAGCTGCTTGTTCCTTCAGGATGTTATGACGTTCGATGTAGTGGACTGTATTTTAGGCGGTTGGTGCGTGTCGGCAAGGAGCGTTTACGCGGCGGGTTTATAGCGGGTGTTGTTTATATTTGCGCGTCGAATTCACGTGGACCACCGCAGAGGAGCAGCAGATCCAGTACTTTGGATTCGGCGAGAGCGGCAGCCGCGAAGGACGAGGGTCGATCGCAGACTACTTGCGGCGGCAAGCAGTTTTCTCGTGGATACCACGATATGAGCGACAGAGATAGTCGCCAAGAAATGATAGGAATAGGAAGGTAGGAAGGTATTATGAGTGCCAATGTAAGTGGCGCGAACATTTGCCCCCGGCCTAAAAACCATTGGTTTTTAAAAGAAAGCGGGAAATAAAAAAAATAAAAATAAGAGTTAACTCTTAAGCAGTCAACGGGTTAAATATAACATAGCGGTTGACCGGGGAGCAAGGGGTTAAATTATTGGGTAGGTAAGATGCATAAACGGACGACGGGTCTCTGGTAGACGCCGGTCGCCGTTTTTACTGACGCTACTCGACAGATGCCATCGCCGCCGACATGAGTGGCCACGACGACGCCGAGAGGCCAGGATAGCGGGGGAATATTATCAGTGATAATAAGAACAATAGAACCTATTGTAATGGGATTCGAAGGTGTATTCCATTTTCCTCTAGATTGAAGTAAGTGAAGATATTCCAACTTCCACCGTTTGGAAAATGATTGTACCATTCGATCCAATAAAGCGTACCGTTTCAATAAGTGTCCAGGTTCATCGGGAACCGTGCAAGCGGGCAAATGCTTCAGCGGTGCGGTCATTAAGAAATGTGAAGCACTCAGCGCGGTCGGCTCAGACGGATCTTCGCTCAATAACGTTACAGGACGAGAATTGATAACGCATTCTATCTGTGTGAGTACGGTTAACATTTCCTCATACGTGAGTAACTGTGAACCGATCGTCTTATGAAGATGACTTTTAAACGCTTTCACATATATTTCATAATTCCCCCCGAAGTGAGGACTTCGCGGTGGATTGAATTTCCAGTGTATGCGATTAGCTGATAACTCATCTGAGATAGACTTATTATATTCGTCGGAATTTAAAAGATCCGTTAACGCATTTTTCGCATTTTTAACGCATTCCGTTAACGCAGAGACGGGAAGGGAGTCAAGGAGCGCGGGTGAGTTACTAGCCCATTTGACGAGATCGAAGCCCCCGGCCTTGAGCAACTCGCAGAGATCGTCTCTGAGTTGTAAACAAGCAGACAGAGTAGGCATGGAGTAGCACACGTCGTCCATGTATGTGTTGTCGCTGATAAGAGATGCTGCGAGTGGGAAGCGGGCACCGTCGGCGGCGCACAGCTGTCGCAACACTCGCATCGCAAGGAACGGACTGCTACGTAGACCAAAACAAACGCGGTTGAATTGGTAGGTATCAAGCGGAAAAACGGGATCGAATCGATACAGGAATTTTTGATATTTGCGGTGGTCCTCATTTATCAAAATTTGTAGGTACATCTGTTTAATATCGGATGTAAAAGCGATTGGGTAGTGGCGGAAATCCAAGAGGATTGTAAAAAGATCGTTTTGTAAATTATCCCCGGTATATAAAACTTGATTCAAGGAGAGGCCTGAGTCAGTTTCAGCACTGGCGTCCATCACCATACGCCATCGAGTTGTTGTTTTTTGTAGTCTCGCAATGGCGTGGTGTGGCACGTAATATCCAGTAAAAGGACTATCATTGTCGATCAGTGAAATGTAACCCTTCTGAATGTACTCTTTGATTATAGCATCGTACTCTAAGCGCAGAGCAGGTATCGCGGCGAGCTTACGTTCGAGATACATGAAGCGTTTTTTAGCGATAGGGTAAGAATTACCCAGAGAGGTCGCGGGATCGCGGGAGAAAGGTAACGCTACAGAATAGCGTCCCGTAGGATCGCGGGAAACGTTATTTGTAAAAATGCGTTTACATTCTATAGCGTCTGGGCTCAAAGTCGGCGTGCATTGCACCTCTTCAAGCTGCCAGAAGCGTTGGACAAGATTATCTAAACGTGGTCCTTCCGTAAAGGTACAGAGGGAAATATGAGAGCGGCGTCTATCTTCAACCAAGGGGTCAGTGATAGAAACAACGGTTCCAATATGAGCGGGCGTAACATGAGCGGGAGTAACATGAGCGGGGGTAACGGGAGCGGTCCCGATTACGATAAAACCAAAAATGGTTTCAAAAGCGGTTGGAGTACCAGGCGGACCAGCGGCGCGGCCTGATAGCAATATTTCAGAAAAGAGCGGCGCGCCTATAAGTATGTCGATCTCGGAAGGCGAAGCGAAACTGTCGTCTGCCAGAGGCAGGCAGTTCAGGTATGAAAGGCAGGATACGTCAATTTTCACTGCCGGTAAATTGTCTGTTATGCGGTCGATAACATAGGCGTCAATTGCAATAAAATTATCATTTAGGCGGGAAGATAAAGTAGCAGAAACTGCTCCCTTGATTGGGTTAGATGCGGAACCTATCCCTTTAACAACGGTGTTCGTCACCTTATTGCATTTTAAATTTAATTTAGCGCAACATTTTGAAGTTAAAAAGTTACTTTGGGAAGCCGAATCAATTAAGGCGCGTACTACATGGCGGCGACCATTTAAATCCGTAGCATAAACTTGTACGGTTCCCAGTAAACAAGTAGTGTCATTAGGCTGCGAAGCGGGGCGTATATTACACAGCGACACCTGTTGTTGTGATGACTGATAAGCAGTTGTAGGTAAGTTCGTCAGCTGAGCGCTAGCGGAGCCCGCGACGGGCGGCGGCGATGCCGAAGGCGGCATGTGATCCCCGGCGGCGGAGAAGTTGCCAGTTCGCGCGCGCGGAGGCGGCGCGTGCGCCTGTGACGGAGCGCTAGGGTACGGGCGATTGTCTTCACGGGAAGATGATACTTTGCGGCATAACATAGAATGATGTTTACATCCACAATAACGGCAATTAAATTTAGAATTGCAAGCGGTATTTATATGCGTAGTGCTTAGACAATTAGTGCAACCTTTGCTTTGTTTTACAAAAGTGTACCTGTCGTCGATAGAAAGCTTATCAAATGCAGGGCATCTATATAAGTTAGCGTGATCGGCTTGTTTGCAAAGCGGACAGTGAGTGACGCATGATGCTGCAAAAGACTGCGTAGACCTTGCAGTACCCGGCCTGTTATCACTGCGGCTAAGAGAATCGGTCGTAGTGCGTTCCAATATTTTGCTTTGTTCGCGGATGAATTTTAAAAGTTCATTGTATGTAGGCATAGATTTACCTCGCATGTGCATTTCAAACGACCGTGCAGTACTTGAATCTATTTTCTTCAAAGCGAGCGATAGTAAAATAAAATCAGACACGTTATCGAGCTTGAGAGACTTCAAACTTGACACAGCCGTGCAGAATTTATCTAGGAATAATTCTAAGTTTTTATTCGTCGCGGTGTTAAAGGATTTAAAATCAAGCATTTGATCAAGATAAGCGGAGGCTAGGTTACGTTTGTCGTTATACTTATCGACGAGCGTCTGCCATATGATCGGATAATTATCACCGTTAGGTACGATACCAGAACAAACTGCAAGGGCCCGGCCTGACAATTTATTAATTAAATATTGGACGCGTTCGTGATCAGTGAGATCGGGATTTTCGTGAATCGTGCGTTTGAATGACTCATAAAATATTCTCCAGGTCATCGGATCTCCATTGAAGACCATCAAATCGAGTTCAGGAATTCTGATGGATTTACGTTGCGGGGCAACATTGAAATCAGCGGTTTTTAAAGGCGGGTTAAGTTTATTATAAACAAACTGACAACGGCAAAACATATCTTCGAAGACGTTTATAGATTGGTAGTTTACCGTGTACGAAGCGTTGAGAGTCAACTCGGTGACATTTAATTTGTTCACAATTTCATTGAAATCGGAGCGTAAACGGTCTAACGAGATCATTCCACATAGAAATAAATCCTTTTCAGTATCATCAGTGAAAGCCTTTAAAGATCGGTTAAAAATATCTTGTAAGCGAGAAAATATAATGTCACGTTTACCTATCAAGGTCAAACGTTCGACCTGTAACGTATCGAGCGCTTTTGCGTCCTCGTATACTTCACTATCTTTGTCTTTTGAACGAGTAGCCATAGCCATCTTAACAAAGTATAAAAAACTAGATAAAGTATGAAATTCCTAATTTACTGCAACTGCCTACAGCATTTACCTGCCGCGCGCGCGGCGTATTGAATACCCACGTGGAGACGCACGGGCGGTCGTTAGGAATACCTTCACTTTTTAATAAAAATTAAGAATTACGGAAAAATCGTTATTTTTACTATTTAGGAATGCGGAATACACGAAATAAGTATATAAGAGCGTAGTAGGATAGTACAGGGTACTATCTGAACTGTAATTGCGGGCGGGAACACGATAATTATAGGAAATTATCGTTGGTAAAAATACCAATATAAAATTGCGGGCGGTTATAAAGAGGACTATATGAGGCCTAAGAGGGGCCAGAGAATAGCGGGAGGACCAGAGAAGATCCGGCGGCGGAGGACCAACAATATGTTAGCGCGGCAGCTAAGCTGTATAGGCTGAGCGCGCCTCCAATGGCGGGGGAAGGATGGCTGGTAGAAGAGTAGTACAAAGGAACTTGGCGACTAACCTGGTCTCCATGCAACTGCAATCACCTCGGTTCGGGTCCGTCTCCAAGCTGCTTGTTCCTTCAGGATGTTATGACGTTCGATGTAGTGGACTGTATTTTAGGCGGTTGGTGCGTGTCGGCAAGGAGCGTTTACGCGGCGGGTTTATAGCGGGTGTTGTTTATATTTGCGCGTCGAATTCACGTGGACCACCGCAGAGGAGCAGCAGATCCAGTACTTTGGATTCGGCGAGAGCGGCAGCCGCGAAGGACGAGGGTCGATCGCAGACTACTTGCGGCGGCAAGCAGTTTTCTCGTGGATACCACGATATGAGCGACAGAGATAGTCGCCAAGAAATGATAGGAATAGGAAGGTAGGAAGGTATTATGAGTGCCAATGTAAGTGGCGCGAACACAGACTGTCACTTGTTTTTGTCAGTTCGTTCGCATGTAATAAATTTTTTTGTGCAACGAGTTGCTAAAAAGTCAAAATTATGGATAAAAGTGAGTTACGTGCGGTGATAAAATATCTCAGTTTGAAAAAAATGTCTACGAAGGAAATTTTTTTGGACATTCAGCAGACATTAGGGGGTGATGCTGTACCCTATTCTACGGTTGCGTACTGGGTGGCTGAATTTAAAAGAGGTAGATCAAGCTGTAAAGATGACCCGCGTTCTGGGCGGCCTTCAACCTCCGTTACAGAAGAAAATGTCAAAAAGGTTGAGAATCTGGTTTTGGAAGACAGAAGAATGACTATAAAACATATAGCTGAGATCCTAAAGATATCTTTTGGTAGCGTACAATCCATTTTAATTGATTCACTGGGGTTCATAAAAGTGTCTGCAAGATGGGTGCCACGAATGTTAACCGACGAAAACAAAAAGCGACGTTTGGAAATTTCCAAGCGTAATCTCGAAATGTTCCAGCGTGATTCGGATAATTTTTGCCGTCGTCTTGTCACCATGGATGAAACGTGGGTCCACCATTTTGATCCTGAAACTAAAAGACAAAGCATGTCTTGGAAACGACCATCCTCTCCATCCATTAAGAAATTTCGAGTTGCTCCTACCGCTGGCAAAGTTATGGCCTCTGTGTTCTGGGATAGTGAAGGAATCCTTTTTATTGATTACATGCCAAAAGGCCAGACGATTACTGGACCCTATTATGCAAATTTAATCCCGAAAGTGCGTGAAGCGATTAAAGAAAAACGTCGTGGAAAACTGTCGTTGGGCGTGTTGTTCCTTCAAGATAACGCTCCTGCTCATCGATCGGAAGTTGCGCTCAACGCAATCCGCTGTGCTGGCTTCAATCTCCTTGACCACCCACCATATTCTCCGGACTTAGCCCCAAGTGATTTTCATTTATTTCCAAAATTAAAAGAGGAAATTCGTGGAACAAAATTTCACGATAATGACGCGGTTATAGCTGCCGTAGAGGACTTTTTCGAGAGTCAAGAAAATAATTTTTTTTCACAAGGAATAAGGAAGTTAGAAACGCGTTATTCTAAATGCATTGCATTGGAGGGAGATTATGTAGAAAAATAAAATATTATTATTTAAATCTTTGCATTTTTTAATATTGATTCCAAGAATTTTTTGATTCACCCTCGTATGTACACATATAAATACATAATAACATAATAGATAAACTTATAATAATATAATGAATAACACCTAAGCAATGCAGTGTTCTGGGTGGTGATGTAACTGTTATGGGCAGGAGTAGCGCTTACCATCAGATGAACGACTTGCTCATCTTGTCAATCAGTCAAATAAAAAAAAAATGGTCTCAATAACACACAGACAGAAAAAGTACCTGTGGTTCACACAACTCCTAGCCCTGTGCGGGAATCAAACTCGCTACCTCACGCTTCGTAGTCGGCTCATGACCTACTTACGCCATAGAAGCCGTCGTCACTAGATAAAAAACTAAAATTTTGTTTATCGCCATTGACTTTGAATGAGTAAAAAGTGACCTAATCTGGGGACATATACTGTATACTGTACTGTGTACTTCTAGTGACACCATAAATACATTAATTCCAATTTTTTTTTATTTGACTTAGTGACGAGATGAGCCAGTAGTTCACCTGATGGTAAGCGCTACGCCTGCCCATAACTGTCACAGCACCACCCAGAACACTGCATTGCATAACTCCTTATAAATACCAAAATATTAAAAACGGACCTGAACAATGCGAAGTTCCCAGGCTTACTAAACTATCGTAAAGAAGGAATTTCTTTTTACTCCCAACGGTCTTTAAATTTTAAACCAAGTATTCCAACCGACACTTCCCATCATGAGATCGCAGTGTCACTCATAAAAATTCTTCAGCGTGCAACTAGAGACGTAACGTGCACTGGACACCGGACGCCGCCGTTATCGCTAACGAGAACGCAAGTATATCGGTCATAGGGACTAATGGCGGCCAAACGACACCCTGCAGGTGGGCTGGAGATAGACGACATGCCTAAAGCCGAATTAAGAAAAAAAATACATCTGCATCGTCACTTGCCAAATAATAAATAACAAAAAACCAGCCAAGTGCGAGTCGGACTCGCGCATTAAGGGTTCCGTACCATTATCTATAAAAACGGCATTTTTATTTTTATTTTATTTAATTATTTTTAAAGTAAGTGAATATACCTATAACTAAATATTCTGTAAATATTTCAAGCGTCTATCTGTTGCCGTTATCAATATCGAGCAAAAACGAGCAAAAAAATCACGTTTGTTGTATGGGAGCCTCCTTAAATATTTATTTTATCCAATTTTTTAGTACTTTTTGTCATAGCGGCCACAGAAATACACCATCTGTGAAAATTTCAACCGTCTAACTATCACGGTTCATGAAATACAGCCTGGTGACAGACGGACAGACAGCGGAGTCTTAGTAATAGGATTCCGTTTTACCCTTTGGGTACGGAACCTTAAACAGACGTCCACTACGTACTCCTACTGTCGTCTACCCGTACTTGTAGGTCCAAACTGCACGGGCGGTTCACTCGCCGCCGCGGGAAACCGCTCCTGAACCGCACTATTATAGATACAATTTAATATGAAAGTTATATGGTTACACAAGCGGTTTCCCGCCATACAAAACATTCATATTAAAACGTATCTAGTGCGGTTTCCTGCGGCGAGAGAACCGCTCGTGTAGTTTGACCCTAGGTTTATATCATTAATAATTTGTCAAGTATAAAAAATTACTCAAAATAAAAAGATAATTGCAAAGATCTAAATCAAAAACATCACATTTTCCGTTTCCCGCTAAAAACCATCAGTTTACTTATATCTTCCACTAGGAAAACAGAAAATGGTGTCGGGATTTATAGTCGTACTCGTCACCTTGCTGCTAAAGCTACCGCGAATCAACCAAAAACCGGGAACGAATCAAAACCAGCAAAAATAACCGCATCCACACCGCAAATTGGTGATCAAACTGGAAAGGGTTTAAATTGAAGTAAGTTAGCTTAGAAAATCTATATTCAACAAGAAGTAGTGGAAATATATAGCTATATTTCTTAGGCGGAATTAAATTATTAGGGGGATTACCGGAAAAAGTCCGGAAATCCCCCTCGAGGGGGACGGCCTAGGGAGAAATCCTATTCTTAGTTACACTAAACTTCTACTTGTTGCTTAGTTATATTTTACGCTCTGTAATTTTCTTGATAAAATATTTTTTTTATTAATTAGTAGTTGCGCCTCGTGGCTTCACTCGCGGATGAAAAGTATCTCATCTTCATTAATTGTTACTGAGTGACTAAAAACACAATGAAATGCAGCTTTTTAAATAATATAAAAATTTAATAAATAAAAATGTATAAATGTTAATAATATATAAATGTTAGTAAATGGATATACCAATTTTGATGAAATTTGCATAGGACAACGCTGAAGATTTCCTATTTATAAAAGTCGTGAAGTAAAGGCAAACCGAAAAGGGTTAGAAATAACACAAAGTGGTTTAGACATACCGGAGAATGAGGTAACATACGCGATAAATAAAAGTAAAAGTGCATTAAAAATAATTTCCTACATTGGGTAATTCCTAAAATTGGCACAGCATTACCAAATCCACGACATCCGAAAATCCGCCCTAAGTCCAGAGATTCGGACCACGAGAGGTTTAAATGACACAGAAAATTAATGCGTACATCAAGTCATATTTTAATGTATGAAAACTTGGAAAAAGCAACCGTTTAGGTACTTCCAGTATTTGCTTATTACCAAAAGCCTCCTTCCAACTTTTGAACTTTTTTAAATAAACACCAATTGCATGGCATCTTGTTTTCATATGTTATATCAAAAACGATGCACATTTTGTCTAGTATGTGTGAAAATTGTACGATAAAAGAAAAAAAAAAGCTTACCGAAAATTTCCGCTGCCAGGATTTTTAGGAAACGTCAAAGTAATACAGAATTACAATACTTAATTAAGAATTACCAGCAGTAGTGTAAAGTTATTTCTTACTACTTGACGTAATTTAATCTCAGAGTTATAAACTTTAAACTTATGAATGTTTAATTAATTAAAAACAAATTGAAATTGAAGTGAGTGAGCGAGGGTGCGTGTGCGCAGGGCACTACCGGCGCGGGTTACGTCACATCGGCGTGTGACCGCCAGCGGCCGCCTGAACCAAGACCTAGGCGCTAGGGCAGATCTGGGGCACGGCCGAGAGGAAGCGCTAAAGCTTACAATTATTTATATATAGATAGATAGACAGATAAACTCACAGAACAAAGAAAACTTAAAAACTAGAACAAAACATATTTAACAATTAGTGTCACAATGGGCGGTCTTATAGCTCAGAGCGATCTCTTCCAGACAACCATTCATGGAGAGGAGTAACTAGGAGATCGGACGGTGGCTTTCCGTATATAATCACTTTTTATAAAAATAGTTATTTACCAGCCGGGCTTCGACCCTGCGTGATATAATGAGACAACGTTTTCGTCGTGCGGAAGAGACAAAAAAAACTTCGATACCAACCGGCCATTCAAGCTTGTCTGTCAATTCAATGAAAATAGAGCAGATATAATGTTTTAATTAGCAATCCATGATTGATTGATTGAATGTAATTATTATTACAGGCCGTAGGTACTGACCCATTTCTCACAAGCTAAATTAGAAAGATTTATCAAATTTCGTCACGTCTCTAGTTTAATTTGTATTACAAAAAAGTATTTTTTATTAGATAATAAGCTTAACTTTAACCAAGTGTGAGCCCTTTATGAGCCAAACGTGACTATGTTTTTAATCAACTTCCATGGGAAACTATTGGTCATTTTCTTTTTACATGAACCGGTGCTATAGTATAATCAAAACTTTTATTAAAAATCATTAAAAGCAGTATCAAAATATTATGTATATCTCGAGTCTAGGGGTTGTCTGAATAAAATCGATCTAAGCAAAAGACCACGCACATGTACCTTAAGTTATATCTTCGATTAAACAGCATATTTTTTTTATGTACATTATGTTTTTTTTTTTTATGTTATCTCAATTTGTGTTTTTTTCCACTGGGGCGAACGAGTAGTGGGAGGAAACACTGAATAAGCCTTTTTATACACTACATTTATTTTGTAGTGTACGTGTTATCGTTTAACATTTACTTATAGCCGTACCTGGTCACCCAAGTTCCTAGTTCTGTATGTAGGTGTCGCCGATATACAGCGGGATGTTTTCACTGCGCGTATTGTAAACAAAGCTTTGCTGATGACGGACCTTTGGTACGCGTGTCCATTGCACGGACGGAATTGACGGAACGCTTCCACGCGGCAGTGGGCATTGGTGAAAAGAAGATAGGAGGTTACAAGTCGGAAAAGGAGAGTTTAGGCGGTAAATCAAGAATGTCACGTTGTATTTTTTCTGTAATTCGTAAAAAAAACATGAAAATTTGTGAAATTTTCGGTTACTTTCGGTAGTTTTCGGTAACGCGTACGAGTTTGAGCAAATGATCCAAGTACTAAAATCTACTGATCTACTGATGTTATTTAAATATAACTATTATTTTTGCTACCACCAGTCAATACTGGATACCAGCCTCGCGGTTGTAACAGGGTTTTTATTACACCTGTATAGTAAAAATGTCCCACTCGTTCAAATTATCTCGCCAGGAAACCCTATAGGATAACATACCTACCCGAGAATTATTACGGAGTTAGGCATGTTATTCACCAATCCGGACCGGACCCCCGTGGTGGCCTAATCTATTAAAGTGACGGGAGACCCGTGCTCAGCAGTGGGCCGGTATGGGATGATGATGATGATTTTGTCCACCTCGCTTCGTTTTGTTTATTAAAAGTTGGCGAATAGAAAATACAATATTTTATAAAAACTTTTTTTTTAGACTAATGTAACCTGTATCATTTCAATCTAGTATGTAAACTTTCTCGTGAGACAATGTGCCCGCACCCATTGTAGGGCACCTAATAAATCAAGGTTTCAAGTGGCCTGGCTGGCCCTTGAGCCCTTCTTACTTGTTGCCAAGTTCAGGAACTCTTGCCATTCTCAGAATTAGCGTGGCTCTTAGGGAACTTGAGTTTGCACTCGACGATAACGATTCGGACCTGTCGTCTGGAATTCTGACAAGTTTGGTAATTATTTATCGAGTTTATGGCTTTAAATAGTTTCCGCACACGTCTTGACGTATTTCAAAAGTTAGTCACAGTTTTTTTTTCAGAAATTATTGGGGTTATTTATTATTCTCACTTAATTTTTTTTCTGTTCATATTACTTGCTTTAAAATAATCTCTAGTTAGCATAAAAAGTTTTAAGGTTTTTAAGGTTTAAAAAAAAACGAACGTCACTTACTACTGCGCAGTACAATATTATAGTGCGCAATTTTATTAAACGTCACATGGATGTTTATGAATTAGGGGGCTAATATTGTAGTTCTCGTTAGTAAATATAAATAAAACCTCCTTAGAGATTTACGGGTATTCCCCTATGTTAGATCTCTACTCCTCTACATAGATTATATTATAACTTAGAATACTAGTATATTCTATGTCGGTAGGTACAGTCGGCGACAAATGTCACTATGCATTCCCAAATTTTCACGTTATAATTTACGAAAAGTTTAAGTATTTTGTATGTCAGAATACATTAAATTAATAATTGACTTATTTATTGACATAAAACAATTAAATAAATAATTAATAATTCACTTATTGAAAAATAAAGAAATGCCTTTTATGAAATAGAACTGATGATTGATGATTTATTAAAACGACTGTACCTAAGTACCAACATAATATAAAGCTAGTTCCAGTCCACATTTTGCACGTGTAAGCTTTAAAATTATGCCACGCATGTATAGTGTAAACAAGAGCTTATTGAATGGAGTGCTGTCCTCGAAATCCGATGACTTGGCTGCTCGCGTCCGCTGATAAGCGAATGGCTTGTGAGAACTCTTCGTAGGCACTTTGAGACTGTTTAGATTGCTGTGGCGGTTATCTGGGTTGAATTGAATGAAGGCCCTTTAATTTTAAGTTTGGAAATAATACAAGTGAGATTGTTTTTTTAATTAGTTTATGATTGTTGAATTTGAATGACCGTAATTGCTTTTTGTTCTGCTGAATAAGTCAGAGACCGTGTAAGTAAGGTATGAAAAATAAAAGTGCCATCGCGGGATGCCTGGTAGATAGATGTGTAACACCGCAACTATTTTGTATTGAAAATATGCATTAAAGTATAGCTAATTAAAGGAAATAAGTAATTAACAATAAAGTGTCACGATCATATACATGGATCCTGACTCCTAACTAAGATTTCCTGTATATAGGGAATCAGGAACTACGAGGACCATGGTCCTACAAACATCCAGACTCAGAGCAAATATCTGTGGTCCACACAAATCTTTGCCCTGTGCGGGAATCGAACCCGCAATCTCACGCTTCGCAGGTAGCTCACACTAAAGGAGGTCGTCAATAAAATGGCCATCAAATACTCAGGGCATAATAAAAAAATAATACTCTGTTAATTAAAAAAAGAGTCAATAAGATAAAATAAGATAACAACTCTTTGTTGGATTCCAATACATACCTACAAGTAAAAAAATACAATGGGCATAATTAAAGTTATAATGGGCGGCCCTATTGCTTAACAGCAACCTCTTCCAGACAACCGTTGGATAGAGAGGAGTCAGTCTGTTATTATAGATGGAATATTTTAATATTTGGATATTAAATAGTTGATATACTTTATTGACAAAAATGATGCGATACATTGGGAACGTCGCTACCTACTAATAGCCGGGTCAACATGCCGTATAAGATGTTTCACATCAAAAAGAAAAAAAAAACAAGATTTTGACCACAGCATCACCTGATGGCCAGTGACGACGCGGTCAATAACGGTGGGGAATTGGAAAGGAGTGACGGAAAGGGAAGTTCGATAGTGATATTGTCGCCCTAAAGGCCTGCGCAGACGAGGGACTTTTATCCCCGAAGATATCTGTACAGGAATCCTTTTTTATAAGCGGTACTGTCCGTCGTGTGCGTTATTCGATGCAGTTCGACGGACAAAAAAGCACCCCTAGGACCATGCCTCGTCTGCACAGGCCTTAATGGTGATCGGTTGTTTTTCAGTTGGTGGTTCGTCGCCGAGGCCGTCGCGGCGTATATGCCCAGCGTTGTACCCCGGTCTCCTTGGATGCCTACAGCCTGGACAGTGTCAGCGTCGGCCATCGGAAGGGAAACCACCGTCTACGCGCCAGCAAGAGGAGCTATGGAAACCCTGCTTATGATGATGAGGTAACATTTAAATTTCGTGTTATCTTTTAAGTTGATAGTAAGAAAAAAAACATAAAACATATTATAGAAACACTAGCTGCGCCCTACGGTTTCACCCGCATAGTTCCCGTTCCCGTGGGAATGCGGGGATAAAATATAGCCTATCTCTGCCGCAGACTTTCATTCCCTGTTTTTATTTCATCCCCTTAGGGGTACATTTTTTAATGTCATATTTATTTATTTCTAATCAAAAGCTTAAAATATAATTTTGAAGCATCTAGCTACAAATATGACGAAACTTCCATAGAAACTTTCATTTCCTATTCCAACCCCTTACATTCTTGATGATGATGAGTAAGATTAGTAGGGTAAAGAGTTGTGTTACAACGGATACCTAGTTATAGTATGGACTTTACAGCGGATTGCTGTGACGATTTTAACGTACTGCTTTCAGGTAACTTCCCACCCAATGCAGTACTCAGCGTTGGCCAACTTCGCTCTCGACGTGGACTCCATGACGGCAGAGTTCTCCGAGATCCCAGCCGTCTCCGTGCGACCTGAGGAAGTGCCTTCCGGCTGCGAGGACAAGAACCGGTACTCCAACGTGCTGCCGCTGCCAGAAACAAGAGTACCTCTGAGGAGGATCGGGAATGATCCTACTTCTGAATACATCAATGCCAACTTTGTGACGGTATGTCTACCAGAGTCTTCGAATCACAGTTGAAAAGGAAATTTCCTTTTTCCAACTCAAACCACACGTAGGCCTCTTCTGCCAGAGACTTCCTAGGGAAGCACTACACCTTTGCCAGATATTCATCCGCCAAGCAGTAGCGTGAAAACAATACTGTGTTCCGGTTCGAAAGACACTGTTTCCAGCAAAATTACTGGGCATATTAGACTTCAGAACCGATGTCTCAGGGTCACGAGCATCATCAGGGTGACGAGGATATTTTCAATTGTTTCCAGGGTCCCGGAAACATTCGCAACTACTACATCCTGGCGCAGGCGCCGCTTTCCAACACCGTCATCGACTTCTGGCGGATGGTATGGGAGCAGAACTCCAGGCTCATCGTCATGCTCACTGAGTACATGGAGAATGGCGTGGTGAGTACTGAGCCACAAAAAAAAAACTAATGTCAAATGTCCATAACTATTAAAACCAGCGCAGGCGCTAGATAGGCTACTGAATGGGGTCTTGCGGGTTATTTGTCGAGTATTTTCTTTTCTAGCAAATTATAGCCGATTTTTTTATTGAATCTGGTAAAAACCTCGATGTGCGGTGTGATCTGATGATTAGAGACTGTAGACAGACAACGGAACTTATTAATTACTTAAAGGAAATTTATGGTGTTTGGGCAAGTGTCAAATACATTATTTTATAAAAGCTCTGGAAAAGTATATTGATCATCAATAACACTCGTACACTTTGAACATTTCCCTATACTTATGTTTATACTTCCACCAAAACTTGAAACTATAAAACCTAAATCTTGACCTTCCAGGAGAAATGCTACGAGTACTTGCCACCGTCTGAGATATCGGACAACAAGCGGACATTCGGCGAGTTCCAGATCATACTGAAGAAGCGGGAACAGCGTGACAAGTACGCCATCTCCACCGTGCAGCTCGTAAACCTCACTACCAGGAGCTGGCGGGAGGTCACACACCTCTGGTACTTCTGGCCGGCTAAAGGAGTGCCTGAGGACTACGACTCCGTTATAGACTTCTTGTTCGAAATGAGGAGTTATATGAAGATTGCGCAGACGGCTAAGGAGTATGATGATGAAGGTAATACTGTTACAGAAACAAGTGAAATAATTTTTTGAAGAACCAGTGCTATCAACTTCTTTAATCTCAATTCCAGGTGTAGAAGTGATCTACGGTGACGAGAACCGCTCGTCTTTCAACAACTTGTCCAAACTCCGGGAAGACAATAGCTCAGGGAACGGCGTTAACGTATACTCTCCTGCTAAAGCTGAGGAACAGATGAGGAGAGGGTACGCCAACAATGGCACCCTCAGCAGAATGAAGGCGGCTTCGGAAGCTGAGGGTAAGTTTTTGGAAAGGCACAGCCCCAACTGCGGGGAGCTTCTTCAGATGTGGAATTCAAAGTAGAGATCCCACACTTTTAAAACTTTTGTGCAAACTTCGAAGCTATCGCTCAAAAATAGAAGATTTGTCCACCAATCTCAAAATTTAGACAATTTGGCATGTAATAAACCGCACTGGTCAGCGAGGTGGATTTAGGCCCATTTCTTCAGTCTTTGTGCATTAAATGAGTTGGTGCTCGTCTCTGATGTCAGAGTTTGTTAGCCTTATGACGTGGCTTGCCAAACCTCACTGAGACAAGGCCTATCCCGTAGTCTCTTAAAGTGGTGGAGATGCTAACTAGACTACCAATTTACTGAAAGTAACAAGAGTGAACATCTCAGTCACTAGGAGAAGTAAGCTAGTTGTCGTCCTCTTTCCAGGCATCCGGCCGTGCATCCTGACGTGCGCGTCGGGCGCGGGGCGCTCGGCGGCGCTGTGCGCGCTGGACGTGTGTGCGCGCGCGCTGCACGGCGGCGCGGCCGACGTGCCGCGCGCCGTGCGCCGCCTGCGCACGCAGCGCCCGCACGCGCTCTCCAACCGGCACCACTACATGTTCGTCTATAAGGTAGGCGGATACTGGACGTGTGCGCGCGCGCTGCACGGCGGCGCGGCCGACGTGCCGCGCGCCGTGCGCCGCCTGCGCACGCAGCGCCCGCACGCGCTCTCCAACCGGCACCACTACATGTTCGTCTATAAGGTAGGCGGATACTGGACGTGTGCGCGCGCGCTGCACGGCGGCGCGGCCGACGTGCCGCGCGCCGTGCGCCGCCTGCGCACGCAGCGCCCGCACGCGCTCTCCAACCGGCACCACTACATGTTCGTCTATAAGGTAGGCGGATACTGGACGTGTGCGCGCGCGCTGCACGGCGGCGCGGCCGACGTGCCGCGCGCCGTGCGCCGCCTGCGCACGCAGCGCCCGCACGCGCTCTCCAACCGGCACCACTACATGTTCGTCTATAAGGTAGGCGGATACTGGACGTGTGCGCGCGCGCTGCACGGCGGCGCGGCCGACTTATTTTACATGCGATGTTTATTGTACGATATTTGTTTTAAAATTTAAGTTCTCTAGGTTTATTTACTTTAGAAGTGCAATAGTTCTTCAGTGCTTGAGATAGGTAGTATATTTAGCGAGATTAAATGAAAATGTATTAATCATTGATTTGTATATTTTTCAGGTGCTGAGTGAATACGGCAACAAAATGATGGGTGGGGGAGATACTATTTAATATTTATTATTAGTACATACACACATTATTGGTACCTACTTTTCATAACATGTTCATTGTATACCATGACATTAATTTACTGTACTTGTAGATTTGCTACTTTTATAGAAAAGCAATATACACTATGATATACATTTTAGGTTTAATCATTATTTAGATTAAGAATTAAATTTTCGGAATATTTATACCAAAGTGTACCTAAGTTACTAGATCTCTAGAAAATAGCTCAAAAACACGTTTTGATTTGATTAATATTTTGCAGATAAATTTACAAGAGATTTATATTTTGTAACGATTTCTTTGTTTTCGTATGTTATTCAATATAATATTTGTTTCAATTGATTAATATATTTTAGTACCATGTAAATAAGTTAAGTTAAGGTTATCACAATAAAGTAGGTAGGCATAATAAATTCACATTGAACAATATATTATAATTTATATTAGGCCTTCATTCCACTAGTCTAATTTATTTCTAATTTTTGTTTCGCTAGTGGGTACGTTCCGTTATATCTTAAGTTGACATAATAATGATGAATATGAAGATATTATATTATTGAAGTTATATTATTCTAAGTTCTCTGTTGTATGCTGTGATTTTATGACCTAATATTAGTTTAACTATACTTTAGAAGAATTTTGATGTGAGTTGATTTCTTTTTATATATATTTCTCTGAACTTCCGGCAGATTTTTAAGTGTAAGATTAGCGTTTTGTATTTTTAAGTCTGTTAATAATTCAAAAGTAAAAATGATTTTTGTTTTGTTTTAAAGCATTTAAATTAGTCTATAAACGGCACTGTTTTATCCCACACATTGATACGTTAAGTTAGACTTATTATTTAATTAGGTATCAAAAATATATATCGCATTAGCATCTATTGATAATCATAATATCATATTGTTCTACGATCTACCTAAGAGCTATATTGAACATGATTAAAACCATATGTAATTAAAATATTCACGTCAGTTTTATTTTTAAACCTTTAATTAACCTTTATTTTTTTAAATACGTCCTTAACACGCACTGAGGCTGGGCCATGGGTCGTCATGGGAACGTAAAATGCTTAGTCTTGGATTTATTATGCCACGGAACTTGAAATGGGACATCTAGGTGAACGATTTCCTAAATGTGTCCGGGAACATATCCATAAATCCGGACTTGGCCCCCGTGGTGGATTATGGCCTAATCCTGCTCACGAAAGTGAGGAGAGACCCGTGCCCAGCAGTGGGACGTTATGGGTTGATGATGATGATGATGTCCGCATTAAAAAAAAAAAAATATTACACACCGAAAAGGAAACAAAAGACAATAAAACAGTGCAAACAAAAGGTAGTACAATGGGTGGTCCTATTGCTTAGAGCAATTTTTTTCCTACAGCACCATAGTAATCTTGTAAATATTATCGATAGTTTAGTTGTCGACGAAATCACATTTTCATCATGTCCTTCAGTTATTTTGAGGTGGTCTTAGTATGTGTGAAGTCTGTAGTTTTAGTAAGTGTTTCTTCTGCGAAACCTTCAAGAAGATGCAAATCATTAGAGTCTTGATTTGAGTCGTAATTAGGCACCACGTTGTCATGTAGCGTATCATCTGCCTTCGATGCATGTGGCTTAAGAAGATTTGGACCACTAGAAGGTCCAACAAAATCTTCAATTGTATATTCTAATCCTGCTATATCAGACACACTTAACTTTTTTTCAAGGTCGAAACCGGAATATCTCTTTTCATTATCATCACTAGCCTTGATTGTTTCTTCATCTATCTTACTTAACTTGTGTTTAGAAGACCTATTTATTTTCTCGTTTAAATTATCTTCTTCAATTGTATAATTTTCTGAACGTTTGATAAATTTATCACTAAACTCCTGTTGCTGTTTTATTTCATCATCAGAATATTCGTTTTCATATTCTTCAGCGACTGTTTCATAATCTGAAAAACCTTCACTATGCATTATGTTTTCCTCAATCACGTTATCATCAGTAGCCTCGATGGATGGAGGATGCTTATTTTCTTCACCAACTATTTCATGTTCGTCATTTTCATCAAAATAAGCTTCTTCCATAACATTTTCATCAACAGAAGTCGCTTCACTTTGTATCCTTTCGCCTACAATTGCTTCTTCTACGTGACTTTGAGTTTCATCGTCTTCTATCGAACAACTGTCTATTTTTTGTAATTTATGGTGTTCTATGAACATTATCTTTCTTCCTTCGTCAGGCTTGTGATCATCTACTGTGTAGTCAATATTAATGCGTTCCGTTTCACGTTCTTCATATTCAGCGTAAGTTATAATATTGTGTGCTGAGTACGGAATGTATTTTGGCAGGTCAAGGAAGGAACCAGCTAGGGACGTCGATGACAATCTAACAAAATCTGAAAGCACACAAAGATCTTGTCAAAGCTTTTATAAAATACGTATTCGATACTGCGAGCTGATTAAAACGAGTCCAAGCCCCAATAATCCAGTAGTAATCACTGAGGAGTTCCATTATTCTTTCGTCTCCATTATTAGAAAAGGACCAGAGGAGGAAAGGACCGATTTATTTTTGTACTGTTTTCCTTCGCTTTTTTTCTGATGATGATAATTAGTAAAACAAAACTTACTTTTTGCTGGTTTGCTGGAACCTGAATTCGCGTGTACTTTCTGAAATATATAAACTCATTTCAATGGAAAAGCTATATAAATATAATTTCTAATTAATGTATTATCATTAGTATATGACATTTCCATTGTTGGGACATATGCCTCTTTTAAGAAAGGATGGGGCATGATCCATCACTCTGATTCAGTGTGGATTAGTGGATCCTACCAACCGGTTTTCTCACGATGTTTTCCTCCTCTACTTTTATGTGCAGGGCCGAGGTTTTGGTTCAGATGCAAATAAAATGCTTATTTTATGTAAAATTGAAAAACCTGGATTACCTACTTTATTAGATCCTTTAATTTGGGTAATTTTCGTTCTTATTTTAGTTAGCTCTTTCCGTAAACAGATCCTTGCTAAGAATCCACGGAAGCAAGCCTGTAAATAAACATACAGCTATGTAAAAAGTCGATCGATTGACCTCCGATGTGAGGAAGACGCTAATGTAGCTACGACTTTTACAAATCGATTACAACCGGCTAGGCGATTTAGAACCTATCGATAAAACACCTAATCGATGCGATTTGAAAGTTAACTTTCAAGTTGGACAATTACATAAAAAAAAAATTATTAACTACAACGATTACGATACAAAATAAGTTACTAAAGAAAATAATCGGAAGTTCGGAAAATATGTCCAGCATAGATTGCTTCGAAAACTGAGTAGGGAGAACTTTTATTTTTTTATTTTACTTAGTAACGATACAAGCAAGTTGTTCACCTGATGGTAGGCGCCACACCTGCCCATAACAACTACAGTGCAACCCATGTTACTGCACTGCGCTCGTCACCCCGACACATTAGTTCTAAAGTCTCAAATGACCAGTAATTTCGCTGGAAACAGTGCCCTTCAAACCGAAACACATTAATGTAACGTAACTGTAACAGAACGTAGGGTACAGTACAGTACGTAACAGTAGCATAACTGCAGATGTAGTAGAATGGTATGAAGTCGATTTCAATTCGAGATTGACTTCGACAAGTTCATCGTCGATTCGACTATTATTAATTGATATAAATATATAAGAATAATATAATATTATATACCTGTATCATTACGGCCGCCTTTTCTCTAACTTCTTGATCACGGGATAAGGTCTCATAAAACTTCAAAGTACGCTCGGCTGCTTTTTTAGCCCTCTCATTTATTACTGATTTCACCTAAAAAAGAATAGGGCAAGTACAGTCAGAGACAAAAGTCACTGAACATAATTTCCGATTTATTTATCCATTTAGTTAGGTATGCCAAATATTTTGCTCAAATTGAAAGTTTGGAGTTTGGACATGTTCAGTGATTGTTGTTGCCGATTATGCAGGCATAATGTTTCTAGTAACTACAGATACTTGTTCGTAGTCTTGGTGTTTGTTGGACCAAGATCCTTGTAGTTTCTGGTTCCCTAGATGCAGTGACTTCTAGTCAAGGGTCAGTTCTATGTAGTATGTGATTATGACGCATGTTATCCTTAATTGTTAATAATTGATTTGAATAATTGATTGACTGATAATAATGAATCATGGTACCTTGAGCCTGGTTTGGAGGAGTAGCTGATGCTTCATAAAAGCCACACGAACAGCTTCCTGGACTGAAGGCAGCATATCCTCGGTAATTTCCGTTTCGCGGAACAACTTCATCATGAGATTCCCTTCTTGTACTGGTGTAAATCATTAATAAATCTTAATTAATTCATTAAACTAATCATTGAACATGGAACAAAAATTGACCGACAAAAAAAACGAAATGTGTGTAGGGGAAAAGGGACACATAGTAAAAGTAAAACTTCAACTAAAAATTATTTAAAAAAGAAATGTCATAAAAACATTTAAAAAAAAAGAAACGTAACTCTCTCTCTTTCTATCTTCACTAACTCATATCTCCCTCTCAACGTCTGTTCGCCTCGCCCGATCACATTTTTCGTAACGCATTCACCAAACTTACTCCCCAAGTCAAACGTGCGTAAAGAAGTTTTACTTCAAAAAACCTGTCATTATCAAATAACTCATCGAATCACTTCTAACATCATTCCTACAACAAAGTCATAACAACTACAACGATTTCGACTACCTTCCCCCTTATCAAAGTACTCCATCACCACATTCTTGGCCGTCTCCAAGTCCTCTCCGTCGAGGCCTATATTCCTAAGCTCCACTTCTAATTCCGGTTGGCAGGAGCACTGGCATATGTCGCGGCATACTCGGCAAGCAATGGACATGGTCTCCCGAGTTAGTAACAGTGCTGAGAGGTAGTCGGCAATGAACTGGTACAGGTCGGGCGGTTGGGCCCGCAATACCTGGAAAGCGAATGCATTTTGCCAGGTAGGTATTATTTTGGTCAGACAGGAAATAAGTACCAAACACACTGGACAAACCCTTTTTTGAGACATCGGTTCTAAAGTCTCATATGCCCAGTAATTTAAATGGAAACAGTATCTTTTGCAGAAGACTAAACACTGATTGCCACTGAATAACCTAACATCTGAAGCAGGGTGGCACCCTCGTCAATAAGATGATGCATTTAAAGGTAGATATAGGTTGGTCTCACGTAACCTTCGCTTGTGGATTTCCTGGGGACGAATGTATGAAAGTTTATCTTTCGAGAACAATGGGCTGTGAACCTATGAGAAATTACCGCTTTGCAAGTTTTATTTGCATCACAGCCACATATCTTAATACTTACTAAGTTCAAAGTAGAAGGGGTTGCAGGTTCGATTCCCGCACAAGGCAAAGATTTGTGTGACCATGTATATGGTCTGTATATTTGTGGGAGCATGAGCCTCGACTCCCTAGATGCAGGGAAACCTAGTTGGGGGTCAGGATCTAAGAATGTGAAAAAATAACCCCCACATTCGCTGCAAGAGTCACCTGATTAAGAGGGGATATCTTGCCCCGGAAAAGTCACAATGTGACTGTGGTGCCTTGGCACAAACGATGCTGCATTTGCTGTCGTGCCCTCAGTGCCCCAACACCTGCACCTTAACCGACCTCTATGAGGCTGCTGCCCCCGGTGTGGCAGTAGCCAAATACTGGCCCAAAACGGTGGCTCATCGACACGACGAAGAAGAAGACCCCACATTTTCTGGAGAAATCAACAAAACTCACTTCTCTTGATATATCGCACATGAGATCTCGCAGACCCTCGGGCAGTGCCAGCCTGCATCTCTCGCGGATTTGGGATTGGAGTAAATCTTCCATTTTCCACTTCCACAAACTGACAACAGCCTCTTATTTCAAATCTAGATGGCTGCAAACGACACCATATAGCCTAATGTAGCCATTTGTCATCTAGGTTTATAATCCCTACTTTATATTATAAATGCGAAAGTAACTCTGTCTGTCTGTCTGTTACGCTTTCACGTCTAAACTACTCAATCGATTTAAATGAAATTTGGTACAGAGATAGTCTAGAGTTTGACAAAGGACATAGGCTACTTTTTATTGCAAAGAAAGGTTTGTGAGGGGTTAAAACAGGGGATGAAAGTTTGGTGCGGGCCAGGTAACCTCCACGAGTGCCCGGCTGTTGTTCGTCCCTCTTGATGCGTTGCATCCGGAGGGAAGGGCAGCAGCTGGGACGGTGCACCCTGGGGTTCGGTCAGCAATTCTCCTAGGGGAATTGGTGGCCGTAGCAAATAACCTGGCGAGAAGAGGTCCTTCGCGTGTCCCTCTGATCAGCAGAGGGCACAGCGAGGGACCAATAACGAGGACTTTTGGGCCGCGGATCGGGGGTCCAACGCCCAAGTTAGAAGTCCCGAGCTGAGGTGCAGCCCGTGTGTTCCGGGACGCACCCAGCGGAGAAAGAGGCCCAAGCCTCACGTGGCGAGCCCGGGAGGGCGCCCGCAGAGGTGGTCGCGGAAGCGCCGTGCGAACCCGTGACCACCTCCATAATGCGGAGAGGAGAACACCCCGGGGTTTTAGTGGGTAAACCCCGCCAGACCAGCTGGCGGGGGAGTCCCACATAACCACCCCCCCGCCCCCGGGGGCCGGGTGGTATGCCTAATGCATTTCCCCGGGAAAAAAAAAAAAAAAAAAAAAAAAAAAAAAGGGGATGAAAGTTTGTATGGAGATATGTAAGGTTTCCGTTAGGTTAAACTTGAATTATAATGAAACAGCAGTTAATAGAGTGCTCTATTTACTAAACTAACACATGTTGAAGTAAATTAAACAAATATAATAACTTATTGCATCAATAATAAAAATTAAAATCAACGAAACTGACATTCATACGATTAAAAACAATAAAAATTAAAAAAAGAACAAAACCGAAGAAAATAATTATAAACCGACTTCAAATAGCATCCCAGCTACGATGTAATTTCAGGTAACGATTCACAAACAGAAAATTAGAAACCCGATTATAAACAATCATATCGATTATAAAGAAACTTCAATTCAAAACTTCAAAACTTCCGTTGTCATGGACGTAGTCGAATACTGTATGAGCTTCGGCAAAGCTGGTCCCCCTGGTCCGTGGTTGCACGGGCTTATCAGTCAAAGAAGATTGATCTGAAAGGTGAAGAAAATAGAAATTGCCGATAGGTATAGGTAAGCAAAGTCTGCTGTCAAAAAGCAGCTCAATGTGGGCTGATAGAAAATATCGAAAGAAATCTCATTAAGAAAACGTTCACTGATGCAACCATGCGGGTGGCGCCTCTTTGCTACTGTTTATTATGTGTTTCAAAGAATATAGCATGCTCTATACTCTTTACATATTTCTTTAAAATATGGTTAATTGTTTTGTTTTCCAATTTTATCTAGTGTATAAGTAAGTTAATTATTGTGCGCCCGAAATGGGCAAATTGTTGAAACTTCTTATTGTAATTACAACAGCATAATGTACACAATTTATACAATAAAAATATTCTGATTCTGATATTATAAATAATCAGTTGCGTTATTAAAACTTTTTGGCGCCATTTTTTTTCAAAATGGCGGCGCATGCGGCAAATATACGAGTTGGCAAAGTGAAAATTCGAAAAGAGCACGTTGAAATCTATTGTCATCATCATCAGCATCAACCATTATTATTATCGTTCCACTGCTGGGCACAGGTTTACCATCTCTCTCCCCTTCTCTCCCCTTCTCTCCCCTTCTCTCCCCTTCTCTCTCCTGAAATCTATTATGCCTAATACCAATTATCAAAACTCCTGGAAAACTTTCCAGGTACCTAACCTTTATGAGTACCGAATTACTGTAGTTAGTTTTTTTTTTCTGAAAACGTAGCAGTTTGCTTGTTCAAAAGTTATATTATCAGTTACCGTCCGAATCGCTCTCCTTAGCCATCATGGCCCGCGTGGGCACACTCTTGGTGTTGACCACGGGCCGAGAGCCGAACCGCGCCGACTTCTGTCCCAAGAGCAGGTCATCCTGCACGTGGGTCAACGTCTTGGTGGGGTCGTATTGGAGGCCCAGCTTCTGTCCGACATCCTCATCGAACATCGCGCCGGCGTTGTCCTCTTTGACCTTGATATTCTAGAAGTTGCAGTTGATATAAATAACGCGCCACGATCATATACAAAAATCCAGACTTCTAACTAGAATCAGGAACTACGAGGACAATGGAAACACAAACACTCAAACTCAGAGCAAATACCTGTGGTTCACACAAATTTATGCCCTGTGCGGGCATCGGACCCATAACCTCACGCTTCGCAGTCGGCTCGTCACCCACTACGCCGCAGAGGCCGATAACTTCACGACTGACAACAACTTGACTCATTACCTACCTATACTGCGAGTAGTAATCATTGGAAACAGGATATTTCCCAACAAACATAATATAAGTACATGGTAATATCCCGTTCCCAACGATCATGTTAATACTAGTGGTCATTTACTTTAACACCTCTTAAGTATAAAAACTTGACGGAATGGACAAACTGTTGTTTCTATTAACATAATTATTATTTACCATCTTTGTATCTTTATGTATTTATATCTTTGTTTGTCATTATGATTTGATTTGAGCCTGTGGGTTTGGGTGCTGGCTCCTCTCGTTAGATAAGCCTCGGATAAGCAAAGTCCACGGCAATGTTTATTTAAGATTAGCAGCGCACCGTGGTTTCACTCGCGTCAACAATTATTTCACAAGAACCGACAATTTTTATAAAAAACTAGCTGTACCCTGCCACGCTTCGCTGTGGCACATTCGCACATTCGCTGATATGCCACTGATGAAAAAAATAGATAAAAACAATCCTTGATGCGGATTATATATCATGCTAAAATTTCAGCTCGATCGGTGTAGAACTTTTTGAGTTTTTGAAGCGTACACAAACCAACATAACATTTTTATATATATAGAAGTATCCTATGTTATATTACAGGGTCTAAAGTATCTATTTACAAAACTTCATAATAATATACACTCCTTGATCCGTAGCAAAGTAGATTGGAAATTTATTATTTTTGGTCGTGAGGGGAATAAGCCACAATTCACAAAGGATTGGTGAATCGCACTCCGCCGAAATAATTCTCACTAATGTAAGTTTCCTTTCCATGTTTTCCTACACCGGATAGTGTTAATACTTAAAATTTAAATTGATTCTTCTTCTAAATAGACCATAAGAGTTGCCGCTGTCGATCTCCTTTGACAGCTACTTTCCAATGGTTTTGGATGCATCAAAGTTATCAGGACATCAGGAGGTACTAACAATCACTGGTCCCAGTTCAATCTCCCTGGAGTCAGCGACGTCTATCGGCGGTCCTGGCAGGTCCACCTTCGGACCAGACTTCTGGGGCTTCGGTTTTAGATGGCGGAGGAGTTTGCGACGAGTGTGGTACCCTCTATAGGCAGCCTGAGAAATAAAGGATGTGGAACCTTTGCGTCTTTCGAAAACTGTATAATTTTTTCCAGATTTTTCGTAATAAGTATGCGTATTTGGTACTACGAGCTGATGAAAACGGCCTAAGTGGAAATTCACCTGAATTTTCTGTGTAGCTCGTGTCAGCTCACTGTAAGATGGTTTTGTTCTCTTGTACAAGTCCAAAGTACGTTCGGCAGCTATCTCCCAAGGTTCCTCAGGGTGCATTTTCAGATTCTGAAAACGAGTCATAATACTGTAGCCTGCACTTATGATATCAGTTCCTCCCCAATTTCCTTTGGAGTAAAGAGGTCTGGCGGGGCAAGGTTACCTTTTCCATCAGTTTCTTTCTGTACCAGTAATCCCGGTATGCATTTCTGGCAACCTGACACACCTTCACCGTCATCTCCTCGTCTAGAACGGTTCTAACCAAGATCTTCTGAAGAATTTGGGTCTCTTTCAGATGTTCTGTAATTGGAGAGAGCTCTTTGACTATTTGTTTATTACTGGCTGGTTCCTAAAAATTGCAAGGAGGTTTTAGCAGGATAGGATTTGTTTGTTAGTCTACGTAAAAAGAAAAAAACATAACCAAATAATACTTTATCAGATGCAAATTGCCACAGTTCAAAAAAGATGTAGAAAATATCTTTAGTCGTGAAGAAACCGGCATGTCTTGTTCCTTAATTACTTGTACCATCTGCATCTAGGTATCATCAAATGAAAAGGTAAATAACCTTACGCGAAATCAAAGTCATGTTCAAAAACGGAGGACATTTGAGTTTACGAGTTTCATCAAAACGTTTCTTGATTAGCTCCTGCTATTATGAGGACCTACGTTATCGAGATGACATGGTCTTTGAATGTCAACCTCTTATGTGAGAGTTGGTTGAACATGATAAGTTAAAAGGGAAGGTGTAATACGATCACGAGGATCACATAAATATGACAGCTGGAAGAGTGATGGAACAGCTATACCAGATTACAGGATGAAGTCCTGCATTGTAGTCGAACGCTTTCCAAAAACCAGTACTATAGTCACACCTTTTCCCTCTTCGGGTTCGAATCCCTCCACCTCTTCCTTTATAACCTCTGACAGGATCGCCGCCTGGTCACTGCTCAAGCCCAGCTGCAGCAGATGCTCTGACACCGAAGGTCGGCAATCGCACAGGTCTTCCAAAATCTTGACTGCTAGCAGACCATGCTCACGTGTAATGAGGAGAACTGATAGGTAGTTCGCAATGTAGTCGAAGATCCTCGGAGGCTGGTCGCGAAGCACCTGAGAAAAGATATTTTTACAATAAAAATAAGTTTTTTTGTTGACAAAATATATACTATTCGTCACACGTCAGACAAATGTGAATCTACCTTCACTTTGGCTGAACTAAGGTTTGCTAATCTGTTCCATCTCTTTGTTGAAGTATGTTTGTCTAGACTACATCTTGTTTTTAATTGGGCATGGACATAATGAAATTGTCCATATTCTTAACTATTGTGTGGGACTACAAACGCTCAGAGATTGTAAAACTAGGCGGAGTTAAATGTCAAGGACCTGTTGCCGTTGGCCTAATATGGCTTATTGTCCATTATAACCTTCATAATGCTACATTTACCTATAGTCGTGATCTATGATTCAATAAGATCCGGATTTGTATGGGGCTATAGGAATTTATTTAGGCAACCTTACATGTTCAATATTTCATTAGTTTTGGAAGAAGTCAAACGAGCCGGGACCTCACGTAAAAAGATTGACGCAGCGAGACTGACAATCCATGATTGACGCCAGGTTGACCCATGATTGAGCGTGTAACATCTGCCGAAAGATTTTTGGCAGTATTTTCCTTTTCCACTTTTTATATGAGATTTTAATGTGCGACCTCAATGCTTCAATCTAGTATTAGAGGTGAACTAGCTATGCAGACAATAAGTTTATTCATGCTTTAGTATTTTTGTATTATTTTTAATGGTTTTCCTCTCATATAGGTACAGTGATAAATTTAGAAATTGTAAACCCCTGAACAAAACAATATAATTATAGAGATGCACAGTTATTGTTAGTATTTAATTAGTTGTTAGGTTTTTCCGTTGTTTTCCATAATAATAATTATGTCGTACAAATCTTGATTCTATTTGAAGAGGTGTGTGGTAGATATTATGCTAACCGCACATTGGCATATACCTAATACGTGAGTATCATAAAAGTACCTAATTACAACAGTCACCTAGTCGCCATCAATTATGGTGGTACTAGGATTTGATCGTGATGAATGTACGTATCTTCATCACTTTGGTGTAAAATAAAAGTATTAGTTGTAGCGGCATCGTGAGCGTCAAAAAGATGATGGTCAGCTTTCCAATGACTGTGAAAGTCTATAAAGTCGCTAGGCAACTTTTTTTGTAGCTTGAGCATCTATCGTGATCGATAGCAATATACATAATGCAGTTAAGTTGTTCGCACGAAAAGAGAAGCACTTACCTAAGCTGCTACAACAATCCATAAATAGCAGGGTGTCTAACTGTCAATGCGACCGCTCGGCCGCTCAAGCGACAAGGTAGTCGCGATAGCAACGAAAAGTGTTGCTTCAGTGACGGATCATCTGGTGCATCTAGATGCACCAGCGATATTAGTCCATGTGCCTGCATCGTCACATCATCATCATCATCATGTTCTATGTCATGGACAAAAGCATGAGTGTGTGCATATGTGTGTATGTGTGTGTAGCCTTACTTTCATAAATAGTATAGATATTCCAGGTCCAAGTCTGTTTGTCGAATGAAGTAGCGCCGAAATCAGGTGTCAGAGTTAGTTCTCGGGAATAAGTGCCACCTTACCTCTCGTGAGATATCCGCCATAAGCTCTTTGAGACCTTCAGGTATGGTGAACACGTTGGCACACCCATGTTTCTGCAGGAGCTCGTTCATTTGGATCTTTTTCTATTAATTTTGCAATAAAATGACCGAAAAGCCACTAAGGTCGAAGGTAAAATTCACTTTAACTCTTTATTAGAGGCTTCTGTAAACGTCCACGCTGATTTCGACTATTTCAATTTAAAAAAAACGGAAAATTGATCAAAAAAATGCAAAGAAATTGACAAGCCAATGTTCTTTCAAACATCAATGCATGCGAAAACCTCTTTAGTTCAAAAAGAAATACGTTTTTTTGAGCTGTGATGGTTTGTAGGTTGAATATTTTATGTAAGCCAGTTGTATTTTTTATTAATTTCTCAATTTAAAAGTTTTTCTTTTTTTAACTCACTTCAAAAAAGGAGGAGGTTCTCAATTCGACTGCATTTTTTATGTTTGTTACCTCAGAACTTTCAACTGGGGAACAGATTTTGATGATTCTTTTTTCTTTGGGTTTATTTACCAATTTGTAAAGTAATTATATTTACCTACGCTTTATGATATGTCATGATTTGTATGATATGTCATGTTCACCTATTTTCATAAATTCGTCAGTTTTATTGCTTTTAGGCTTCTATCTTCAAAATTAGGTGTTTTAAATATTTTTGTAATAGTAATACAGGTTGACTACAAAAAAGCTTTAAACTTAAACTTCTGCTATAATCTCGGATTTTCCTGCTCTTTTGCATTTTTTTTAGTTATACCAGCACTACATAATCTTTCTTTTTTATATCTTCTTATCTTTAGGTAAAGGTAAAACCTCAGGTAAAAAATTAAGTCTAGCCTTTTAAAAATACAGTCGGTTTTAGAACCTGCCTCTTATCATTCATGATTTATCAATATCATTGAATACAATTATAATTTGTCACTATTGTGGAACTTTATAACTGCTAGAGAAATGTAATATAATGAAATAAAATAGAAAACTAAAACTTAAAAAACTAACAAAAGAGGGGCGGGGCGTCCATGAGGCATGGTGCCAAGAACACTGGCTGCATTTCCACGTTGAATAGCAATAGCTATTCTCTGTGCGAGAAATGAGCCAGCCCTCTTGTCACCAGCGGCTTCGACTAAACGAGGAAATAATTGCTCAAAAAATTTCCTCGTACTTGGACCCCATGGACCAAAAGTTTCAAAGCCAAGCGGCACAAACGCGTAATCACTAGATAGCGTCACGTATTTGCGCCGCTTAGCTGCAAAAAACAGCATTGAAAAGTTAGACTCAATACCAGCAAGACGTCATAAATGCAAGTAAATAAGTAATTTTCACGTCAATTGAGTAGTCATGAAATAGCCAAATAGGTCAACAAAATATACGTCACTGAAAATTTTATACGCAATATATTAACAGGATAAGGAAAAGCAAAAGAAAATAATTACCGAGTCAACATAAATGCCCATAGTCTGAACTTAAGAGCCGTGTAACTTTATTAAAACTGAGACGTATAAAAAAATTGCGCTTCTTTCATTCAAAAGTTAATACGCAATGATTTATTGGACAAAATGAAATGTTTCGGAGGGCTTTGATGCGATGGAAAATAACTAAAATAACTTATGAAAGTCATTGATTGTGGCCGAGGAATAGACCCCGGTGTCGTTGATAAGAGACTTAAGTGTTTGATTTATAAAACTGGGATATTTTTGCAATAAATGATTTGAGTTTTGAGTTGGGTTGCAAAGAGAACTATATTAAGTTCTGGATGGCACTGTAACTGCGTAACAGCAGGCGTAACGTAACATCAGGTGAAAGACTTGTTCGTCTCGTCACTCAGTCAAATAAAAAAAAAACCTCACGAAAATGAGGGGAGATCCGTGCTCAGCAGTGGGCTGGTATAGGTTGTTGATGATGAAAGAAAGAAAGAACGAACGAAAGAAATAATTTTTTTTGTTACATTTTACTTTTTATTTTTTACATTTATTCATGAAATAGTAGTTACTAAAAAATAATGGTACCAACGTTGATCGGTTTATCGAAATTTTCGCGTTATGGGAAGGTCGGTCATAGTATCCTTGTTCTATAGTTATTAATATGTTAGTTCTAGTGCGGTGTGGACAATTTGGACATCACATAATGCCGTAAGTTATTGTGGTTTTGGAAAAACGTTTTTAACGTTTACCCGCACCGTTTGGGAGTGTCGGGAAATCCACCGTAACGATTTACGATCCGATTTTTTTAGGGTGTTATTACACCGATCAATGGTAGTATGAGATCAGACGTTGATCGACAGTTATTCAATAGTCGAAGCTATTACACTAACACGTCGATCGTCGATCGGTGTCGATCAATTGGTATGGTAACACCCTTACACTCCAGGTTAAATCTTAATTATACAGGCTGAAGTTCAATTGCAAGCTATTCAAAATGAGCCCAACACCCCTAATCTACAGTAATTAGTCACTGAGAAATTCCGAAATCTACCTTCAGTTTTTAGCATCAGAGCAGCTTGCTGTCACCACAATATTGTATTTTCATCGGCACTTGACAGGTATGCAAAACTGCAACGCATTAAAAACTGAAACCGAGTCAAATTTGGACCGAAAACTGAAACGAAAACGGAAAATGGGTCAAAATTGGACCGAAAACTGGAACGAAAACGGAAACTGGGTCAAATTGGACCGGAAACTGGGACCGAAAACGGAAACTGGGCCAAAATTTAAAGATTTGGCGTAAACACACATCCATCCACACTTTCAGAATGACACAACACAATGCATGTGTTAAAAGCATGTAATAAAACATGTGGCCCAGAAAAGGACGATTATAGAGCTTGCGACAGTTTATAGTAGATAGCCTAAATATACCTAACTTAAAAACATTTCCCAATTTTCTAAATATATTTAATTATGAATTTTTTAATATATAGATACAGCACGAAGAGATACAGATAATAATTGACACATAAAAACCTATTTCTCTAAATGAAGATGCTCGTGGACTTGAACAAATAGATTTCATTAATTCATTGTTTAATTAAGGACCATTCGACTGTGGCCCCTCTATGCTCCATTTTCCTTCGCCAAATAAATATCTCGATAGGTCTAACTGAATTGGACGTCACACTGGTGAAGCTATGAACGATTCTCAACCGTGCTGCCTGGCAATAAGGTTATCAAATAACACGCATATATGAGGAAATATTTCGATTGTCATGTCTCATGTAGTAGTATCATTTGGAGTGCGTAGTGCCGAGTGTGCGGTAGTGTCACGTGTGTTTACAATTATAGTGTTGATAACAATTATGTAAATAATAACGAACGATAAGATCCGAAAAATAGAGTCAAATGTATAAACTTATATGTAATGACGAAAGGAAGGAATGTTTTATAAACTAATGATTTTGTTTACAATGAAGCGCCCAGAATCTACCCGCGCCCACACTAAATGAATCAATGATCTCGTTTCAGTGACAATAATAAAAAACCTTTATTAAATACAGTGGAGCAAATAAACTATTAACAAAGAGGACAAATTAATTGACTTGGTTTCTTCCTAAATCAAAATAACTACTAGAAAAGAAATAAAAATAAAATGTGTTAATGAATTAACCTTACGAGGTAAAAACTGGTGACAAATTCGTCAAGAAGAAATAGGAAGACAGTAAATAATTTAACATTGAAATAATTAAATAAAATAACGTTAAAATGGAGGTGTCCGTCGCCAAAGTGATAGCTATGCTGGTGTTAGGTTTTGGCAGCTTCTTAAGCGGAATGCTGCCAGCCGGCATCTCCGAAGCTGCAAGACAGAAGCACCCTCTGATCATCTCTTGCCTTCTCTGCTTCGGGGGAGGCGTGCTTCTCTCCACGTCCATAGTCCACATGCTGCCAGAAGCAAGAGAGAAACTTCCATCAAACGCCGAGCTCATGTTCTGCATTGGATTCTTTGTCGTCTATCTCGTGGATGAAATCGTGCATTTGTTCTATCGAGGACAAGGGCAAGCCAATTTGAACCATGACGTGAGGACATACGGGAGCGGGGAACGGACTCACCTGCTGAGAGAAGATGGACCGGCGAGGGTGCAGGTCCCGGATGAGGAGGCCAGGGAGAGGTGCTGCGGGGACGCTGACAATCCGAGGATGTGCCACGTGAGCCACACCGAGCCCTGTAACAAGAGCTCCTCTGGGATGGTTGGGCTGCTGTGTGCTCTGTTTGTGCATAGTGTTCTGGAAGGGCTGGCAATCGGACTCCAGGATACCGCTTCTCAGGTTTGTACTTAAGTATTTTCACATGATTTTATGTTAGTTTGGTTAAGTCTATGGTTGGATATTTGCTAAGGTCAAATCCTGCAGACCCTGAAACTGACCCTGTTTTAGTAATCCGAGTTGAAATTGTACACGGCTGTGCTTGTCTGGCATGATAATAATTTGCCAATTAAAAAAATATTATGAGCGCATCACCAATCGTCAAATGATAATTGAAATTGCAGCAAAGTCGCGTGGGCCTGTAATCGCGACATACCTAAATAACTCCCGAAGGATTTTATTAAGTACCTACATTATACAAGTATATAAATATTAAATTAACTGTTCGCTATAGTCTTGATGACATCCATATTTCACATTAAAAGATATAATTTTAGAAAATAACCGGCCAACCGCGAGTCTGATTGTTGGTTGGTTGGTTCCGTAAATAGCGGATTTACTAAATTTTAAAAGAATTTTCGTTTATCTTATTTTTGTTTAATTGCGCTTTTTGATGTAATTTCTGTGAAGTTACAAGAATTTGTCATTTTGTTGACAAATTTCGAAGCTCATCAAAAATACGTCTAAATAAAAAAGTCGGTAGAAACTTCGTCATTATTAATGACCAACTAGGGTGATTGACCATAAAAACTAAATGGTCAAATAAAAAAAAAGCAAAAAACTAGTCTCATCAAGTCATCACAGTAGCGAATCGACCTATTAACCTTCACGGACTTTCACTGTTACGAAGGAGCCAAGCTGTTACATCATATGGCTACAAATGGCGAATCGTGACCAGCCTGATGAATGTGTGGCTTGTTTGCGAATAGTAGTTAAGTATTATTAATTCGTGGATTCCTGAAACTTTTGTAGACTAAGTGCCAATTCTCTTTTTATTGGTCAAACTGTATGAAAATAAAAGTCATTTGAACCCTGGGGCCAATTATTTAATGCCTTTAAACATAATATATATATAGTGTACGCTTCAAAAACTCAAAAAGTTCTGCACCGATCGAGCTGAAATTTTAGCATGATATATAATCCGCATCAAGGATTGTTTTTTTTTCATCAGTGACATATCAGAAAATAAAAAAAACCGGCTGCGTATATACAATGTACAATATAAAACGAGAACGCAGTCTTTCGTTTTAAGTTTGGACTGCAATGCTTAAAGACTGCATGTCACGTTTCAGTATTCCTCACATTTGGGCCTTTTAAATAGGTATATTCGATACCTCACCATTCGATACCTCACTCGATAGACTTCGGATTTTTTTTGCTCCATCAGAGATCCAATATACATCCGCCATTTTGGCAGCCCTCCTTTTGGTAATCGGGTAAAAGGTAGTAACTGACAAAAATATTACAATAGTGATAGTAATTAATGTATTAAACGAGTACGTATTAGAGACTGTCTAGGAGACTTAAATAAGATAAGATATCAACGGTTTATTGCACTCCAAGACTAAATAAAGACAAAGACTTAGACAAAGGTACAATGGACGTTCTTACTCTCTTCCACATTAGCTACTAAACAAGAATATAACCGCCCGCGATAGTCACGGCATTCGTGGCGAAGTAACATTTGCGAAGCGTGAAGTTGACAGTGTTGTTTTTAAAGTGGAGTCGACTCAGGGTAAAGATTTGGATTCACCATAGGTATTCGCTCTGAGTTTAGGTTTTTGTGGGACCATGGTCCTTGTAGTTCCTGATTCATGGAATTCTAATTAGAGCTTAGGATCTCTGTATGTGATCGTGCCGCGTTATAAACCTGTAACATTTATGAAATTCTTGTCTGAGTATTCAATTCTATTCAATTCTGTAATAGTTAGCGCAGCTAGTATGTTAGAAATTAAATGTAGGTTACGGATAAAGAGTAGAAATGCAGTTCCTGACAAAAATGATAGATAGGTAGATAGATAGATAAACTCTGTATTGAAACACCACAGAACAAAGAAAACTTAAAAACTAGAACAAAACAAGTGCTTAACCATCTGTTTTTAAGAGACGACGCGTCTAGATCACGAGCCCACGACGGCCACATCTTCGTTATTTTATAAAAGCTGAGAGTTTCTCTGTGTATGTCCACAACACAGGACAGGCGACTATGGAGTTAGTTAATAAATAACGAAGGTCTGGCGGTCGTGGGCTCTTGGGATAGTCGGTATAGGCCACCGAGTTATCGCGAGTTGAAAATCTACTTTAAAATCGTTTTATATATTATCATAATAAGTGTCAAAATGACCTACATCAAGGAGTGCGGATAGATTACACGCTACATCCGTAGATAAAAAACAGATAGCATTGTTAACGAATAACGTCGTTACCTACTGATAGGAATCGTTAGCTCGCTGGTTATCGTTATCTATTAGGTATTGCTGTTTGGACACCCGTGAGATGTTGTAATTAGAATGTTATTTGTGGTTAAATGTGGATTATCTGTAAAACTTTCTAAAGTATTCTAAACACTTATATGTAGAAAAGAAAGGAAGAAAAAACTTCGTTGAATATCATTTTCTAAGGCCGCCTAAGAGCTTCCCTAAAGTCCTGAAAGGCGAAAGAGGCGAGCCCTCCAAAGCATAGAGCAATAGAAACATACGAGAATAAGTCACCAGCCCATTGGTTTCGGCTGAGGATCGAAACCAGTGTTGTTGTGTCATGAAGGGTAACGTTAACTCCCTACAGCGACCATCAACTGAAGCATATCAACCTTGAAAACTAAATGATAAAGTCTTCGATGTACATCGAAGGATAAAGCTATCATTATCAGTTACGCGTATGTTTGCAAAGATTCACTAATGTCAATGGTAAATATAATCGTGATTGCGAATTTGTATGTATCATTATGTAACCTTTAAATAGCAAAACTTCATTCGCACTACGAGAGGGAAGACTCTCGAGGGTAGACTAAAAAAAATGATGCGCGCTAAAATGTTTTTGTAAAATGGTTTGAACGGCATTGTTTCCAGCTAAATTACTGGGCATATGAGACTTTAGAGCCGATGTCTTAGGGTGACGAGCGCAGTGCAGTTTCGCGCAGGATCGTGCAATGCAGGGTTCTGGGTGGCACTGTTTCTGTTATGGGCAAGCGTGGCGCTTGCCATCAGGTGAACGACATGCTCGGCTCGTCACTCAGTAAAATAAATAAAAACGTAGTAATTTTTTTATAAAAATCGCATTTCCTGTCAACGTTTCAGGTTCTTCTTCTCTTGGGAGCGGTGTCGTGCCACAAGTTTGTAGTCGGTTTCTGCCTCGGGGCTGAACTGTGCTCGTCGCTGCCAGGCCGGCTGTATGCTGTCGTCGCCTGCATCACGCTGTTTAGTGCAGGGTACGTACAGTGGACTTGGTTATTGCTTCTGCTAGGTACGCCTGCATTTGCCAGGTATGCCTGCATTTGCTAGGTGTGCTTGCTTTTGCCAAGTATGCCTGCATTTACCAGGTATGCCTGCATTTACCAGGTTTAGCTTTATTTACCAGGTATGCTTGCTTTTGCCAGGTATCTCTACATTTGCCAGCTGTGATAAAATAGTGTCTCTTTCGCATTGCAGGTCGGTAGTGGGCATTGCGGTTGGAGCAGGTCTGGAAACGGTCAGCATGTTGCAGGAATCGCCAGCAGTTGCAATTATGCAGGTATGATATTATACCTCCCTAAATGTAATATTCTTATTCGGCTTTTTCTTGAATTCTTTTATTTTTTGTTTTATTGTCCCAATGCATTGGTTTTACGATGCGTCGTCGGCAAAAGTAGGTAGGTACATGTTTAAGCATACCTTGGTGACGACGAAGATGCTGAGTGACGATTCAATGCAAAGTGTATGCAATGCAACTGTTATGAGCAGAACAATGGAGAACTATCATTGTTTGATAGTACTCCATCATCTGAAGAAACACAAGTTTTGGAAAAGAAAGAACAATTTTTCAGTTTTCTGACTGTTCCTGAATTTATGTTACATTGCTATTTGAACTGTTCCAGGCGCTAGCAGCCGGTACCCTTCTCTACGTGACTGTTAGCGAAGTGTTGCCTCGCGAGCGAGCGCGCTGGCATGAGCGCAAGCGCATCGCCGGCATTGTGCAGTTCTTCGCCGTCGGTGCTGGATTCGCTCTCATGGTCCTGACTACTAAATACCTTGGTAAGTTTTGTTTATGTATATTTTTAGTGAAGCACTGGCCTAAGAGTTGATGACTGAATTGAAACGTTTGATAAATTTTGACTAGCGACATCTATAAACTCTGCTAAGCAACTTAAAGTGTGTCTACTCGATCACAGGTGGCGCTTTTAAATGAACTTAGATGGTAGATATTCAATTTTAAAATCTGCAGGAACACGTCACCGTTTCTCTAATGTTGCTCGATGTCTATCAGTCTATGTAAAGCATGCATGAGGCGTTGGAGGGGTGCTCCATTGTAATGTTATTATTTCTTTTTTTGTTTCAGATTTTGATTGATCCTAGATTATAAGTAAAACATGAATAGATTATTCTATTCCAATATTTTTTATATCCAACTAAGTATAATTTTGTGACTGTAACTTTCATGTTTATGAATATTGTATTTTGATGACATACTCACCAATGATAAATTGGGTTAATGCGTGGTAAATAATAATAAACAATTCTAAGCTATTTCAGTTTTTTATTTTATTTAGTTTTGTTTTGATGTCAACATTTTTATTAATATAACGATACAGCTACATAATATTGTGATGACGACACTTAATAAGTTGTTAACATTAAATTTAGGGAAAAGGGATTTTATAGTACGAAAAGTCAGAAATTTGATGATACTCTACATTGCGATATAAAACTATTAAAAACCTCTTTAATTATTAATATTGCTACAAATTTTTGGTGACCATACTTTTTATCTACTATGAATTGAAACAGATTTTTTACAATAAAAATTTTAGTGCTAGTAACAATACGAAAAGATTTTTTGTAACTATTCGTTTTACAATGATTGTTTTAATTCGGTTATTATTTATAGATATTGATGGCACTATTCAGGTTTTAGCGACATCTATGTCTGATACGAAACTATTATTTACGCTACTCGACAACAGATGGCGCTAGTAGATTGTTTATATAAAAATAATGTTTTATTACACATCTAAATGCACAATAATTATAATCTCAGTCGACAATACTATTGCATTATTTTATTTACACCAAACATAATATTATATGGAAGTGATTTCTACATACAAACTAACATCCATACTGTATTTCGGAATACCTCGTATTTTTAACAGTATAAATAGTGTAATTAAACTTAAAATAGCTATGTTTAAATACAATAAAAGTATTACAAAATAGAAAATAATACAGATCTTTGACTCGACGCACTTATAGCTAAGAAGTAAGTACTGTTATAAAATAACAAAAACTACAAGTTACGATGTTAACTTTGAATAAATACTTTCATAACATTTATTGTATTGTGGGAAGAGAGCATTTTTACAATCAGTGGAACGACTTCGAAGCAGCGATTTTGTCGTCATATGATAAAATATTATTATTAACTAGCTGTGTCCGCGACTTCGACCGCGTGAAAATTAATAATATTAGGATTTTTCTAAAATAGAAGTAGCCCAAGTTACTCATTATTACATCAGCTATCTGCCAGTGAAAGTCCCGTAAAAATCGGTCTAGCCGTTCCAGATATTAGCCGGAACAGACAGATCGCAAGACAGACAAAAATTAAAAAAATAAAATTGGTATATGGACCGTCTATACATTCATATGCAAGTAGTAAAAAGCAGTTATTTTAATATTACAAACAGACACTTCAATTTTATTTATTTGTATAGATGTATAGATATGACTATTTCATAATAATTAATGGTAGTAAGGATAAAATGAAATAGTGATTCAGACTATCGGTGTCCGAAAATAGCGGTAAAACAATAACTATTATAAACAGTCGCCTACTTAGGTACCTATTAACTACTCGTTTTTCTAAGTCTAGACGGAAGAAAATAATTATGATGTTATCTAAGTTTTAAATTAAAATTTATAATCATTCTTCACACAATTTCTTTTAAAATGAAAAGGTTCTCGAATCAGGAAAAAACTCAAATATTTGTTACAATTTTTTGTTGTTAGTGCCTTTTATTTGGAATTGCAGCCACTTTTATTAGATTTTTAAGGTTTCGTGTAGGTTACTTTTAGTTTTATATTTAAATTAATTTAATTATTACTATTTTCATAGGACACTTTTGCTAGAAGTGGGCACTTGACTCTGTGAATGAATGATTAACTAAATAAAGAAATACTAGTAATTTATCGTGTTTACTGAGTTTTAAATTGTATTTCGTTTAATTAACATATGACGACAAAATTCACAACTCCAGGACCTCATTACTTAGAAGTATGAAATCACAGACTGTTACTGATCCTAGCTTTCAATTAATTGATACTTAAACTTAGAGTTTACACTTAAACCGACCTCGAAATGTTCTAGTGGCTAAACACGGTAACTATTTTATACAATTTTTAAGGTTTTTTACTATTTTAAAGACACATTATTGACTTAATGTTAGGTAGGTACAGAAGGATTTAAAAAACCCTCGTTTGACGTGAAATAGGATTTTTAATGGTAGCAAAAATGAAATATTGTGTAAAGATCACAACAAAAATGTAAAGGGCACGAAAGGTCGACGTTATATTTAGCAAAAAACTTGCAAGCTTGTTTTCGTCAATAAAAGCATTTAGTCAAATATTGATATACCCACGTAAGGCACTTTTAAATCTCATATATAAATGTCAATACTAGTCACCCAACAATCAATACCTCCACAATTGAGTCAAATTAAAACACGAACAAAATAGGGAGATGAAGCTCATAGCTAGACGCACGTGCCGATGCACCCGAGCTTTCCTGGCGATGAGAGACACACGTCATTCCTACCTGTTTTATCGCCAGCAACCACATCAAAGCATTCCTGACTAAACTTAGCAATTTACAATACACACTAACAAGGCACCGATGGAGACTAACGGACTACAAAATCAAGCGTAATTAAATATAACTTTAATAAATATTGATACACCGATGTACCGGTAACATACTTGAAACGCCGCATCGACGACATCGGCGGCGCTCCGACGGGCAGAGCATCGAAAATAACGTAATACTAGACGAGTTGGTTCAATGTCCACTGGGAGTACACTACACGACCGAGGATCAGGTCTCTTCGTCTTCTATGATACGCCTGTTCCGCTTCCGCTGCTTGTGTCGCCGGCGCACCTGCTTAGTCGGTTTTATTTGGCACTCGCACCCCGCTCGCACTCTCACATAGTCCATGGACCACCCGCCGGAACCGGGCACGGAGAACTGTCCTTCAGTCCGCAACTCAGGAGTCTCAGTGGCAGAAGGCACGTGCCGCACTAGCGCGTACGAATACGAATATTTTTGGATACACCGCGATTCGTTGTAGAGCCTCGCGTCGACGAATCGACAGGGCTGGTCGACGACTTCGGGCAAGCATGACACCTCGTATAGAATCTGCTGGTTTTCCCCGTCCTCGTACAGCTCCACGTACAGGCCTTTGGGCGTCCGGCCGCCCTTCATGGTGACCATCTCGAGGACGGAAGGGCAGCACTGGACGCCCTCGCGGTTGCCTCCCTCCTGACGGAGGATTGTCTGCATCTCCCGCCAGTGGGAGCGCTTCCACGACGCAGCTGAGTCCAGCTCCTCGTCTCTCCTGCAATATAATTAAAGTTTGGCTTTTATGATGGTTCATAACCTGAACAAAGATCAACTCTTCTGAAAAGAGACAGTGACAATAAAAAAATGGAATCTCTTCTTCAAAAAATCAAACTCTAACCAATAGATGTACAGTACTTATACAGCCAGTAGATAAACTTTAAAGCGTAATCTGTTTAGTAGAATATCACCAGTGCATCTTCCTTCATTTTGCCTTAAAATCCCTGAGATTTAAGAAGGAGTATCAAGCAATCCTAGTTTTGGTTGTCTAATTTTTAGGCATGTAATTTAGATAGTTGTTAAACGTACGAACTTGACGCTAGGATTTCTTCTTCATGGTCGTTTACTAAACTAATGAAGGGCGTGCCTAACGTGTGGATTAACGAATCAATTTTTGCACTTAACTCTTCTGCTCTCATGGCATCAGGTATTGGTAGACCAGTGAGGGTTTTTATTTGGTCCATTAATCGCGTGGGTGATCAACCGCGAGGTCTTTTACCGTCGAACTTACCCACCACGCTTGGATAAGCAGTACTAATTACTAGGCAGTGCCACGGCGAGTACTTACATTACGCGGTGCGAGTAGTGAGGCAGCGGCGTGCGGCGCACGCGGCTCACGTTACCAATCACGTCGCCCGCGTCCGCCACTGCACCACACAGCACCTGCAACCAACCATATTAAGGCCCTTAGTCTTGTCAAAAGGGTACTTTCTTAACACGTTAACTGCTGAAAACCCACAATTACACAGTTAGATAGATAAACTCTTTATTGAAACACCACAGAACAAAGAAAACTTAAAAACTAGAACAAAACAAATTTTACAATTAGTGTTACAATGGGCGGTCTATGGGTTACGGCAAGCGAAAACACGCTTGGTGTGCAAACCCGCACCGATGTATTGACAATTTTGTCACAACTGTTGTGTGGGCCCGCACAGCTGAATGAGTTTAGTTACATCGCATCGCTAGTAAATAGTAGGTAAACAGTAAAAATCAGATAAATTTTTATTCGAATTTATCAATTCAAGTATACAACATTTGGATTGATGCTTTTTTTTTTAAATTGTTTTAAAAAAAACTTTTTAAAAGGATGCTATTTTTAGTAATGGTCCATCTTCTACCAAACGGCTTCGTATTTACCCCTTGATTCATAAAAAAATATCGAGCGCCACTTAGTACTGCGCAGTAAAAAATTGTTACGAATTATGGGGTTTATAAATATTGTTCGTACAGGTATGCTCGGTTGACTTGGGATCATATTTATTTTAATCAATTGGAGGAAAATAATTGGAGATGGCCTATTTCGCTAATATCACGGATAGCTCGAGTGTTAGTGATAGTAAGTAGTCAACAAAGCATCAACAAACACTTGATTACATTTTAATCTTCCATTGGAATTCCTTCACTGTCATTATGTTGATGCTACGAACTGATTAGATAATGGCTATGAAAAGATTACAGAACTAACTGTGTCCGAGTTCAATCTTGGACGAAATGTGTAACAGTTTATTCCAGGACCCAAATTTCTTGTGAAAACTTATATTTTGTTGAAAATTAGTTTGGTTGCAACGGCGCTGAGTAACAACAAACACACAAATAACGTATCGCGGTGACATTAAAAAAGCATCACGATCATAAACATAGATCCTAATAGGATCCTCATAGGATTCCCTGAATCTAAAGTTTCAGAAACTACGAGGACTATTGTCTGACCAAAACCCAGACTAAGAGCGAATACGTGGAAGAGCACTGTTTCCAGCGAAGTTACTGGGCATATGACTCATTGTGAGATTATATTATAGTCTTGAATTTCTTACTGCCTGCACCATAGCTGTATCTGTAAATCCCTGAAATCCCTAGGCGAAGTTCGACCCTGTTGATCAAAATACCACATTTGAGATATTATTGCCTCAAGATGCAGTATTGTTAAGATTATTTGACATTACTCTTTAAGTAACGGATGAATTTCAGATACTTGTATCAAATGTTGCGAAATCAGCTCGACTTTCCAGCACCAACGACTCTACATAATTAGTTTTGCATATCGTTTTGAGACCTTTGAACCGTTTGGTTATGAAAACAAGGTTCAAATCTGGGGTTGTTCTATTTTAGGATCTGGAGAATCAATTTGGTGGCGAGCTGACAAATAGACAAAACATTCACTATGAGTTATTCGCGTCCCTAATGTTGAAAGTACTAGGGAGACTCGAAAATATCTCGAAGACGATTTGCTTAAATGTAATTTAAAAATATTGAACCCTAAATAATTGGCTATGTTTTGATATCGACGCTAGAAAGCGTAAACGCTGTAACCTTTTGACCGACCCGAAAATACTTTTTTTACATATTTGGAAACAAACTCTGTAACCCACATTTCAACGTCCCCTAGGAACTTTAGGATATAACCAAGGTAGCAGTATTGTAGCTTTGTATGAAACACACCAAATATCCAAAATTTACGTTTTTAGGTCGAGTAGATATTGAGTTATGATTTTTTTTCAACAAAGAAAAAGTTTTTTGGCTCTGGTGAACAATTTTGCGTTTCAAGGTTACAGCGTTTACGCTTTCTAGCGTCGATATAATTCTTGGAGTACTTTGGAGTACTGGAGTACTTGTAGCTTTATATTATTTTGTTTTTGTTTTTGGTGGCAAACATTTAGCCTTAGGGAAAGCGATCACTGTCGCTTGGGGTGGTGGTTGTGGGCAAAAGCAATTTTAGATGCGTTGCATACCTACAACGTTGCGTTGTTCATTCAACTCATTTTACCCTTCCCCTCGAAGAAGATTTACTTCAAAAATGTGACCAAAGGTTGGGCCCGCCAGTAAATCACTGGTGAAATGTTGTGACACGAATCGATCACGTCACCATCAGGAGGCCTACCATGACGTCTTATAGCGATTCAGTTTAGGACCTAAACTGAACTGCGTCGCATAATCGTACCATGACGTCTTATTAGCGACTCAGTTTAGGTTTCCGCCATTTTGAACCTAAACTGGATCGCAAGTCATGATTTCGTTCATTCTTTTCGTACCATGAGCTATATTTAAAACCTATTTGAACCTATACTGATCCTATTAGCTGTCAAAATTAGCGTCTCAATAAAAGTTAATATTTTCACAACCAAAGTTGAGCCTTTTTGGTTATATATCTTAATAGCGGCGGCCCCGCGGTTTCACCCGCGTAGTTCCTCTTCCAGTGGGAATACGGGTATAAAATATAGCCTTTATTACTCGCTCATAATGTAGTTTTCCATTAGATAAATAATTTTAAAAATCGGTGCAGTGGTTTAGCCGAAACCTTATATACAAACTTTCTTCCCCTATTGCTATTTTACCTTGTGAATAATTTTTTTACAAAATTTGAATGACACTTTTATTTATATCTAATCAAAAGCACAAATATAAGTTTCCAGCTTCTAGCTTAAAATATGAAGAAACTTCCATACTAACTTTCATCCCCTATTTCAACACTTTACAACCCTTTTCTCGCATTAAAAAGTAGCTTATGTCCTTTCTCAGGCTCTAGAGTCTAGGCTGTACCAAATTTTATTTAAATCAGTTCAGTAGTTTTGGCGTGAAAGCGTAGCAGACAGACAAAACGACCGACAGTTACTTTCGCATTTATAATATAAGTAGGGAAGTTGGGATTATTTTGATTTCAGTGTAAAAATCATAATAATTAAGTGTGTGTATTTGTGTATGCACTGTCGCCTTGGGAGTTTAAACTTAGGGCTACCGATTCCCACAGCCGGCGAGAGTATTCCCTGGCTTGCGTGATTTTATTATAGTACGTTGCAATCTCGTTGTGCCTATTTATGAAATCCCAAAGGTGTTTAAGTTGCTCGTAGCTTACTCGTTGACGAGAAGTTTCACTGTATAATATAAAGAAAACCACTTAAAATAGCCGCTAACACTTGAGACGTAAGCTTGGGAATTTTGGAGTATAGATTCATGCGTATAAGTACCTACTTAAGAAATAAGGTTTTTATATAATATGAAAAATATTAGTCAGAATTACTGACGCCATTGTAGTGAATTTATAAACCACATAAAAAGAAATCGAAAATAGTATTTTATAAAAATCAGCACAAAAGCGCGCGTATTTTCAATATACGAACTCTTTCGTGCTGTATTTTCTAATTAGAGTCGAAGAACATTCATCCGTCCGTCACTCATTAATCAAATGTCAAATGTCGAAAATATAAAAGGAACGTTCTAAAAAAATATCAATTCTAGGACCACAATATTATACTCGTAATTTAATTTAAAAATGATCTTAAATTAATAATAAATCAATAAACATTATTGATACATACATCTAAATACTTAATTAAATTACTTAGGTGTTGTGTCTTCACACAAATGACAAAATATGCAACATGAAAATAAGCGTAATTTTCCGAAACATTTTTTGATTTATTTCTGAACGCAACCAAAAGAAAGAAACACGGCTAAACGAAGTTAGCAAAGGATGTTGATATAGTGTTTTCTCTTTCCAACAGAGTGACGTCATAGTAGACGTGAGAAACTATCGTTCAATTCTTTCATTCATTCTTATTGTTAACGATCCAATAACGATTTTGTTTAGGTGTAGGTCATGGTACGAAATTATGCGGTGCAGTTTAGGAACCTAAGTTGAACTGAGCCTAAACTGAGCCGCTAACTAATAGGTGAGAGTAGGCCCCCTGATCGGCCCACATCTATCAATCTATGGTTACTTCATTACGCTTCTAAATGTGGACTGTTAATATAACTGTCTCGAAAGGGAAGCGTTCTGTCATGGTTCTTGATCATTAACACTGCTGTTAGTAGGTTATCCATACTAATATTATAAATTCATAGTAGCTCTGTTTGTTTGTTTGTTACCTTTTCACGGTGGAAGGGATCGCAATGAAATTTAGCAAGGAGATAGATTATATCCTGGGGATTATATGGATGGGATTATATTACACTTATGATCCTATTTTTTTTTTAAGGACTTTGTCGCTAAGCCACCACATTGTCCTGTAGAATAGGGTACTTTTTAATGAGATAAACTGTAATCCACGCCGACAGGCGAAATCTAGCAGATAAATAAACTCTATTGACACATTAATGCATTGGCTTGAATGTGTGCTTAAGTTCTAATAAGCTTTTCTATACAAAAATGAGAATTGAGACTTATAGCGGTTGGTTTCGCTATTTCGGTGCGTATCTATATGAGTTTCGTAGATATATAGAAAATAAAATAAGCACAGGTAAATGCGTGGGGCGATGCTAGACCGCCATAAACACATAGATGAAGAATGTATGAGAATCAGGCTTTAGATCACGAGTTCTACCTAAAAATAAACCTTTATTTTCTATTTTTAAATTTAAACGAACCATCTTGAAAATATAAATAATTTTAGTAATAGACCGTATAGGAAATAAATTAAAGAGATACAAGAAACTGTTGAAGTAATAGCGAAATTAAATGGTACACGACTTATATTAAAACTATAGCTTTGGAAACAACCGTTGAACATATTAACTTAAATTTAAGGAAATTGAATTCGTATCGCTATTCATATAAATGTTAACTAAGGTGCGTACACACCTTTATTAAATACTGACTGTTACCCGCGACTTCGTTCATAGTTATCTTTGTTTAGTATGTCAATATTAGAAAACAGTTTCCTATCACAAGACCTGAGCCGGTGCGTCGCCAAAAACGGAAACTTTAGCATCGATTTTTATTGATTACATTTAAATATTTACTTATTTTACATGGTGCAAAATCAAATAGAGACACAGACATAAACTATCAAAAAAGGTTTTATCAAGAATATTCAGTAACTTAGATCTTTTATTCACAGTAATTTCGCTGGAAACAGTGCCCTTCATTACCGTTTTTAGAACTTTTGTCTTATATAGAACTTAACGCGAGTAAAACCGCAAAGCTCAGGTGTATCATCAACGTACAGACTTATGACCTGTTCAACTTTATTATACGTATAGATAGCTACATAGTACCGACCTTTCAGCAGTTAACCCACATTGCAAATATCTCAATTTGGTTTAAATTTAATTATAAGCTTAACTTTATTGACACGTTTGGTTGAACATTCCGCATTCGTAGTTGTGAATGTCTTGTTAAATATTATTTCTCTAGTGTTTTTGCTCCGAGGTGAAGCTAGATATAGGAGGCAAGCAGTAGTGTGCAATCATTAATGTGTTCCGGTGCATAGCGGGTCAGTTATTGGAGTAAAATTAATATAGTTCTTACAAATAGCTTCGGAGTTCAATTCGTTTTCCTATAATGACATGTCAAATGTAATTATTTGTACTAAAACACGACTTCAATCTATATATATATAAATTTCATGTTGGTTTGTGTATGCTTCAAAAAGTCAAAAAGTTCTCCACCTATCGAGCTGAAATTTTAGCATGATATATTGTCCGCATCAAGGATTGTTTTTATCTATTTTTTCATCAGTGACATATCAGCGAATGTGCGAATGTGCCACAGCGAAGCGTGACCGGGTACAGCTAGTGTATTGATAAAAATAAAATTGATGGATTAATTTCATAAAATTTTCATGGGACTAAACCAGCTGTCCAAAGACTTTTTTTTTTCATAGACCATTTTCAACTTCCGCTGGTTCCGGTGGATCCCTGCAGCTACATTTCTACCATATTCCTATTCATTTCCTACCATATATTATTTTTTGTCTCGCCAACTTAGACCCCCGTCGAGCCTCCCATGGACCCCTGGCGGTCCACCTGGACCACTTTGGGAACTAAGGGACTAAACTGAAACTAATCAGACTAATGTTTGCAATTTAGACCTTATTAAGTAAAGTAAAATTAAAGTGCAGCTCTGCGCACATTTTGCAATGCAATGGTCTGGGTGGCACTGCAACTGTTCTGCAGTAGCGGATACCATCAGACAAACGACCTATTTGTACATTTACTCGGTTATTACCTATTTCTGCGGCTATAATTAATAGTAAGTTAAACGTGTGGTTAGTTAGTGTTTATTGGTTATTGACTACGCAAGATTTCGATTACTTTGACCCACTTTGACTGCATCTTTGCAGTCTAGTATGTATATTATCTATATAATATAGTTTTAAGAAAGTGGACAGTTTCTGCGTTTTCTTTAGTATTACTTTTTTGCATCTAGTAGAATTTATTTTGAGTATATCTTCTATTTATATATTTTGTTTAAGTCTTACTTTCTACTAATATTATAAATGCGAAAGTTTGTGAGAATGGATGGATGGATGTTTGTTCCTCTTTCACGCAAAAAATACTGAACGGATTCGAATGAAATTTGGAACACAGATAGTTTATAACCAAGATTGTGTAATAGGGCACTAGTAAATAAAAGTAAACAATAACCAGTAATAATAATCAACCAGCTAGTAAATAATAACCAATGTTTGTCCTCCATGTGCTCCTCCTAAAGCAATGATCCGAGTGTGAGGTAACTTTAGTAGGGTCTTTTATTGAGGAGCTCCACGAAGGCCTTTTAACATGAAGTTTCCTGTATTTTATAACTTAAAATCTGACTAAAAATTGTATTAGGAAACATCCAAGTAAACATTTAAATCTAATGAATAAGAACTGTTCGTAATATTTCTGTTTTTGGCGACGCACCGGTTTAAGCCGTATGATAGGAAACTGTTTTCTAATATCGACATACTAAACAAAGATAGAGATTAAAATTTTTGTACCCATTTGGAAGGTACCTTGTGTTTTCTATTTAGGAACAAATAAAATATTTATTAAATCTTATATTTTATTATAAACTAGCTGTGCCCTGCCACGCTTCGCTGTGGAACATTCGCACATTCGCTGATATATCACAGATGAAAAAAATAGATAAAAACAATCCTTGATGCAGATTATATATCATGCTAAAATTTCAGCTCGATCGGTGCAGTACTTTTTGAGTTTTTGAAGCGTACACAAACCAACATAACATTTATATATATATATAGATTACATCACATATCTCAATCAAGTATCAGGTCAAATTTAATACTAATAAATCATGAATATTATATTAGCTATCAATAAATTTATATTACTAAGATGGCCAACATAACTAATAATATTTCTTTAAAGACAGGTTCATAAGCGCCCATTACAAAAAATATTTTTTGATTTTTTTTATGAATATAACAATAAAACAAATAGTTATGAGATTTGTCTCATTTGTTTGACATGTTTATTAGTTTTGTGGTCCGGTGTTGATTTCTCAGAAATCAATAATTTATAATAGTAATGCGATTGAATATTTTTGATAAGTAGCAGAGTAGTCTTTAAGGCTTTGTAATACGGAATTTAATTATAATAAATGACAAAGATATGTTTATTATAGATTTAAAAGCGGTGGTAGCCTAGTGAGAGAACGTCTGCCTTCCAAGGAGAAGGTCGTGAGTTCAAATCTCAGTGCGGGCACCTACCAATGTGTTTCTTGTAAAAACACAGTACGTAATTATCACTCGCTTTTCGGTGAAGGAAAACATCGTGAGGAAACCCACATACCTACCCGAGAATAATTTCAGAGATCCAGACCGGGCCCCCGTGGTCCCCCTTCACGGAAGTGAGGAGAGACCCGTGCTCAGCAGTGGACGACATGGTTTGATGATTATGATGATGATTGTTTCTTTAGTAATTAGCGGAAGGTTGGATTTCTTAATTTATTGATTATTTTTTAATTTATTGATCAGAGCAGATTGGAATCCCGTCAGCTGTCGTCGTAAATATGGAGATACGTCGACATGATCGTCAGAATGTTGGCTTATGACTCGGGGCTAGAGATGCGACCTATTGGGTTTTATCCGGAAATAATCGCATATCAGAAAGCTTCACTGATATGTAGCATAATTTTAATAACCTGTACTTTTTATGTTATATTTTCTTATTAGCTACGCCCTCGGTTTTACTCGCGTTGAATTTTCAAGTAAGCTCCAAAGCTGACAGCTGAGCTCTAGAAAAAAAACGACTACGATTTGAGATCAATAATTAAATATCTCGATCACGATAGTAACACAGTCTAACAAATAACTCTTTATAGTAGCATGGAATACGCACACAGACAGTTTAATAAAAATGCCGGAAGTGCCGGATATTGAATAGTGGCCGGCCAACGGCGCGTCTCTACTCAAGACCCAAAGAACATAGTGGCACATATCGAGCTGTATTAACTGTGAAACCCATGTAATTCGATGCAAAGGCGATTAGTTTACAATTCTACTTTAACATATTATATTATATTGACCATTAGAAATTCTTCGAGTGACGGAACGGAACTGTGGCTGAATGGCATTTATTGGTACAGCGTGAAATTTTAATTTATTTGATTATGTTATGTTGAACTTGTCGGTATTTTGTTGAATTTGGTTGATTCTTATTATTTTGAGTTGTTTATGTGGCTGTGCGCTGATAGGTTAGTAGACCATCCGCCTTCTTAGGAAAGGGTCGTGAGTTCAAATCACAGTGCCGGCACGTACCAATGTATTTCTTGTAATAACATATGTCCGCAATTATCACTCGCTTTAAGCCTACCCGAAAATTATTATGGAGGTAGGTATGTTATCCACCAATCCAGACATGGCCCCCGTGGTGGATTAAAACCTAATCCTCCTCACCAGAGAGGAGACCCGTGGTCAGCAGTAGGCCGACATGGGCTGATGATGATGCTGTAACTGTGCTCCGAGTAACTAAGTGCTGTAACCTATACTGTGATTATACAGGCTGGGTAGGCCCGACATTTTTAAAATGAATACAGGAATCGATTTATTTAGAATGCCACAGTGACGCATTTGATCGATTTTTGGTGCAAAATATTTCTAATGAATGTTGTTATTTTTAAAATTATCAATAAATTAATGTGTCCAAAGTTGCTTTAGTTTCCTGATGTCATTTGTTTTTAATAGCTTTTGACGTTTTATATAAATACCTAAACCGGAGCATAATTATAGATATAAATATGGTCATTAAATCTTCATTACATGATTGACAACAATATTTTTAAGTTTTGGCATATATTATTTGTTTTTTGACGTGACGACGTATAATAAATCGTCGTACGCCGGCTGCATGCACGAAAAAGTTGACACATTGTCCCATAACGCTCATTGTTCCGTTACGCTCATTGTACGCTTGCGCCGCTTCTATCTCTCTTCTCTTCTTGACAGGTTAATTATTCTTGCATTTTAAAAATCTTATTACTAGGATAATTTCAAGTATTTATTCTTTTATTATTAAAAAATGATTCAATTTTATTCCTAACAGTATGCAATCATTTCATCAATGTTTTGTTATGACGTTGTCACGTTAAAATATCGTCCGTAAACCAACTTACATCATCATCAACCCATAACGTCCCACTGCGTGATTCATGAGGAGGGTAAGACCATAATCCACCACGGGGGCCCAGTCCGGATTGGTGGATAACATACCTACCTCCGAAATAATTCTCGGGTAGGTATGTGGGTTTTCTCACGATACCATACGATACGAACCAACTTACAGACAACCAATTTCTTTTATAAGATAGAGTAGCAAACTAGCTTTTGGCCTGTCTGTTGGTAAACACTAAACACCCTTCTGTTTTGAAGAGCCCTATATTGAAATACTCCGGAAAAACCAATGGTGGTAGCTTATGGTGGTTGGAATTCCCAAGTATTTTTCCATTAAAGCAATCGATGAAAAGAATTTAATCTTCCCACTTCCATAAGCTCCGTTGCAGTGTGTAGTAAAGATAAAAATTAATCCTAGCAATCAAAATGATAATAACAAAGATTTACAAATCGGAGATATGGTCACGTAATATATACTTTACCAAAATATATCTATGTATTGTATATAAATAAAAATAAAAGGCTAATCATATGTTGCTAGGCGCAAACTCGAGAACGGCTGGACTGATTCTAATATTTTTTTTTAAATATTTGTTAGTATGAGGAAGTTTCTTATAAAGAGAAAAATTGGAATTGCCCGGAAAATTGTAAAGATAATAGAATAACTGAACGAAATTTTATCTAAGTATGTGATTTTTGTATGAAGTCACGGATTGTCATTTTTTTACTTTTGATTCTTTCGCTATCCTCAGTTGTTTATTTTGATGTGTGACATGGGATGATTCACGGGCGAAACCGCGGGACGCACCTAGTGAATTGATAAATTTGAAACGTAATAATTATACATTGTATTATAATTTTTTGTAGGTACAATATGTGTGAAAACACAACTGTCGTGTTTTTCACAACTACCCGCAAGTGCGGCAAAACACAACTGTTGTGTTTGTTGTATGGGAAAACTCTACGGAGTGTGCAGAGCCGCACCCGTGGCTAGGACAAGCAAAACGGCTCAGCAGTCAAAGTGTTAAAATTTCAGCATCCTAAATTAATTGCTTTTAGATGATGTCCTTACAAGGAAATTAGATTACCCAACAGAATATTTTATCATTATTGAGGAAACGGATCAAGCACTTATTTTTATTAACGTTTACTACGAGTTACCTATCAGCATTTATTTAGTCTGTGATATTTTGAACAATTTAGATAAGTTATAGCATACGACTTGGCTACTGCGTAGGTAAATGTACCTAACTTTATGTTTACAAGATGCAATAAAAATAGACCAAAAAAATAATAATTGAAAATTAATATATAATTAACACGTTCAGTGCTGAGAAAACAACTGTCGTATTTTTCATAACTTGCCGCGAGTGCGGGAAAACACAACTGTTGTGTTTGTTGTATGGGAAAACACTATGGAGTGTGCAGAGCCGCACCCGTGGCTAGACAAGAAAGTCGTCTCAGCAGCGACAGTGTTAATACAAAGAAATGATAAATAGAATTTAATGGCCGCTTTCTATAGACTTAAAAACGTACATAGAAATCAAAAGATTTGTGTGAAGCACAGGTATTTTTTACAGGTATTTTTATCGACCAATCCGGACCGGGCCCCCGTGGTTGGTTATGGCCTAACCCTTCTCACGAAAGTGAGGGGAGAGCCGTGCTCAGCAGGGCTATGCAGCACGGTGCGGATCAGCTCGAGTTCGTTTTCGTCATTAGTATTGAAATGACGAGTCCCGTGGCAATCAAACGTCAAAATGAAACGAACTTGAGCTGATCCGCACCGTGCTGCATAGCCCCGCAGCAGTGGGACGTTATGGGTTGATGAAGATGACAGGTATTTACTCTGAGTCTCTGTGTTCGTAGGACCACGGTCCTTGTACTTCCTGTTCAATAGATACAGGGAATTCTAGTGACGGGTCAGGATCTGTAATCGTGACGCGTTACTTATTTATCCACTTTTTATTTATAAACGAGACCGCTGAAAAAAATGTGAACGTACAAGATACGGTATATGGCTAAAATAAAAATATTGCTAGTAATAAAGATACTAAATATGCGACCATTCAATTCCATCGTATGACTTTTAAGGAATTCCGTGTTATGTCTATGATTGAGGTAATTCTTTTGGTTGATGACCGGCCGTATGTTAGGACCGTCCAGAGTACGACTTTGCTTTCTTCCTCATGAGGAAATGCAACGATAAACCGATTTATTGGGTATCGAATGTTACGGTGGAACTCCTAAACAAACACCGAGGAAGACTAATTATCGAAAATGCTGAGCAATTTCAAACTATGTTGTTTGTTGTAAAACTTTTAAAAATTGTTGTTATCTTATTGTTTTTGATTTATCGGCTATCGAATCTTGTCGTGGACCCGCAGGAACATGAGCACGTGTCATGAGGGAAAGGTAATTACCAAAATTGAAATTTAAAAGTGATCTTGTTTGATTGTTGTGTTATTTTCTTGTTGCATTGTTTTCAATCCTTGATTTAGTGCTACAAATCAAATTCTAGTTGAAAAAATGTTTAAGGTACTACGGTGTTGATTTCCAAACAAAAAAAACCTGCACGCCTCATCTCTTAGTTATTTTTCTATGACACATTGAGAGAAGATACCCACAGTAGTGTAGTAAATACACCACAGGGCATGACTTCTGAAACCGTGTCGGCTATGGCAAACCATTCAACGTGCTCCGTCCACCTTTGTCCAACATTCCAAAAACAGTTTGTTCAAGCCCTTATCTTCTCAAACAGGAAATCGATCCCGAAGTGTCCGCCCGAATGTACTACAAGTCTACAAGCCACGGTGTTTAGTCTAAAGCGAGGAATTCACTTACGGACCTGCCCGCGCGCATGCCTGCGGGCAAATCCGCCGGACCTCACTTCTGTAGTAGGTCTGTTCTATGACTGTTGAGTCACAGAAGACATATTATAGTATGTACTACACACAGAATGGTCACTCTTCAACCCATCCGAATGCAGTGTTCGGAATGTTGTTTATTATAGGACTGTCGCAGCGGTAAGGTGCGAGGTTCGGTGGGCATGCACGCGGGCAAGTCCGTACGTGAATACGCCGCCTTACGACCACAAATATTATTTTACCACGGACCCCTTTGATTTGGGGGCAAATATTGAGAGTAAACAGCGATCATCAATGAAAGGGCGATGAATCGGTGTTGCCTAGAATAATACACAATTTGAGACCCTTTGGACGTCTGTTTTTTATTTTTTTATTTTCTGCCATGGTCGTCCCACTGCAGGGCAAAGGCAAAATACGTCTGAGTATATAATAATATGTAGTCCTGTATATTATATTCTGTGTAAGATTTAGGTGGTTGTCATTTTAGTCGATATTTTGGTACTATAATTTTTTAAAGGTTTTAAGAGTAGGTATTATTGGTGGACGTTTGCTTAGGTTAAATTTTGACCCAGTTTTCGAAATTCCATGAAGTTGTAATTTTGCATGCTCTTGAAATGGATACGACAGTACATTATGATGGTGTCAGTTAGCTAGTCTGATGGTAGAGACTGAAGGTACACAACGGAACTCCTCAGCGTCTGACAGTAGATTGACGGTGTCCGTGACGTGATGAGTCGACTGCGAAAGGTGAGGTTACGGGTTCAGTGCAAATTTGATCAGAGTTTAGGCGTTTGTGAGACCATGGTCCTCATAGTTACTAATTCCCCAGACACAAAAAAAGAGTTTAAGTATGAAACGTGAATCATGTATTAAAAAAGGCTCGCCTTTACCACCCCGAATAACTCCACAAAAGTATTTATATTTCAGAATTTAAAATGCCTACTATTAAATCAATCACAATCATTAATCGCTAACGTTTCTCTAATCGATTTATGAGTAATGCTTATAATCGATATAATTATATTTTTAATACTAAAATGATATCATTCAGCGCTCTGCTTTGCCAACTTTTCTAAAACAATGATGTAATGCAGTGAACTAATTATTGGCACATCGTTATTTTAATTACCTTTGAGTGTTCACCTGAGATCTCCGGATTTTTATGTCGGAAGCTGTACATTGGTGAGATATGATGAGGCCATACAAATATAGATTCAAACCTTGTGATATAGTTGAGTCAGTTCTGGGTATTTCATCTAATTGAATAGAAGCGTCATCATCATCATCATCAACTCATATGTTTTTATTTTATTGAATTTTATTTATTGAATAGAAACGTCATCATCATCATACTCAACACTGTTGAGCACGGGCCTGACCTTATATTCGAAGTGAATTTTCAATAAAGAAATTCATGTTTCGAAAGAATTCTTTTAGAGCTTCACTAGTATAGTAAAATAATTAGGGAATTTTCATTCAATTTTATTACCCCCTCAGAATGTAAGCAATAAATTAAAAAAAAAACACTATCATCACGTAACTTTTTTAAACAATGACGAAGACAAAAACACCCTCAATTACTATATCGACGCTAGAAAGCGTAAACGCTGTACCCTTTGACCGACCGGAAAATACTTTTTTTACATATTTGGAAACAAACGCTGTAACCCACATTTCAACGTCCCCTAGGAACTTTAGGATATAACCAAGGTAGCAGTATTGTAGCTTTGTATGAAACACACCAAATATCCAAAATTTACGTTTTTAGGTCGAGTAGATATTGAGTTATGATTTTTTTCAACAAAAAAAAAGTTTTTTGGCTCTGGTGAACAATTTTGCGTTTTAAGGTTACAGCGTTTACGCTTTCTAGCGTCGATATAGTACTCATAGATACGAGATTGAGAGTATCTACATGGCTAAAATAAATATTTGAAATACCTGATTATGACACAGAAGTAACATAAGACCGAAGACAGAGCCCTGCATAACCAAGTCTGAAGTTAATCTTCCCGTGATCTCGCCTTAACCGACGACGTCGCCATATCGCGCCATAGTGTCCGCACCATAGATCACCATAAAGCTTACAAGCTTGTCTCTGGCATAAGCAGAGTCAATTTATATTGTCTCCAAGATTTTATAGTCTATCGCGAATAACTACCCACATAACAAACTAAAGAATGTTTACTTTGGAACTAAAAGATTAAAATTATTTGAACTTTAATCAGACTTCAAATTGATTTCGTGAAGCGTGAGGTTCGATTACCTCCAGGTGGTTTGGGTGAACCAGAGGTATTTGAGTCAGGATATTATATATGTGACGTCTATGTCTATGATTGTGACGCGTTTCTTTGAACTAAAAACCTGAGTTCAACTAGATTGACTACAAAAAAACGTAAGACTAGACAGGTCACTGGCATGACTTTGACACTGGCGATACACAAACTTTTTAGGCACATAGTCTTAATCTGGGAACATAAGCAGAACAAACCTCCTTAAAGGTAGAATATTTAGAAAAAATTGGTTGAGTTATGGAAAAAAGAAAGATTTTTAAAAGCTTTGTATGGGTTCTGTGATTTGCTTATCTGTTTTACTTCTAAAATATATACAGAACTAAACAGTATTCTCTTCACATATATCAAATATACTGCGGGACAAAATAGATGAGACCGAATGGCATTATACACTCGATTTTCCTGATTTAATGATCTTCTATTCTATTCTAAAATAAACTCTGTATTTCTTGTAAATAAACTTATTTTAGCTTTTCAAAGCACGTCGTTTCAAGTTTGCGTTGCTATGTATTAAAATTGATTTATACGACGTCGTCGCCAACTCTTCGGATTAGCGGGACCCTTTGTAAATCTTATTCAACTTTTGCTTGGTGGTTTTCCCACAGTGGTTTCAAGTTACTGGTGGGCCTTCGGGATAAAATAGCGGATGGACTTATCACAGGGCTGATTGAATCATTTCTCAATGTTCTGTGTTTATTTTTTAGTGCTGAAGACCAGTGTGCAAAATTAAAAATGTTTTACAGCGTTATTTATTGGTAGTGTGAATTGGCATAAGCTTGGAAAGTGGTAGTGAGAAACCAGTATGTTTTCAAATAGGTTTTTTGATGAAAGTGTTTGTTAACAAACAGCTTTTACAAAATACGTTTTTGTTACTACAAGTTTAATTAAATGTTCCCAAACTGACTAGAACTGCTGAGGAGTTCTGTCGTTTAACTTCCGTATCAACCATCAGGACAGTTCACTGTCACCATAATATTATACTGTGATCAGAACTTGACATGCATGCAAAATTTCAACTCAATTGAACAACGGAAGGGAGTTATTTACACCCTCTGAGACTCCATCAACCTATAGGCATGGATTCATGATTAAAAAAACTTAAAACAAATGTTAGACACCAAAAAAACAACATGAAAGGATTTAATATGATAAAAATACTGAATAAATTTTCATGAAATTAACATAAAACCCAAAAAAACATGAATCAAATTGCTTCAGAAGCCATCGTAGACTCGACTTAAATATATCATCATCATCAACCCATAACGTCCCACTGCTGGGCACGGGTCTCTCCTCACTTTCGTGAGGAGGGTTAGGCCATATTCCACCACGGGGGCCAAGACCGGATTGGTGGATAACATACCTACCTCCGAAATAATTCTCGGGTAAATATATAGGTCTGCTAATTAATCAAAAGAACCACCTCTTTTTAAAAGTCAGTTGAAAAGGTCATAGAACCAACAGTACCATAATCCATTTGACAGTTCATTAAAACCTCGAGGTCCAACATAAGAAGGATCAGTCGGCGAGGTAGCATCCCATCTCCGTGCATAATCAACCTCGGCGTATATTTGACGTGCGATTATACACGGGGCTCGAGCGGATGAAGTGGATCCCCTGGTTTATTCACTTTGCGAAGATTGACGGAGCAGTAAATAAATAAGAAAGAGAATACATCAGAGGATATTAGTATTATGATTATTTTTTTAATTGAATTTTTGTGAAACGATCCGATGATGAAGAAGACGACGAGTCACCAGATGTTAATTTATTCGAAAGTCCTTCTGCCGCTAATAGCAACAACCCTTGACTTTGACCACATTGACAACTGACGTCAACTTTGCCACCTCTGACTCTCACGCGCTCAATTTCGACCACAAACATAATAATAATACGTTAATATGAATAATACTATATTAAAAAAATCCACTAGTCCCAAAAAGCTAAATGGTTCATTCTTCGAAACGTCCCTTTCCTAAAATGTACTCTTCACAATAAACACGTGAACTAATCGATGTATTTTGTAATATTTTTTTATATAAATAGGATTTCGAAAAAAATATTATAGCATCTGTTTACTGGCACTATATTAAAAGATATTACGGTAGCGTGTTGGTTAAAAACGTATTTTTATTTCAGTTTTAGTAATGTAATGAGTCTAAGTTATAATAACTCTCCGTAATGTTAACAAGACGCACTTTCACAATCATAACAAGACCTTATTACCACTTATTACTATGTTAATGTATGTATCTTGATCTGCGGACCTCCTGCCAGCACAATCGCATTAACAAACAATAACTCTAATGGTCGTCTGCGCTGTCAAACGACAATATTAATCGGACTACAACAATGGCTTTCAATAATTATAAACATGAAATACCACGTGTAAACCAATAAATAAACGTAACGACAAGGGAAAAACAAGTTGACATCATATTTACATAACTATAAAGAGGATAATTGAATCTCAATAGATGAATTGCTGAGACGCAGATGACGGGGACTATTCTCATTTGTGCAGATAATGTCGTGTAGCGTACCAGACGTCTCTTGTCGACTTTATATCGCATGAGGATTCAATTTATCACTTATTTATTATTTCACTTTTTTTATTTTTTTACTGCTGCACTCAGATTATTATGCTGAAAAAAACACACTAGAAACATATTGGAGTACAATAAAGTATTTTCTATTCTATTCTAGTTTATAATTATATTAAACGATATAAATATTACTCATTACGTGTATCTCTTCAATAAAATGAAGCAGGCAGTGGTTAGATAACTTGGTTTTCATGCTAAAGTCAAAATTAGACCAAATGTCTGTCATAATAGTAATTATGTAGTACTGAGTACAAGAGAGAATTGCCTCCGTGGTAGAAGAGATTAATCGTGTGTTGAATATAATTTGCCGCTACCATTATCGATTATCTGTAAAATCGATATGCAAACGGGAATCGATAAATTTAGGACTGATCGGGTATTGTATGCGTTGTCATAACACAAGCGGCGTTACGACCTTCTGAGAAGTTCAGTGGCTTTTGATATTTACTATCGAAATTATTATTTTCTTTCAACGATGACTTAATTAAAATTATAGGTACCTATATGTTTAAAAAAAAAGAAAAAATAGGAATCTTCTATCTATCTATCTTATATATATAAAAATGTTATGTTGGTTTGTGTACGCTACAAAAACTCAAAAAGTTCTGCACCGATCGAGCTGAAATTTTAGCATGATATATAATCCGCATCAAGGATTGTTTTTATCTATTTTTTTCATCAGTGACATATCAGCGAATGTGCGAATGTGCCACAGCGAAGCGTGGCAGGGTACAGCTAGTATAATATAAACAAGAAAAAAAATTAAAAAGAAAAAAAAAAGTATACTTTAAACGTTTTGAAAACCGAAGGTGCAGGAATAGAATCACGTAGAACGGACCGTAACTGTCATAATGTCACAAGACGCCAAGAACCAATCTAGAATAATTCTAAGTAATTTTTATTTTGTAGTCCATCGTCCGATTCTTATTTCCGATTCCATACAATTCAAATGGATCTCGAGAAGTGTCGGTCAGTACCTCCATCCACTTCGCGCCTCACTTTAGATAGGCTAAAAGCAGTTACAGTATAAATTGATAAAACGAGTAGAAGTAGAGATTTATGCGGCCGAAGCGAAAAAGATTCAGTGTTTCGTTAATTTATTGAAGTAGTAAATTGAACTAAGATGGTAGGCATATTATCGTGATAGGTATAATAACATGATAAGTATATAAATCTTGCATTATAATCTTTAATGAATAATTTAAAATATAGATAGGTGGGTTTTTGTACCATCATATCATAATTCAAATTAGATGGTAGAAATCATGCCGATATTATGTATCAGAAATGTACCGGCTGTATTAGACCACCATGTTTGTAAAGTAAACTAGCTTTGTCGCGGTTTCACCTGTTTAATTTTTATTTTCCGCAGGAGTGCTAGATCGGTGTAATATTTTGCAGAACTGAATCTTAGTGATTCAGTTATTGTGTGATTCAGTCTCTAGAGATTAGGCACAACTAAAAAACTTATAACAAAAAAAGTTTTCTGTATTCTGTGATGTATTGTGATAGTTATATTTTTTTTTATTTTGTCTAAAATAAAATTAGGTACTTAATTAATTTTCGTTGCAAACGTTGCGGAAAACGGTTAGGTTTATTATTATTACCTGTTTTAATAAAATGTTGCCCGGAATTATTAAAATATTTACCTTATTAATGCTATCTTATTCTTAGACCTACTAATTATACTACCTTTTTAAGTAAAGATAATTTATGACACTAGCCCGGCATCAATTTGTTACAATAATTATTTCCTCAAATTCTTCCGAAAAGTTTTTGATTTATTTATTTTAGACTCTATTTTCTTACATTTTAGTGTCAAGCGTTATGTTTGTTTTCTATTTCCGTAGATAATTTCGATTTTATAGCGTGTTTATTGCCCATTAAGGGCCTTTCGGGCGATTCGATTTGTTAAAAACCCGCCGAACTTATCAATTTTAGTACAGCTTTGAGTGCTAATATACCATCTAAATATTTGTCTCGAGAAAGTAGCCGAGCCGGCTCGGATGTTTGGCATATTAGAAATAAGCTTTTTTTTATTTTTTGCCATTGAATTTGAAGTGGGTATTATAAAATTTTTCTTATCAATCATAATAATTATCAAAATATTTGCAAGTAAATACGATAAATAAAAGAGAAAATCGATAATTATTATTGATTGTGTTATCTTGATCATTATTTTGTATTGATGATTTGTTACTATTTTCCTGTCTGATCTGTTTCTGTCAGTAGTTTCTATTTCTAATAAGCTATTCACTTGTGGCTTAATATTTGCTTAGAACTCGAATCTTTAGGTCGTACTCATAGGTCCACAGCCCATTGTTGTCGACTTACGGACTACATAATAATATACTTCCAAGGAAATCCTATAATAAAAAAATAAAATAAAATAAAATAAAAAAAAATATAAAATAAAAAAATATAAAATATCGGCAGTTCCACATATCCCTACTGCTCTATCCCTAATATTATCAATCGCGACTTGTAACTTCCAGATTGTATTTACCGATATAACTTGATATTGCATATTATTACATGATATATTATGACGGCCTCCGTGGCGTGAGTGAGCGGTGAGCCAACAGCGAGGCCTGAGCCCGGGTTCGTTTCCCGCACAGGCCAAATATTTGTGTCACAACTATTTGCTGTGAGTCTGGGTGTTTGTAGGACCATGGTTCGAGTGGCGATTCTCTAGTTACAGAAAATCATCCTAGTTAGAGGTCAGGATCTACGTATGTGACAGTGACGCGATGCGCTAAAAAAAATAACTTTTTTTTTAATATAAAAAAGACAACTTTTTTTTTTATTTAGAAAAAAAACCTTTTTTTTTTTAATTTTGTCTGTCATAATCGTGTTTATGTTGCCAGCCGGGTCCACCTTTAACGCGTTCGTGACATTGGCACTGGAGAGCTAAATTGATTCTCTTGATAATCTTTTTCAGTTTGCACCAGTTATATCTAGCTCGCGAGTTGACTCCTCCCATCCCTTTAGTCAGTCACCTTTGATGTTTTCAAGATCAGCTGTTGTGGCGCAGCCTAACTTATTTCAGTTGAAGGAAGAATTTTCTTCAGTTGTGGCGTAGATCTTTTTCTTTACACTGTGGTTAAATTGATTTTTTTTAGCTTCTTGTTTCGAATTATCGTTAGCCAGTGTGTCCATCCGGTTAAACTATTTCCGCACATCCCTAGTGCCGATTCAATGACCTTAGGCATTGCGATCTATATTAAATAGTGGTATTTGTAAATGCTCTAGGTATTTCGAGAGTGCAAGGCGGCACGTTCCGTTAATGCTACCATTAGGCATGATTCGATAATATTGAGTGTAAGTACAGTCAGCTACACAAGTTGCTGAACTTGTCTAATTTTTATTTTTTCTTTTAGTGTCCTTCTGCTGGACAAAGTCCCCGGATTTCTTCGACCTCTCTCCACCTGGGGCTCGCTCCTTCCAATATTGTTCTAAAGAGTCAAGGTTGTCGCACCATCGCTTCTGAGGACCTCAACGTCTTCACCTAAGAAGCACTTACGTAAGCCAAATTATTTTTTAGTAGAATCAGTTTGTTTTTTCGTGTTTAGCGAATTTTGCCTTTGACTGTACCTTACCTAGTTAGCATTGACACGAATGTTTATATTTCTACAAGTGTATGAAAGTTATGGGAAGTGTTTGCACTTCCTCTATGCTATATAAATTATCTATATGATAAAAAGGAACGCACGAAATGTTTGTCAAGCTTTGATTGGATTAGTGGTACGCAAAAGAGCATCAAGTGTAGTGGTATGTGAAGTGGTGGTAGCCTAGTGGGAGAACGTCCGCCTTCTAATCAGAAGGTCGTGAGTTCAAATCCCAGTGCAGGCACGTACCAATGTGTTTCTGTAAAACATATGTACGTAATTATCACTCGCTTTTCGGTGAAGGAAAACATCGTGAGGAAACCCACATACCTACCCGAGAATTATTTCGGAGGTAGGTATGTGATCCACCAATCCGGATATGGCCCCCGTGGAGGATTATGGCCTAACCCTCCTCACGAAAGTGAGGAGAGACCCGTGCCCAGCAGTGGGACGTTATGGGTTGATGATGATGATGATGATGCAAAAGAGGTTAAGAGGGAGACTATCTGTCGAAGGCAGTGAATTTTCTTGGTTCAGGACCGAAAAGAATGGCGTATCCATGAGGAGGCCTATATCCTGCAGTGGGTTAATGTGGGTTAAAATATAGATCGTGGGATCTTTTTATTTCATAACCAACTAACTGCCTATTAGGTCTACACTTACTGATGTATTAAGGATGGCTGAATCCATAGATTTATATATATCTATATAAAAAAATACACTTTTTTTTAAATCTGTGCAGCATAGCATTTGTTTTTACTGCACTGGTCTTTTTGTGTTTCTTTTTCTGTTTTCCTCTCGTGTCTCTTTGATTTTTTAATATTTCTTACATACTTACTTTACATACATATGTATGTGTGTATGTGTGTGTATACTGTGTATGTTGTACTCTAGTTATGCAAAAGTAAGGCAACCCTAAGCCCAAAGTGAAGTTATTTTGGCCACCGTTAAAGTTTCGGTTAACTTCCGTGTTGCCATCGAGAAAGTAGGAAATAGTTTAATGTTTGCGTTAACCGAGCTCCACATTTTCGTAAGCATTACATTTCTCTCGATAGAAGCGCAGGCAAACAATTTATATTGGATTTATTTATATTTGCGTTACAAATGAGTAATATTGATTTAATTTTGTGAGACTTTTTGATTTTACGATCAATCTAAATAATTCTTGAAATTTTAGGAATAGACATCTATCTAGATAGATAGATAAACTCTTTATTAAAACACCACAGAACAAAGAAAAAAAGGAATAAAACGCTTTGAATAGAAAAATGTCTCAAATGGACATGATCTACACAAAAAGCTGTGCTATCATTTAATTCTACTAAACGAATTAGTCCTTTGATAAAACTTATCATTAAAAAAACCATATTTAATAAAGTTATTTTATTTATCATTGTTGTTATTAAATTATCATAAATATAACTTATATAATTTATTTCATACATAATTCAATATTTAAAAACAGGATTAACTTGCTATCTTCTCTTTCTATTAATGGAAAGTTCCTAACATCATATTTAAAAATCAATAGCTCATAAATAAAATAAATGATGTACCGTTTCATTCATGAATGCTATAACTGAGTAAAACCCTCGTTGACGTAGGAGAATATTAATGACAACATTAACCATAATAAGGACATATAAATTTACTAAGTAATATAGTAAAATAATAAATTAAAACCACTCACCAATTTAATTGCCATGAGCAAAAATAAATTTGTCCAAGGACTTGAATAAATCATACATAAAACTTGAGGTCAGCACCAAGTCCATTTGAAAATGCTATAACCCAAAATAACGTGACCACTTCATAGTTTTAATCAAACTGTCAACTTCATTAAAAAAAACTAAAATCAAAAAGTCAATATTGAAATTGAATTACGAACACGAACGCGCGCGTTTTTTGTCATAGAGTTGACTTCCACTTTTTTTCGTAGACGACTAGTGTTGGCTGCGCTCAGTGCCATACTGCTATGTTACTAGTTCGAACTGTCCCTCTATCGCTTTGCAGCGGTCTGTTACATTAGTCCGGAATGCCTTGGATTTCGCTCATCGGCTGTCGCGACGTTCAAAGATTGTCGATTACGCCGAAAATGCATCGCACGTTGATTCAGCGTTTTCCGTTGATAAGTGGCTGGCGCGCAAAGATATAAATTCTCGTAGTTGTAAAATACGCGTAGTCTGTTTTGGGTACGCTTATCTTGACTCCTTGAATGTTTTAATTGTTCGATAATTGATTTATAATTGAGATGTGACCTAAATGGTCTTTAAAGTCCGTTTAGCAGTTACTGAACGGAATTTATAAAAAATATTGTAACGTCAAATATTTTTTTGTTACTTAGTAGGATTATTTATTAATAAAAAATACCACTATACATTAGGATGTATAGTCAGAATAGGTCAGCGAGAAACTTTTGAATGAAAAAAAAAATCTTACAGTAATTTTATAATAATTATATATTTTTTATATTTTGGAATATTAGAAAATTGTTTAAATCATTGATTTCTGACAATACACCACAGATAAACATTATTTTTAGGATAACTCAGATGCATACTTAGAAAAAGGTTGCACAATGATTGAAAGAGGTTGTATTGTCATCAAAAAAGTATAGCTGGTGTCTTTAATAGTACCACACCAAGATGACAATAAGTCGCACGTAGACTGGTAAACGATGGAAGTCATTATTTTCTAATTTAAACCTAATTTAACTAACCTAGGCCAGATAAGGCATTACGTAGCAAACTGGCTACGTAGCACTATTATTTAATCTATGGTGTGGCTTCTTGATGAACACCTATCAAGCCAAAACATACCCCTTCCAAAGAGAGTGTCAAGAGTTCAAATCCCAGTGCCAATGTGTTTCTTGTAAAACAAATGTGCGGTGAAGGAAAACATCGCGAGTAAACCACTTACCCGAGAATTATTTAGGAGGTATATGATCCATTATTCTGAATCTGGGTACTGAGACAACGGTTCTAAGGTCTCATATGCCCAGTTATTTCACTGGAAACATTGCCCTTCAAAACGGAACACACCACTGCTTGGTAGTTAAATATCTGGAAAAGGTTGGTACTTCCCCGTGCGATCTCTTGCAGAAGAGGCCTACCAACATGTAGATACTATGATATTTTATAAAACGAAAAAGATTTTTGAATAAATAAATTACCCCCTATAATTTTACAAGTTAACATTAACTTTGTTAATTTAACAACCTTCTTATACATTTCCAAGACCCCCGCTGTTGAATAAATCAATTGTTCAATTGTTTTTTTTTTTGCCCATTTTAAATATCAAATGAGGCGTCAAAATGTTTCCAGAATTAACCAACTGTAGTTCAATAACAATAGCTTACTCTAAATACAATTTTATTGCTGATTTTAGAAGTCATTGTAACTAGTTTGACCTAAAACGAACCCGTTCACATTATTTAAGCCTTTAGTAGAGTGCTTTAGTTGAAAGGTTTTTTGAAGTAAAAATTCTTTACGCATACGCGTTACGAAAAATGTGACCGGGCAAGGCGAATGGAAGTTGAAAGGTAAATTAGGTTATAAAAAGTATCCTATTACTCAATTCTGGTTATAAACTATCTGTGTTCCAAATTTCATTCGAATCCATTCAGTAGTTTTTACGTGAAAGATGAACAAACATCCATCCATTCAAACAAAATTTCGCATTTACGTATAATATTAGTACGATTAACAAACGAAGGAACAGAAGTTTGAGAAAAAAAATACAGAAACAATTACGTCATATTTTCGATTTCCCGTAAAAACTAGCTTATTAAGATTCTATGTAATAAAGCACTTGCCTTTCTAGTTGAACGAAAGAGCTCTACTAAATACTAGCATAATGTAAACCGGCCTTTAGACAGTTTCGTGGAAGGAAGGTGTGATTAGGCCTGGTGATAAGGCCAATTGCCTCTAAGGATTATGTTTAGGTAGGTAAGTTTACAATGGCTTGGGTTGTTATTTACTAGCCCCTTTCTGCGACTTCGTTCGCAGTGGTATTATTTCATATCGGTATTAGAAGATTACACTAAAGCCCAGTGATCTTTGCCGGGGCGTCGTAACAAACTTTATTTTTTATCAATGGCGTAGTTTTTATTCCTTGTCTTTAGATGTACCTAACGTAAATTTATTCTAAACCGCCAAAATAGAAAAGCATATAACAAACAGTTCAGAAATTTTAATTTATGCGTAAATATATAGACAGACAGACAGACACCACTTAAAATCTTGAAATCTTGTTCAGTAGCTATTTAGAAGTCTCCTTGACCAAGCTTTTTACATAATATCTTCAATAAAAATACATATTTACTGATTTATAATCAGTAAGTATTGATTATTTGACAATTGGCAGTTCATAAAGCCTGGACCCTTAAAAAAAAAGATAAAAGACCCTTGTTAACTATGGTGTAATGAGACTGGAATTCCTGCTGTTAAGGATTATACAGTTTTGATTTTACGTAGACAAAAAAACTTGGATTGTCTATATTTATGTTCAGAAACTTTTTTGGCTACTGTACCTTATCAGAAGTAGAAATAAAATAAGTTACGGTAAAATTAGCAAGGGACAAGTCCCACTAGCGCGACTGGTCTATAATTAAAGCAGATCTATAAACATGCCATGTATATACTTGGAAGTACAGAGTATGCATGTTGTAATGTGTCGGTGTGTCTCGCGGCTTTACTCACGTTCACTATGATGATAAAATGTGGATGATGACGATAAAAATTATCCTATGTTTTAGTTCATGAACTGAAGTATCTTAATACCAAATTTCATCAGAATCCGTTCAGCTCTTTTAGTATAGATTGATAACAAACACACATGCAAAGTTTTGCACCTTAATGGTATTAGGGTAGGATCGAATATGGTCTCGGAACTTTTTGAGAGTACGAATATGAAAATCTAAAGTCAAGAGTAATTTCCTTTTCTGCTCCACACTGCACTGCGCTCGTTACTCTGAGACACAGATGCTCTAGTGCCTTTCAATCGGGAACATAGTAGTGTTTGCACACTACTGCTTGGCGGTTGAATATGTGGAAAAGTTGAAGTTCTTTTTACTTTTACTTTATCCACCATTGTATTTTTAAACCAAGGCCCACGACAGTGGTAAATTTTGAGCTGGTTCTCATTCTCATCAACTTTGAGAGTAAATTGGCCATGAAGAGACAGTGGCAAAGAAATCTTATCTTGATTCGCACGAACGAATAGCCATCAAGGATGCGTGTCCAATCGGAAGTTTCATAATACAAGCCATGAAAACTTCAATACATCCGGTCTTTGTTGCGAATGACGAAAGATAAAAATAGCACGCCATGATCATACGCATAAATCCTAAGCGCTAACTTAGATTCCGGAGTCTACAGACGCCGAAAGTACGAGAACCATAGTCCCACAAACACCCGGACCCAGAGCTAATTCCTGTACATAAAATATTTGCACTGTACGGGAATCAAACCCGCAACCTTGTTCAAAATACGAGGGTAAGTTTCGGGAGCTCTCTTGGAAAACAGAAAAAAATGCCGCTACCGGTGATAGTACAGCTGATGAGTTCTAGAGTTTTATGGACTTGAAACTTGAAGAACTAAGAAAAAAACATTCGTAATTCGTAATATTACTTCATAAAAAAATTACATTCACAACTCTGCGAAATCTGCGTCCCAGCACCTCTACCTGCAATCACCGCACCGGGACAAACAGCGGGACAGCCAATCAAATGCAATAGACAAACGGCCTTCATACTAGCAGGTTGTCTTTTGTTTTGGCCGCGTAGTATGTGTACTTGCACACACATTTGACCATGGCCACACAGAAGAAAAAAAAGAGTAGATACATACCGCGAGCAGAGTGGCCAGCGCACTTGCCATGCGCATAGTCGCAGCGCGGCGAGGGCGCGTGCGGCGCTAGGTGACGGAGGCGGCGGACGGACGGGCACGCGCGGGCCGCATCCGGCCGCCCTGCGAGCCTCTACCACCGTCGCGACACCATCGCACTCCTGAAGACAAAACATCACTGTTAGCTATTAACTTCAACAGAAGAGAGATCAGCTGTTAATCTCGTTGTGCTATTCTATAAAAATAAGAAGATTAATAAGGTCTTGACCCAACCTTAACCGTAGGGTGAGAACAGATCACAATCTGATACATTCGTTGTGAAAATTATGATTACCAGCAAGTTACAAGTGGACAGCTTTTTGGTAGTAGTGATTGGATTTCACATGACATGTTATTTAGGCCAATGCTTGCACTTAGATATCTTAAACAACAGACAATAAAATAAATAATCTAAGCGCGTTGCCTTATGTAAAAATAGGAACACTTAGAATACCCGAAGTTACTCGTACCGGATAGTTTACTAAGACATTCAAGTTTCTAAACATAGACAGAAAATAATAATTATTTCGAAGTTTGAACTTCGATCGTATTGTCAAAACGAAATTGTAACAAAGGAAGATCGGACATTACTAAATTTGGACATGACTTGACTTGACCCATTTCTGGACTTATCTCAATTTATCTCCAATGCTGCAAATCTCGTAACCATCGTTATCAATATTTCACGTAACTTTATACCACCGGCGGAATGTATTAACACCATAGCTCCTATTAACTGGAAGCCGGAGTGTGCTGTAAGTAGCTAGAGGTGTAATTTATCTGAGACCGCGGAGCCACCCAAGTGACCTCCAAGATTGTAAATGAGCGCCCATTACTATAACTTATACTCCACATGGTGCCTTACAATGAAGCTTGTCTTGATGACAAATTATAAATACCTAGTGGACAGAGCAATTTTGCTTTAAAGATTCGAGGCGTTTCTGCAAAGACTACCAATGGTTTTCATAAATGGTGTAAGTCTGACGTGTAATAATACACAGCTATGCATTTGCTAACATAGACTTGCTATGAAGATGGTTTTGATTCCTTTACTTTTTTCGATCAGATCAATCGAAAAGAACTGGGAATATATATTTCAATGACATCTTGTAATGACATATTTTATTCTATGTATATACGAAAAGCCACCGTCCGATGTCATTATTACTCCTCTCTGTGCATGGTTGTCTGGAATAGATCGCTCTGAGCGATAAGACCGCTCATTGTGACACTAATTGTAAAATTTGTTTTGTTCTAGTTTTTAAGTTTTCTTTGTTCTGTGGTCTATAAAGAGTTTATCTATCTTGTAAACCGACAGTTTTATATTACGGGAACTGTTTCCAGCGAAATTACGAGCATATGAGACTTTAGAGCCGATGTCTCAGAGTGACGAGCGCAGTGCAGTGCCGCGCAGGGTTATGCTATGCAAAGTTCTGGGTGGCACTGTTACTGTTATGGACAGGTGTAGCGCTTACCATCGGGTGAATGACTTACTCATCTCGTTTCTCACTCAAATGAAAAAATGTACACTGTCGAAATAAAAGTTATAGGCCTTCCAAGTTAAGGGGGAAGTCCGTAATAAAAGAAAGATGGCTGCCGACAGTCAAACTGCGCATGCTAAGCGAATTTGAAGCCCCGCCCACTGCTTTCTCTACCGAAATAAAATCCGCCAATAAGAACGCAGAATTTGTGACCCTTCGCATAAAATAATGCATATGTTAATTCTTTACAATTTGAAACTTAATTTACTGTGATTCCCTATCGCCTCAATAACTGTTTCTCACCAGTAGGGAGAAAAGAAAATAAAAATTGAGGAAAAAAGGTAGTAAAACTAAATAAATCTACTTCCCATTTGCATTGACCTCAAGTCAAGAGTGTAGTAATAACATAAACATATAAATCACAGGAATTTCGAGGGGGAAAATTTGGGATAAATCATATTTTTAACCGTAAATGACTATTTTGCAACAATTCTGACAATTTGTAACAATCTGACGTCATTCGACCAAAGGTCTTCAGATATTAATAGTGCCGACAGTCGACACATTCTTTTGTTAAGTTTATCTTTTATTTTTATCTATCGTGACGTCATGCGTCACCGGCGCCTCACACCCTCCGATTTGTATTGGCATCACATTTCGTGTAATTCGTATCTTTGTGATATTGCGCGGCGCCTTTACTTATCGTATACAAATATTTCTTTTATGAATCAACCGGAATTAAATAAAGCTCATGCAAATTATTGTACTATCATGAAATAAATCTTATATATATAAAAATGTTATGTTGGTTTGTGTACGCTTCAAAAACTCAAAAAGTTCTGCACCGATCGATCTGAAATTTTAGCATGATATATAATCCGCATCAAGGATTGTTTTTATCTATTTTTTTCATGAGTGACATATCAGCGAATGTGAATGTGCCACAGCGAAGCGTGGCAGGGCACAACTAGTCAATATATAAACGAATGAAAAAATGACAATAATATTGTTCGGAATTTCCTAAGAAGTAATGTAGAAACGTTTATTTTTCGCCAACAATGAACTGTGGACCTATGGGAACAAGCCAAATAAGCAAGATATCTGTTAAACATTGTGTAGTAAGCTTTATTTATAAGTGGCTGATGTATTGATGATATAGTTCTGGGTGGCACTGAAACTGTTATGGGCAGGCCGTAGCGCTTACCATCAGGTGAAGTTCTCGTCTCGTTACTCAGTCAAATAAAAAAAACATAGAAATATATTAAAGTCAAAGTTCTTAAGCGGTAAAAACTACAATTGACTATTTTTCTGTAAGTTTACCTATTGTAATTTTTCTGTGCTGTGTTAATTTTTTTGGTGTACAATAAAGAGTTTTTTATTCTATTCTATTCTATTGACTGGTAAAATCAGTCAAAAGCTTGACTAAATAAACGACTTTTCATCGTAGCTCTTGGTTAAAACGACTTCAGACTGAAATTTTCCGGTCAGCAGTATTATTTACTAATAAATACTTTATTAGTCAAAAGTAGATTTGAGCGGTTATGAGTTTGCCAACTGCATTGATTTAAATAAAATATTATGTAAAACTAGCTGTACCCCGCCACGCTTCGCTGTGGCACATTCGCACATTCGCTGATATGTCACTGATGAAAAAATAGATAAACACAATCCTTGATGCGGATTATATATCATGCTAAAATTTCAGCTCGATCGGTGCAGAACTTTTTGAGTTTTTGAAGCGTACACAAACCAACATAACATTTTTATATATATAGATATAGATGATATTGATTGCTTAGACAAAATACTGTACTTTCGTAGATTCTGTATATAATTATTATATTTACAAAGTATTTTGTTAGATTCATCTAGTTAAAATAATCAAGGGGCGAAAAGTGAGCTATAGAAAGCCACTTTGCTACGATGAATGTGAAAAGAAGAAAGACAAGATTGAGGAAACATGCGAGGTAATGAGTAAAAGACGCATTAATATTCTTTGTGTGAATGAGACCGGACGGATAGGATGTGTACCACCACGCATGGACACTACACAACCTATTGGTATAGAGTTCCAGAAACCAGTAGAGAGTGTCAGGGACTTGGTGTACTGCTTTCCGCTGGGATCGTAACATGTGACAAGATGTAGTCTCTGCCTATCCCAACGGGAGAAAGGCGTGCCTTTGTATGAAAATAATAATAGTAGTAATTTGATTTTATACGGGACCCCGTGGTGGATCATGGTCTAACCCTCCTTATGAAAGTGAAAGGAGAGCCGAGTCCAGCAGTGAATCGATAAGAGTAGATGAAGAATTATAATTATACTTGCACTGTGTAGATTCCAAGGATTTATCATTAGACTGTGATACCAGTAAATATTTGATTAGTCAAATGCTAAATTAATTTGAGAGCATAATCTGGTTAATTGTAGTTAACAGATTAATTGATTGGTTTGGAATCTATAATTTGTTAGAATTAATCACTATGGTTGGAACATATGTTAATCATTTTTATCAATGAAGTAACGAGGAGTCACCTTCTTCTTTAATGTGGATTTTTTTTACTAGAAAAAATTACGGTTCCTATGGAATAATAGGTAGCCGCGCGGTGGAGCTCCTTTGGAATAAGTTATAATGATAATGTAGAAATTTCAAAGTAAAAATAGGTGTTTAAAAACTGGGGCAAAGTAGGGACTGCTGGCGCGACCCCGTCTTGCCCCACCTCGGCGGAGGACTGCTTACGGGGGAGTTGGCTGGTTGGAGTCCACACACTATTAGATGCTATTAATTTCACAATTTCTTTTCAAAACCTGGCTCGAAGTCATGCACACACAACAACACTAGAACAACATCGGGTTTTCAAAAACTGTGATAATATTTTTAAATATATACAAAAGAAGCGGATGCGGATGTGGTGGGAAAGTACGCTAAAACAAAGATCCAATGATAGAGTTCTTCATAACTCGCGTGTGAGTGACACTGACGCATGTACACACGGACCTTTACAATATGTACCTTGTCATAGTAAACGATTAGTTGGTTCCTCAGAAACTCAAAGAAACAGGTGTGACATTTTATTGTGACTTTGGAATTCCGGAAATGTTGTAATAACATAATAAAAAAGAGAATTTGATTAGTGAATTAATTTGTTGCGTGTTATTTGATCCTCTTTGACGTAATTATATCAAGAAGATATCATGCAATCTTCGTTGTACTGCTGTAAGTGTAACTGGGTGTGTTGTAAATGTAAAGAAATCGTATATTATTTACATGGTTCCCAAGATGAAGTTACAATCGGATTTAGAACACATTCGAGAACAAGAACTGGCAAGAAATTTGAAATACTGATTAAGCTGGAGCATATCTATATCCAAGCTATATAGAAAAGCTATTGAAAGCTAAAGCAGAGACAGAGTTCATGCTTGAATAGATTATACTGCTACAAATATTGGTATATTACGTAGGGTATTGGGTTATTGATAGGCCGCCAATTGTACCTTTAGTTATAAGATGTTTTCACTTTTGCTTGTATGTCTTGGAATGCAACATAAGATAATTCTATACCTCAGGACATCTCCTGGGGTATAGAATTATAAATGTCCCGAGAAAACACCAATCGAAGGAAAAAAGTTTTTGAAACGTTTTTGAAACCTTGGATTTTGTTACAAAACTAAGGTTATTCACAATCTTTATTAATAAAATTATACAAACAATACACATTTAAAAAATATTCCAAAATAATAAATTAATTTTTATTTTCAATAGATTGGCGATTTTGTAAAAAAAAGATATAAATTCTTCATTAGCATTGACATTTTTGAAATAAATCGCTGTTACCAATGAAACTGTTCTTGGATGCAGGTTTATTGAATCAGAGTAAAATGAAATCTTGCCAGGACCAAGCAGATGATAATAATGGAAATTTTCCAGTTTTCCGTTCAATTTTTCACTTCATAAGAACCTTCAGATGAGTTCAAAGAATATTTAAAAAAAAACTGTTGAATTCGGCCAGCCATGATTGAATTTTGAGTTTCATTTTAGCCATTCATTTTTACATATATAGATGTAAATACATTTTATCCTTTGCTACTTTATAATGTAGTAGTATAGACAAAAAACCAATGGTCATTATTAGTGAATAATGAATTTTAAGAAAGATTCCCAAAATAAAGATTGCGAAATTGAATTCATAAGTTGGTCTATTTTTAGATTTATAGGTCAATTTTATTTTTAGTATAGATTGGCAATTTTAACGAATATAGAAATATACAATAATATATTATGATAATTAGTATAATATGTATATTATGTATGTTAAATACTTTATTAGCATTGCGATTAATGTTGCGAACGACACTAAAGACGGTGTTTTTTGGAGCAATTTTTTTACCGCACGAGTACCTTACTAGTTTCTTGGCTTCTTAGCTGTGTGTTTGTTTGTATATACAAATAAAAAAACACGTCTTTTCAATGTTTTTTTTAATATTTAAGTCTAGCATTAGTGACATAGTGTCACCTAGCCTAAAGTGGTATTGCCTTAATTAAGACTGGCTCTCAAGAACTGCTGCTGGAACATCTCCATAAGGGTTTGGCGACAGATTTTCCACTTGAGGGTGGTAGCTAACCAGCCGGACAGTACCACCAAGGGTTAAGCAATGTTTTTTCTTTATCAGTAGCTCAGATTTTTTGGAGTCAGCTGGTTAGATGGTTGATCTTTCGTTCTGAGGCAACAAGGTACAAATGTTCATAAATCACACAGCGTTTCCAAACCCGCGGTGGCATTTAATCAGAGTTTAAGTTCTCCATTAATGTTTCACCGGGCCATTAAGCGTAGCTCATTAGTTACAAATTACCAGCCAAATTTAGGTTTACCTAGAACGACTCGTTAAAATTAAATTTAGGCAGCTACTTATGAATTCGTCATTTGGTGAAAATTTTTACCAATACACGTATCAGTAAGGATTTACTTAAACTCAAACTCAAACTCAAATCATTTATTGTAAATAGGCAAAATATTGCACTTTTACACGTCAAAAAAAAACTAATATCTTATACATAAGTATAGAAATACAAAAAAAATAAGTCAAATTTTATGATCTACGAAACTAATGATTATTATCTAATTATGGTTTGAGTTAGAAAAAGGATATTTCCCTTTCAAGTGACTCATGCCTGAGTCTCGCACAGGAAAAGGAAAACTCCATTGACTCTACCAGTGCTTCGGAAATACGCCCGTTAGAGAAGATAGCACCAAGAAACTCTACGGAAACTTATGTAATATTACTATTGATAAACTAAGATCCTATTCTTAATTTATTAGACTTCATTATTTGTCGGAATGGTTAACAAATAAGCATTCAATACGGACGTGAACAAAATGGTGGTATACCCAAAGAAAATATAACACTACGTTATAGGGAAACCTAACTTTGGTGATCAGTTATGGTCTCTTTTTCAGGGGTAAAATACCGTCGCACTATTCCCTCTGCAACGGAAGAAGTGATGGAGGGGGGCGTGTGGGGTCGAACCCACTAAAAAACCCCGTGAGCAGTCCTCACTCCTCCGCCGAAGAGAGGCAAGGTGAGGTCGCAGCACCTTTTCCCATATTGCCCTGGATTATTTAAGATCTCAATTGAGCAGTTTTACTCATGCATTAAGAGATACTAGCTGACACTGCTGGTGGTCTTTAAGAGATACATTTTAGATAATTCAATTCATTTTGTCAGTTCTACCTATCAACATAGGGTTTAAATTATTTCTGCAACTAATGCAATATGGCTCTGGGTTACAAATTAATAATCATTATTATTCAAAAACCCAAAATCATTTTGATTAGGAACAGGTTACTTCAAGTTTGATAAGCCTAATTTGTCTGACATTCTGTATTTTGAACTGATTTCCGTACACTTATGTATAATATGGATATCGCCGGGCGCCGATGATTAAAAATGATACGTTTTTGTATATTTGATTGCATAAATATTGCACGATTATTCGTTAATATATTTATTTTACATAAAAACTCACACAGGATACAATAATTTCAAAATTATGCTAAAAAGTCTATTTTTAGAATTGCTTCACTTAAAATTATAAGTCAAATATATTTTAGGCCACGAGGTCAGTTTTTATGTGGTTCATTTGTATAGAGGTTGCAAAATGTTTATTTGCGAATAATAAATATTATAATTCAAGAGGTAAAGTTAGCTTAAATTATCGATTTAGTGGCGAATTTATAAGATTCCAATGTTACATTTTGAAAAAATAAAATGGTGGATATATAATTAAATCTCTTAACATAATTATTATCAAAAAGCCTTCATTCTATGTATATAAATAATAATATCATTGACAAAAGCATAGAATATTATCCGGATTGTTTACTTCCGGATAATATATCTCAACAGAAATTAATTAACGAAGGTACTAAAATTTGGTTTAAAATATACGGCAATAGCCACCCTGTTGCAAACTTAGCTGTCTTTGTCCAAGCATATAAGCACATGTAATGTGTAATTAATACAATCATTATGCAATCTAATATTACCTAAGTATACATAAATAGAACATAACTTAGTAAACTAATCTATATGGTAATTAACACATGTGATTGTTTATGTTACAATGTTTGCAAGCCTACGCGGTCGTATCTACAAGCATCTGTAAAATTACAAAACATGGCATATTCATTACCATTTTCCCATCTTGACTAGTACTTGTAGGTTGCATCAAAGGTTATAAGTATGTTACCATGTACTAAAACTTGAGTTTTACCATAGACTATACAAAGTACCAACTATCCTTACAGAGGTGCCTCTCTGCTCACCGGACTGTCCGCGTCGCCACATCTCTACCCGCAACTCGGGAACCGATGTAGGAGTTCGATAATTCGATATCGTGGGCCGTTCCGCCGCTGTATCTATAACGCGTATACGCGCGTAAAAGTATGGAGTTAGCAAATGCAGCGATGTTACACGGCGCATAATCGATGAGGTGAGATCAAGACACCGTGTTGTAGTCATTCGATTGATAAGTTCAAGATTTCCACTGTCCACAGCTCTTTGTCACAATCGTGCTGCATTATGCACTTTAAGTAAGAGAGGAGATGATGCATAATAACTTGATAACACAGGAAGATCACGGAAAGAAGATGCCGGAGATATACGGTACGGATGGACGGTAGTAGCTTTATTAGATGTTCGAATACATCGAGATATAACTAAATAAATCCTTTAACTAAACCGCTCCAAAGAGGTAATTTCTAGTCAAATCCTAATTTAGTATTCAAATGTTTGTATTACAATTTCTAACGAGCTCTGTCCAAATTTATTGCAACACGGGTTTCCAATTGCGGATCAATCAAAGATAACTAATTGAAAGAGCCTGGAGTTTGGATAAGCGGACACCTGCGAAATAAGGGCTTGTGTTGTGATTATTTTAGTTGGCAAGCCTACACGTTATATTGAATCAGTAGACCTTGTTAAGCTCTATAAGTTTTAGGAATAAAATAACGCGCCACGATTACAAGCATATATCTATAACTAGGATTCCATGTATCTAGAGGATGAAGAACTAGGACCATTGAACCAGGCGATATCTCACAACTCTCCTTCCGTGACCGAATGCAAAGAATATACAAGCATCTAAGCGATTTAATAGTTCTATATCTAGTTCTTGAGCATACGCAACAGCAGCACCATTATACGCCCATCCTATTGATAAAAATAACATCTCAGTCGAAACTAACTCGTTCTCTTTACGGCTGAGCTGAAACGTCCGGATTTAGTGCCAACAAACCCTAAGTCACACCATGGACGCTCCATACAAAAGATGATTTGACAACTCACACAGACACACACTTAGGACGTGTGTACGCGAGTCGAATGCGTGTGTGAGCACCCAAAGATACTACGTGACAAAAACAAAAGACAACCCGCTAGTAAGAAGGTTAATACTGATCCGTTTGTCTAATGTCATTTGCGTGTGTAATTGGTATGAACTGATCTTCCGATTGCTCTCCGGATTGCGGGTAGCGGTGCGTGGAAGTGGTTCGCGGGGGGTGGAGGGTCCATTCTATATGGACTACTATATGTATTCTATGCCAAGTGTCACTATAGATAGGTGCTAACACTGCTAACACGCTAATCTGCTAGCTTAATTGGCATTAGAGAATATAGATATTCTAGCGCCTTGTTTATCTGTGGAGCTGTGAGCTTCTATTCCGGTGAAAGCTTAGTTTGTATATTATCGACTAATTTAACTCTATCGACTATTGGTGAAGTAGTCAACGAGTCGAGTTGCTATCATTACATCGGTTTGCTGCTCGGTTAACTAAAAAAAAACAACTCAAATCATGTATTGTAAGGAGGCAAAAATAAAGCACTTTTACAAGTCATACATTTTAGTCACATATACAGAGAAAAAAAAAAAACAAATCTGATCAACTAAACAAATGAATAACTGGAATGAAAATTTCCCTTTCAAGTGGTGACAACAGGATAGCCCATAACCTATTTATAAATAAGCGGAAAACGTACACATTACTTGCTAAAGTTGCTAAGCTATAAAACGTCCAGACAAATTATCTTGCAGCTTATTTGGCAGCATGCGAATATAGCACTTATCTTGTTCATCTGTAAATCTTGATTTTAGTGAAGGCACATTTTGTGTGGTGTAAGCTTAAGATAGAAAGACTAACTGCGCACTGCGGTTTTATCTACGTTGACTAGGATGATAGGCTTTCGATGAAAAGCATATTTAAAATGTATTTGAAGACCTAAAGTATCTATACACCAAATTACATTAAAACCCGTTCATTACATCCATGTTACCTTTTGCATTTAAACAAAATCGGTTGACTATCAGTTTTGGTGCCGTAACCAGGATTGATATAATAATTCCTAGTAACTGTTTATTTCCTTTTAACCTACTGTGCCAAAATGAGGGTATGTTTGTTTCTTATCATTCAATTTACATCTGGAACGTTCATTAAAATTTTAGGGTTGCTTAGCCAAAATGGAATTCATTGTAACCCTTTAAGGGATAAGACCGCCCATTGTATTTGGTTATTATTAAGTTATGTTTATTTTTTCTTCTATGTTTTATACATCTTGGTGTCAATAAAGAGTTATTTATCTATCTATCTAATAATCCGTTTGTCTGTTTGTCACAGCCATTTTGTTTCAGACAACATATAGACTAGGTATGGATAAAAGCCAGGTAGATCTGCTAGTCTTCTGCAAACTGACACACACACAGTAGTGTATAGTAATCACATTATAAAAAAATTTCGGTATGGAACTTTGAAAATAAAACTAAAAATTAAAATACAAATTTTATAAAATCCTTTCATAATTAAGTGAATATTTAGTAAAACTATGAGAGTACTTAACAATAACAATGTGTGAAAATTTTTCCTTAAATTAGAATTCTAAAAAAATTAAGCTTGTAGCACCTACTGGACACCGAACATCGTCAAAATTGTCTCGAACAAAATATTTACGGAACCCTCCACTGCGGCCCGAGACACACTTAGCACGTTTTTGTTGGCATTGGTGACAATCGATTTATTAGATTTTTGAATATATCTACCGTTTACTTTTTAAATAAAATATAGACTTCGTGATTTCCTTGTGACCGTGACATTAAATTATTTATTTGTTTTTTCAAATCCGTTTTTGATACTAATCTTTATTTCTAAAATAAAAACTGGCAAAAACCTTTTAAGCTGATGCAAGAATTTTATCAAATGGACATATGAATATGTAACAGAATGGATTAAAAAAAACATAAGTGAATAACGACTTGTTTGTAGTAATAATTAAAATTATAAATGAGCACAATTAATTTCACGGGTGTTTCGTTTCCATAACTTAGAAGTGTCAAGCTAATACTATGTATGTTTCAATTATTTTCAACGTCATTAATGCCTTATATGTACAGTCAGCGAGAAAAGTCGTTAAACATGATCTAAACTTCAAAGTAGGTACGTAAAATCTAAAATTTTGCACGGAACTGTAAATAGTAACTTCGGAAATCTCCAGCTACTTTTGTCGCTGAGGTTCTACAAATCTGGTGACATTTCAAAGTAGCGCTAGCTCCGCAAAAGTTCATAAATTCGTTTGATAAATAGTAGGCGGCACCCGTTACGTGTATCTGACAGAGTTGATGGTTTATTGTCGACCAGATCAAATTCGCTAACCAAATACAAGCTACTGCGTGGCCGCGGGCCTTTTGAATACGCACTGGTGCTGGAAACGTCGCGGTTAAATGTTCTTTTCGCCAAAATAGCAGCGCATTATAATATAATTATTTAGCATTGGGATTACATCTTCTATAATTTTTCCTATCTATCATTCGTATGAAAGATTTTTCAGAAAAAAAAAAAATTATTCATCCGCCAAGCATTAGTGTGAAAACATTACTTTGTTTCGGTTTGAAGAACACTGTTTCCAGCTAAATTACTGGGGATTTGAGACTTTAGAACCGATGTATCGGGGTGACGAGCGTAGTGCAGTGCCGCGCAAGATTATGCGATGCAAAGTTCTGGGTGGCACTGTTAGCGCTTACTTATTGTGTTTATGAATGTAGATTTTCGCAAAGGAACCACGCATCTTGGTCTCCGAGACGAGGAAATGCCACTCCAGTGTAAGCTTCTACTTCCTACTCAGCGATATCTAGGACTGTCAATATTATAGACCACTAGCACTCACTGCGTATTCGTCGTATGTTTTTTCATCACGACGAAGCCTGTACAGCAGATGGGGCTTAATTTTCTTAATAAGGTTCGGCTTGCCCACTAGGTATTATATAGATCTCGAATTTTAAGTGTAATAAATAGTTACTCCTCATTTTCAACGTATCAGTGTCACATTCCCTGTTATTTTAGTACGGGGTATCTGGAGGATATGCCTACAATAATTCATCTTCTGGAACTGCTTCCCTGTCCTCAAAACGCTGCGTTTTACAGACCCAGTGCGTCTATTTCATAAGACACACATTCAAATAGGGACACTCCCTTATCATGTCGCAGCGTGTTCCGCTCTCATATATCTGTCCGTAAAATGCGTATACTACTGAGGAATTTAGTGGCCTGCAGCAACCCTAGGTTATAGGGTTATCGAAATACAGAACTAAACAAACTGTCTTTGACAATTTTTTTTGTGTTTAAAATTAGTGGCTTTATCCCACATATTTACAGCTCATTGTTGTCGGTAAATATACTTTCATAAAAGGCGGTTGAAAGAAAACATCCCTACTAAATTTTTTTTTTTTTCATAAATAATTACGCCTCTGGCCACTATCTCACATGATGTTAAGTGACAATGCGGTCTACGATGGTTCACGCTTACCCAGAAGTAACCTATTCACTCGTGACTTGAAGACTTCCAGGTTATAACTATCAAGGTGATAACTATGTGTTGTCCAAGATATTGGGGCTTTATTGGGACTTTTGCCCAAGTATATAATTTAGGACTTACTTACTTGTAAATTTTATACCAACAACACTTAATAATAACTTAGAAATCTTCAATACCAGCCCTGCATTACCACTTCAGCATTTAACATATCCACGTATTATTTTGTCAGTGTAACACGTTGTTTGTGATGTAAATCAAGTTATTGCATGCACAGCGTGCACTACTTACGGCAGGTGAGATTGGTTAAGTTATAGTTAAGTTAAGGTCAAGTTATCCGTGTTTATTACGTGGGATAATGGTGGAGGTCGATATAGATAGTAATTTCTGTTATTAGTAAAGCAGTTTTCTTTTTAATTTGCATGCTTTACTGGTGGAACCTATTAGTTCGCTATTAAGGGTCGAATTACAGCGTGCACGGGCGCGCCTCCGCCCTTAACACAGCGAGGCCGTATTACAGTAAGTAAAAAACCACAATGCAAATGAGTACAGAAGGCGATACAACTAACTAGTAGCGACAGTTATCTGACCGGACTATCTAACTATTAGTTATTCCGTAGTATCGTAGTACAATCGTCTGACACATTCCGCTGATAGTCCGACGGGACCAATCGTTTCAATAGTTGAGACGGCCTTGCTTATAGCCTTACTAGATTCGCCCGCGGTTTCACACGCATTGAGTATAATCCTATGGGAACCGTTAATTTAACGGGATTATAAGTTTCCTATATAATAATCCAGATAAAAAACTATCTGTGTGGCAAATTTCATCCAAATCCGTTGGGTAGTTTTTGCGTGACAGAGTAACATACATCCATACATCCACAATCACAAACTTTCACATTTATAATATTAGTAGGATTAGTAGGAAGTAGGAAGGATTGGATTGAGGTACCCTACCCAATCTTGTAGACAGTTTTTGTCATAGAAAATTAGACCCTATGCATATCATATACATTAGTACGCAAAAACTACTTTTGCATCTCGTATTGGTAGAATAACACCACTTTCATGTGTCCATTCATATATGCTTTTTGCTTTATTATTCGGAGGTACACATATATATTGTGGCATTATATTATTGAGAAAGCTAGTAGCATACAATAATTAGCACCTGGTTTTGTTTAGTTAAATAAATGAATACTTATTGATAAGGCGCTACTGACGGTTACAATTATGTTGATGTTTACTAGGAAAGATTTAACTTATTATATACTCACAAATTTCAAATAATGATTTAATGTAGTGTTAAAACTTTATTAAATTAGCAGTAATTTTAGCTCATGCAAGTAGTATATAGTAAATTATCGTGGATCGTTATGGATGCTCATAAATTGTTACAATGTTGATGCTTTCTAATCAATGTAGATTAATTTATATACCAACCTATATTCGCCAATGCTAGATAAGTAACCGACTGCAAAGCGTGAGGTTGCAAGTTCGATTCCCGCACAGGGCAAAGATTTGTGTGGACCACAGATACTTGCTCTGAGTCTGGGTGTTTGTATGAGCATAGACATCGTAGTTCTTGATTCCCTAGATACAGGGGATCCTAGTTATGGGTCAGGATCTAACTGTGTGATCGTGACACGTTATTTATTTTACACCTAAAGCACCCAATTGATACCTTTATTAAGCTTGTGTTCTGAAAAATCACATGCAAGCATTTCTCAGTGCTAGAAATATGTCAATTCTGCACCACAAAATATACCTACTATCAAAATATCGATTAACATCGATTTTGTTTATCAATTCTTAGGTGCGGCGGCTAAAGTAAAGCCAAGATCGTATCATAAGAAACACAAAGTTATAATTGCGTTGATATTCGATATTAATGACTATCGAATAAACCAAGGCGCCAGTCGTGAATGCTACCTATTAACTGATATGATTGATTGATTTCTATTGCATTTGTTTAGACCGGGAGACACTGGCTGTTTAGGTGACGAATGTGATTGCTGAGATGGTTCCGTCTTTGGATTACACTGCGCAGGGAGTAGTTCGAAACCAGCTGAACGCAAAAAGGTTGCATAGGCTTCCGATGAAGAATAAAATGGTTAAAAACTTTGGTAGTAGGGCCCTAGTAGGGTAGTTAGTTACCTCCACATAAAAAGTATGTCGTATATCCGTATAGTCGTCGGGGTATTCTGGAATCTGTCCTTGAAAGCCAGCTCCATTCGAGGCTGAGCATACTTATTACCTTCGACTATGGTTCGATTCGGTTGCTGGTTCGATTCCCGCACTAGCCAAATTTATGTGAACCAAGCAGGTATTTGCTCTGAGTTTTTAATAACTTTAGATTGTGGTCAATAAGTAGTCTACTGAGTATAAAAAAGTCCTACAAGTACTTTAATTTCTGAAACAGGTTTATGTTATAATCATTATAGCATGATAAAACGTTACATGTTTTTGCCCTTTTATGAACGCATAAGTATATATATATAACGAGTATTATACATGATAAAAAAAACGGCGCTGTAATTGAAACCGACTTTAGCTCCCGACCTACAATCGTTAATTGATAATGCATTGAATGATGTTGACCGCAAGTGCGACGTTATTAAATCGCTTCCGTCACTTCGATTACGCAAATACACTTGATTTATGAGAGTGTGGGTGAAAACGGACTTGTTCTGTGACTTGTATGGTTTCTATGAATCCTGTTTACTTCTTATATATGCATACATATGTACATACAAATATACTAATATATAAAAATGAATCCTTATTTCTTTTGGTCGCGCCACAACTTGATAAGGGCTGGACCGTTTTGTGTATTTTTTGTTTTTAAATGTTGGTAATAGATCCAATCAGGTTTATACGAAAAAATTGAAAAGGTGCTTGAAAAATTGGAAAATTTGAGAAAATCTGTAAGTGCTTTTTTTCTGTGTACTTTTTATATGAGGTCACGGCTTGACCTTAGTTTTTACTTTGCTAAAAGGTAGATACTAAAAAAATATTCAATAAAACAAAAACTCAACTGCGAATAAAATTCAATCGGATGCAGTCGGAGGCGTCACCATTTCATTTCAAATTTGGACTGCAATGGCTACGACTGCATTTAAGGATTCAATTTAATTCGCGTCCGGATTTTAGTTATCTTGAATATTTTTTAAAAATTTAGTAAGCGGAATTAGAGTCAACAAAATACACTATTAGTTTCCACGACCAGAAATCAATTAAAATCGTTCCACATCAACAATTCAACACCGTGAGTTATTCGCTTATAATAATACAAGTTCTAGTTTAAGCCGCAGTAATAAAGTTTACTAATTAGTATTCATATCGGCGCCTGCGCCGGCCGCTGCCGGTGCAGCGATGGTGGCGCCTCTTTGTATCGATCGATTACAAGATTCCGCGCGATACCGATTATACGATAATCGCTGATCAGCGCGTCACTCGATTGTTAGCTACGTGATGATTTACTGGCTGTATATTTTAATTAATTATGTAGCTTAATCAATAATTCGTTCTACATTTTGGACTATGTTGCCAACTATACTGGTCTTTTGGGGGTAATTTAATGTAGCGTTAAAAAGTTGATCTAGGTATCAATTATTAAAAAAAAATGAGTATAAATCCACTGATGTATATTTTAGCGAGATGTTTATAAAACCTTTTCTTAGTTTCAGAGTGTACTCTGAGCTAATTTTTTTTTTCTGTTCATTGTCAACAAATTAAACAGAAACATAACTTATTCAGTGATAAAATCTAGATGTAATTTAGGCTTTGGCTATAAACTCGTACATTTCATAAACCAAGAATTAAATGTAAACCAGAAAGATAAATTTTCCAATTTTACATATATAAGCGCTTAGTAAATAGTCAATTGATGAAATTACTTGTTAAGATATAAACAACATTAGCATTCTAGTTCTGTTAATCGAAGAACCTAGTTGTAGAAACGAAATACATGTTTTGTAGTCAGTGTTGCCATGTAGCTGTCTCTGAGCTCCATAGAAATAAATACAGGGTAACGCTTAAAACTATTCCAAAATACATGAACCATTTTTTATAAGTTTCTAATTCAACATTGTTGGGACATCATTTTGTAATATGATATTTTTTCTTCACTGAAAAGCAAGTGATAATTACAGTAAAGGACATCGTGAGGAAACCCACATGGCTGGGAATTATTACGGAGATATGTGCTCCACCAATCCGGGCCAAGTGGATTATGGCCTAATAATCCTTCCCACAAAAGTAAGGTGAAACCCGTGCTCAGCAGTGGGCAGATAGGTATAGGTCCTGATTATGACGATATTTTTAACCAACTAGTGACCAATATTTTCACAGAGTGAAGCAATAACATTTTATCTAAAGAAATAGCTAAGACCCTTTTGGAGGGCAATAGAGGCAAAGCTATTATGGAACATGAAGACATACAAAGACATTCAATAACCCTTCCTCTCCCACACTATATTCGATATACAATAAGGGAATATAAATAATAATAAATATTAATATATTATCGATCATGCAGCCTTTAAGTAGAATATTCTCAACATGGCAGCACTGATCTGATCAAAACAAAATACCTACCCAGGTTTGGCAGGCGACCTTCTAAGGCTGAGTGTGACATTTGTTAGGTTGGTCCCAGATCGCAATGCCTAGATAACTGGTACGACTATTGATACCTAAATGGTAGTCAGAAGTTAGGTATCTACCAACACGATAATGTTAAAGAAGAAATCTGAATGTTTAGTCTAAGACCCTGATTCTTGAATATCCATCAGTACCAAAAATCTGCAGGTTTTCTCTAAGATTTTTTAAATCCCACCGGGCTCCCTTGTTGAATTATGATCTACACCTCCTCACGAAAGTGAGGGGAGACTCGTGCTCAGCAGTGGGACGATATGGGTTGATAATGATGGTGATGATGATGAATCTAAATCGAATATAAAAATATCGACATTCGAATAATAATAATTAATCGATTTGATATTTGCCTTTTCATACTATATCCCGTAGTAGAAATAAAACGCACGATACTAGCAATCGAAACTTTGTCCATGAGTCCATGAGTAAGCCCGCTGAAGGATCTCCTCATCTAGCTAAGGTCAATGCCGATTGGCGTGGTCCTAACCTGCTGGATCCAGAGTCCAGCGGTATCAGCGCCGATGGACTTCACCGAGACACACGTGAAAGCAGAGGCGACACTACAACCCGATAAGGATAAAGGTTTTCAGAAAAAAATTATGTACCCGAAACATTCTGACACACTTTAATTTTGTTTTAAACGTTACTGAATATGAGCGGATTTTTTAATTAAACAATTGTGTGAGAGGTCAAGCAGGTCGATAGCTTGATGGTGAGCATTGCACTTTATCAACTTATGACAATAGTGTCACACAAAACTTTATAAGAACCTAAAAATTAGTCTCGAGTCTGTCTCATTTCTTACTTTATAGTTCCCTACCCGGAAGAAGGTCATCACTCATGTTACGTGACAGGTCATGTGAGCAACCGTGATCTTGACCCCGTGACACAGCTGCTTGAACTTTTGAGGTCATTTCTATCATTGGTGGTATCGTGAAGTGGAAATTAATTGAAGTATAGATTGGTTTGAATCAGTTATTAGAGGGTAAGAGGAAATCGAGTTGACAAAAAAATAATCATAGCACCACAGGAATGCCTATAAGGATCTTTGCAAAAGGTATTTGCTCTGAGCTGAATGTTTGAAGGTCCATGGTCCTGTATTTCCCGATTCCGTCGATGTAGGAAATCTCAAAGGACCTAATCTCAGGATATTTGATCTTAAAGTGTTATTTGTTAATATTATTAATGCGAAAGCTTTTCTGATTGGATATTTGTGTCTTTGAAAACATTGTTCTAGAAACCACAGCGAAGCGTCACCCGTGTCCTGATCGGGTTCATTAGTATCTAGAATTTCAATATTTGGAACAAGTGTTTAATACGAATATCGCTATAGGAATAATCTGTGAAGTTGCGAATAAAATTAATGACTTCTTGACTTGCGCTACATTTAACGGTGAGAATAGAACGTTTGCAATTTATATTTTAATTTAATTACGCTACCGAGGAAATATGATCCAATAAATTGGATGTCAAAATTAATCAGAGGGAGCAATCCCAAATAAAATGTAAGTATTTGATGAATACTTTGATTGATGGTTCAGTTTAGCTGAATGCTTCTGCAACGTTATTATGAACCTATATTATAACCAGCCGTCTGCGCTTTCACCTTTTTTTGAAGTGAAACTTCTAATGCGACTTCCAACAAGGTTGCGTTACACGTTTAACGCTACCATGGAGGGGGTAAGAAAGCACTGTTGTGTTTGAAAAATGATAATTAAAAGATGCAATCAATTGTGAATTGTAAGCAATGTTAATAAAGTTTGTCTTAAAGAAACAATATGATTTAACTAAAAATCAATTTCTACCCCTTCCTATTTTCATATTCAGATAATGAAGGTTCATTTCTTCCGCGCGGAGGGACTCCACGCACTATTTTTTTTATTTGACTGAGTAACGAGACGAGCATTTCGTTCACCTGATGGTAAGCGTCACACCTGAACATAATAATTACAGTGCCATTTAAAGTAGCGTAATTTACCCCAGTTCTAGTTACCTAACTCTATCAAATCTACTTACATGGGTATAGTGAGTAGCATGGTTAGTACTCTGCTATGTTACTATGCCGTTTACACTACGTGTGTACTACTGGCTTTAGCTGGGTCTTATTCTGACAGCGCCTTCACAACCAAGAATCCGGTTGTATAATCTTCCAGGACCCCAAAAAAATCTTTGCCTGTCAAAATATTTCATATTTGACTTCCAAATTATAATTCGGTTCTCCGTTGCGGTGTTTTTAATCACCGTAATACTTTAAGTCCTGTCAAAATATGGGCGTGAAGTGTGAAAGCGCAAATCGTGCGCGCGCGCCCTTATTTAGCGAATGATTTATGGGAACTCGTGCGCAGAACGCTTTGGATGATTAAGTTTTAGTTTGACAGCTTCAAATGAAACGAAAAGGTCTCATGAGGCTGCAGTAATAGGTCCAAGTATATAATAGAACATAAACTGCAATACCTACCAAGTACCTATTAGGTACCTACTCACCCTTTTTCAAACTGTTCAAGACAGTAGCACTTACCATCAGGTGGGCGACCTGGTTAACTAGATGCATTTTTTTTCATCTGTCTAATTATGGAGTCTGGGTTAGCTTTGCGCGATAAAAAAAGATATTTCCACGATATTCATCAAATTTTATAAATATAACCAGTGTTCTCGCTTGTACCTGTCAATAACGCGTAACGCTTCCGTTCTGAATATTGAAAGGTAATAAAATTCTACATAATAACGGGTTGTAAAACGAATTTTACAAGAAACGCGCACCGTTATAAAAATCGCGGAGGAGCGCTAAGTAAAAATTAAATAATGGACGGAATGCACTTTGTGAAAGCTATAGTATTACTGAGAGTATAAATATTTTGTTAATATCAATAATCTTATTAAACGAAGAAATATTAAAATTAAAGTTATTTGATACAAGAGGCACTTCCTTATCCAACAAGAAAGCAAACAAATCCAACATAAGTTTTGGATCGACGTCATTCCAAAAATTGTCTTTGAATGTTTTTTTAAGAATAATATAATGTTTAGTCCAGTTAATTCTCTTGAAACATAGTTAAAATGCCAGTACAGCATTGTCGGTCCTCCGATTTACTATGAGAAATAATGTTTACCACCCACCTACGCTATTTTTCTCGCGTCCATAAAACTGCAGAATGACAGAATGGCCACAATGGCATGGTGGTAGCAATTACTGGTTTACGGGTTCATTCGTCTTTTTTCCAATGCCATATTACTTTTACCAATAGCATTTACTATGACCACCTCAGCCTTTGTCCTGTGCGCTTGAATTTGCAACTTTTAGGTTTCTGTAACAGAAGACTGTTTTTTTAATGTTATTTAGCAAGGACTCGATATAAAGTAATTTAAAAATCAACCACATAATTGATTAATACATAGATAAGTAGGTGGTAGATATGTTATCTGCCAATCCGGACGGGCCCCCGTGGTCGATTATAGCCTTATCCTCTTTACGAAAGTGAGAGGAGAACCGTGCTCAGCAGTGGAACTATATGGGTTGAAGATGATGATACTAGGTTGTCTGGAAGAAATCGCTTTCAGCGATAAGACCGCCCATTGTACTACCCTTGTTTACCTATTGTAATTCTTCTGTACTGTGTTTATTTTTGTTTCTGGTGTACAATAAAGAGTGTTTCTATTCTATTCAATTCTAGATTAAAAAACCTAATTAGTACAGTCAGCCCCTTAACCTTCAAATCTTCTACCTGTAGCCAAAGTCCTTCAGTCGGACATGCACTGGAACCCAAACTAGAGCAACAACATTCGCATTGCTGTACTGTCGGGCGCATAAATCACTCGGTACAACTACGAGAACAGTCGAGTTCACTGGTGCTCGTACCTGTAGTGTATTATAGAGCTGATTACTATCTGAGTTAAAGGCTGAAGCTTAACTAGTGATGTGAGTCAAAAAAAGCTTAGGTCAAGTAATAAAAACGTTCCGTGGTTGTTGTGGCATTACCTCAAAAATGATAACCCAGAATTTCTTCGTGTCTCTTCGCTTACGGACTTATTTTCGACGCACTGGCAGAGTTAATGGAGTTTCCTTTTCCGGTGCGAGATTCAGGCATGAGTCACTATACTTGAAAGGGAAATGTTATTTGTCAAACTCAAACCATGATCAGTAAATCATTAAGTAAATCATATTTGACTTATTTTTTATTTTCTCTATGTATAAGTGTATGACTTAAGTGTATGACTTGAAAAAATGCATTATTTTTGCCTACTTGCAATAAATAATTTGAGTTTTGAGTTTTATCACAAAGAACCTAATCGATTACTGAAAAAAAATTAAGAAATAAACATTTTTTGATTAAGTGACTCTAAGCACTTACGAAAAAACGCATTCCGCGTTAGCAACGCTTTCTCATTCCATACCGCATTTTGTAATGTGTATCACGATGATGTAAAATCCTCAACCAATATACAAAAATGAAAATTGCACACACTTGCAAACAAAAGAGCAAATATAAAACATAAATTCTTCACTTATATCGAACCAATTGACAGATTTACAAATCCAAACAAAACAACCTTCGTGAAAACCGTAGTAAACAACTTACAAACTGACTCATCAGAAACAAATGAAGAGTTACAACCTTACAACCTATTACCTCTATCAAGATTTATCCCTCGCTGCGCACAAAGTTAGCAATTATTTAATTACATTTATCTCTCCGCCTGTACAGGACGATTCGAATCTTAGTCCATTCGTTGAATGTCTTAATTAAGCGTTTACCGACCAATTTGCTCTTGCTCTCTCTGCTGCGGCAAAAGGAGGAAAAAAATCACATTTACTACACGTATTATTGATGATCGTCTGGCCTCTTTAATTTGGTTTAAATTGGTACAAGAAAACGTTATCGTTCAAGCTGAGTTTTAGTAGATATATCGAGGAATCTAGTAAGTAATGAGGTAGGTATGGTAATATTGTATGGCCATCGAAATTTGATAAGGATGTATTATCTTGATTTCTTTTTCTTGGTGTCGATGATGTTTATACAGATTCGGACGATTGTTCGACTTTTGCCATACCTGGGGCAGAAGCCTCATATAAGTTGTAGTACAAGTGTCCAACCCCCTTCACGAAAGTGAAGGGAGACCCGTGTTCTGCAGCGGGACGACATGGGTTGTTGATCATGGTGACAATTATCGGGGCTGTGAAAGCACGATAGGTAATGCTGCATCGTTTGTGCACACATTGACTTAAACGGGTTGATACATCCCCACTTAATCAGATTATTCCAGCAGCGGCCCACTTGGGTCCGGACTTCAGGAGTCGGAGTCAGGAGTCCACGATTGAACAACGAAAACTGGGTCAGAATTGACTCACAAGTTTCAACCTAAACAATCATCCATCCATACTAACATACTGAGTTAAAAAAAGCTTGTAATTAGCTTGTCTTTGAACTGCTTCTACTTGTTTCAATGTCAAGAATGTAATGTGCCAATGTTTAGTTAAATCTAATAGACTAACAGCCGGTCCTAATAACAGGCTTTAGTTGCCTAGGTGCTGCTAATCAGCCTAAACACGTATAATTATGGCCTATTTAGTTTTTTTAGTGGTCTGCGTGTGGCAGGACTAGTGTTTTGCAACAGTCAGTGGTATGGAATGGTTAGTATTCTGCCGCTTACGTTACTACCACCCTTGGAGAATTACGCTATTTTTGTAGTGAGGCAGAGGAAGCTTTAAGCCCCTAGAGTACATAATAATATAAACTAAAATAAATACCGATATAATCTATTCCAGTTCCAAAAATAAACAAACAAAAGAATAGAGAAAAAAATGAATGAAATTCACATATTATGTATTATTATATTCTTCTGTACTGTGTTTGCCGAAAAAGCGGTGGTAGCCTAGTGGGAGAACGTCCGCCTTCCAAGCAGAAGGTCGTGAGTTCAAATCCCAGTGCAGGCACGTACCAATGTGTTTCTTGTAAAATATATGTACGTAATTATCACTCGCGTTTTGGTGAAGGAAAACATCGTGAGGAAACCCACATACCTACCCGAGAATTATTTCGGAGGTAGGTATGTGATCCACCAATCCGGATCTGGCTCCCGTGGTGGATTATGGCCTAATGCTCCTCACGAAAGTGAGGGGAGACCTGTGCCCAGCAGTGGGACGTTATGGGTTGATGTTGATGATGTACTGTGTTTATTTTTGTTTCTGGTGTACAATAAAGAGTTTTTCTATTCTATTCTATTTATGCTACAAATAAATATTGTCTTTATATGTGCGATTATCAGAGAAATATACATCCATTTTATTAGAATATTTTTTGATTAGAAAACATAATTATCTGTTTATTTTTTAGCTCTTTTCGGACGGAACATTTGTTGTAACGGAGATAGACGTGAACGTTATTTCGATACCATAACGTTTGATATTTGCACCGACACGCGTCGAGCTGCTAACAACTCCTTATTGCTTCAAATAAACATAAATAAATCACCTACAAGTATACAATTCTATAATCTAGAAAACGATACCCTATGACAGGTTTTTTTAAATCATTGAGTCACAAGACACAACACACAGATAAATTAATTTAAAAATAAATTAATAACTAATTAATAATAATAAATTAATTCACCAGCGCTAACTACTGTTATCCCATCATCATTTTTTACGGGAATAAAGTATCCTATGTTATATTCCAGGACTTAAAGTATCTCTATCCTAAATTTCATCAAAATCCGTTCAGCAGTTTCAGTGTGAATACATAATAAATTACAAACACACAAACTTTCGCATTTATAAAATTAGAGAGATTGATATGATATTCACGTGTTCAAAATCAAAAATCAATAGATAAATCAATAAAAATCCAATCAGTACAACAAACAGTAACTGAGCACTACAGAATGGCAAGTGGCCACCAGCAAATGGGCAAATATCGTTCTAGCCACTTTACCACACACGTCGCTACTTTCCACCCATCAATGAAACCTTGAACTGCGACCTTGGATAAAACATTTAACTGTCAAATAAAAATTGCACGGCTGGTCGGGTATGAGATGCCGGCAAGAGCGTGTCGGATCGTGGACAGCGCTGGGTTCCGTAGAAAGCGGATATTTCTATAACTTACGAACGTTGTCTTGTTTCGTGTCACGGTCACATTATAAATTTTGTCCCTAACGAGGACTACCGAGGGTTATGTAGGGAATAGGGAACTATGAGAACCATGCCCGTACATACATCCAGGATCAGTGCTAATTCTACTTGAATAAATATTTGCACTACACACCAATGAATAGCAAGGTTTCATTAAAAAAAAAAAATAGAAAAAAAAAGGTTTTTTTCTAGATTTTTGTCCGCTTTGATTATGAGGGTTACATTATTTACGGACTCGACTTTAAGAGCTCATACCATATCAATTGTTCATAGTACCAATAGCCTTCAAGTAAAATAGCTGTGACTTTCAGACTGACATATATTTATAATGGTTCTGTTTTGGCTACGGAACCTTAAAATGCATGTCCAGGAATGACAATACAGTTTATCGACAGAATATGGTTCGACCGTCCGACCACCGGCCGCGTTCTCTACTGCGAACTGAGGTTGAGACCCACCGGGCGCAGTGCGGAAAGTTTTTTTGGTCACACCAGTTTCTAGGCGGAAGGCAAACAGTTTTTTCAACTAGTTCAATGAATTGACACGCAAGTTTTTAAATATGAGGCGCCTAGCGACCCCTTCCTTTGATCCTTTTTTGTATGCATTCACCACTATCTCCGGCAATTTTCTTTCTTGTTAAATAAGCATCGCAAAAGTTACGCAACTTTCAAACAATAGAGTACTTTGAGACAATAAGGATAGCTCAAAGAAAGACGTACAATTGACGCCGCCGCGCCGGCCGTACCGTCGGTCAAAACATAACTCGACGATAAATTACTCTCTTTCTTATCGTACTAAGTAAAGATAGAACGCACAAAGAATAAAATGGCCCTTACTTGGCAACAATAAAGTTAGATTTAAGGTTTTTTTATAATTCGATTGCAGCACTCTGGGAGATGCCAAAATATTTAGGATTTGCTGGCAGCAAACGTTTTATTATTTGATTTAAAATATGACACTACCATATTAATATAATTATTATCTATACTGATATATAAATCTGAAGATTTTGTTTGTTTGATCACAGAAACTACTGGTCCGAATTGAACAATACTTTTTGTGTTGAATAGTCCATTTATTGAGAAAGGTTATATAACATCACGTTACGACCAATAGGAGCGGAGCATCAATGAAGAATGTGGCAAAAACGAGGAATTGTTGAATTTGAATTTGAGTTATTGAATTATGAAAACTTGAATTATGCGGGTGAAATCGCGGGGCGCAGCTAGTTATTAATATGCATATATTTTCTGTACTATTTTTTTTGTGTGCAATAAAGAGTTTTCTATTCTATTCTATTCTCAGTAGAAATATATGTAGCATTAAACCTCATACGCCTGATGGGAAGCTACGGTGTGACCAACGGTAAAGCACACTAGCCTAGAGACTACTCTTGGCTTAAACAGAAACGTAATATTTAAGGAAGATGCGAGAACGAATAATATTACTTCTTTAAATGTAAACAGTATATTCTTGTTACGTCTTCACCCCACTATACCCAATTCACTTAACTGAAATGCACGAGTAACCGTTTTCTTTCAACGCGAGCGGCGGCCGCTCTCGCAAATATGATTTATCGTCAATAAAAATATTTGCCGCTATCATTCGGCCGCTGAACAAAAAGTTGTTAAGCATAAAAATATCTTAAGAATATATTGTTAAGGCTCAGGGAAGTGTTTCATGACTGGCTGCCGACGTTTTAATAGCTGTTCAGTGGTGGTCTTTATTTTTTTGGACTTGTGGTCAATTTATATTCTTATTTTTGAGTTCAGGAATACATTAAACACTATCTACTACCGGAGGTTCAGGTCCTGTCATATTAAGGCATATTTTTATCTCTAAGTAAAAGTGCAAAAGGTTTTCCTATTCGTTAACTCACAATATAGCTTAGTTAAATAAAGAGTTACATACCACAATATGTCAGTGTTATTATCATGCTAAACTTCAAGTTCCATTAACAGATTCATTCATTCTTGGAAAGCAATCAAGCTTTTCCTCATAAAAAGTGTACCGTATAACTAACGCCTGCAGTGGTACAGGATACTACAGTAATCACTCCAATTAGGCCATAAATCGGAGCTAGCTAACACCGTAAATGATTTAAATGGCGGCATTCCATCAAATCCGCACGACAAATTGCGGGCGTGGCGGCCACCGATCATTGCTAATCGAGCGGTTATTGGACAATTAATTTTATGGTGCACTGCCGTGACGGGAAAAACTTAGTGACAAGAAAAGCGATCGTTTGCTCTACACCTTGCCTTTAGCAATCGTAGCCATTATAAAGTTTAGCCTCTCTTTGAGATATCATGTTTGTCAGTTCTTAGTTAACTAACTAATTAATAAAAACAAAAGTTATTTACTTTGACTATGAGGTAAACTAGGGTTAAACGATTAGCCCAGTCGCGTAGGTCTACTGATACAAAACTGGGCCAGTTGTTTGATCCTCTCTTCAACGTTAAACCGTTCAAAACTCCTCAAACAGCAAACTTCATATTTATTTGAAAACTCTATAATGTTCTTGAAAGTTGTCTCGTAAATTACTAACATTTAGTTTTGTCTAGTTAAACTTGAAATATAATTTCCTGTAATTATTTGAGAAGGCTTTCCAAAAAAGTCTTAACCCTATCTTCATTAAACCTTGGCATGGCTTAATTTGAAAGTTCACAGAACAGCTTTCAGAAATCTTTTTGCCTCACTGTCCGAGAGTCGACAATAATAATGAAGATGTAGTTTCTGACATCTTCATTAGCTTCATTAGCTCATTCTCAGCTTTCGCTGATACATAAATTGACGTCAATTCACATCAATTAAATGCTTTTGCCACCTTAGCAATCTCCATTGCTTTGATAGCATGTGCTTTATTGGCAAGCTCGTTTCAACGCCAGGGTTGTATCTCAACTATATAATATTCTATGAGACGTACAGCGACATCACCATCATCTTTAATTTCGTCTACATCTTGCTTATTTTCTTTCTTTCTCCTGCTATCTGTGCGCGAATACGGCCCGTTTTCGGTTAGTAAACATATTCTACTAATAACGGAACATTGTGGGGCCAATAATTCCAAAAAATCTAAATCTTCGTTGCTATTATGCAGTATTACTTAAAGTTTGTCTATGTATACTTTAACTATCAAAATTTTAATTTTCAAACCAAAATCAATCTTAAATTACGTATTCTTCTGGACCTGTACTATTAAATATTCTGTGTCTGAACTAAAGTTAGAACTCGAGCTAAACTGTGTCCCTTTTAGACTCTGTCAAGTGGTACTGTCGCTGTATAGTGTCTATAGCACGACACGGCGTCGGCGCCAAGAACACAAAGAGAACAACACATTACAAGTATCACATCTCAGTTCCCTTTCATGAATATCTACTCCATTTAAAAACCTACCCATCAGTATCCAACTAGACGCCGCGTCACGCGACGCCGACCACTTGCTTTGACAAACGACAAGACAACACCACCAAGTGTTAATTTGTCACTGTTTTATTGTCAGTTCTTGTTTTTGTCGCTTTCATTAAGAAGGACAGCGTCGACAGTCGCTGCTTTCTTCGGGACTGTGTTACATCTCAATTTAGATTGAGTGACTAAAGCAGCGGCTTTTTTACTCTTGGCTTTTTATGAAGCATTGTGTCAAGCAATTCTGTCAGCGTTTAAATGGTCATTAATAGGATTTGTTGAGTGGTTTCTGTTAATGGATTGATTGGGGCTATCCGTGTGTTCTTAGAAACTGTTGAGGATGTATTCCTTCGTGGATCGTTAAATGTTAGTGTTTGAACAAACTTACCATTTGGGAAAATGTGAAAAGTAGTTTCGATTTAAAAAAAAAGAGTGTGTGTACTTATGTACACGCGTTAGAAGTTATACTTGTTGTGCAAGCAATTTTTTTCGTTGTCTATACTGTCGACACTTCTCAGAGTTAGTTTTTTTTCCACTACCCCCTGATTTGCAGATTTTTTTCGTGAATAATATTTTTTACAGTATTGTGCATTTCTTTGAATAATATCTTCAGACATCTCGGAAACTAAAACAGAAATTGAAATTTAATCATGTAGTATTATTAGTTTCAGAGAAACCTGCAAAAGATCATAGGTAGATAGATACGAATTAGTATAGAAAATTATTTATATTGTTCTATTTAAGTTTATTTAAATTTTAAATTTATTTATCAAAATTTATTTAAGTTTATTTATGGGAATTTATTTTTGATTATTTCAAGTACTACTTTAATAGATTGAAAATATATGTTTATATAAATATATCATGTTAAGCTCAGTGCTCGTTATTTTTAGGGTTATTTAATAAAATTTGTTTGTTTTAATAAAAATATAATAAAAAATAATTGAAATATCAATAAATCAAATTTTAACGAATAGTTAAGATCAAAGATAAAATAAACATTCAGCATTTAAGGTTAATATAAACAAGTATAGAAAATTTATTATTTTTTTTTTATTTATACATAAAATTTGTTAATATACCAGACATAAAACAAAACGAAAAAAATAATGTTGTGGTGAGGAATAAACGCTTACCAAGCATTATATAACTTAATTTTTTAACTTTTTTTTCACAATTTCACAGTGAACACAATACCGGTTTGTCTCATGAAATTAACTGAGCAGAGAAATTTCTGTTGAAATTTTTCCTGAATTTTCTTTGCTATAAACCTCACGGAGTCCGATACCTTTCCAACGAATGCAAAACCGTGGAAATCGGTTCGTGCGTTCTAGAGTTATAGCGTCAGGAAGGAAAACCCGACTTATTAAAAATTCACTCTCATCATTTTTCTCCATCGCGCCAAAATAAGTATAACTTCAAAAAAGTTAGTTGGACAGAAGGGACGTATTGGAAATTTTCTACGACATGTCAATCAATGAAATATCTGTGAATATAATAAGACGATGAGGAATAACTGGTCTTACGTAAGAATAAACAATTAAAGACAAAATGGCATGGTGAGATCTATTAATTTAAGTAGGCACTTACTTACTAGGTATTCTTGAATACGTATAAATTCAAGTTGGATGTTATCTTACAAGTGCAGTAATTCTGCCTTTATAAGGCACCGCTGGATTTGCACAAATTATTTCCATGACCAAAATAAATTGATAAATGTCGTCATTGATCCTCAAAACGGCCGCAAGCAAACATAACTCTTTCGTGTCCGATTATATCTATGATTGATTCAACCACGTCTGCGCTCAGACATTATTAACTAGTGTATTTATTACATCGTGTTTTTGTAGAATTGAGATCGTCTGCCACTCTTCTATTACCGTTAATGTTCCCTCAACAATTTTTGATTACATTTTTATTGAAATTAAATGAAGATTTACGCTCATCGATATGACTTTCGCAATTTCTTGCGGACAATGACAAATCGATGATTCGTACATATAATGATGATGGTTTAAAATACCTTGGTAATTTGGTTCTCCTTAAAGGGTCAAGTGATGGTGAAGTATCTGAAACAAAAATATTTAATATCAGTATAATTTAATATAACTAATAATATTTCGAAGAATAAGAACTCATTGCATAGAGCAGAGTAGGTAAAATGCAAGGTAAAATTAAGACTTTTAATTAATGAATAGTAACTTGAAAATAACAATGTAAATATTAGCAAAGCCTTATATATTTCAGAGACCACGATTTCGCTTCGTTAATAGGTCTATTATGACAACTGTCTGGTCTAGACTGTCATATCATTAGCGTAATGCGCTGTGGGTAGCGACTCGAGCCACACCACTGAACACGGCCATTCAGTTAAATATACGAAACAAACGTGACCAAAACAATTGATAACATCTAATGCCATAATGAATTTAGTATCTCTGGATTCTCAGGTTTCAAAATATAGGATTAAGAGGATGGTTACAATTATATACAAGTGTATTTAATTTGAATAAATAACCTAGCTTAACAAGATTTTCAATGGTGCAGACTAAAATGTTCTTAACTGTATTAGCCTTAATGTTTATATTCCTCTAAGTAGAAACAAGATACTTAATAGACAAAGTAGCAGGTTTGCTCAATGAGTTAAGATTTGTATAATTGTTTCTAATCTCGACATGTGTTTGGAGGATATCACAAATCTCAAGTTTGCGAGCCAAAGGTTTGCTATTTGATACAAGTTCTTGTACAACTAAATATCGATTTTCTATAAACACCATTTAAAATATATTATCTGGTGTTTTTTTTTTTACATTTCAGGTTGTAGGGTAGTAAATTACAAGCTGCTTTTAACTAAATACTTAAAAAAAGTCTATTCTACAGCAATTTTATGAACAATCCAAAATACAGTTACAGTTACAAAATACAATACAGTTGAGTGTGAGCTATAAAGTTTCATTCATAAAGTTTTCACCGCCACCACACGCATATCCATCTATGTACACGCGCAAACAAGGATCAAAAGTGGTCAGAGATTACACAAAAATCCAATTCAATTACCACTTCTTTTGTGACCTTAAAACCGCCTTTGACAGTGTACGCATCGCCGAGTACCCGAATAATCAGCCTCAATATTTGAGCCTCAATTTGTTGACGTTTCTGATTGAGAGGCAGGCGCCCGCCAGTGTTACATTCAACAAACGTGGATAGTCAGAAACCTGAGAAAAATCGTAAGGACACCGTGGGAACGCGGGGCTTCCACAAGGGTCAATATTAGTCCACGTATTTCATTGTTGCTACAACTTAGGAGCTAGTTTTTCGGAGGTATCATCAAACAAATATTTTGACCGCCCCTCGCTTTTACACCTACGTTAGCGGAATGTTTAAGTTTCTAATTAGTTTGTGTGTCGCGCTGTTGATACATAATGGTAAATAATGCATTGTTGTGGCTCATTTTTATGACTGGAAGCTTGGAATTCGTCATGGGTGGCTTATGTTTATGGTACTTTTGTTCTCTTTGCAGTAATATGAAATTTTATAGTTTCATGGCATTGTTAACTGCAAACAGTTTCAGTTTTAATCTCAGTGTGACGCTGATGCCATATTATAAAATAATATCTCTCACTCGTTTAACGACGAATAAAGCATATTTTATGACACGTGCTGAACCCAGATAAGAACATTTCGTGTGTGTTTAGCTTTATTATCCTTTATTTAATTCCTTTTTATAACAGCATAACCAATAAAACGGTATTATGTCTCGAGTGATCAAGACCATACAACATTAACGACCAAACAACCTTACGAAAATTCTATATGGAGCTATTAGCATAGTAAACACTATGTCTCATTACATTCTAGTTCGATTCGACAGGTCGAGATGATTGATAAACAAATTAATTAGATTAATAAACTTGTACAATCACCGTTAGATGCGGTCGAAGGACTAAAAGTAAAGGGTTATGTGATAAATGTGGCTATGAAGACCGCGGCCGGCGCTGTTGTATGCTGTAAAGTTTATGATAATAGCCAGAACAAGTACCTTTTATAGCAGTATTTCATGATCTCACCAACAATTAAGATAACTCCTACTGTACGGATTCAGGTCATTCTAAAATTGACGAGCCCTATCATTAGGTTTATAACTTTATTTATAATGTACCTGAGCCAGTGTTTAGCAAACTGGTTTGAAGCGATGATTCCTCAATTTTATGTGCGCCTTATGCGTTTGAGGAAGAAATATACCAGTATAAAACTTTGGCAAAATGGCACTTTAGTATCCACCTAGCTGTTCTTAAGCAGATAGTTTGCCGCAAATTCCGTAACGGGGACATTCCGGTAGCATTTTGAGTCTCTCTCTAGATTTAGCGCGTTTGCCGTCTTCTGTTTGTTGCAATCTAGGTAATTTTCGCCGGTTCTATAACCTCACGAAACGTATTCCGAAGTAGCCGTCAGAGTTTCAATTTACCTGTCTTACCGTGATGGGTGGCAACCATTAGCGATATAAATGGATGTTAAGATTGCTTACCATGTATGGTTTTAATTAGAGTTTACTGAATAGTTAGCTGTTGTAGTAATGTCGGGAAGCGATGGCTTGTTATCGACGAGTTAGCATGTAATTGACGTTGTTTTATTAATTTTGATTGAGTGCGAGGCTGTTGTGTCACTTTTAAATTCATTTATAGATCGCGTAACGTAATTTTCTACATTAATTGTAGTGTTGGTATGATTTATATTTATTGCACTTATAACAAGAGTTAAAACAATATGGACTGAATGTTTAGTAACATTGAGTTTGATCTTCTGTTATAAATCCTTATAGAATAATGAAATCCTATTGGATAATCTTTTGTTGTTCCTATTGGATTGATGAATAATTTAATACTATTAAAATTTTATGTCTCTGGATTCTACAATAATCATATTTGACTCCTCTAGCTTAGATAATCCGTTTTAATCCCACAGAAATATATTTAAGTATAGGAATTAGATTTATCTTCTATCTCATTTGTACTTATTTAACATATAATGCATGAACGTCACAGTAAATGAAGTGGTACAAGCAATTCAAAATGTTTATAATAACGCATTCTGTGGCGACGTGGGAAGTGAAAACGTGGTTATTGCTTAAGGTAGCCTCTTCAGATGCACTTTACGTCGTCATACTCGAAGATCTGCGTCTATAGGTATGTCATAATCTTGGAAGAATTCAGTGCGTGCTTTGACCTGACAATGATTATCTTCTACGCTGTAAACAAGATCTGTTTATTCATGTTCGGTTTTGTATTCGACAATTTGCCCATATTGTAGTAATCTCAGAAGGTCATGAATATCTCAGTATCTGTACTTACCATCTAACAAAGAAATCCCAAGCATAAATGCCATCACATCAAAAGAACTGTCTTCACTTTGTGAATCTTTATCACACCCTTGGAAGATAGAAGTTTTTTTTCCTCCAACTTTGAGAGTATATCAATAAAATACGTCACTTTTCGGCTTATTATAGCATTTCACACTTGACGGTCCATTGGATATTATAATTACACAAGTTCTCATAGAGGCGGGAGTGTTAAATAGGTTATAGGGGTGCGAAGGAGACACTCAAAGTGTTGTTCAGGACATACGTTAATGATATTGAATCTCAATTGATAATGTTCTTAACATAGACTTGCTAGAACTGGGCGTATCTTGTTTCTAAATATTTATTATTTTACTTAACTTGTTCTAATTCTGATTTGTTAAATTTTTGTCCCTTTTCAGAATCTCTTCAACCTACCTTTATATCTGTTCGTGCACTTGTTGAGTAATGTTTTATTACTCCAAGAAAGAAATCTCACCTACTTTACCGCCCAATCATTCAATATTTATGAACTATTTCCAAACAATCTTCAAAGGATCTTCACGATCGTAAAATTGCTTTAATGTTCTTATAAATAATTTAATAGATACGCCACAAACACTTCATAACTTTGTGTGAAGTAATATCCTGTAAATATGTTTAGATTTATGAAATACTTTTTTTTTTATTAACGTTCACTCCTGTTGGTTCAGTGATGAACACATCATTATCGTCATTTTCAGCCTATAACATATTCTCTGCTAGGTCATAAGTCTTCTTTCAGAGAGAGTCGTTGGGCCATAGTCCACCACACTGGCCCAGTATGGGACGGAGGACGTCACAGTCATGTCCTTGAATTTGAGGTTCATGAGCATAGCGAGTTCTTTACGATGTTGGATGTTCTCCTTCATCGTTTATGAGCGGTTTCATAGTTTGTGCATAACGTAGTATGTAAGTCAGTGATGCAGAGCCTAGGTTTTTGAACCGGGTGTCCTTGGATTGTGTTACCGCTTGCCCTACCACCGACGTGGTAGGTGGTCAACAAGATAAGCCTTATTGTAGGCTTATCTTTTATTTCAGACAGGCTTTTATTTCATGTTATTCGAGGTTTTTTAGAATAGCCATGGAATAGTTGATATTGTAGACTGACAAAATAATTTACCAAAAGATATGTTACATACGACGTAGTCCCAGCTTTTGAATTTTACAGAACTGATTGATGGAAGTAACATATATTTCAAAAGTTCTTAGTAAAACGGACCTATTGGGTTGCAATGGTTGAGAAACGCTTCTCTTATCCCGTTTTCATTAAATATAACAACACTTTTTATCTTCCTCTCAAAGTCCTTAAAAAGTTAATACAAACATCTTTTAACAGCGGCTTTACGACCACTAATCAGGATAAAGGATGCCGAGCGATTGGCTGAGTGTGAGTAATCATGTTAATCGTCCATTTTGTAATCATTTCGGCGCCTGTGATCGAGCCTTTAGCCTCTATAAAATCCTTTAATCGAGTCGAATGTAGGTCAGGATTGGAAACCTGTATTTGATTAACGGGGGTTTATGTTTTTCATCCTTTGAGGTTACCGACAGAACTATGATAGATTTAGAGTTGGTGACACTGCGTTTGAACCTCGGTTTCGCCCAATATTTTATCGGTTTCTTTGGATATAAAGATTCTTATTTAGGCTAGGTACTTATTGAAGTCTGCCTCAGGGTCTGGTTTTTTGTGCCGTGGCCCGTGGTCCTCGTAGTTCTCTAGATACAGGAAATCCTAGTTGGAACTTAGGATCGATATCTGTACTTGTGACTCTTTAGCAACTAAACTTATCAAGTAATCACGTAATAATCAATTGACCCAAAATTATCACCTATAATTCGATTTCCTTGCATCTTTTTTTTTACTACAAACGACTCAATTATCACACGAATTAAGGCAAAGCGTTAATGTGATCATTAAGAACCCTCTGATACACCATTAAGATTAACTCTCCGGTACTACTATTAAATTTAACGATGTCTAAACTATTAGCAAGATTTAGGGGCTGTAAAACGGCTGGTGGATTTGAACTGAATAGTTAACGGGTCTTCTGGTCAAGTCAAGCTATAATTACTATATGGGGATAAGTTTCTGACGTTGTTACATGGAATAAAAGACTATTTCTGAAAATGTGTTTCCACTAACAATGCAAAATTATGGTGACAGCAAGTTTATGATAGAGACGGAAGGTAGAGTAAACAACGGAACTCCTCAATGGCTAACCAGCCCAATTTCAGGTAATTTGTTTGAGGGTGACGAGCACAGTGGACTCGCGTGAAAGTTTTTATAGACAACATTTTTTTTTTAATTATTTTACTGTGTAACGAGACGAGTAAGATACGTTCAAGATCTGTGTGCCACTACAACTATAAGGCAGGCGTGTTAAAAAAACATCAAACAACTTCACGAGTAAGCAATATTCTAGTTGAAGTTGTAACAAGATACTTTTCTAGGACTCAACGTTGATTGCAAAACATTTTAACTATTCCAAGTGTGCACCGAGCTAAATGTCATTTATTTGTAAATGTTATTAACTACAGGCGCTTGAAGCTTAAATCGTATGCCAATGGATTTAATATTAAATTAATACCAAATTAGATCTAGTGTGTTAAAATTTTGTAATGTTTAAGGTTTGGAATCCAGCTTAGGGGTGTTAAGAGATTGTTAGGAGAGGGTGTTAGGAAATGTCTAGAAATGGAATCACTAGTGTTTACGTTGCCAATTTGCATATGCCTGTTTGCACTAGATATTGGCAGCTACTTAGTTTTTTTTTACTGAGTGACGATACGAGCAATTCGTTCACCTGATGGCAAGCTCTACGCCTGCCCATAACAGTTACAGTGCCACCCAGAACTTTGCATTGCATAATCCTGCGCGGCACTGCACTGCGCTCGTCGCCCTGAGACATCGGCTCTATAGTCTCATATACCCAGTAATTTCGCTGGAAACAGTGCGCTACAAACCGGAACAAAGTAATGTTTTCACGCTACTGCTTGGCGGATGAATATCTGGCAAAAGTGTGATACTTCCCCAGGCGGTCTCTTGCAGAAGAGGCCTCCCACTACTAAACTATCTACTGTACGTAGAGCTATTTAGCTAAGTTTTGACCATGCCAGCTAGAGTGCAGAATTAAGTGCATGAAAATAGGGCAGGGGTCTAGGCAAATGATACAAACACAAGAAATGTTATTTCGTTCTCTATGTAAGCATCCCTTAGTTTACAGAATCGTGACGTTGACAGGGATCTGACTAGACATAATACTCACTACCTAACTGAACTCGACTTTTCCACATTATCAATATGTACAAATTATAATGAATGAAACTTGACACTGGCTGGTTAAATAGTGCGAAACCGAAACATAAACAAACGTCATTTCCGTATGACACTAGCGGCTGTTACAAGATTGGCAATTTCCTCCAAACCACAAGCAATTAAAATGAAGCGAACGTGGGAATAGTGAGATATCTCATCTCTCCGTGGTGCAGCTGCCTAAAACTACGTAATAATTCACTGAGCTAACTTTAACTAACAACCTGTCAGACTTGGAACTAACCAGTCAGTTAAGTTTGCTACATGTTACTCAAACGAAATTATTCTGCTCGCGATTCGCATTCAGTCAGTTGTTATAATAGACAAGTTTTAATTACTACAAGATTAGGTTTAGCTCCGGTTGTGTAGTAATTAACTTGAATTTATTGGAATTTAGATCAACGTCTCAGTGACGAGCGTCGTGCAGTGCCGCGCAAGATTATGCAATGCAAAGTTTTGGCACTGCAACTGTTATGGGTGGCGTTGCCTATCAGACTGGCTGGTGTTGATATTAAGTAACATATTAAAATTTTAAGTTAGGCATCAGTATTTTATGTACCTATAAAACCTCTAAACTTACAAATAACTTTACTCACATAAAATTAGAGCAACTTTGTGTTGAATGGTAGCTAGAAAGTTTGGAAATGTTTAGCGATTTTTATCGCTGGCCGTTGCCAGATATATCTGACTGTCGCATGGCGCGGCGGTGCCTGGAGTCTAATTCTCATGCAATAGACATACAAAATAGCCAAATATGGCAGAAACTGTTTCTAAAATTTGTCATTTTGGTAAAAATATTCCTATTTTTATATAGCTCTTAGATTATGTAAACCAACTAAATTACGTGAAATTGGTTTGTCATTGACATATTATTTAACTATTATTCAATCAGCCTGCTTTATTTCAATTAAACAATAATAGACTTACATGACAAAAAAATGATTTTGTATTTTTTTTTTGTATGACAAGTAAAAAATAATCATGTTATTAATAACAGTAAAAAAGTATATTTATTGGAATAACTTAAATAACACTAATTAAATAAAATTAAATAGAAAACTTAAACTTAAAAAAACACTTTTTTTACTATTTACTGCATCGAAGCTATCAAATTCGACATGATGTCTATTGCGCGAGAATCGGGCGTCTGATTATAATATCATTGAACAACTCCTTCATTAAAATAATCTGCTGATCGAACTACGATATCATTGTATTTGACATGTTTATGCCCCGGCTTGCCTCGGAGGTTCAAATGTAACCGACAGCAGATATCGTCTCGGCAAGAATCTGTTTGTAAACATTACAGGATTTGCAAATACATACGTCTATTGCAACTGGTTGCGGGATTGGATTCTATTGACACGTTCACTGTTAAAAACACAACTGTTGTGTTTTTTATAACTTGTGTTTTTTAAAACACAACTGTTGTGTTAGCGGTATGCGAAAACACAACGGTTCGTGCAGGTCCGCAACCGTGGCTAGACAATAAAATCGGCTCAGCAGTCAAAGTGTTAATAATTTCTCTTTGAAAAACTACTCTAATAAATTAAGAGAGCAGTGTCCCAAAAGGAATCATTGCTATCATCATCATCATCGACAACCCATAACGTCCCACTGCTGGGCACGGGTCTCCCCTCACTTTCGTGAGGAGGATTAGGCCATAATCCACTACGGGGGCCAGATCCGGATTGGTGGATCACATACCTACCTCCGAAATAATTCTCGGGTAGGTATGTGGGTTTCCTCACGATGTTTTCCTTCACCGAAAGAGTGATAATTACGTACATATTTTTTACAAGAAACACATTGGTACGTGCCTGCACTGGGATTTATTAAACTAAACCTATTTATGAAAAGGCTGTTTTTTTATTAAGGCCACTGTATTAGTAAGTAGATAAAGTAATTAGATTGTTAAGACGAGTGGACTGTATCTAGGGGTTGTTGAGGTTATGAAGAGGAAAATAGGTTGGAAAAAAACTCACCGGTGGTCGGCACTTAACTTCCTTTGGAGGCGTCGTTGGGGGCCCCCTTTTGCTAATTGTTGATGGTACACTGATGGTTATTCACTGATTATATTTTATTTCATGTTTTTGATGGAGCGACGCACCGTGTCGGTTCGTTAGAGTTTTGGAAGAGTGTCAAAGAATGAAAAGGATTGGTAGAGTGAATGTGTAGAAAGGACTGAACGTCCATAATGGGAACGAATGAAAGGGCGGGAAGGTTTTAATTTGGAATGGTTGAATAAGAGGCTTTAACATTTATCTTCCCCCCCGCTGGCGAATTGATGAGACAGAAAAGTCTAAAACACATTAAAATTTGTTCACAACCACCAATGCAAAAATCTTGACATATGATAATTGTTATAAAATGATGTCAAGTGTTATTATGATTTAATGATCTGTTTTGAAATGAACTTAATGAATAATTGCTATATTTTCACACACAAAAATAATAATAAAAATTAAAAAAAATTATGAAATGATGTCTACACAAACTAGTCATTATTTGGTAGAGGACACAACTTCACAAGAGGTCGATCGAAAACACCTTGTGCAGTCCTGACTGAGGCAGATCGAGGGATACCGTCACGCCCAGGATGTAGTTTAATTATTCTACCAAAATGCCGTCGCAGTGGGTGAGTAGTTTCATTTTTTATGATAACGAGTTGATCAATGTTTACTGGAGGTGATGCTTTAGTCCATTTCAATCGCTGTGATAAAGTGGTAAGATACTCACTATGCCACCGAGACCAAAAGTCTTGGTGCATTTTTTGCAACAGTTGCCACCGTGTAAGTCTGTTCATGCTTATGTTGGAATAATCAAGAGATGGCACTGTTGTGAGAGGCGCTAATGTTAAGAAATGTCCTGGGGTTAAAACTGAAACATCTGAAGGATCTGAGCTAAGTGGACAGAGGGGCCTTGTGTTCAGGATTGACTCCACTTGAGTCAAAAGCGTGTTAAGTTCCTCATACGTTAGAATTTGTGTGCCAACAACGCGATACAAATGTGTTTTTACGGACTTAACACCCGCCTCCCAAAGTCCTCCGAAGTGAGGTGCTCCTGGTGGGTTGAATTTAAACTCAATACGCTCCGTTTCACACGCGGCGCGCATGAGGTCTATCAGTTGCGACTGTGCGCCCTTAAAATTCGAACCACAATCGCTGTGGATCACATTACACCGACCACGTCTTGCTACAAACCTGCGTAGGGCAGCTAAAAATGCTTCTGTTGATAGGTCAGAAGCAAGTTCTAAATGTACTGCTTTGGTAGCGAAGCACACAAATAAGCACAGATACGCCTTCACAGAACGCGTACCACGATAACGTTGAAAAGTTATGTTAAACGGTCCAGCGTAGTCACAACCTACAGACTGGAATGCTTTGATCTGAGTAACACGAGAACGTGGCAAATCTGCCATTTCAGGTTCAAAATTATGGGGCTTTACACGAAAACAACGGTAACAATTTGATAAAACTTGACGAATTGCTCGTCTTGGAGACAAAATCCAAAAATTTTGAAGTAGTAAGAACTGCATTGTTTGTAAACCAGGATGAAAATTTTCGTTGTGAGTACACTGAATGATAAGTTGTGTCAAACGATGCTTGCGAGGAAGCAAAGCTGGGTGTTTTGATTCGTAGCTAAGATCTGACTGAGAGAGCCTACCCCCCACCCGCAAAATGTGATTTTGATCCAAAAATGGGTTAAGTTTTCTGAATGATTTTTCAGGGGAACATCTGAACAAGATCCGCTGGAAATCACAATGTTCCTCTGCAACACTAATCTGCCTGTACATTTGCCGTACATCAGCAGTGAACATGATGGCATGGAGTCTAAAGCGTAAAAGAATGTTGGTAATATCGGCTTGAAGCTTGGGTCCTGTCAGAAGAGTGTCGTTCAATGAATGACCTTTGTTATCCTTGGCACTTGCGTCGTACACTACACGCAAGTCCCGGTCCGATTTTAAAACTGCGTGATGAGCAAGGTAATATGCAGTCGACGACTGACACTCGTTGGCAGGTACCCTCTCCATTTGCCCACTCGACAAATAATCCATGACATGTTGCTTATATTTTTCATGAAATGCCGGTTTTGCCAGGAGGCGCTTTTCCAGCTGCACGAAGCGACGAAGCGCAATTGGGTATGATTTTTCAAATGATGGTGGTGATTGATCACGAAAGGGCAAGTTAACGATGTATCGCCCAGTAACATCCCGTTTATGAGTTGATTGAAATATATCTTCACATTGAATATCTTCCACGGAGTGAGATTGCTTGTTATCTCCAGTAGGTATGTTGTCTAACTCCCAAAATTTCTGAACCGCAATGTCCAGGTTGGTGTCCACTGACACATGATTGATTGATAAAGGAGTGGGGAATGATGAATTTGTCAACGTTTTTCCCATAAGAATAAATCCAAATATTGTATTGATAGCCGTCGCAGCATGATGTCCACCGTCAATTTTTCCTGGTATTAAAATTTGTGGGAATATCTCACCACCAATGAGGATATCCACCGGACGAGAAGAATGGTAATTTTCATCAGCTAGTTTCAGATTTGCTAAGTGTTCAAAGTTTTGAACATTCACCGGATGGGTGGGCATGTTACCACAAATTTTGTCTAAAGTCACTGCTTCCGTTGTGAATGTGGGTTCCACTTTTCCAACTGGTCTAATTTCCAGAAACACTTTGCTTGTAGAACATGCAGGAACCTCACCAATTCCAGACATAGGTGTTTGAGTCTTGTATTGGGACAAGCCTAAACGACGGGCACATGTTTTGGTAATAATGTGACTTTGACTTCCTGGGTCCAGCAGGATGCGCACCTTTTGGAAAGTACCTTGGCCATCCTTTACCTCCACCTCTGCAGTCGCAAGCATGACAAAATGACTACCTGATGATGAACCTGAAGACATATTTGACAATGATGTAACTGGAGTGATCACACCTTCCTTGACATTAGAGTAGGATGACGAAGATGTTTGATGGTAAGCAGCACTTGCTTGTTTATGTTGGGGGTTGACAGGACCACCAGTCTCTGTCCTCTTAGGAAAATGCAACAGACTGTTATGTCGCTGATTGCATGTCTTGCATGAGTGAGTTGAATTGCAATTTATTGTTATATGATTTGAACGCAAACAATTGAAGCACAATTTGAATTGTTTAATCACTTGAGACCTTTCTTGTGGGGTCTTTGATAAGAAGTTTGGACATGAGTAAAGAGCATGGCTTTCTTTACACAAAACACATGATTGATTGTTTGATTGAACCAAAAGCATTGTTGGTGTTGACTTTGGTTGATTGGTTGAATTCACACGCTTGTTATGATAATTATTTTGTTGCTGAACTACTGATTTGTTATTCTCATTTGAGAATAATGAGCGTTCTAGTGCACTGCATCGGTCCAGTAAAAATGATTTTAATTCATTAAAGCTTGGGAAATCTTTGCCTGTGCTAGACAACTCAAAGGCTTCACGAGATGCTTTATCTAATTTTGTTAACAACGAATGAAATAACACAAAGTCCCATTCTGAAGTTGGTAATCCCAGTGAACTAAGCATCGCTATGTTTTCACCGTAGACATCAAGCAAGTTCCGCAAGCTCTGGGCTGAACCAGAAGGCATGGCCTTTAAATTATTAATTTGTTCCCAACACATGAATGCTAAATACCTTTTGTTGTTGTATCGATTCACTAAAGCTTCATAAGCGCTCATATAATTAGCCTCAGACACATGAAAAGCACGAATTATATTTATGGGTTCCCCGGACAATGTTGTGATTAGGTATTGAAACTTTTCTATGTTTGTTAAATCTGTTCGCTGATGAACAAGTGTGTTAAAGAGGTCAATGTACCCCGGAAAATCTTTGAACTCACCTGTGAATGTAGGTAATTTAATCGGTGGAAGTTTAGTCTTTGGCTTGGGTTGATGACACGGTTGAGAAGGAGAAGCGAACTCCACTTTTGATTCTTTCAAGTATTTACGTTTTGCTTCGAGTACTTCGAAATACATGTCATCAGCTTGCTCTTGGAACACGGACTGCCCTTGCAACTCTTTATCATCTACACCGGCCTTTTGTAATTCACAAACCAAATTGATGTGGGCATCGTTAAAGCCCTCCAAGATAATGTCTAAACGGGAACACCATGTCTCTAACCGCGTTATAAGTTTCGGTTCGGATTCACAATTACGTGCACACAAAAGTGCATCGCTGAGCCGCTTGTGCGACAGGCTGCGTTTCGACTCCCAATGCGCAATCACGGTCTCACTCATTTTGAAATTTGATAGTTGTTATCACTTTTAGCAGAAATTTTACGCCTAAACTTAACTTATTATCGCGCAAACTTTTATAAAACACACTTTACGATGGAGTTTGATAGTTTTCAAACAGAAACGAACACGAAACTGTCACTTGTTTGTCAAAAGTCACAGCATAAACACTATGAGAATGACCGTATGAAATGATCGAACGAACATCGACGAATTTGATTCGGTTTGTTCGTATTGCCGGCACACAAACGCAATTTGTCGGCACACAAACAAACACAATCTTTGCTTGAGTTACTTAGGCGCTGTATGTTACACGTAAGTATTAACACAATTGTTTAATGATTTATCACGATAAGCTGTTATTATTAAGTGTCGCATGTTACACATAAAACAACGATTGAAATGATAATTAATGTTCAATTTCACAAAATTGAATACACGAACACAAATGTTTTGATTAAATGGACTCTCCCAATGACACGATATGAAGTTGGACTCACCCACAGAACGAACACAGGTCAATACTTCCAACCTACCTAAACTCCAGCGCGTGTGCGCAGATCGGTGAAATACAAAGTGTAGGTATTTTTACACCAACTTTTTGCAAAGTTCCTCACACAAAATGAATGTTGAGGATACCACTTACGTGCCGAAGTGTGTTGATGGGTTTGTTGAGTTTCTTCTATTATTTTTGTTAAAATTGATGTTGCTTGTATATGTTGAGATCGAGTCGTGTCGGGCGAGCAATGTCTTGTAGCAGAGTGAAGTTGTCGAGTGATGGGTGAATTATTGATTGATTGATTGATTTTGCAGATGGCACTGACACTGACAGTGACAGCCCAATGCACTGCTACGCATTATGTGCGTGCGCTTGTATGGGGGAGTGTTGCGTTAACAGGCTCCCGCGGGTGGAACATCCTGTTCCACGGAATCATAGATAGGTAATGGGCAGAGTCGATTGTATGCCCGCTTCAGGATTCCCGTTGCTGTGTTGACTTCTGCAATGCGAGTACAACCATCGGAACCAGGGAACAATTTGACTACTCTGCCAAGCAGCCAGCGGTTGGGTGGGAGGCGGTCATCCTTTACAACCACCATTTCACCGAGTCGTAGTTGACCATCTTGTCGTTGCCACTTGGCACGTTTCTGTAGCTCTGAAACGTATTCTTGGTAGTATCTTTTCCAAAAATGGTTAGCAAGCACCTGAGCTCTCTTGTAGCGTGGCAAGGTGCATATCTGAGTCCTGTCGTCCAGGTTACTCGCTGAAGATGGCAGCATTGTGATAGTCCGTCCCAGAAGTAGATGTGAAGGTGAAAGGCATATAAGGTCGTTAGGGTCAGACGACAGGGGGGTTAACGGCCTAGCATTTAGAATGCCTTCTATTTGTATTAAAGTGGTATTCATTTCTTCATATGTTAAATGAGTCAGAGATAAAATTCTCTTTAAATGAAATTTGCAGGACTTGACTGAACCTTCAGCTAGCCCATTGAAGTGTGGACTATAAGCAGGAGCGAATTTAAAGTTAATAAGTTGCTCTGCTGCATAAGCACTTATATCATTGCATTTAGATTTAAGGAATTTAGAAAACTCGTGAAATGTACCCACAAACATGGTACCGTTATCTGAATAAATGTTTATTGGTTTACCTCTGCGCGCTATAAAACGGTTTAAAGCAGCAATAAATGCTTCAGTGCTCAGTTCAGTAACAAGCTCTATGTGTACTGCCCTTACAGCGAGGCAGACGAATATGCAGATGTAGGCCTTGATTAGCCTGCAACCTCTACCTTTTCGGTCGGCTAACATAATGGGACCGGCATAGTCAACAGCTATATTACTAAATGGATATTCAGCATGAAGCCGTTCCTTAGGGAGGCTGCTCATTATCGGTTGAATAGACTTTCCTGAGAATCTACAACAAGTTATGCACTCATGTGTGACCTTTCTAGCAAGATTTCTCCCTCCTATTGTCCAATATTTATGTCGTATGATGGACAACAATAACTGAGGTCCAGCATGCATTAGAATTTTATGATAGTACCTGAACAATAGTAATGTGACATGGTGGGATGAATGCAGTATAATCGGATATTTAGTGTCAAAGTCATAATTTGAGTTGCAGAGTCTCCCTCCAACGCGTATAATTTTGTCTAACATGAATGGGTTTAGTTTAAGTAAGGGTGATTTATTTGGTATTTCCCTTGTGTTGTGGAGACTACTGTATTCTTTAAGGAACTTGTCAATTTGGACGATCTTGCATAAAGTTAAGTTAGCTGCATTTAGTTCTTGTACCTTTAGATAAGCTGTATATTTGTTGTTTGGAAACCGACAGTTATGAATGAATCGCAGCATGAATGACAATGTGCGTTGCAATTTATTGTAATCAGAAAACTTGTTTATAAAGTTGTTTTGCTCACTTGCTAGGTTACACTGGAATTTGACTTCTGGTAAGTCAATAGTAATATTATTGGGTTGTTTAGGCCAATGATCTTCAGAATCCAATAGGAATGATGGACCTGTCCACCATAGGTTAGAATTTTTTAATTGTTGTGCATTGCATGCCCTAGAGCCGATATCGGCTGGGTTTAGATTTGTAGGCACATAAGCCCATATATTTGCTTCTGTATTTTCTGTGATTTCGTTAATCCTATTCAGAACGAATGACTTGAGACTTGCCTTTGGAGTCCTAATCCAACCTAAAACAACGGTGGAGTCACACCAAAACCGCCATCCGTGTATGTCTAGCCTCAATGCGTTTTTTACTTTGATTGCTAAACGAACTGCCAATATGGCTCCACAAAGTTCAAGACGTGGAACTGTCATGCTCTTCAATGGCGCAACTCTGCTTTTAGCAGTTATTAGATTTACATGCTTGCTACCATCAGACGACAATGATTTTAAGTACACACATGCGCTATAGCTAGCTAGCGATGCGTCGCTGAATGTATGTATTTCTATGCGTGTGCATGAGTTACCCAATACATGTCGGGGTATGGCAATTTCATTTAGGTGTGAAATTGAATTTATAAACGATAGCCATTCATTCTCAGTTTCAGGAGGTAGTTTGTCATCCCAAGATAATTTAGAAGCCCATAACTTCTGCAAAATAAGCTTGGCTTGAAGAATGCAAGGACTAATAAGGCCCAGTGGATCGAACACTTGCCCTATTGTTGACAAAATTGACCTTTTGTTTATATTGTTGCAGTCAAATTTTATATTTAGGGAGAAAAATAGTGTGTCTGTTTTGCATGACCATCTTAATCCTAATGTTTTTGCATTTTCATCATCAACTAGTTTTAAGAGATCCACCTGAGGATCATCATGGATTTGTTTCAATACTTGTGGGCTGTTTGACCGCCATTTTCTCAAATGGAATTGCCCTTCTTTGAGTTGGCTAGTTACCTTTTGGCAGATACGGACTAGTTCCGATTCTCTTTCATGTCCACTTATGTAATCATCCATATAAAAATCGTTTAGAATTGTTTCCCGAACTACTAGGTCTGGACATTCAAGTCCTAGTTGAGCTAAGCAGCGGGTTGCTAGATACGGTGCTGATGCTGTGCCGTATGTAACTGTGTTAAGTTTGTATAATTGAATTGCCTGGGAAGGGTCAAATCTCCAAAATATTTGTTGTAGGCACCGTTGTTCTTCAGCTACAAAAATGCAACGATACATTTTTTCACAATCGGATGTGACCACATATTTGTGTTGTCTAAATCTTATAAGGATGCTTATGAGATCATTTTGTATAACCGGTCCAACATGCTGTATTGAATTTAATGAAAAGCCTGAAGTGGTAATGTGTGATCCATCAAAAACTGTTCTCATTTTTGTAGTTAAATTTGATTCTTTCAAGATTCCGTGGTGGGGCAATACATATGAGACTGCCTCAGTATTCTGTTCATTTACAGACATGTGACCTAAATCTAAATATTCTTGCATGAACTCACAGTATTTTTCTTTGTAGGATGGATCTCGCTTAAATCTTTTCTCTAAAGAATAAAATCTAGTCAATGCTTGCTGATGTGAATCACCCAAAACTTCTGGGGATTTTTTAAATGGAATTTTTACTACAAAACGACCGTCATTGAGTCGAGTCGTTGTTTGTAAGTAATGCTGTTCACACTCATTCTCTTCTTTTGTTGTTGTGCGAGAAGAGGGAACAGATTCAAGTTCGAAAAATTTATCAAGTTGATGCTGCATCTGAATGTCATTTGAGAAATGACAGTGGACTGTATTATTGTGTGTTAATTTCTTGTTTTCCTTTTGTGTTGGTACAATACCAGACACTAACCAACCAAATTTAGTTTCGTTTAATGTTGGCTTGTTTTTTCCTAATGAAATGCAACTGCTTCCTAAAACACTCCAGAATATTTCAGCATTTAATAACAAGTCTATTTCGGATGGAGTGTGAAAACCTGGATCAGCCAGTTGTATGCCTGGTGGTATATTCAATGAGGTAACATTGAGTTGTGTCGTAGGAAGCAGTTGAGTTATTTGTGGTACTACAAAGCAATCTATTTGTTTAGCAAAGGTTTCAGTTCGAGAAGATAACTTTACCGTTGAACGTTTGTTAATGTATACCGACTTGCAATTTAGACCTTCCACTGTGGTAGAAGCTGAGCGGATAGGCAACTTCAATTTTTTACTCAAATTTTCAGTTATAAAGTTAGTGGTGCTACCATTATCGAGTAGAGCACGTGCTGTATGCGTGGCACCATGACAATCAACTATGTTGATGAGTGCAGTGGATAGGAGGACGCAATTATTGTTGGTAGTGGAAGATAGAACAATTCCACTATCTAACGTCTGCTCCGAAGAAGGACATGCTTGTAGTACCTCACTAGTGGCTAACGCTACAAGTTCCTTTTCAATTTTGTTTGGTGTATGTGCCACCTGTGTATGAATTTCGTCTGTGTGTAACATTGTGTTATGCCATTTGGCACAAATTTTACATGGACCGAGTTTGCACTGTTTTATGTGGTGTCCTAACCGTAAACAATTTACACACAGGTTTAGTTGTTTTACTTTCTCCAGCTTTGCCGGTTGAGACAGCGATTTGAATTTAGTGCATTGGTAAATTGGATGATCTTGTTTGCAGTAAGGACATTTGTATGATTTTGATTGTATAGTTGAATTTGTGATAAATGTCTTTGCTCTAGTATTTGCAGGCTCACTATATCTGCGCTTTACATTTGAATGTTCTACAGTTTCCAAAAGTTCTGCACGGCTCTTCAAGAAATTAATGAATGTGTAGAGCGCAGGCAAATCCTTTGAAAAGTTAATGTGTTCTTTCCAGTTCCTACTGGTAGCTGAATCTAGCTTGCTCGATACCATATGTATAACCAGTATGTCCCAGTTATCGGTATTTATGTTTAAAGAATTGAGAGCCCTAAGATTTTTATTTATAGTATCAATTAAATTTCTCAACGCTGAAGCAGATTCTCTTGGAATTGATTCAATATCAAATAACGCTTGTAGATGGTTGCTTATCAAGAGTTTATCATTGTGGTAACGTTCGCATAAAAGTTGCCATGCAACATCATAATTGCTGGCGGAGAATTCTAATGAACTAATTACTTGTTTGGCACTATCTTTTAAGGCAGATCTCAAGTAGTGAAATTTATTTATGTTAGGTATGCTCAAGTTAGAATGTATCAACGAAACATAAGTATCATGAAATTCTAGCCAATCTTCAAACCGTCCCGAAAAGGTAGAGAGCTGAATAATAGGTAATCTTAAGCTTGGCCCACCTGCTGTAAGGACAGAACCTGTCACTTGGGATTTATCCTCCACTGGCTCCGCAGAAGGGTGCCTGCTCAACAGCTCACGGGCTCTGGCCACTGTTGCAAAGTAGCAGCATTCAAACTCCTCACGTTCCTGATATTCACCTGACTGCTCACTGTCTGAAATTTCAGTTTGACCTTCTAAATGTAACTGTAGGCAGTCATATTCACTATACATTTCTTCAATTTTAGGCAATCTTACATTAAGTTCAGCAATTGACGTGCTATTTATTGCATCGCTTGGCGTTATGCGTTCCAAAAAGTTTTTAAATTGTGTAAGCTTTGCCTTATAAGAAGAGCGCTTCTTCTTCAAGTCTTTTAAGTTGGTTGCCATTTTTCAAAGCGTTAGCAAATGCAAATGAAAAAATGCCACAGTAGATATTGATCAAAGTGCAATGACAATAATTGTGTATAGTTAAAGAACACCTTAATGCTTCTATGTATGTCCAAACCAAGCAGAAATATCTGAGCTAGGAACTTAGGTCTAATGCAAATTTTAGCGCACCCTTTACCTTGCATATGTGCACTTATAGTCTCACACTTCATGCAAAAGCTGAGAAATTATAGAAATATTGTTCAATAGTGTTTGTATACGGATAATAAAGCCGTTATGAATTTGTTCAGATAGTAGGTTAGTACAACAATTTCTAATAATGTTTCGTAGACTCTGTTGTACGGAAACTTGACCACTGTCTGACCCAATGAAATACTTAACCGTGTTCGGTATAAGTATATGAATGTATAAAGAAAATGGAACGAACTCACAAATGCCTTGATGTTTGTGCCGGTTCCTGGGTATTCTCTGCCACGTGTCCTTTTCGCATCGACGTTTATCGTATCGATGTAATGACGAATGGACGTAGTTGTATCTTGTGATTATAGTCTCGCTGCCGACGACTCTGGGTACACTTGGTGCTTGCCACGAAGTAGTTTCCACGATGCCATTGGACGAATCCTTTTGCATCCGACTCGGAGGACCAGCTTGTTGAGGATACCACTTACGTGCCGAAGTGTGTTGATGGGTTTGTTGAGTTTCTTCTATTATTTTTGTTAAAATTGATGTTGCTTGTATATGTTGAGATCGAGTCGTGTCGGGCGAGCAATGTCTTGTAGCAGAGTGAAGTTGTCGAGTGATGGGTGAATTATTGATTGATTGATTGATTTTGCAGATGGCACTGACACTGACAGTGACAGCCCAATGCACTGCTACGCATTATGTGCGTGCGCTTGTATGGGGGAGTGTTGCGTTAACAATGAATGACTGAGTTTGTTTGATGAATTAAACACAAAATATGATATGCGTTGTGATCGATATGTTGATATGATGCTAATAATTCGAATTATAGGTTTTGCAATTTGGTTGTTGTGTGCAAATATGGCGGCTTGATGACGCTAAAATTTTCACAAGTTGAAACGAGTTTACGATTTGAGCATAGGAAACCGATTCTAAGTCGAAATCCGGTTCGACGAGGACCAAAAATGATGTTAAGACGAGTGGACTGTATCTAGGGGTTGTTGAGGTTATGAAGAGGAAAATAGGTTGGAAAAAAACTCACCGGTGGTCGGCACTTAACTTCCTTTGGAGGCGTCGTTGGGGGCCCCCTTTTGCTAATTGTTGATGGTACACTGATGGTTATTCACTGATTATATTTTATTTCATGTTTTTGATGGAGCGACGCACCGTGTCGGTTCGTTAGAGTTTTGGAAGAGTGTCAAAGAATGAAAAGGATTGGTAGAGTGAATGTGTAGAAAGGACTGAACGTCCATAATGGGAACGAATGAAAGGGCGGGAAGGTTTTAATTTGGAATGGTTGAATAAGAGGCTTTAACAAGATAGATGGATGCTTGTTTAGGACAAATTTTAAAAATCTATTTAGATCCAGTTTCCCCCCTTTCAACGAGCTGATCGAATATTAGCGACAGAACAACATGCTTTGTTGTCCAAATTGGATAAACTGAATCGAAAACGCAATTTGTCATTTTAAATGTTAAAATCTGTATTGTGTAATTATGCTTAAATCAATATTGCGTGTGGTCCTTCGATCCCATAAGTTAAAAACCATCGGAGTCGCTAAGCAACAAATCCAAGCACTTAGCCAAAGCTAAGCCGTCTGAAGCCACATTCCTGGCATAGCAGCCGATAAATAATATAACAAAAGAAATAAGGACTTAGTATAGCCATAGACTCCCACATTCGCAGGCTATTTATATGGAAATAAGAAGAGGAACAAAAAGACGGACGTGCTGCTAAGATGACGTACAGACATAACTGTGGCAAATGGTAATGCTATTAAGGAGGGGAACTATTAAGAACCTATCATTTAGGGACTTTATATTTTGACGACAAATTTTGTGGTAGGTACTTCAATTTATTATAGTAATAACGTACTTAGTACCTGGATGACCGAGCTTTGCTCGGTAGATTGTTTATAAGCGTTTTTTTCCAAGATCGTTTAGGCATTTTTAAGTGAACACGTTAAGAAAACACAAATAATATAATTAAACAATTAATTTTCTTAGTCAGGAAGAGTCATATTTTTCAGTTTAAATTTGGACTACTCGAACGCCTCCAACGCTTTGGTTTTTTTCTTCCAAGTTTATGTTTAACTTGATATAACACGAATAAAATGATATTTTCTAAAAATTATTCCTAGCTAGATCGATTTACCACTCCCGAAACCCCCTATATACTAAATTTCATGAAAATCGTTGGAGCCGATACAAGAATTGCTCATTTAAAGATATAAGATAAGATACATAACATTGATACTATGTTTATTGTTTACCTATGTGGAGAAACGGGTATCTAACCTTTTAATTTACATAACAGTCAGTAAAAAAAAACTGATCATTTTCTTAATAACAGAAATATTAATTGAAATTTATTGACAGAACTTAAATAACAATATAAATAAAAGGAAAACTAACTACAACTAAAAACTTAAAAATCTAACAAAAGAGGGTGTCCATGAGGCATGGTGCCAAGAACACTGGCTGCATTTCCACGTTGAATAGCAATAGCTATTCTATGTGCGAGAAATGAGCCAGCCCTCTTGTCACCAGAAATATTATGAAACGGCTGGCAAAGATTGGATGAGGAGAGATGAAAAACTGGCTCGGTGGCGTTCACTGGGAGACGCCTACGTCTAGCAGTGGACGAGTGTAGGCTGATGATGATGATGATGACTATTTCCAATTTATTAGGACACTTACAAGCACATTTCTGGATCATTATAACAGAAATTTAAAAAAGATCGAAAGGATTTGCTCTCAGTGAAAAGCATTAGGAAATATTTTTTGTGTTGCCAGGTACTCCTGGCAACACAAAAAATACATTCAAAACTTGGTATAAATAGATAGATAGATTACTATCTATCTATCTATTTATATCAAGTTTTAAATGTAGCCTCTTATGTAAAAATATTCCTTTTTTAATCTAATTTACAATCACATTGTTTAATTAATCGTCGATTTTTCTGTTTAGAGTCTTAAAGGGGGTCTCACGTTCAAAGTTAGTTATCCTTTAACACCATCATCTCTAAGTCAACTGTCATATTCAGACACTGGTCATTGTCACCAAACACCAGGTCTACAAATCTACACAGAGTCTACACGTGTCGCGGACAATGCCACAGTCGTGACAGTTGCGCCTGCGCGTAATATCGCGTGTCAACAACGCTTTCACAGTACAAACGAACAGTAGAACAACTTTGTGAAATTACGGTCGCAAGAGGACTACTTTATGTAGAGGATTAAATTTGAAAAAAAAAAAAATTCAAAGTGACTACCACCGAATTGAGGATTGGATTTTTATCTCACTTCTTGCTGAAAAAGGCTAATAATAATACGAAACATTTATTTCTTCGTCGACTGTCAAATTTTTTAATTTGATCACCTTTTCAGCCAGTAAGTTCATCGAAAACCACGCAATATTATGTCTAAAATAGATAGACGTTACTAAGCTTTGTTTTAAGTGTATTTATTTATTATTATCTGACTCTGCTCTTTGCATTATTGTTTAGACAATATCCTATCTTAAGCTTATAAAGCAATTTGTAAATGATTGTAAAGATTTCACGTTAGTACACAACATTTGTTTTGAATAAGGAATGTGTCTTCGCTGCCTGTATGTGTGTGTTGTGTCGAACAGCCTTCGTGTCTCTACTGCTTTTCCACTGTGCTACTTGCATTCCTGTTTGTTCGTCTGTTTACTGTGACACAGTAGTTCTAACGTGGGAATGGATATGCTTAATCTCCAATCCATTTGTCAATGGTCTGTCGATACCAATGTAATTAAGAATGTGTCTCAAGGTTTTGGTGAATTGATTATGGTAGCATAGAGGTCAACAATCTACCGTGGGAGTCCCATCTACCAATTAATATTTTGTTTTAAATTGGCAGATGTCTGGCTCTGATATGGATTTTTTATGGAGTTTAGTGACTAATTGGGATGTCGTCAGACTTGTAGGCTTTTTGAGGGTCTAATTTATGACCGGTTGAGGTTTGCTCTAGCTTGGTGGAGTTAACCACGAGATATATAATCTCAAGCTATAGAAGTTTACATTTCCTTCCTATTTACTAAGTTAATTTTAAAATATGAAGCCTATTCGTAGTTAATATGACCTCAAAATTATACTGCCTTCTTTCTAGTGCTATTTTCAGTACAGCCACAGTTTCTGATTTGTTTTTAGCCGCTATGACCAAAAACAGATGACCAGAATGAACATGATGAACAGATGATGGTCAAGAAGGCAATAGTAAAAACTACCTCGATTCAAGTCACACTCTACATGGTTGCTTGTCTTCGTGTATTTCTTCCCTATCCAGGAATAGGACTCACTCCCGACGTGCTGTTCTACTTTTCATCCGTAAAATGAATCCAGTTACACAACAAACACATTTTTACGATATACTAGGCCATCGTTTGACCACGGCAAACATCTGCAAGGACAGCGTTCCCACGGTGAAGTGTAACTAGGGAATTAGCCCATAGAAAATCTACTTTCGAAGCCAGGCTACTTTGCACACCCATGCTAATAGAGCGGGAAACGGGTATTTCGTGCAATAAAATGTTTAGGAAGCTACCCGTGGATCGTAAAGGGAGAATAGCGATTTCAAGGCCTATGTTTTTGGTCAAATATATGTTATAAACGGTAGTTGAATGAAATCAACGACCAAGATCAAGAGTGAATAGATATCTTCTAAACTTGCTTCATCTTTGGCTATTTCGTTGCTTCCCTTCAGGTGAGATTGTGGGCAGACGCTGGCTTGTAGGTACTTGACTACTTACGTCATAAAAACCTTCTTATTCCTGGATCGATCTTGAATGAAGTAGGCGTCCTCCGGTGTAAAAAGGTCTGTCAACGCTTACCTTCATTCCAAAACTTTTAGTTTATTTCTTGTAGCAGTAGCGCCCTGGAGGTGCTCCGATTCAAACAGCCTAGTGAAGCATCCTAAAACCTTATGGAATCATGATTCATGCAACGTTTTGAAGCACTCCTTTATGCTGTAGACTAATCAAGGCTTATTATGCCGTTGTTATGACTCTAGCGAACTTGAGAGCCCGCCCGAAATACTTCTAGGAAGAGCGGACGGTGGGCTCATTTGACCATTGTTTATGTCTACCACCTAAGTGGTAGGTTTGTGCTGTGATTTAACGTGCGAAACTGCAAGGAACTGTGCTTATACATACTAGATATTTTGATTTGACAGTCTTCGTGGGGTATATTGGTGAAGAGCTGACTGTGAAGCAGGAGTCTACGGACTGTTTTCCGCGCGGTGCAAATATTTGTGTGAACCATATGTATTTGCTTTGAGTCTGGGTGTCTGTAGCACCATGGTTCTCGCAGTTCCTGATTTCCTAGACACAAAGAGTTCTAGTTATCGTATTATTCAATTAAATATAGTAATTATCTGCACTGTAAGTGTTTGTCCGAGCATTTTCGATAGTGTCGCCATGGTACACCTCGCATATAAATTGGTGGAATCGCATGGCTGCGATTATACGCTTTCATTAAACCACAGAAGATTAAAACAATTTCGCTCTACATTATTCTAAGTTAACCTTCTAATAATCTAATTTCCAACTTTACAAGCCCCGCGTCCGCCGATAGTGGTGCGACATTTCCAGCATCGAGATTACTATATCGATAAAGTATCGATATTCCGCAACGAACACGTAACTGTTATCGCGAATCGATAACCTTTCTCGAGTCTGAAACTACAAGCTAGGGAAAGTGACTAGTGTAAAGCCCTCTCTACACTCAAGTCCTGAATTATTAAGCTGGGTTGATAAAAGCTCAGATGATGATGACGTCGTCCTTCTCAGTCTGTCTTTCTCTGTCTCTCCTACGTCTGAAGATCGTAACACCAAAGGCCTTGCGTAGATGAGGGACTTTTGTCCGGGAGGACAAACACCTTCAAAGCACCCCGTACGCGAATACGGGGTTCTTTAACGTACTTTGACAATGGAAAGCGATATATTATGACGGGTGAAAAAGTACCCTCGAGGACTGTCCCTCGTCCCGGCAGGCCTAAAAAATGACGACATAATGCCTCATCTAAGTCAAAAGCAAGTAATCTATTCTCTGACCTCTCCTGGTCATAATTTTAAAGTGTCACTTTAATTGAATGTCATTTAATAGCCACTTTATTACAATACTAGGTAATCCTACCACTTAACATTACGGATCACAATGATATCACTGCATTGAATTAAATTGAGATAGTGTATTTGTCACTGTTTGTAGAGGTGCTATCAGGTTACATGGTAATTTCGATTGTTAATAATTCCGTCTCAAATGCTGTATTACGGAGTTAGTGTCCTTTTGACATGAAACGTGGATAATAGTGGATATGCCTTTAGAAGAAACAGCTCAGGTAACAGGTAGATTTGCATATCGAGCAAATTTTGTCCTTTTGAGTGAATAATCGCTCGCACCTAAATTTGGTGGGAATCTACCCAACATTTTTCACTGGAACCAATATTTCTATCCTTGTACGTCAAAAGAAATTTTACTGTATTTCTGTGTAGATACAGTTGTTTGTTGAATGAGGTAGGGCCGGCCTAGGATGTAACAATTATTCATGCTGCTTTTTATAAGATATAGTGACTATACCACAGAAGACAATTAAATATAGTAATTATATATATATATATTATATAAACTCCATAATCGATCTCATGTTTATTCGCTATTATAGTTAAATGATATTTTCTTTATTTTTTTTAATTAATTTTAATGACTAAGCGACAACATCGTTCTCGAATAGCACATAATAAGGTGATCCCCATTATATACTATGCTTGCCAACTTGGACTCCTTTCATAAAGCATGTGCCCACTTCGGGGATTCACCTTTTGCTCTACTACAGAACAAATAATAGTACAAAGCTCGACTCCAACATTCTTCTGCGCAAGAAGGGTTCTGAGAAAAAAATCTTATCGTTGCAATCAGATGAGAAAGGTTTTCGAGAAACCGTTTTGTTTAATCAAACGAAATAGGCAAGTATAATTACCACTTGAGACCATTTCGTGGTTACAATCGCTTCACATCCAAATAAATAGATAAAATTTAAATCTAACCGAAAATAAGTTTTTCTCGTCTAGGTAGTTACTAGTAAAGCAGAAATAATAACTCAAGAAAGTCCTACGTTCTACTGAAAATAACATTTATTAAACTACGAAGTTAAATGGCTCATTGTTATAATGTTGAGTTGATTTATTCATATTAAACTCTGCATTTTAAGGTTAGAAACTTAACAAGGAGCATGCGCGAGAAATTCATCGTAAAAGTACAATTTTAATGTACCATGTAGTTTCTAGTGAGTAATAAATTGTACCTACTTACCGGTTTTTAAGGGTGCTTTATATCATGTAGCATTTACTTTAAAAAAACGAGTAATCCGCAACAAAACATAAAATTTTTTCTAGAAATTGAGCTTGGTACTCATTGTGCTTCATAAAATGTAAATCGATTAATATAGCACAATGACATACTAATATCGATCTGTCACCCTAATCATGAAACGATTAACAATCGATGACATCGATACCCAAATCGATATAGTCATCGATATAATCGAACCCTAACTCGAGAAACAGTAGGACCGTCATGAATCATTATAATGGCGCAGGCGACAGTAGGCTCGGACAAGGCGGGGCCGGAATCTAACTGCCACCATGATCTCGCTTTGCTAATAAATTTAAGTAATGAGGGCATTTTATAATAGTACCTATACATTCAATAATATGGCAAGCAATTCAGTAGAAGCAGCATAAATAAATTAGTTAACTATAAAAACAATTGCATCTTGGGGACGCGAACTAGGGACAGAGCGAAACGGGAGAAACTAATTTAGAAGGCCAAGAATCAAGATCCACAAAGGGTTGTAGCGCTGCAGGAAGTAAAATATGAAAATAATTTGACATGCTTCTGACTAGGCCAGTAGATGCCAGTAGAGGCCAGGTTAATGAAAGACTCATACTCACTTTTCTTCATTTTGAGAAAAAGCTTATTTCCCGCTGTTCGTGACGAAATAAGCTGGATGATGAAGAAAACAAACAATGAAACTTCATAAAAATAGTTGCGCTTTCTGTGCCTTGTATTTGACCTGGAAAATGAATAATTTCTAAAAGCTTTTTATTTTTTATTGCAGAATCGGCAAGCATTTGACCGCAGTCTCACCTGTTGGTAAGTGTCGACACGGTCGAGGATGGGGCATGCTTGCCTAGAAGATGCCTATTCACTCTCGACTTGAAGACTTCTGAGCCTAGATTTCTAATATCAAAATGAATATTACAATTTGAAACGGTTAAGCAGTTTGTGAACCTTCGATTTCCTGTAAGCAACGCAAACTATACACACAGCTTCACAAACGAGGAAATACTAATACTTCAGTCCATACATCTAAATAATACAAATACCAGAGCAATAAACAGGCTTCGGGCGTCGATTTCCCAACGATAAAATGTTTAGCAGCACAATACAAGTTTACAATCGAACACAATACAAGTGGCGAGGTGCCGCAGAGGGCACGAGTAAACAATAATGTACCCGTAAGAGCCCGATATTTATATTGAGCGAGCAGTTATCACGTGTACGACGTATCCAATGTGAGTATGCACACATAATGAGACAAAAAGGCGATGAAAACGCCCACGTGAATTCTTCTTCACCTGACGCCAATATAACATGATCTCTGATAGACGTTTGATTTGGACCATGAAATCATATTTTTGTGAAACTTGCAGTAATAAAGTATTGTAATTATATAAGGTAGGACATCTCATATACACAGAGATAGCTTATATATTTTTTAATTTTATATCTTGAATAAGTGTCTTTGTTTTTTTGTCGAAGTTAACCATCGTAGAGATAGAATAAGCAAGTTAATCTGCAAGAACGTAATATTACGCAGCTATCACTATGTGCTAAATTAGGATGCATAGTACGAAACTACAAAATGTACTAAAAATTATAACGCAGCGTAATTACATAATTATAGATCCTGACCCCTAACTAAGCTTCACTGTATCTAGAGAATCAGGAATTACGAGGACCATTGTCCTACAAACACAGACTCACAGTTAATATTTGTGGGTCATACAAATCTTTGTCCTGTGCGAGAATTGAACCGGCAACCTGACTTCGCAGTAGGCCATCAACGACTTACGCCACGGAGGGCACCAAAATAAAAAAAAAACTATAATAAATATATCCTAGTCGCTATCAACTGAGAGAAGAAGGAAGAGGGGTCATGTAACACTGGTTTATATATGCAGTTCCTCTATAGACGTCGTTGCTTTGATGAAAGTTACAATTGCTTGCCCAGCTTACATAATAATAGTCAAAGATGATATCTCATAATGAATGAAATATAGATACGGGATTGTTAAACTAGTTCCAGAGACAGATGTTATAAGGGATTAAGATAGTTCCAGTGAAAGTGTGGAATCTGAAATGGAGATAGAATATATTTTCCATATGATACAAGATAACATGGATTTATGTAATGGCATTATGGTGAAATCACTTTATAACAAGCGCGATACTATCAGTGGTAAATACTTCATAACACTTGATGGTTCTTGTTAACTGAGATAATGGAGTTTTCTTACATAACAACTCGTGAGATTTTTGATTAAGGGTTAAATTAAGTTACATTCATCAGACTAACATTTTCATAATTTTGTCAAGTTGGTAGATTTTTGAAAAACATCACCACTGAATTCGACATCTTCCTTACGATGCCTCTCCTGCCAATTAACAAAAATGTTCAGTCGGTACTTGATACACCTAAGTTTCCAATTCCAAAGTATTATTGTGGTTATGAAAACTTACAGAGAGTACAAGTTTAAATGGCAGCAGCAGGCAGTGGCAGTAGTCAGGGTCGCAATATCTCGAGGACGTATTATCCATGTTCCAAGAACGCCCTATATCCTTAATAGGCATCAAGTTCCAACCTTTATGAGATCCTATATTTAAGCTCTGCCCAATGAATACTAACTAATCTCAGAAGAATATCAAGTTATCCATTGTTTGTTTATACATCTTCGAGTCCGATATCGGTAGATAAAGATCCGTTCACTCAATATAAGATTGATTGAATATAAGATTGGACAGGTTAATAATTGATGGTTCTGTCAAAATAGATATTTTCAGAATGTCTCCCTCTACAAGTTCTGATAGTAAACCAGCAGTTATACAAGCCCGACATTATACAGAGTGTAAAAATGAGCTTTCACCAATCTGCACGATTCGCCTAATAAATGTGGCAACACCAGAAAGAATCAACATACAAATTCAGAAAAAAACAGGTCATACGATTTCTCAACATGCGCGTAGACGTGTCTATCAAAACGTTCGCTGCCCAAACAAACGTAAGCAAACAACGTGTTTAGAATATAGTCGTCAGACGAAATTGATAGTAGCACAACAGCAGAATCCATGTTATTCTTTACAAGCCCTTGCCAACATTTCTCGCCATCTTGTGCTTCAAGTGTTGCCACCGTCTCAAGGACTCTTCGAGGCGCCATGCCACTAGAACCTTGGGAATCTCTACAAAATTAACCCCGCTATCCCTAAAACACGTACTTCATTCTATTACAAGTGTTTAAGATTCAGAATCCAAAATAATTGATTTTACTACGTGAATACGGTTATGCATTGCATCTAAGCGACAAGTTTCGCTTGCATAGGCAATTTAAATATTGTCTTTAATTTTATTAACAGCAACATAAAGCTTAATTTCGATTGGGAATTGTGCACAATTAATTAATTCCTACTTTACTGCATCGTTGATAATTGAAAATAGCTGGTGCTTAGAGATATTCCAAGTGCTTGCGCTTGTATTGTCTTAGGGTGTACTTGGTTTATGATTGCTATTCAATTGCTTATCTCTCTGAGTGTTATTTAATGGTCACTATGAAAGTTAAGTGAAATTATCAAAAAGATGATGTCATTAAAATTCAATTAAATACCATGTTTATTATAATTTTACGATTTCGCACTGACGTTACATATAGTGTATTTCTGCACGAGGTTTATGCAGATTGTAATGGAAATTATAGTTGTAATTTTGCACATTTGAGTTATCTTCAAGAATGTACGTAAACACTGTTTCAAACTCAGCAAAGGCACTTGGCTATGCTCAACTAAAATTATAGAACTTACATTACGAAATTCTAAGTATGTTGCTTTAAAGCGTCTGACCTGATTTTGACAGCCTTGCTCACTCAATAGCTAAAGACACATTAACAAAAAGTAAGAAATATTTACCTTGATAAAACAAAAGTGAAATCTATCGATGCCCTATATTCATCTGAACAAGACAAGGTATCTACCTACTGGGAACTGAAGACAGAGCTGAGTGACATGCCTAATTATGATAGTGACCACACAGTAGGCACATTTCAACACCATGACTTAAAATAATTACTTCTGAGACTGATCCATTTAAGGCGGTGTTCTTTGTCACCCAAAGCGATCACTCAATAGCTGTCAAACGACGATGGAGCACTTATTTTTTTTTATGTCACACTAAATGGAGCTTTAATACTTTGACATTAAAATGTCAGTGATGTATACATGCAGTTGTGACAGATTGAGAACGCGATTCTGTAACTGTAAGTGGTAACAATAGTGACACTAACAGAGTATAAGCTTATGTTATTTTTGATAATGCTTCTATCTGTTTCTATAAAATATTCAACGTATCTTCAAAAACGACGACGACCTGGTGCGAGTCGCTGGATGCAAACAGCTAGCAACCGCTCGTTGTGGCGTTCTATGGGGGAGGCCTATGTTCAGCAGTGGACGTATTCCAGCTCAAGACGATGATGATGATGATCTTCAAAAATGACTGAAGGATTAATAACAAATGACATACCTTTCTATTGCACGTGGTGAAAAGATAATTCCACACTTTCATGAAATAGTGGAATATATAATAGTTAGTTAATCTACATTGTTATAATTATAAATGATTGCATAAACCACTGATTGGTTGAATGCACGTTTACCAAGCGTCCACAATTCTACATGGTGAATGCTCAGGCCTTCCTAAGAAACACATAGCGACACGAACTTAATTCACTGAACTACACTGTGCTACCGGCGTTTATCCGAAGTGGCAAACACCGTTCTTTGTAAACCACTGATGAATAACACTTGCCTCCGTGAGATAGTCGCGAGAGCAAACAAACAATTAGCAGGAATGAACACTTCACTTCGAATGGAATCGCACTCATGCTATTGAATGTCTATAGTGAACGATTACAGAATATAATGTGTTTGAGTGTTTTTAGTACTAGTTACATATTTAATCTGACTTGGAATTTTGTACATCCATTGCAAGTCAATGCTGGGTGTGTGAAATTATGATTCCTTTTATCTACTCATTCAGAATCTAAATATAACCGAAACCGATGTTTTAATGTGTGGAAATATGACAAACAACATAATTAATTATGTATTTTTTTATGTGGAAAACATTTTGTTCATCTTAAACACATACCACGTAGATAAATATCTTTGTCGTAATTTTTCATAGAGGTTGATAACTTGAAACTTTTATTGAAATTTGGATGACATTGCACAAGACCGCCTCTTTAAATACCTAATATAAATTAGCAACGTCTTAGCAATAAAGAAACCATCAATCAAAGCTTTGGCAAACCAGAAAGCTCGCTAAGCCCTGAACAAAGAACAAAATCTACATTTTTCGAAGTCATCTGGGTTCGGTTGCATTCCCAGTTTTATGACAAGCTGACGTACTGTCAGTCTCCTGTCAAGCGTCAGTATTCTTTTGTCATCAACTTTCTTAATTTCTTTTGATGTCACATTTCATTGTTTGTTACCAAAACCCAAATAATCTTTGGGTTTTGCCCAATTCACTCTTTGATTTCATTTCCCTTTATGCTTTGTTCGAGATATTCCATGAAGGGCCCTTGAGTACAACCAGATGTTAAGCTATCACATTTGTCACTTTTTTTATATTTTAAACCTTTTAAAAGGTGGCGCTAGTTTTAAATTCATCCCAATGCTATTGTTTCCTGGTAAGGTCACTTCAGGATTTCAAAAACAGTGTTGATGCTACCATAGTTAAAACCAATGTCTTAGCGGCAAGACGGACCAAAAAGGCGCAGCGTGCGGGATGCGGATCATGGGATCTGAGCTAGAAATATAGCCGACGTCTCCGTGTTGTCTGAGGCTGCGGTAAGTTCCTTTATTGTGCAGGATGTATGGCAGGAGGAGTCCTGCACAGCAGGACAGTAGGTGGGGCATAGTTTGTTTTAGGGCTCCAAAGTAGCTCGAGTAGTTGGTCAATGAAACCACATTTTCAATCTTGGTAGCGTGATTAATCTTTCTCGCTATTTTCCACTGGGTTAGAATCAGATGGGAGAAAATACGAGCATTGTTTAAATTTATTATTTCTAATACATACTATTTAGAAAGTATATTACAAACTTAAAAGTAAAATTATAAAAGAAATACTTTTGTACATAAACAAAGCCAATAATTACCACCTGTCCAGTCCATAAGAAATCTAAATTGAAAACAAACAGACAATGAGAACAAACAATATTCATATAGATAACGTTAATTACGCCACTTTGAATCGAAACTGGACAAATTAGGCTTTGGACACGTTTCTATTTAAGTATAGGGGGTATTTACACGATGCAACGTGGAGCGGTATCATACAATGTTTTATCAGAATAAATAAAGTGCTCTAGACTTCAGTAATTATAATTATATCTAGAGAACCATACATCCAACTGAAAATGCATTCGAGAATCTCAGGAATAAGCTGATATCAATTTAGAGGATTTTTCTTCTATGATTTCCTTTAGCTACTTATTAAATAAGCAATTAAATTGACTGGCCTAGTGAATTTAATTGCTTGTTTATTATTCTTATTTTTTTAATATTTTATTTGCTCTTGTTGATTAATATCCCACTGAAATCGTTGATTTTTACGGTATAAATAGTATCCTATCTTCTTTTCAAGAATATACAGTATATAAGCATATATACGAAGAGGGAGCAAACTAATACACACAAACTTTCGCATAAATTTATTATATTATTAGTGAGATGGAAAATAATCGCTTAGAAATAACTTGGAAAATAATCACGTGATCCCAACAATCTGTAAAGCGAGAAATCCAATTGAAATTTTACGAAACCGTGCGACATTCTATCGCATCGTTTAAACGCTTCCTAAACAATCGTACACGCTTTATGAACAAATGAGGTTAAATCTCGTCGGTCCCTTTTAAGTAAATGTTAGAAATGCAGGGTAAATTGTATGTTGGCTTTCTTGTTTTGACATATGGAGTAATGAGAGCAGATAAAGAAACGGAGAAATCAAAACACCATTGGTGGTGCGTAGTGAATCAGAATCAGAGTATTTTTATTGTATAATTTGTGTACATTATGCTGTTGTTATTACAATAAGAAGTTTCAACAATTTGCCCATTTCGGCCGCACAATAATTAACTTACTTATACACTAGATAAAATTGGAAAACAAAACAATTAACCATATTTTAAATAAATTGTTAGGAATTTAAAAAACTAGTTAGTGTATTGAAAAGTATTCTTTTAAAATATAATAACTTTGCGTTAACAACCACACCCGGTTCTGAGTTCTATCAAAGACAAATAAGAAAGTTTGTATTATATTTTTAAGCATAACAACATCGTAAAATTTGTTTTTTTCTAGTTTTAAGTTTTCTTTGTTCTGTGGTGTTTCAATAAAGAGTTTATCTATCTATCTATCTATATTTTCTAGACAACGCTAGCCGGGAGTTTTTCAACACTAATAACTAAGATCCTGGTGTTAAGTTCCGAAAACTGACCTGCCTGTGTTGGTGGATGACTCCGGTAGATGTCAGAGACCTTTGAGAAGCCTGACAAACTCTGACAACAGATGTCCACCTTACCTCAATTGGACCATAGTGTGAAGACAATATTTTATTAGGCTGTGGTTCAGCTGTTTGCCCTTCAACAGCCTATCTGCGCCTCCTAGCCAGCCTATCTCCTAACAGCCTATCTCTTACCTCCGGAGGTATCAAGAGTTGCTTTAACCTAACCTAATCCGTTAAGAACATCCTCATATTACATCATTTGATAAGAAAAAGCAGTTGTTTGTCCTTTGGCTATATCGTCGCTTCCGTCATATTATTACGATCGTCTTAGTTCGTTATATGAAACATTATATACCATTCTTACACTTTACTTTCAATTTAGTTAGGCCTATGTGCTTGGACCCAAATTACCAATCGCTATTATTAACACAATTAATTAAACTTAAGCAGGCGCCCCATTAAATAAAGCAAACTATGTCGCAGAAAACCCTTTGTTAATGTAAATGCTAAACGAACTGAATAACGATTGTATCGCGGATATTTATTTGACGCGGCCAATAATAATGTTAATTGAACTAGATTTATTGGTATTAAATTTTCATTATTTGGGTTAAATTTCCGTGGTCGTATGTCTTCATTGGTAAGAGGCAATTAATGGAGGATTTTTAAGTCACCTTTGTAATAAATATTAAAAGACAGGAACAGGTAAGAAATCATATCAGTTTAAATAGAGTTATGTATTTTAGAGGTTAATGTATTGAATTTAATACGTAAAGGTGCAGATGCGATGGTGGCCGGGTGACTACGTGCGCTACACATTCCGACGGCACCCGGTTCAAACCCTGGCCCACTATTAACTTAGCATAATGCAGATTTCCGTGCCATCGCTCATGAACAGTGAGAGAAAACATCGTGAGGTAAATTTACTATGAGATCTAATGTAAGTAAGTGTAGTAAACCGTGTTTTTTTTAATTAATGCTAGAAGTAGATTCTATGCTTTAAATGTTCAAAGCTCTTTCGATAAGTTTCCCATGCCATAAATCCATAAAAACACGTCGAGAAGCTGCACTAATAAAATACACCGACAGACAGACAGACAAATCGTGCTTACACCACGGCTTACCATACTCTAATTGTAATTCCCGACCTCACAGAACGAAAGCGTGCTTTTATAAATCAAATACCTTTTCTATTAGCCAACAATAATACTAGAAATGAAGATTAATTAATTTTAAACCTTATTCCATTAACCTAAGGGCAAACCTTTAACAAGTTTATTATTAAAGATGTGGACAGAGTAATGGGGAATCATTTGTATGGATTACAATCTCGAGCTCTCGATGAGTTACGAAATGCTAAGAATTGTACGGAAGTCTTTTGGTGATAAAATTGGACATCTTATTAAGCTTATCACAATCTCCGTTTGATTGAAGACGGGAAAACGATTGAAATATTAATTTGGGTAATTAATAATACTGTCATAAATAATCTTTATATTGGAAGAGATAATTAATAACTAACAAAATTATCTTGTAAACTCATTATCAGTCTATTAATGGAAATTAAAGACATTTCACGTTCTGCCTATAGAATATAGTTTACTATACTGTCTATAGAATATAGTATATTCGAGAAATTCAAATGTAATTTCTTACAATAATGTTTGAAGAAAGACAAGTAAATTAAATCGTATAATTAACAATAATAGGTATTGTACATTACACTCTGCCTTCAGTTAACAACTTTAAGATAAAGTCACTGACATTTTTAGAAGCTTAGAACAAATTTAAACCTCACTTTGTTAGTTAGTATTGTTAGGGTTTGTAAATTTGTAACAATTAATCGATATCAATTAACTAAATAGTTACTTAATACCTCTTTATGCTGATAACTTTTTGGTTGAGTAGTCGGACCTTAGTCGGACGAAAAGAATAAGGAAAAAGGAGGAATGTAAGTCAGTGCGGCATTTGTTTTCAGAAACAGGATAAACGCAGTGAACGTGTTAAGTAATGTTTTATTATTTAATAAGCTTACTCTATCGAAGCCTAGAATAGTGATACCTAGTCTTACATTATGGATGTATGTTAAGGACAAATCTCGCAAGTCAATTTTGACCTAGTTCCGATTATTCAGTTGGGTTGAAATTTTGCATGCCTGCCAAGTTCCAATGACAACACAAATTTATGGTGACAGCGAGCTGACCTGATGATGTAATGTGTAATCCTCTATGACTAACAGTAGATTGATGGTGTTTAGGCTCATTTTGATCAGCTTGCAGTATTTTGATTTTATAACAGCCTACCTGGAAAAAATATTTCATAACTTTTGTGGTTCTGTAGATGGATAGATAGATAAACTCTTGATTGTAACACCATAGAACAAACAAATGAAATTTAACTTATCGCTGAGAGTGATCTCTTCCAGACAACCATGCATGGAGAAGAGCAACAAAGAGATGGGACGGTACTGTAATAGAAGGTACTGCAGTAATTTTTTTTTGGAAATTGATTTTGATATGGGTAGCCTATATCGCTAATTCACGACAAGAACGTGACGTCTCCTCAATATATAAATGAGAGATATTGTCTTATTGTTGTGAAATGTCTTCCAATATAATTTATAGACACAGCGACCAAGAGCTAAATATTTTGACCAGTCTTTGTTGAAGGTGTCAAATTCCTCCCACCAACTCTTCCTACGTCTGCTGCGTTGTCGTCTTTCTGTACCAGGATACCAGTTCGTGGCACGATGTAGGAAGGTAGATAAAAAAACTCCTCAACCTAATTCTGGCTTCAATTCCCACAGACTACGAAAAACAGAGAAGTTCCGATACCACATAATAAAAGAACGTCAATAGCACGCAAATATTGAAGCTTGGGTCCTCGGGGGCTTTAGGACCTCACACCGGACCTTACCGCCCGGTTACTAAGTAAACAATACAAGGAACCGGGTAAAAAAAGGCTTGAAATATTTATTGTTTCGGGCAAAGGTTGAAGGTAAGACTTTTTTTAGTTAAGAGTTAAGTCTGACGCTGAGATATTTGTTATATTGTGAGCCGTGGTTGTAGAAGCTTGGTTCGAATTAGTGACGGCGCGTAAATCTTTACGGCTTAGTACTAAGTACATACTAGTTAAATCAGTAATTTGAGATTATAATATATTCGCTAGTGAAGAGACTTCTGCCATGTTGTCAAATCTATCAATCATAGATAGAACAGAGTACCTATATTTATTAGGCTGTGGTCACAGTGAGGTGCATGTCATTTGGGACATCTTGAGCAGTTTGACTGCGCAATTGCGCAGTGTACGAGGGAATTTCAACTGCAGACTTTTCAAGGAGTTCACAGTGATTTAAATATTGACAGGAACCAAAGAAAATAATAAATGGTAGACGGCAAATGTCTCAATAACATCTTTATTAGGTAAACTCCAAGATATACCAGTGAAATACAAATGTATGGCATACGTGAAAGTACAATGGGCAGTCTTATTGTTAAACAGCAATTTCTTCCAGACAACTTTCGTCAGAAAATCGTCGGATGAAGAAAAAAACATTTATTTCAATAAAATGCTCCAAATTAGCTTGTCGTGAGTTTTAATTAAGTACCTTATGTGAAATCTTTTTCATTTTGTAACACTCCAGAAAGTAAGTTGAAAAATTACACCTTCAGCATTTTTGATTAATTCATAGATATCTCCATTACATAATTTCATTTTCACTAATACGATTACCTACCCGAGAATTATTTCGTAGGTAGGTATGTTATCCACCAAGCCGGACTGGGCCCCCGTGGTGGATTATGGCCTTACCCTCCTCACGAAAGTGAGGAGAGACCCGTGCCCAGCAGTGGGACGTTATGGGTTGATGATGAATACGATTACCAGGAAATCTAAACGGTTCATCATTCCCCAATCTAAAATAGTCCTGTCACAATAAATTGAGTCCGCTACCGGAGTACTAAGTAATCCGCAAACGATGTAACTCATATACAGAGTGATTTAAGGCGCTTTTGCGAGTTCAAAATTAACAATATCCCTGCAAGTGACTTAGCCGCTATACAATATAACATACATGCTGACTATTTACAAACTCACAATGCCACGTGTATTGGTACTTGACAGGTGTTTGTGTGTTGTGTTTTTTGTACAATACAATACAATACAATACAACAACAATACAATATTCATTTATATAAATTTAATTATTCTTTTTTTTTTTTAATTTTTTTTTTTCATTTATTCAATATTTTTTATTTTCATACAATTTGAACAATAAAATATTCTGATTCTGATTCTGATTCTTGTACTGATGATATATTTCTACCAGTAAATTAAAAAAAAAAAACAGAATAAATAGAGAATTCTAAATTTATTGGAATCTACTCGTAAGTATAGGCATGTGGTCAGGCATACGAGTATATTATACAGTAGCTACGCCCCGCGGTTTCACCCGCGTAATTCCCGTTCCCGCGGGAATACGGGGATAATATATAGCCTTTGTTACTCGCTGATAATGTAGCTTTCCATTAGTGAAAGATTTTTGAAAATCGGTGCAGTGGTTTAGCTGAAACCTTACGCATTTCCATACAAACTTTCATCCCCTATTTCAACCCCTTACAATCTTTATTTCACATTACGAAGTTCCTTTTGTCCTTTTTCAGGCTCTACACTATCTCTGTACCAAATTTCATTTAAATATGTTCAGTGTTTTAGGCGTGAAAGCGTAACAGACAGACAGAGTTAACATACTTTCGCATTTATAATATAAGTAAGGAAGTAGGGTAAGGATTTAACGCTTGAGATAATTTCAAATATTATATTATCTGAATATTTACAATACTACCCATATTCTTTCTACCTGCCATCAAGAAAGACCAACAAAAAAGTAATAGAAAGAAACTTAAACACAATAATTGAGCAATTACACCCGTACAAGTTCATTACCATCCCACAGAGAAAAAAAAATAAGTAGTCCAGTCGGTAACTTACTTTCGTTTTGAGCAAACAATGAATCGGTCAGGCCCTCAAGCCGCAAGTTGTAAGTAAGCACCATAGCTCTTGCGAAACAGGAAGTACCAAGCACTGGGAACATTTTCATTTCTATGAACGAGCAGCAAATGAATTCTAAGTTATTTGTTTGCATTCTGACTAGTTTATCTACTATGTAAGTGCGTTGATTTGTTATGTTGAGTTGATTGTTTGTAATGTATCGGTGTTGCAGACAATTCTCATTTCCTATGGTTGGATATGAAATCAAATAAATATCGGATGGTTCTAGTGTTTGTTTTTTTAAACATTTATTATTTATAGAGTTTATAATTGTCTTAGGCGAATATGTCGCTCTGTAGCTCTATTTTGTCTCCATTTATCCTGGGCGTGATTAAAAAACTCTTACATATTAAAAAAATACGCCTTGAATTCATAAATTTATTAAATTACATTTTTAATATTTATATTTTTATAATTGTACTGAAAATACGAGTCAATCGGTAATTGTCAATTTATAAAATGTATATCCTTAAACAATTGTTATAATAATATGATTTGATACATTTTTATTGTTTAACGTCAATAGCAACAGTAATACAGTAACTTATTATTTAAAACAAACAATTCGCCATAAAAAAAACCTTGTAAAATACCTAAAATACTCACTTCATGGTTAATTTCTTAATTTCCAAGTTTCATTAATAATTATGCAAGTTGTGTTACAAAATACTAAGCCCATATCACTTTTCAATATTTCCCAATAAACATCGAACCAACAAACTCGTCCCAAACGAAAGTCAATCAAATCCGAAAATTAGTGTTGTGACATCACTCGTTTAACCGTAAAATTGATGCCACCTCTTCCGTTATTACGGATATTATCATATCAAGAGGCGTGCACGGTGCTCGGTGAGATTCTGGTTTTTTAATTGTGCCCAGATGTTCGGATAGAGATGGCATTTTGAGGAAATGCGGTGTCGGTATCAATGTTTTGTTTTTTTATTTTGATTACGAGCTATCTTGATGATATCCGTCAGGAGATGTTTTTGGTGGTAAATGTGTCCGGAGATAGCGAATGTTAGTTCTTTGTTTAGTGGATTTACTAAAGCGTCTGTTCAACTTTTTATATATAATTATCCGACATCCCTAAAATGTTGGTTAAAAAAATTGTTAGCGAAAAGTTATGTCGTCTGATTTACGCAAGAAACGTGCGTGTGTTAACAGAATCAGGATAATACATTAAAATTTTTGGCATTATGCTGAACAACTTTCGTTACTGTTTTACACGTTAGAGACGTTTTCAAATAAGGATTTGTAATTTTTTTAAATATAAAATCATAAGAGTGTTTAGTTCTGATTATGGGTTTTTTGCGACCATGGTTCTCGTAGTTCCTGATATACGGAATCCTAGTTAATATTATCTGATTATTGTACCTTAAATTCTGTCTAAATAAAATATAATTCTTTTTCCAAGTCGGGTTATAAATCACGGAGTTCAGAGGTCCGAGTAAGAAGCAAAACAACAGAAATAAGATAACTAAATTAAAAACCTCCTCTGTTTTTTAGTCGATTAAATAAGGGGATCGCATTTCACTATTTGTGCAATTTAACTGTGTTTCTAGATACATTTAACTATTATTTTATTACGTAGATGTTACTATTACAGGGCTTTTAATGCTACCACGTGGCGCCACCACAACAGCTACTATGATTCAACTTATTTAATTATATTCTTTACTTTACGGCGCCATTTTATTTTCAATTTACAGTTCCAACAGTGCATAGAGCTGTAAACCTGCACTTATTATTTAAGTTATAACATTTTAACGGTTAGTTTATTAGTTATTTTATAGCGGCTACAATTGTGTCGCTGTCGATCATAGTTGTAAACTTGTAATGTTTGTTGAACTGCTTAGTACGTAGCTTGTTAATTTACCTAATAGGTAAGTTAACCGTTAGTTTGCAGCATCTGATGCTACTTTGTTATAATTAATGCGCGAATAAATTATGTTTAGTGTTTATGTTGTATATTCAGCAGTTATGTTTCTGTTTTAATATGCCGCATTTTCTGAAAATACCAATTATTAAAAAAAAAAATTTTTCGTTATTATTAAAAAAAGAACCAAAAGATTAACGTTTGACTTGTGTCAAACGTTAATCTTTTGGTTCTTTTTTTTATTGCATTAGTATTTTTATATTTGCTCAATTTTTTTTTATCTATCTTTCTATTGAGCCCGTATCCAGCCACTGCTCGGTATAGGCCTCCTTTGCTTCACGCCATTTGTTCCGGTCCTGTGCCAGTCTCATCCAGTCCATCCCGGCGTGCTTAGCGATGTCATCCGACCATCGGGCTGGAGGTCAGCCTCGCAGTCGTTCGCTCCTCCTGCCCACGACTCCGTTATTTCTTTGTCCACCTTTGGTCTTCTCGTCTTGCCAAGTGTCCTGCCCATCTCCATTTTAGCATTGCTATCATCACTTTCAGATTCTTCTTTCTTTTTTTTCTTTTTTATTCTTCTTTTCTTCTTTCTTTTTTTTGATTCAGAGCAAATAGTACAGTCAGAGGCGAAACCAATGAATCCGAGACACTTTTAAGTCACTATTCCATGTCATATTTAAGGATTTCGGTTGCATAAAGCAGTATTAGAAGTTGGGACACGTTCAGCGACTTTTGCTTCTGACTGTACCGCAAAGGTAAATTATTTAACCTTTTTAAAGAATGTAAAAGTGGCTTTATTTAAATAAAACAAAAGAAAGTTGTCATACATACTTGCCTAAGATAAGCCCATGGAAGGCTTTCCATTTTTCTATTCAAATAAAGGGACAGGATGTGTCTTTTTGACGGCCTCCGCGGCGTAAGTGGGCGATGAGTCGATTTCGACGCGTGAGGTTGTGGGTTCGATTCCCGCAGAGGGCAAAGGTTTGTGTGAACCACAGGTATTTGGTGAGTCTGGGTGTTTGTTGAACCATAGTCCTCATAGTTCCTGATTGTTTGGATATAGGAAACGCTAGTTAGGGCGTGGAGCTATATATGTGGTGGTAACGCGCTATTTTTTATTCTATTCGTTTTATGTCATCATCATCATCATTATCAACCCATAACGTCCCACTGCTGGGCACGGGTCTCTCCTCACTTTCGTGAGGAGGGTTAGGCCATAATCCACCACGGGGGCCCAGTTCGTATTGGTGGATAGCATACCTACCTACGCAATAATTCTCGGGTAGGTATGTGGGTTCCCTCACGATGTTTTCCTTCACCGAAAAGCGAGTGATAATTACGTACATATGTTTTTACAGAAGCACATTGGTACGTGCCCGTACTGAGATTTGAACTCACGACCTTCTGATTGGAAGGCGGACGTTCTCCCACTAGGCTATCACCGCTTTTTTGTTTTATTTGCAGGTACTAAAATCACTAAATAAGTGTTTTTGGGCCAATGCCTAAACAATAACTTTTGAAGCCGCCCGTGCCAGTGAATTGGCGTGGTAATTAATTTGCATATCCCTGTAATAAAAACATTACCTTTACTTTCTATAACAATATGATAACATTTAAAAGTTGCCAAGCAATGCTATAACTAGATAAGTACTGGGTGCTGCGCGATCACATGACGGGCTGTTTCGGGCTGTCTGACCAGTTTGTCGTGTTATCGTGAAGCCTCTAGTTTTGTTTTTTTTTTTGTGATTTTTATTGTAAAAGCATTTAATGGCAATAAACAATTTATTATTATTATTATTAAAAAAAATATCCGATTTATTTACTTTAAAAAAATCGGAAACTGTTACAAATTAGTATAAACCGGTGTCGTTGTTTACCATAAGACTACTAGTGGTAACGTAATTGCTTACTATTTGTCAAAGCTCAGGAGTCGGTTACTCTAAACTTAGAAAACTCTACGTTGCGTGGTACAAGTTATAGGCAACATTATAATGTCACTAATATTATATAACCTAGCTGTGCCCGCGACTTCGTCCGCGTGGAATACAATAATTATAGAATTTTTCTAAAATAGAAGTAGCCTAAATTACTCCTTATTACATTAGCTATCTGCCTGTGAAACTTCCGGTTAAATCGGTCCAGCCGTTCCAGAGATTAGCTGGAATAAACAGACAACAGACAGACAGACAAAAATAAAAATGTTATTTCGGTATATGCACCGTATGTATCCATATGCATATAGTAAAAAGCGGTTATTTTAATATTACAAACAGACACTTCAAATTTATTTATTTGTACAGATGTATAGATTATCATAAGTTTTCAAAAGACAGGTGGAGAAAGCGGTGATAGCCTATTGGGAGAACGTCCGCCTTCGAACGTGGCGTACGTTGTTCAAATCCTGGTGCGGGCACGTACCAATGCGTCTTGTAAAATATATGTAGTACGTAATTATCGCTCGCTTTTAGATAATGGAAAACATCGAAACCAACCAAAAAGGAAAACGTCAAAACCAACCAACATCGAAAGCGATCCACCAATCGGGACAGGGTGGATCAACGCTCTCCTGGCTGCCAATCCAGACTGTGATTTGTTTGCGGATGGATGGAAGAGTATCTTGTCGGAGTGTTTGGATTATTTTATTATTATTTTATTGTATTGTATTTGTTTTTATTTTTATTTTATTGTGATTTTTTGTATGCTGAATTATGGGCTAAATTGCCTGAAATAAATTAATTTTAATTTTTTTAATTTTAATTTTTAATTATTGTGATAAGAATGAATTATTGTGTGAAATTGTGTACTGTATTTTACTATTATATGTAAATAATTAATGTAATTGGTATAAACCGTTTTAATTATATAAATAAATAAATAAATAAATAAGTGATAAATATAGGCAATTGTGTCTAGTGTTTTAGAGCAACGTTTAGAGAAGCAATTACAATAATCATCAGCAAAGTCAAGAAGTCTTATTCTTCAGCAAGAAATCTCGCCTCCCAACCCAGCTTAGGGTGCGCTCTGGACACTAATAGAAAAAAAGATCACTAGATAAATACTCCCCTCAGTATAGCATTTTTAGGACCGCACATAGTGTTTAATTTGGTTGGTTATACCAATGAAATAGCTTATCACTATGCGACCTACAAACCTATCAATTGGCAGATGTACGTATTTGGTTTCCACGCCAGTGGTTTATTGATTTATGGCCAATCATCAATATTTTTGGGAGCCAATGAACCCTGCTGATTTGGACTATGATGAAATGTGAAACAATTCTGTCAAATAAACTTCTTAAGCTATGGGATTCTATTGAAGTTGTGTTGACGCCGCTGAAGCGATGAATCTTTTTAGGGATTTTGACATGTTTATGAGAGAAAATGAGGTTGCAATTAGGGTGATTGGAAAATTGCTAAAGAATATAATAAGTGCCAAATTTCTGCGGAAAACTTAACAGCATTGAGACAAAAATCGATAATACAAACACGATGCTGTCGTATTCGTCAACGTAGTGACAATAAAATGGAAATATAATTGTAGATTGAAAATCAATTTAATTCACATGTATTTATTAACAAGATTTCAAATTTTAGGACCTTTTTATACAATACTAGCAGCGCCCGCGGTTTCACCCACGTTATTTATTATCCCACAGGAACCGTCATTTTATACGAAATGGAAAGTATTATATGTTCTATTCCAGGACCTAAAGTATCTATGTACTGAATTTCATCGAAATTCGTTCAGCCGTTTCAGTGTAAAGAGAGAGCAAACACATAAACTTTTGCATTTATAATTTTAGTGAGAGTCAGATTCAGCACTCTGTTACGACGTTGTCAAATTCGATATAATAGCTATGTCTACTGCGAGAATTAGGGGTCCGTCTACTCTGTCTGTATGATTTGCTATACCTTTAACACGTTCACTGCTGAAAACACAACTGTCGTGTTTTTCATAACTTGCCACGAGTACGGCAAAACACAACCGTTGTGTTTGTTGTATGGGAAAACACTATGGCTCGTGCAGAGCCGCACCCGTGGCTAGATAAGCAAAACGGCTCAGCAGTCAAAGTGTTAAAATCCCATCCCTTACGCCACACGGATATCCCGGCAGGATCATCAACGCGTCATCGCGCGGCAACTGGCGCGCACACTTGATTTACACGCACTGCGTACTGCTCTTGAAAATGTCTATTCCTCGTTTCTATTTGGGATGCACTAAAATATCTCGATTTAGATTGATTTACAGGGATTTTATGACGGATTTATTTATGTGATGTGATCGGAATATGTCAAAGTACTTGATCACACTTTTTTAATCATGCGTCACGATCACGTATTTAGATCTTAATTCTTAGCATATAGTATAACTAATAGTTCTTTTACCTAGTTCCATGTGTCTAGAGGGAGGCAGTATTCCTGAGTACTGATTTCTTAATGCGGTAGCGTTGAATGCATATTATAGTATTTAGTACTCCATAGCGATAGTCTACGATATAGGTCTTCTTCTTCTTCGTCGTGTCGATGATCCACGGCTAGATCGATTTGGACCAGTAATTGGCTACTACCATGGCTTGTCAGGCATGCAAAATGGCAACTCAATTAAGCAACTGGAACTAGGTAGTCGTTCAAACCTAGCTTAAAAAATATCCACCCATACCAATTAGCACATAAATGTAATCGTAATTTAACTTAGGAAAACCCCTTAACATAGCAAAAACATTGGTTGAAGTTCCTGACATCCCTCAACGGGAAAAGAACTGATAATCTAAAAACGACTGAACAGATTTTCTTAAATCATATCTAAAAACACTCTCGATCAAGCCACCTTTCAACCAAAAAAACCTAATCAAAATCGGTTCATCCGTTTGGGAACCATGCCACAGACAGATGCACAGATAACGTAAACATAAACCGAACAGCTCACTGTAAGCGTAACGCATTAAAAAATGAAACGTGAAAAAGAATAGACTATAGAGTTGAGTGACTATAGAGTTTGCATCTAAAAGCTAAATTACCCGTACACGCAAGTCACAAGTCGCCTAAGATCACGTAAACGTTTCATTTAATTTAACTGCAATCGTAAAACTGATTGGACTTGGCTCCGCTGAGTTATTTCAAGTATTAATTAAGTCTTAGAATTAGTGGCGATAGGTGCCGTTGAAATGGGAGAGTCTGGGTGACAGTGTGATTAGATTGGTGACGAATGGCGTGAGAAGTGGTAGAGATTCGATTTAACGGGGTTGAAGTCGAAGAATTTAATTACATTATTTGCTTTTACCCTTGACTTGGTTCATTCTTCGTTCATAGTTGCTTATGTAGAATGATTTATCCACTAATAATCGATTTAATTGCTTATCCATCTGAATCGTTTCTTTTTCCTTACCGATGGAACAAAAAAACGCTGCGTCAAACGTTGCAAACGCTGCGTCAATAAAACGGTCGTACTTTTTTTTATTAGAAGCCCAATTGTTACCAAAGCGCTATGTCCTCTACCTACAACTCAGTAGTATTTACGTGAAATACACAATTATATAAGACACCAATAAATTTTATGTTTTATAGTTATAGTGATGTAAATTAAACTAAGTATAAAAAAGTGACATTAGGCGAATTTAAAAACATTGTATGGGACCAGTTTATAATCTACCCTTATATATATGGTCTATCTTTTCAAATGAAAAAGTTTTATCAAATTTGGTTCAGGAATTTCAGAAATGTGAGGCAACTTAAATAAAAATAATACCAGCGGACAGTGTTTGGTTTAGGGTTAATAAACGTGGCGATTTACTTTTTTTTTATTTATGTGTTGATTATAAAAAAAATTGCAGGTTATTTCTTACGTCACATCCACGTCTCCTTAAAAATATAACTTACTTATCAAATCTCCAGGTGCAAGCAACATTTACACATCACCAATTATCATCACAATATCACCAATCCAATTTCAGTACCACCAAAACACTAAATTCAAAAAACCACTTTCTAAAAATCTAACTTAGATCCACATTCGACGCTCATGCGATAGACGCGAACGCACAAAAAAAAATAAATTTATTTTTATATTTTTCCACGTCTGTAACTGAAATGTTCGTAATTATCGATATTGGAATCGATGATAGGAATCGATTGTATCGTAGAGCGGCGTGTTCGCCGGGCGCGCGTGTGTCGACCACTGACTGACGTTGTTCCGGAACGCGGGAGTCGATTCGCTATTGAACTTGGCAAAGCTTTGCATTTTGCACGCTGGGGTTAGCATAGGTTGTTGTTGAAACTAAGAACAATGGCACTTATTTTTTTTACGATAGGGTTGACCGGTGTCTTTTCAGATTTCAGATTTTGCACTTTGAGTCAACAGACCGCAGTTACTCAGTTAGTGAACAACATAACTAACTAGTTCTTAGGTGCAATTATATTTCGAAAGCCTCCAAAATAGAAAACAACAGTCAATACTCAGTTGTAATCAATAACATCGATCGACGAACTGTCTAAATATTATCATTTTATAAAAATGTGTTTAATATTACACCATTTTGAATAAATTAATGATCAGAGCTCAAGTAGTCCAGCTAGGCTATAAAAATATTACAATTAATAATTATTAACATTCAAATTGAGTTATTTATAATTTTGTCGTAACCAACTATGCTGTAAAAAAATCACCACAAAATAATGAATAGGTAACGAATATCTTTGAGAAACTTAAGCAGATGCTATCGAATTGAAAATAAAAAATAATCGAGTGCGAACGCATCATCGAATAAAATTGATAAAAGAGATAATAATAATAATATAAAGTCATTCTTATAAACAATTCCGTAAATGACTCGGTGAATTTATAGAACGATGCATTGAAACGACGTGATGATAGCTCAACATATTAAAGTATCGGTAACGTATTACGACCAGAATATCTCAGTTTTATGATAATTATTTTGTAATAAAATAAAAACTAAAGAATATAAATTCTGAATTTCAATTTTGTAATAAATATTTCATACTGTTTAACTGCGTCAGAGATTTGATGTTTTATACGTCGATAAGATTATCTTTGAACTGATAATACATTTAGAATTGGGTTCCAACTTCTGGATAATAGTACAATCAAAAGTATAATAAAAGCTTAGGAGCTTTTATCTCTAGTAAATAGTGCATTGGAAGCGTTTTGGAACTTCCGAATCGTCGAAATACCTTACCATCAGCTTGACTTACTCTATAACATAATTTCTTAAGTAACGTGCGGATTTCCACAGTTCCGTGCTTCGAAAGCCATGAGTTATAATTATTACAATCGTCATACTATTCGAAAGGCACGTTAAGCCGTCGGTCTCGATTGTTATCGTTTGCTGGCAGTCATAAAACAACACTAGAGGCCCCTGGCGATCAAACTCTTACACCAAAAGCAGTCCCAGAAACCAGCACTAAGGACCACATTTGACAAACTGCACTCTCTATCAAAACCTATAGAATATTCTGATAACTAGGAATCTTAAAATCTGAAGGTTTCGGTATAGAACACTAGTTATGCGTTATCTATTTGGATGGATGATAAATATTAATCCTGCGGACAGTGGCATCCCCAACATATTATAAACATTATGCGTGAGACCAAGCAATTTGTGAGTTAAATGCAATACCGTGGTGTCACTCAAACAAGTATTGTTTAATGAGTTCCAACTTTACTTCCATTACTTGGAGTCTGAGGTAAATTAGCCTTATTGTTAACCTGAGGGACGTCTGTTACCACTGCAACAGCATCATTGGAATTTGCATCTTAGCCCTAACCATTAGTGTTTTGATTTGTATGATTTTTGTCCTTGGAGTTGTAGAGAACTCTTTATCTTATCATAGAAATATGTGTCTTGTTGTGTGGCTTTGAGGTTTAAAGTAGTTTGTTTTTCATCTTTGTATAGAAGAGTGTTATGATCGTCCTAAGTGTTTACAGGCACAAATTGTTTGCAAGTTATTATTATTGGTCATGTTTTACGCTTCTTTTATTTTTCATTGTCTTCGGTTGTCGTTGTGAATAATTTATCCTGCATGACGGTTTTAAAGTGTTCGCCGCTTATTGTTCCTGCTGTTCATGTTCTGTTTCAAGTGAGTACAGTTTATGTCTTGGACTATTCAATTATAGACAGTTTAACGTCATTGTTCGGAGGAATTTTCAGTTTTGATGACTCATTAATATTTTATTTTATATATCGTATTGGAGCTTTATATTGCTTTTTGTCGTATATTTTGAATGAATATCAGTCAGCATGGTGGCGGAAGTCTGATGAAAGAGTTGGAAAGTCACATGGGCTTTCAGAGCGGGTGTTTTAATTTAGCTCTTGATAAGGTGAGTTCAACTTTTTAATTTGTTTGGAGATAACGTGGACAAATATAGCAGCTAGGCCTAGAATGAATTTGGATCTTGAAGATTATTAGCGGAAGACCCCTTAAGACACCCCCCAAGCAATCGAGCTACAGATTAGTGACTTGGAAGTGCCAGCTGGCCAAACGGAACACAAATTAGAACCATGATTTTGAAACTTATCTCTACGCCAAAAGGTCTATTCGCGTACTTATCAGTGCTGTGCATCTTGTCGTCCGTTGGACTACCTTATCTGTTGAACTTCAAGTTATACCTGCAACAAAAGAATCCTATTGTAATCCCTATTTCACATAGTCATAAACAGGTTTCATAAAGAACCGCAAGATTGTGGCATCTGTGGCCATTAAGCTTCCCTAGCGAATCTGTACTAAAACTGAGCGTTCAGTGTTACCTAATTGTAACGGTGTTGGAATGCAGCCTAAGTTACGAGAGGTGGAAATTTACCACACAGCATCGTCAGCACAAGATCGTGCTTCCCAGTAATAGTAATCATCATTAACCCATAACGTCCCACTGCTGGGCACGGGTCTCTCCTCACTTTCGTGAGGAGCGTTAGGCCATAATCCACCACGGGGGCCCAGTCAGGATTGGTGGATAACATACCTACCTCCGAAATAATTCTCGGGTAGATATGTGGGTTTTCTCATGATGTAATAGTAATACCTCAATAAAAAAAAATTGTAAGCACGTGTACGGACTGTATCTAATTCTACTAAACCAAAAGTGCTGCATTGCTTTGTCTTCCGCCTTCGAGATGCCGAATATGACGATTTATATTATCGTCATATTGTTCATAACTATTGTCAAAATTACGAACTATTGATAGGAACATTTAGAAATTGTTCTTTCATCATGGATGTTTGATGTTTGAATTATATAGTCTGGACAAATAGTATGGTTAAATGAAATCGCAAATAAATTAATAAACTACAGCAAATATGCAAAAAAATAAAAAGTGTTTTCAGAAGCCCTGCCAGCACTTCTCTTGCACCATCAATAACCTAACCACACCACTTTTGATGGCCACGCGATGAGTTTGTCGTGAACTATTGACAATGTGTAAGTATGCAGGTTGCATTACGCATAATTTATCATTGAATAGTAATTACTTTCTAAATGAATGTAAAATATAGGTAGTACCAATAACAGTTTCTTATAACATATTAGTTCGTTACTTCGTTGCTTAAATAATGTGCGAGAAAGACGACATCGTAAAGACGTAATTAACATATTGAAAAATATTTGACCCAGTTTTAGGTAGGTTCATGTTAATATAGTAGGTGCCAAATTGGCTGGAGTATTATTTTTGAATGAGTAACTAAACGAGCTGTTCGTTTACCGGATGGTGAACGCTACGCCTGCTCATAACAGTCACATCGCCAAACAGAACTTTGCATTGCATAATCTTGCGTGGCACGTCAGTGCGCCCGTCATCCTGAGACATTGGTTCTAAAGTCTCATATGGCCAGTAATTTTGCTGGAAACATTTTTTCAGGTTTATGGAGTTAGGGCGGGAGACCGAAAATGTGACGTTTTTCATTTTGAATTTTTTTTGCCTGGCTAAGAAGATCCTCACCTTTGTAACTGTTCCTAAAATGGCAATTACTGAAACAGTCTGCCGAGATTTGTTCGGAACACGTGCCGCAAGTCGCGTATTTCTATCCACTCGCCCTAGCACTGTCCAAGTCTAAACACTGCCTGTACGCGATGAATGCTCTAAACTCTAAACAAACAATTTTGCGGCTTGTATTTATTTCTGATTCTCAAAATAAGGCAGACGCCAAGTTCGAAAGGGGTTTACAACAGTTGGGTCTAAACTTTCAAAGCTAGAAACTAGGCTTACACTTCTTGAAATGGTTAAAATTGAATGTGTTTACCATTACGATGTATTTAGCTATCTTATGATACGATATTTTGTGAAGTGTAGGCTAGGGTCAAAATCTGCGGTTGCCAATACCGTTTCATTGTTCTACTAACTGAGCTATTCGTCATTCTGGTCGTCGTTTTTTTTTATTCTATTACTCTCGTGCGGAAGCGGTGGTAGCCTAGTGGGAGAACGTCCGCCTTCCAATCAGAAGGTCGTGAGTTCAAATCCCAGTGCGGGCACGTACCAATGTGTTTCTGTAAAACATATGTACGTAATTATCACTCGATTTTCGGCGAAGGAAAACATCGTGAGGAAAACATCGTATTTCGGAGGTAGGTATGTTATCCACCAATCCGGACTGGGCCCCCGTGGTGGATTATGGCCTAACCCTCCTCACGAAAGTGAGGAGAGACCCGTGACCATCAGTGGGACGTTATGGGTTGATGGTGACTCTCGTGTTACGAGGACGCTACAGAATCTAGACTTTTTTTTATTTGACTGAGTAACCAGATGAACAAACCGTTCACCCGATTTTAAGCGCTTCGCTTGCCCATTAAAGTTATAGTGACACCAGAACTTTGCATTGCATAATCTTGCGTGGCAATGCACTGCGCTCGTCACCCTGAGACATCGGCTCTAAAGTCTTATATGCCCAGTAATTTCGCTGAAAACAGTGCCCTTCAAACCGGAACACAGTAATGTTTTCACACTACTGCTCGGCGGATGAATATCTGGCAAAGATGTGGTACTTCCCCAGGCGGTCTCTGCACAAGAGGCACCCCACTACTAGACTATAGTATTATCTAGTAGTACTATTATTAATGTTTAAGGAAAACAATAAAACAGGCGATTTTTCATATTCTTACTTATACACATATAAAGCCACTTGGGCGGCCTGAAAAACTCTGAAACTTGAGGAAGCCACTACCTCTTTTTTAACTGGCTTTAAAAGAGGAGGAATTTCTCTATTCGTTGATATTTTTTATATTTCTGCATCGCGATACGACTATAAGCGCCACGCTTTCTCCTAAAAGTTACAGTGCCACCCAGAACTTGGCATCGCAAAATCTTTTGCGTCTCTGCACTACGCAAGATCTACCATATTAGTGTAGTAGGAATTTTAGGTTAATCTAATCCTGATTCTATTCAAAGGAATACTGAGAAGTGATATTGATTGACGCAAGTTTCAGACAGATACTGAATTGCTTACTTTGGCAGGTTATGAACGAACTTTGGAACTGGGCTTGAACATCGTTGAATTATTTCGGTATTTTCATTCATTGTGTTATGTTGTTTCGCAGTGTAATGAGAACGGTAGACTATGGTATCTACATAACGGTATTTCCATAGGTCTATGATTTTTTTCCCAGTCAGTTCTATGACTTTTAGTTTAGGCCTTTTTATACAAATTAATTTCCAAGAGGGTGGCGATGACGAGAATAATACAATTTAAAAAAAAAAGTTTTTTATTTTATTTTTGTTATTTGACTCAATAACGAGACACGTAGGTACTTCACCTGGTGGTAAGCGGTGCGCCTGCCATTAAAATTACAGTGCCACCCAGAACTTTGCATTGAATAATCTTGCGCGGCATTGCACTGCGCTCGTCACCCTGAGACATCGTTTGTAAAGTCTCATATACCAAGTAATTTCACCGGTGGCTAGCTATTGCTGAAAAGGCCTACCACTACGCAATACCTAGTGGCCTAGTGTGTAACATGTATGCCCATCTTATCTTAATATACATTCATCTTATATCTTTAAATGAGCAATTCTTGTATATATATAATTGGAATCCCGGAATCGGCTCCAACGATTTTCATGAAATTTAGTATATAGGGGGTTTCGGGATCTAGCTAGGAATCATTTTTAGAAATTGTCATTTTATTCGTGTTATATCAAATTAAACATAAACTTGGAAGAAAAATAACAAAGCGTTGGGGGCGTTTGAGTAGTCCAAATTTAAACTGATAAAATATGACTCTTCCTGACATCTATTGGCGAATAATAATACTACCGAGCAAAGCTCGGTCATCCAGGTACTTCGATTTAAAGAAGCTAGTTTGTAAAGATCATCACCATGTCGGTGTGTTTGGCCAGTTCAAATAAAATGTTGCCAATACCTGCGAAGCTTATTTTATTTAGGAGATGGCAACCAAGTCGACGACCTTAGTTTCACTGCAAAGTTATGAAAACAATTTTAATTGTTTGAAATACACTCACTCTAAAATTGTTTGGCGTTTGAGACCGAAACCATTCGAAATTATAATATTTTGTAAATATTACACTGTTCACGGCTAATTGTAATATACAATGGGTGGCAACCACTTTCAGCTTTAAATAGGTAGTTATAAGTACCAACCACATTCGTCCCTATATATATCTACCATTACATTTAAAGGCAAATGCTTCGGTAATTTAAGACTATGCTACGTGTAAATACCCGAAAATGTATCATGGAAATAGATAGAGAAGCTCAACATACAAGACAACGGACAGCTTACTTGAAAAAATCAATAGATCGGTATTCCGAAGTCAAGGGTTTAATTCTTGTATATTGACAGATGTATTGTCTTAGAGTGTATATATATATATATATATATATATATATATATATGTATAAATATATGTGTATATATATGTATATATATATATATATATATATATAAGCAAAGCAAGAAATAATCAAGGTGTGCTCTATATAGTTACCTGTAAATATAGATTACAAGTCACTAACAACCCTGTTTTATAAAAGTATCAGGACCATGGTCCCAAAAAAAATCCGCGGCTTTATTAAAAGAAATCCAACTTTACAAGAAGATAAATCTCAATAACTGTTCAGACAACATGTGAACATATATTTAAATATAATTAATTCTCGAAAATTAAAGACAAATATCTGTAGGTACAAGTCTACAGACAATCAATTAATTTATTAGTCAAAGATAAACGCATTATATTTATGAACATTATTTTTAGAGTCAAAATAAATATAGAATCACTTTAAACGCCTCGGCTAATAACACTTTGTGTTGACATTAACACACTTTAATTAACTGTTACAGTAGCTCATGTCAAGACATTTTACAATGTTGAAAAACATAAGAGCACAAAAGTATCATATTGAACATTTGCATACTGTAGATGTGTGTAGATGGTCTTTTAGTATTTCTAAATATTTTTTTGCAATTATTTAAGAAAATAAGTCATCATATTCTTAATTGCAAAAAAATATGAAAAAATGAGAAAATTTAATGCTATAACGGAATACTTGAAGTACCTATTATATTATTTATTCTCATATCTAACGGTTTTTTCATTAAAATTTGTTTTCACATGACGGCACGCAAACTTTTACGGTATCTATACATACTCTTACTATACTGACCGAGTAAACGCGACCTTTGTGTGCGTGAGTCGAATACTATAATCCCATGTAGTTGTTATACTGATCGTAATTACCATACTGTTACATTATAGAGGTATCTGCAAATAGCGGACGGACAGACTGACGGACAGACAAGCGTAGGCGCCGCACGTCTCATACATTCAACTTCCCCAGACTTTGTTTTTACAGAAACGTTTAAAGATGTCAAGTCGGTCAAGTGAAATATTTTTGCGTTTGGCATTGTAATGGACATGGACATGGACGTGTTTGTTTGTTGTGGCGATGGGCAGTACACTTGGCAAGATGTGGCGATGGCAGGTGGAGTAAGTCCCTGACAGAATGGTGGCCACGTGTGGGTAAGCGCAGCCGCGGAAGACCGATACAACGGTGGGTCTACGACATCAAAATGTTGTTGGGTAATGCATGGACCAGATCGGCCCAAAGCCGGGATGAATGGCGTAGGAGGAAGGAGGCTTATGCCCTGCAGTGGGTTGGATGAGCTGTATATGATGATGATGATGATGATTGTAATGGACGGAGATTGGAATAAATATCCAATTTGTTTATATTACTGTGCCTACAACAGAGAATTGTCTAAAATAAAAAATATTACTCTGGTACAGTAGAGTCTACTGTACAGGCTGTAGACTTTACAATTGTCTACTGAGTCGACAATAATTTGCGAGATAGGAACCTCCCGAGTTGTATATGGAAATCTCTGTCCCTGTAATTCTAAAAACGTCTGGCACTGCATCGCAGTCTACTTGCTTTGCGTGGTCATGTTTAAAATCATAGGGACCGGGTTTTTCACTGTGACGAGCTCTATGCCAAGCAATACTGCAGTCCTAAGATCTAGATCTAAGAGTTTTAGGAGATATTACAGGTGTTAAGTGCAGAAGTGGCATTTACCAGTTGTATAAAAAAATCGTGTCAGGGCACAAAGGAAGATGGGATGAGCGTAGAAATGGAATTCTCTTCCAGCATCTTAATTCATGAAAACCATAATAATTAGCGGCTCTTCAAGTCATTAATGTAAAATATGTAGGAAGTTTTGAAATGGACCTCCAATCATGCGAAAATACTATTTCGTTGACTGTGACATCGCACTTATCAGGTGAGGAGCCAGTACGACTGCTAGATTATTCGATCTAAAAATATTTTCGGTGTATTCATTTCTCGTCTCCAGCCCATCGTCGGATGAGCAGGCAACATACGATATCGCGCCACCTATTTAGATTGGGAGTCTTCCGGTTTGCACTTAGCGTTTCGGCTCGACCTTTAGATTATGGATTGAGAAGTGGAGTTTTGTAGACAACAACAAGTTACTAGTTGATATTTTGAGAGTCGTGGAGGCAAAACCCTATTGAAATATGTACGTATATTGAATTAAATATAATCGTGTTTCTTAAATACTGCAAGTACGCCACCCAGGGTGGGTGGCGTACTATCGAAAAATGTTTTTTACTGTCCATCCAAAGGTTGTCTGGAAGAAATAGCTTTCAGCGATAATACCGCCCATTGTACTACCCTTGTTTACCTATTGTAATTTTTCTGTACTGGTTTATTTTTGTTTCTGGTGTACAATAAAGAGTTTTCTATTCTATTCTATTCTACAATAATTTTGAGTTTATTACCGTCGACATTTGTGCCGGTCCTTATCCAATCGATGTATTCTGAATTCGGTAGTACGAGTGGATAGAGTCAACTTTCGTGAATCTGTTTACTTATAAAGACGACTTACGGTTGACTTTTAAAGACGTTTTTAAGCGAGCCTGCTGGAGGTATCTAGTCAGCTAGTCACTAGAAAAGAAAGAAGAATCCTAGTTCTAGATCAAGTTCTTTATCCCTAATTAAAGGATGTTAGTAGACACATGTTCATTTATTCGTTAAAACTATAAGGAAAAACTCACAAGAGACGATGACTACAATACCGCATTTGTTCATAAAAATATAAATATTCAGTCCATGTAGTATCATTTTGCAAATCCAACAACGACCTATAAATCACAGAGATAATAAAAAAAGTTTTCCGAATTGATTGATATGTAAACTATTGCGGGATCCCAGTTTACAGTATTCATAAAAATGATGTTTTATTTGTGCAGGTGGCGATTGGCTGGGATTTATGGACAGGGGGTTTTAGAAGATACAGATCTGTTAGAACTTGAGATCTTCACGAAAAATTGTAATACCGCAATAACTGTTTCTCCAAGTCTTTCTTTAAGCTAGTTATTAGTTATAGCTCCACGGAAGATTATATTTTACTTAGATTTTCACGTTTTAGAAATCTATGACATAGAGATAAGTTCGTAAAAAAAATTACTAAATATGTTCTGAATGCGTACTTTATAAATATTAGAGTTCATTATAATATTTCAATCTAAACACATTTTTCTATGCAAATTTAAAGAGGTTTTTTATTTATTGAAATTTGGCTTGTTGTTCAACTACTCAGTTGATACTAAATGCAAACAAAATAGAATAAAATACAGCCCCAATAAATAGTAAAGCTTATCTCATTAAATCTGCGATTCCAGCAACTAACGACTTAGCAACAACTTATAATGTATTATCGCACAATCAACAAACGAGCCGTGTTCACACAATGGCAAACGAAGCGATAACATATTCAAATTGGTGAACGAAAAAAACCAACAAAAGCATTCTTCTCATCGATCTTAGGTGATTTGTCACTAAATCCTGATTAACATGCGGCCACCGAGCTAGATCAAAGTGTTCCGCCGCCGTTAAAGGCAAACTCGATATCAAAAGGTTTTAACAAATGTGGGTAAAATAAAAATAGATTCCGGACGTGACGTCTGACTTGTGTGTCTGGGGCTTAATTTATGTTGTACGTGTGTAAGAATCGGTTGTGATTTAGTGGCACGTTTGGTGCAGTGTAGACCTTCTGTGTGGGTTGCTGTGACTGGCTGGCTGGCAAGGAAAGCAGGTTTCATTGATCCAGTGACTGCCAAGTGCCAGTGGCTGACTTGTAGACATTACAAGAGAAACTCCACGACTGACTGGACACGTGTAAACAACATAGTCCAGTGATGAGTGACTGTTGCTAGTCTCTGGATCAATGAAAACCCGCCACAACAGCAATTAAATGTCAATTGGATTAACGAGAAGAAATCGTTGTTTGTTTGGCGAATGCGCTAGAATAGTAGAAAAGGGACGATTCAACAGTCAGAACCAGATTTGGAAGGAGCGGAATCCAGAAGATTGACAGAGTCGTCAGATGTAGAGCAGCTTTACAGAGTCTACTATCTATAATATATTTTTATTCTATGACAAAGTGGATACACGATGCATACCTCCTTGACCGCGTCGCAGTGACCATCAGGCGAGATTAGACTCAAATGCTTGCCTATATCTTGAACCTATTAAGGTTTTTTACTATACCTATTTTATAAACTGCACACTGCGCTATTTAGAAAATTGAGCGACACTAAATATTTCACAAATTCCCAATGATATTCAAAACAGCGGCTTGTGCAAAATAGTGGTAATTTGGACCATTTGGCGGTCAAATTATAATGTATTATAGAAATGGTCGCGCGTCTCGCACGCGATCGGCCGACTATCACACCATCAACTTGTTACGTTGTGAAGGTGGGGCTGGACTGTCAGCGAGCATATTTAGATGAAAAAAATTCTTAATGGGCGTTTTCATATTTATATTATTTAAGTGCTTTCAAGGCCTCATTAAAAAAAAGCACTTTCACAACACTCAAAACTTTCACATTAATGACTTTTTATAACACGAGACATGAGAAACGATTTTGCATGAATCCCAGCGGAAAGCAGTACACCAACTCCCTGACACCTTCTACTGGTTTCTGGAACTCCAGACCAATAGGTCGCATAACTGAATACCTTAGCTCAATTCCTGGGCAAGACAAGTGACAAAGTACCCTTGACGAGGATTGTACTGTCACTGAATAACCTGAAAGAGGTCCCTTTTGATGCCATCATGACGGCAAGTTTTCATTGACACTATACATAATCCACCGGCATTTTTCGCTTCTATAAACATCAAACCGCCACCGCCATTCCTTCCACCAAGCTGTTGGTTGCAACCAATGACTTGAAATCGCCCTAGACGAAAAACGCTAGCACTGTGACCACGCTTTAAAATCGCACGATACCCAAATAATTGACTAATAGTTGTTTTGACACGCATTACGTGGATTCTACGTCCGCTCGCATTTTTTATTTGCATGAATATTTTTTATTGGCGGCCACTATATATTTTTCTATTCCATTGTCATTATTTGATATGTAGTGCGATGTGCCAAGAGTTTTATAGTCTATTACTAGCTACTAGGATCGACTATTAAAAGGTCAGTGAACCTGATAAAGTTTTTAGTTTGTGTTTGTTACCACTGGTTTTGATCGTACGGTCTGCGACGTGAGAGCCAACTGAACTATCGTCGCCTCCCTTGAACACAAACAAACTATAAAGAAAGAAAGAAAAAACATTTATTCTGACACAACTGCACACAACAGCGAACAACGTACTTATTTAATACTATGATAACATCATCCTCATTTGTTTCTATTATGAAACATATTCATAGGTACCTCACCTCTGTTTTCCTACAATAATGTGATCCGTATCATAACACCGTTCCCTGGCCCCACTCCAATCCTTAATCCCCACAAAGGTCGAGTTTATATCCCAAAACTTTACAACCAATAAAACTTACACGAAGTTGATCCCTAGTAATAATTCTGTAGTAGTGCGATGCCTGGTTGAGCCGCGCATAATAACTTCATGGAAAATAGTCTAGTAGTCGTAAATAATGTGTAAGCTCCTCGTTTCTGGACGGTTTCCATGTGAACTTTGGAGTAGTTGTGATGAACTCCTTAATAAATCTATAGGTACCAATAATAAAATTGAAGTACCTATCTGTGATTTCACAACATATTTCTAAATTTAAGTGTAAATTACTATTTATTTGATGCTCAATCATAAATGACTCGTTTAAGAAATTATGTCGATCTGTTCGTCTGAAAGGGCTCACCGGATTTTAATGAAAGTGGGATTAGAACAAGAATTTTAACTTAAATTCGTGTAAGTATATTATTCCCTTTAGATATCTTGCAGAGTTCAGAAGATGTGAATATAAATACTTGTTGTGGTCTTAAGTAGTAATATAAAAATATTTATTTATCGGAAATTCGGTTGATTTGTCACAAATAAACAACGTCAAAAAAAGCAGATTATGAGCCACGTGGGCTTATCAAATATACTTAAAAAAATGTTACGCGTATCTCAAAATTGAATTGCAAAACATCAATTAATACTTAGCATTAAGTAGTTAGATTTAAAAGCTTGTAAAAAGAAACCGGGCATATGAGATTTTAGAGACGATGTCTCAGGTTGACGAGCGCAGTGCATTGCCGCGCAGGATTATGCAAGGGTAGTGCTGTGACTGTTATGGGCAGGCGTAGCGCTTACCATATTGTGAACGACTTGCTCGTCTCGTCACTCAGTCAAATAAAAAAAAGCCTGTATCTGAATAATTGATTGAAAACAGAGATATTCCCACAACAATATTATTCGTGGGTACTGCTTAAACTTACTCATTTCTGAAGTTACTTTTTAATTCTACGTCACATTTTCGGTTTTCCGCCAAACTCAAATCCTTCCGCACAATCGTTTAACAATCGCGGGCCATCAATTCTGTTATCGAAAAGGTGCCAAGTCTAGACTAGACGAGATAGCCTAGATCAGCTACCTAATGCCTAACAAATGGCTTGCTTTCCCGTTTGGTTCATAAACATCGTGATAAAGGACCGGATGTTAATGGAGTTTGCAAATCTTGGACTTTGGAATTTCATATTTCAATGCGTTCAATTCATTGGCAGGATAATTGTTTTTTTTTTAAATAATTATATTGGTCTTGTTTCTTCTAACTTGAGAGTAAACTTATATGACGGCATCCAAGGCTTAGTTTTCAGAGAGTTCAAAGCAGGTTCGATTCCCGCGCAGAGCAAATGGCCCTTGTTATTTCTGATTAATTTAACAGGGAATCCTAGTCCGTGGATTTATGTATGTTATTCAGAGGTAGGTATGTTATCCCGCCCCCATGGTGGATTATGGCCTAACCCTCCTCACGAGAGCTAGGGGAGACCCGTGCTCAGCAGTGGGACGATATGGGTTGATGATGATTATGATGATAATTCTAATATTGAGACCACAAATTGTGTGTATTGATTTCTAGTATGACGACCAAACCAACATTTCGATTGCATTGGTCCTCAAAATAACACCGCACAGTCCCGTCCATTAATCAATCGGGTTTTATCTAAAAGGTGTGAAGCACGCAGCAAATCGGCTGTTCCAAGTTATGCTATAAAGCATTGATAGTGGAGGCTCGTAGTGATCGGCTTAGGCTGGTCTGGGTCAGCGGTGGTCAAGTGGACTTACGCTGGGGTCAAAAATTTATGGAAATGCGCGGGCCGCTGTTTAAACTCGTTGGTAAACTTTTCCGGAAAGAACGGGCGTTGTTGAAAGCGATTTATTTTTACGGGATGTAGATGGCATGACTGTTAGTTAGGTCTACTGGATTCTCTTCTTTCTGCCGTATTCGAAGTGAACTGTATCATGGATGAAGTGAAATATTTAAGAGAGTAAGAGCTTTGTGGAAAATGGTAAAATTAAAAACATCTCATCAATGACAGTTTATTTCGTGCATCCAAATACGATATCAACTTTCGCGTCACTATAAAGATTGAACTTTTTTGCATTTGTGACAATGTAATCCGCATACAACACTGTACTTACGAAAATCGTGTAAATTAAAAACCCCAGCGGGCCCGATGGCTGGCTCGGGCGGCTTTAGAATGCCTGCCTTAGGTATTAAGTACGTCTACGTGTTAAAACGGTGGACCCTAAATTAGCTAAGTGGCTTTATCGAGTTGGAGTAATACCGATACAAATGGTGTACTATTACGGTAACATGAGCCTCAGCTGATAAGAACGGCGAACTTGTTGGCAGACTTGTTCGTGGTTTATCATTTATCTGGGAAGTAAATTACGTAATCTATTACGATGTTACAGTCTAGTTACGATGTAAAATAAAGCTGTAAAATAAGGCTTATATACAATGTTGTATTTTTAATGGCTAGTACAGGTTGTCTGACGGTTCTTTCGCCCTATGGCATCAGCTTTATCCGAACGGATAAAAATCGTAATACTAAGTTTGTGGGTATTTAACATGAAAGCCGTTGCTTAAATTCAGCTGAAAGTCCTAAAACGATTCAGTTATTTTTGTTCGCCAATCGTAGGTCAAACTGTTTTCGCTGGAGCAGGTTCCATGATAATCTTTTCACTGGTCAAGTTCCTCTACTGTATATTGGCTTTCATACTAGGCTACAATATATAGGATACAAAACCGAAAACTATAATCTGAAAGTCTTCAAGTCGAGAGTGAATAGGTATCTTCTAGGCAAGCATGCCCCATCCTCGACCGTGTCGACACTTACCACCAGGTGAGACCGCGGTCAAATGCTTGCCTATTCTGCAATAATAAAAAACATACTATTGAAATTAAATCGAAGAACTGATATTATAAACCTTTCGGGTAGAGTTCCAGAGCGGAGACCGCGAATTGGCACATGTAGTGTAGGACGCCCGCCGGTAGATGGAGTGACAAGATAAGCTTGCTGAAACAAATTGCAGTGTGTCTTTCTCAAATTATCATTTGTCACCCTTATAAGGTCACAGTTTAATTTAAGGTCATATAAATAGTAAATGCCACCTGCTGGGATAGTCAACTTTGTCAGATGTAAGCTACTGCTTCATTGTACTTGCTAATGCTGTACCTTAACTTGTAGGAAGGACTTTAAATTGTGGATTGTTCATGGAGTTATTTGTAGAGACAGATCTACTAGCCTTAAATAGGGTTCAAGGGTCAAATTTGATTGAACTTTTAGTGACTACTGATCCCTACATTGAATAATAATGTCCTACTAATTATAATAAATGCAAATGTATGTATCTAAATGTGTCTGTGTGTATGTTGCCACTAAGCTCCATAACGTCTGAACGAATTTTGATGATATTAGTTAATAAAATGTAATATACCAGGATACTTTTGATCCTCAAGTACCTACAGTCGCGGGGTGTAACTACTATTTAATAAATTAAACATTATATTTTTTTTTAATAATGCTAAAAGGATTTTGATATTTTATAACGTGGAAATTTGGTATATAATAGGTATAGGTAATAGGTATTGGTATAGGTATGGTTAGGTATTTGTTTTGTTCTAGTTTTTAAGTTTTCGTTGTTCTGTGGTGTTTCAATAAAGAGTTTATCTATCTATCTATCTTTCTATCTATAATAAATACATTTATGAAGAAATGCCACCAATAAGCCGGCAAATAAACGATAACTAAAAACGAAAAGTTCGAATAATATTTATTAAAGGAATGTTAACACCAAGCCAGAACAAGTTGTGTTATAAACTACCATACGTATACGACATTTAAGCTTCTAAACATAATTCTACCTTAATCTAGACCATAATTTTGATAGCTAGACGGTAGACAAGCTAATCCTAAGGTCAGCCACGACCTAGCTAATACAAGCAATCCGTTACGCTAATGTCATAACATTTCGCTTAACGATGCGCGGGTATCGAGTCGAGAGCTTCTGCGAACGTAATCGAGATAAATGTTATCGATTTATATCTATCATTCGAGCGAGATGTTGGCACTTGGCTTGGTAGAAGTTATAAGCGAGTGATGTGTTATGGTTTAGATTCTAGTAACTTGCTAGTGATGGGGAAGGAAATATATTGGGAGATTTACCAGGAAGAGACCCAATTTTCCTTTTAATAAATCGCTTTCTCAAGTGGCAATAAAACATCCAACAATTCTGTTTTGATCCATGAACCATGTAAGCGAAAACTAAGATTTCGATTTTTAACTAGGTTTTATAGTTATATTGTATATATATATTTTTTGTGTCAGACTAAAATTGAGTTAAACAAACATGTGTTAATAAATTTTGGCCCAGCTTCGGTTGTTTTAATTTTTCCAATAAAGATGCAAGGTTTGTTCCCATAGATCCATAGCCCAATGTTGCAAATAGTAACCAAAAATGTGACGGTGAACACACAGATGGAATTCATGACATTTAGGCATTCCATTTAGATGTAAGACGAAACGCTCATGCATCTCCGTTTTCAATTTCTTGGAACATTTAGCGAGTTGCGTCAGTTTGTAGATCTAGGAATATCGTATTTATGGATATACAGTATGCTAAATATTCTTAGTGTTGTAGAGTCTACAGGGGTGGTGGCCGAGCGGTCAGCTGTGCACTTTGGAATTCAATCACACCGGTTTGATACTTCTCTGATTTAGGCACAGAATTCCCAAATCTCAAAATTGCATTGACTAGTAGAAGTGCATTATTTTGCCTACTTGCAGTAAATGATTTGAGTTTTGGCCATATAATTCTCGAAAGTTTAGTAGACTTTCTTGAACAGTTGATATTTGTGATGTTGATTTATCTGGAGACAGTTTCCAAGGGTGAGGATTTAATTCCTGTGACAAAGGTATTATACTTCGCAAACGGTAAACCCCCATGGCCCATAGAATCACAACAATGTCAGGCACCCAGACCCAGATAATCAAGATTCAACTCCAGATAAAGGCCCAATAATAAGCATTCGCAGCAACATTAATCGCACTGTCGACAAAACATCAAAGAACACGACTCTAATGCGAAAGACAATTAATTAAAATATTCAGCCAACAGTTTAACGAACTGCCTAACTGAACACTAACTCACAACCACTGAAAATACAACCTTGAGCTATCTAGGCAAAGGTGTAAAATGGTACAGCTGGATGTGGTTACGGACAATTACAGAGAGTTACATAAGAAAATACAAAACAAGACGTTGAGAGCAAAAGGTGTTGGTGAATGTATCAAGGAGAATAATGAAAGGGGTTTGCAGCTGACGATACGATGACGACACGATTGTTCCAGTTTCAGTCGTCAGGTTTTTCGCAGTAGATGTTACGTTTGTTTGACGAATGAGGTAGAGCAGGCCTCAGCTGTATGTAAGTAATTCTCTGGGGTTTTGAACCTGGCTTCGTCTCTTGTTATGCATACGACAAGAATATTTGTTTAGAAAATTCCTAAAATAATGCAATTCTTAATAAACTATAGGGGTGTCGCATAAAAACTGCATTTACGGTTTTAGTTTAAATACTTGTATTGTCTACGTACCAAATTCAGTGAATCTTATTAAATATGACTGTAATCATCATTGTCGTCACCTTAATAGATTTCCTCTGATAGGCCTCATTATTACTTCATTCTGAGTATTCAACCTGCAAATGAACGTGACAAACCATTCATCTTCACACGACTCTATCCAGAGCAGTCACCTACCATGATTTACTTCGTGTTTACCTCTAATAAATCGTCACTGATAAACCTACTCACAGAACAAATTGCTTAAATCGGGCGTGGACAGGCACATCCCGCGAGCCGCACCGAAATAAACTAGACATAAAACGACACAAGCAACGGGCTCGCAGCAACATGATCTAGGAGACAGTTTGTCTGTTTGTTTGTCACCTGTCATCACTCAGCGAGAGATGACTTAATAATTTTTACTTGGAAATCGTAAGGGGTTTAAGTGAATGCATCTTTAGGTACAGGAAACTTGAGTATTACGAAGCCATGTTGGATTGTTCGCAGTGTACAGTCCACGAGGCATGATTAAGACCACCGTTTCAATTTTAGCTAATAAATTGGGTCAAGGTTCCAAATGTACCTGCTCAGAATTTCCCCAAATGATATGCCTGAGGTGGGAGAAGAGATGGCGCAAAGTATGTTTGGTAGATCCAATTATCTGAGACAATCGGTAATCATTTGGGGTTGTTACTCTGACTTGCTAGATATTAAAAAAAGCATCCTCTGTTCGATTGTCTGTCATCACTCAGAGGGATTTTGACAAAGAAGACAACTGCTCAAATACTTAGCAATCATTTTTGCCCTTGCGTACACTTTTAACGTAACTTAGAGATTTAGCAGATTTATGATACTGACTCCGTAAAAGGTGCAATTGAGTTCGGTTCCACGCGTTGGTTGCTCTAAATTCAATACTACTGCCTGCATTAATTATGGCTGAGTGTACAAAATGGGACATAGAGAGATCTATAATAGATAATACTGTGTTAGCTGTCCCCTAACAGCATTAAACTAGCTACCATTTCGGCACCATTCTTCATATCTTTAATTAACGAGCATAACAACATGTTTATCATTAACTGTTAACCTTCCATTAATATCCCGTATCCCCGCATTATTTCAAGTTTCCTCGCCGGATGTTATAAACTTTGCTTGCATAATCCCTACTTCTTAATGTTAATAGCCGTTTAAATTAAGCAGTGATTACTCATACGAGTAATCGTCGTTCATTTCATATCGTCGTTGGTTAAATTACGCCATTTGGTGACACTTTAATCTTGTTTGTGCAGAAAATACAGGTAGAGTGTAGAATGGTTAGAGCATTTTGGTTGTAGTGTAATTTGGTCACACGCAAAAACCAGTTCAATTTGCTCCACACTGACTGCTGAGCCGATTTTCTTGTCTAGCCACGGTTATGGGTCTGCACACACCGTTGTGTTTTCCCGTACCGCTTACACAACAGTTGTGTTTTGCCGTACGCGGCAAGTTATGAAAAACAGCAATGAACCTATTAAATGTTAAATGTACAGGCAGAGCTAACGTACAAAAACTCGGCAACGGAGTTTCTCAGTTGTCTAATATAAAAAGACATTTAGCTCATGTCAAAAAAATATAGTGAGCAGAACTTAAATACGTTACTAACGTTTGCCAGATATTTATCCAACCGCGAAGCAGTAGTGTGCAAACATTACTGTGTTCCGGTTTGAAGGGCATTACCATCAGGTGAACGACTTGCTCATCTCGTTACTCAGTCAAATAAAAAAAAAACTTTAGTATGTAGATTTGTAAATATGAAGTAAATTATAACGATTTATATTAGTAATGTTATTAGAAACTCAGTATGAGATAACTTGGCATTATAATGTCCAAGTCCAATTATTAATATTTTTAAACTGACACCTGCTTTCCTTTTCGATGACTGTATAACTAGAATAAACAATATAAAACTAAACTCCCAATTATAATTATAACTCATCCACGACGATGCGATGATGATCTGCCGTCATAAACCCACGGCAATGCCGGCATTGGTTATGCATTCCATAAACAAACGAATGAAGGAGACTGGTAGACGCAGAGCTGGCGTTCTGAAAATCACCCAACCTTTAATATTTTGCTAACATAATAATAATAATAACGCATCACGATCATAAACATAGATCCTGACCCCTTACTAGGATTCCCTGTATCTAGGGAATCAGGAACTACGAGGACATCGAAAACCTTCATTGCAAATGAATTGATAAAGTGACGTGTCTTATCTCACCACAAGCTCCTGTACCACCACGTGGGAGTGTGAAAGATATTTCGGTTCCATTGAAAGGAAAAGAACAAAGCACCGATGAGGCGGAAAACGAAGTAATTAAGCAAATCGGTGTGATTAAGATAATTAATCATGGTAGACCATTCTGATGAAGACATACAAAAGGGATTGAAACGGAGCCTGCTTAAAAAAGTCTCGTTTCTTGTAAGATAATAAAACTGGTGGAGTGTGTGGGATTCGATGCGGCTCCATGAGAAATGCTGGTTAGAGGATTATGTGTGATGAAATGGAGTTCTAGATGAAACGTCTAAGATACAAGTGGAACGATACGATATCCTGAAGTGGTTATTTCTTATGTGTTGTTTTACATAAAACAAATGACGGGTATCTACATGTTCTAGTTAACCGTCGCTTGTTCTGTCATCTCTGGAAAGTTTCACATAAAAATATTTACCGTCGGAGTTAATGGTAACTACAACCTTACCCTTCGCAGTCGGCTCATCAAAACTCAAACCACAAAGTTCGTCAATAGTCTAAATCATGTCTGCATAAATAATTTGTTTAACCCCAACCACAAAAGATTGTAACACTGTGCCCGACTATGAATTATTTATCATTTTACTTCCACCCAGACCAATTTATCGTTGTTTCCTATATCTACAGCACCTTATTGTTCTTTGACAAGCAATAACATATTAATGCAAATAGTGGCACTATCCCCGCTTTGATCACAGTTCTACTTTCCTGTGATTTCACTGTGCTCTGACCAACTTGCGTCTAATTTGCTACGGACAGTCGTCAGTTTTCTATGAAAACTGTCAATGCTTCAGGGCTGCTAACAATTTTTGTATTATTTCGGTGCTTTTGTATTAAAATTCGTTCTCAACTCAAAGGTTGCGTACCGCGACTGCCACGTGATTTGATAATTGGTTAGTTTTATGAACTTTGTACATTTTATTATTCCGTGAATAGATAAAAAAGGCAGCAAGATTAAGTCTTGTCATGGGGGCTTTCACCACCGTTCCTTTTTCCGCCACCGGTATGTTTATTTTCATAGAAGAATGAATTAAAAAATACTTACTTTGTTAAGAAAATGAAGATGGTTTGACAACCCTCGCTATAGGTAACTTAAATAGAAACTTGGTTACAGAAGGTAGTTATAATGCCTGGTACTAAAGTTTCATATTTTATTACGATCTTCGAATGCCGTAAATGCATTAGCTGTATTGATTTTTTTAGATTAAGCTGATTGATTCCTCGATATGTTTTAGTTAACCCATGTCTTGATGTTTGGTTGGGCGGTGGTTTTGTAACTGATCAATGCGTCTTCGATTAAAAAAATATATATGATATCACTTTGTGGGCGAATAGACCCGTCTTCATGTGCAATATCGCGTTTGCTATGCTACTATCGCCATTTACAGCTGTAGAATACTTATTCTGTTTTATTACACCCCTGCCCCGCTAATAAACAAACTCAATATTCTGAATGTTTGTCACCTTCGAACATAATAAATTAAAGGAATAAGACAGTAACATATTACTCCACAACACATCACTCACCTACAGAACTAGAATCGCAGAAGTAAACAAAAGACTATGAAGTGTACAGACATTTAAGCGTTTAAACACCCAAGCGTGGGCGGCTCACTTTATATTCTGTTGATGGAGTCTGATTTACTGTGGCACTGCTAGCATTGCAGTGCTGGCAGTATTTTTGAATCGCGCCTTAGGATTTATGACGGCATTATCCTGTTTTATGACTTGACTGAACTTGATGGGTGCTCAAGTGCGAATGAAGTTACTGTAGATAATTATGATGTTTTAGCTGGTTTCTAGTTAAAAGCACCTGGTAAGCGTAGTTTATGTTATTAGTGTTGAATTTTAAAATGGCCATAAAAATGTGATTTTAGTAATGGCACAATTTAATCGGTACTATGACAGCCTTCGCCGCTTTTCATTAGGTGAGATCGTGGTCATAGGAAAGCTTAGTGCGATGTAAAAATAAACTTGAGTTTCTGATAACTCTATTCATTATCCCTTGAACTTCTGAAATTAATAAAATCTTTCATTGATAAGTATAATTATAATTTACAATATAGGAAAAAAAAAATAAAAAAAAATTAGGAAAAAGTTCACCTTCGCCATTTTTGAAAAAAAAAAAACTGTACTTTTTGATTGAAATGTGTACACTTTTCTGCATTCAATATCCAACACATCTCCAAATGTTAGGGAACCAACAATTGTTCCATATCGATAAGTCACTCTGACTCACAAAGAACCCGCTACCGGTTGGGAGTACCACAAGGCGCTATTCTAGCCCACGCGCTATTCCTTCCATACACCTTGATTTACTCATTACAAGCTAGTAGATCACTGTGAGGGTGGACAGCTGTTAATCGCTGTGTGTGGTCTAGCCTTATAATTATTAAGCTGTTAAACTGTCACAGATTTTATTAGGCTCTATATCTAACATGATCATTTCGCTAAATATAATACGAGTAGTAAATTCGATTTCGTATTTCAATCAATTTTATTGTTCAGATTATAATCTTGGAGTATTAATGTGGGATTAATAGTCATATCATATTGCTATTGTATTATATTTTATTGGCATTGTGTGGTCCTTGTTGTTTACCTTTAACATATCTATTGCATTAGAATTGTTTACGGATCGGATTCCTTATCGATATTTTTAATGGACCTTTTTTATTTAATCATAAATTTACCAATAGATAAAATAACCAAAAAAATTGTAGGCTGCTAATCTTTTCATTCAAGTGACTATTCAAGAACATGCTTCTATTTTAGAATAAGTAGGTATTCGAGTATTAGAGGAGTAAAGTTTTGAATTGTTATAAACTAGTCTCTGATTGCAAGAGCTTAAAATCAAGGTATAATGTCTTGTCAAAACAACATAAAATTTAACTCCAACTGGTTTAAATTCCATATCTCAAATATTATTACTAGCTTTGTATCTATTTGTATCCTAAAGCTGATAAACACATCAATGCCCAAAAGCTCACCATTTGGCGCCGGGTACAAATCTCCGTTGACTTTACCAAACATTAGTTCGCAAATTATTTCGCCAACGTTATCCGCGTCACAAAATTATACGGCGCCATAAAATTAACATGATAATATTCAGTGCTGGAGAGCCAAAGGCCCCCGTCAGAGGCATGCAGTGACACAACGTTGCAAGGCAGCGGCATGTCTTTCAGAGCTTGAATATTCCATAACGGTGTTTGTTAGAATTAACAAGTCCTCAATGTAACTGAAGATTTAACGATAAACCTCAAATATTTTATTCTGAGGGAAAACCCTTCTTTGGGCAGTCGGATAAAAACTAATAAAACTGGTAAGTAATAAGACTAAACACTGAAACTTAACTAACTTAACTTGTGTTAGTTTTTTTTTTGTTCTTCGGAGCTTCAATAAAGAGTTTATCTATCTATCTGAAATTATAATACCACGTAACTAACGGCAGAAGTTTTTGCTAGTGGGTTTGTTAGTTTACTTGAGATCACGGCGCCTGCAACGGTACCTAAATATCAGGAAAACAAACAAGGTTCGTGAAAAATATTCTGTTTTTAATTATAATACTAAAGTGGCCAAGTTAACTTAAACCTTATAATACACTTAGATTGTGTGCTTAGAAGTATAGTTCTCTGTAGGGTTCGCTTGTGGTACATAGATTTAGCTAGAACTTTATGACTGTGACTCATAACCATAACTGAGAGTCGTGCTTCATATTGTAAACTTGAGTTATTTTGCGACAGTTCCCCAATGGTTCCATAAGTTTAACAGCTAGTTCTCAAGGAACGTCCCCTTTATCTCCTCGGACCAGTTCCTGTAAATCAGCTTTGAAATGATCGTAAATCTGAGTGGTAATTCTCATTTCTATGATATCCTTAATGCTGTGAGGAGATTACTACTTTATGTCACCAGTAAGGGCACCTCAATATCTTCAATATTCAGGGTCAGAGTATTGCCGCATAGAGTCTTGCAGTGCCAATGTCTCAGCAGTGCTGTTTTAATGGGTGGACGTCTTATGGTACCAAACACTATCGAGCAAATGACCCGTTCGCCCAGCTATAGCTTTGTAAACGGTCTACGATAAACTGGCAGGTTTATTTACCACACAGCTATCCCAAATATTATAAAAGTTGAATTGACCTATATTTTCTCGATGAAAAGGGCGAATTGAGCAGACATTTGACAGCCCCAGTCTCTTGTCTATTTAAGTTAAACTATTTCGTAGGCTCTTTTTTTTTATTTGACTGGGTGACGTGACGAGCAAGTCGTTCGCCTGATGTTAAGCGCTACGCCTGCCCATAACAGTCACAACAACACCCAGACTCCTGCATTGCATAATCCTGCGCGGCACTGCACTGCGCTCGTCACTCTGAGACATCGGCTCTAAAGTCTCATATGCCCAGTAATTTCGCTGTAAACAATGCCCTGTCCCAAATTAACGATTCCTAAACATTTATAGATTCCTTACCCCTGCTCTGTATGCTGTGGTAGCTGCATTATTATGGATTACGTCTGGAGCTATGTACCCATGTCAACATGGGTCAGTGTTTATATGAATTATTGTCTTTTGCAATACTTCACTCTGCGATAGCGATCAATATAGCTCCATCTATTACGGTAACCCAACAACTCCCACCACGCACGTGTCATACCAGACATTAAACGCTAGACAATGCCTAGGTCATTGCCAGGGCGTTGGCGTATGACGTCTAACTCGTAAAACATAAACCTTACCACGGGATAGAAAGTAGAGTACGCAATCTAGAGACCTTATTATAGCGGTTTAAATAACATTTAAAAATTATAAGCTTTTTCTGACACTTTACAATTGATGACAAAGGTAGCAATTTACTTAGGGTCGATTATTTCATCCGTAGTTTAACTAACTATTAGTTTAACGTATGGATAAAAACAAAACATTTCTTCTTACTTTTTTAACTCTCTGATTAACTATGGACCGAACGATTGGCCCTTAATCTGTTTCCAAAGTTAACAAACCTTCCAGAAGCCATTAGTTAGTTAGACTGTCATTGATGAATTCCACATGAATTCCAATGGTAGCCAATGGTGTGGTCCGGAATAACACCTGCTTTAAAGAAAATTCTGATATTATCAGTTGAAATAGCCTCTTGAATATAATTATAGACAAGCATTTGAATATGTATTATGACAAGCCTTTAACTGCAGTCAACTTATAAGGTGACAAGCACACTGGCAAAGTGCTCCATTCATTCGCCGTTCGAAACAGAAACGATGATGCGAATCGTTTCGCTTCGTTTCTTCTTCTGTAAGCCACTGTGGCCTAACCTATAACCGGTCGGAAACAGGAACCTCCGTTTATTTGCTTGCGCACTTTGATTTTTACACGTGCATGAATCAAGTTGAGCACCACTTATAGTTTACTACTGAATCACAGCGGTTTAAATTTAATCGGTGATTGTCTCATCCCAACCGTATAATAGGACAACTGGCCGCGATTCATGCCATTGTAGAACTTGGGGGATCCGCTTTCATGTGGGTGTGTGTATAGTCTATAGACTACAGGTCCTACCCACACATGCTTAGATTTTTGGTGTTTCAAATTGATGCACTCTATCTATTTGTGTTAGTTGATTGAGACGTTATAGCCTTTTAGAGATTGACTAACGTGTGAGAGCGGCATCGCATTATTTGGGAAATTGTTTAGATCTCATGTCTGTTTCAATAATATCATACACTATACAGGTACCGACTGAGCTTTCGTAATAATGACTTTGGGTTATATAGGAGCAAAGCTTCAGATTGGCCAACCTTGACGTCACCGTCCCGGAGGAACCACCTGAGACTTTAGTGGGTACATCGCCAGGCAGCTGGCGGTACGTCCCACATAACCACCCAGTCTTACCACGGGCTGAGTGGTATACGTAATACATTTCCCAGAAGAAAAAAAAGGTGGCACGACGTACCATACAAGAATTGTTGCAATTCGCCTCACGGACTAATGCACCCGCAATCTAAATAAATTTACAAGCTTCAGTTCAATAAAAACATTTTGTTACTGTTTAAAACCGAAAGTGGAACCATAAAATGTTAACACAATCAATTTCCTTACACTATACTACCAAATTCTGTATTTGGCAACCCAATCAATAGTGTGCCTAAAGTTTTATGTTTATATCCTTAATTAGGATTTTATTACTTATAAAAGAAGCATATAAAAGCTCGCAAAAAATGGCTAGAGATTCTTATAAGGCGTTATGTGTAACTAAATGTATCTCTTCTGCTATTTCACATTTTATTACGCATTTATTGGATCGAGTTCGTTTGGCAACAAGATGAGAAAAAATGTCATCCAGGTCGTAAAAACTCTTCAATTGGCGTCGCATGTATTATTATGTTTATTTTATGGAGTCTAGGCTTATAATCCTTCGGGTTACAGGATTATTGAAATCTTTGGTTCAGTGAACTTTGGTTTACATTCTCTATGCTGATTTTTATCACTAATTAACTGTTGGGATTTATATCTCAATTTGTAGCCAATGATAAGATCAAAAGTATGGTTTATTATATTTTATATACCTTATTGAAATTAAGTATGCTAAAGTCTAGACTATGTTGGTGATTTCTTTAGTTTATGATTATTGGAAATCTAAAAATAGCCTTTCTTAACTTTTATATTTCTTTATTAACAATAACTATTAGACATATTCACATTTTTAGATGTTTTATTATATGGACTAGTTTAAATTGTAAATTTTTATAAGATCCTTTTAATTTTCAATCCATTGGATCGATGGAAGCGGGGAAAGGATTTACCTCTTTGTGGGACGACATTCACGGCGAAGGCATTTCTTTAATGTCCTGGTTACTGCACCACTTTTAAAGTTGTGCTTTTTTGGGTGTCTGGTTTTGATTTTCGTTCCTCTGTGTCTATTATGTTCAATGTTAATAGTCGTTCACTTAATAAAAAGTTTATTGATTGAATATCTTTATTTATTTCTTAAACACGTAGCTGAATCATTAATTTAGAATTTTAGAGCATAATTTCCCATAACTCCTGCAATTTTTTTTTAATGGTTAGACGTAACGTCATAAACTTGCATGATTTACCACTACTTAGATAAAAATGTCTGTCTTTATGAAACCTGATGTCTGTCTCGTCTCGCGCCTCATTTAAAAGTTGTAAAAATATTTTTATTTTGTTTATAAAGTCATAGGCATTCATAACTGGTAATATTAGTTATTTTATAGGTTTTACTGTAGCAATAGTAGTTTTGTCGTGCCATCTTGTCAGGCAAAAATACTATTTATTGGTAGTTACATACTTTTTTATTTGCAAGCTACTATATCGTTATTTTTTACATAATTTGCATCTATTTCCTTTATAATTTAACTATAAATAGTTTTAATATTTTTACAGAATTCGTATTCATGAAGAAATATGACTAATTTTCCGTTCAGCATTAGTTAAAATTACGTTGCAGCTTGACCACTGATTTACTCCTCAATTTAACTAACTTACCTACCTATTTAAAACGAATCCTGAAATATATAATTAATAAATACCTACCAATAATTTCGTAATAAATGGAATTATTCATCTTTTCAATTTCCGTATTTTTGTTTTAATACTTGTCTCATGGTCAATACATTTGATCCAATATCACTAGAGTGACAATGCAGCCGTTAATAAAGATTGTCATCATCAAAACTAAATGATGACAAGCTTCAAAAATCATGACCGGTATTTTAGTACATTGAACGCTTGTCATAATTATTTTCAATGAAATGTGATTCTTTAAAAATGTTATAGCTCCCTGTTCCTCACTGAATCCTGTTAATCCTAAATCTTGAATCTCTATACTCTATTTAACTTTTGAACAGAGAGGAAGAGGGGAGGGAATTATGTTATTTCTAAGGAATAATTCTAAGGTCATGGTTTTTTTAAACTTGTCTGATCATCATTTACTTTTGATGTTGACTGTATCTACAAAGAGATTTGCATCCACTTTTATAATTGCAACAGCAAAAAAATGGATCACCCTCCCAGCGTCTTTGTTTCTCGAAAGCTATGATCTGATTGTTTCAAGGCAAGCATGCTCCACCGTTAATCGTGTCGTCGCTTAACGTCAGGTGAGACCGCGGTGAAATTATTGAGAGTTTGCAATTAAAAAAATTTACCAATTCTAATATTCCAGAGAGCAGTTCTCATCGAATGCTATACGGTACTTTTACGAAGGCTTGTTAGACGTCACAAACAGTCGTTTGCTTACACGATCACGCTTCGCAGCTCAACTTTATAACCAAGTGGTAAATTGTTATTTTACATTACTGGGGATCTAGAGGAGCAGCTCATTCGCCTGATGGTAAGTACCACGCAGAATTTTGCACTTCGCACCTAGCGGTGGAAATCCGCACATACTCGTAACATAATGAAATGAAATTTAGTGGAGCAGTTCCGATGTTTCGAATCTGATGTTTTTGGTTTGCAATGCGCACAAATTACAGGTCAGGTGTATTTTTGGATATACCACTTACTTACCATTATAATCATCATCATCATCATCATAACACAACCCATATTCACCAACTGCTGAGCACAGGCCCCACTCACTTTCGTGGGGAAGACAACCATTATAATACTTATTAGTAATTTATATTTCTATTTTGTGATTATACTGGGCAGAAGACAGACAGACATCATCATCAAGACAGGGTTATCTCTGATCATCACTTCAGCTCATAGTTATGCTCATGATAAGCGATCAAAGAAACTGGCTTACCATCAAGGTCAGCACTTCTAACAGAACTTCTCTGGACTGATCAAAATTCCAAGGTGGCCGATCAAAGGGCGTATATATCTCTTCAATGCTCATCGTTAGAATACTGATGTCACATCAAAGAAAAATGAGAAATGACAGAACAAGCAAATCGTATGTTCCTAGTACTCAGTTTTACGACACTCCCTCTTGATGGATTTATGTCGGGGCCAAAGGGCGCGCGGCTTTTAGACGATCCGACTCCGATATACACCCATCAATTAAATGACGAACATGGTATATAGAAACAGATAAAAAAAGAAATATATAACATTTACCTACGACAAAACACAATACTTTACACCAATGGCATGGACAAAGAAACTATCAGTAAAAGAAAAGTGAAGGGAAGTGTAGTTACGCGTATAAACACATTAATATTATGTGACACTTCGCAAGTTAATATTATACAATGGAAAAATAGGGGTACGTCATTTATCTTTATTTAGTAAGATAGATAAAATATTTTTGTCACATGTCGTATTTTCACCATACCTTTCTCGAATGTGCGAGAATAATTTTTTCATTTATATAATTATTAGGGATGGGAAATTAACCGTTTTTGTAAAATCACATACAGAGGAGTCGCCTTAGTCTCGGCCTTAGTGATAACAGTTTATTGATTGTGTTTACAGTATGTATTTATTAAAAACATGTCTGAAAAAATTTACATTTCTACAAAATTATTCAATTCACAAGTTAATTATGTCGTATGTGACAAGAAATCGTTTGTCGTATCGCCCGCTGTAAAAATCCTTAAGGGTGGAATGTCCGGTTTTTTGATAGATTTAAAACTATAAAAGGTAGGTTTAGTACAACTTTACTGCATGTTAGTGACGCCTCTGACATTTAGTGTGGGAACAGTGAGTTTACTAGTGTTGCGGTCCGGCACGGTTTTACGACTTCTTAATATATTCCTCGTATAATTAGTAGCTAGTGTTTTATGAACTGTTGGGAAGCTATTGACTTTGAGATTAGTTTTGCGTTTGTGGGAATATAAATATATTTTTTTATGTTAATCTAGATTATATTTTTTACTGGTTCAGTTGCTAAGTAGGAGTACAGTGGAATTTATTTATTCAGAATAAAGTTCAATTACTTATTAGTATCAAATTTGTGACATCATGGGAAAACCACTTGAGATATCCCTATCCCTACTTCCCTACTTATATTATAAATGCGAAAGTAACTCTGTCTGTCTGTCTGTTGCTCTTTCACGCCTAAACTACTGAACCGATTGAAATGAAATTTGGTACAGAGATAGTCTAGAGCCTGAGAAAGGACATAGGGTACTTTATAATGCGATAAAAGCATTGTAAGGGTTTGAAATAGGGGATGAAAGTTTGTATAAAGGTTTCGTCATTTTTGAAGCTTGAAGCTTAAAATTTCTTTTAAAGGCTTTTGATTAGATATAAATAAATATGACACTCAAAAAAAACCGCAGGAACAGGAACTACGCGGGTGAAACCGCGGGCGCAGGTAGTTGTAATATATTTAAAAAGTGACATCTAAGTTCAAAAGTACCAATAATTAAACAAATAACAAGTCACGATCACCTACATTCTGACCATTAACTGGGATTCCTGTATTTTGGGAATCAGACGCTACGAGAACAAAGTTTCCATTTGGATGTCCAAACTCAGAGCAAATACCTGTGATATTGCCTCGAATCGAACAATAAAATGACTGCAGTATAGTTTCACACAGAAAACTGTCATTGAAAATATTAGTAACAGTGGCCTTCGACCACGTGTCTCATTAATCCAATAGACAAAATGATTAAATGCATTTAAATTAAAAAAAAAAACCTAGTTCTAAAGAAGTCACGGTTACAGATATAAATTTTGCATCATCCAAAACTAGATGCATTTTCAAAAATTAGTTTTGATTAGGACCATAAACAAAAAGTTGTAAAAACAGGAAAAAACATTAATTTTGTCGTTTACTAATTGACTACTTAATTGAGTAACTAACAAAGATAAATACTGATTAATTAATTCCACAAGTGACATTTTGAAAAAAAAAGAAGAGGTTGTGATAAAAAGTTGACTTGTAAATCGTTTCCTACTTGAAAAAATAAACAAGTTATTAAATACATTATTTTAGAAAAATAAAGTTCATAATGTGTATAACACGTATTAATTATTATATAATGTATTTGAATTAGTTTTTTTTCTTAATACACATGCTGCAAATTTTAAATGTAAAACAATTTCAGAGATCGTAAACTATTTTGTCATCATTGTAGTAGTAGACATCTGCATATTTTTTACGGACATTATATAATTATAATAAATAACATTTTCATGTTTCTTTAGACAGTAAAACAGCAAAAAGGTGTTAATGAAATAATTATAAAGAGATTATTTGTTCATATGTTGTAATATAGTAAAAAATAGATTTTATCTTTGAAATAGTCTGGCGGTGTCTATGGAAGATTTTACGACAATTTTACGATATAGATAATTGATTTGAACATATGTATGAACGAATTACACTAGATACTGTAGGTCAATGATCTGGCATACATGTAGGTTACTATCTCCCCAATGCTAGATTTAGTTATAACTAAAATTATAATACACTGCAACGCTTATAAAACTTCTCTAATTTTACATTTCCTGTAAATATTTAGGTAATTTCACAAATAAAATTAACTTTAGATTGTTTCAAAAGATTCTGAAAAGATACAGATTAAAAAAAAAACTAATAACAACCATATAACAAAAATTACCTTCCTCATTGAAATTGACTTACCACAAAAGAGTTAAAAGACACGTCGATAATAATTCGACGGAGACTTCAAAAGAAAGCGAATGTAGAATTAAGCCGGCCCAAAAAGTTAAAATGTTTTGAGAAAGAGTTCATTCACTCTTGCCTACCCCGAGGCACACCTCGCTGACTATTAGCCCTGTACAATTTACGAGACCTGAAATCCTTCGCGAAATGTGTGAGACCGCCTCAGTAAAGCTAAACTCATTTCACAACTACATTTTGACAGAGGAAAATAAACTTAACAATGATGTAATAGAGTCTTCAATTAACAAAGCAACACACGTTGAAGACGTTACTGCTGTATGTGCTAAAAGAACAAAACACGATCGCTTTGCATATTCAGATGCAAATTACATTACACCAAATATGAACTGGGATAAAGTTGATATTTGTTTGCAATTGAAGAATCTCCGAAAATTCTGATAACTCAATTGGCAACGATTATTTTGGGTAATTTATGAGTATGTAACGATTTAACAACCAAGATCGATGTTTGCTGATGCTTCTTTTTCATGTAATTTTTTTACAGCAATGCCGTTAGTTCTGGTATTCGTGTTATCAATTTTTGTATTTTATCGTTGTGGAAGATATTTTGGTATGGAAAGGTTGTTTTAGTTAAACTGAGATTAAATTCTTGGATGAGTTATTGGAGTAGGTTTATGCAGCCATTGTTCGGGTTATTATGTTCCGTTTGTGATTTAGTTCTTCGATGTGGGAGGCCGAATATCGCGAGTAATTTTGGGTGAACTTAGACATGTTTATTTCTACGAATTACTGTGTTGCCGTTTTTCTTCGAGATTTATTTTATTTCCGGTTATGTATTCTTGTACGATAATAAACTTTTAATTATATTAATTTCAACAACACATCTCAAAAGTAAATGGTTATTGTACAGATTCTCTCAGTGCGTCCAGGTGAAAAAACCTGCGAATCGTCTGTGACTTTTTTCTAACAAAGTTATTTTTTATTGTTATAAATGCTCTTTTGAGTAAGCTTGGATCTATTGGTGTTTGTTTAGATCAAATCTTGCAAAGTAATTTTAATCCAATTTTCTTTGTTCTATTGAGTTGAATTTGTGCTTTGAGTCTTTGTCAAATAGTAATGACAATCCTACTAATATTATTAATGCGAAAGTTTTTTAGAGAATGGATGGATGTTTTTGCGTGAAAGATCACGCAAAAACTACTGAACGGATTCGAATGAAATTTGGAATACAGATAGTTTATAACCAGGATTGAGTGGTAGAGTACTTTTTATCCCGATAGTATATTCCCGTGGGACAAAACGGGAATGGCGACAGCGAGATAGTTTGTTCTCTCTGTACGTCGTAACGGCGGAACTGATTTTGATGAAATTTAACATGTAGATTACTTGAGGTCTTGGAATAGAACATAGAATATTTTTTATCCCGCAAAATCAACGGATCCTGTAGGACGATAGTAAACGCGGGTGAAACCGTGGGGCGCGGCTAGTCTGATTATAAGATGGAAGGTAGAAAATTGTGTTTGGGCTCATTTTGATCATTGAATATTTTACCTGCGGCTTTAGTAACGTAATCTAATTGAAATGTATTTATAGCTTAAAACCTGAGGTTTATTTCAGCGCTTAATTTTACTGACTGCAGTAAATTGAACCAATTAGCTCTAAGTTTAGATTTAGCCTTAGTATGTTCTGTGTTCAATAGATTTGTACGTAAATAAATTGTTTTTATAGGCTACTTGGATAACGTTAGTAGCGGGACCCAGTTTGGGGCACTGGTTGTATAATTTTGCTAATCTGGTCAAGTTCCACTATCTGCGTACCAAGTTTAAGGTATCTTCTTACACTATTACAGTTGTAATGAGTTTTAAGTTTTATAGAACAATAAATAAGGTTTAACGTCGAGTAATCATTCAAATCCTTTAATTGTCCTAAAACTTTTAAATTATGTGATAATATCACACACATCCTCACAATGGCACTATGAATATCTATATTTTATTGTGACTCGTTATTTATTCTAATTTTATCTGAAAGCTAAATCCAAATAAGGCTCTATAAAATTCAAATACTGTATTTCAACACTCTCATTCATAAAAACTAAACCTTATTACTATGTAGTTATTCCGCTTTTAGATTATTGAATTAAATATATTTAACATATGAAAATGGCGATCATCATTTCTGGTATCAAATGAATCTTATTGGTAATTAGGCAGTGGGGGTCCCACAAATGGTTTCTACTTGAAATTATTGCATTAATTTGTATGAGGTTTGTTGGTTTAATATCCAAGGAACAGGTTTTGGTTAGAATTTCATTAGATGTAGATTTAGTTCTCGCGTTATCTGATGTTTTTTTATTAATTTTGAGAAAGAAAAAATCTAATGAACTGTGCAAACCTAAATCGAATTTTGCAAATCTTATTTATAACAAAGCGATTGGCTTTTACTTAATGACTAATGACCTTATACTATTAATGAATCTATCTATCTATCTATCTATTCAGCCCGTATCCACCCACTGCTGGGTATAGGCCTCCTCTGTTTCACGCCATTTATTCCGGTCCTGTGCCAGTCTCATCCATTCAATCCCGACGTGCTTGGCGATGTCATCCGACCATCGAGCTGGTGGTCTGCCTCGCAGGCGTTGCGCTCCTCTTGGCCACCACTCCGTTATTACCTTCGTCCATCTTTGGTCATCCCGCCTTGCCAAGTGTCCTGCCCATCTCCACTTAAGCCTTGCTATCCGTATACCTACATCTTCAACTTTAGTGCGACGTCGAATTTCGACGTTTGGTATACGGTCTAGCAGGCGAATGCCTAACATGGCGCGCTCCATTGCTCTTTGAGCAACTCTTATTTTATAGATGTGCTCTTTTGTGAGCGGCCATGTTAATGAATACTAACACCGAATTGCGGTCAAAAAACAAATTTTCGAGAATTCCCCCAAAACCGACATGAATTACTATATAATATGTTTATACGTTTAAGCTAAAGTGATATATAAAGTAGGTGAAATTCTACTTTTCTTTTCCCGTTTATTCACATTTTACTGAGAGAAAAGGTGCATCTCTTACAGATGAAAAACGTAAAACCGTTTTCCGATAAAGTCGCATTACTTTAAGAATGCGGTGAACATATATGACAAGATACAAAAAACTGAATGAAGAAACTAGCTCATTCACTAACAAAAAGCCGGAACATCACACATTTTGTCGTCTAATCTCTACACCGTCCGTAAATCCGAATCAACGGGCCATTGTGGCCCATTTGCCTAATAAACGGTCTCTATTTGAATATTATTATGTCGTTATGTGAAAATTACACCAATAAATATACTCTTTATAAAGTAGAAGGGCGTCGTTTGATCGAAATTATTGTGTCGCACTCTCTTGCCTCCAACCTTGGATGGAGCTAGGCTGGGTGTCTCAGCGCGTGTGGGTAGTCATTTAAATTGATATCTGTACTTCTGCTCTTGACTTGTCCATCGTTTTCTAATCCTTAGACCCAGTATATTCTAATCTAGCTGTAACCAGCGACTTCGTTCTCGGTGCTATTTGTGTTGTATCGATAAAAGAAGACAGTTTCCCAGCAAAGTCCAGTGGCGTGGGTAGTAGCAGTTTTTTATAGTAAACTCGGTTTCTACTCGTTGGATTTAAATGTAACATTTTAATTCTGATTCTAAGCCACCAAACAGTGAACATTTTATTGCAATCTGCCCATCACTTATTGCTACACTTTAAGGTGGTTCGTTTCTGTTATGGCGGAAAATTTAAATTTCAAACAGATTTTACGGTAATAGTTAGATTAGTTAGATAGTATGTTAGATAGTTGATACGGTGCATTAGTGGTAAATATTTCAACATAAAAAACGAAAAGAATTATTTACGGTTGGCGCGAAATGCAGTTTCGTTTATTTTAGTGACCCGGTGTAGCTCTAAAACCGAAAATCTGTTTGAAATTTAAATTTCCCGCCATAACAGAAACGAACCACCTTAATGTAAACCAACTTTTATTTACCTACGTAGCTTTATATTGTCCCACATTATTGTAGAGTAATTTGTCAGGCTGTGGTATTATAATGGAGTTATAATGCTAATAAAACATCAAGTACAGTATGATAAGATTAGAATTTGGATCTTAAACTTTAATGTTTTTACCGCGCCGATGAAACTTTTTACGATGTCGTAAAACTATTTTGTACATGTGTTATTGCATTGTGCGCGGAATAAAATTAGAAATACAAGTATATGCAAATAGGTGCTTGTTGCCAGTTTTTATATCGTGTAATACCTTGCCAATGAACAGCGGTGACAATTTACTGGACATGTCTGTTAAACTGTTTTCATTCTAAGTTTGGGCCCATTTTTATCAATAAAGCGAATGGCAACTTAAACTAAATAAGAAGATAGTGATCTCTTAAAAAAATGTGGCATTCTAATAAATATAAAAACAAATCATTTAAAAATTAAACCATTTTAATTCGAACTATCAACAGCTCGTTGGAAATGAATATTGCAAAACAAAATATCATTTTTAAATTGAATGGATGTAGGTATACTTTAATTCACTAAATTGATGGCCCCTAATTATGTCGGCGGTGGAATAAGCATAATAGAAATTGGAATAATAGCCGAATGGTCTGCATTTTAATTTTAACCTACTCTCCGTTTCACCATCCTCTGATATTAATTATATCTGCCAGATAAATGGTAATAATTAATAAAAAAGTACAGTTTTTTTAGTAATAGTAAACATTATAAAGTAAGGGTTTTCTATTCTATTCTATTATATAAAATTTTGAATACATTCATTTGGGATAAAACTGGTTCGCAAAGTCACGTACACATCAAAAATTATAATATTTAATAATAATACTTATATATTTTAGAGTAGTCAGAGGCGATTCGGATCACATTTTGTATTGAAGAAATTTGTATTTGTTTGACAGATATGAAAACAGCGGTCCTCTGGGAAGCGTCGTCCAACTAACCTTTTAAGTAATGTCAAGCTAAACCATTCTTAGCACGTCCAGATGGACAGATGTAGGTACTTAATGTATATTCATTTAGTTAGTCACAGATTTTGAAATATCACCGAATTTCTTATTGGCGGGCCGATTCAACCACTGATCCAATTCGTCGCGATTCTACTATTGAGCTCCTGCAATTCTTCATCCCCTCTAAAATATTTAAATAAACCCATTCACATTATCATCTAAACACTTTACTTGCCAGTTATCTACCAATTAAATATTATTCAGTAGATTTGAATACGGTTTTTAATATTGTTATAGTTAAATTGACCTGACATTTGCCAATGTCAGAACAATCTTAAGTTTTAAACTATAAAAATGTTTTTTATTACAATTTATAAGAATTGATTATTATTGTAGAATGCGATATTTTATGTAAGCCACTTATATCGGATAATTAAGTAGCTTAATTGATTACAATCAGTATTAGCTAAGGTGGGGTTATATTGGTAAGCGTTTTCGAATTATGTTTCCGGCCATTTTTAACCCCCGACGCAAAAACGACGGAGTGTTATAAGTTTGATGTGTCTGTGTGTGTCTGTCTGTGGCATCGTAGCTCCCGAACGGATGAACTGATTTTGATTCTGTTTTTTTAATAATTGAGTTTCAATGATGTTCGTCAATTTCGAAAAATGAAGATATAAATGCGAAAATTTGTGAGAATGGCTGGATGTTTGTTCACGCAAAAACTACAGAACGGATTCGAATTAAATTTGGAGTACAGATAGTTTATAACCAGGATTGAGTAAAAGGGTACATTTTATTCCGATAGTATGTTCCCGTGGGACAAAATGGGAACTACGCGGGTGAAACCGCGGGGCGCAGCTAGTACACAATAAATCTGATATCTCTCATTTGGATGCTTTAATTAAAAGGGTTTTGGGATATGCGGCATTGCCAGCACAAATGGTTAAAATTACGTTTTAGCTTAGTTTTTTACGTTTTACGGATATAGAGTAACGAGACGTGCAGATCATACAATATTATAAGATCATTGGATTTATGAGTTTTCCTTGTCCAAGACGGATCGCAGACCCACGCTTACGAAGCCCATTTCTCTGAGAAGTTCTTAGATCTATATATAAAATTCTTCGAGTTTTGTTATTGCCAGTTGATTGAAATTAATGGATCAAATATCCTATGCTCTAAAAAACGCTGTCAATATGGCCACGCAAAAACCACATATGGCGCTGGCGCCAGCCACGATCGTATGAATGAACGGATCGCCAGACTAAATTATAATTTCTATTCAAATGAGTTAAAACAGGATCTGACGACATTTTCCTCGCAGTAACATTAAGTTGTAGATAATCCTGAGCGATAAGCACGACTGCCGAGCAGTCTTTCACTGCTTCCTGTAAAATGAACGTAACATGAACATTGCAGCGTAAGAAAAGCAAAACGGAACGCATAAAAAATTGCTTTCGATCGCGCGGTGTTTGCTCTCGCTTCGCAGTCACCCCAATCGCATACGTGTGCGTGATGCTTAATTAGTTAATTTACGGCGACAGATTTAAATGTATTTTAAATTAATTTTATTCTTTATTGTCCACAACGCCCACCTTTTTAATTTGGATGGGGCAGTTAGAAGAACGGTGTGATTTCACGTTTTGGACCCGTGGCTGTATAATTAATTTGAATGGGATGTCTGGTGTGGTAATGAGATGACAGGTCGCGACAGGTCACCAGGTAGGTATGTGAGGTACTTACCGAAATGATAATGATTTTACGGGACCGTGAGAATCTTAAATGTTTTAAAAAAAATGGTTCCATCTAGCCCGATTAGAATCATCGGTTCATCGGCGGTGAGCCAACATGAGACTATATGGTTCAGTCGCAAAACGCGAATGTCTTTACGTCATTTGGACCGAATCTCTCACAGAAAAATGAATCTCCCACAGTGACGCAACACGTCATAGTACCGTGTACTATTTCGTCACTTCCAGTCCTCCGAGACAAGTGTGTCGGTGGAGCCATTTGTTTCACGGCACATCGGCTGTTTATGAGCCGCGCTAAGGAGATGAGTAGAGGAACCATGATGTAAAACATTCTGGGATATCTTTTTTATAACCTACTAGGTGTACCCTGCCACACTTCGCTGTGGCACATTCGCACATTCGCTGATATGTCACTGATGATAAAAATAGATAAAAACAATCCTTGATGCGGATTATATATCATGCTAAAATTTCAGCTCGATCGGTGCAGAACTTTTTGAGTTTTTAAAGCGTACACAAACCAACATAACATTTTTATATATATAGATTCTGTCCCGCTACTTTATATATAACTACTACTATTACAACTACTATTACTAGCTGAGCCCCGCGGTTTTATCCGCATAATTCAAGTTTTCCCGCAATAACTCTCTTAAAAGCAATATATTTTCCACGTTTTTGCCACATTCTTCATTGATGCTCCGCTCCTATTGGTCGTAGCGTAATTTTATATAGCCTATAACCTTTCTCGATAAATGAACTATTCAAAACAAAAAGAATTGTTCAATTTTGGCCAGTAGTTCCTGAGATCTTAGCGTTCAAACAAACAAACTCTTCAGCTTTATATATTAGTATAGATATGCCTCTCCAATGCCTCGGTCCCCGCAATCTCCGACCATCCTCCGGGCATCACTGTCAACGCCCCATCGTTTCTTGGGTCTGCCTCGGCGATAAAATATAATATAAAGCTTATTTGTTTAAAGTGCTATAAATGTTATACTATGCTCTCTATGTCAACATTTTAAATTCATTGGCTTTGAGCAGCTATAGCCAAATGAGACGAGCTAGGCGTTCGCTTGATGGGAAATACCACGTCTGTCTCTAACATTATTGACACTTAATATTTTTGATGTGATTAGCACCCAGAGCGCCTACATTTTGTTTTCAATGCGTCTCAATCGCGCGTCCTGCATCGTATCCCTTACGTAATTATTTCACTAATAACTATTATGGAGACGTAAAGTACATCGGCAGTTCCACTTATCCCTACTGATCTATCCTTACTGGTAGGGAAGAATGGATTTTGATTCCACCTATTACTGCGAGTACTAGGGGGGAAACGTGGATATTTTTAAATGACCTAACTAACTAGCTTATGCCTGGCCCTCCTTACGAAAGTGAAAGGAGATCGGTGCTCAGCAGTGAGACGATATGGGTAAATGATGAAAGGACATCAATCATTTTAGGTCTCTCATAGTTCGGTGCACTGAAAATTGACCTCATAGTCATCCTACAAGCTATTTATTTGGAAAGCATTCCTATAACCATTCTTATGTTTACCACACTTCAATGGCTTGTCTGGAAAACATTCCTGAAATCTCATTAACTACTGTCACCCTCTTAGCCTTTCATTTAAATCTCTATTATCTATGGCATAAGGTTAAATATAGCACAATGGGTGTTAGTGTAGAATAGTGCCATAGGATCATTAATTCCATCCATATTGTCTTGTTTCAGTGGCTTTGACGACCACTGATGGACACTTATAGCTATTAAATGATTTTATTTTTGGTCCAGATCCCTTAGTTCAATATATGGATGTGAAACATTTGAATTTTATAGTTTTCGTTAAGAAAGTTAAACTGGGATTTTTAATTTAAATGAGATAGATGGCTTTAGGAGATGGAAGACCACCGAGAATTCTATAGTCTAGTTCATAGTCTTATGGATTTTATAAATTTAATAAAGGCACTTCCCCGAGACATAACGCTCTTGCATTTACTCGTATAAAAAAGCATGTTCTGCATATCCTATTTTTCTTAATTAAAAAGCTTCTATCAATATCACTAATTTGACAAAAATATTACCAAATATTCGTTCTCACATTAAAATGGTTGCAGCATTTAATTACAGGCGTCACTCATCAGTCGTGGAACATTATTGAGCCATTTTTGTTTTACGAGCGGCTCGGAGTGTTAATGAGCTTGGATGCCCGATCAGTTGCTTTGTTTTATTACAGCTTTTACTTTGTAAATAGGGTTGTTGGAGCATATTGTGCATTCATTTGAAATTCCCTTCATCCCGCTTGTGGATGTACGGATCTCGGAGAATTCGCCCGCGTCCTACTGTCGGGTGGAGGGTTCGCGAGATATTCTTGTTCAACCCAGTGGTGCGTATACGAGTCTTGAAGGATTCTTCCTCACTCATCCCACTGGCGCGTTGAACCTGTAGTTACACAGATCTTCTTTGGATTTGTCGGAAAGAATAATTACGTCGTTTAGAATATACAATTACCTACATATTAATTCGTAGCCAACGCGTCCAAAGCAAACATTATTTTCATCTCAATACCTAAAACCTCGGCTAGAGCCAAGCCAGAATCTACTCTTTTTAGTTAATATTCTTCTTTTACCAAGATTTTTAGCATTATTAAATAACAGAAAACAAATTTTAAGTTATTTATCCAACTAACTGAATATTGTCTAACTCTCTAACCACTAATTCTAATAAACCCTTTCAGTGGTCTGTTTTCATAAGCAAACATATTTCAGTCTTCAGACGTGTTAAAAACTCGTTAAATATTTATTCCCCCAATAAATCTTTCGTGACATCTCACTACTCCATGGTTTCGGGATCAAAGGGAACAGTTTGTCTTTGAGCGAGATAATTGGAGACGATGTCATCATAATGTAGAGTTTAGAGAATGAGTTATTGGTTTTGGTAAACATGTAAACAGAAACTTATGTAACGTTATTAAAAGAAGTTTTTGTAATAGTCTGATTAATAACGTTAATGTTGCATATAGGTCAACGATTTTTTTTTCTTCTGTGAATTCTTTCTATGCTCCAGCGCTTCTATGGTTTTTATTATGTTTTGTGTTTATAAACGAATACTGTAAAATTGAGCCTCCTCATTTTTCTTAAGTTTAATGTATTATGTATTTAAATTTTTTTCTTTATTTCTTTTTAATAGTATATTCTGCGGATTAAACCGATTAGGATGAATATTTTTAATGAATTAGACTGTTTTCGATTACTTTTACGTAGGTTTCATATTATTTTACATGTCATGTTTTTGATGGGACACTTCACGAACACTTGTTTCTGTAGTTTTTCAGTAAATCTATTTGTAGCCCCTTTTTTAAAACACTTATTTTCCTACTTACATACCTAGTATTCTATCCTCCATTTCAGCTTGCACCAAATCTGTAAAACAATCATGAAAATTAATTTCAAAGCTTCTGGACCAGAGAGAAGAGACAAGATAAAAATGTAGAGAGATGTAGAGAGGTATAGCCAATTCTTTAAACCTCTCTTTGGGCTAATACTGTATAGCAGCAGTGGGAATGCAATAGCCTAAAAATATGATGACGGAGTTAAAGTTTACTGTGGAGCAGTAACCTCTGCGATTTGCAATGCAAAGACACCGGGTTCGTACCCTAGTTATTATGAATTAATTAATTTCTTATTTATATTTCATAAGCTGGATATATTCTGACACCAGAGGCAAACAACTTCGTCATCATCATCATATACATCCTCGGAATCATAAGCAAAAGCTTCTTCGATACTTCCATTTAATCTATGAATTTATATCCATAACTGACTATAAAATATCGATATTTTTTAACTATATAGCCTTTAAATGAAGCAATTAACAATTTAATGATGTTTGTTTAGCATAGGTATCATGTAATTACTGGAAAGATACGGGTAATTATAGTAATAATCTTGAAAGATTATTATGTAAATGCAATTAAAGCGATTTATTTCAAATGCATAGCGTTAGTTCGAGTGCATTGCTGATAATGGCTTATTGGTTTGGGAATTCAACGTTGATCAAAATATGTATCGTTATTATATAGTTCAATATTTTTTCCAGTCGTGCTTTTTTATAATACGTGGTTCTGTAACTGATATAAACCCAAACACTCTTACTTTTCGCCACTGAAGAGTTATTCCATTTCTATAGTCGGATCAGCTGGCTGTTACCATAATTATAATAATTAAGAACTTGCCAGACGTGCAAAGATTCAACTCACTTGAACAATGGAGGATTGGTCACAATTGAACGCATGATTTGACTTAAACATACGTGTACATCCATCCATCTATTAACTAGCACATTGAGTTATATAAAACTTCAATAAATATTTTGTGTACAATTTACCTTTTTTTTTTTCATTGTTTTACATACTTATACAGTCACGCCTTTCTCCCGTTGGGATAGGCAGAGACTACATCTTTCCACATGCTACGATCCCAGCGGAAAGTAGTACACCCTATACTGGTTTCTGGAACTCCAGACCAATAGGCTGTGTAGGGTCCATGCGTGGTGGTGTCACATCCTTTCCGTCTGGTCTCATTGACACAAAGAACATCCACCCGTCTCTTTCTCAACATTTCGCATATCTATTTATTTATTTCATTGTTTTACAATGGTAAAAAATGCATTGTTTTCAAAAACAAATTCTTCAATTCACCTAAATAAAGCATTCTACACACGCACGGGCGATCGCAAGTGGAGTCGCGGCACTGTCTAGACGCGCGATTTATCGCCATATCGATGATCGATATGTATGCGACGAGTCGACTCGATTGGATCGCAAATATTGGACCACCGCGGCGACGCTGTTTGTCTGAAGATCCGTTCTGCTTTCTGAAAGGGTCTTGTTGAGGAAGTTTGCCTTTATAACGAGATTGTCTAGATTTCTAAGCGGCTTGCAATGAAAGCTTTGACTGGTTTCTCAAGATTTTAAAACTAGTGATGTTTTTATTTCGACTACATTTTTAGTTGTAAGCTTAAATTATGACGTTTCTAAACTTTAATTAAGCAATAGTGCATGGTTTTACTGCGGTTAGTAAGTAATTTTCAATGTGGATACTAAGTTTTTAACAAAACAAATTGCCTTATATACCTTACTTAGTTCAACTTTAAAGCTAACTGGAAAGGTATTATTACTACTTATCATCTAGGCGTCAGGCACCATTACCATTACCGCACATCATAATGTACGTTTGTCATGAACATCATTTGTTCATGTAATAAACCGTTTAAGTGTCAAGGAATGCTGGACGTCTTACTGGCCGTTGGCGCCACCTCCTATGATTTACCAAGTAACCTTTGCGGTCCTATTTTGTAATTGTCTAAACAAACGCTCTTAAAGATTAACAAACAAGGTTCAAGTTTAGTTGCACTGTTTATGCCAGGAGCAAAGCTAAGTAGGTCTTTATTACGCGAGGAGACTTCATCGCAGTATAACACAAAGTATTGGCTCATTTCTGAGCAAGACCCGCAATACAAATAGCATATTAACCACCGATTTAAACCATGCCTTTCCTTTTTCCATTCGTCATTCTGTGTCATTTGTTTTACAACGGGATGGCGCGGATTGAGCGTTTGGCAAATCGATTTGAGACGTGCGACGCGCGCTGATCAGTCGATATCGATTCTCGATGTGGATCTGTGCGGTGTATGCGCCGCTTTACATTATTGTAGTTGGTTGCGAGTTTCACCCCGGATTGCTTAAGTACATAACTTTACTTTTTGTCAACACTTTTAAAAGCTTTTTACTTATTGCTTTCCGCAGTAACGACAACATAGCTAATAACTTTATAAAAGCTTCACTGGAAAAATATATATCACACTAAAAACTTTATGTTATGACAGCAGAACTTGTTGTACTGTGATCGACAAGCAACTTCACAAGTAAGGTTAAAAGACGAAGTTTCAGTTATTTTGCTATTATAAAACAGACCGCATGAAGCTTGATTACTTTCTTTATTAACGACAAATATAGCCAAGGATCTTTAAACCCAATATGAAAGTAAAACTTTCTTTACCTTTTAATACAATATTCAGAATAATATAAATTTTACGTTCAGAATAATATTTTACGATAGAAAATAAACACGCTTTCGCACATTAAATTATTATGGTAGTCTTGGATGCCCTTTAGGTGTAACCTTGGACACTTGGAACGCGAACACACGTCGTTGGTTTTTCTTTCAGGAAAGCGCGGCGAAAGTCGATGAATGGCGTGGTTTGCAGTTGTTCATAATTCACAGGACGTGTGTATGTACGTTTAACCACCCGCAGAAAATACGGGGAATAGTCGCAAACCATGCGATTGTGTTCGAAAACTGCACCGAGTGCAGTGATTGTAGTTATTTTGAAAGCGGGGCGGGAATTCTCAGCCGTATGTATTTAAATATATTCCAAGCAAATGCGCGTAATAACTTAATATCGGCAAAGTAAAAGAACCACTTTTACACCCACATGCAGGCTTTACACTTCAAAGGATCAGAATCCACGGGTAAAGCCAATATGATTTTAGATAGGTCATTCACAGAGCTTAGTTATATCGTGATTTTTCGAACGTCTAAAGATTAACACATGGAAAAGGTTTGGTAAAAGCTTTTTAACAATTAGTTTTATTGTATCACTATTTGTGCCCTGCCACGCCTCGCTGTGGCAAATTCGCATATTCGCTGATATGTCACTGATGAAAAAAATAGATAAAAACAATCCTTGATGCGGTTTATATATCATGCTAAAATTCCAGCTCGATCGGTGCAGAACTTTTTGAGTTTTTGAAGCGTACACAAACCAACATAACAATATTTATATATCTTATATCTTTAAATGAGCAATTCTTGTATATATATATATTAATTGAAATCTCGGAATCGGCTTTAACGATTTTCATGAAATTTAGTAAATAGGGGGTTTCGGGGCCGATAAATCGATCTAGCTAGGAATCATTTTTAGAAAATGTCAAAAAAAAAAAAAATACCGAGCAAAGCTCGGTCATCTAGGTACTATAGATTAAATTTTAATATAATACCAACAATGTTATTGTATTTATTTATTATTTCTAAAATAGAAATGTTTTAAAATACATAATAATATGTTATAACTTGTAACACTTTTTATTCTCGCAATATCGCACTTACCAAAATACACGAGGATTAGTTGGAAGAAAATGCCATTTGCTGTTTAGCATTAGTTTTCACCATTTAGGAGTAGCTAATCTACTTTAATTTTCTTGTTGATATAAGTTTTATTTTATCCAGGGGTATGATGTATCTATGGCTTTAGTTGCAACTCTTGAGACATCGCCAGCTTTGACACTAATCTAATCGAATGACATAATTAACTCCGTATTCCAAGAAAATTACTAACAATTTTGTTCTAGTTTTCGTTTCTTACGAACATAAATTAAGATTTTGTCACCAACGCAAACATAACCGCACGCCTAACTGTGCTATAAGGTTTTATCTACATAAGCAACTTTACTGACAATATATTGAAGGATTATCTCAATATAATGATCGGTAAAGCAGGGTATTCACTTACGGATCTGCCCGCGGGCATGCCTGCAGGCAAGTTCACCGGACCTCGCTACTCACCGCTGCGACGGTTCTACACTAAATAGACATAGGACAGACCTATAGGAGCGAGATCCGACGGACGTGCCTGCGGGTAAGCCCGCGGGCAGGTCCGTAAGTGAATTCTCCGCTTTAACAATTTGACACATGCTGAGCCAAGAATGCCCAGAAAGCTTTCGTATGTGGTCCCGGCAAGACACATATCATGTCAAAATGTTTTGGTCTTAGAACTCGTTATGTTGGTAATTTTAACATTCACTTTGACACAGTGTCACGGAATGAGGTGAGAAATAAATACGGCGTTTTATAGGCAACTAGAATTTGCCAGATTTAAAACAGGGATTAATTTAAATCCTAATTTATAGGTACCGGTATTATTTATGTGTCTGTGTATGACAACCTTAATGCCTCTTATATTCTGGTTATTTACAACTTGATTTAGTTTATTGCACACATACTCGTAGACGTGATCGTAGATAGCAAACAGGCCTAATGGTCACCGTTGCTTATGGACATCCACCACAAGCACGGTGGATTATTTCTTAAAATCTATTCAAAAGATTATTTTTATTTTAAAGCCAATGTCTCGTACACGGTGGTTTTTTTTATTCAGTAATTCGCACTCGGCTTCATAACGACTTAACAAATGTTGATGAAATAATAAGAACAACAAACAAGATAAGAAACCAAGATCCCGAGAATTGTTTTAAAAGTATGGCATTCACAAATCTGGACCGGACCTCATGGTGGATTATGGCCTAATCCTGCTCACTGTGAGGGGAGACCTGTGCTCAACAGTGGGCTGATATGGATTGTGATGATAATGAATAGGCGACGAAACGAATATTTGGATGATTAGTTATTGAAAACTGGTAGGTACTTGATATGTTTGGCCAAGAAACGTGTAATGTGGAAAAAAGGGTGTAAGTTGTTTCGTTATCATATAGCTAATTGTATTTATAATGTATCGATGTTCAATTCTCGAAAAGCAGCAGCGGAGGGTAGTCGGATATCGACTGCCGATGCACCGCGCACTGGTAAAAAATCTGGAGCGCAAGCGAGTGTGAAAGCTAACGCCGCGCGCAACACATCGTATCGGTTGCTTCCTGTAGGAAAGCAAATCTTCTTGTTCTTTCGCGTGTGCTAATCAGACCTAAGTGAATCCCTATAAACAATATAACTAGCCGGCTGGTGGACGACCGAAGGTGGAAGCTCAACGAGTGCTTGCAGCAGTCCAAGGTACGTGAGTGCATTGTATTCGCTGTAGCCTATGTCGAGTTATTGAACATCGTTTTTCATCGTATACGTATTGTCCCAGTGTAGTATAAAGCCACTCCTATTTCGGCTTGGTGCGAATGCTACATCTTTATGGTGCCGAAATCCAGGGACCTTCCATCTACCTACCGTTGTATGCTTATGGTATTTCTGGTCAAATCTTAGTGTCCTAGCTAATAGTGTACGTAAATCTATCGATTAATTCAACTATTAAGTACCTACTGCATTCTAAGTTATTGCACCATCATCTTATCGCAACGTAATCTCACCTAATACCTAACGTACATACGCAAACAAGTTCATTTGTCATCACCATCGAATAGGGATTTATTTTATTATAGTTTCACAGCATAACGGGAATTATTGTAAGATCTCATCGAGCAATCACTAACATTTATCGGTGCTCAATTCTATCGGCTTACAATAATTCCATCATCAAAAGTGTCAAACATATAGTTTGTAATTTAGAGTTTCTAGTTAACCAAAAAACGAATCGTAAATTAGATGTTTTAAACATAAAATCATAAAATATTCTTCATCAAATTCATTTCTCAAAGTGTAGGGTAGAATATATCGATCGGGTGGTGGAACATTCCGGTGCCACCGTACAGCCCCCCGCGCAATTTTACGTACAAATTTGATAATTGGTCATACATTAATTATAAAACTTCAACTTAACTTGCGTGACAGGCTGTGAATCAGTGAAATAACTAATTTATTCTGTACCTCATCGTGCTTACTTTGTACCACATTGGCAATTAACCGCACGCGCTCTTATTTCTTCCTACATAGGGTTGAAGTTAATTTGTTCTCATCAAAGAAATATCGTTTAACTTTTATTTATTATACTAAAATTTTATTCGTAGGTATCGAATAACAATGTCGCTCATAGGTAAACACTCTACTCGTAAATTTACTTTAAAGAAAAAGAAATCGGTTGATGCAGAGTATTCAGTTAAGGACTTGGCATCATTGCGTAGAAAGCGTACCATCGCATTTAAACGTTTAGCTAAGGCTTTAGAGATCGGTACTTTGGCTACAAGTGATCACTCTCAACACGACTTGTTCTTATCTTATCACGCGGAGGTTCGCGAAGTCGCCTCGAACTTTGAGCATGCGCATTTAACGATCTTAGAACTTATGGATGATCCTGATAATGACGATACTGATTTTCAAGAACAGTTTGATGACATGTACTATCAGGTTTTATCAATTCATCGTGGCTTAACGAAAACTGAATCGGCTCATTCACATAGTGTTTCGTCTCCATTCCACAATGGTTCGTCTTCAAATATTCGCTTGCCAAAAATTACACTACCGAGTTTTTCGGGTAATATTAAACAATGGCCTGAGTATTTTGATACTTTTAACGCTTTGATACACAACTCCACTTCTATTAACGATACGGAGAAGTTTCATTATTTAATTTCTTCTCTTAGCGGTGATGCGTTATCAGTAGTCAGGGCATTCCCGGTTACTCATGAACACTATCACGATGCATATCAAGCGCTTGTTGCTCGCTTCAAGTGTAAACGCACTTTAGCTTTTACGTGTTGGCAAGATATTTTGAATGTTGAATTTAAAACTAGTGACGCGCACGAGTTTCAAAAATCGCTTGATCTTTTCGAAGAAAATTTGTGCATTTTAAAAACGATCGACTTACCAGTTGCGCACTGGGATTTTATTCTGGTTTATCATGTTTTATCAAAACTTGACAAAGACTTACGCCGCAGTTTTGAGGAAAAATATTCATTTGTTGAATTACCATCATACGATCAACTGAAAAGTTTCTTACGATCCAAATGCGAAGCTTTAATTCGCGATACACATTTTACTGTATCTCATGATACAATAAAGCCTACACCTAAGTACGTGCCTGCGCAGCCCCAACCTAAACGTGTTAACATGTCGCATGCTCTCGTAGCAGCAAATGATCAACCAGAAAATACGAACGAACATCAAACTAGTTCATATTCGAGCAAGTGTTCTTACTGTGACAAACAACACTTAATATCATCATGTCAAGATTTTCTAAGTAAGTCACTTGACGAACGCATGGCTATTACTAAAACCAAAAATTGGTGCTTTAATTGTCTGAAGCCTTCTCATCAACTAAAAAATTGCAATTCAATTTTTTCGTGCCGTATATGCAACCGGAAACATCATACCTTACTCCATCGCGATAATAAATCTAATATCGAATCAAATCCCATCGTATCGTCTTTGGTTTCAAGGTCACGATCGAACATCACCGTGTTGCTTGCGACTGCTATAGTGCAAGTTAAAGATGCTTCAGGCAATATGCAATCGTTCCGTGCCTTATTCGATACCGGAAGCCAAAGCAATTTTATTACCGAATCTGCAGTGAAGCGACTGCACCTAGCGGTATCGAAGACTAACGCGAACATCAGTGGATTAGGAGAAGCAGCTGCACCAATCATTGGTGACGTCACTTGTTCCATCGGGACGAACGGTCGAGTTTTGTTCAAATTGGATACGCACGTTATTTCGAGAATATGTGGCGACCAACCTGTCGCGCAACTGAATCCAGCAGGATGGTCACATATTCAATCGTTACGTTTAGCGGACCCTAGTTTCGATATTCCAGGACCCATCGATCTCTTATTCGGTGCCGATGTATTCGCCGACTCTGTGTGCAGTCAGCTCATCAAGGGAAGTGTAAACCAACCCACCGCATTTAACTCTGTGTTCGGTTGGCTCCTCTTAGGCACAACCCGCCTCACGGCCAGCACTCTTTTGCACACTTTGCCGGATGGCGACGGTGACTTGAATTCGTTAGTTCAACGATTCTGGGATTTAGATTCCTTACCAACATCATCACCTTTGACTCCCGATGAATCGCTCTGCGAACAAACTTTTGTAAACTATCATTCTCGCGATCACTCTGGACGATACGAAGTTCGCATTCCGTTCAAAGGTGAGTCGGAACTTACTTTCAAGGGCTCTCGCGACATCGCACTGAGACGATTCCACGCTACCGAGCGAAAACTACTTCACAACCCGCTATGGTGGGCGGGACCATGTTGGCTATCGCAAGAGCGCACCTCCTGGCCTGTAGGTACAGCTGACCTATCGCACGAGGATGAGGTATCTGTTGACGTTGAAAAGAGAAAACTAACAGTTTTGACATCAAATGCTATAGTGGAACCCACCGTTTTCGAGCGTCTGCTGACGCGTTTTTCTTCGCTGCAAAGGCTCGTGAACATATTAGCTTACATCTACCGTTTCATCAATAATTGTCGCACCCCAACTCAAGTGAATCGTAACAACTTTCTGAACAACGTCGAACGATATAACAGTTTAATGCAACTCGTCAAGTACGTACAAAGGAACGCCTTCTCTGACGAAATCAGCCACCTGGCATCCAGTAAGGCGTTACCAAAACCGTTTCGTAAGCTCAATCCGTTCGTAGACGGATCAGGTGTACTCAGAGTAGGCGGCAGAATATCTCGCGCAGGCTTGGAATTCGAACAGCGACACCCCGCTCTTCTACCGTCTAATCATCCACTCACGTCACTAATAATCGACTTTATTCATCGTAGCTACTTACATCCGGGCATCAACACTACACACTTTCTGCTCTTACAACAATTCTGGATCGTTTCTGCAAAACGTACAATTCGCCGTCGCCTTACTCAATGTATTCAATGCTACCGAACTAACCCCCAACCATTGCAACCGTTCATGAGCGACCTCCCATCGTACCGCGTCAACCAAGTGAAGCCGTTCTCGATCGTAGGCGTAGACTTCGGCGGACCGTTCCGCATAAAACTTGGCCCTCACCGAGGCGCAAAGATCGACAAAGGATATTTATGTTTATTCGTATGTCTTGCGACCAAAGCAGTCCACCTCGAGGTGGTTTCAACCCTTTCAACGGACGGGTTCATCGCTGCACTTCGACGTTTCGTAGCACGTCGCGGCCATTGCAACGTCATCCACGCCGACTGTGGATCCAATTTCATAGGTGCTAGGAATCAACTTTCGTCTCTCATGCAACAAGCTTCTAGCGCGGAGAAGATTGAATTCAAATTCAACCCTCCATCGGCTCCGCACTTTGGTGGTGTTTGGGAAATACAGATTAAGGCAGCAAAATCTCACTTACTACGCGTTGTAGGAGATCAAGTTTTAACGTTTGAAGAACTTACAACTCTTTTCGTCCAAATCGAAGCCGTTCTGAACTCTAGACCCCTTTACGCAATCAGCTCGGATGCAAACGACTATTCGGTTCTATCGCCAGGCATGTTCCTTACCTTAGAGCCTCTAACAGCTGTCCCCGATGAAGATCTCTCAAACGTTAACATAAACCGGCTTAATCGGTGGCAGCTGATACAAGCTTTTCATCAAAATTTTTGGTCCAGGTGGAAACACGAATATTTAAATTCCCTAACGCAGCGCGCAAAATGGACCAAGGATTCAAAACCGTTGCAACCTGGTTCGATGGTGATCATTAAAGACGATAACCGCGCTCCACTGCACTGGCCTTTGGCCAGAGTCGTGAGTCTCTTGCCTGGTGCTGATGGAATAGCTAGGATTGCAGTGGTCAAGACGTCTAACAATCATATAATTCAACGACCGTTGGTTAAGTTATGCCCTCTTCCAACAGAGGACTAGCTTAAATCGTATCATTTACATTCTTTCGTATTAAACTAATATCATTCAAGTCGCACCAAATCATTGTAATCGTATCAAATCAAAACAAAACCATTAGTTCTAGTATTCATAGTTAAGTGTAAGAGTATTAGTGTATCAATCGTTATCTAAGTATCGCTTCGCGTCCACAAATGTATTCTATTTTTCAATTGACCGGAAAATACCATAGGCATTTTGGTGGGCGGGATGTTTCGTTATCATATAGCTAATTGTATTTATAATGTATCGATGTTCAATTCTCGAAAAGCAGCAGCGGAGGGTAGTCGGATATCGACTGCCGATGCACCGCGCACTGGTAAAAAATCTGGAGCGCAAGCGAGTGTGAAAGCTAACGCCGCGCGCAACACATCGTATCGGTTGCTTCCTGTAGGAAAGCAAATCTTCTTGTTCTTTCGCGTGTGCTAATCAGACCTAAGTGAATCCCTATAAACAATATAACTAGCCGGCTGGTGGACGACCGAAGGTGGAAGCTCAACGAGTGCTTGCAGCAGTCCAAGGTACGTGAGTGCATTGTATTCGCTGTAGCCTATGTCGAGTTATTGAACATCGTTTTTCATCGTATACGTATTGTCCCAGTGTAGTATAAAGCCACTCCTATTTCGGCTTGGTGCGAATGCTACATAAGTATCACTTTAACATTGTTTGAAAACATTCCTTGTAGCCACAATGGTGTTTTGCCACCTGACGCCTACCACTTTGTCTGCTGCGCCCAGGTTAATAGGTAAGTGGTAGAACAACAAGTACCATTGTTGTCTGGACGGTAACAGACACCATATCAATAGAGCTGGAGCTTTGAATGTAGACTGCCATCAATGAGAACTCCGGTGACGAGTAATTTAATGATGAAGATGGTGTGGCCTACAAAATCTTCAACTGTTCAGAATGTAGTAGAATGTAAAAGAAAATTTCCAAAAAAATTTTAGTGCCACCATAATATTGTCACGTCCTCCGTAGCGTTAGATCGTTAGTGGGCGATGAGCCGACTGAAAAGCGTGAGGATGCGCATGCGGTTCCCGAACAAGGAAAAACATTTGTGTGAACCACAGATGTTAGCAGTCTAAGTGATTGGGAGATAATTTTTCTCATAGTTTCTGATCCCTAATCCCTAGATACAGGCAATCCTAGTTAGGCACCAGCATCTACTTCAAAAATTATATTTACTGAGTGTGTAAAGTGTATGCGACCAACAGATAATTATATTCTTTTCAGCTTTTCTATCTGCAACCTTACACCTAATACAATTAACCATATTTCTATCTATCTATCTATTCAGCCCGTATCCACCCACTGCTGGGTATAGGCCTCCTCTGTTTCACACCATTTGTTCCGGTCCTGTGCCAGTCTCATCCATTCAATCCCGACGTGCTTTACGATGTCATCCGACCATCGAGCTGGTGGTCTGCCTCGCAGGCGTTGCGCTCCTCTTGGCCACCACTCCGTTATTACCTTCGTCCATCTTTGGTTATCCCGCCTTGCCAAGTGTCCTGCCCATCTCCACTTTAACCATATTTACTCAGTGTGAAATCTATAAATCTTGGACAGCCATCTAATACCGGATGCGTTCTTGATACTTGTTATTAACGCCAACACGTGCATATAAATATATACTATTACTGGTGGTGAATAAACAAGATTACGCTTTATTTACTGAGTATTAATGGCTGTAGAGTAAGCTCTACACTAGTAATAACAAACTTTATAACCGTTTTCTGCATTTATATTGCGATGCTTTATCTACTATGAGATGTGGTCATTGGTCAAGCTTTTCACTAGTGATGGTATACTTTTAGTTTGTTCATTTACTATTGGAAATATTTCCGACTACCCTCATGTTCTTGAATGCCATCACCTTCATTATTAATCCGTATCCGCCCACTTCTGAGCACGGGTCTCACCTCACTTTTGCGAAATGGATTGACCATAGATTAATATTGCACGAGCTGTTTGGTTCTATGTGTTTACTTACGTTTTTATGTATTCGAAAATACATACAAACTTTTAGGAAGTCAAAATCAAATGAATCAAAAATCATAAAAAAAAAACAGGAACGTGTGTAATCTGGCAATGCTTTTTCTTTCCTTACGCGTCTAATCTCGAATTTTTTAATTGCCACTTTTAAAAAGCACTAATTGATCCTCTCTCAACGTGAGTCCCCATACGGTAGCGTAAACTTCGTGAAATATATCCATTGTAACCTCTCTTATACAATTTATGTCTTCTGTTATAGCCTGTGGTACTTCCAATTAAGGGTCAGAATAGTTTGTAGCTTTTGCTTTTTTGAGATGAAGAAATTGATCAACTCTTAAATATGTTATATATCCATTGACACCTCTGCTATATCAGATATATCTTCCATTTTAAGTTCTATAAATTCAAGATAAGTGTCAGAATCGGTTGCAGCATCAGTTCTTTTAGGATTATGAAATTGATTAACTCTCTAATATCTCATAATCAATTTGAACTCGACAAAGTCATGTCTCAGTTTATTTGTGTTTGTCTTAGATTAACGTTTGTTTACAATAATCTCGCGTGAGGTTTCAGTTGCATAATGTATTGTGTCGTATTGTAATTAGCACTTGGGATGCTTTTCGATTGCTTTTAAATCTGGCGCCGGTTGTCTGGGTTTTATAGGCTTGGCTGCTGACCTTAATTCTGTGATTTTTGTACGAAGAGTTTTCACCATTTTTATCATCATCTGAAGTCCTTCTCAATCCACTGTTGGGTATAAGCTTCCTTTTGCTGCCACGTTTTACTTATCACTCAAGTCTATCCTCCACGTTAATGTGATCATCGACCCATCGCTCTGCTGGAAGTCTCACTTTCTTCTTGCCAGTTCTTAGTTGTTAAGAGAGTTGAAGAAATTTAAATTTTGATTTATTTCTACCTAAAATAAGTCAAAATGAACAGATGAACATTCTGTCGACATGTAAAAATTGCCCAACTCAACGATTCCAAGAAGTAATAAAATTTTGTAAGTTACTTCTTCCTTACGTAAACGATTACGTTTTCAAGATAAACAATTAAACATGAAAGAAGAAAGAAGAAGAAAGAAAAAACATTTATTCTGACACAACTGCACACAACAGCGAACAACGTACTTATTTAGAGACAAGACAAGAAAATGAAAACACACGATGAACATAATAGATTGCTTCACACATACACAAGAACAAGTCAAGAACATACACAGTAAACGTAAACGTAACCATATACTAACCAACCTTACGTTACGTTTGCTTTTATGAATGAAATACGTTGACTGAAAATAAATGACGGCCTTTATCTTAATAAAAAATATAACAGTCCTGTAAAAATTATTATAGGTAACGTGAGGTATTCTTATTGTGATCATGTGATTTTGGCATTGTGATCAGAAGTGGTCAACCACAAAAAAAATTACCTACAACAAGTTATAACAAAACTGTGTTAATGTTAATAAAATTGTAATGTCTTAGTTAATACCACTTGTAATAAATTTTATTAACGTGTGGGCGGTGAGCTGTCTAAACGAATCATAATTGCAGATAAGGGGACATAAGCAATCAGGTATTGGATTATGTTGATACAGATGAATTTTAATAAGGTTTGACATTAATTAATCGGAGTACAGTAGGTACTGTTAGGAGTATAATTATAAACAAGAAAATACTTTACGGCACACTTTTATTTTACGCGGCAAAGCTTCCTCCTTTTTTTGGCGGCAAACCGAACTGTCAACTGTCAGCCGCATCTCGCGTCACCATAGAGTAACGCCGCTAGAGTTGTCTCTTCGCACGGCGAATCGATAATGGCAGGAACAGTACTTACTTATTGAGCAAGTCTTACTTTGGTCGTCCGAAGGCTAGTAAATACTGGAAAGCTTATAAAAGTACCAACCTACATACCTAGCAGAGAGATGATGCAAATCGACAATCGAAAATCGACATCCACCAACAAAAAAGTATCTTTCCTTTCAGTGTACACGTAGCCTAATATTATGAAATTATCAGAGCTTATAACTTTCATCCACGCTCTTACACCTGGCCACAGAAGACATATAAAACTACATACAGCATACACTCTACCCTCCTGTCAATTTCGATCCGTGTCCCCCCACCTCTTCCCCCAATCCGGAGTGAATTCGGGAGGTCAGACAATATTAGACGCCCAAATGACAAATGACGGGTTATTATGAACCTTCATAGTGACGGGATGTCTTTTGTTTTGGTCGCGTTGCATCTTTGAGCACTAGAACACGCCTTTGGCGCGTGTACAAACGTAATGTTATATGTGTGAATTGTCAAATTAGTTATTTGTATGGAGTGTCCGAGGCGTGACTTGGTTGCGCAAAGAACATTAAAAAATGATGTGGCATAGAGAAGAGATTTATCTTACGATGCGTCATAACGTATACAGCGAAAAGTCCGTCAGTCAAGTTTCGGGAAAATATAAAAAGTAGCGAGCTTTAAATAGGTGCGTAATGTGGGTTATGTGTCTTCTTTATTGCTTCATTTGATGCTCATTTTGATGATAAACATAGTAAAATATGGTTATGCTGTATTTGATAGTGTTTAATGACTGTGTCAATGTAGGTGTGTATAGGTACCAAACTTTTATGAGAGCTTTAACACGTTTTGATGCATCTGCAACCTCCGCTTGGGAAGATATCTAACACCTTTGCGAGATTCAACCGCCACGCAGTAATATGCATACAGATTCCTTCTTAATTGCAAGTTTAAATTCACGACGTTTGTTTGAAACTAAGCTTTTATTAAACTTAATATCTAATCCCATGTCAGACATTTAAGCCCATAATATTGAGACGATAAGCCAAGTGGTCATTTGAAATAGAATCTAAGTATATTGTATTCACTCACACCACCCTTGTTGGCTTATAAAGCGGATAAGTTTAGCTTACGAGCTAGCTTCCACTATGTCCGACTTTGTATTAACTCGCTGCGCCCCGTGGCTTCACTCGCGTGAACAGATAGTTATTCCAGATTATCTAAATACCAAACGATAAAATCCGTTCAGCGGTTATAGAGTCGAGTGGCACAAATCGCTAATTTTTTTATCAGTGTACTGTAAGGAGATAGCGCGTTCTTTCAGCAAATTAGCGATATTACGTACCAACTTAAACGCATTGCATTTATAATGATTAGTATTAAGTAGGTTATGCGTCTCAAGTTGATTGTATTTCGAAACCACAGAATTCTATTACCACAGTGTATAGACTATAATATTTATTAGGCTGTGCTTATTATTCCTAGCGGTGATATCCTAGTGGGAGAGTGACCGCCTTCCGAGGAAAAGGTCGTGAGTTCAAATCTCAATGCGATCACGTACGGATGTGTTTCTCGTAAAAACATAATGTACCTACATAATTATCACTCGCTTTTCAGTGAGGTAAACCATCGTAAGAAAACCCACATACCCAAAAATTATTTCGAAGGTGTGTTGTCCACCACTCCAGACCGGGCCCCTGTGGTGGATTATGGTCTAATCCTTCTCGTGAAAGTAGGGGGAGACCCGTGCTCGACCCGTAGGCCGATACGACTTGATTATGATGACTGAAGTTCTAAAAAACCGATATGTATAATGAATTGGAAACAGTGCTTTAAGTTACTACATAATAAATATTATAATAATAAAACCTGAGCATAAGAGCCAGCTCCAGCCAGCCAGCCGGCTTGTTGAGGTCCATACATCATATTATATTATGCCAATGGTACCAATTCCATTGTCTAATTTTCATTTGTACCAATACAAATTAAATTAAAACAAAGTGACAACCCTGAAGTTATAGTCATCCTTTTCGTTTTCATACGGTTGAAAAGTGACAGAACTGCACTAAAATTGACAGACAACACATTTGGTAGAAATAATACCATCATATACTTCCATTAGTTTATGGAGACGACGTATTTCCGAAGCACTAGTTTCCGAGTTAGTGTTTCCTTTTCCTTTGCGATATTTCCTTTCTCCGACATAGTATGAGGAGTGTATAAGGTATAAGCATTCTTAGGAATACCATTGGATATTGGTTTTCTGGATGGCAAAAGTTTGCAGCTTGAGAGATATTATTTACAAGCATAGTAGTATAGATAGTAATAAGAGATTATTGTGAGTCACATCCTTGTATAATTAATGTGGATGGCAGATCTTGTTAGTTATATTTACTAGTTTTATTTTTATTTTACTGAGTAACAAGTCGATACTCCTACTACCTAATACTTTGCCAGATATTCATCCGCCAAGCAGTAGTGTGCAAACATTACTGTGTTCCGGTTTGAAGGCCGCTGTTTCTAGCGAAATTACTGGGCATATGTGACTTTAGAGCTGATGTAGCCGATGTCTCAGGGTGATGAGCGCAGTGCAGTGCCGTGCAGGATTTTGCAATGCAAAGTTCTGGTTGGCACTGTAACTGTAATGGGCAGGCGTAGCGCTTACCATCGTCTTGCTCGTCTCATCACTGAGTCAAATAAAAAAAAGCTACAACTACTTGTACTACTTTGACTAAATTACTAGTTATAAGATGATTCGTAAGCTTTTAACATCACAACTAGAGGAAGTCCACACCTTTCCGATGTACTAATTACTCCTCTCCGTGCATGGTTGTCTGGAAGAGATCGCTCTGAGCGATAAGACCGCCCATTGTGACACTAATTGTAAAATTTGTTTTGTTCTAGTTTTAAGTTTTCTTTGTTCTGTGGTGTTTCAATAAAGAGTTTATTTATCTATCTATCTTACTCCACAAAACATTCCAATTCCATTTCTTACTATCTAAATCGTCTCCCAGAGAGCACAATGCTCTTCCTGAGCCATTCATAGGACACCATACTATTAGTAACTTATCCCAGAGACTGGCTATTAACCTGAGCCTTCCACGGAGACTTGCCAGCTATTCTATGCATATCTATCCCAATTAAAAAATTGGAGTGTCTGTCTGTGATTACAAAATAAATGCCAAAATTGAAGTGAAAACTGCTATTTATACGATACCCAATCAGTAATCATAAATTCAGTTTTTAGAATTTTGGCCTGTCTGTCTGTTCAAAAGTTTGTTTCGAATAGGGTCCAAAATAGCTCAACAGATTACAATGCATTCTTTATTTATTTTATGTATATATACGGAAAACCACCGTCCAATCTCCTAGTTACTCTGCTCCGTGAATGGCTGTCTAAAAGAGATCGCTCTGAGCGATAAGACCGCCCATTGTAACACTAATTGTTAAATTTGTTTCCATCTAGTTCTTAAGTTTTCTTTGTTCTGGGGTTTTTTAATAAAGAGTCTATATATCTATCTAATGAAATTCAGGAATTTTAACTTTCATTTTCGTATATGTTCCATATCAATGTCTTACAAGGTTTGGACAATATGAATGTTATATTATTATAATATTATATAATATAATTATATATTCTCGCGCGAATAAAGTCGCGATTACTGCTGATTTTTGCTAAAATAGCACACAATCGTGTAAGCGCTACAAATAATCTAAGCACACTAACTTAACGAGAACGAAATTTACAACACATTAACATATTCCTTGTAAAATATGCTGTTGTAAAACCGCGCAGTGACCTTAGGTGTAAAGCTTGAGCTTATAAACACCCGTAAGGTCTGGGTCGCTTTAACTTATCAAAATATTCGTGATCTAAAGGGGTTTACGATATACCAAATGGTTATTTTATAGGTAACGGTGAAGCAGTTAAGTTTGTACTGAATAAATCAATTTGGATATTGGAAATATCGAGTTGCGATGATCTATATCTCGTAGGCATCGAAATAATGTTGGTGGAGGATAAAAGTTAAGTTATATTGAGACAGATTCATCAAATTAATCATTCAGTGATGCTGGAAGGTAAACGTGAAGAGCTTCGAAACCTAGCTTTAAAAAAAATTGTAATGATTCAGAGAGCTGAAATCAGAACATAAGATTGGCACTGGCAACGTTGGCAATAAAATACCCAGCTACACCATTTGACATCAAATCTGACAGCAAATGAAAGGTTTACATGCGGTTGAAAGAGTGGCCGTTTCGTAAACTGGGACTGAGAAGTACCTTCCGTGACGTAACGCTTCAACCTGCACCTCAAGTAAACAGATCTGATAACTGACCGACCAAACATTTAACAGCCACCGATCGGTCGTTTCCCAATATGAAAACAAACGTCCGACAAGCGCATCAGTCGGAAATAGACTAGTTTAAAATACTGTGCGCATACAGGGTGGTGGCTGGTAACTCGGTAAGTCTTGATTGAAATACGGCGCTCGGCCGAGTCTCCGATGGCATTCAGTCAAAGAATAGGTGGAGCAGATGAATGAGTAGAGTTGGCAGGATTTATTAAAACTATGTGCCATGTTATAGCAAAAATATGCCTGGACGACCACCTGCCATAGAACTTTACTTAGTTTATCAACATAATCGTTCTATCGAAACAGTTCGCCGTCGGGAATTTTGGTCAGTTTTTCTTGAATGGGATGTATTCTGAATCAGGTGGAGTCAGTTTACTTTCATGAACCGTGTGATATTGTTGGGCCCATCTAAATAAAAACTTTTGAAAGCGCATATTTATGTTTAATTAACAGCAAGCGCTTGTCATGATCATACATGCTTGTGCTCATCTTGTAGGTACGGTTGGTAACTTCTTCAACCTACCATGTACTTATTTGCGGATACCAGATCTTTGTATTGTGAAGGACCCAGCTCTCAAGTCTTCAATGAAAAATATCTGTTATGGGTTGTAGGTAAGTATGAGATCCTTCGGAAAAAGTGACGCTTCTGTGTACCACATCCTTTTTAATCTCTGTCAATGGAAGATGGACTTCAATGGAAGTTTATTTAGGCAGCTTCTGTTTTTCCTTGATTTATAAATTGACTTATTGATTACCGGAATCAATACAAAATACACTTGAGAGCACAAACATCGCATTCATGCATTTTATTTATAAAAAAAATAAAAATAATCACTTGAGCTATTTATTTGCTCTCATACAGCATCAATAAAGCTTACAGCTTAGTACCACGTCACAGTAAATAATATTGATTTCCCTCACAACTACCAAGAACCTCTTAAATTTTTACAACCACAAAGCCTGATGGCTAGACTAGCCTACAACGCTATATCATAAGGCTATTACTTGTCGAACAATATTAATATCACTTATTATTGAAATTTCAAAGCAAATATGGAAATGTGATAGAAGCCTTTTGGAGAGTGCTTTCCCTTCTTTTATAGAATAGAATAGAAAACTCTTTATTGTACACCAGAAACAAAAATAAACACAGTACAGAAAAATTACAATAGGTAAACAAGGGTAGTACAATGGGCGGTCTTATCGCTGAAAGCGATTTCTTCCAGACAACCTTTGGATGGACAGTAAAAAACATTTTACATGATTACATTAAAAAACATTTATATTGCTTAGGTAAACTTCACTGGCAGTTTTAATTTTATGTTCTGCCACGTATAAATAATGGAATGACGAACTCCTTCCAAGGGTCGCGTGTCGCACAGTGTCAACTATTTTAACTCAACTTAACCCACGGTGCCTCACTCAAGGGAAGTCGTACCGACGATAAAATCTACAGCTCTTTGGCTAACTACTTATTTACCTATTAGTAACAAAAGGAAAACGTTTAGATAGTTAAAAGAAAAAGGAACTATTAAAGTGTCCGAAGAACATTTAACATTTCTACATAAAAAGTACTGCAAAGGAGAAGGACTTCTGGCCAGAGTATGTCTTCAAGTCACGAGTGAATAGGTTACTTCTAGGTAAGCGTGCACCATCGTCGCAACTACGAGGGTGAATCAAAAAATTCTTGGAATCAATATTAAAAAATGCAAAGATTTAAATAATAATATTTTATTTTTCTACATAATCTCCCTCCAATGCAATGCATTTAGAATAACGCGTTTCTAACTTCCTTATTCCTTGTGAAAAAAAATTATTTTCTTGACTCTCGAAAAAGTCCTCTACGGCAGCTATAACCGCGTCATTATCGTGAAATTTTGTTCCACGAATTTCCTCTTTTAATTTTGGAAATAAGTGAAAATCACTTGGGGCTAAGTCCGGAGAATATGGTGGGTGGTCAAGGAGATTGAAGCCAGCACAGCGGATTGCGTTGAGCGCAACTTCCGATCGATGAGCAGGAGCGTTATCTTGAAGGAACAACACGCCCAACGACAGTTTTCCACGACGTTTTTCTTTAATCGCTTCACGCACTTTCGGGATTAAATTTGCATAATAGGGTCCAGTAATCGTCTGGCCTTTTAGCATGTAATCAATAAAAAGGATTCCTTCACTATCCCAGAACACAGAGGCCATAACTTTGCCAGCGGTAGGAGCAACTCGAAATTTCTTAATGGATGGAGAGGATGGTCGTTTCCAAGACATGCTTTGTCTTTTAGTTTCAGGATCAAAATGATGGACCCACGTTTCATCCATGGTGACAAGACAACGGCAAAAATTATCCGAATCACGCTGGAACATTTCGAGATTACGCTTGGAAATTTCCAAACGTCGCTTTTTGTTTTCGTCGGTTAACATTCGTGGCACCCATCTTGCAGACACTTTTTTGAACCCCAGTGAATCAATTAAAATGGATTGAACGCTACCAAAAGATATCTTTAGGATCTCAGCTATATGTTTTATAGTCATTCTTCTGTCTTCCAAAACCAGATTCTCAACCTTTTTGACATTTTCTTCTGTAACGGAGGTTGAAGGCCGCCCAGAACGCGGGTCATCTTTACAGCTTGATCTACCTCTTTTAAATTCAGCCACCCAGTACGCAACCGTAGAATAGGGTACAGCATCACCCCCTAATGTCTGCTGAATGTCCAAAAAAAATTCCTTCGTAGACATTTTTTTCAAACTGAGATATTTTATCACCGCACGTAACTCACTTTTATCCATAATTTTGACTTTTTAGCAACTCGTTGCACAAAAAAATTTATTACATGCGAACGAACTGATAAAAACAAGTGACAGTCTGCATAAATATAGTGTGATAGACACTCTTTAATTTGAATATCGAACTTGATCCAAAAAGGTTTCATATATATGCACTTCTAAGAACTTTTTGATTCACCCTCGTAGTGAGGTTGTGGCAACGCATCAACAATGCCTCAAGTGCTGCAAGTCTCCATAGGCGGTGGCGGTAACCTTTTACCATCAGCCAGTTCGTCATTTTATTTGCCACTCTATCATATAAATTAAGTACTGTAGTTAATTATGTAGATTAAAAGTGCATATGTACAGGAAACTATGTAATTTCGAACCAACAGCACCGACCACATTACCGTTCAACTCCATGTTAACTGTCCAGGTGTCAAGGTAAAATAATCATCGGTGCTTCTAATTTCTATCTCATCCATATTCATAAATGTTTATTGGACAACATTGTTGCAATATTCAAAATGAGCCTAGCCGACATCGCACGTTTAGAAAACGAGTTTATTGAAGTTTTCCCTATTACCTATAAATAGGAGAGATTAGACTAAAGGACATTAACCTATCCCTTGATTAGATTTGAGCTTTCCTCCCTCATTTATGACCCAGTATGCGGACGATGTCATCAGCTATTAACGAAAAGAAGAAAAAGAAAATTTTAATTAACATAAGTGCTATTATTTATTGTCATTATTTTTTATGACCTTTTTTATTTTTAGAAACTTAATCAAAATTATGTTTCCACTGTAAAATAAATTTTTTAATATTAGTTTTCAAACTTTACACTTAATCTGTTGTTAAAGTTAACAATAATTGCAGAAATCCGCCGTTATCTTAATTTTAATTTACCAAAGTTACCTAAGTTTAGGTCCTATAAATATCTTCCACGTATTTCTTAACCAGACATTTAAATATGAGAAACGGTAGCCAATAATTATAAAAGAATCTGATGGAAGCACACGAGAGAAGAACAAATTAGGCATAACTTATGAACTCTTTGATCGTATCGATCCAAATAACGAGAATCCAACATAATATTTAACAGATGTTTTCGCATTTGTCAAATTCTTCTCGAGGAATTCCAATTAAATGTTTAATAACAAAGCCGCCGCAGTAATTATTGCTAAACCATTAGAATTTAATACAGCCACTGAGAATAGTAACCGCGTATTTTGTAATGCCAAGAATTCCGATTGGATAATTTGAGATATAGAATTACATGGAAACTTGAAGGACATTATCAATTTATCATTAAATCACCATAGCTTTTTTTTCTTCATTTCGTGATTATGTGGCAATTAATCAAAATTTAATGTATTGTACCTAACTTTGAAAGGAATCCTTATTACCATTGTCTGTGGGAGATTATTTTAGATTATTGAATGAGCGATATCCACCCTTAAAATTAATTCTATAAGTCTCTTCATTTAATTTAACTTACAAGAAAATACCTGTGCTGTTTCACCGTGTATACTTAAGTACCTCAGAAAGACCAATACACAAAGGTACCTTAACTATCCTACTTCAATATCCCACTAAAATAATTATATAGCTACTAACTTCTCCAATATCAATGTTTTAGCTTGTTTTACAACAGTTTTGGTGCTTTGATTATCTTGTTCTCAGATAAGATTGTGCATAAATTAGCTAAACTATTGTGCTGTTGTATAGGGTTATGCAAGTACTAGAAAACTTATAATCGGGTACCATTATTAAAAATAAAGAACAATCTATATATATACAAATGTTATGTTGGTTTGTGTACGCTTCAAAAACTCAAAAAGTTCTGCACCGATCGAGCTGAAATTTTAGCATGATATATAATCCGCATCAAGGATTGTTTTTATTTATTTTTTTCATCGGTGACATATCAGCGAATGTGCGAATGTGCTACAGCGAAGCGTGGCCTGGTACAGCTAGTTATGTTATAAATTCGAAGATTTCTAACATCCAGTCCTCGTATCATTCTAGTGCTTTATTTATAAAAAAAAGACTTTAGCATTGACACCACGACAAAGCAGACTGTTAGAAATTATAAAGTCCTTAATAAAATAAAAAAAACAATAATTAGTTATTGACAACCTTAATTAAATTTATTTACCACATTTGGGATTCCTAGTGCTAAGAAGGCGTATCCAGGACCATACATGGATTTGTAATCAAAACACGCGTGGGCAGATGAAGCCGTGCCGCGATTATACGAAATGTTTCTATTAACTCGCTATGTTATTTGTTATTACCCCTCTTTGTTACGACACTTAAGTACCTACTAACGCATCTCGTAGAACAGTATAGTAATGAAAAGGCTACCGCTGTCTTATTAAGGTTCCGTACTTCAAAAGGAAAAAAGAACCCTTATAGGATATCTTTGTTGTCCATCTGTATCTCTGCCTGTCTTTCGGTCAAGACCCTTTTTCTCAAGTTAAAATTTACATTAAATATTAAGGTCTCTTTCAGCTGTGAAAAATTCAAACTGGTAAGTCAATGCGATGAAAATATATGACAATCAAAACCTATAGGGTACTTTCAAGAATCAATATCTTACAGCACATGTAAAGGCAAACAATATGAAACCCGTAAATATGTAGTTAAACAACAAAAAAAGGGAATTTACTATTAAACGCTTATTTTTTGCGGTTGATGCAATATAACATTGAATTGATAACAACATTGAAAAAAAAAATATGGTGTAGAATAGTAGTGCCTCATTTCTGATAGCTATTTAATTGCCTTATCGCTGTTTAAATGCCTTTGTTTTTCATTTCCTACCATCTTTCTTTTCCTTGTTAGAGATTTAATTAAACAAGAATAACCGTCTATTTCCGACAAATCACAAAAAGAAAGTGAAGTCGACGTCCGAAGGTCATCCAATACACATAAAACTAAACTACAAGTATTCAAAAAAATTAAAAGGTGTCTCTTATACGATCACACACGCCGCCGTTTTATTACACCCACTTATACACCCATAACTCCTAATTACACCCACAATAATTCATTTCCAAGCAGTTACCAGTCTAAAAAATAATGTATCGTCGTTTACCACGAAATCCCTTATTCACTTCTTTTTGTAAGGTCGTTTATTTCAATTAGTCTGTAAAAACTCTTTATTCTGGGACTGTGACGATTTATGGTTGTTATTTTTTCAGTGTACTCGGCTCGTCTGGGCATAAAAATAAATTCGAAAATATGCTGACAATTTGATACGTAACTGGATTGGGGTAATTAATTTTGGCACGAGATTTATTAGGAGTTTGTCGGTAAATGAGGCGATGATGATGCATATAGTAGGGCTCATTGAAATAAACATTTTCATTATTCAACAGCCATTTTTCAAGATTTTACGTATCTTCAAACAAATTATTTCGCTGTTTAGTACCAATTTTTTTATATACATCACGCATTAAATCTTTGTAATGTTGTACAATTTATTTGCTGGCTACCTACTCATAGAAACATTTGCAGTCATTAAAGAATCATAAATTAAATTATTTGAATACTAACAATATTTCTTATGAAATTAATCAAAACAGACAACGAAGTCCCTCGAGGTGCCACGCTGGGTCCACGCAAGACCACCCATGAATTTTTCACTGCAAACAGCACAATTGCAAAACAATCATCACCCCAAAAATACAGTGCAGCCAGATAAAGGTCATCAAAGTAACTTATTGAAGAGACGTCTGCCAAATATTATAGTACGCGAAAAGAACCGGCGCCGCTAGTGACAAAGATATTTCTGAATTCTGAATCCCATTTGACATCTCGGATCAAAGCGGCTCAAAAACATCTCCATTCTTCTCAATAAAAGAAGAATAACGATGGAAAATATATAATTAAAAAGACGTAACCGGAACAAGGGGTCAGACGGTCGTAAAAAGGTTGGTTGAATGTGTTTTAAAACTTTTAGATGGATGTTTGAGAGGCGTGGAAAGCATTGGGCAACCAAATATCTGTATCAAAGCTAAGATTAGGAATGCAGTCTCTTATTCTGAAGAGTTTTAACACAGTCAAGCGCATTTACGTTAGTTAGAGCACTGAATTAAATTAATAGATCATTTGTGTATATGATTGTATCTTTTGAATTGATTGTTGCCAACTTAACAAAAAAAAAAAATACCTATCGTTTAATAAATAACCAATATAGTCAAGAAGTCAGGACTCCAAATGTATACGATTTTTTAAGGACGCTTGGTGAATTCATCCCCTTCTTTGGATTTTGGGCAGTAAGAGTTTTGTTGCTGTCTTTCGTCTTCCCATCTCATTTGTGATCTTTTCACTGGTTCTTCATTGCCATAACTAGTCAGTAAACTTTCAGATTTTCTGCTTCCTTGGGTTTGATTTTGGGGCCGTTTCTTGCTCACTCCGGTTTGAGTTTTACGATTCTTTTACCTACTAATATAGACGCCTTGCTTTTAGCTCATAAAGTATTCTTCATAACTGACACTGCTTCTGATGGTAATAGAGTTTGTTAGTTCCAACATGGTCACTTTCATTTATGATTCTTATTATTTATATGCGTTTGTTCTTGTTTGTTTCTTGTTTTGTCTTGATTTTTCATTTCTTGAGTTCTGTTTCTTTGTTTTCTAGTTAGATATTGGCTATAATCTCGTGGTATATGTGATCTTCTCTTCAATTTCTCGATAACTGTAGTCTGTAGTACTTCAGCCGGTAATCTTCACGATTCAGTACTGTCGAAAGTTTTCTAACAGTGTAAAATCTAAATTATTGGTTCTATGGATATAAAAACATATTTATGGTAATTTCATTATCACTTAATAAAGTGTTTAATTTATCAGAACAGAAGTCTAGACTGCAGAGGAGCCAAATAACATAAAATATGGAAAGCAATTTCGAAGCGTAATTTGATGAAAAGTTTATGAAGACTGTCCAATTTACTGGCAAGACAGTTTGATACAGTGCATTTGCAGACATGAATTACTTGTTCGCTGTATCTTCTTGGTTATTGAAGATTACAAAATTAAAAAAACATGTAATTTCATTTAAAACAATATGTTTCATACACGTTTTAAAGAAACGAGTGCAAATTAAAATGCATCTATGCTAGCGTGCAAGTCTCAACAGTTCAGCGTGTCAGTCTGAACGGTTCTCAGGTGAGATAGGGGTCAAACGCTGACTCTAAATAAAAACAGTCATAGCTGTCTGAAGTGGCGTGAGCGTCTGAGACGCCGGGACGCAGACGGTGTAACGACGTCGTAAATACTGGACCACCGCGGGAGCGAGCCAACCGGACTGCACTTGGGAATTTCGTTTCGGCACCTGCTGAAATTCATTTCGTACATTTCGCCAGTTCTTGAAAACTCAAAATGCTATTTGCAGGAAATGACTATAGAATTATTACTCACCTAGAAATAATAGAAAGTCTTCATTGTTATGAGTGAATTTTTAGGTAAGCGTTGTATTGTATCATAAAGGTCAAATTTGACCCAGTTTCCGTTGATCAGAAGCTGACTTGTCCTTGACTCAAGTAAAGAGAAGTACCTACCCACGTGAAAACCAGCCTTGCCTAGAGTTTTCAGTTCAGAAAACTCAGCGCTGATCTTATAGGTACCCCTGTTATCATAATTGTATTTATGCCTATTCGTAGTTCATTGAAATGATAAACAGTTAGGTTGAAAGAAAATTATTACGTTATCACCTTGAAACATTTTTGAATTGCATTATTTATAGTTTTTTTAAGGAAGCGGTGGTAGCCTAGTGGGAGAACGTCCGCCTTCCAATCAGAAGGTCGTGAGTTCAAATCCCAGTGCTGGCACGTACCAATGTGTTTCTGTAAAACATATGTACGTAATTATAACTCGCTTTTCGGTGAAGGAAAACATCGTGAGGAAACCCACATACCTACCCGAGAATTATTTCGGAGGTAGGTATGTTATCCACTTATAATCCGGACTTGGCTTCCGTGGTGGAATGTGGCCTAACCCTCCTCACGAAAAGTGAGGAGAGACCCGTGCCCAGCAGTGATACGTTATGGGCTGATGAGTTATAATTTATTCTGTTCAGTAATATCAATCATTAAATTAGAACCAAAGTACTTGTCTCCTAGTGTGTGTTAAAGCATGTAATTTAATGTATTAATTCAGTAGTAGATAGAATAAGGCTCTACCGTATCGTAGGTAAGATTGCAATCTGTCACATTATCATGTAATTTATGTCATTCAAAGGTTACAAAACCAGCTGAATAGATATTAATCACGGATTCCCACAAATTATGTGTAATTTTGGTATCAGCCGAACGGCCATTTGTGTGAAACCAATAAATTATAGGTAATTAAGTTGACCGAGCCTACATCAAAACATAGTTGGTTATTGCTACACACTATTTGATTGATGCTACATATATTTTCCGCCTTCCAAGCAGAAGGTCGTGAGTTCAAATCCCAGTGCAGGCACGTACCAATGTGTTTCTGTAAAACATATGTACGTAATTATCACTCGCTTTTCGGTGACGGAAAACATCGTGAGGAAACCTACATACCTACCCGAGAATTATTTCGGAGGTAGGTATGTTATCCACTTATAATCCGGACTTGGCCTCCGTGGTGGAATGTGGCCTAACCCTCCTCACGAAAAGTGAGGAGAGACCCGTGCCCAGCAGTGGGACGGTGGGTAGATGATGATGATGATGATGACATATATTTTGTGGGAAAAAGTATAACGTTGATCCACGGATCATCTCTACAGTCCATGGTTCGACAGTTCAGGACCAACCAGTCTCAAGTAGTGTCACATGCGTCGGCATAGTACACACACCAGCACACATGCATGAATACTACACATTAGACAGACTTCTGTAAGGTAAGTATGGAGTTGAAAATTTCAATTCTACAAAGCGAAAATAAAATAACTTGACAGTTACTTTGCAGGTTACCTCGATACAGGCTTGCCTAGTGAGGTAGCCGTCATGTTTTCGGCTAGAATTTAATACCTTCCACTGCAATATTTCTAAATGTATCCAACATCATTTTCAAACATCTAGTTTTAATATATGTTTAAGCACTTAGTTTTAAGATATGCTTGTATTATTTTGCAGTGAATAATTTTTTTTTTAATTTTCAGTTCTTATTCACGTTTTCCAAAAGTTTCGCTCTCTAATAGTACAAGAAAACGTAATTTATATTAGTTTTTATCAACATCGTGGTCATAGATACGACTTAAGAAATAATTGATGGGTCCACAAATCCCAAACCTTATTACTTAAGTAATGGGACGCGAGTCTGATTTAGGCGCGTATCGCGAGATGATGCTAATGCATAACGCAGTCATTAGCCTAATGAGATTAGACGAGTCAATAATACTAAATACTTTACGACTCTAAAATGATATGTCACCCGGAATGATGGTATTGCCGACACTGCTCCGGCAGTTCTCCATGACGCCCACAAAATACTAAAATTTTGGGTATGATTAAATTAAATGCGCGGCTAGATAGAGTTTTGTTACTGACTGTACAAACTTTCTCGACTAGTTGAGGACTACCATTATCTGCCACTGGACTTTTAATGTACACCACTTGTTTTTTTTTATTGTTTGTTATGAGACAATTCTTTGTCACTGACACAATGTTAAGCCCGAGTCTAAGCTGCTATAAAAATAATATACCCTTAATAGGCATTTCAATTTTGCGGATATTTCGTAAAAATTTGTTTTTCTCAATTTATCAGCATAAGTATTTAAAATCTTCTCTAATATTAAATTTTATTGATATAAACAGGGTAATAAAATATGGCAAGATTTAAACCATGTGGGAAGTTGATTTAAAGGTTATTATCACGCGACCGTAAATCTTCTATTAATTTATTGATACTTTAAGCTTCTAGTTTGAAGAAATTTTCAAACGCAAACATTTAAAAGACATCGTTGAAAGTATTTGAGATCCGTGAAATAGATGGAACACGGATTTCTGATATTTTATCTTTTTATGTCATGCTCAATGAACGCAGGATAAGACCTACCTGAAAATTAAAAAGAAAATATGTTACCTATGTTACTTTATGTCAAAGGTATGTTGCACCTTTAACAGTCAGGTACAACTGTATGAATCACACACTCACAACAATAACGAAGTTTATTCCCATAAATATTTTTTTATTTTTTGAAATTCAAGATTTTCCTTACCACACATAATACGTACCCGTAACGCGAACAATAAACACTAATCAACTTTTGAAATTAATTGGTCACAAAACGCTTCGGTAGAAACTGCCATTCAAATGGCTTTGCCTCTTGTTTTTGGTTTAAATTTCATTCCATGCTATAATTATTATGTGGTAGTTTAATTGTTGTTTCGTGTATGAACCGCACCGATTGGTACGTTAAACGGTCAATTTATTTTACACTAATCATAGTGGAGTCATTTTTAACTGGCAGTCAGGCGAAGCTTTGTTTACGTAAACAGTAAGATTTTGTTGCATCATACTGGCCCGCTTTAGGCTTCCAAGATCATCATCGGCCTATTTCGATCCCACAGATAGGACATGGGATCTCGTAGAGAGTGGACAACCTACGAGTGGAGAGCCTACTGTATATTTCTTGGATGCTCTGGACATTCAATTGTAGTTCCTAACTTAATAAAAGTCACATTAATGTCTCACTCTCCGTCTATTTGATGTTCTCAAATTTGCTGAATTTCTCGCAATCTTTGAGCAAAGGCAATTCTGTAGGAAACTATGAAACTAGTCGACGGAGTGTATATTAAAAACAACACCACACTTTAATATCTGGTTATTTTTCTCACATACAGTAATTATTGGACATAATAATCACTTTGTGAGAACCCGAATATCTTAACGTGTTATCTGCCCTCAAAACCATTAAAATTCTGTGACACTCAATAACTAATCGACATACTATTTTAACTTTCTCCGATATACAGAAATCTTTAATTAATGAACAAAATGCAAATGCGATCAAAATTAAAACATCAAGTGGCCCATAAATCTATTTTTGGATTGACACTAGGCTGTCAACTTATTGGCCGATTCAACAAACGTCGCCCATCTGATTAACCAATCGGTCAAAACGATTAAACAAGATGGCGACAACATTGTGCTCGGTCTTTAACCATTGGTTAGTCATTTGCCCTTTTATGTAACCTGTCAGGCAAGACAAGCTTTAAGATTGATCACCATTTTTATTACTCGCCGTGACGTAATTAAATGGTAGTTTTTATTGGTTAGCAATAAAACTACATTGTTTCCTACAAGATAAAATTCTATTTCCCTTGATGACCAATAGCATAGCTTTATTCATGCTAATGGAAGGATTATTGCATATATATTCAATCTAATTATTATTTACTGTCGATTATAATACATCAAACATAAACATAATTATCATTAAATTTAATGTATTTTTAAAATTTACGATAATGTGTAATTAATTTATGTAATATACACACTTAAATTCTATAAATAAACCGACAGGATCTGAAAGTATTTAAAAATGACTAATATCTTTAAAATAAAGCAGTAGAGGACAAAGAGCTGGAACATTGTACAATGTATTGATATATATATACGACTAGCTGCGCCCCGCGGTTTCACCCGCGTAGTTCCCGCGTAGAATGTCATATTTATTTTTATCTAATCAAAAGCCTAAAAAATAAAATTGAAGCTTCTACCTTAAAAAATGACGAAACTTCCACACAAACTTTCATCTCCTATTTCAAACCCTTACAATGCTTTTATCGCATTATAAAGTACCCTATGTCCTTTCTCAGGCTCTAGACTATCTCTGTACCAATTTCATTTCAATCGGTTCAGTAGTTGAGGCGTGAAAGAGCAACTGACAGACAGAGTTACTTTCGCATTTATAATATAAGTGAGGATAAACTAAATAAAATTGAAAGGAGACTTAAAATAAATTATATATATTTGAAAAATTTAGTCCATTTGAAAAATCTAAATTTTAACGTCATTCAAAAGCATTACGTTCAAACTATGAAACCGATTGCAATGCGGTTTTCACTGTTTGGTAGCTTTCGGAAAGTCACTCATTAAACAAACAAAACAAAATGCTTCACGTATATAATTGGAGGGGTTTAGTCATTTTGGTCACAACGTAATTTGGTCACAAATTTTCAGAATTATTCGTTGAGAACACGTGACGGGTTCACTTTTAGTATTGGAATAATTAATGTACTAAATTAATCTAATATCGTGGTTTTCCCAATCGCATGTCAGTGTCCTGTTGAGCATTTCTACAAAGCAACCAGATTATCTCAATACATTTTGCAAATAACCAATGACTCACGAAATTATTCAAACTGCTAATGACCGAATGAATTTCTCCGTTAGCCGATCGTTACTCGATAGTTGGAATAACATAACAAGTGATTAGCTGCTCCGTCAGAGAAGTTAACCAGAGATTAGTTGGTGGTAGAGATGGGCATTTGCGTCCTTTTTGAATATTAAAATGTTTGTCAAACTCAATGTTATTGAACTTTAGGAATTGTTTGAAAAATTGGTTACTGTTTTGTTGAAACAAATTACGGTTTTGACAAAAAAAAAGTTAATGTAAAACGGGGTTATCTAAGCAATACAAATTTTTACTCTTTAATGTAATATGACGTATGATTAGTGATGTGTATCGGTCTGTGGATGATGTGTTGCGGTATTCAATAAAGAATTGTTGAATTGCATAGTATTCGGGACAAAAAGGTTATATATTTACAACTTTGACCTATAATTATATATCACCAGACCTATTTTCGCGGTTTTCAGTACATAATAGATTGAGTCGAGTTAAGGGTTTCTTAAGGTTTATTTACAGCACCTTCATCATTTTTATCTATTTTACTTTGATCCATCTACACGACCAAATAGTTAATCCAGTACTTACTTAAACTATATGTTAATTAAATCAATGATTAGTACCAGTTTGGGTCAAACACTCCATACCTACACCTCGGAGTCATTACTGTATCTCGGCCTATTAAAGATAAGGCTTTATTGAGAACGCATACTAATTTTATTAATTAATATTTGTGATGTAATGAATACATAAGTCCATGTTTATAAGTCAAAAGCGGATTTATTAGCCCGCAGATTATCTTTATCATCTAAATACTACATTGCTACCTACATCTCGCGGAAATAGTATGAGAAGACTCAAAAGAACAAAACATTTGTGTAGTGTTTCTGTTTAGTGTTAGTGAGGACATACCTAATGCAGTACAAGTACTGCCTATAAAATACACGAAAAAGTTATTAAGGCTATAATAATAGAGACTATAATAAAACTGCTATACATTACATATTTTATTTTATTTTTAATGCGGTCTACGATGTTGCACGCTCACCTAGAACTCCTAGAAGTACCTACCTGTTTACTTGTGCCTTACAGACTCCCAGGCAATTTAGGGAAATTTAAGTTAAAATTAAATACTTAGAAACCATATTCAAAAAATGCATATTACATTAGTGAATTATTAAAAGAAACCAAGTGAACAAGTGAATAAGTGAACAAGTGGTGAAAATCACGACTAAACACCAATCGTTACGAGAACCGATTATAATCAAAGCTAAGCGACATATCGACGGAAACGAAACAATCGATTGTAACGAATAGCGGCCGCTACTGTCACGGAGGCAGTATCGATTTCACAACAATCGAATCAGGCGATGCATCGTGTTCGTAATTAGAATTTGAACAGTTCGCGTGGTTTTTTTCTTAATTGATAGCTTGTCTTTTCAGTGTGTGTTTTCTTTAGAAATAAATAGTGCCTCACAACTAAATAGTATCAGCAGCCGTTTTTTATAAATGATATAATGAAAATCTGATTCATTTGACATTTTGCTCATAACAAAAACGTCATAAGAATCCCATTTTAATTTTTATTTATGTAATATAATACGGCCACACAGACAAACAGACATAGTGAGAAGACTGAAAATAACAAAACCGTTCAAGTTAGTGTAGTCTTTAGTGTTAGTGAGTTCAAGTAATGTAGTGCAATTGCTGCCTATAAAGAATACGCAAAATAGTGCCTTCCTCTTAATAGAGACAATAAGAAAAGTGCTATTGGATCCATTCTTAGTTCAACACAATTAAACATTTATAGTTAAAATTAAATTACTTAATAAATTTTCTTTTCAAAATCAAACCTTAATCAGATATAATCATTTTATAATTTTTTATAATTATTTTTATTCTTTTGACTTGAGTATTTTACATGTAAAAATGCTAATTATAAATTGTCTACACACGCACAGTGAATAATTTGAGTTGAAATAGCTTATTAAATATAAAAAAAAAACGGAATAATTTATTTTATGGAGTTTAAAATTGAAATATCTGTCTGTGACAACTGCAATTTATTCGATGCTTAATCATAAATAAGATTTAATTTGATTTTTTTCTGTATAACTGAAAGTTGATCTAAAATTGCTCCGAAACAGCTCTACGGATTTCATTGAAAATTTTAGTGATTCGATAGGAATTGTAACTTAAATGCTCGTAAATTTACATTTCAATATCTTGCAGGGCTCAAAAGTTGTGAATGTAAATATTTGTAACCGCGAATGAAGCCGCGGGCACAGGTAGTTTCTATGAACCGCAAATTCAACGTCGGCAGATCCGGTAGGCGTCAAATGTCACTCACAAATCAATCTTACGTCTTAATCTCGTTATAAATTAGCTATTTAGATGCTGATATATAATTCCCACTTGTACATTATAGTAGCTTTTCTAGAGATGCTTATCTACACAACGCCAAGTGGGTTAAATTTTAAAGAATGTGTCACAGTTAACACATTAACGCTATGTTTTATTGTTTTCATTATAAATTTTGAATGTGTTGGAATTGTGAAGTGTTTATGACGATTTCATTTGTTTTATTCTCTAATAATCAAAAGTTGTATGATAAAAAATTCAACCACAGGTTTTAAGTAAGTTTATATAGAATAGAAGATAATTTATCTATTGGCATAGTAAAACACGTAATAAGGTAACGCAAAACTCGCAACGCTTTGCATCTCACGCCAACGGTTGTATGGGAAGCTGCTGGTCTCCTTTGTTCATCATCATTTTGAATACCGAAATAAACTAGAAGCTTTTGTCTAAGAAGGTCACTCAGGTGAAAATTGTCAAGCAGGCGAACTTTAATCCAAAAATATGTCCTAATACATTAAAGATTCAATTTCTTATAGCCTACTATACATTAAGAGTGATTTGTTAGACTTTATTTCTTTATTATCTGCATTTACATATTAACTGATATAATCTTTGGTGAATTATAAGAAAAAACTATTTATAACATATTTAGCAACAGATCCATAAAAAAAGCGATAATCTTAAATATTCCGATTCTGCGAAAAGTCCAATGTTTACATTAATTGTGTAATTAATGTCATGGATGCCTTTATGAGATTCAAAATTTGATTATATGTTTAAGAAATCTTAAGAATGTTACCTACCGCGAAGGTTAAAATTATAAAAGATATCAATATTCGCAATAATGAAAATAGTTAAGTCACTGAATGCAAAGGAAAGATTTGTGTGAACCACAGGTATATGCTCTTAGTCCGGATGTTCGTAGGATCATGATCCTTGTAGTTCCTGATTCCCTAGAAATTATAGTTAGGGGTCAGTATAATAAATAATTAAGTGATTGTGACGTGTAACTCGATGTTTCTTTCTTTCTGTTCCAGTGGCTATAAAATGTACATTGCAGAGGCGTTACTTCTATTACTGTGAACCCAACAGTGCAAGTAATGTGTCAGTATTCTATTTAAAACACCGAATGCTTCCTAGAAATCGTACAATATATTGTCAGTACTCCCGTATTATTACCTAGGGTTCCTTCGGGTTGATCAGGGAACGTAACAGTATGCTAGGTCCCATAGATTATTTCTAGGCGTGTCGACGCCACTAGTGACAAGGGGCTGGCATATAATTTAGCAAAGAGAATAGCTATTGCTGTTCATCATGGAAATGCAACCAGGACCGCATCTAAAGCCGATCATAGTACGTTAGATTAAACAATATTTTGGAATTAATAAGTACACCACAGCTGAAGTTTTAAAGCGGGATTGTACAGCGCACATGTAGTGTAATATAGACTAGCTGTACCGTACAGTTTCCTGTGATTCCAGGGTAAAATATATTAGTATTTATCCAACCAAATATCATCCTAATCTGTCCACCCGTTTCGGCGGCGTGAAGAGTGAGCAAACACACACATTTACATACTAACTTTAATATTATAGGCTTAGTATAATGTGATTATCGTACCTACAGAACACTTAACGAATCCTCAGTTCACCCTTACCCGCCTTTCAATACCAACCACGCGACATGATATTTTCATCAAGATTATTTGCAGTTCAAATTGTTTGACATTTTTTTTTGTGGTCTTGCGGTTTCTTTAGGCATTTGGACGTGTGCCAGAACTCTTCAAATTACCAGATTAACTTGGCCTTATCAGTTAAGAATTTGAAGCAGAGTTGCAGCTCAAGTAAGAATGGACGCTAGAGGTGATTTTGGAATGATGAATGGATTACCAGCTACAATCAGCCTGTCTGATAAGACATTTGCGGTGGAGATATAGGTCTACTATAATTGGATGTAATTGTTGTTGAGTTAATAGATTCATTTAATTTGCCGTCAGTCAGATGCGCTGTTTCGACTTTTGCGGCTTTGTCCGCATTTTGTCTGTGTCAATTTTGATTTTTTTGTACGTTAACCTTTGAATTAAACTATCCAAAGTGCTATGATGCTTACAATCTGCGTAAAATTGACAATGTTTTGTAAGGGTGATTAAAAAAAACTTACTTCTAAAAAAACAGAACTGAAAGAAAATACGAAGACAAATGTTCAATGGTGATGGTGTTGGATGATGGTATTGAAAAGATTTTGTAGATAGCATCAATAAAAACAAATGACAAAGAAGTTTACCATGAATATGAAACATTGTCACTGCTTTGGTATGTTTGTATTCTAGATACAAAGTCAATGACAATTACATGGAATTTGAACAGAGCTCCAGACAGAAGAGCAGTCAGACCAGTCTAGATAAAAGACTGGCAGGTGGCACATACAGACCAAAACGGCGACCTTATTATCGGAGGCCGAGATTCATATTGGCCATTGCGCCATTCTAGTTAGCTACTCAAATATCATAGAAAACTGAAGAAACGCAAGCAAAAATAAGCAAATAGAATTCTTTGAAAGCTATTTTCACTAAAAGCTTCTGTATTCTATGTATTAAATATATTGTTCAGTGATTTAAGTCTTTCTACGTATTTTTATAAGGCAAGTATTGGATATCAATGTGACAGCAAGCAAAAAAGAAAAAAAAGATACAACCATGTCTTGAATCATGTTGATAATACTCGTCAGTACAAAGTCTCATTTACATGCAGTGTGAAAATTCCAACACTATCGTAACCAGTTTATTTTTTCTCGAAGCCCGTAATCGGCTGGTTTCGTAAAACGATCAGCACACAAGAAGCGGAGAGGAGCGGAGAGATGCGAGGAAAACAAACTGTCGGTCCGTTCCCTGCAATTCGGTGCGGATCTGCAATTATATGGAGATCGAAGTAGCCCCAGTGAGGGCGGAGAGAGGGACGATGACGACCAGCGATATGCGTTCGGTTTTTCCATCCGATAATCTCAACCGACTACCGGAAGGTGTACGTTTCATACATTTGTTTGAACACTCCATACTACTATCGGATCTGACTTCCGAGTCGGAAGCAGTGCCAAGGCGTACGATCCGATAGTTTAATCAGAAAACCGGAAACCCAATCAGACGTATATTGCTGGGGTTAGTCTGTTTAATCTGTCACAGCTCCTTTTCTCGAAACTTCAGCATGTACGTCCTGACTCGAAACTCGGTAGAGTGCTGAACCGTTTTAACCTACATACTTTTTCTTTGATAGCCACCTAGTAGCGAGCATTCCTTGCTCGATAATGCTATATTAATTTCCAGCTGGATGTCTTTCAGCTATATACAAAAAAATAATTTTGTCAGGCTCAGTTCGATAGCACAGTGCAGAAAGGCGACATGGCTATAAGTTTGAAATATCAGCTCACAGTCTGACCATACCCTTACGTCAGCCACCCGCAATTATGGCGCGATAATGTTTGACGACGCGTTTAATTTTATAATCAGGGTTGCCAACTTAATTTAAATTTGGGTAATAAATTATAAACAATTATAAATATTTATTTGTCGTTGTTAAGTTTTTAGTAGTTGGCATGAAAGTAGATGAGTGGAATAAGAGCACAGAATGCTAATGGATATACCCTCCGTAAAATAGAAGACGCACTGTCCATGATAACTAAGATTTTCGGATATAATTCATGCATTTAATATTGTAAAGATTTTAATGTGAAACAAAATAAAAGTGTGTTTTGACTACTGTAAGAAAATAAACATAAAAAAACACTCACCTACACATAAAGTCTCCGAAATTTAATATCACTTATCTACTCACAATATTAATAACTCAACATAATTAAGCAATTTACAAAATTGCCCAACAAATAACGTAAATCACAAACCAGTGGCCGGTCAAGAAGCTAGTGGACGATCAAATAGCAACAAAGTGATAAATTATATGGACTTCTTCGGATATTATTCTTGTGTAGCGCTCGTTTGTATAAAATAGTGTAAAAGGCACGTTATTTTTCATTGAAGTTTCAGAGAAAACTGTTTTTTTTTTTATAATTGGCTTTGCTGATTTGTTAATTTAGCAAGTATTAAATACCTTTGATATAATATAACAGTTTAATTGAGTTGCAGTCAACGTCACGATTCAGTAATGTGGTGGGTGCTTAACTGAAATTTCCATGGACAATTTTGGAGAGAACGTGAAATTACCCGTTTTTGTATTTATATGTCGTTTTTGCGTTTTTCCCATTCCACAAATTTCTGTCCTTTTTCTTCTTCTTCCTCTTTCTATGGTCATTTGTACAGAGTCGGGCTAAATGATTATTGATTTGTTATTACACCATTACGTTAAGGAAGTTTCAAAATAGTCTCAATAAATAAGGTATCAGACAACAGTAATCATTAATTAATTTATCGGATTATTAAATTTAACTGCCCAATCATATTAAAAGCCAACTCAATTAAGTGTTGCACCACGCACATAAAACGCTATCGATATTTCCGAACGTTAAACTCGTAACATTGATAATTTATTTGAATTTATCTCATTCTAAGTAAGTACAAAAAAGCTCTACTAATTTAGAACCCAATATAATTATGGAATAGAAAAAAAATACATCCTACAATTTGAGATGATGTGTTTTTTATGATCTAGGTATAGCAGATACCGTCCGCTACGTCGAGTCGAAATTTTTCATGGATTACAAACTCCAATGAAAATGCGACATTATTGTAACGGAGCTGATCTAATGATAATTGTAATCTCATCGACTAACAGTACATTAGAACTCATTTTAATCAGCTTGCTGTTACCGAACACGTCCCTATGTAAAATCAGCTTCTGTAAAAAAAAAACTTCAAGATAAAACATTGTTAAATTTTATTTATTACTAATTTACATAAGAATTCCCAATAAACCTAAAATCAAAAATGTTTAAACTGATTGTTTGATTTAATTGAATGGCTACATTTCCGTTATATGCAACAGGAAACCTTCAGCCATAAACGTTTGACTATCGCTATAACCAATAACGAAATAATAAAATTGAACCGTAAATCGGACCAGTTCATGAGATTTTAAGAGAAAACGTCAGATGTCATCGTAAAAGTTATAATAATAATATGGTAGCGAGAGTCACTAGATAGGATCTAAAGATTTGAGGTAGGCGTCTGCGGTGACAGGGGCGGGCTGTGGGGTTGATTGTCCATAACGTAAAAGGTAGCTCTCATGTCATCATCGTCGACAATAAGATATTTCGTTCCCAGTACACAATTTTTTTCAGAAAAATAATCAATTCAATTCAACATATAATTTTATATAGCCCCCAAAAGTGCACATCGTCGAATTCAAATTTATTCTACAAAGATCGGCAAGCATTACATTATGCAAAATTACATTTTAATTTCAAATTATTTACTTGTTCATATTAAATTTGAATTCAATCTGCGAAAATATCAATTACAAATTCCAAATTGTTTTTAATAAAATCTATTATTGTATAAAGCTTTTCATATCCTCTCGTGTCAACCCTAAACCAATTTATGCAGGCTATGCTGACTCGTGATTACAAACATCCTTCCCGGGCCCGTCGATGAATATAACATGAACGCGTCTTGTTAAAAACTCGTCAATCCGTGCTGTTGGTTTATCGACTGTCATAATGTCTATTACATTAATCTGTCGGCGGGAGATTAACACCCACTTGTCAAAGTATAGATATGTGTCGACACATCACTAGCGAAAATAGACGACACGTCAATGTACATCAGTATTCTAGTTGCTGTCAAGGTCGTTGTCCAATCTCTCGTGGAGCCTGACTGGTGCCAGAAACTGGCTGACTCTTGAGAGAGTGACTAGTTCCTGGCTAAAGCATGGACTTGTGTACTGTTCTCATGTGTAATGGCTTTTGAATTGCAGTTCATATTGAATAAAACAACACCGCTAAGACACTGACTGAGGTTTTCCATTTTGGACCCCCCCCTTGTCTGATTCAAAACAAATTATAGAATTTCTCCACTCTATTGGTCACAAGTTACGTATAAAATACTAAATTTTGCTCGCGGCGCTGCGTTTATCACAATAGGACATTAAGCCTGCCACGTCGCCTGGTCTGGTGTGTAAAATTTGTATTTTATGAACCCATTTTATGGAACACTTGCTGTAGTATAGCCCAGGCGTTGACCCTGGACCAGGGTCCTGGTGCTAGTTCCGGACACACCAGCAATATTACTGTTAGGGAGTTTCTTTTGTACCGCTGCATTGAATTGTTATCAAAACTTGACAGACAAGAAAAATGCTAAATCAATTGTAAAACAAAAACTGGGTCATGATTACAACGTACCCACTTAACTAACAGAGTGAGTTGAATAAAATCTGTGAAATACCAGTCAATTCTTCTGTAATATTTATAGGTACAATCGAACTTACCATCATCGATTCTCGATATTTCTGTAACTCGTCTTTTCTACTTTTCATTTTTTCTCTTACTTAGCGTCCTTGTAATTCCCGAGTCTCCGATGGATGTGAATTGAATGTTCTCCTTTATAAATAGCCGCAGACGGTTTGTGGCGCTAAAATAGTCTAATCAATTTGTTAAACGAAGAAATGCTTCAATTAAATAATATACTGGTACTAGTTAAATAATTTTGCACTGGCAGTTGCAGTGTCTATTCCCGCATGTACCTAATAAAAATTTAAATAATCAGGGTGATTTTCAATATGTTCCATATTTGTAAATATTGTATTCCTTGTTAATATTCCTTAAGACATCTGTGGTAAAAGTTTTAGTTCAAACGGAAAGACAGCTGAATGTTGGTCGAAAGATTCCTGAATTTCAAAGAAGTTGGTTCCATCCGGCATCAGTTAATTGAACCCAAAATTAACCTTTCTCATTACTTCTATTATTCTCACCAAAATCGATGTCAATGCCCTAGCCAAAACCAACCTATCAAGCTCCAGATCATACAAAATACACGTTTACACCACTGAAATAAGCTCTAGCCGGACTGCAGATATAACTTTGTAGACTCCAGACCCCCGCATCTAATCCCTAGGGATTAGTGAATAGTTTCAAAGAACTTGAAATAGCTTCCTTATGTGTAGTTGAGGTTAAGAATAGTACAAATGGCTCAAATAACCTACTAGAGATGTTTGTCTGTCTGAGTATTTATAGAATAACAATAGCTATTGCTCTTTGATGCGGTTCGGAGCCAGCACTGCTGGGCTTTCTCTACTGATCGGGCTTTGGCGACGACTTTATCTTAACAAGTATATTATATGGTACATATAATGTCGTTTGTTTTTTCTATTCGTCCTAGACTCTGCTGTCAGTCTGCCAGGCTCTGACATGGCTTAATGAATGTATTCAACCGATAACCAACAGGACTGTCAGCTTAACGTACCCTCCGAAGCAAGGGGCGATGGAAATCAGCGCATAACATACAAAATTATGTGATAGCTGGTGCCAGAGGTGTCGGACCCAGTCTCGTTGGGTTGGAAAGCGCAGCGATTACCCCTCAGTCACCATAACATTGAGGTCATTGAAGTTTGGTGGTAACTAGGTACAATTGAAAGCCACCTGTCCATGTCCACTTAAAACGTTAATTCATGCCCATGCGCAGTAAATATCATTCCTTATTTAACGGTAGTCAATCTGTATTATAATTAAGTGACGGCCCCATTTATGTCAATCGATATAAATAATTTAATCGATATTAAACGGTATCGACTATTAACTAGAGGCCTGTGCACCACACACACATCAGATATATCGCTGGCATAGCTTCACGCCCTATATCGGCGGCAAGATCAAAGCGAAAAGGTAGCCACAGAATACAAAAGATGGCTCAGGAATAATAAACGTTTTGGTGTGATTACAGTTTCCTGTTATTGTAGTCAAAGTCTTTATTAGACTTTTAAAAGCACAGCGTTGGTCTCAATGTTTTTACAATAGATTTTACATTTTCATCTGCTAGTTTCTTCGGTTGACCTACTTATGCATAAAAGAGAAGAAAGAACCACCACACACCCTTAACAGAAAACTTGTCTGCAACTCACATTTGAGAAAGGTATGGCCCATGTTGGACTGAATGACCATCAATTAATTAATAATGTCTTTCGCAGAAAACACTCTCCGTCTGCAACGTGTGTTGTGTGCTATTATGGACAAGCGTGGCGCTTACCATCAGATGGATCTGATCTTCGTGTTACTTTATAAGGCTATTTATATATTAGATCCAATCTGCGAGTCAATTTTGACCCAGTTTCTGTCGATTCATCATAATAATCGTCATCAACCCATATTGGCCCACTGCTGAGCACTGGTCTCCGCTCAATACCGTGAGGAGGAATAGACCATGATCCACCACGGGAACCCAGTCCGGGTTGGTAAAATTTGGTTCCGTTGATTAAATGGGCTTAAAATTTGCATACCTTTCCAGTTTGAACGACAATGAAACAACTTGATGGACACGCCGGTTTCCTCGCGATGTTTCCCTTCAGTCTTCAGCGATAACAAAGCTTATAAAATAAATAACTTAAACTAATCAAATAAACCATTGTGCCGAGGCCAAGTTTCCAACCAAGTACAGTCAGATAGTAAAACTTGCAAGTTACTGGTCGGCTAACACATAGGTGCTTACAGCAGCTCTAACAGCTCTATTAACTTAGGATTCAGTGGTTGTTGTGGAAAGATGTACTACTGAATAAAACAACGGAGCTGTCTATGCCAATAATAAAATTGAAATGTCTGTCGGTGATTTTAAAATAAACACTATTACTAGAAATTACTCTTTATGCGTCGCCCAATCACAAACATCCGTTTTTTTTTTTATTTTTGTATGTCTGTCAATATGAAAGTTTGTCTAGCAAAGGCTCCAAAATGGCTAAACGGATTTAAATTAAAATTACAAGGATAAAGACAGGGATTTTAACCTAAATTATCGTGTATGTTTAATTTAGATATCTTCCAGGGTTCAGAAGTCAAAGTCCCGCGCGGACAGGAATAAAATAAAGCAAAATTTTGAATTCATCATACTTTATTGTGTATCATGTTAAAATAAACAAGGACAGAAACCACGTTTGCTTAGTGGTTATGTATTATAGTTGTACCACACCCTGCAAGTTGTGGGTTCATAACCAACCAACCTTGCGAAAATGCATAATTATGAGCTTTCGATGAACAGGTGGCACGACTGTTATAGGCGGACGGTGATGAGGATGATGATGATGATAAGGATGATGATGATGATGATGATGATGATGATGATTATGATGATAATGGATGCTGACATTAGAACGACAAATAGACTCGTTAAGACATTAAAGCCACGGACAAAAGGATGCATAATTAAATGTTTACACTTTTCACTAACATTTGCACGGCCAGATAAACTGCGGTTTAATGCGGGTACAGTCGCGAACAACAAAAACTTTCAAAACTCAAAACTCAAATCATTGATTTATTATAAGTAGACAAAAAAAATACACTTTTACATGTCAAACGCTTAAGTTTCATAAACGTGGAGAAAAATAGAAATAAATCAAATATGATCCTCGTGGTGGATTATGGCCTAACCCTCCTCACGAAAGTGAGGAGAGACCCGTGTCCAGCAGTGGGACGTTATGGGTTGATGATGAAATATGATCAACTTTACTAATCTATTATGAGTGATGATGGTTTGAGTTTGAAAAAGGAGATTTCCCTTGCAAGTGGTGATTCATGGTTGAATCACGCACAGGAGAAGGACACTCCATTAAATTTAAATTAACAACAAGGTTTTACAATAATGTGAATGGCAAGATTTTAGGCACCAATAAAAGATTACTTACCAACATTATTAAATTTATTTAAATGAGATGTAAAATAATTAGTAATAAGAAAAAAAAAATTACACTCTACTATGCCTTCCTGAAAACAAGTGTGACTTAAAACTAAATGATGTTTATCGTGTTATCACATCAGGAAACCTAAAAAGATCAAGCAAAGTTTGTATGGAAAACGTTTCACCTAAAGTCTATAAGAAAATATTATATTTACAGACACTTTAGTCGCCGACTGTACCTCAAAGAAAGTCACTACATAAAATATTTGCCAGCTTCTAGTCTTACGGTTTAAATAACTGGTGGAGTAATTTATTCGTGTTGAGAACTCATTTAGGATACCTACTGTTCTCATACATTTTCCTACCTAAAAAAATAAGGGTTTATCAAAAATATATTGTCTGTAATGTCTAAAAAATTTTTATATCTCACTGTGATAAGAGCAGTGCAGTGCTGCGCTACCTTTTGGAACTCAATACTATGGTGTAGCATGCAATTATTATACGTAGCCGTCGTGTGGCGTTGCCCTTACCATCATGACGGTTTGAGGTGAGAAATTGATAATGCAATTTTGAAGCAGTTTTGTACATACATTAAATTTGTATATGACAATATCGTAATATTCCTATTTGATTTAGGAGTTTAATAAACAAAAAATTATTTGCCATATCTACATTTTTGCTTTAAATAATACCTACATTAACAAAAACATCAATGAAATTTACCTTACCTCTAAGCTGCCCATGCTTGATTTCAGGAACCACAACTTCAAAGTACAGGCACAAAAGATTGTCTTTTAAAAACTACTCACAAAACTTTTTTTTTATATAGAAGGAACTGTTAACACTACACTTCACAGATTCAGTAACAAAAGACACTCACATTAAAAATATATTGGAAAAAATTGAAAATGGAATGGGTCGCGTGACAGTTGGTGGTAAGTGGGAAATGCGGTAACGGCGGGTGCGCGCGCGCCGCTTGCGTTCGATTCTCAAACTGAGCTACCGCCACGAGACAGCATTAATAACCCACCTCGATTTTATTTTTTACTTTTTTTACTGAAAATCTGCAAGTGTCGACTCGCTCGCGGTTTTCTTTGATACTTTGTAAATTGCTTTTATTTTAGTTACGTGCACTTAGCGATGGGTTTATTTCGGCGGCGCGGCGGCGCGCGTGTCACCTTTTGACGGGTATCCAGTCCACTCGAAAAATGCACTTCGTTGATTGATGTCACTTTCTTTTTAACTAATTGTTACTGACAACAGTTTCTTAGTTTCACTAAATGTTTATACATTTTGTTGAGGATTAAGCAGTAAACCTAATTCGAATAAGGTATTGGCGTCCTCTGATGTAAAAGTGAGTGGGGCCGCCCAAGAGCCTGGCTTCTGTGATTTTTACAAAACAGTGGAAAAAGTAAAAAAAATTAACAACCATAGAAAATGTGGAAGACACCTCTTATTGGAGACAAAGACGTTGTCTCTATATTCAGCCAAGCATCTTGCAAAGATTGTCGTCACTTTATTTCCTTGAAAACAAAACCATATTAATCAACCAATTCGACTTTTTTATACAGCAACAAAACTTCTTGAGCATGTCCAAAGTTTGAATGAATAAATTTACGTAAAAATTGAATATGTTTCATCATTGGAATTTAGAATATATTTAGCGAATTCCGTCCCCGACTGTACGTTGGCTCGTGTCCGGCCAATACTAATTCCAATGCAATAGAAAATAAGAATATTGATTGGTAATAAAAAAAACAATTGTAAAGCATTGGAAACGTATGACAGATAATAAGTTTCTGATTCAACCGTACATTAATTCTATGACATGTCCCTACTTATATTATAAATGCGAAAGTAACTCTGTCTGTCTGTTGCTCTTTCACGCCTAAACTACTGAACCGATTGAAATGAAATTTTATACAGAGATAGTCTAGAGCCTGAGAAAGGACATAGGGTACTTTTTATCGCGAAAAAAGCATTGTAAGGGTTTGAAATAGGGGATGAAAGTTTGTATGGAAGTTTAATCATTTTTGAAGCTAGAAGCTTGAAATTTATTTTTTAGGCTTTCGATTAAATAAATTTGGCATTCAAAGTTTGTAAAAATTTACCCTTGAGGGGGTAAAATAAATATAGGGGATGATAGTATGTATGGAAATATGTAAGGTTTCGGCTAAACCACTGCAACGATTTTAAAAATTATTTCACTAATGGAAACCTACATTGACAGCGAGTAACATAGGCTATATTTTATCCCCATATTCCCGCGGGAATAGGAACTACGCGGGTGAAACCGCGGGGCGCAGCTAGTTTCAAAATAAACGAAATTAGACGCGATAAAAAAGGCGTAAATGTCACTGAGCATAATCGTCAATCATTTTTTCCATACTTGCGGATGCCTACCTATACTGCTACTAAAATGTTATGTTAACTTATGGCCGTCGTCCCATTACATTTAAGTATCGGTAGGTATTTTCGTGCATCGGTTCACACGTAGCATATCTCACAGAAGCAGTATTATCTAATATTTAACATCTAGCAATAAATAAAGGCGTTTATCGAGATTTATGTAATAATAATAGCTATTTAGTATGCAAGAAACTGGATGACATCAGGAAAGTGGCGCGCGGTGTGGTAAGTTGCACCCAGCGAGACCGTTTATCGGCATTTTATGTTTATAATTTACTCGTAGTATTTTAGTATTAGTATCAGGTTCCATACGGCAGATCTCGGGACGTGCTCGACAGAAATCTGCTGAAGTTACAGGACTCTTCCTGCTCCTGCGTTACAAAGTCTTTCGGTACTAATTTTAAAAACATTCGGTGCACGCTAATGTTTTTATATTCTAGAGTAACGAAACAAGAAGGCCGTCCGCCTGATGGTAATTGCAATGGCTGACGGTAACATTTGCAGTGCCACGGCATTTTGTATTGCAAAGGCTTGCGTGGCGCCGCAATGCACTCGTCACCCTGACTCATTAGTTGCCGGTAATTTTTGTGGAAACAGAGCCTTTTCCACTGGAACACCCTCTTGTTTGCAAACTACTGCTTAGTGGATGAATATTTAACAAACGTGGTATTTCCGCACACGGATTCTTGAGATCGTTTTATGAGAAACTGGTGTCTAAGGTAATTAAAAAAAAGAATATTACTCACTCAGAGGGTCACTCGAAAAACTGTAAGCCTAATGCGTCATCATGAGTTAGGTAGGTCGTATCTTTTTCTATCACGAGACATGGTAAATAAATAAATAAATAAATAAATAATGGTAATATGTTCTCACAGGTACTTACCACACAGCGTCCTAGCCCGGCCAAACAACTGCATTCTTTAGGGAAATGAAGCAAGCAGCCACTGAGTCTCACTGGGTTTATATTCTTGATCTTGTAATTGCTACATCCAGTATATAAGCGGGGAATTGAAAATTGTATTCTGGTTAAGTTATTCAAGTGCAATTAAAGGGCAAATTGTGTACTTACTTCGGTTGTACACTGATTGTTTCATTCATAATATCATTCGAAACCTTCATGTAACGTATAGACATATTCTATGTACCTACAGTATTATCCTGAGTTTTGGACATGAGTGTCCAGCTGAAAGGTTGAAACCAGAAAATAAATAATTTTAAAAACACTTTTATTTTCCGCATTTTGAAGGAAACACGGTCGATCTCTACAACATTATGCACCACGGCGCTGCACAAAAGAAGTCAAAAGTCACGCGTCACCCGGAGGCGTTAACGCATATGGCGTCAGTCGATTATAACTCGCAAACTAAACCCTACACTAAAACACCCCATTATCAACCCTCTCCCCCAGAAATAAAGCTTTCGAAGCAGGCAAAAAGTATTGTATTTAGAACATCAACAAAAGATTTATTTGCAAAAATTGCCCACGAAATTGTATCGCGAAACGTTTTGGATTGCAATCGTGTAAATTCTTGGTGAAAATAATAATCTTTGCGGTTCATTTTCTTTTTGCTTCAAAAACTATATGAAACGTCTTGAAGTGAATGATCCATTCAAACGCAGATCTATAGACACAATTTTATACCATACTAGCTATACCCTGCCACAATTCGCTGTGGCACATTCGCACATTTGCTGATATGTAACTGATGAAAAAAAAAAAACAATCCTTGATGCGGATTATATATCATGCTAAAATTTCAGCTCGATCGGTGCAGAGCTTTTTGAGTTTTTGAAGCGTACACAAACCAACATAACATTTTTATATATATAGATAGAACAAATAATTACATGTATTTTATTGTAGATAAATATACAGATACCAACATAAATCAACGTTTTGCAGTGCTTCTTTAACCGGCCTCTGAAGTTTAATCTTCGCTTCCACCATTAAATCAAACAAGATCATTTAACTGCCGTTTAAACAGTAATCCCGACCAAAGCTGACCTATAAACTAACTTTCTCCTTCACCAGTCTCATTTCAATACTCGGAACAGTTGTAACTTGTAACTTGTAATTGAAACTTGACCAGATTTCTTTAACCTTGGATTAAATTTATTGTTGAAATTGACACAGAGCTTGTTAACAACCTGTTTTCTAACTAAACTTGAGCCGTTTTCTGGCTTTTTCTGACTTTAATCGACTGATGTAAGTAACACCGAAAACGTAATCGACTAAGCGATTTGGATGCGGATTAGTCAGGAATGGTGTTATTTGATACCTGTGATCTAGGGGCTAGACTTCACAAGGACACTTTTGACACTTTCAAATCTTTGGCAGGGTTGTAATAAAACACAACTAAGCCACAACTATGTACCTATTTCCTGGTTTCATGTTGACAGTTTCAGATAAACTAACTAACTAACTAAGATGGTGCAATCACCCAAAATGAGTCTTGGCCTTCGATAATAAGAGCCGCCACTTCTGGTGCCTCCTCCTGCCAGTCCTGCGCCTGGAGCTCGCGCAAGTCCGCGACAGATAGTTCCACAACAGTTTCAGATAGACCGTTCTTTAATCAAAGATCAAATGAAGTTGAGACACTCGTAAATTACTCATCACTTACACACATTCCGCCTCTAAGTAAGACAAACGGTCCAACAACTCCACAATCTGTACCCGTTATGATCAAATTGGCGCTTGGTAAGTAGCCGCCGCAAATGGAGCGCTGTAATCACAAATGAAGGAGACTTACGCGTGCCTTACTCGCAAATGTGCACTAATAAAGCTTGATAATAGCCAACAAAAGCTAGCAGGTAGCTAACATAATATGAGACTTTAGAGCCGATGTCTCGCGAAGAAGGTGACGAGCGCCGTGCGGTGCCGCGCAGGATTATGCAATGCAAAATTCAGGGTGGCACTTTAACTGTTATAGGCAGGCGTAGCGCTCATCGTTCGTTTCAAATATCTTTGGCACGTATGTCGCGTTTGGTGTATGGCATTCGCTGCTTAGTCTTAATCTCACAGCCTGTCTCCAAACTAAAAGTGCAATCAAATCATGCTACGGCAATAAAAAGTATGTCCTTAAAATGTTCATAACCGACAGCTTTAAAACTCTACCTCACTAGTCAATTTCAGCAGATTCTCCAACCCTTCACTACTTAGTAACATAAGTATTATTGCAAGCGCAGCGGAACGCGCGCTCAACATCGCATTACGCATAGAAACCTCAATCGGTCACACTCAATCACTAAATACACGGTAGACTTCCTAGTGCGTCCTGAACCTAGGGCTTCTAGCGCCGGACGGGCGCCTAGATCGCTAGTGAATTATGGCTTATGGCCTAACTAGGGGAAGGTCTTTGTAACGAGGGTGTCTAATCAAGGTACCGCTGCCTAATAAGGATAGAGATACCTTCATTGCAATGCTCTCTTTGTGAAGGTATACTTACTACAGATATCGTTGACGGCCTCCAGCTTTCATGGCGTCAGTTGGACTTGATGGTGAGGCGACGGCGGCGTGCCGTGTGGTTGCGAGTTTGATTCCCGCGCCGGTAATAATTTGTGTGACCACAGGTGTTTGCCCTGAGTCTGCTTGTATGATAATTATAATCCTCATGGTTCTTGATTCTCCAAGGATGCACGGAATTCTAGTTCAGAATCTATGAACGTATGTAATCATGACAACATGTTATTATTGTAAGAATTGTTGTTGTGTTGTCTCAATGACAACAAGAAATACAAAATCTAGAGGGTTTGAAATTATAACAACAGTTTCGACATCTATTCAGACTAAGCCAGGCCTTCGTGAACGCATCCCTTCCTGTAATCCAACACAACACAATCACAGTTGTTCGGTGTCACTGACCACGCACAATAATTCTAGTAATGTGACACCAGTTAATGGAGTGTCACCAGCCTGCGTCTAGACGCATACTTCAGTCAGGACTGACACCACCACACAAAACGGACACATGTGGAATGTCTGTATATGTTAACATAAATCGGAAATACTGGAATATTCTTAAGGCATTTGCAGTAACAATTCCTGATTCTTCAAACCATAGTATCCATTCAAATACCAAATCTTCCGCGGGTCAATTTCAATCCAATTTTCTTAGAATAGAATAGAATAGAAAAACTCTTTATTGTACACCAGAAACAAAAATAAACACAGTACAGAAGAATTACAATAGGTAAACAAGGGTAGTACAATGGGCGGTCTTATCGCTGAAAGCGAGTTAGTTCAATTGAGTTATAATTATGCATTGCTATTAAGTTCCAATGACGATATAATAATGGAAATAGTGAGCTGATCTGAGTAGAGTCGGAAGGTAGGACGGAAGTAGAGGACGGAACTTCTCATACACTAATAGTAGACTGATGGTGTTTGGGCTGATGTTCATCAGCGAGCGATACCGGATATAAAAGCTAGTCTAGGTCTCCCGTAAATTTCTAGTTTTGTCCAGAATATAATTAATAAACATACGGCAACGGACACCCGCCGCCACGTCCTTCCATGGCATCGAAGATGATATTGTATCGGTGTCGCAAGCCGATCAATAAAGCTGTCGGGCTCACACCGCACGCGATGACATTTAGCGCATACCGAGCGATACCATCGACCCGAGATAATATCTCCTGACATCGACACCTCATGTGCATAACTTTATCAATGTCTGCACTGGCTTTAACACTGGCTTTACCCGTTTCATTTTAGGTAAAAAAGTGCTAGGTAAAGAAGTTTACACTTCAAAAATTTAGTTTAGTCCGCACCTTTTATACTTTTGCAAATAATTCACGAGCTTTATAAAGTGTTTCTATTTCATTCGTCTCTGTCATAATTTAATGTCTATTATTACGATATTACTTCACAGCAACAAAAGAAAGTAAAATGAAAAAATAATACAATTGTCAGCGACGTTCCTACATTATGCGGCTATTACAAGAATCTTGCTAATAAGTTAATTTTAGGTAAGGAAATAAATCATCAAAGTCGCTTGTCAAATTTGGGCCCGATTAGCACAGGACCGAATGACAGGATAAAAGAGATTTCTCTACCCAGCGGGGAGACGAGGGATGATGGTAATGTTTACTACAATAAACACTCGGACAAATTCTGGCTAATCTTGTGATTATTTTATTACATTGCGTAGAGTAGGTACGTGTACAAAGTCTAGTGGTGACATGTTTAGGCGCCTCTAGGTGGGGTTTACTTTACTAAGGTGTTAACGTCTCTGCTTCGGTAAATACCATGGTAATAAATACCTCCGTTTGTCCCGTTTATTAATATTTGATGGCATAGCCACAGAGTAGTACATGGACTTGGAAGTTTTATCAGTATATTTTCTGTATTACCATTCGAGTTTATATAAAATATTGTTAGATACAATATTGGCGGTATGGTCCGTATGGTTGACATTGTGTTACTTCTTATTCAATCCCTTTGTTTTAAATACCTTTGTCAGGCGCTCTGTTATAGAGGTAAAGCAAATACATACAAGCATTTTTAATTTAATATATGGACTGCTACTTATTTATGCCTATTAGGTACCCACCTAATTACCGTTAGCAGTACCCAGAACTTGTGTTATTTGGGTTTGTGTTATATGAAAATAAATAAACAATCAAACACTTTAATTTCAGGAAAAACTTCGTGAATCTTGCCATAATGGCGGATATTCAGATAAAGTCTCGATTGCACATCAAAAAGAACAAAAAATGTTTCGTACTGAAACAGATTTCTTTTCTTTTTATTTTGAGTATTTTCGAACGTAACTACACAAAGACTATTCCGCTTAATATTTTGTGTTGGTACGAGATTATTATGGCCCACGACTTTGGGTTGGCCAAACGAAAAGTCAGTCGTCCTTCAAATGCGCGTGCGAGCACTTGTCGCGTCGCGGTGTTTTGAGCTTTCACCGGTAGCTCCATTTCGTGGACGCCATTCCCATCCTCGGAGACGAGCTCCAGGATTAAGTGTAGTGTGGATTGCCTGATCACACCTCTATCCCGGAGGAAGGTGATACGGGATCAGACAAAACCGCCCCATCGGCGTCCTATGGATATATCTCTGTGCACCATCATCCCCCATCTAACCCGAAGACAGCGCTGATTACACACCCGAGAGGCCATCGACGGATTTCCCAAGTAAGTTCGTAGGCCATAATATCTCCCCGTAACATTTTTGATCCGTTCGAGCCGGATCTGCGGATTTTCTTTGCTGTAGTCACGTTGTCCAAATCCCGTTATTAGTGCATATTTTCCCATTTTTGGAAACCATCCGAGTATATTTTAGTGTTTGTCGTAGCGGCGTTACGCGTCCCGACAATATTTCCCAGTTTTTCATCTTGATTTTGCCGATTTTTGATTTTTTGTGTGCGACATTACGTGTCCATTAAAAATGGCGGAACAAGATATTTTCGAAAGAGAAGTTATACTTGACGAAGTCAAACGTACTTTAAAGTTTTACGAACTCAATGAACAGCAATTTAAAGCGCGAGCAAAAGATATTCTTTCTATTCAGAGAAAATTCCTTAAATTGCAAACTAAAATTGAGAAGTCACAAATGAAATTGTCGACATTTGACCGAGAGGAACAGTTACGTATTCGAAGTCAATTCAATGATATTTATTACGCAATTGTCAGCCATGTCGAAGTTCTGAAGAAAAACGATGAGGAGTGTAGGCGCATGAGTCGAGTTTCCTTTAACAATACAATACAACCGACTCACGGGGGTTGTAGTAGTAGGTTACCGAATCTTCCGTTGCCGTCATTCGGGGGAGAATTGACCGATTGGCCACCATTTTATGACCTATTTCGCTCCATGGTTGATAATAATGACGCCTACACAGATAACGAGAAGTTTAGGTATCTCCTTCTTACCTTGAAAAACGAGCCCTATAACTTAATAAAATCGATACCTATCACGGACGAAAATTATACCGTCGCGTTAGATATTTTAATTTCAAGATATGAGAACAAACGAGTCATAGCTTCTCAACATATTGATCGTATTCTGGATATTCAATCCTGTGCCGAGAAATCAAATCAAAGTGTGCGTAATTTGTTGAATATTTACCATGAGAATATAAAAGCGTTACAAGTAATGCATTTTCCTACAAATCAGTGGAGTTTTTTGTTGTTGAATATTTTACTACGTAAAATACCTACTTCCATTCGGATGCGATTCGAGTTAACATTGCATAAACCATCCGATGTACCCAACGTCGACTTGTTAATCGAGTTTTTAGAACGAGAATTAACCGCCAGCGAAATAGTTGAATCTGGCAGTAGAAATATTCAAAATGTAGGTAGTCAGAGGAAAGAGTACGTCGCTCCAACGTTCCGTCGAGCGTTGGCTGCCGGCGTGGCCAGCCGCACTTCGACTCAGGGTGCGAGCGATTCTCAACCTTCTGTCAATACGCGCAAGAACCAGAATTGTGTATGTTGCGATGCTCAACATCCATTAACAAAATGTAATAAGTTTTTGAATTTGTCACCAAGCAATAGGTATGCGTTTATCAAAAATAAAGATGTTTGTTTCAATTGTTTACGCAAAGGTCATAACGTTTCTCAATGCAAGTCGAGTTTTGTTTGTCGTTCGTGTGAAAAACGTCATCATACATTGATTCACTTTACTTTTGAAGGTGATACTAGCCGTGCGAGTGAGAGAAGTGTTTCTTTACCGCTCACGGAGGAACGGGAAGAGAACATTCCGAGCACCTGTACTCAGCACGCTATGTCCGCGAGTCAAGCGACACAAATTAATTGCGCGTCGTCCAATGCTCCTTTTGGCACGACAAATACTGTGTTGCTTTCGACCGCACTCGTCGATGTATGTGTAGGTAATGAAAAGCGTTCGACTGTCCGGTGTCTTATCGATACGGGAAGCCAGGCTTCGTTCATGACGGAATCGTGCGCACAGCGGCTAGGTATAAAGCGTTGTTATGCGAATGTACCTGTTTACGGGATAGGTGACACCAAACTGGTACGACCAATGGGAAAGATTTCGTGTTGCATAACTCCGAGAAATGAACTTCAACCTTCTATACCGATTGAAGTTTTAGTATTGCCGAAACTTATTCCTAAAATGCCTAGTGTACCACTGCCTCATATGGGGTGGGCACACATTCAAAATTTAAATTTAGCCGATCCTTTGTTTCACACTCCACAGCCGGTGGAGATGTTGTTAGGTGCAGATGTACTATCTCACATAATTTTAGGAAACGTAATAACGGGTTCGCCCGGTTCGCCGATCGCTATGAACAGCGTTTTCGGTTATTTGTTGTTGGGAAAAATAGCGTTCAACTCTCCGACTCCATCCTCAGTTCAAGCTTGTTTTAGCTCATTATCCGATGACGGCGACTTGAAACGATTCTGGGAACTGGAGTCAGTGCCTGAGGTGAAGGCACTCACCCCCGAGGAACGTCTATGTGAATCCATATTTGAACGCTCACACTATCGTGACGTCACGGGACGATACACAGTAGCTTTACCACGTAAACCTGATGCTACGCCCCTAGGTGAATCACGAGATATTGTCCTCGCTCGGTTCCATAAATTAGAGCAACGTTTACAACGGAACCCGAGTCTTAAAATTGAGTCTCACGCGTGCTTGCAGGACTATATTAAACAAATGTATAGAAATATACTAGTACAAGAATCTGATAGGGACTTGCAACGCATTCTGTGGCGTACGTCGCCCGATGAACCCCTCCGTGATTATCGTCTGCGGACGGTAACATTTGGTGTGAGCACTTCCCCTTACTTAGCTCTTCGTACCATTAAGCAATTGGCTTGTGACGAAGCATCTAATTTTCCCCTAGCGGCAAAGGTTTTAACCGACCAAGTGTTCGTCGACGATGTGGTCGCGGGCGCGAGCGATGAATCACACGCTCTGGTATTACAACAGCAATTGTTAGGTATTTGCAAATCACTTGGGTTTGAACTACGTAAATGGCACAGTAACTCGCCGGCGATACTCGCCGCGGTTCAGGCGCCAGAGGTTCATGGTGAGCGGCGGGAAGAGGTGCCCTTTGCTCCCATGGAACATGACCATCAAACCAAAATAAGGGACTCAAGGGGACTTTTACCCTCCACATTCTTACAGAACGACATGTGGTTTCACGGCCCAGCATGGCTCCGTGAGGATCCTACTGCGTGGCCAGTATTTAAAAGTATCCCTAGCACTGGTGAGGAGAAACGTAATCCACCGGTCGCGTCTGCATCAGCTACGCTGATCGACGATGTTGAGGTCATAAACCAGTTTTCAACCTTGAGTAAACTATTGAGAATAACTTCTTATATTTTTCGCTTTTACAATATTCTTAAATCTCGCGTCAACAAGGAAAAGAGTTCCTATCCTAGTTACATCACAGTCCACGAGTATAAACTCACGCTTAATCGTTTGATTTATTTAGTGCAACACCAAGTGTTTCACGAAGATTTTAAAAACATTTCACAGGGTAAACCGCCCTCAAACCAATTGAGACGTCTTAATCCGTTTATCGATGATTCGAGTTTTTTGCGAGTCTCCGGACGTCTACATAAATCCCTTTTGTCGTGCGAGTCAAAACATCAATTAATTTTACCCAAAAAACACTCTCTTACGATTTTAATAATTGACGATGCCCATATTACGCATCTTCATGCGGGCACTCAAGCCGTTCAATATTTACTTTTACAAAAATATGCGATTTTATCTAGCCGAGATATAATACGTAAACAAATCTTTCGTTGTGTGCGCTGCTTCCGTGTGCGTCCGGTACGTCTACAGACTGCGATGGCGCCGCTCCCAGCGGTCCGGCTGCGACCCGAGCGCCCATTCATGAAAACAGCTGTTGATTACGCGGGCCCGTTTTACATGCGAGCTAATAGGGTTCGTAATGCTAAAATCATCAAATGTTATGTCGCCGTGTTCGTGTGTATGAGTGTGAAGGCTATACACTTGGAGCTCGTATCGGAGCTATCTACTGAGGCGTTCTTAGCAGCCCTGCGCCGATTTACATCGCGCAGAGGTTTGTGCAGCGACATTTACTCTGATTGCGGAAACTTCCAGGGTTGTCATAACTATTTGAGAGATTCGTACGAGTTTTTAAAAAATGACTCTGTTCAATGTGCTTTGAATTATCAAACCTTGAAACAGGGCAAATGGTATAAGGACCGCGGTGCTCCTATCTGTGTAGGCGACATTGTTGTGGTATGCGACGATAATCTTCCACCACTCCAATGGAAACTTGCTCGTGTTCATACACTCCATCCGGGTTGTGACTTTGCAAACGGGCAAGAGTCTATTCAAACGAGCGATCGTAAATATTGTAAACTGCCTTTAGAATGATTATTGTTTACGAATTCGTAAAATTAGTTCCTAAGTTTTAATTACCTATACTAGTTGTTTACAACAACCTTAGATCAAGTTTAAGTTTATAGATTGAATAACTTTCTGTTCATTGAGTTTTCGTGTTAAAAGAACTTACAGTCTTTTAAGGTGAGCGGCATGTTTCGTACTGAAACAGATTTCTTTTCTTTTTATTTTGAGTATTTTCGAACGTAACTACACAAAGACTATTCCGCTTAATATTTTGTGTTGGTACGAGATTATTATGGCCCACGACTTTGGGTTGGCCAAACGAAAAGTCAGTCGTCCTTCAAATGCGCGTGCGAGCACTTGTCGCGTCGCGGTGTTTTGAGCTTTCACCGGTAGCTCCATTTCGTGGACGCCATTCCCATCCTCGGAGACGAGCTCCAGGATTAAGTGTAGTGTGGATTGCCTGATCACACCTCTATCCCGGAGGAAGGTGATACGGGATCAGAAGAAACCGCCCCATCGGCGTCCTATGGATATATCTCTGTGCACCATCATCCCCCATCTAACCCGAAGACAGCGCTGATTACACACCCGAGAGGCCATCGACGGATTTCCCAAGTAAGTTCGTAGGCCATAATATCTCCCCGTAACAAAAAACAATAAAAGAGTGCAAACAAAAAGTAGTAGGTACAATTGGCTGATTTATCATTAAGAGCGATCTCTTCTGGAAAACCTTTGGATGGACAGAAACAAATAGAAAAAAGTTTGGTTGGTGAAATAGTAGGGAAACGGACGGAGGATGGGCGCAGGATAGTACGGGGTAGATATGTCACCGGAAACAGTAACTAATTTCCTCAATTTCAAGTTTTACCTGCCAGTGTCCACCGTCCTTACAATCAATATTCCATTGTCGCACGCGCATGTCACCTCATTCATCACCACCGACACGGCGACGTGATATTTTTTGCACGCTTTGGCGAAAAAATCACTCGTCTTCATTACCATACCTCGTTGTCAGAATGGCAAATGAAGCGATCGGTTGCAGTCGGTGGGAATGCGCGAAATTGCATTCCTTTGGGTTGCAAGTCGTTTAATATTGGTGCAGTGTTGGTTTCGTGGATTTTGGGTTACTGGATCTTATTTTTCTTGTATCAGATACATGTTGGGTGGACGGAAAACCGAAATGTGGATGCCCGAAAATCCTTTCAAATTAAAAATGTTATATCAGCCAAAAGCGTGGTAAATTATGTTTAAGCCCCATTTCTCACTCTAAATAAAAACAGTAGGTCCTACTTACTTAATTTAAGTTCAGTTTTTTTGTGTATTAAAGTTTAAAACAATTTTAACTCCGTTAAAATATTTTTTGTTGTCAGAAACAAAAATAAGTTCCACAAATTAATAGGATGATTTCTCATAAAAAATCTGTCGTTTATTGGATCTCGAAAATAAGTAGGTACCTACATATCGCTCATTTGCGACTAGAATGTGTTCCTATAACGTTCTTTTTGCATATGAGCGATATGGATATTTGTCCCAGTGTTGCCTCCTTTCTGCAAACTCCTTTTGCCTCTTTTCAAAAAAATGTTTTGAAAAGTTTCTCACACCTTATTTTAATAGAACAAAAATAATTCTCAAACAGCACGTCCAATAGCTTCTAAATAGGTACACGTACACTTGCATTAGAAGTCATTAGATCTAAACCCTCATATAAATTCACCTGCAGGTGTCGAAGGCATTACTTGTCCGGAGATGATCACGGCGATACAATAATCGGGTTGTATGAAATCTTATCACGGAATATGATTCTCGGCGTGTGGCCACCCTGCACTCGATGCGCCTGGTGGAAACGGAATAGTTATCACAGACTAATGGCCAAGTAACTGTATAAGTAGGTATAGTAACAAACTCTTGAATAATTTAGTACATTACTTACTTTACCATAGGTACTTTTACCAAAATGTTTGGAAGAAGTTAGGAAGTATTTCTAAACACATCCATCGTTTACCACGTAATGAAGTGCTTACTATTTAGACATTTACCATGCATAGTGAGTTTAAACAAACATTGTTCTATTTTCAGTTGCCTATAAATGGATAGATAACTGAAAATACGGAAATGTTTATTATCAACCGGCGCATAAATCTGACACGATGGTAACAAAAATACTCGTTTTTGCCATCTAGTGTCGAGTAGCAGAACTATTACATAGCGACTGATCCTGGTATTTATTTTGTTGATAGCAATACAGTATAGGGGGCGCTCAATTAAATTACCACTTTTTTTTATGAAAACAAGATGGATAAAACAAAACTTATATATGCATGAATGATCACATAAGGCACGATAATAAAACACGAAATCTATAACAATAGGTACGCAAAATTAAAATAAAAAAATAATTATTTTCCGTTCTAAACTTTGCTATTGTCATTGGCTCCATCATACTAATGTCAATGTCGAGTAGTCATCCTCTCACTTCAATTTGACAGATTTGTCAATCTCTAGTTTCAATTTATTTTTATTTCCCTTCTTTGACGTGCGTGGATAAACACAGCACGTGCTAAAATGCGTATAGAAACTTGTTATTTCTGCTCGTCCAGAATATATCCTGGGCACGGAATTCAATTCGTCAGAAATGATTGCAAGGTAAGCCAATCTATAGCAAATCTCCATTATGTTCGTCCAATTTCACAAAATTGTGTCACTAACCAAAAACAAACAGATTTTCAGATTCTGCCGTTCAAAATGCCATGCAGCATTTAAAAAGAAGAAGAACCCGCGTAAAACCAAATGGACCAAAGCGTACCGTAAGACCGCGGGCAAGGAGCTTGCCATCGACCCTTCGTTTGAATTCGAAAAGCGCAGACACCAGCCCGTGAAGTACAGCCGAGAGCTATGGACCAAGACCATTGAAGCCATGAAGAAAGTGGAGGAAATCAGGCAGAGGAGGTCCAATAACTACATTATGCAGAGATTGAGGAAGGGGCGTGAGGTGGAGTGGCAGAGGGATGTCAGAGAAGTACAAAGAGACATATCCCTAATCAAGTAAGTTCTGACTCAAATTTTGCACTTCACACCGTGGTTGTTTATAGAAGTACATTTTAGTAGGTATTATTTGTCCCCGGGCCACTGATAATACACATCATAAAGGTAAACATGTTAAATTTTACACAACATTAAATAAGGATGGTTACCTTTAATTTGTATCTGCGATCAGCTTACAGGATATTTTGGGCATTTTCATTGATTACACATAATGGCTCAGTGGTTACACCTAATTGCATAAAATTGTGTCAGTAGGTATACACAATAAAGGACATTAAAATCACAATAGAGAATCAAGCAAATTTACTTTATTGGGTACCAAGTGAGGACTAGCTGATGTGAAGTCGCATTATTTATTTAGTCACACATATTTTATTCTCTGCAGTGTCTTTTAAACTTTCATCTTGGCAATTCTAAGACTTGCTGACGGCCCGCCTAATGGTAAACAGTTCTCGCCGCCTACCTGCAACACTCGGGTGTTGTCAATGGAGTTGCCTACTCTTTAGAACTCTTTATATATATCATTCTACTCTAACTAGTGTATCTGTGTGGTATTACTAATATAAATTAAATAATTCCTACAGATCTCCAGCTGCCGGCCTTAAGCAGCGACAAGCCCTGGAAGATACGGAGATGGAAGTGGAACCAGAAACAATTGAAGTAGTCGACGCCAAAGGCCGCAAGAAGGTCATTGAGGCACCTGTCATGGTGCCCGCTACCGGAGAGATGATTGAGGATGGCGGAGACGTGATGCTATAAGTGAATATGTTGCAAATGAAAATGAATTGTAATAAATTAAATACATTATAATTTGACTTACAGAAATTGCTGTATTTCACAAGCCACAGAATGCTTTTCTCAACTCCTTAGTATGCGTACATTGGTTATAAGATGGTAAGATTGTAAAAAAGGTTCTTATACAGTAAAGGAACAAAATCACAAATATTGTTTTATTTGAATAGTTGTTGATTGATTGCAAACTATAACATTTCATTTAGATTGTTAAAGTTATATTTGGTAATAAAATGCAGAAGAGAAGTGAGTTAATGTTAGGTAAATGCAGTAAGGCTTGAACTGAGCCATTTTTATTGCATAAATTGGGCGGTAGAACAAACCAACTAAAAACATGCGCCCTGTCACTTCATTAGTAGTTGAACTAACACTTAACACATTCACTATTGAGAACACAACTGTCGTGTTTTTCATAACTTATTGCGATTGCGCGAAAACAACTTTTGTTTGTTGTATGGGAAAACCCTGGAGTGTGCAGAGCCGCACCCGTGGCTAGACAAGCAAATCGGCTCAGCAGTGTAAGTTATAAAATAGTTACAAAGTCAAAATATCATATTTGCAGCATACTTGTTAGAGTTCTATATTGTAGATTTATAGCTGTACTCTAGTATACATTGACAAACAAGAATGTATAGCATGATATAATCTAAAGGAAGTATTGATTTCCAGGCAGGTTTAATCCTCTTAAGTCTTTACCAGGGCAGCTAAACAATTCCTGTAGCCACTAATAATAGGTACTTCTTACAATTTGTCATGTTAAGTTCTAGTCTTGATATTGTTATAAAGTATAGGTATGTCAAAACATTATTTTATACTGCATCTTCTATATAATATAGTCAGTAGATTTTAATAAATAAATTTTTGATAAAAATAATTCAATAGAATAGATAATACTTTATTGTACACCATTTCAGAAATACACAAGATACAGGATATATTCAGATTTATTTATTCAAATACATATTAAATTTGTTACCAAGAAAGAAGAATTTCGTTGGGCCAAGTAATTGGATATGTTAAATTAGATAGTTATAATTCCGACCAATAATGTCATGACGAAAAAATGTTGAATACCCCTGCTTAATTCAATTAGTGTATACTATGCACTGTATAGTATGCTTAGTGGGTCGTACTATTGGAGTTAAATATCATCACAGAAATCGAAAACCTTTTACAGTCCACCCTCCCTATGACTTCCGTTAACATTAACATTGGTTTATGAAATGGCTCTTATTTCGTATATTTTAGGTGTGTTAGTAGCATGTCTTTCATATGTAGTGTACCAGAAATATGCGCACAGTTACAACAGTATAGTTGTGAAAGCTGAGAAGAGATATGATTATGTTATTGGTGAGTAAACATTTATTTAATTTAATATAATATCTAATATTATTATGTCCAAATTCAATTTTGTTGAAATATATAACAAAAGCAGTACATCTAGAAAAACAGCCGTGAACTACGAGTTTTCGTAGTTCATTCTTATATCTTAGATTCAATGTTATTATTTTAGTTGCAACATTATTATGTTCTATTCTAATGTTTATTATGTTGTACATTATTATTTAACAAAAAACGCCTTGCAAAATTTGTATAGCACACAGTTTTTACTGCTGAACTGCATTGCTATCCCAATTATGACTTTTAATTCTGTGCCGCGTAGCGACAGGTTAGCGGATTTTACAGAATCCAAGTACCTTTTAAAAGTAGCCTAGTCACAGTTTCGTTTCGTAGTAGTATGACAACAATACTGTGGTCCGGTTTGAAGGGCATTGTGCGAAATCCGCAAAAAAATCCGTCAATCCGTCGCATCCGTTAAATGGAAAAAAGTATGTACCTAGGGTTTATTTTTAATGAATATTTCTTAGTTGGCGCTGGCACGGCCGGCTGCGTCCTCGCCGCCCGTCTCTCGGAGGACCTCAGTACCCGAGTCCTACTCGTAGAGGCTGGTGACCACATGGGTTACTTCACCAGGATCCCGCTGACGGCCACAGCGGCGCAGCAAGGACCCAACGACTGGGCCGTGAGGACCACTCCGCAGAAGTACTCGTCTTTTGGGATGTGGGGTCAGGTAAGTACATAATTTCTTAGGCTGTATTTAGTCTTATCCTGACGGTTAGTACTGACGTTGGTCATCCGTAATACTATTGCGTATGCGGACGCGGTCAGTGCATTGCTTAAATAAATATACGCAGTGTTTTTATAGCAACGAATGACGCGACGGTGGTATATTTAAGGCTAAATACGATCTAAATTGACTGTCAAATAAGTATCAAGTTTTTGATTCGTATACTTACCAAAATTCATTCTGAGGCCCGTACGTAGGTATTCCATTCCAGAATAAACGTTCGACTTGAGCGTTTTGAGTGGAGATTTCCATAGACTTCGACACTAGTCTATCTTCAAATCGAGCATCACTACGTAAGGGATTCATAGGCGCTTTTGGAAGGTTGTTATACCTACATCTTAATACAAACGTACTTGTAAATCTTCTAGTCACAGTTCCTTCCCCGAGGCAAGGGTCTCGGCGGATCCGGCCAGATCAACTTCCTGCTGCACGGAGTAGGGCATCCCGAAGACTACGACCGCTGGGCTAGGCTTGGCTTCCACGGCTGGTCCTTTGAGGACCTGAAGCCGTACTTCGTTAAGGCCTTTGGAACCGTGAGCAGTGAGTTCAATTCTGAAGACTGTGCGTTGGATGGAGAATGTCCAGGAGATAAGGTACTTTCAATATCATCATCATCATCATCATCATCAACCCATAACGTCCCACTGCTGGGCACAGGTCTCTCCTCACTTTCGTAAGGAAGGTAAGGCCATAATCCACCACGGGGGCCCAGTCCGGATTGGTGGATAACATACCTACCTCCGAAATAATTCTCGGGTAAGTATGTGGGTTTCCTCAGGATGTTTTCCTTCACCGAAAAGCGAGTGACTTTCAACATATTATATTGAAATACCAATTGCCCACGTCGGGTTAGTTATAGAAATTATTAAGATCAGTAAAAAGTTTTCTTAAAAAAAAGGTTTTACGCAATACAATCGCCCGCCGGTCTAGTATCGAGTAGCAGAACTAGAATGCTGAAAAATGTTTTGAAGCTTTTAAAGTTGTTTTAATACACCGAAGATTATTAGCATCGCCCACGGAGAGACGTGGCAACGCCTGATGTGGAGTTGCAAGTACTACATAATATCAGAAAATGTTAAAATATTTTGTATTTCCTTCTCAAACTTGTATTTTTATAAGTCACTTTTTTTTTATTCTAGTTAATTAACATACAACGTTCACATTATAGGCGCCACTAAAGTTAAAAATGATCAGTGAACAAGACCAACTCCTGAGCACCTTCAGACAAGCCTCCGCTTTGCTCAAAGATAAGCACACGACGCTACGACGAGCCACGGCGACCGTCAAGGACGGCAGGCGGCACTCAACCCTGGATGGGTACCTGAAACCGGCACTTGGAAGGAAGAATCTGCATGTTTTGCTTAGGACAAAAGCTGTTTCGGTAAGTGTTCTTATAAAATCGCGTCCTTGGTGACAGTTTCATCCGCCTAGCCAGCGGCCACCTTCTAGCAGTATCGGATGCCAAGCCCCTCTCGAGGTGTACCAGGCAGTAGTCTCTAGGGGCCAATCCATTCAATCTAAGCCATTGAGAAAAAATAATCTTGAGTAAAATTATCGAGAGTTTTGTTCCATCAGTTCCAACAAATATTAGTATTTATTATTCACGTCATTCTTTGCTCCCAAGGCAAGAAAATTAACTGACTATACCATCATTAAACTATAGCATTACGTTACAGTTCAGCAAAGCTTGCCACATTTTTGAGATAGTATGATCTCACCTGATTGTAAGCGCCGATGTGGCCATGCCACCAGTCATGCCTAGATTGTAGTTCTCAGGAAACAAGAGAAAAAAAGTCGGATACTACACTTCTTAAGAAGGCCCTTAATCTCGTCAAAAGGGTAATTTTTAAAGCAAAGTCCTCCCTTACGGCTTGTTTTAAAAAGCAGATAAAATATTTATACAACATTTGGACTTAACCTTTTTTTTTAATTTAATAATGTCATTGTTTTAATTTTTTTTTTAACAGGAAGCTTTTTTTATATATATTTTGTTTGATATTTTTTTATGAATAAGACCGGATATCTATAGGGTGTACTAACGATATCTCATTCTTCTAGTTGTGTTCTCGTGTTTCGTGTTATTCCGACGGAATATTTGACGTAACAGGCACGTTGAAGTGCGCGCTAACTTGGCCTTTATTTCAATAGTATTTCGGGCGATTGTGCAGAGCCGCGTCGAGTTGCTCATTTGGGCGCTGTAATCACCTTAAGTAACAAAAGACGTATGAAGATGAACATGTCTAGATCCGCTTCGAGAACCGCACCACGTCGTCGCTCTACATCCTGCAGAACCGCCGCGAGCTGGACAACATATTCGTGAACAAGGAGGTCATCCTCTGCGCCGGCGCGCTCTACACGCCGCAGATTATGATACTGTCTGGGATCGGCCCTGGGGATGTACTGCGAAGGTATAGAAGGAGAGAGCCAGATATGCGATCATTCCCCAAGCACTTGTGTCACATGTCACGCGTCACGGCTGTCACGATCACATATATAGATCCTGACATTCCTGACCCCCTAACTAGGATTCCCCGTATCTAGGGAATTAGAAACTACAAGGACTATGGTCCTACAAACTCCCAGACTCAAAGCAAATATGTACTTGTGATTCACTGAAATGTGTGCCCTGTGCGAAAACGATACTGTGTTTCGGATTGAAGGGCGCTGTTTCCAGCGTGTGTCGTCTCGGGATTACGACTGCAATGCAGTGCTGCATAAGAATTTTCAATGTAAAGTTCTGGCTGGCACTGCAACTGTTACACACAGGCTCGGTGATTACTATTAGGTGATCGACCTGTTCGTCTCGTCACTCAGTAACAGTTTATTTTACTTTTCTTAGAGAGTATTAAAATGGAGCACTTGGTAACAGAAAAAAGTTTTTATCATTATAAGACGCGCTATTACAATTGGTCCTTTAATAAGTCCATGGCCAACGATTTATAAATGTTTCGACCTATAATACAGTAACGCCTTTTCCCCCGTTGGGGTGGGCAGAGACTATATCTTTCCACAATCCTGACATACCTCATTCGCTTTTTCCACTTCCATGAGTCCCTTCAGACATGCTCGCCGGTAGGTACTTTGACTTGGCCTTTCTTTCCTCGATTCGATCGAGGTACGTCGCCTTCGTCGACCCCTACCGGCTGGCCGATTCAATAATGGATTGTAATAGAACCTTTTAATACAATACATATGTAGATTGTATCCAGGTTGCGTATAAAGCCCGTGTCCACCGTGGCGTGCGTGGGCCGCAACCTGCACGACCACCTGAACATGCCGCTGTACGTGAGCGGCGCGGGCGGCCTCACGCTGGGGAAGGTGTTCTCCGCGCGCGCCGTGCTCGACTACCTGTGGAACGGAGCGGGTGAGATACTCACATATTATGTAATCGTCACATATTGAACATTTTCACCACTTTTCCATATCTTAAAAACACCCTAAAGAATTTATAAAAATATGCAAAGAAAAATTAGAAGAGTTCCGTAAGCGACAAGCCAGATAGAAGAGGCGTCACGTGACGTCACTCGATGTCTTTTTAACTTTATCAAAGTGACGCAGTGAGGCGCATTGATCTGTTTTACGTATAAGAATGGATCATAGCAACGTGTAAATATCTAAGTACCTATACATATTTGCATTTCGAACTGGCAATTAGATGAGCCAGGTCATTTCACAGGCGTAGGGGCCTGGACACCAGCCAAACCTATCGAGATGGTGACTGCTGCCGCGATCTCATTTTGCCTCAGCTCGGCGGAGGACTGGTCACGGGGGGGTTTCAGTGGGTTCGAGTCACACCTTCGTCACCTCCGTGGCTGAGGGGCTAGTGTGACGGCATTTCCCACACTCAAAAAAGCAAAGGTAGTGCCGGCCTGTAACGTTAGCGTTTAGCGGTTGACCATGCCCCGCAGGCCCGCTGGCGCTTCCGCCCGTGTGCGGCGTGGAGCTGCGGCGCGGCGCGGCCGCCGTGCTGCTGGCGCTGGGCGCGGCCAGTGAGCGCCTGCTGCGGGATCTGTCCAACTATAAGCCGCAGGTAACTTACTCTTTGCTAACTCGGTTCGTCACCATGACAAGTGTCTGTGTATGTTTTATTTCGTATAATGAAGAAGAGTTATCTTGACGGCTTACGGTCTCCAAATCACACCCCGTACTGTTTCTTACTACAGGTCTTCCGCGACACTTTCCCCTTCTACAACCAGACCGGCAAGGAAGGCTTCATGTTCCTCTCCACCTGCCTCCAGCCCGCCAGTAGGGGCTGGGTGTCCGTGCGGGCCCCCAGCACCGCGGCGCCTCTCGCGGTGGACCCTCAGTACTTGCACCGCCATGTGGACGTGCGCTGCATCATCAGAGGTTACCATTTAACTTCACATAACTGGCGATATGCTTCAAATTCTGAAATACTTTGTTTTGTTTTAGTAATTTCCCTTTTCTTCCCATTCCTTCTCTTTCGGCTTCTTTCTTAGATAGTCAGTAGTATCCTGTCATGGGAAGACAAAATTGACCTAAATACAGTAGACCTTACTACTGTAGAAATAAATGCCTCTTCTTCGAGTATTTTTTTTATTAATTACTAAGTAACGAGACAAGCAAGTCGTTCACCTGCTGGGGAGCGCCATGCCAGGCCACAACAGCTAAGTACAGTGCCACCCAGAACTTTCCATTACAAATTCTTGCGACATCGGTTCTAAAATCTCATACGCACCTAGTAATTTCGCTGGAAACAGTGCCCTTCAAACCGGAACACAGTAATGTTTTCACACTTCTGCTTGGCGGATGAATATCTAGCAAAAGTGAGATACTTCCCCTGGCGAATTCATACAGAACAGGCCTAACATTGCAATATTTCAACCATTTATTTATTTATTTATTCTTTAGCACACAAATGGAGTACAAGGAGTACTTAATGCTAAGTAGCATTTTCTACCAGTCATCCAGGAGGTGTAACTGAAATGGTGGTGGTGTGGCAAAACGAGAGAGCAGAGAAAAGTATCATTAAAAACCAACCATTTTTTCAATATTTTATTCATAACATGAACATAACTAGACCGCGAAACAGATGATCAATCTAGCTGTCTGAGGTCCTAAATAATAACACCTAATTATTGAAAAAAAATGTATGTTGACAACTTAATATGAAAGTCTGAACAACACACAAAAACGTACAATTTGTGGTATGCTGTAATCAGATGGTTCGACCTATTGTCGTGGAACTTATCATTCAGCAGAATTAACCAGTTACGAGACTAAAACGTTCTTAGAAACTCTTTAAAACTATGTTACAGGGATGCGGCGTGTAGAGAAACTGGTGTCAACCAAGCCGTTCCAAGAGATAGGCGCCCAGATCCATTGGCCGCGGCCGGAGCGCTGCCTCACCTTCTGGAACTACACCGCTGAGGACCAGAGAGGCGTGAGGAAGCGAAGATCGTAAGTTGTGTAATAATAAAGAATAGTCCAAAAACTACTAAGCCCGGCTTCGGAGTTTCTTAGTAATCTAAATATAAAACATGTAGCCTATATCACCCAGACCATAGTAACCAATCGATTGAATCATCAAAATTGGACGAGTGTTTGAGGTGCTACGGTGGAACATGTCCAAAAACATAATTTTCCTTTTAGCTGTTTTTTGCGCATTGTTACGAGTACGAGTAACTTTGCTGTAGTCGGTTTAAATCTAATATCAGTACTGTCTTGCTGCCTGTTTGATCGCATTTCTGGACTAACGGCTAAATCAATTTTGATAAAATTATGAATAAAAATGGTTTGGACTATAGGAGGGTCATAGGATATTATATTTTTATAGAGAAACTGTAGTCTGCGCGAACGAATTCAAGGGAAAAAGCTAGCATAGGGTTTATTTTTTCAAAATTACGTCTTTTTAAGGAATGTTGAAAACTCCACAGACGACCAAATCAAACTCCCAAAGCAGCTAAACAGAAAATTGTGAAGAGTCCGCCGGATGAGTATCTGGAGTGCATCATCAGAGAAGTGGCGGTGACGGGACACCATGCTGGAGGCACCTGTGCTGGAGGGACGGTCGTGGATGACCAGCTCAGGTAGATTGGGGGAAATAATACACGCGTAGACACACACGCCCAGACAGAGACAGAGACAGACACAGAGAGTGAGAGAACTCCACAAATGACTTTTGAGATGAGGCCAAGACTCCCTGGTGAAACTTAAATGCCTTAACTTTTATTCTTTCAGGGTAAAATCCGTGTCCGGTCTCCGTATCATGGACGCCAGCGTGCTCCCGTCCCCGGTGACGTTGTTCCCCAACTCCGTGCTGGTGGCCATGGCGGAGAGGGCTGCAGATATTATCATCAATGGGCCTCGCACATAGAACTGAACATAGCCATGTCACGTGATCTGCAGCGAGCTACGTCACGATTCAATACGCGGTTGTCATTGGTTATTGAGTGGTGACGTAATCTAGGCAAACCTCTTTCGATCATCACATTAAGCGTCAATTGCGCCTTACTCAATAAGGATTTAACTATATCAAAAGTAGCAATTTACTTACTAAAAGAAAAACTCTTCAACATACAATATGTACCTACAATGCTTTTATTTCAACTAAAATTTTTATAAACTACCCTCACTACTACAAAACTTTATCCCTATCCTTTTTTATCCCTCTTACGATCCTTATTATTATCCTTGTTACTGCCGTAAGGATCAAAGTGCAGTAGCGTGGCGACTTGCAGGATCTTCTCCTTGGAGGCAGTCATGTACAGCTCCATGATGCAGTAGTAGTCTCCGTCCATGACGGGGATGGGCACGTTCTTCGGGGGGAGTTCCATGTTGATGTAGGCGTACGTGTTCTGTCGGGGAAAGAAGATATTCATTGAGATTTTTTGCAATGGCAGTAATCGATGATCTTAAAATGCTCCCCTAAAATCGTTTGGAACTTTGGAGTTGGACCCACTAAGTTTCCCAACCGGGACGCGACCGACCAACTTTATAAGAAGTAAGTAATTAGTTGTTTTCTTCAAAGGGCATTATTACTCGATGAGATACGATTACCTACTATGCCTTCCAGTTCATAATAATATAAATGACATCCCACTCATACAATAGCAAAATTAAGTCTGCTAAAAAAATTACAGCTATGTCATCAGATGTTAGACATTAGAAAAAAAGAATGTTGTACGCATCTTTAGTTACATTATCTTTCAAGAATGCGTAAGTAAAGTACCTACTAAATATAACAAGTAAAAAGATGAAGAGAAGAGAACTTTCACTCCATTGGGGTCTTCCCCACTGCATGCTCCATTTGAAAATAGTGAAAAGCGTCTTCATTAGCTAACTAAAGCCGAATTTAGCGCAGAGCTCCTGTTGTTGCGGTTTTCCATAGGCAGCGGCGACCACTTACCATTAGGAGGACCGCTTGCTCGGCTGCCGCCAATTGTATAAAACAAAGGAACACTCACAGGCACAAAAGGACACTTGCTAAGTGTGAGGTTAGTGAACTTGCTCATGTAGTTTTGCATCCATTTCGTTTTGACGCAGTCGCACACCTTCGACACTATTTGGAAGTCTCCGCCGTCCTTCAGTCGCAATATAAATGCGAACTGAAATTGAACTTATCATTAAAATAGTATTATAAAAAAAAAATAAGATTGAGAATATTTTATCTTTGTAATATATAATAATTAAGTAATTATCACTCGCTTTTCGGTGAAGAAAAACATCGTGAGGAAACCCACATACTTACCCGAGAATTATTTCGGAGGTAGGTTTTTTATCCACCAATCCGGACTGGGCCCCCGTGGTGGATCATGGCCTAATCCTCCTCACGAAAGTGAGGGGAGACCCGTGACCAGCAGTGGGACGTTATGCGTTGTTCATGATGATGAATATAAAATAACGTCAACTATATTCATCATCAACCCATAACGTCCCACTGCTGAGCACGGGTCTCCCCTCACGAAAGTGAGGAGGGTTAGGCCATAATCCTCCACGGGGGCCAGATCCGGATTGGTGGATCATCTACCTACCTCCGAAATAATTCTCGGGTAGGCATGTTATGTGGGTTTCCTCACGATGTTTTCGTTCACCGAAAAGCGAGTGATACTTACGTACATATGTTTTACATGAAACACATTGGTACGTGCTTGCACTGGGATTTGAACTCACGACCTGATTGGAAGGTGGACGTTCTTCCACTAGGCTACCACCGCTTTATGTACTTTTAAATATAGGGTAGTTGATCCATTTAATAAAGATTTGTACAAACAAGTTTTGTTTGTACAAAATTAAGATATTTAAGGTAGAGTAAGGTCAGTGTCACCTTACTCTAGACGGCCCGTAAAGCTTGAGCTCCTCGTCACCGGGCGCTTGGTCCGATGGCGCCTGAATAATTCATACTTAATAGCTATGTTAGCTATGTATAGGTACTCCTAGCTACAGTAGCAGCATAGTATGACAGTACTCACCGTAACATTGTTCCCGTAAGGCATGAGCGTCGTCCCCGTGAGGTTGGTACGGTACGGCTCATGGCGGCTCATACGGCGAGTGAATATAGTCACATTTTTTATATATTTTGGATTAGCGTAATTCACCTTGGCCCGTTCTTGACGGAATTCCTGTGAAAAAGTTTGGAAAGGACTTTGACAAGTCGAAACGGAAGCGATTAGCGTATCTCTTTTACTAAGAAAATCACGTTCCGGGTCTATTAAGTACACGAAAGTTTAGGATCTTTCCTCATATATAATCTTCTTTATCTACAGAGTAGTATTTTGCTAATTGATAAAACTGTACGCACCGCGAAAGCCTTAACGGTCTCAATTCAAAATCTGAATTGATCTGAATTGAATTGGTCTACCTACAAAAATAGGCCAAATTATACTTTACACTAAATAAAAACTTACCACGCACCAGCATACCACAGCAAATAATAATAAAACATAAAACGAGAATATCTGTCTTTTCATGGTGACAAAAACATTAATAAAGTTGAACTGCTTGTACAATATTTCAACAGCATCTAAGTGATACCAATAATATGGATTTGTTTAAAGGCTTTCCAATTACAGTTACCTATATGATACCTATAGTAGGTGAACACTCGGCTGTCCTTTTCGGATTCAATTGAAAAATAAAATCTGCGGAAACATTATTTACTCATCATTGCCATCATTATTTTGGAGCGCCTAGATTTTTATCGCTGGGCATAACAATTTAGGCTCGTTAGTGGCAGCTTTTTATACATAATATAAGTAGGTATCTACCTACATATTATAATATTACACATCATGATTATGGGCGATATACTAACAATGGCGTGGAACTGAACACAATCGACGTGAAGTTACTGATTTATGCCATTAGAATTTATGGCTTTCCAAACATACAAGATACATTACAGGAAAAGTAAGGCGATACGTGGGATGATTTTGTCGTCGTGCCAGAGACTAATTTAGGGTTGTATTTATCTCCGACGACCCGACCCTCCAATAGAAGTAAGTGTTTTGTGCATAGTGTTCCCAGCAAGCGGGGACACACAGATCTTCAATATAAATAAATATACAAGCAAGACTTTGGCATACAAAGAAACAGGGTAAATTTAAGAGAATAAATAAAAACACGCGTCTCCCCGAGGTATGTAAAGGCTGTACTGGCTTCAGAATTATAAACGAACAAAGTTCACTTTACTTTAAATTTTCTGTTTTGTCTTATTTTTTGAAACATGGTCATATAAACCAGTTTAGTAAATGCAGCAGCCACGGCTGGAACATTTAAATTTATTCTTATTTTTATTGTGATTTGAGTGGTTTTTGCAAATACCAAAACTGATCCAGTCCTAATACATGGTCACGTTACTACTATGAATAGTACCTACCATAGTTTCTCGAATATAAATTTATACTTGACTACGCGTCGCCGTTCTTTCTCTCAATCATGTCCACCTTTTCGGTTGCCTCGAATGTAATTTCCAGACGCCTTCGAAATCGAGAGCAAATACTTAGTAACCGAGAGCAATGAACTTTTAATAAATGACACCAGTCACAGAATAACTAACAGTACAAATCCAGTTAAAAATAAGACCATACGAGTGCTGTTCATTAAGTACCGTAATTTTCTTCGATAGATCCAGTACGGCATCTGGTTTCACCGTAGATAGTATTCTAAAATGTGCAAGTCGAAAGCGCGACTGGACGGCAAAGTGGCCGTGGTGACCGGCGGAGGATCAGGCATGGGGTATGAAGCAGCAAAAGACCTGGCCAGTCGAGGAGCCAGAGTCATCATCGCCAGTAGGAACGCAACCAAACTGAGAATAGCTCGCGATAACATCCGACGTAGCACGTGCAACCAAAATGTTGACTTCAAAGTCTTGAACTTGGAATCATTCCGATCAGTTAGACAGTTCTCCCACGAGATCCACCATGAGCACAGGCTGGACATGCTGATCAATAATGCTGGCGGGCTGGGGCTTCCCGACAGGCACACCGAAGACGGGTTGAGTCTAATGATGCAAGTCAACTTCTTTGGAGCTTTCCTGCTCACCTATCTGTTGCTGCCGCTGCTGAAATCTTCAACACCGAGTCGCATTATCAATAGCTCCGCTGTCAGTATGTACTTTGGACGCATAGACTTTGACCACTGGAACGACCTTGGAAAGTATTCTTTAGTAACAGCCTCAGGTAACGCAAAATTAGCCGTGGCATTGATTACAACTGAATGGGACCGTCGATTGAAAGGGACAGGAGTATCGGCTAATAGCTTCGACCCGTTATTTGTCAAAGACACGGATATATCCAGATACATGACCGAGGATATGCGGAATAACACGGCGTTGTTTTTGGAAATCTTTGGTCAGCCTCGGAAGGATGTCGGTCAGCAGATAGCTTACTACGCATCAGCTCCGGAGCTGGAAAGTGTCAGCGGAGTACATTATAAGTTATGTGTCAAATGGCCGCACCACAGCTTGGTGAATAATTTGAGGCTGCGAAAGAAACTGTGGAGAGAAACGAAGAAAATCGTTAAGATCACACCTGAGGAAGAGTGGGACGCGAAGCCATGCGACAAGCATAGGTACTCTGACGAGCCATATAAAATAAAATTTTAATTGTAATTCTCTACATTTGCGAGTCATGTTTATTCATAGGACACATTTATACCGTACTATGTTATCAATACGTGTTATATTATATTTTTATATAATATACTTACCTATCTACTTATACTTAAATAAATTTAGAAAAAAAAAATATTATAACTCAAAAATATTAAATAACAGAGAAAAAGCTTTCTATTAATCCAAAGTTCTGTACAAGCATTTAACAGATGGGATATGAGAAATGATTAAGTACTTAGGTACCTACTTATGAGTGTTTTTTAATTAAAAAATTAAATTAAAATATAAAAATGTTTCTTCATTATTAGAGTTTTATTTTTTAATCACCCTAGATTATTATTAATAAAATAGTTAATCAGCTATTCAGAAAAGTATAGTTATTTTGAATGCTTGAATGAGGCCAAGAGTAGGTTCAAAAGCGGTTGGAACATCATTTCAGTTTTCTATTTATTCTTATTTAAGTTGCTTTTGCAAATGTTAAAGCTGGTCAAATCCAAAGTCATGGCCGTAATTACTATACGCGGCAGACGCTATTTCAGATTCTAGATTATGGGATGTGTCTATCCTCTCTTCGTTACTTATCAGTATAGTTCGGTTGTAGGTTATTAAATTTTAGTAGAATCAGCGTTCATTGTATTAATATCAAGACACGTTCGAAATCGACTGCAAGCTTTAGAGTAAAGTACTGCTTTTAATTAATGGCCGGTAACAGAATAATTAACAGTACTACAAGTCCAGTTAAAATAAGATCTTACGAGTGGTACTCAATAAGTAGCGCAAATTTTATGCGATACATCCAGTACAGCATCTGATTCCATCGTAGGTAGTATCCTAAAATGTGCAAGTCGAAAGCGCGACTGGACGGGAAAGTGGCCGTGGTGACCGGCGGAGGATCAGGCATGGGGTATGAAGCAGCAAAAGACCTGGCCAGTCGAGGAGCCAGAGTCATCATCGCCAGCAGGAACGCAACCAAACTGAGAATAGCTCGCGATAACATCCGACGTAGCACGTGCAACCAAAACGTTGACTTTAAAATCCTGGACTTGGAATCTTTCCAATCAGTTAGACAGTTCTCCCATGAGATTCAACATGAACACCGGCTGGACATGCTGATCAACACTGCGGGTGGAATCGGTCTTCCCGACAGACACACCGAGGACGGCCTAAGTCTAATGATGCAAGTAAACTTCTTCGGAGCATTCCTGCTGACATATTTGCTTCTTCCAATGCTAAAATCTTCAGCACCAAGCCGCATTATCAATAGCTCCGCTATTACCATGCACTTTGGAAACATCGACTTTGACCATTGGAACGACCTTGGAAAGTATTCTTTTATAACAGCGTCAGGTAACGCAAAGCTGGCAGTGGCTTTGATCACGACGGAGTGGGACCGTCGCTTGAAGGGCACACGAGTATCAGCGAACAGCTTTGACCCGTTCTTCGTTAAAGACACGAACATTTTCAATTATTTTCCTGAAGATATTCAGAATTCCACGAGGATTTTATTGAACATCTTAGGACTGCCTCGAAAGGATGTCGGTGAGCAGATCGCTTATTATGCATCAGCTCCGGAGCTGGAAGGTGTTAGTGGAGTACATTATAACTTCTGCACCAAATGGCCAAATCACCCGCTGGCGAGAGACCTGAAACTGAGGAAGAAGCTATGGAGAGAAGCGAAGAAAATCGTTAGGATCACGCCTGACGAAGACTGGGAAGTTAAGCCATCCAAGGAGGACAAGAATGGGTACCCCTATAGTATAATAAGGTGGTAATTTTCCTCGTCGATAAAATAGTCATGTAGAATACTACTTTAAGTATAACTATGTCTTACCCTTGTATTCACCCTTTAGGGGCTGCCAGCCCATTATAATTTCAAATTATTTTATTACAATATCTTACCTACTACAAAATACTCAATAAAGTAATTGTAACTGCATAGAAATATTTTTTTATTAATTGATCGAACCGTTATTCCCAAGGCCAAATTGTTTCCTTATTTTTTGGCTCATTTCGATTTGTTTGCAGTAACGAATACCTGTTTTAAGGAAAGATTGTTTGGACAAATATATTTGTTTAGGTACCTATTCAATCTTGTAGCGTAATAAACATAGGATTGTCTTTTTTTACAACGGACCGGTGCCTTTAATTTTTTACACAAAGTACAAATTACCTCTATGTAGGTACAAAAACAACAGTTAGATAATCTATGAACAATTACAGCCTTTTAGATAGCCAAAGTAAGCCAAACCCAGTACCGGTTGGTTCCGTACCCAAAGAGGTCTAGTGACAATGTCCCGTTGAATTGAAAGTTTTGTCTCGCGTCACATCGATCAGCAGAAATCAATTTTTTTTTTTAAATAAAGCGATTTTCTACCTGCCCCTCTAACCCAATGACTCAATATAATAATTAGGCATACAATAATGGACTTTCAAATTATATGGTTCTTTAAGTATGGATAATAAAATAATCTAGGGTGATTCAAATTTGTTTGTGTTAGGTTTGTCGTCAAGTGAGATTCCATCTTATAGAACGTTAAACTGTTATTTGGTACCGATCTTATGTATAATATTTGCATAAATAAGCACTTTTTACCCAAAACACGTCTGATTGCCGGCGATTCTCCGTGGTTGAGGAAGCTTAGTTATTGGTGTCACATACCATGCGGAAATATAGCTCAGACTCATTGTGAGTCAACATACCCTTTTTGCCGTGAGACAAAACAATATTTATACCTACTTGTATGAATTAAGAATTCTGATTTACCTGTTATAAAATCAGTATCTCTACTGGCTCGCTTCGATATTGTTGTACTTATTGAGATGTGTGAATCAAACGCGAAGTTAGATGGCAAAATGGCCATCATCACCGGTGGCAGCTCGGGAATAGGACTCGAAGTCGCGAAGGATTTAGCGTACCGTGGTGCCAAAGTGATCATTGCGAGCCGTAATGAAACTAAACTGAAAATCGCACGAGATCTTATCGAAGATGTGACGGGAAACCCTCGTGTCACATACAGAATTCTCGATCTCGGGTCTTTGAAATCAGTGAGGAGCTTCGCTCGTGAAATAACGGAAGAGAGCAGATTAGACATTTTGATAAATAATGCCGGAGCGGTGGCCTTGCCGGACAGGCTCACATCAGACGACTTGAACTTGACAATGCAAGTGAATTTCTTCGGTACTTTCCTGCTTACGTATCTATTGCTGCCCTTGTTGAAGTCGTCAGCGCCGAGCCGGATCGTCAATGGGTCTGCGGCATCGATGTATATCGGACAAATAGATTTTGATAAGTGGAACGATGTAGGACGATATTCCGCGATAGCCTCATTGGCAAATTCGAAACTGGCCATGGCTTTGTTTACAGTAGAGCTCGATAGACGATTGAAAGGGAGCGGCGTGTCAGCAAACAGCTATGACCCTTTCTTAGTCCGTGATACAGAAATTTTCACCAACATCAATGGAGTGATTAAAGATGTGACCCAGTTCTTTGTAAATATCGTTGGGCAAAGGAAAGAGGACGCTGGGAAGGAAGTTGCATTTTTAGCTTCAGCTCCGGAGTTGAAAGAGGTCAGTGGAATACACTACAAGTTCTGCAGAACGTGGTTGAACCATTGGTCTGCCAATGATGTGAAGCTGACAACGAGGTTATGGAATGAAGCGAAGACTTTGGTGAAGATCACTCCGGAAGAAGACTGGGAGAGTATACAAACGTGATAGAACAAACGCAGCCTAGAAAAATTATGTAGGTTCAAAAGTTCAAACATAGCAAATGTACCGTTACTTCTTTTGTATGGTCTAATTATTATTTGCTTTAACTACTTGATTTATTTTTATAAAGAGGTAGGTTCCTTACCTGCTACTCACTTATCTTTTACGATAAATATATCTACCGGTCAATGAACTTTCAAAACTGTTTTATATTTTATTACCTCTACTTACAGTAAAATTTTCATCAAATTAAAGTAGGTCTTAGATGTACTTATTTAATTATATTTACATTTATACAGTTTTAAAATTCTATGTCAATAACCAGCCGCGGTTTTACCCACGGTTTTTTTGTTTTATTGTTTTAGACACTTAAAACTATATTTAAACCTTTTAGGCATATTTTTACCTCAATTAATACAAATACCTAGTCTATTTATATTATAGTAACAATAAAGGAACAATGAAACTTTCGCACTAATACCTTACTAGTAGGAAGTAGGATAGTAAACTTAAATTGACTTAATTATTATAGTGTGATCAAAATAATATCCGATGCTAAAATTTCCGGGTTGGTTTTTCCATGACGATTGACTCAGCCTAATAATTATTGCTAATCCAAAGATCAGAACGATTGACGTCAAACAAGCAAGGTCCATCAGAATTGAAATGCTATTAAAATATCAAATCTAGCATTTTAATAAGTGACAAGGGTCGAGTATTGTAGCATTATAATTGAGGATAGAGTAAAGATCTCATAACTCAAACTCAAACTCAAATCATTTATTGTAAATAGGCAAAATATTGCACTTTTACACGTCAAAAATAATATCTTATACATAAGTATAGAAAGACAAAAAAATAAGTCAAAATATTATGATCTACAAAACTAATGATTATTATCTAATTATGGTTTGAGTTAGAAAAAGGATATTTCCCTTTCAAGTGATGGCTCATGCCTGAATCTCGCACAGGAAAAGGAAAACTCCATTGACTCTACCAGTGTTTCGGAAATACGCCCGTTAGAGAAGATAGCACCAAGAAACTCTACGGGGATATCATTTTTTAAGCCTGGTGTCCCTATTACTATGAGAGTCAAAGGAGTAATAAGTTATTCCATTTGACTGTCGGACTTGGTCATCATTGATCTTCAGAAAAATATCTACTACCTACTCTTTTATCACAAGTTTTGATTCAGCTCACTGCCTCGTTTGGATGGCTGATTAATTGAGACCCCCTTAACGTTGAATTTAGTTGATATTTTGCGCGCCTGTCGAGTTCCGATGACAATATAATGTTATGATGGCAACATTGATCCGATGACAGAGATGGATGCTAGATCGCGGAACTCTCCAGTGGCAATGGAAATTAGTGGTATTTAGGCTCATTTTAATAAGCTAGCAGTACCGAATATACAGGATTACTAATTTGATAAAAAAATTGGCATGTTTATATTATAAAATTGATTATTCGTCACCGGCATAAAGTAAAACAAAACAGAAAAAAATATAAATGTTTGACTGCAGGTCTTCATTGTGGAAATTATAACTGACGATAAGGTGGTTCAGGTTCAGGTTTTCGCTCTTTATGTAGATAATTAATGATTGCTGAAATGTATGTTCCTAGCTGTGCGTTGCGGTAACTTTAACGCAGGTGCAGAGACACTAGTTAGGTTAGGCCGTATCAGTTCAAAATGGTCAAGTGCTTAATTTATAGAAAAAAAAAGTATACTATTAGTCATTAAGATCTTTATAATGACTTGAAGTCAAGTAAGTCTATGTGACTCGGTACATTTTATTAGATATTAGGTGTGATGGATCAAATAATTTCCCTGCCTCTGATGGTAAGTGCCTGAATATAGTAATAGCAACGACATCTAGACCTTAATATGTTTAATTTTGGAAGGCACTGCACTATGCTCGTTTGTCACCGTAAAATATTTATTTTTAGGCTTAAAATGTACCAACCTACAAATATAATAATACATATTTATTCCATGTAACATGAAATTTGACCAGATTGCTTTCCTTTAAATCTTTATCTTCCTGTCGACCCCTATATCTCAATTTCCTACCCAAAGAGGGTAAAAAAGGCACGTACCTTCCAATCGACTGTAGACTTTTTACAAACGTTACCATCGGCATGGGTGTATGCAAATGCGTTCGAAAACAGTATAAGCCCAGCTTATCAATGCAATATCATCATGATCATCATCATCAACCCATAACGTCCCACTGCTGGGCACGGGTCTCTCTTCACTTTCGTGAGGAGGGTTAGGCCATAATCCACCACGGGGGCCCAGTCCGGATTGGTGGATAACATACCTACCTCCGAAATAATTCACGGGTAGGTATGTGGGTTTCCTCACGATGTTTTCCTTCGCCGAAAAGCGAGTGATAATTACGTACATATGTTTTACAGAAACACATTGGTACGTGCCCGCACTGGGATTTGAACTCACGAGCTTCTGATACAATATCATTACTCATTAACTATCTGCTTACTTACAGTAGGTATAGTAGTAGCAGTGTGTAGTATTCTTTTGTACTTTTTTTAATTTTGTTTCTGGTGTACAATAAAGAGTTTTTCTATTCTATTCTATTCTACACAATAATAATTATCCACTGTAGCGCATGTCGCTCCTACAGCCGTTTTTTCCTCCAATTCTAACTCTTCGCGCCAACGCTGCGAACCAGCCGACCAATGCCACACCGCCGCCGTTCCTTTCCGCCAAAATAATGCGTCCGCCAGCGCCATCTCGGGAGAGCGTGCGGACAACGTCAAGCGTCATCACCGCTCCTCCCGTACAATCACCCGCCCCGCACGTTACCGTTAACACCTAACTGACTTTATAATCCTTTAGTTCCTAATTTTTACATAATAATTATTTTGTGATTGTCATTTTATCGCTGATTGGGTTAAATAAAATGTAACTGACTTTCTATCTCGCCTTTCCTATCATTAAACCACAAAATTTAATGTATTCTAATCAATCAAGAATAGAATAGAATAGAATAGAATAGGAAACTCTTTATTGTACACCAGAAACAAAATTAAACACAGTACAGAAAAATTACAATAGGTAAACAAGGGTAGTACAATGGGCGGAGAGAGTAATTAAGAGTAATTATCAAGAGTAATTATTGGACAATCATGCACTGAATCGTCCACGTCAATTTGGAAACTTCGCTTCGCTTACTATAGTTACCTACTCGCACATACGCCAGGTGGCATTTCACCTGAATTCCATCGTCGCACGGCCTGCTTCGCACCCATTGTCGCTATTGTCTTAGGACATTGGCCAACACGCCTTTAACGTCTTAACTATGTGTACGCAACGATTTAGATAAGCTATGTTTTGGCTAATAAAAACTGGGAAGTTAGTGATGTAAGTTATCTCAATTATAGGTATCTACCTAATTGAGATAATTTTTTAAATTGTGTGCGAAAAACTATGAGGATGAGAACTTATAATATGTTGTATAGATACTTAATTGTTTAAATATAATTTTTTTTTTTCTTTACTGGGCATAAGTGACTTTAGAATCGATGTCTCACGGTGACGAGCGCAGTGCAGCGCCGCGCAAGATTATGCAATGCAAATTTCTAGGTGGCACTGTTACTGTACTGTCACTCGCTTTTCGGTGAAGGAAAACATCGTGAGGAAACCCACATCTACATTATGTACATAATTACATACTACATTTATCTCCCCGAGAATTATTTCGGAGGTAGGTATGGTATCCACCAATCCGGACCGGACCACCGTGGTGGATTATAGCCTAACCCTCCTCACGACAGTGAGGGGAAACCCGTGCTCAGCAGTGGAACGTTATGGGTTGATGATGATGATGATGACTGTTACTGTTATGGGCAGGCGTAGTGCTTACCATCAGGTAAACGACTTGCTCGTCTCGTAACTCAGTCAAAAAAAAAGGTAGACCCTAGAAATGTCGCATTTTTACAACCCTATATATTTTTAAGGTATATTTATCTTTTTGTTACAGTAAAAAGCAGTTTCAACATGTAAACCATGTTTTAATTAATATCGTAGCATTATTTTTTTATTTTATAGCCGCTTGATTCTAAGCTAACCTTGTCCAAGGCTTTACATTATAGCAACTTAATAACACCGGTCTCAGTTAACACACTTCCTCTGCGTTATACGCACTACCGTAAAATGTCGAGACCAGTAAAAGACGAGTTTTCCGGGTGTGACTCAGATGTGCAGCTTAATGGAAAGGTGGTGATAGTGACGGGAGCAACCACCGGAATGGGACTAGAAGTCGCCAAAAATCTCGCTAAACGCGGAGCCCGAGTGATCATCGCAGGTCGAAATCCAACCAAACTGGAGAACGCAAGGAACGAAATTGCCAAAGCATCTGGCCGAGTTGATATCTCGACGAGGGAGATGGACTTCGAGTCTCTAACATCCATTAGAAATTTTGCTTCAGGCGTGATAAACACAGAACCGAGACTGGATATCTTGATCAACAATATTGGGGCCATAGGCTTGCGAGATAAGCTCACGGAAGACGGCCTCCACACGATGATGCAAGTTAATTATTTCGGAACATTTCTCTTGACGTACCTTTTGTTTCCATTGCTAAGGACATCAGCCCCGTCTAGGGTTGTGAATGTATCATCATTGGCGACCATTTTGGGTACTCTTGACTTTGATGATTGGAATGACGTCGGAAGATACTCCAGTTTTGGATACTATTGCAACGCGAAGTTAGCAGATGTGCTGTTTACTGTTGAAATGGATAAGATAGTGAAAGGTAGCGGAGTGAATATCTACAGCATGGATCCTGGCTTAGGGAAGACAGAGTTCTTCAGAAATTTTGATAGTGAGCTGATAAAGCACGTTTTTAACAGTGCTTTGCTTACATTTGGAAGGCCTTTGAATAGGATTGCCACAATGCCAGTGTTCTTGGCCATAGATCCGAGGGTGGAAAATGATAGTGGGAAACATTTCAGAGACTGCAAGGAGTTCTTTAGTTCGTGGTACGCAAACGACACTGCTCTGACGAAGAGACTGTGGCGCGAGACGAAGAAACTTGTTAGAATTAGTACAAACGAAGATTGGGATCCATAGAATAGGATAAAATACCATTTGTTACACTGGTTTTTTTCAATAAAGATTTTTAAATTTTGTTTTATTAATTACTTTAAGCTATAAAGTGCTTAATAAGAAACCATAGTGAACTATTTTAAGCATCACCTTCTCATCTGACAAGGTCTATTGCAGTAGGTCATATTTGACCTACTGCAATAGACCTTGTCAGATGAGAATTGGCCATTGCTAGCTGCTAAGTTATAAAATAATAATAATGTATGTGATCATGAATACGTCATTATAATAACTAAAGTCCTGTTGTTTTCATATTGTCGGTTGTTTTATATGTATTGAATTTGCAAATGAAATGCATAGTATTGTTTGGCGGGCGAATATTTGCTGCTCCTCCCTCCGTTGGAATTTAATTCAGGAGACGCTGTAAACTTCATCCAGTTTCTGATTAACATGTTACGGAAATTGAACTAAGTACACAAAAAGATGATATAATCAACAAATTTGAACTATTTAAGTAGGTTGAATGATAAATTGATCATCATCATCATCATCATCTTCAACCCATAACGTCCCACTGCTGGGCACGGCTCTCTCCTCACTTTTGTGAGGAGGGTTAGGCCATATTCCACCACGGAGGCCAAGTCCGGATTGGTGGATAACATACCTAGCTCCAAAATAATTCTCGGGTAGGTATGGTAGGGTTTCCTCACGATGTTTTCCTTCAGAACAGCGAGTGATAATTACGTACATATGTTTTTACACAAACACATTGGTACGTGTCCGCGCTGGGATTTGAACTCACGACCTTCTGATTGGAAGGCGGACGTTCTCCCACTAGGCTACCACCGCTTAAATGGATAATAATGATAAATTTATAATAATAATTATTCTGCCAGCGTATTAGAAAGAGCAAATATTTTGCTAGGTACGTAATTATTTGGGCGCGCGTTGAACTCTTCTCTTTGCATAAATCAATTCCTAGGAAAAGACTTAAGCAGGTGCCAATTTGAGACATAAAAATGTAATGCTGCTACTAATTTGGTTCGTTGGACATTTTTCTAAATCGATGGCTTATGCGGCTTGTTGGATGAGTCGATTGCGAAGGGGAGGTATTGCAGGTATCCCCGGGCAAGGCAAATATTCAAATATTTGTGTGAACCTCGGGTATAGTAGACCGAGGACCGCGGATCAGGGGTGAATCGGATCAGCAATAAGATATACAGTCGTATTTTAAAATCCGCGCCTAACTCAATGAAGCTTATTAGTGCAACTCATTGCATTTACCCACCAGGAGACGCCGAGAAAGATTGCTATGATTGTGCAATAATTAACAGATGTACCTATGATCGGTATTTGCGCGAGTATCGTAATGCAAATCATTATGTCAGTCACATGCGTAGCTTCCGTGTCAATTACGCAAATATACGATATTTCAATAACGGCCCAAGGCACAAGATAATGTACAAAGTAGATGCCGACGGTAGAAAGCGTAAACGCTGTAACCTTGAAACGCAAAATTGTTCACCACAGCCAAAAAAACGATTTTTTTGTTGAAAAAAAATCATACCTCAATATCTACTCGACCTAAAAACGTAAATTTTGGATTTTTGGTGTGACTCATACAAAGCTACAATACTGCTACCTTGGTTATATCCTAAAGTTCCTAGGGGACGTTGAAATGTGGGTTACAGCGTTTGTTTCCACATATGTAAAAAAAGTATTTTCGGGTCGGTCAAAGGGTTACAGCGTTTACGCTTTCCAGCGTCGATGTGTACACATGTCAATACCTAAGGTTAATATGTTATTAGTAGCTCGGTAATCAAGATACACTTCATCATCATCATCATCAACCCATAACGTCCCACTGCTGGGCACGGGTCTCTCCTCACTTTCGTGAGGAGGGTTAAGCCATAATCCACCACGGGGGCCCAGTCCGGATTGGTGGATAACATACCAACCTCTGAAATAATTTTCGGGTAGGTATGTGGGTTTCCTCACGATATTTTCCTTCACCGAAAAGCGAGTGATAATTACGTACATATGTTTTACAGAAACACATTGGTACGTGCCCGCACTGGGATTTGAACTGACGACCTTCTGATTGGAAGGCGGACGTTCAAGATACACTTGAATGTACCTAATTTTAAAAATGACTTACTTATATAACTCGACAATTATATAGCTACCTAAAATAAATAAAATTACTTGGATGACCGAGCTTTGCTCGGTAGATTGTTTATAAGCGTTTTTTTCCAAGATCGTTTAGGCATTTTTAAGTGAACACGTTAAGAAAACACAAATAATATAAATAAACAATTAATTTTCTTAGTCAAGAAGATGTCAGGAAGAGTCATATTTTTCAGTTTAAATTTGGACTACTCAAACGCCTCCAACGCTTTGTTATTTTTCTTCCAAGTTTATGTTATTGATATAACACATTATATAATTTGATATAACACGAATAAAATGACATTTTCTAAAAATGATTAAATATATAAATTGCGCTTACAAAATTAAAGTAACTAGATCAGTCAATTTGAACTAAGCTGAAATTTCTTTAGTACCCTGGACCTTTATTCTGAAGACGTGGAGTGTAAAGTGCGTATACGCAAGCAGTTAGTCCAAGCTCGCGCCGCGACAGGATAGCAGCGGCATCTATGGATGTATGCTTAACCGCTATCAGCTCCCACATTGGACACTATCAGTTAAAGGATTCTGCGGTCAAGTGAGAAAGTAGGTACGTTTTCCTTATTGTGCATCGCGTTTCGTGCATCTCTAAATATTTTCACATACTAATCAGTCTTCTAAGCAAACGTAACGTTTGTGTGTTGAGGTCCTTAACTGCTTGCCGTAAAGTTTCACTGAAAGTATTTAAGTTATGTTTAATCTTACTCTACTATAGGTGGAACATATATTATGTTGATTAATCAGCATATTATTTGTTAAATAATAATTGACAAACTTAGAATAGATAACGTTAGCATATAGAACTAAATGTCCAGACTAAAATTTTAACTTTTCTTACCTAGTATTTTAGTTGTTGTGTCAAATCTTTTTACTTACATATGTCTTGAAACCTCTAAACTAGACTCGTAAAGGTTATTTACATATTGCTTCTATGTTATGGCAGAAAAGGACTCAAATCCTACCCTATCCTGTCCTACTTTCAATATTATAATTGTGAAAGTTTGTGAGGATGGATGGATGGATATTTATTACTCATTCACGCAAAAATCACTGAACGGATTTAGATGAAATTTGGCGTATAATTTATTACCTTAATTAAATTATAACGTATTTTTTACCCCGTAAAAATGAACAGTTCTTGAGGTTTAGTACTTTAAAACCGCGGGACGTAGCTAACATAGTAGACACATAACTGAAAGAAACCCAAAATACTTTGTACATTTTCTACACCTCTCGACACTTTCGTGTTGTTTTTTTTCTTATAAAATAGGCCTAGCTTTCTAAGCCTAAATGCCGAATGTCTTTTCATCAGCTGGTTCGTAAAAACTAACCTGTCAATCGTCAACAGACACGAATATAATACTGTACCGGCAACACTTTCGCCATATCGACAAATGACCTATCAAATAAAATGGACTAGAGTTGAAAGGTTCGTCCAACTTAAAAGTGTTCGGAAAATCCGGCTACATTTTAATTAATCAACAGCGTATAAAAAATATCGGAAAGCGACAGGTCTGAGTTTAAATTGAGTAGTTAAATTGATCTGAGTTTTACTGTTGCAGATAAAATAACTAAGACATTGATCTTACAACACCCATATCATATCAAATTGTACGTTTATATTAATAGTAGGTAATCGAACCGGTGATACGCAGAAGCGTTCCTTATATTTTAAATTAAGTATGTTATAATTACCGTAATCAGAGATATAAAATTACAATCGTCCATTTCTTAATTTTTATCTAATTTGATGAATTTAAGGTTTAAAGTTTAAACCGATTGAGTTTGAGTGTTATCGAAACGATATATTTTTATTGAGCAGTAAACCGGAATACCATTCTGCTTTTTTCTGGAGTTACGAGTAGGCGTTTCAGTCTAACCGGCGAAACATATGAGCACAGTATCCGTCTATCCGGCCAAAACATACACCTTAAGCACTAACAATCAAAACGTCTGCAACGTTCAAGTACTTCCTCTTGCAAAAATACGGAGAATGTAGACATAAGATATTAAAATGGTTACTATAAGTGGCATTGCCACAAGCTGCATCTTGCAGATGGGTTTGCTCGTTACGTTTCCCAATAGGCTGATGCATCTGTTTGTAATGGACAGTAACAATAAGTAGACTAACTACGTAATCTTTTATTATTTTTTTTGTAAAATTTGTTTTGTTCTAGTTTTTAAGTTTTCTTTGTTCTGTGGTGTTTCAATAAAGAGTTTATCTATCTATCTATCTATCTAGGCGACTCTTCTGGAGACACTGTGAGGGTCTTACAGGACCACTACAGCGACGACATAATCATAATCTAACCATCGATAATAAGTTACGCAGTAGTGTTGTGCTCGATATAAAAAAGTTTCCGAAAATTGTCGATACTTTTCAGTAAAAATATTTTGTTTCAGGATATAATAATATAACCAACACACACTCTTTTGAATGAGGAAAGACGAACTTGTTTTGTTCTAGTTTTTAAGTTTTCTTTATTCTGTGGTGTTTCAATAAAGATTTTATCTATCAATCTATCTATCTAAAGACGCAAATTTGTAGTCTGCCACTAGTTACATAAATACTGTGTTTATAGTTAAATCATTTTCTTCTTCAATTATTTAACAAATCTTAGCTAGATAACGAGCGCAGTAGAGATGAAAGCTTTTCAGAAGTAAGAAAGTAGTACCTACATTGGGAAGCATAGTAGTATAGTACCTATAAACCTATCGTAGAACTCTGTTCAAATCAGTGCCTACATTAAAAAAGTTACAAACTAACTCTGAATTAAACTGACGAGGCCTACGCCCCTAGTATCCCGCCGCGCCGCCTAGATTGAGTAGCCAATGAAACAATTTAATCGACATTTCTCTCAGAATTTTACCACAACACTACGGGGCGACTTACAGAGGGGTCATTGGAAAGTAAAGTGCAAAGGTTGTGGCATCCACTGTGGAGTCACTATTACAATTTATAGTTATACATTTATAATACATACCTACGTCTGTAACCGTAGGTACCCCGAGGCTATAAACTATTGGCAAATTCTTACTATTTACGCACACATAAACAACTTAAACGTTCTATTGGTACAGCCCAAAATCGAATTGTGCAAATACCCCACTAGGAGAAATGGTAGCCATGCTTGTGGCCAAGCGGTACTATTAGTGATGCGATCTCTTCTTATTGTATTGATGGGATATTACGATGACATTGTTAGAATTTGTTCTTTTCTCGAAAAGGTTTACACACACACATTTGCCCACATAAAACGGTCAAGCTATCACCATTGCCATTAAGAAAATGGTGACCAAAAGATTCCCAAGTCATTTGCTGTTCTTACAGACTGTTGCATCACGTGATGTGAAATATTGTGACCTAACGTTACTCGCAATGTTATGACAATTTGAATAAGTCTGCGGATCGAGAGTCATCGGGTCAGAAGCAAGTCGAGGAAAGAGTAGAACTTGTAACTTTAATCCTTGTTTTTAGAAGACATTTTGGCTTCCCTTGTTCTCTTTGGTATTGCTACTGTAACGGATAAGCGCTTACCGTCGCGTAAAAAATCATACCTTCTTGTAAAGAGACATCATTAAGATGTCTTTCGTCACGGGTTTTTTTTTTTATTATCTGAAGAGAACCTAGTATCTTGACTAGTATTCAATTCCATGCCCAGTCGGTTTTGAACCCACGCAGTACATTACATAAGCAATTTTTCTTCACATCACATATGAATGAGTGACCTTTGACCAGGCGCAATAACGGCTAATTTTCTAGTTGTCATCTTGGATATAAAAAACTCATATGTTGTAGCTCTTTGTGGTTTCTCTCAGCCTATTATTTTTATTGTTTTGTGTTTGATCGATAGATTATCATCATCATCACCAACCCATATCGTCCCACTGCTGATCACGGGTCTCCCCTCACTTTCGTGCGGAGGGTTAGGCCATAATCCACCATTGGGGCCCGGTCCGGATTGTTGGATACATACCTTCGAAATAATTCTCGGCTAGAAGGTATGTGGGTTTCCTCACGATGTTATCCTTGACCGAAAAGCGAGTGATAATTACGTATAATTACGTACGTATACATGTGTTTTACTAGAAACACACTGCTACGTGCCCGCACTGGGATTTGAACTCACGACCTTCTCCTTGGAAGGCAGACGTTCTCCCACTAGGCAGTACTAGATAGAAAGTAATAATTGATTCCTGGAAATATGAATACTCTCCAATTACTTACTCATTAGGTACTCGTATACATCGAGAGAAATCGTAGATACTGACGTCTTTTGAACTGTTCAGTCATTGAAATACAGTTTCATTCTAGGATAAACGAGCGGCTTGGTGAGTGATGTTTACTACATTCAACTAACTACCTCCAGCATCGAACTCCAGGTGATAAAATATGACAATAAAATTGTTATTACGTGACAGCACTGCCTATCAGCCACGTTTTGTCCCGTAGGTGGCCACGATAGCACAATGTACTGCCCGAAGCTGCAATAACTTTACCCTTAACTTGATTTAATGGCCTATTGGCGTTGGCAGACGCAATAGTACGACTTCTAATGGTATTATTAAACAAACAGACAAGCATTCACTCCGTATTAGTGCAGAGTGGCTTCGCAAGCGATTATATAGGCCTTTGAAATGAAAGGTGCGATGCTGTGGAGGCCGCATCACTTACCGGCGCATCGGTTCTGAATCTCACGATGTCAATTCAGAGGTGAGTGGTAGCGAATTTCGATAATTTAGACAAGTTTGTAGACAGATAGGGCCAGCCTCTAGTATCAGAGTTTGTCCAAGGGCCTCTGATGTAGCTAAGCGACTGCTCTCAATCGATAACCTCCAAGACCGACTGCTCAACGTAATAGATCCCGTCGTTAACTAATTTAATTACGTTACATGGGAATGTAACGTGATGAAATTAGTTGTCAACATTCAAGTTAAATAGATTCTTATTATAATTTTCTTTAGTGTCAGTATTTCAAGAAATGTAGAATAGGTTTGTAAATCTCAGATACGGGAATAATACTTATGTCATACGCTCTCAAAAGGCCTTTCTTGAGTCAATGTGGTCGTACGCAGTCAGCTACTCGTGGTATGCCGGATGCCTTAGGGATATTGGAAGTAAAACATGACACTAGCACAGAATAAATCTATACTTAATATATAAAGCTAAAGAGTTTGTTTGTTTGAACGCTAGGATCTCAAGATCTACTGGTCCGAATTTAACAATTCTTTTTGTGTTGAATAGCCCATTTATCGAGGAAGGTTATAGGCTATATAGCATCACGCTACGACTAATAGGAGCGGATCATTAATGAAGAATGTGGCAAAAACGGGGAAAATATAGCGCAGCTAGTAGGCTATAAATAAGGCTTCAACAAGCATAATGTTACTAAAGGGAGTTGCAAAGCCAAAACGATTTAAACGAGTTAACCGATTCCTGTGATTTGATAAACGTCTTGTACGCCTTGGCTGCAGTTGACGTTATTTGGACCATTGAGTCAGTGGTTGTACCAATAATGAGTTAATGATAGTAACTAACACAGAAAAAAGCCGAAGTAAAGTAGACAAGAAATTTAAAGGCTTCTAGTCAAACGAAATCGTTCAGACAGTAATTTATAAAATACTAGCTGTACCCTGCCACGCTTCGCTGTGGCACATTCGCACATTCGCTGATATGTCACTGATGAAAAAAATAGATAAAAACAATCCTCGATGTGTATCATGCTAAAATTTCAGCTCGATCGGTGAAGAACTTTTTGAGTTTTTGAAGCGTACACAAACCAACATAACATTTTATATAGATAGATAAACTATTTATTGAAACACCACAGAATAAAGAAAACTTAAAAACTAGAACATAACAAATTTTACAATTAGTGTCACAATGGGCGGTCTTATCGCTCAGAGCGATCTCTTCCAGACAACCACGAATAAATATATATGGAAAATTCACAATTCTTTTTTTAACGATTGAAGCTAAAAATCGGTAAAGTACGCATTTATACCAAAATAACGCAATGACCTCACCTTATGTGACTTAGGTAAACATCAAGCATCGCGCACGAATTGTATCTAATCGATTTACTCAATGATATTTATACTGATCGATATACGAACGACCAACTGGACTACGATTTTTTTTCCGTCATAATTCGATTGAAATTTTCAGTTTTATCCAGTTTTTCAGTTTTTTTTTCAGATTTTTCAGTTTTGTTTTTAGTTTAACCCTTTAATTAAGTCGTAGATGTTATGCGTCCGTGAAGGAGTTGACATTGGCATCACGACTAAGTACATCAACAACGTCGGTGGCGATGGTAAGCAGTTACCATCGCCAGCATCGGCTTCGGTCTCAGTGTCAGCGTCAGCGTCGACATCGGTGTCAGCAACGGCATTGATATCTGCATTAGCTTCATTGTCGGCATCGTCGTCAATGGCCGCGTCGGTGACAGTGTTGGTGTCAGTGACTGCATCGGCGTCAGTGTCGACATTGTACTTTACATTCACGTCGGGGCTCACGTCAACATCGAGTTTGGCGTCAGCATAGCTGGCTGGCTGGCTGGTTGGTTTTTGGCCGCCTATCTATCTATATCTATCTATATATATATAAATGTTATGTTGGTTTGTGTACGCTTCAAAAACTCAAAAAGTTCTGCACCGATCGAGCTGAAATTTTAGCATGATATAAAATCCGCATCAAGGATTGTTTTTATCTATTTTATTCATCAGCGACATATCAGCGAATGTGCGAATGTGCCACAGCGAAGCGTGGCAGGGTACAGCTAGTACTAATATATAAAGCTCAAGAGTTTGTTTGTTTAAACGCTAGGATCTCAGGAACTACTGGTCCGAATTGGACAATTCTTTTTGTGTTGAATAGTTCATTTATCGAGGAAGGTTATAGGCTACCACCAAAAGGAGAGGAGCATCAACGAATAATGTGGCAAAAACGGGAAAAATATATTGCTTTTAAGAGAGTTATTGCGGGAAAACTTGAAATATGCGGGTGAAACCGCGGGGCGCAGCTAGTCTGAAAGATATAAGTGATTCACAAATGTACAACACGCCGCGCCTCTGCTATTGAGTCGTATCCATCCATATCGTGCGTTCTAAAAGCCCCGCTGTAATTTTGTAACGAGCGGAGTATGGGTACGCAGGTATTGCATCAGAATTAATTAATAATTAATTACATATTAACGATTTAAAGACATCTTATAGTGTGTATACCTCTTACCAATATGTTGTTGATATTTGAACATTATGAATTATTGTGATAATCGGGAGGTCGCCAGGTCGTCATTGAAAATATGGAAAAACGACAAAGTACGACGTATTTATGTTTTTTTTTCTTTTACATGTATAATTATTGATAGGTACTCTTAACCGTTTGATGTTTTAGTGTTCGTTTTAATAGAAGCAATTCTGTTGCGTTCGATGTGGGTTTTGGGATTTTGTTTAGGTCAAATTCTGCGAGTAAATTTTGAATCACTTAGTTGCCGTTGTTCCACTGAGTTCAGATTTAACAATGCTAAATATTATGGTGGTATTATGGTCTATAACTAGAATAGAGAGACTTAAAGTGGACATCTAACTGTCATGTGACATACGGCAAATTGATAATTTTTGGCCTAATTCTAACTGGCTGTACCAAATACGTGTTCTATATAATCTTGTGTGCTAGGTAATAATATTTTTCAACAAAATCTTATTAGTTCTATATAGTACACATAGAAAGGGAGAATCCCCGAACTTTGACCACTTACCACTACGCATTTGATGCAAAAAGGTCAAGATCTGGTCCTCGAGCTAGAGAGTTTGCATACGCCCACTACTAGCATAATACTTCATACTATATACAATTACACAATCACAGATACCCACGCTGATTATGGTTGCGATATCATATTATATTTTGACACATTTGAATACAAATTACTTAAATATTTAAGATATCTCCTTACAATAGAATCTTTTTACAAGATTAAATTATACATGATGTTATTATAGTTAAATTTTCTTATTGTAATTTGCATACTAAATATTTAAAAAGTCTATTTGAATTCCTTCTCATGCTAAGTTTAAATGATTTTATTTTTGCAAGTTTACGACTTACCTACAGTTTTATTAATAATCGTGAGAAATAGATGAATAGTGGTTATTAATAGGTAAGTAACTGTTTTATCAATGGTTGAAACTGCCATCGCTAGGCCATAAAATACTTTAAGCCCTTGGGAAATAGCTCAACTTGCGACCTCCAGACACTTCAGAGACAGACGACAGACGTCAGACGTCGTCGATGTCAGAGACTTTGATTGCCATTTGTTTTCTTTTTCATCTTGGTATTCGTTCCTTTGTAATAAATACTTTTCACATAACGCCGTAGCTTCTTCTGGCCTTTTCTACATAAGTAACTTTTTTTATTCGACTGAGTGACGAGAGGAACCAGTCGTTCGCCTGATGGTAAGCGCTACGCCTGCCCATAACAGTTATAGTGCCACCCCAGAACTTTGCATTGCACAATCGTGCACGGCACTGCACCGCGCTCGACACCCTGAGACATCGACTCTAAAGTCTCATATGCCCAGTAATTTCGCTGGAAACAGTGCCCTTCAAACCTGAACACGGTAATGTTTGCACACTACTGCTTAGCGGATGAATTTCTAAGCTAACACTGTAGTCTCATCAAAGCTAACATTAATTCAGTGTTGGCAGTGACATATAAAAAATCGTGACGATAAGGAAAAATTATCTCCTCGTATAGTTTCTTGGTGCTATCTTCCCTTACATATTTACGAAGAACCAGAAACCAGAACCAACCAGAACCAGAATAAAACAGTAGAGGGTATCAGGGTGTTGTTGTACTGCTTTCCGCTGGGATTGTAGCAGGTGGAAAGATGTAGTCTCTGCCTATCCCAACGTCTGTGTGTATGTAACATAATTATGTATATATTTTCGAAGCTGTGCTAGAGTTAATCAACCTTTCTTGAGGGAGATTTAGCTAGAGAAATGAAATCTCAGCCATCCCTGCGACTTAATTTATAATATATGCGTTTTTAACCGACTTCAAAAAAGGAGGAGATCCTCAATGCGACTGTATATTTTTTTTAATGTTTTTTATCCTTCTCTTTGGAATGTTGACCTGTAAAATTAATACAATGTTGCCTACTTTTATTCAAATTGGTTTGAGATTTAACAGTCACATGGTTGTATAGCTGTATTCATACTAATAAGTGGTAGTCATTTGATCCGAATGTAGGTAGATATTAGTCTTAATTCCAGTAGCCGAATATCTATCGATAGTAATTTAGAAAAGCTATTACTAGCGAAAGGTACATGTGGTACAAAGCCAAGCTATGGTGTAATCTATCATTAAAGTTAATTCGACATGACCGGTGATGAATATTCATCGATATTATGTAAATTATTGTTGCAACTTTTATATTTTTGGTGTAGAAAACTTTCGCTTAAGATATTCCTCGCGCAATAATTTGCAATCCAAAGTTCTGGTAGGCATTGCAATTGTTTTGGCACTTACCGTTCGTTGTAAGGCCTGCTCTTTTTATTACGAAGTTGGTAATTAAATAGGGCTTTGCGAAGTTTTGCCGAGTATATTATATAGGAGAAAATAATGACACGAGTAGCTGTAAAATTAATTTCGATAATCTTCAAAGAACCGTTACAATACCGATTAAACTAACTTACTATTTTATTGCAGTATAAAGCGATGTAATAAATCGTTAAATGTTAGAATGTCACACATTACGTCAGTAGTGCTAGAGAGGTAATCGCTATTTATTTGATATATCCATTTGTGGAATCACGATGCAGCAATTTTTTGGCTAAAATGCACTTTGATGTTGACTTACTGTTACGTAAGCGCAAACTGGTGGAATTATCATAAATAGCACCTCTGATAGGCTGTAAAATACAGTCTGACGCAAGTATCTGAGTCATAGGAAAATCGTATCCGGGAAAAATTTCGTGAGGAATGCGATGTATCCACTTATCTACCTAACCCACTGGTGCAGCGTTCCAAAGTGGGTGTTGGCTTCCGACATAAAAGAACGCCACTGATTTCAATCCAGCAATGTATTTCACCAGTTAGCTTGCAGCTTGCGCAGGTCTGTCTCAACGACGTTAATCCAGTGGTGTCTGGGCCCAGAACCTTAAACTGCAACGACATCTAGCATACTTCTTAGGGCTGGAAAAATAGCAAAGAGATATTCTACTATTCTGCTTCGACGGTCTCCGTGGCATGAGTGAGTAATGAGTCTGCTGGGAAGCGTAGAGTTGCGGGACGGGAAGACATGTGTTAACCACAAGTATTTGCTCAAGTTTAGGTTTTTGCAGGACCATGGTTTTAGTAGTTCCTGATTCTCTAGAATCCCACTTACAGGTCCGATGTATGTGAACGTGTCGCTTTTTTTTTCCAACTTAACCAACTCACTCATCAGTGAGGTTGATTATGGTAGGCATCATGTGTCTGTGCAGTCGTATGATACCTTAAAAAAATAACTAATTGAAAATATTCCTGTATACCAATTCTTATTACATCTGAAATAAAATAAAATGTTAAGTATTCATAAGTATATTTTGTGCAAGTAAGTATTATTAAAATTACGATGTGTCCAAATATTTGTAGTTTTTTTTTTGTTTGACCGAATGACGAGACGACCTGATGGTAAGCCTTACGCCCGCCCATAACAGTTACAGCGCCACCCAGATCCCTGCATTGCATAATCCTGCGCGGCCCTGCACTGCGCTGTGTATTTATCGTTTCAATTCCTAGAAGAAAAAAAATGGATATAAAATATTATCTTACTTATTCACTATACTTTATTTATATAATAGTTTTTAACCATCTTCATAATGAAGTTGCCTTTCATAAGATCCGTATCAAATAATAATTAGTGTCAGGCAACATAAATGCACAAAATTCCTACTGGTATTATAACTTTCAAAAGAAAGTTTAGTGATCTTAGGATCAGGTCAAGCCGTACGATTAAAAACCGCCAGTCACCTAACAGCCTAACAACACTACAATAACAACGCGTCACGATCAAATCGGTAAGATAGATCTTGAACCCTAACTAGGACTCCCTGTATCTAGGGAACCAATTCCTGTTTTTGCCGTGTGCAGGAATTTTAACCCGCAACCGTTTGCAGTCGACTCGTCAGTACGCTTTTGAAGCCGTCAATCATATCTACAGCTTAGATTTCTGCGAGCAGTCCAAGTCTAACTTGTTATTCAGATGCAGTATATATCTAGGTCCGGTCAATGTCAACGTTTCCAATAATAGATTATGGATTCAAAAAATGCTTGGTTACGGCACATTGATGACGTCACATCGGCGCGTGATCAGCATCGGAATGTTTAAAAATCCCTGGCGGTGGACTAGCATCGATCGAATAGGTAGATTTCGCAATGTATGTCCAGGCAACATTACAAGGCGGATAAAATCCCTCTGCTAGTTTTTTTTGGTAAGTTCCTTGTTGTTATTTCTTTAAAATAGTTGAATACTTCAAATTCGTATTGATTGTAGAGTCAATTATTTTTATTTCTAAAACAAATAGTTTGGTTATTAGCGTTATGAATTAGAATAAGGCTGAAAAGTATCCTCTTACTCACAATTACGTAAATAATAATTAAGACTGTGCTGCTAAAATTTAAAATGTCATCTGATTTAGCACGTGAATTCTTTAGAAGTCTACCTTGATCAATCGGTCCTAATACACCCTGAAGGTCGCATGTAGTAGCGGTGTATTTTGCATTTGTTTCGAACTTGAAAATAACAGTAATGTGGGATCAGTATGCGGTGGGCGTTGGACGTTTTGGGGTTTGGCAATATATACAAATGCAATGCCGAAAGCAAACAGATGGCTTACCAGTTAGTACCGGCAATCTATGAGTGGTTTAAAAATCCAGTAAGGTTCGCCTTAGGCACCTCATATGAAATACTTACTACATGTTTCATACATTAGGCATACATACGTCTACAATAGCTTAACTAATAATTATATACTCTACGTTACGAGCTTTGTACTAGGTTTTTTTTAAATATGTCTAAGTAAAGTATAATTGCAGTTGAAAATCTTAGCAAATGGTATATTATAATAAAGCTATTAAATTACGAATATTCGTAGTCAAAATTTGGCATAACCATGTTAGGCTAAGATAAATGACCTACTGTAACGTCGATCATCTGCTTAGTAAGAAATTTGAAAAATATCGACAAAAACAATACAAATGAAGAAAAAGGTTTGGACTTACTTGTTCATCATTAGTTTATTGTTTGACATAATACAATTTTTAGAGTTCTTCAAGAATAGAAAGATACGAAAGAAAGAATAGCGTACATATAATGATATATTATTTATTTGTATTTTATATTTTTATTTTAATATTTAAAAACAACTTCAAGGAATAAAACATTATCCGATTAATTAACTCCATAAAATTTAGCTTGGAGCAAATTATTGTCTTTTATAGGTATATATAGGTAGGTATATTACCAGCAGCGCCCCGCGGTTTCACCCACGTTAACTATTATTCCACAGAAACTGTTAATTTTCATGACATGAAAAGTATACTATGTTCTATTCCAGAGCCTAAAGTATACGTAATAGGTACTAAATTTCATCAAAATCCGATCAGCCGTTGGGGCGTGAAGAGTGGATAAAAACAGAAAGGCACAATCACACAGACTTTCGCATTTATAATTTAAGAGAGATATAATAATTGAAGTCTTCAGACAGGAATATAAGATTGAACTATACATAATTTACTTTATCCTCAAGGCGGCTCTGAGCTGCGTGCGCGGTCAAGCTGCGACCCGACGGCGACTACGCAATAACAAGTGAACTGTACGTCAAATAGCTAACGTCAGAAAAGAAAAGTTAATTGCATCGGAATCTATGAAACTCGGCGCAATTTCGCAAGTAAGTGCAAAATAACAGAGGCAGCGGTCAGAGTTGAACATGGTGCGAGTCACGAGAGACGGCGATTTCGCCGACTCCTGGAAATAATAATTACTAATACCTAATACATAGTACATGCAGTCATGCCTTTTTCCCGTTGGGATAGAATAGAATAGAAAACTCTTTATTGTACCAGAAACAAAAATAAACACAGTACAGAAGAAGACAGGCAGAGACTACATATTTTCACATGCTACGATCCCAGTGGAAAGCAGTACACCAACTCCCTGACATCCAAACTAACCCTTGAACCTATCACCTGATTATTATTAACCGTAACTGATAATAGTCCATTATTTTTCATCATCATCAACCCATATCGTCCCACTGCTGGGCACGGGTCTCCCCTCACTTTTGTGAGGAAGGTAAGGCCATAATCCACCACGGGGGCCCGGCCCGGATTGGTGGATAACATACCTACCTCCGAAATAATTCTCGGGTAGGTATGTGGGTTTCCTCCCGATGTTTTCCTTCAACGAAAAGCGAGTGATAATTACGTACGTATGTTTTTACAGAAACACATTGGTACGTGCCTGCACTGGGATTTGAACTCACGACCTTCTGCTTGGAAGGCGGACGTTCTCCCACTAGACTACCACCGCTTGATAACTGTATATTTACAAATAATTACGCGCCACGATCTCAAAGGGATAAGGGACATAGTTCCTGACCCTGACTAGGATTCCCTCTATCTTGCTTGACCATTAGGAACTGCGATATCAATAATTATCACACAAACAACACCCAGACTTAGAGCAAATACTTTACTACTAAAATGCTCTTTCTATTTCTCACAGGTCAAGACATGTGATGTAAGGCCGGTCACGGCTCTCACAAACTAAAGTAAGCAACAAAACATTGGATTTCTCACCACTTATAATGTTTTTCGTTGAGCCGCCTATTGACCTCTAAATATCGCTTGAACGTCATAACTTAACCCATCACACTAGAGAACCTCCTATATTATGAAATGTCAGAAATAATTTAACTCTCAAATTTTTTCACGCTTTGACCTTAAAATAGCTAATGATACCTGAAGTACGAACTATTATGTGCAACGAATGCATGAGGCCGATTGAAATCTTCGTTGTTAACCGAACAGTTTAATTAGTTAAGCATTTTGCGACTTTGTTCAGAGATAAAAAATATATTGTAAATATAAATAGACACTGCAGCAACTCACTGTTAACTCCACCTGTCTGTCTTTCCCCAGCACAACATATTATATGAGTCATTTGACGACTAATTATTCAATGAAATAAACTACAGCGCTTGTTTTAATTCAGAGATCGTATTTACTGGGAGAGGCGTCACGTCTTCGGACAATGATAATGTCAGCTCAGGTACCAGTCAACCAATCTGAAGCGAATCGAACATGACTCCTAAATCCTTAGGTTCAAGCGCCTTTTCCACACACTGTACAATTCGGTAACCGCGGTCCTATTTGCATGAACAATTAAGCACGTCGCCAATACACAACTTTGCATTTAAAACGCCATAATTTGCCGTAATAGACGTTAAAACGTAAAATGAAAGTAAAAGTTTTGATTTCGCAACACATTCCTTTACCAAAACATGTTCCATGCGATTGTTTTGTTTGTGGAAACTCTTCTAACTTTGATAGTAAACATGAGTTAATTGAAGAAAGTTCTCGGAACTTAGAGTGTCGCACGGTCCATTTCAACCATAGAAAATACGATATCTATCACTTATACGACACGCGACCGCTTGCCGATTCACTGCACAAAGTTCCTCGATGAGACAGTTATTTTCAGAAATGTCGTTTTTTAATATGCCAATGCCTTTTTACAAGCTATTCAACATACAACTAACTACTGAATTATTAGGTGATCTGAGCTACTACGCAACAGATGGACAAATAGGTAGATAAGCAATAAGCAATCTAACCCACCACCAGTTCCTCCTTTCATACAAACATAGTTCGTCTAAACGATTTGATTCCTAAATCTAATATTACCTTGTATCGATATGACCAAAATTCAAACCTATACTAAATATACCTGCGTAACTAAGGTGCCTAACCAAACAAAGCTCTATACACTATAGACCGCCAATTGAGCTACAACTCCAAGTCACGGGAAGGTGTGAAGTCGTACAATAATCATCGATTTCGTAACCCTTGTATGGTTTTAGCTAGGTTTCATCTGCAACTCTATCTTAACTCTAACTTCTATGTAGGTATAATACCTAGTTATTATAACTAGCTTGTACAACCGCATGGGTCGCGGCGCCAGCGCCAGTGGTGACCCTCACGCTGGCGCCGACACCACTGAATTCGACGTCGACGTCAGCGACGACACCGGTACCGAATCTTAAATTTATGAGATCGGTGCGAATCTGTACCATAATCATTGTTACGGTAAAAAATGTTATAGCATCGGTGGCCATAATTTAAAAGAGTTCCCATCGCTTGTTTGTTTGGTTTAACTGCCTGCTATTAACGCCCTAGGTCGTGTTTGCTACTAGCAAAGCCCAACAGCATTCAGTAAGCCTACGAATTTGTGTATTGTTTGCTCAGACTCCATGCCTTTGACTCTTCGCCGAACTAATTAATTATTCCATATTCTGTTATTCATTTCCATACACTGTGGGATGGATGGATATTGGATATATTATTATGTATGGGTTTGATCCTGCAACTCAATTTCCTATTGTTGAAATTTTGTTGTTGAAATGAGGATGCATGGATAGATAGATGGACGTTTGTTACTTTTTCATATAAAGACTACTAAACGGATTTAGATGAATAAAATAGAAATAATATAGAATACTTATTGTCCCGTAAAAATTTATAGTTTTTGCAGAATAATTACTTAACGAGGGGCGCATCTAGTAATTAATAAAGCCACAACTGAACTACTAAACCGAGTTGAGGAATGGAAGGTAGTCAACGGAACTCTTCAGTGACTAAAAGCAGATTAATGATGTTTGGACTCATTTTAATAAGCTCGCAGTGTCGAAAACGTATTTTCTGAAATCTTCTCAGTAAAACAATGTAAGTACTTCAATAAAAAGCCCATGGTTATTATAAAATCGTATAAATTGATGTAACAACGAAGGCCTTAAAGCTATCTCAAAATGATAATGCTGTTCCGCCTCACACCATATCGTGACGTGATCAGCTTCACCCGGATCCGACTGCCCAGAAGGGAAAGTGAAGTTACCAGAATTGTCTAGAAAACCATAAGGATCTTAATTGAGTAATTGTACTGCTTAGTTTATTCATAATGGGTTTAATGTACTATGTACAAAGAGTAATTAAATAAGAATAACATGCATTTAGGTAACAATCTAGACTGTAGCTAGACTTAAAAGTTCCTATATTTGACAACTTTGGTCAGATTTTGACAATGTTAGAGACTCAACGATACAGGTCAATGTACCTTTAGTCCTTTGGAATTATAACTCAAATATCCAAAGCATTATCATCATAATCATCAACCCATATCGACCCACTGCTGAGCACGGGTCTCCCCTCAGTTTCGCTAGGAGGGCTTAACGACACTAATGTCATGGCTACAAAGAAGTGTAAGGAGATTGTTTCAAAGGACTAAACTATTTAAACCTCAGAATAAGAACAAGCTATAGAAGGAAGATTTAAAGCAACAACTGTCTCACAACTTTCTTATTCAGATCTAGTAAAATAGCGTACACGAGGGTGAGTGAAACGGAAAATTTTCCATGATTTTTATTACTCCAAGAACGGTCTACAAGATTGATTAGTCAGGTTGTATTTTGGGTTGTCTATTTGCTACTAATTTATGTCATGCCTTGAAAGCTTTGTGAACAAACTGAACAATTTGGTGAACAAAACAAGGGAACAACTAGTGACATATTGCACATTTAGTATGGATTCCTTTTATTTTCGTAAACTTCCTTGATTCCGACTAGTTTTTAACAATAGGAGTGCAGCTTTGGCGGGATACTGAAAAGTGACGTTATTGTTTTTGTATTTTTTTTTCTCAAATTTATGTTTCTTAGTTTTTTATATGTAACATTGGTTGACCGTTAAGTGTTCCTTAACGTGTACTACTGTCAGCAAATGATACACACCCAACAAACGTGGCTTTCGTGGTCATTACAAAACTCCCAATAAGTTTCAGTAAAGTTTTACTGAATCGTGACTTTGACTAGATTTCCGATTGACTGGAACTCGACATATTGACTACTTTGAAAATATAACAAACTTGAAAATTATTAATACTTGACACTGGCTAAATGCACTAATTGTGCGAAGCCAAAAGGAAAAAACAAAATATGTGACAGCAAATAGTTTTACGAATTAATTTTCCTTCGTCATTATCAGCATCAGCCCGTATCGTCCCATTGCTGAGCACGGGTCTCTCCTCATTTTCGTGAAGAGGGTTGGGCTTTAATCTACCACGGGGGCCCGGTCCGGGTTGGTGGATCAGTTTTACATGGTTAGTTATAATTTTGGGATGGAATAAATACGACCATGGAGCCGAATGCGACCCCGAATGCCATAGCTTCCACAAACTACAATCAGCCGTGGTCCAGATTTTTTTTCTCGCTTTGCCTTATTCATTGCCAATTCATAGATATGTATATAATATCTAGTTAATCTCCAAAACTGGTAAACTATTTTGATTGTAAAACTAATGCTTAGCCAACGAAGGTTTCTAGAACAGTGTGTTTTAAACTACAGGTACTAAGTAATGCTTTGGATTAACCTCGGATTAGCAGTGCCTTTACAACGACTATACCTATTCATCCTGGCCTGACAAGACAAACATTAAGTTTGCAAAATCACATAACAAGAACCAGCAAAAAACTACTTAATTAATGGCAGATTTCATCAACGATCTCTCTAACGCCTATTTTCAAATTATATTGCCACACAAATTAAAAAAAGACTCATTTATGTTGGTCTAGTCTAAGGAGTCCTTAATTATCCTTCCTTGAGTCCTTTTTGGGACTGCCGAAGTCAGTCATTATTCTTTTAGGGAAACTTCTAACATTAAATTATTACATAATTGTAATTACTTAAAAAATACCTCTTAGTCAACATAAGATACGTCAAAGCTTTGATGCCCGTTAAATGTATCGTTAAGTACCGCAATTATTTATTTAGCCCGCGGTTCCATCTCACATTTAGCGGTAAAGGCCACGAGCTCGCTGAAGCACCCTCGCCACTCGTCAGCCCTCGACCTCCAGCCATCACTTATCAATCAAAGATATCCGAAAAAACACATGAGGCCCCCAATTAGAAGAAGCTTCCTATTCGGATGGATCTCCCTAGCTTACACAACTAACCTATCCTTTCTCCGCCCCACCTTGCCCACTGTTTAGTATATATCCAAGCAGACGACCAAACTCATCACATTACTTCACTAACCACCGGAGTGACCCATCACTAAGCATCATGAAAGCCTTTGCAGCGGTAAGTCGAGTGCCGTGAAAATTAAAAAATTAGTGTCAAGTGTTTTAAAAAAAAAAAGTGACAAGTGTTTGTGACGTTCCAAAATCAAGACGGGTGCATCAGGATTAGTGACGTGAAAAGGATTTTTCAATTATCGAGACTAGGATTGTGTTTATCGAATCAAATGCACCGGTGTTGATTTTTGAACTTTCTCAATTTCGGATTCAGATTGTGCAGTTTCCCGTAGGATTAACGACGAAGTTTATTGCCACGAGAAGACGAATAAGCTGTTAGCATTTAGAATTCACGAAAGGTGCTGCACGATCTGAATTCGACGTCAATTACGGTAGCGTGTCCGATAAAATCAGCTTTTTTATTGTCCTGTCGACTCTCATGAATAAAGTATTTATTATCTTTATTACAAATGAAACAAATACGACGATTTTTTTTACAATTTGTTCCTTTTTTTATTTTTTTGTTTATAAAAATTTAAACAAAAATGTATCAAGGATTTTCTTACCTAATAAGGTACTTCTTAATCAGTAGAAATAGAAAGTGCTTCAATCGTGACAATGATGGGTTTAAAAGATCAAAGATTATCCTTTCAGATCAGCCGATCAGTCTCAAAGCTTTTTTGCCCCATGACATCTATATAATAAATCATGACATTCACGACATTCGAGCCATTGTTACTCCGCGATTCGTTTTATATGGCGTGCGTGATTTAGCTCTAGGCTCACGTTTTTATCGCGTCATTTAACGCCACTCTCATTAGAATACAGCTTTTACTAGACTTTATGTAACAATTGTATAAGGTTTATCCGTCCTTATTTGAATGAGAATAGGTTATATTTTACTTTCAACGTGTGAACGCAGAAAGTAAAAGATTCAAGAGAAAAGAAGAAGAAAGAGAAAAGAGTATGCATTTGATGCATTAAAGATAGAAGGAAGCAAATGTTTCTCGTAGATACATTTAAAATTATCAAATATCCTTTTAGAATCGTTACCTAAACTTTTTCTAGGAACATAACTTAACAGAAAACAATTGAATTGGTTGCCAATACGTTAACACATCTAAACGCTTATTAAAATCATAAACCAAATTGAATAAGTCATAACATTTACCTGTATATTTCGCTAGTAGTATATATAGCACGTTACCGAGAATATTAAAGTTTCCCATCAAACGTTAAAGTACTTCACACCGCATTACCCCGTGAAATGGCATAACAATGATTAGGGTTGCCCAAAACAGTTAAATGGCTGAAGCTTTTCAACATAGCATAGCAGTAACCCCTTGCTGCTAATGTGCGTTACAAAACCGTATGGAATTGTAATCGCTCTGCGCAATGAAATAAATTATGTGATGCAGTTACTGCGCGTCTCCCTTACAGTGGCTCTAGGGTTGCGCAACTCGGGTCGGGTTAGAGTTCGCTGTGGTATCGGTAGCGCGCAGTAATTAATGTTGTAATTATAATGCTATGGTAATAATCTAAATGCATTAGAAGTTACAGTTGAGGATTACTTTACTGTTTTTAGAATGAACTAATATTAATTTTTGAAATAATCTCCGCAGCCGGGTGTAATTTAAAAAAAAAATAATGGTGTCGCATTTCGAAGTTTAAAACTTGTGTGCCAGTAATTCATTTAAATTAATTAATAATAAACGTATAGCTCGGAGATAAACACGAGTAATGAGTAGTCAATATGACAGAAGTGCAAATATATCGTTAAACGCTCGGTTTCCATTTACTTACTTACAATTATTTAAACTAAACGGTAAATATTGATAAAGGCGGGCTTTTATGGACTCAACCTACACTTATAATAAAAATACACCATATTAATGAAGAAAAATTGGAAATAACCTACTTATAAAGTATTAATTTAATATATAAGTAAGTAATAGAAATTAATATACCTATAAAATGAAAATATATAAAAATCCCGGACACACCAAGAAAATACTTATTTATTCATATAATCGAAGCTTTTTTTTTGTTTAACTTTTATAAATTCAAGTCTACCAATGAACTTGAGTAGAAACTTAAGAATTTGAGATATCACAATTAATGTATTCAGAACCAGTTTTTGTTAAACATTGTCTTAGCTTTGTTATGCAAATTAAATATCGTAGTGAAATTTTTACTGCACTGGAAAGTAATGAAAACATTAATAAATTAAAGTTACATAATACATATTTTGCCGAATTTGTAATGAAAAAATGAATGTAGTAGAAAGCCATAGTTTAACTCCTTTCTAAAGCTAAAGGAGATTTATATAATTAGATTCAAACCCGACCGACTACTAATTTTCATACGTAATTATTATATTATGCATAACATGGTAATTTACAAAAATGCATTACTAGGTGTATAATCGCAAATTTAATACATTCCAAATTAAAATAATTAACATTAAAAACGAGTAGCAGCATAAAAAAAATACATAAATTAACCTTCACCGTAAAGAAGCTCCTAGTTAGTTCAAAATACCAAATAGGGATGTGATCCTCATTATCGTAGGCACCTTGCTCTACATGTCTAATTCCGTCGATCGCCTTCTAAATACGGGCATATAGTGATTCATCGATACGCCAATGAGAGCGTGGTACTGCACTATTCTTATTACGATGCGTGTTGTGTCGAAAAGTATCGACCGCGGTTAGCTTTTTAAAATACTTAGATCAAAATTATCTAACTGAAAGGATAAAAGAAAATAATATTCCGAAACATAGGTTAAGTAAAGTGCATAAAATGGATACAAAAATATTAAAACTAATTATATGCATTAACATTACCAATAAACAATACATTATAGGTATCGAGAAAGTTTTTACTGCTTAACAATAGAATATTTAATTTTATTAAAATGTCATTTTATAACCATAAACCGCAAAGATTTCAAGCATAATACTAAAACAGGTCGTAAACTAACAAAAAGCTCTAAAATACAAACGGTGGGCAATAGCAATAAACATTTGACTGTCGTGCATGTGTTAGAAATAAATAACCCATAAAATTTGAATGCGCATCATGTAATGTGAAAAAACAACTAAAGAATAATAATACCTACCTACAATTAACCTGCATTTCATAGACGTAGTAAGCTTACGTACATTAGAGACGTTTTTCATAGAACCCAAACTATTCATTACATTTTTTAAGAACGGTATCTCTAATCTATATCGTAATTTAACTGACCACAAATTAAGTTCATTTAATTGAAAGTAATTAAGCTGTCATGCGCAGTACATTCAAAGAGTAGTTATTTCGTCATAGTCATCATGATAATCGACTATTACTAATACTGGTTCCGTATAAATTTAATCTACAAGAACCTATTTATTAGACTACATGAATTTGTCAGAGCACGCTTGCCCAAAAAGGAACGGTTACCTACACACATACATGGGTACATCGAAATATAATATTACCTACTCTTATATAGTAAATTTAAGGCATTATTGTACCACACGCTAGCAAAGACGCGAGGATCTCTATAATATCATAATGGTCATCATCGTCATAAGTCCGCAATCTCTGCACCGGTATGCTCCGAGAGAGTTCAAAGTTATAATGGCGCTTCCGCGACTTCCGGCGACATGGCAACACTTCCGCCTGATGACGTAATGTACTAACACTGTGTCGTTGGAAGATTTAGATTCGTGTTAAAATTCTGTAATAAAATGTTCCTTGATTTACCTACGTCAATTGTAAAATAGATTCTCATAGTATTTCGCTAATTATTACTTAAGTGTAAGGTTTAAAATTGATTTGCATCAAACTCGCCCGGCGCGGCGTCTTTCTCAACCCGATAAAAGCTATCAACTTCAACAAGTTTATCAACTCCTCAGGCCATTTAGGTCGGAAACTCACTATCGCACGACGTAACCAAAGATCATGTTCCCACAACGGCGCCTCACATTACTTCTGCGGTGATGTAATGCTTCCTTTATTACCTACCTCTGACCTCTGACTTTCACTTCGGTCACATCTATTGTCTTTTTACTCTATGAAATGTTCCAATTTCAAAGGAGTTGTAATCTAAAATAGCGCTAGGTCATCATAAGTGAATGGCCTTTGTTTACAATCTATATTGTAAAGGCTTTAGACCCAAAACTTTTTTAGAAAAATAAAAATGTATTGCTCAATAAAGAAAAGTAGAGCTAAATAAGTTTGAATAAAACAATTGGTACTATCTGCCTATTCAATGCTTTTTTATCACATATCCATCTCGCGTTAATGAATGTAATCGCTAACTTACTACATCTCATCTAAATAAATTAGCAATAAAACTTAAATTGCACAACATATACGCAAGAAGGGCTAATAAAACCAGACAAAGAGAAACCATCTAGGTAATCGTTTTATCAGTCCGTGTGAAAAGTATTTCACTTTCATTCTACAATTAAGAGCATCAAAAGTCTAGTTGTAGTAGTTTGAATCTATCTACGGCCCAACGGCCTATCTTTGCTCATGATAAGTCATGATACTGCGACCATAATTATACTACCTGCGATAGAAAAAAATATCCCTTAAGTTGTCATCGAATCTTCCATGAAGGATTGATTCTTGTAGAATCTCATCTGCTTTTACTACCACTAGCGATAAAGTTAATTATATCCATACGAGTATTATGTCATCATTATTTTCTAAACTCATTACAATTATAATGGAGATCTAGAGGTGTTCCGTAATATTTTAGTTCTACATCCACAAGCATAATTGTCTATTTCGGCTTTGGCAACTCAAGCCAAAGTTTGATAACCAACTCAAAACATAAATCAACTAAAACAACAAACACTTGTCACTAAGAGTAACTAGCAATAAGTTATCCTCCACTCACACCGTAGCGTAACTAACGCTAATTTTCTGTTCCTCCACAGTGCATAGCCCTCGCGTTGGTCGCAGTCGCCACCGCGGAAGCACCCGGCGGCTACAACTACAACCGACCATCCGGCGGCGGCGGTGGCGGTGGCGGCTACAGCGGCGGTCATAGCGGCGGCGGCGGTGGCGGCTACAGCGGCGGCGGCGGTGGCGGCGGCGGCGGTGGTGGCTACCGTGCCGTCTCCTCCGGCTACCAGACCTCGGAAGGCCAGAACGTAGACGCCCAGCTTCTCGAACAAGTCCGTCAGATCCTCCTTAAAGAAGAATCTTCATCCGGTTCCGGATCATCTGGTTTCGGTGGCAGCGCCCCCTCATCATCATACGGCGCACCTTCTTCATCCTACGGAGCCCCGTCTACTTCCTACGGAGTGCCGTCTGCCCGCGTGGTCGGTCTGCACCTCGAGGGAGTGCGCCAGGCTATCCAGGTCGCACAATACGAGCAGACCAGCTCCAGCGGTGGCGGCTACCCCTCCGGCGGCGGCGGCGGCTACCCAGCCCGCGCTCCATCCAGCAGCTACGGCTCTCCTTACTAAACCAAACCGAATTGAGCAACTTCCAGAGGTATCACAGATGAGAAATAACAAAATTGCTTGTCATCTGTGATGCGTCTCCAATGGTCTACGTTATTCGATTGCGCTCGCGATCTCACGAGCGCGGTCGAATGTTTGTTCGTTTTGGCCGGCAGCCACGTACAATGTAGGTGATGCCGGCCCGGCCGCCGTTACACCGCCGCGCGACCGACGCATGCGACTGTGCACGCACACGGGTGTGTCAATCCTGCGGGAGCCAGGCGCCGGCGCCCGAACTGACACATGTCAAACCTGTCTGACAGATTTGACAGGTGGAAGTTTCAGGCCAAGAGGCGCAGTGGCTAACCGCTGGGCTGACTCATGTCTTGTATAAAGTTTATCTTAAGATTAGCTTAGCTTTTTATTATTAAGTTTTTTATTAATGTTTTTATTTGACGAAAATAGATAAATACATTTTGACACCGTACGCTTGCTTTTACTTTTCTGTATATTTAAGAATCTTAGACTAACCTGGCGGCCTCTTCTTTAGGCTTCAGATAATTCTTGTCACGGAAATTTACTGTAATTAAATTCAATGCACACTTCGTCGCTATATCTACAAAGTATTCCTATGTAAAATCTAGGTCCCAAAGAATAGCGTTCCGAATTTTAATTGCAGATAACTTTTCTGTAGAGTTTACTTTAACGTTAAGTTACAAATTTAAGTTCTTACGTAAAATAAAATAAAAACTATATTCATTTAGGTACGTACCTTACTCCGAGACCATACGAAAAGCATGGTGACAACCATCATCATGAATTGGACGAGTGTAGGCTTAATGGATTTTTGCTCGTTTCCCTCCTGTTAGCGCGGCAGCTAAGCTGTATAGGCTGAGCGCGCCTCCAATGGCGGGGGAAGGATGGCTGGTAGAAGAGTAGTACAAAGGAACTTAGCGACTAACCTGGTCTCCATGCAACTGCAATCACCTCGGTTCGGGTCCGTCTCCAAGCTGCTTGTTCCTTCAGGATGTTATGACGTTCGATGTAGTGGACTGTATTTTTGGCGGTTGGTGCGTGTCGGCAAGGAGCGTTTACGCGGCGGGTTTATAGCGGGTTTTGTTTATATTTTCGCGTCGAATTCACGTGGACCACCACAGAGGAGCAGCAGATCCAGTACTTTGGATTCGGCGAGAGCGGCAGCCGCGAAGGACGAGGGTCGATCGCAGACTACTTGCGGCGGCAAGCAGTTTTCTCGTGGATACCACGATATGAGCGACAGAGATAGTCGCCAAGAAATGATAGGAATAGGAAGGTAGGAAGGTATTATGAGTGCCAATGTAAGTGGCGCGAACATTTGCCCCCGGCCTAAAAACCATTGGTTTTTAAAAGAAAGCGGGAAATAAAAAAAATAAAAATAAGAGTTAAACTCTTAAGCGGTCAACGGGTTAATATAACATAGCGGTTGACCGGGAAGCAAGGGGTTAAATTATTGGGTAGGTAAGATACATAAACGGACGACGGGTCTCTGGTAGACGCCGGTCGCCGTTTTTACTGACGCTACTCGACAGATGCCATCGCCGCCGACATGAGTGGCCACGACGACGCCGAGAGGCCAGGATAGCGGGGGAATATTATCAGTGATAATAAGAACAATAGAACCTATTGTAATGGGATTCGAAGGTGTATTCCATTTTCCTCTAGATTGAAGTAAGTGAAGATATTCCAACTTCCACCGTTTGGAAAATGATTGTACCATTTGATCCAATAAAGCGTACCGTTTCAATAAGTGTCCAGGTTCATCGGGAACCGTGCAAGCGGGTAAATGCTTCAGCGGTGCGGTCATTAAGAAATGTGAAGCACTCAGCGCGGTCGGCTCAGACGGATCTTCGCTCAATAACGTTATAGGACGAGAATTGATAACGCATTCTATCTGTGTGAGTACGGTTAACATTTCCTCATAGGTGAGTAACTGTGAACCGATCGTCTTATGAAGATGACTTTTAAACGCTTTCACATATATTTCATAATTCCCCCCGAAGTGAGGACTTCGCGGTGGATTGAATTTCCAGTGTATGCGATTAGCTGATAACTCATCTAAGATAGACTTATTATATTCGTCGGAATTTAAAAGATCCGTTAACGCATTTTTCGCGCCTACGAAGTTCCGACCGTTGTCAGAATACATAAACAGAACAGTACCCCGACGCGCGAGAAACCTCTTGAAAGCGGACAGAAATGAGTTGGTACTCAGATCTGTGGTGAGTTCGACGTGCACTGCGCGAACCACCATACATACAAATATGCATAGGTAGGCCTTTATCGAGCGGACTCCGCGTTTTCTAAACGGAATTATAGATATAGGGCCGGCGTAGTCTACGGCGGTATGAATGAAAGGCTTGGCTTCATTCACACGGCAAGCGGGTAAATCTCCCATTAACGGGAACGTAGGTTTAGGTTTAGATTTAAAACAATAGTTACATTTGTGTATAACAGAACGAACTATATTGCGGCAGGAAAGGATCCAATATTTCTGTCTGAGTATAGACATAAGCGTAAGCGGGCCAGCGTGGCAGTGTCGACGGTGGTAATGTGTAATAATTAGTTCAACAATGCGGTCTTTGCGCGGCAACAGAATAGGATGCTGTTGGTCATAGGACAAGTCAGCATTTCGGAGCCGGCCTCCGACTCGTATGAGTCCGTTAGCGTCCAAAAATGGCACAAGCCGTTGAATTGCTCTTGAGCAGCTGTCATTTGACTTTAGGCATTTAAGTACGTCGTGAAAATAAAAATATTGTAATGATTTCAATATTTGAAATTCTGCGTAGTTAATATCGTCAGCGTTAAAGCAATTAGCACGATGTAATTTTTTAATGAAGCGGTAAATTAAAACGACTACGCGCAGGAGCATTAGCCAGGAAGATACGCGGGCGGGGAGATCTAGCAATGGGTTACAAATCTCATCGATTTTAGGAGTCAAGGGACTCACGGGCAAAGAAATGATTTTCTTTGTCTCAGATAACTCCGAGTCTACTTTAGACGGAGCTACTGAGGTAACTGGCCAATTACTTGGGTCTTGGCGCAGCCATGCGGGACCCGTGAACCACAGCGGGTGGTCCAGCAGTTGAGCGGGCGACAGTCCACGAGACAAGCAGTCACTGGGATTCGGAGAGCCAGAGACGTGCCGGAAACTGTCAGCGGGAATTGAGGTAACAATTTTTGTTATGCGCGTAGCGACGAAAGTTTTGAACCTATGCGGTGAAGCGATGATCCATTGTAGTGCTACCATGGAATCAGTAAAACAGTATATTTTATCAATGGAATGACGTTTTCCATACGTATCGATAACGCGGCGGGCTAGTTTTGACATAAGCAGGCAAGCACAGAGTTCTAGTCTGGCAATTGAAATAGTTTTTAGCGGAGCTACCTTTGATTTGGCGCAAACTAAGCGGGTGACTGGTGAAGAGTTCTCATCAGCCTGAGTTCTAATATAAATAACCGAACCGTAACCGTTCTGACTGGCATCTGCAAAGGCCACAATGGAAACCTTTGAGTTTTCTTTCACGTCTAGATGGCGTTGAAAGCGTAACTTTTGAATACAGGGTAGTTCTCGGGTATAGTTTTGCCAAACATTAGTTATATCTGACGGCGGTTGTTCATCCCAGTCGAGTTTCAATATGTGAAGTTTTTGCAAAATCAGTTTAGCGTATAAAATAACTGGGGCGATAAGACCGAGAACATCATACTGACGCGCAATTAACGATAACATATTGCGTTTCGTAGCTGGACGGTCTTCAATGTTCACTGTGAACATGAATGAGTCACAGCTGGGCGACCACTGCAAGCCTAAAACCTTTAAACTCGTGTCTGGCTCTTCAAAGTTTATGTTAGAGGTGTGACGATCAGAGACGGGAAGGGAGTCAAGGAGCGCGGGTGAGTTACTAGCCCATTTGACGAGATCGAAGCCCCCGGCCTTGAGCAACTCGCGGAGATCGTCTCTGAGTTGTAAACAAGCAGACAGAGTAGGCATGGAGTAGCACACGTCGTCCATGTATGTGTTGTCGCTGATAAGAGATGCTGCGAGTGGGAAGCGGGCACCGTCGGCGGCGCACAGCTGTCGCAACACTCGCATTGCAAGGAACGGACTGCTACGTAGACCAAAACAAACGCGGTTGAATTGGTAGGTATCAAGCGGAAAAACGGGATCGAATCGATACAGGAATTTTTGATATTTGCGGTGGTCCTTATTTATCAAAATTTGTAGGTACATCTGTTTAATATCGGATGTAAAAGCAATTGGGTAGAGGCGGAAATCCAAGAGGATTGTAAAAAGATCGTTTTGTAAATTATCCCCGGTATATAAAACTTGATTCAAGGAGAGGCCTGAGTCAGTTTCAGCACTGGCGTCCATCACCATACGCCATCGAGTTGTTGTTTTTTGTAGTCTCGCAATGGCGTGGTGTGGCACGTAATATCCAGTAAAAGGACTATCATTGTCGATCAGTGAAATGTAACCCTTCTGAATGTACTCTTTGATTATAGCATCGTACTCTAAGCGCAGAGCAGGTATCGCGGCGAGCTTACGTTCGAGATACATGAAGCGTTTTTTAGCGATAGGGTAAGAATTACCCAGAGCGGTCGCGGGATCGCGGGAGAAAGGTAACGCTACAGAATAGCGTCCCGTAGGATCGCGGGAAACGTTATTTGTAAAAATGCGTTCACATTCTATAGCGTCTGGGCTCAAAGTCGGCGTGCATTGCACCTCTTCAAGCTGCCAGAAGCGTTGGACAAGATTATCTAAACGTGGTCCTTCCGTAAAGGTACAGAGGGAAATATGAGAGCGGCATCTATCTTCAACCAAGGGGTCAGTGATAGAAACAACGGTTTCAATATGAGCGGGCGTAACATGAGCGGGAGTAACATGAGCGGGAGTAACGGGAGCGGTCCCGATTACGATAAAACCAAAAATGGTTTCAAAAGCGGTTGGAGTACCAGGCGGACCAGCGGCGCGGCCTGATAGCAATATTTCAGAAAAGAGCGGCGCGCCTATAAGTATGTCGATCTCGGAAGGCGAAGCGAAACTGTCGTCTGCCAGAGGCAGGCAGTTCAGGTATGAAAGGCAGGATACGTCAATTTTCACTGCCGGTAAATTGTCTGTTATGCGGTCGATAACATAGGCGTCAATTGCAATAAAATTATCATTTAGGCGGGAAGATAAAGTAGCAGAAACTGCTCCCTTGATTGGGTTAGATGCGGAACCTATCCCTTTAACAACGGTGTTCGTCACCTTATTGCATTTTAAATTTAATTTAGCGCAACATTTTGAAGTTAAAAAGTTACTTTGGGAAGCCGAATCAATTAAGGCGCGTACTACATGGCGGCGACCATTTAAATCCGTAGCATAAACTTGTACGGTTCCCAGTAAACAAGTAGTGTCATTAGGCTGCGAAGCGGGGCGTATATTACACAGCGACACCTGTTGTTGTGATGACTGATAAGCAGTTGTAGGTAAGTTCGTCAGCTGAGCGCTAGCGGAGCCCGCGACGGGCGGCGGCGATGCCGAAGGCGGCATGTGATCCCCGGCGGCGGAGAAGTTGCCAGTTCGCGCGCGCGGAGGCGGCGCGTGCGCCTGTGACGGAGCGCTAGGGTACGGGCGATTGTCTTCACGGGAAGATGATACTTTGCGGCATAACATAGAATGATGTTTACATCCACAATAACGGCAATTAAATTTAGAATTGCAAGCAGTATTTATATGCGTAGTGCTTAGACAATTAGTGCAACCTTTGCTTTGTTTTACAAAAGTGTACCTGTCGTCGATAGAAAGCTTATCAAATGCAGGGCATCTATATAAGTTAGCGTGATCGGCTTGTTTGCAAAGCGGACAGTGAGTGACGCATGATGCTGCAAAAGACTGCGTAGACCTTGCAGTACCCGGCCTGTTATCACTGCGGCTAAGAGAAACGGTCGTAGTGCGTTCCAATATTTTGCTTTGTTCGCGGATGAATTTTAAAAGTTCATTGTATGTAGGCATAGATTTACCTCGCATGTGCATTTCAAACGACCGTGCAGTACTTGAATCTATTTTCTTCAAAGCGAGCGATAGTAAAATAAAATCAGACACGTTATCGAGCTTGAGAGACTTCAAACTTGACACAGCCGTGCAGAATTTATCTAGGAATAATTCTAAGTTTTTATTCGTCGCGGTGTTAAAAGATTTAAAATCAAGCATTTGATCAAGATAAGCGGAGGCTAGGTTACGTTTGTCGTTATACTTATCGACGAGCGTCTGCCATATGATCGGATAATTATCACCGTTAGGTACGATACCAGAACAAACTGCAAGGGCCCGGCCTGACAATTTATTAATTAAATATTGGACGCGTTCGTGATCAGTGAGATCGGGATTTTCGTGAATCGTGCGTTTGAATGACTCATAAAATATCCTCCAGGTCATCGGATCTCCATTGAAGACCATCAAATCGAGTTCAGGAATTCTGATAGATTTACGTTGCGGGGCAACATTGAAATCAGCGGTTTTTAAAGGCGGGTTAAGTTTATTATAAACAAACTGACAACGGCAAAACATATCTTCGAAGACGTTTATAGATTGGTAGTTTACCGTGTACGAAGCGTTGAGAGTCAACTCGGTGACATTTAATTTGTTCACAATTTCATTGAAATCGGAGCGTAAGCGGTCTAACGAGATCATTCCACATAGAAATAAATCCTTCTCAGTATCATCAGTGAAAGCCTTTAAAGATCGGTTAAAAATATCTTGTAAGCGGGAAAATATAATGTCACGTTTACCTATCAAGGTCAAACGTTCGATCTGTAACGTATCGAGCGCTTTTGCGTCCTCGTATACTTCACTATCTTTGTCTTTTGAACGAGTAGCCATAGCCATCTTAACAAAGTATAAAAAACTAGATAAAGTATGAAATTCCTAATTTACTGCAACTGCCTACAGCATTTACCTGCCACGCGCGCGGCGTATTGAATACCCACGTGGAGACGCACGGGCGGTCGTTAGGAATACCTTCACTTTTTAATAAAAATTAAGAATTACGGAAAAATCGTTATTTTTACTATTTAGGAATGCGGAATACACGAAATAAGTATATAAGAGCGTAGTAGGATAGTACAGGGTACTATCTGAACTGTAATTGCGGGCGGGAACACGATAATTATAGGAAATTATCGTTGGTAAAAATACCAATATAAAATTGCGGGCGGTTATAAAGAGGACTATATGAGGCCTAAGAGGGGCCAGAGAATAGCGGGAGGACCAGAGAAGATCCGGCTCGAAGGACCAACAATATGTTAGCGCGGCAGCTAAGCTGTATAGGCTGAGCGCGCCTCCAATGGCGGGGGAAGGATGGCTGGTAGAAGAGTAGTACAAAGGAACTTAGCGACTAACCTGGTCTCCATGCAACTGCAATCACCTCGGTTCGGGTCCGTCTCCAAGCTGCTTGTTCCTTCAGGATGTTATGACGTTCGATGTAGTGGACTGTATTTTTGGCGGTTGGTGCGTGTCGGCAAGGAGCGTTTACGCGGCGGGTTTATAGCGGGTTTTGTTTATATTTTCGCGTCGAATTCACGTGGACCACCACAGAGGAGCAGCAGATCCAGTACTTTGGATTCGGCGAGAGCGGCAGCCGCGAAGGACGAGGGTCGATCGCAGACTACTTGCGGCGGCAAGCAGTTTTCTCGTGGATACCACGATATGAGCGACAGAGATAGTCGCCAAGAAATGATAGGAATAGGAAGGTAGGAAGGTATTATGAGTGCCAATGTAAGTGGCGCGAACACCTCCTAAAAGAGGATTTCTATTAATATGATGATCTAATAAAAAATAAAGGTAGGATCCAACAGCTTTAATATCTTAAATTTGTTAATTGAGAAACCAATTAAGTATTAGCAGTTAAATGCAACCCTACATTGACCATTTAAAATTTCGTAATTCTCAGTAGCAGTGCCTGCAATTTTCCCTATTTACTTACCCAATCCAAAAATGAAACCATGCACTTGAATCAAGTATTTGCTAACACGTAATAACCGAATAAGTTTCAACACCATTAAAAATCGTGATATTTCAATTTGAAAATCATTGGAAAATATTAACCTCTTGACCACAGGTCTTGGCAAGACTATTGCGCAACGAATTGAAAGTGTTTCGATTATGTTTATAAAGTGTGTTATGGTGGATACTTCGATAACATAGCTTGTTGACCACGTATAGTGTAAATTCAACTTTGAACTTATTGTTGAAAAGATTCTTCTTGATGTAGTGCTGTGCAGTTGCCCGTGGCTATAGGAGTCATAACGTGGCGATAATATGACTGCTTTTACCAATAACAGTTTAAGTGCGTGGATTGTTGCAAGAGAAGGGACGAATCTAGCACTTTAGATTCGGGTGAGGAGTGGCAGCCACGGAGGACGAGGTTCGGTCGCAGACAACTTGCAGCAACAAGCTTCAGATATATATCAAATGAAAAAGTGGTTTTCTAGTGGTGCTATAATATAAGCGACGGTGGTGGTCGTTGAAAATAATGAAGGAATATGAAGATTGGATAATAATTGCTGCTCACGGAAACGCAAACTTTAATTATTTTCTGGTAGAGTGCAGAATACAAAAGCCGATTGAAAGAAGATGGCGCTATCTTATCTTGATAGCATATGTCTCTTTTTTTAAACAGCGAAAGTATGATCCACATCCGTTATTCGCTGTGTAACAACATAGTATTTAGTTTCGCTTAGATCTAAACATTTTACATAAAATGTGAGATTGGTACGAAGTAGTGTGAACGAGCTGCAATCTGTGCGCTTTGCAACCCAACGACACCATGTTCGATTCTCGGCCCGGCATTAATGATTTAAATTCATAAGTATGTGAAGATTTCCATCTCTCCGTGCATCGGAGGGAACGCACTTCCAATTGTTATAGATTGACAGCAGCCCCTAACGTACATCAGCGACCCTTGGGCAGCTTTACAAACTCTGACAGTCATCAGAGAGTGTCATTACCTCATTCGACAAACAACTTCAGTTACTTACTTCAAGTAAATCACTGCAATTATATTCTTAAGTATCTATGAAAATATATTCATCACGTCCAAGCCATCTAAAGCCTGTTTGTTACGCAACAATAATACTCCTCGTATTTTCTGTTCAGGAAGCTACAGAAAGGTTACAGTGGGTCAAAGGTCAATCTTACGTCTATGTTCTTTACCTATTTCCCACTGACCGCAAACACTCGGTTCTTATTCGCAGCACATTTGCATTACAAAACTATCCCACGTCTAATCACCACATTGGACTTGCATGAATTGCACGTTACGCAATACATTGTCTGCTGTTAACAAAGGCGGCCGCCCATCGCGCCGCGAGCCAGCCATGTATAATGAAATGGCGAAATAATTGCGCGAGCAATTCTCGTGATGGGTTTAGAATGGTGCTATTTATTTTTGTAATGTGTTTTAACACCAGTTAAGCTAACACAGATAGGGATGACGACGGAGGACGGTGATGGCGATTCATACAAGTAACAAGTACACGTTCAATTTAGCGTCAATTATTTATTGAATGCCTGCGTTACCGTCACGTGTATGTACTTGCATTCGATTTGATGTCTTGTGTGAACTGAGTTACGTCTGCCAAGTTTATTTACAATGGGCTACATCATAGAATGAACGTGGGGCCACAAACTATTCTATAATTACTACAGGAAAACCAATCCTGCTTTCCTCTGATCCCTTCTGCTGACACCGCAGACGTATCGTGAACCAAGACGGACTAGAAACCTTATACCACATGTATTACAAAACTCCTGCACCAGCATTGTACAGTTCAGATTGCTTCGACGTGATCAATCTGTCTAAGATTGTCGTGATGCTACTGACAATATAGTGTACTAACTGTATACAAAAGTTAAATTGTTTCATGTGGTTCTCATGAGGCACCACCAATCACGTCACTATGAAGTTTTTACCAAGGGCTCGACCCCTGGCATTTGGAACATTATTGCCAACAAGGGGGATTTTAAAAAAAAACTCATAATTTGAGGACCATTGGCGAGATTGTTCCTATTTGAAGTTCCTATTTATAGTATGTTAAACTGTTTCATAAGTTTCAAGCCAGATATTTTAAGCTAAGATACCTGCCAACATTTCGTGCGAATATATATGGTTCTATTCTATTCTACTTTGAGTACTTTGCAGTCATCCTGTAATATCTCTAATGCTAGTATTACCTAACCGATGAACAGCTAATCGTTTATGTGAAATGCTATTTGCTTTGCATTAATCGACAATCATTTCCCCGTGCTTTTGCAACTCATCTCTAATCGCCGCACGATCTCGATACTAGGGTGAAGCCACACGGGTTACGGAGTCGGTACGGGTCCAATTCCTGTAATGCAAGTTGCAAAGATCTTAGAGCTTTACTTTACTGCATTGTGGTCTCCACTTTAGAACATCAGCCCTGTAGCATCACCCCTGTTGTTACACAGGCGTTGGTTATGTTGGTGGTAGGGACACCTACCACTGTAAAGCAGAAGCTATGTCGGCAAGCCCCCTTCGATGTGTTACGGGACCCTTGAGAACCAATCCCACTCTAGTCTTAGTATGTGATGGGACATTCTATCGCAATACCTATAGGAAGCCCTAGCCTAAATAAGTAATGAAATAAATTACGTTGGGCGACAATTTCGAAAGCTTATCAGACTTTAAGCTAACCTAACCTAACCTTACTACCCTACTTTGCCTTAAGAATGTGAGCGATCTGTAAGCTAGTCCACTCAACACGACCTGATGAGGATGTGTCTACGGCTTTACTCTTCTGTATCTTCGTATATTGCTAACTACTACAATTCTGTGCTAGGTATTATGTGCTGGTACATTTGCACAATGATGTCACGACGACGCGACGTGCAACTTGCACGATGTATGTTATCATTATCAAGCATCTGATGTCCTAGATGTTGTCTTTTACAGCAGGTGTTACGGCTTCTGAAGTGGACCACGGGGTTACCGTGTCATTATAGTGTGTGTTCCGGTTTGAAGGGCACTGTTTCTAGCGAAATTACTAGGCACATGAGACTTTAGATGTCTATGGATGTCTCAGGATCGTAGCGTTGCAAAGGCAATGCAAAGTTCTGAGTGGCATTGAATCTGGCATGGACAGGCGTAGCGCTTACCATTAGTGAACTACTTGCTCGTATCGTCCCTCAGTCAAATAAAAAAAAATCGCATCACGGTTCCATACAAATATGACTCGAATTCTCTCGACCAAAGAATCAAAACCCACGAGGATCAGGTCCCACAACCGCCTGGACTCAAAGCCCATAGGTAGGTACCAGTGCTTCAAACAAATATTAGATCTTACCAGATCAGCCAGCTCATCACCAACTTACGCCATGGACGCCGTCAAAATGCTGTAGGTAGGTGAAGTTGTCCGAGTGATACCTGGGGAACAACTTTAGTGGGTACATTTATCAGTTTTTTCTGTACTAAAGTGGTACACTTTAGTAATAGTACTTTAGCTAGTTTTGCAAAGCGCTATCTATGCCCGTTGTTCCGGCTCAAAGGGCGGATAAAAACTAATTAATTAAAAGCTAATCAGTTACTCAATAGTAGTCATTAGTTTAGTAGGAGTTAAAAATAACAAATAAATCAAATATGATCAATATTTGATAAGTTTGTGGTGTCTGTGTGTGTGTGTGTCTTCTGTGTGTGCGTCTGTGGCATCGTAGCCGAATGGATGAACCGTTTTTGGTTTTGTTTTTTTTTTGTTAGAAAGGTGAATTAGCGGGGAGTGTTCTTAGCTATGTTTTATGAAAATCGGTCCAAGACTGCCGCTGCCACAAAATGGCAGATTGCATAATACTCTATGTTTAATTATGAGAAGTGTTTGACTTGTAAAAGTGCATTATTTTTGCCTACTTGCAATACCATAAAAACCTCAGGCAACGCTAAGTATGAGTCGGCTGTGGCACTTACCATCAACCAGATGAACTGCCCTTTACTTCATTTAGTTTTCAAAACATACCCCAGTATGTGATCATGGTTATATTTCCTCGAAGAAACAATAGCGTTTGTATGTTTGATAACGACACAGAAAAAAAAGTCTCAAATAAAATTTCGCAAAAATATATTTTAATATCTTACCATCATTCAAATAATCACTTTCAAATCACATTGCCGTTCTTTATCAATTATCATCATGAACACAACTTATATCCGCCCGCTGCTGAGCAGAAACCTCACTTACGTGGGGTGGATATATCCAACACAAAATCAATCTGATAACGTTCCCTCAACTTACACCTAAACTTGGCACTTAGTGAGCACATTTAACAATATATAACCTATTTACATTAAAATACTATTTGTTTGATATTATGCCGAAACGGGCGGTGCCCTGTTAACTAGTGGTTATTATACAGTTAAAAATTCGCCGTAACTTTAATTTAGCTTGTTTATATTATATGTTTACGAGAAGGTAAGGTACAGACAGCTACAGAGAATTATACATGTATGGAACAACTTTGTTTCGGAATATTTTATCACGAATGTCGGATTTTGTATATTTTATTTTTATATAAATACTTTCGTATTAAAAATTGTATGTACGGTATGAGATAAAAATATCTGAAATAACGTCGTATAAATAAAAATAAGCTTGATGGTGTATTTGTTTTTTATATTAAAACATGGACGGTGTCATATTTCTTTGTAGCTATCTGTTAATAATAATAATTCTTCTAGTCTATAAAAAATCGTTATCCATCGGAGCAACTCGATATAAGGTCAATTCTAAAACGTTTTTAAACAAATAATGATAAGAATTATTTTTAATGCTGTAAGAAATAATAATAGGTAATAACAAATTCAAATATGATATTTTACTAAATGAGGAAGAGTAGGTAATGCTTCCTAAGTCTAGGTAATTGCAGAGAAGCGTAAAGCGAAAGTACTTGCTTACTCGATGAACAAATTTGGCTGGCCGACTGTCGTGCCACCCGATTTAAAAAAAACACAATGATCTAATCCAAAGTAAGTAAATATGGCCATTTAAGTGGAACTGTATGAGTGGAAGGGACTCAATAATTCTTTCGACGCAAAATCGGGCTTCTGTGATCATATTTTTGGAAATCGAAATTTATCTCAGTTTCGTTTTTATGTCAATGGCATATTATAATATAAGGCTCTATAGCATATCTTATGGAAACATGCAAGAGGGTGTTCTTAATCAGCTCACAACCTGATTTCGCATCGAGACCTTATTATGTGTACATTTTTACAAAAATTATACAAAATTCACAACCAAATAAATCGAGTATTTTGTTTGTATTTACATTAACTTTGCGAGGACTTAGAGGTTTCAAATATGAGTAGCAGTAACAATATAAAATAGTGATTTCCCACCCGTAGTATGCAGGCCCTCACTGCCTCTCTAGAGGCAGGATCTCCCATTATGTACCAAGGAGGGGAAACCAATAATACTTAATTATGACTTACTTACACACAATGATTTATATTTAATAATATTAATACGAATTGACTTTGCATCATCCATTATATTTACATGTTTGTACAAATATCTAAAAGATTGGGTAATAAAAATATGAAAATTCTTAAATCTGCTACTATATTAGGAACGATCCATTTCTTTCTGTACATTATTTATAAATGCTTATTATAAAATTTAATATTCATGATGATTTTATCTTACAAAATAAACTAAAAATAATTTGCAGCGTTGTCATCATTTAAAATATTTAAAAGCACCTAATTTATAAACATAAAATTATCAAATAATCTATATAAAATACCAATGTATACATTCACTGGGCAGAACGTTAATTAAAATGGAAAAAGCCACAGACAATCTCTCGTTGAACATAGAGAAACGACACAAGGATAACACTCAGAAGTCATTAAAACACAGAGCCAACTAAATAAACATTTTCGATTGATTCTATGTGCTTTTGATCTCTTTTCCTATCTACACGCCTTAATTTTCTAGTGGTACAAAACATTTTAAATGCATTTTCGAGCACATTCCAGCATTTTGGTTTCGAGCTCATTTCGATATGTATTGTCATTATCTGCTTAGTCCTAAGTCATCACTCGGAAGACATACGAGTAGATAAATCAGTAGATCCAACGACAGTTTTGCCTAATGTCAATTTAGAGCTCTTGCTACAAAAAAGTTCATTAAATATTGATTTAATTTGAGCCCTGTATTAGCTAGCACCCTTTTCTTTTTCTTTAACTTGTTCTTTTTCTTTATCTTGTTCTACTTCATTTTCTTTTTTCTCTTCTGGGTCAGGCCACAAGACCTCGGGATGGTTTAGCATATAGTACGTCATGTGTTTCTCGCTGCCGTACGTCGACGCTTTCGTACCTAAGCACATTATGAACTGACTCTTCTCCAAGTTCTTGTCGCACTCCACCGAATGGAAAATATGCACTAAACTGTTGTCTGGTATCCTCATCACTGTCAGATTCGACTTTATTAACGTTTCGAACATTTGTACGTCTTCCATACCCCAACCTTTTATATTCAAATCGAACCCTCCAACTCTTTCAAAATCACATTTAAAAATACTAAGAATACCGAAACCGTACACTCTAAAATATCCATTATCGTCATTTATCTCTTTACTGTACTTAAGGTTTGTTATTTCCCGAACGGACTTTACTGGTTCCTCAATGTCTACATTTTCTTCTTCTTCATTCTCGCCTATATCTAGTTTAGGTTCTTCTACAAGTTCGGGTTTTAAGTTGTTGTACTCTTCACCGTTCACTACATCAGGATTAAACTCACTGAACACGATTGGAAAATATACTTGATGATACTTAATAGTATTTATCCTTATCCTTCTAAGAGTATCGAAATTAAACATCATATCTACGTCGACAAAGAACACCAGGTCGTCACTCGCGCACTCTTTTAAACCTTCGGTTAGAGCGGCTCCTCTGGAGAAAGTTGTAGAACCCATTTGTATGACTCTTATGTCTTTTCCATACAGATCCTTATAGTAATTGACGAGCGTCTCAGCGTTATGGTAGTCTAAAGGGTTTTTGCTATCTAAGTAAAGTACGATTATCAGAGTCACAGCCTCGTCACTTTTTAAAACTATGTCTTCGTAGTTCTGCAAGAACCTTCCGAATGTCGTTTGTCTTCCCGCCAGGGGGAGGATGAAATTTATTCTTCTATCATAGATGGGGTATTCCTCGAAAGGAACATCGTTCCATTTTAGGACGTTAGGTAGATTTTGTAACTTCATCAGACCAGATTCAAAAGCTTCTCTGACGTTAAGTTTACTGAAGTCGAGGAAGCTGTTCGGCTGCTGATTAGTTTCGTCAAAGTCTTCGTAATCATTTGGATATGGCTTCATACTGGGATCTAGGCTTTCTAAAATCGCTGGGTCTTCAAACGGAGGTGGTTCACCCATTGGAATCTCTCTGATCTCCATTCCTGAAATTTAAAATGGTAGTTTTAAGTAGACTCCACATCACCAATTCCTCAAAAACATTTAATTCTGTATATTTAATGCATAATTGTGAGCATAACCTTGACCATCCATTCTCACAAACGTACTTTAAAACTCCCAAACACCTAAATCAGGTTTTCTATAGCTCCAGTTTGATTACCCCTAACAGAGTATTTAACGACTGCTTTGATAATGACGGCCATTAAATGCTAGTCAGTATCAATCACTTCAACAATTTGGAGGGTAGTTCTCACCAGTGAAAGACTGTTGCAAGTAGGCGTGCCTTCTGACCGCAGCAGTCATCTTCCTGCCTCGGTACCGGCGGTACTTCAGCAGCAGGTCCAAGATATGATCTGTGCCGTACAGGGGAGACAGTCTAGTGTATCCGTACAGTAACTCATTGAAGTCGATGACGCGCCCGCGTTGTCTGGACGGCGCGTTTATTATCTCCATTACCTGGAAGGATATGATAAGTGTTACTGGTTTTTTGTTTTGAAATTTATTGCGTTATTGACTTCTTTAAATATCAAATTACAAAATTATAAAATTAAATACGGAGATCCGAAGAAGAACCAAAGTGGAAGACATCGGATCCCGTTTAATTAAACTCAAGTGGCGATGGGCAGGACACTTGCCAAGATGTGGCGATGGCAGGTGGAGTAAGTTCCTGACAGAATGGTGGCCACGTGTGGGTAAGCGCAGCCGCGGAAGACCGATACAACGGTGGGTTGACGACATCATAATGTTGTTGGGTAATACATGGACCAGATCGGCCCAAAGCCGGGATGAATGGCGTAAGAGGAAGGAGGCTTATGCCCTGCAGTGGGTTGAGCTGCATATGATGATGATGATGATGATGAAATATAAAATTATCGATCATTGCATCTTGATTGACGGGGTAATGCGTGTTATTTGATATTACGAGTATACTTTCCGCAGACTTTGATTAGATAAGCTGATCTTATTACATACCTAATTATCTTATAGAAAAACTTGTTACGGAACTGCTATTTCATTTATCTTTCGGTCATCGGATATAAACTAATAATATTCTATTATAGCTTCAGATAACGAGCAGCGCCATACGGTCCCATCAATTTAAGTTTTTACAAATACCATCAAATATTCCGGGATAAAAGCTATAGTTACTACCATAAATTCCTACCTCTCTTATAACGTCATCCAAGGCTTCCTTCATGGGCTGCTCGATCCGCCTCTTGGGGTTGGAGTGACTGACAGAGTAGATAGACTTGCTGATGAAGTCAAAAGGAATATTATCCTCCACGGTGTCGACTTTGTAGCGATTCATGTCTATTGGAGCACCTGGAATACGTAAAAGCACTGATAAAAAGGCTGCTGAACATAGGCTCCAATGAATGCCACAACAAGCAGTTGCTAGCTGTGCCCATTCCGCGAATTCCCGCGACTCGCTCCAGATCATCGGTCTACCTTACCTAATATCTTATTATTCCCTAGATAGTCCTGTTCGCCGATCTTGTTTGGGAACAGCGGAACGTCCGGCGCCAGCATGTAGTCATCGACCTTGTCTTCCGGCACGCCCAGCTCTCGCATGGAAGTGGCAATATCTCGGTGGAGGTCCAGGGAGCGCTCGCGCAGCTCTTGGATGCGGAGGTTCTGAAATTAATAAGATGGTGGATTTAAGCAAATTTATAGTCTACTAGAAGGGTATTGACATACTTAACATCTTCAAGCGTAATTATTTCAAAGGCAATGAATATTTCTGCAGACAATCGGTGTTTCAACCGATGTATCTTGAGATGAGCCGTTTTGGTTAGTATATTGTGGTGACGAAATTAGCCAGCTAGGCTGCAATGATCCAGTATATCGTTTCATAGATTCATTTATTAAAGCACCCCAGATCTCAGTGAGTAAAACGTTATACAAAAGCTTAACAAAAAGTCTCGTCTTATGACGACAATTTCTTTGATGTCTGATCATTTCTCAGAGACCCAGTGATACAGTTTTGCATAAAGTGGTAGGTGTATTCAGATAACAATGCCACTCTAATGTTAACGCGTTCGTTGCACTCGCATTATCTTGTTTACATTCCTTGCTGGTACGTTGCTCGTGGTAACGTCGAGATAAATAGGATCAATACTATGTATACCACCCCTAATTAGATTTTAGCCTCATCTATACACATTATATTATTGAAACCAAAGGCATCTCAAAGCTTCGAGCTGCAGAACCTACCTATTTAGAAAATTACAAGCTATCATGGCCACTATGGGACTCTATTCAAGATACCTTAGAATAAGAACTAGTTATAGAAGGAAGATTAGAGGTGACAGCTGTGTCACAGCTCTCATACACTTATTATGAGTCACAACTTGTTCTTCTCCTAAGGTATCAAAGACCGCACCAAGTTGTTGAGCTTTTCATAATATATGACACTTTGTAAAACAGTTTGTCCAAATATATAAGTTGGATAAAATATAAAAACAATGGACAAAAGCTCGATAGCTTTGTGCGATCTTTGACTTCAAGTATTCTTATGAGAGTCGCAATTCTGAAATGTTATTAGTGTAAACAATTCCTCCAGTCACTCACGTCAACCCCCCACGGCTTCCCATCCCGAGACTGCAGAGTTATAGCCAAGCCATAATACTATTTTCAAATTCTTATTACGATCAGAATGTCTCAGTGTTTTACTTAGTCATAGCCATTTTACACTATTTTAATGCATTGGAATTTCAATTGTTTTGTAATATATTATTTTTTAAGATTCGCATTTGTTGTTTTAATGTAAAACCTAGGTAAAAGTGCCACTATAATCATAGCACTTTTTATAAAGTTGAAAATGACTCAACCGTTTTGGCTGAATTTTTCGTTTGATGTGTTCGCAATATTAAAAACAAGGTTTGCGTGGAAAGAAAAATGAAAAACTTGCCCGGAAAATTGGAAAATTTGGGAAAAAGCTAGTGCTTTTTCCTTTGGATTATTGTTTCAACTCACAATTTGACATTAATTTTTCCAAGATCCTCGATTTTTTATCGATTTATTTTTTTATTAACATAGGTTGCTTTTAACCTAGAATTACGTAGCTTAAACCACGGGGCGCAGCTAGTTTTAAATAAAATACCAAGATTCACATGATTTCCAGGCATCCAACGATTGCAAATATCAGAATTTATAATATACAAGAATAACTGTTGTAAACTAAAAGTCCCTTTGTATAAAAAGATCAAAGGAGTGTAATGTTATGTTTATGGTGTGCAGTGCACACTACTATTAATATCCAGTAGGGACTCGCTCGTGCGCAAAAATTGTCTGAATATGTCGAGAAACAAACTCAATTGCTAGACTTTTCTTACTGGATCAAAATTATCTGATTAATTCATCATAATGGGTGACAGAGTATAGTTAGCTGATATTACATTATAAATGACTGCTTTGCAAGGTGAGGCCAAAAATTGCTCAAAACACTACCTAACATACCCTAATGTACGCAATAAAACATTTGAAGCTTTATTTAATTTACAAATATCTTGTGGTATCAATAAGTAGTTATTCCTCTTATTTTTATAACTACGGTAGCAACTCTCTATATAGCAGTATTTATGATCTCAATTCACAACTGGTTTTCTCTGGAATAAGCTTCTTAAGAAAGCCTTATAGAATTTGTGATCATTAATAAGAAAACTTGTGAAATGTATCAATGATTTCAATCCAGCTACCTAGATAAGGCTCAAAGATCGTAATTGGATTATCAAACGTGTGAAAAGCTTCTTATAATATGGCTTTTTATATAAAAAAAAATGAAAGTAGTAAGCCCAAAACAGAAAAAATAAGGTCCGCTTATGATATTTATTAAAGTCGCCTTGTTTTAATAAACCTCTTCCAGTAAATAATCTTAATTATACGCAGACTTGGGCATTATATCAAATATCGAAACACATACGCATTTGTGCTAGATTGGCTAGATAATGAATGAATCCATATGGAATCGAAACTCGACACCAAGGAATCCATCCATAACATTCAACATACGAAATATGGATGCTCGTCAAATCTGAAAGAGAATGCTACTTAGCATTAAGTCCTCCTTGTTCATAATATTTTTGTGCTAAAGTATAAATAAATAAAAAAATCAAATAGTTACACTCACGCAATAAATAGATTTAAGAAGTTGGAAGCAAAAATTAATGAGGACGATGAAGCACCGCAAGGCAATAAAATCTGTAACGTGCTAATTCTAGCTCCCTGTTTCGAGTGGCGTTATTCCGAGCAGGATAGCCATAATGATAGTTGACCTCCGGTAGGAGATAGCGCCTCAAGAAGAAGATTAAATGATCCGAAATCTAAATTTGGAATTTCCCGGTGGACGTGGGAGGACTCGCAGCGGCAACCAAAGAGGATTTACGCAGAAGTCGGCAAGTTCTAGTAACGCGTATCTGCTTCTTGCTACAGTGTAGCGATCGTTACCACAAACGAGACATCTAAACGATAAACAGGTAATTTTACGGACAAACACGTTTGACTTCTGGGAACATAGCTCTTTGATTAATCACTTTAAACCTTATTTCCTTAATGTGAAGATCTCACAATAATAGCGCAAAGAAAGGAAGTCTGCAGTTGGTTGATGTATTGTGATATGTCATGATTTATTTGTAACTCAACTTCTTAATTGATTCCCAATCGGTTTTTGCCAACATCGTTTTTACGGTCCAACTATTTTCTTTAAAACTTTCTTCTAAAGCTTGTATTTACTATTTAATGAATTATTTTACTTATTTTAAAATCCAGGAAGCAATAAGTACCTGAATTTAAAATGAGAAGTTAAAACTCTATACCCTTTAATTAGTAACGTTATTACCTTGAAGTAGGAATGTATCCTGTACATCTGACGGTGGTCCTTCACAGGGTGCAGCGTGATGGCGCGGTGCACCTCGCGCTTCTTCAGCCGGCCCGTATACGCAGCCGCACCGCTGCCGTTGTGGTGCAGGATCGTCTGCATCTGGAATTGGAAACAGTAGGGGTTTCAATACTACCAATATACGTCTAGAGGACACACTTTGGTCGACGATCCATCGACCCCATCAATGGTTTGATTGCCTTGGTCACTTATGATCGAATTTGACACTTATTTCAATTTGTGCTCTGCTTCTAGCCGTTCATATAACTATAAAGAGGAAAATCCGTTTGAATTGGAGTTTACCATGATTCACTCCATCGTTGCATCATCTACCCAATTATAATGACTTTTCGGAATTAAATTAATTGCATTCAAAGTTGTGTTTACAAGGTAGGCACATTTGGATCCAAAATAACTTTCTTCCTCCTCTTTCGCTAGCCCACTTATGGAAATGTTGATGATTCTGTAGAAGTTTTCCTCCGACATTTCGGTGCTCACATAACTAACAATAATTGTCGTATTTAAATTTTTAATTCATATAGGTTAGAACCACTGCTTTTATCTACTCGTAAGGATCTATCTTTTCCGTTACCCATAGTTGATTTATTATTTTATTACTTACGAGTACCTATATTGGACACGCAAAGTATACCTATCTAAATAACACAAAACAGTAGTATATGTACGCTCATTTTAAATTTAAATACGCACCACCAACCAGCATACATTTTGGCACAGCAATAAGCATCGGTTAATGTAATTGTCCAACTGCTAAGTCACCTATGGGCCTAACTTTGTGTTGTACCTACTCGTAATTTGAAACGTCACAATACCAATGCAATTCATCGGAAATGTAAAAGACAAAGGGATTGTTAGGTCTCCACTAACAACTAACACGAACAGTCAAAATACAATTGTACTACTTGCGAGTAATGTTACTTTACCTATACAGTTGAAACGAAGTCTCAAATAGCCGAATCTAACCCAAAATAACTTTAAAATGACCAACGAATTGAGAAATTCTAGTTACAAATATTGAAAACCTTGTTCATGGTCACTAAAAGCAAAAGCTTTACTTTATTACATGGCCCAATAATTTAGTTATTTCCGCTCAAGAACTAGCAGACCTTGGAAAGTTCGGAATGTAAACAGAATACCGCTGCAGGTGAAGCCGAAATAGAATTCTGCACTGACTGGTTAACAACGTAAATTCTGTCAGGTAAACAAATGTTCATTGCTAGAGGAAGAACCGGATTTTTTGATTAGTCATAAAATGTGTGGATAAAAACCGCTGAAGGCACTGCAGAAACCTAGATACTATACTCTAAAACAGATTAACAATTCCAAATAAAACTATCTCATCATTCTTCGATCATATTTCAAACAAGTAGGTGCCCCGTGCCAGTGAGAAAAAAGTATCTCATACATTTTGACTATTTAAGCATTATTTTACTGCCTTTTGTAAGTATTGAAAAAGACAGAAGTTAATTTAGGTACTCACGTACCTAATCAAAGAAAATTGAAAGGCAATATCAAGGAGCTCATTCCAAATCACCGCGACTTTATTTGTAGTGGCTTTATATCCGTAGCAAATAGATTTTCTTAATAGAATTAATTGCTTTAACATTGACTTCCGACCTAAACCTAACGTCGTTAAAGTTAATTACTAGAAGCAAGGAGTTCCTTTTGGCCAAGTTAGATAAAGATGTAAAGTTTCTTAATGCAGCTTCTACTAACATATTTTAGCTAATGATTTGAGTTTGGTTGAACTCTCTATTGAATTTAACCAGATCTAATGGAAATAATTTCAAACTGGAACCCAGTAATGGTACCAGTAATAATACCTAGCAAAAGATTAACCCCCGTATTCATAAAAAAATTGTGACGTTTCATAAAAATGCGCACTACAATTTTGTACTGCGCAGTACTAAGTCGAATAACTTTTTATGCATAAGGGGGTAAGATTATTAGATTTAAAAGTCACAACCACGACCACCACCACCACAACACCCCTAGCCTTTTCACTACCATCTTAGTGAGTACTGTAAGGTTTTCTATTTCTGTATACTTTTTCATATCTTTCTGTTTTCTTAACCCTTGATCTCTTTTACTCGAGTCCTTGCGTGCCACTATTTATTTCTTATTCTTTACTTTTATTCGTTTATTAATTCTAAATTCTTATGTCTCTATTTTTATATTGTTTGTAAACATTACTGAAAGATGTCTAATTTTACTAATGTCATTTATAATCTTATTTCTAAATTCTGTTGTATTCTCGTACAATTCAATAATTTTGTATACAGTTTTAGTTTTAACCTTATCTTTCTTAATTTTCAAATTTTCAAATTGCAGAATTACTTATTGACAGTTTTGGAAGTGATGCCTGGAAAACGGCTGACATTCGGAGTCGAGTTCGAGTTCTTGTTTGGCTTTGGTCTGAGCCTCTAAAACCTTGAAAATTGCAAGAAGAAGTCCTCAAGCACCTTTAAACCTTTACTTAATTGTTATAGTCCTGAAGAAGTCTTGAAGCTTAAAACATCGGAGCCCTATAACCCTCCGGTGAAGGCCGCTCTCCACGAGCGCCTCCCTGACTTTGGACACCAGCTTTCTGCCGCAGTCCTCGCCTGCCCTAGCCTGGGATCACTCTTCATAAGTATCTTCACGAAGAACAATTACGTATTTACCGTCTTAAACAGTGCTTCATTCTAGACCGACTATTTCTAACCATTTATTTCTAAAGACAACTTCCAGTTAATTATCGCGTGTGACCACATTTTCTCTTTCTATCTTCAAAGACTTTAATCCTTAATTCTAATTTCTTATTTTAATATATATATTTTAAGCTGTCTCCTTTGTTTTTCCTTCTTTTGGGTCCTTCCCATAGGAATAGGGAGGTAGCCCTTGATAACGTGTACTTTACACTCTTTTGCCAAAATTGGTAAAGGGGTGTAACGTTACAGTACCAATACACGAAGTATTTCAAAGCCAGTGAAGTAGTCTAGTCTTTCAAAGAGGAAGGGTCGAAGGACTCGAAGGTGGTAAACATTTCAAGCTAAAAATGAAACTAGCTCTCAGGCTGGGTGACAGATTTTCCATTTCAAAATCGGATGCTAAAGACCAGTAACTACCTATAACTGTGTATAAAACGCAGTTTCAAATCTTTAAAAATTATGAACTCCACGTTAAAACCATCCTCCACAGATTTGCGCAAAAGATTATGCAAGCCGTTTTCACTTTCTAACATCTGATGCTAAAATTAAAACCGCAACCACTTCTACTTTTTGAAGCTAATTCAGAAAGAACATAAAGGTCTGGATTATGTCTGGGTAATGGCCTAGAATGGCCTAGATCTAGCAGATTGAGGCGAATTTATTGTGTGCCAACTATATTTCGGAAGCCATTGACGGGCGTGCCTGACGCACCCAAGCTCTTCACTATAGTAATAATAAAACAAGTTCACCGTTTGTTTTTACTATTTTGAAATATAGGTTAAGTACCTAGTCATTTAAGTACATTATTTACAGCGAGGTACAGTTAGTAAGAAAGTGATATCTTACCGCGTGTGAGGTTTGGTTAGACTTTGTAGTCAATCAATCACTGATTATTGCACAGATTTAATCGACTGTTAAACTAAGAACATTGAAATGAAACCTAGCGTCTTTAAAAATTGGATGATTTTTTCCTGCAGCAGCGTATTACTACAGTATACGTAGAGTATTAGGACTTAAACTTTCTCTGCAACTGTCCTGAAACCGAAAAGCCTTTTAATTTTTTTTCTATTATTTTATTTGACTGAGTGACGAGACGAATAAGTCGTTCACCCGATTGTAAGCGCTATGCCTGTCCATAAACAGTATACCAGGCATAGTCTCAGCAGTAAATTTTAATCTGTTTCCAATTCCAACACCCCTAAGAGTAAATACTCATTTACAATATCAGTAACTATTTAAGTTGATATGCGCCTATTATTTATTAATAATTATGTGCATATTAATAAGTAATCTTTGTTGAATAATATATTTTTCATGTAAACTTTTAAAAAGCACCTATTTAAACTGCTTAAAATGAGCCTAAACTAAATACCATCAATCTTTTGCATGAGTTCCGATGGATATATTCCGTCTAACATCGGAAACTGGGTCGAAAATGACTCACAAGAATAATCAATCCATCCATACTAGCACAGTGAGTTATAGTTTGAAAAACGACAGGATTATGTAAAGTGTTCTATTTTTATACACTATACGAATGGAAGAATGTGGGCAGAACCGATGGCAAATGAGAGTGACATGGTCGCATTGACACAGACCACTTTTTACCTAGTCTATTGTGTGCAAATTGCATCTTAGCTTTGTCTCGACGGTCTGACCTGCAGGAACGACTTTCTATAAGTCGACTGGCAGAGAAGTAGGTAACCGTGAACGCATACCGGGCCTCGTAGCCCCGCGGGTTGTGGCAGGAACTGTACGTATCTAACGTACACTCAAATGAATATGAATTTACCATTTCATATAAATAATATGCTCAGCAGATAAGTACATATTTATGTATATAAAAAAATAACTATAAGGTAATATAAAACTTATAGCTATTTTCTTTTTATATACATAAATATGTACAGTAATATTACTGTAGAAGTATGTAGGTAAGCGAAGTCTCTGTCATTTAATTATTCATGATATGGTAGAATTGACGTCAATACAATATAAACAACATGCGGCGAGGAATATAATTTTTGAAAATGTTCACTAACTTCAAAATAAATAAAGATATACTGTACAGGGATTATGATTATCAAAATAAGGCTGTTTATTTACAGACTCCTGGATCATGCGCAACACAGAACGTTCCACGTCCATAGAAATGCTGTCATGAGACTTGAACAGTTGTCTGAAACAGTAGGTAAAGCACCACTTCCTCTGTTGAATAATAATTCGTGTTAGCGCGGCAGCTAAGCTGTATAGGCTGAGCGCGCCTCTAATGGCGGGGGAAGGATGGCTGGTAGAAGAGTAGTACAAAGGAACTTGGCGACTAACCTGGTCTCCATGCAACTGCAATCACCTCGGTTCGGGTCCGTCTCCAAGCTGCTTGTTCCTTCAGGATGTTATGACGTTCGATGTAGGGGACTGTATTTTAGGCGGTTGGTGCGTGTCGGCAAGGAGCGTTTACGCGGCGGGTTTATAGCGGGTGTTGTTTATATTTGCGCGTCGAATTCACGTGGACCACCGCAGAGGAGCAGCAGATCCAGTACTTTGGATTCGGCGAGAGCGGCAGCCGCGAAGGACGAGGGTCGATCGCAGACTACTTGCGGCGGCAAGCAGTTTTCTCGTGGATACCACGATATGAGCGACAGAGATAGTCGCCAAGAAATGATAGGAATAGGAAGGTAGGAAGGTATTATGAGTGCCAATGTAAGTGGCGCGAACATTTGCCCCCGGCCTAAAAACCATTGGTTTTTAAAAGAAAGCGGGAAATAAAAAAATAAATAAAAATAAGAGTTAACTCTTAAGCAGTCAACGGGTTAAATATAACATAGCGGTTGACCGGGGAGCAAGGGGTTAAATTATTGGGTAGGTAAGATTCGGCGGGGACCTCTCGCTGCCGGCCATCATTCGCAAGATGGTCGGCAGCCCAGAGGCTTGGGAGGCGGTGGTGGCATACGCCGAGCGCGTAGTGCCCGAGAAGGAGACGGCGGAAAGGGCGCGGGAGGATGATGTCCTCTCGCTCCCGATCCGCCGCCGCCGGCCCGGTCGCAGAAGGCTGGCGTATGCCCACCATCTGCCACCATAACGGGGACTAGGGGCGGAGGATCGGGGGATCCTTCGCCCCACCACATAGTCCCGAGGCGAGATGCGCTCTGCGATGTTCTCCAGAGCGCATCCATCCTAGGAGAGGCCGAGTGCCCCTAGAGGCGAGTCCGCGGCAGTCGCCCGGACGTCCGCAGGGGTGGTCGTGGAAGCGCAATCGCGAGCCCGCGGCCACCCCAACATGCGGAGAGAGAACATCCCGGGGTTTTTAGTGGGTACACCCAGTCGGCGCGCATCACTAGGATGCGCACTGGCGGGGGACCCCCACATAACCATCCGGCCTCCCCAAGGCCGGTGGTATCAATAAGGTAATTTCCCCCGGGTCACAAAAAAAAAAAAAAAAAAAAAAATTGGGTAGGTAAGATGCATAAACGGACGACGGGTCTCTGGTAGACGCCGGTCGCCGTTTTTACTGACGCTACTCGACAGATGCCATCGCCGCCGACATGAGTGGCCACGACGACGCCGAGAGGCCAGGATAGCGGGGGAATATTATCAGTGATAATAAGAACAATAGAACCCATTGTAATGGGATTCGAAGGTGTATTCCATTTTCCTCTAGATTGAAGTAAGTGAAGATATTCCAACTTCCACCGTTTGGAAAATGATTGTACCATTTGATCCAATAAAGCGTATCGTTTCAATAAGTGTCCAGGTTCATCGGGAACCGTGCAAGCGGGTAAATGCTTCAGCGGTGCGGTCATTAAGAAATGTGAAGCACTCAGCGCGGTCGGCTCAGACGGATCTTCGCTCAATAACGTTATAGGACGAGAATTGATAACGCATTCTATCTGTGTGAGTACGGTTAACATTTCCTCATAGGTGAGTAACTGTGAACCGATCGTCTTATGAAGATGACTTTTAAACGCTTTCACATATATTTCATAATTCCCCCCGAAGTGAGGACTTCGCGGTGGATTGAATTTCCAGTGTATGCGATTAGCTGATAACTCATCTGAGATAGACTTATTATATTCGTCGGAATTTAAAAGATCCGTTAACGCATTTTTCGCATTTTTAACGCATTCCGTTAACGCAGAGACGGGAAGGGAGTCAAGGAGCGCGGGTGAGTTACTAGCCCATTTGACGAGATCGAAGCCCCCGGCCTTGAGCAACTCGCGGAGATCGTCTCTGAGTTGTAAACAAGCAGACAGAGTAGGCATGGAGTAGCACACGTCGTCCATGCATGTGTTGTCGCTGATAAGAGATGCTGCGAGTGGGAAGCGGGCACCGTCGGCGGCGCACAGCTGTCGCAACACTCGCATTGCAAGGAACGGACTGCTACGTAGACCAAAACAAACGCGGTTGAATTGGTAGGTATCAAGCGGAAAAACGGGATCGAATCGATACAGGAATTTTTGATATTTGCGGTGGTCCTTATTTATCAAAATTTGTAGGTACATCTGTTTAATATCGGATGTAAAAGCAATTGGGTAGAGGCGGAAATCCAAGAGGATTGTAAAAAGATCGTTTTGTAAATTATCCCCGGTATATAAAACTTGATTCAAGGAGAGGCCTGAGTCAGTTTCAGCACTGGCGTCCATCACCATACGCCATCGAGTTGTTGTTTTTTGTAGTCTCGCAATGGCGTGGTGTGGCACGTAATATCCAGTAAAAGGACTATCATTGTCGATCAGTGAAATGTAACCCTTCTGAATGTACTCTTTGATTATAGCATCGTACTCTAAGCGCAGAGCAGGTGTCGCGGCGAGCTTACGTTCGAGATACATGAAGCGTTTTTTAGCGATAGGGTAAGAATTACCCAGAGAGGTCGCGGGATCGCGGGAGAAAGGTAACGCTACAGAATAGCGTCCCGTAGGATCGCGGGAAACGTTATTTGTAAAAATGCGTTCACATTCTATAGCGTCTGGGCTCAAAGTCGGCGTGCATTGCACCTCTTCAAGCTGCCAGAAGCGTTGGACAAGATTATCTAAACGTGGTCCTTCCGTAAAGGTACAGAGGGAAATATGAGAGCGGCATCTATCTTCAACCAAGGGGTCAGTGATAGAAACAACGGTTCCAATATGAGCGGGCGTAACATGAGCGGGAGTAACATGAGCGGGAGTAACGGGAGCGGTCCCGATTACGATAAAACCAAAAATGGTTTCAAAAGCGGTTGGAGTACCAGGCGGACCAGCGGCGCGGCCTGATAGCAATATTTCAGAAAAGAGCGGCGCGCCTATAAGTATGTCGATCTCGGAAGGCGAAGCGAAACTGTCGTCTGCCAGAGGCAGGCAGTTCAGGTATGAAAGGCAGGATACGTCAATTTTCACTGCCGGTAAATTGTCTGTTATGCGGTCGATAACATAGGCGTCAATTGCAATAAAATTATCATTTAGGCGGGAAGATAAAGTAGCAGAAACTGCTCCCTTGATTGGGTTAGATGCGGAACCTATCCCTTTAACAACGGTGTTCGTCACCTTATTGCATTTTAAATTTAATTTAGCGCAACATTTTGAAGTTAAAAAGTTACTTTGGGAAGCCGAATCAATTAAGGCGCGTACTACATGGCGGCGACCATTTAAATCCGTAGCATAAACTTGTACGGTTCCCAGTAAACAAGTAGTGTCATTAGGCTGCGAAGCGGGGCGTATATTACACAGCGACACCTGTTGTTGTGATGACTGATAAGCAGTTGTAGGTAAGTTCGTCAGCTGAGCGCTAGCGGAGCCCGCGACGGGCGGCGGCGATGCCGAAGGCGGCATGTGATCCCCGGCGGCGGAGAAGTTGCCAGTTCGCGCGCGCGGAGGCGGCGCGTGCGCCTGTGACGGAGCGCTAGGGTACGGGCGATTGTCTTCACGGGAAGATGATACTTTGCGGCATAACATAGAATGATGTTTACATCCACAATAACGGCAATTAAATTTAGAATTGCAAGCAGTATTTATATGCGTAGTGCTTAGACAATTAGTGCAACCTTTGCTTTGTTTTACAAAATTGTACCTGTCGTCGATAGAAAGCTTATCAAATGCAGGGCATCTATATAAGTTAGCGTGATCGGCTTGTTTGCAAAGCGGACAGTGAGTGACGCATGATGCTGCAAAAGACTGCGTAGACCTTGCAGTACCCGGCCTGTTATTACGGCGGCTAAGAGAATCGGTCGTAGTGCGTTCCAATATTTTGCTTTGTTCGCGGATGAATTTTAAAAGTTCATTGTATGTAGGCATAGATTTACCTCGCATGTGCATTTCAAACGACCGTGCAGTACTTGAATCTATTTTCTTCAAAGCGAGCGATAGTAAAATAAAATCAGACACGTTATCGAGCTTGAGAGACTTCAAACTTGACACAGCCGTGCAGAATTTATCTAGGAATAATTCTAAGTTTTTATTCGTCGCGGTGTTAAAAGATTTAAAATCAAGCATTTGATCAAGATAAGCGGAGGCTAGGTTACGTTTGTCGTTATACCTATCGACGAGCGTCTGCCATATGATCGGATAATTATCACCGTTAGGTACGATACCAGAACAAACTGCAAGGGCCCGGCCTGACAATTTATTAATTAAATATTGGACGCGTTCGTGATCAGTGAGATCGGGATTTTCGTGAATCGTGCGTTTGAATGACTCATAAAATATCCTCCAGGTCATCGGATCTCCATTGAAGACCATCAAATCGAGTTCAGGAATTCTGATAGATTTACGTTGCGGGGCAACATTGAAATCAGCGGTTTTTAAAGGCGGGTTAAGTTTATTATAAACAAACTGACAACGGCAAAACATATCTTCGAAGACGTTTATAGATTGGTAGTTTACCGTGTACGAAGCGTTGAGAGTCAACTCGGTTACATTTAATTTGTTCACAATTTCATTGAAATCGGAGCGTAAGCGGTCTAACGAGATCATTCCACATAGAAATAAATCTTTCTCAGTATCATCAGTGAAAGCCTTTAAAGATCGGTTAAAAATATCTTGTAAGCGAGAAAATATAATGTCGCGTTTACCTATCAAGGTCAAACGTTCGATCTGTAACGTATCGAGCGCTTTTGCGTCCTCGTATACTTCACTATCTTTGTCTTTTGAACGAGTAGCCATAGCCATCTTAACAAAGTATAAAAAACTAGATAAAGTATGAAATTCCTAATTTACTGCAACTGCCTACAGCATTTACCTGCCGCGCGCGCGGCGTATTGAATACCCATGTGGAGACGCACGGGCGGTCGTTAGGAATACCTTCACTTTTTAATAAAAATTAAGAATTACGGAAAAATCGTTATTTTTACTATTTAGGAATGCGGAATACACGAAATAAGTATATAAGAGCGTAGTAGGATAGTACAGGGTACTATCTGAACTGTAATTGCGGGCGGGAACACGATAATTATAGGAAATTATCGTTGGTAAAAATACCAATATAAAATTGCGGGCGGTTATAAAGAGGACTATATGAGGCCTAAGAGGGGCCAGAGAATAGCGGGAGGACCAGAGAAGATCCGGCGGCGGAGGACCAACAATATGTTAGCGCGGCAGCTAAGCTGTATAGGCTGAGCGCGCCTCTAATGGCGGGGGAAGGATGGCTGGTAGAAGAGTAGTACAAAGGAACTTGGCGACTAACCTGGTCTCCATGCAACTGCAATCACCTCGGTTCGGGTCCGTCTCCAAGCTGCTTGTTCCTTCAGGATGTTATGACGTTCGATGTAGTGGACTGTATTTTAGGCGGTTGGTGCGTGTCGGCAAGGAGCGTTTACGCGGCGGGTTTATAGCGGGTGTTGTTTATATTTGCGCGTCGAATTCACGTGGACCACCGCAGAGGAGCAGCAGATCCAGTACTTTGGATTCGGCGAGAGCGGCAGCCGCGAAGGACGAGGGTCGATCGCAGACTACTTGCGGCGGCAAGCAGTTTTCTCGTGGATACCACGATATGAGCGACAGAGATAGTCGCCAAGAAATGATAGGAATAGGAAGGTAGGAAGGTATTATGAGTGCCAATGTAAGTGGCGCGAACAATTCGACTTATCAAGATCTAGATCTCAGGACTAGTTAGCAAAATTATCGAATGCCTTCAAGCAACATTTTTATGGCAATATTTCAACCCAAATATTAGCATGAGCATTCAATACATTGGCAGATGGACTAATGGATTGGATTTCACAGCCATGTTTCGGCTGAAAATGTACTAGTCTGTCATTTTGATTCTTCCTCAAACTGCCCATCGCTCGGCTCTCGTTGAACGTAAATAACGAAACAAATTAAATTATTTTCTGATAATATAATTATTATCCTCGTGGTTTCAAGAACTGACAACCTCTTAATTCAAATCCTCGATTTTTAATTGTTTATGTATTTGTTACGCTAACATTTCAAACGGCTCATCTGTTGCTAATGTGGTCAAAAATGGTAAATTTTCTCAGTTTGGAAAGAGACTTGATCTAACTGATTGTAGATACCTCGAAAGGGCTTGCGACAAACTATATGCCTGAAATAAATCGAAGTAAACTGGAGTAGATCCACTTCAAAATGTTCTTGTACAGCCAAAGATCCAAGTGTGTCTAATTATGCAGTAGGCAGCCCCGCGCCGGCTCGCCGAGCAATCGGTCGGAGTACCGTTGCGATCTGTGAATTCATTACAGGCTGGACGCAACCAACATTCGATATTAAACAAAAAATAAGAGTAAGTAATTTTCAAGTTAGATTCGTTTCTTTCTTTGCTGAAATAAAGCAACAGCGTGCTGAAACTTGAATTTCTAGAAGGTGCCAGCACTGGAGTTTTTTTTTATTATTTCACTAAGTGACGAGACGAGCATGTCGATCACCTGATGGTAAGCGCTACGCCTGCCCATAACAGTCACAGCACCACCGAGAACTCTGCATTGCATAATCCTGCGCGGCACTGCACTGCGCTCGTCACCCCGAGACCTCGTCTATAAAGTCTCATTTGCCCAGTAATTTCGCTGGAAATAAAGCCCTTCAAACCGGAACACAGTAATGTTTGCACACTACTGCTTGGCGGCAAAGTTTTGATCAAGTCAGCAATACTCTACTTGAAGTGTTGAGCTGAACGACTTGTCCGTCTTGTTACACAGTCATATAAAAAAGAAGCTGATAAATAATAAGCTAATGAATGTAGAAGGTATACACTACAGTGCCGCCTGGGTGCCACTTTGCTATGGGCGAGAATAGCGCTTATCATTAGACAAACGACTTGATCTTGTCATGATTCTATTCTAAAAATATCTACCTACTATAAGTATGAACCAACGAGTAGCTATCTTTTAAATATTGATTAGATTATTCTTCAAATATAAAAATAAAGATGACGATCCTATAAGAAAATAAAATAAATTACAGAATACAACCCAAAAGTTATAATGAAAAGCATAATTATAAAAAGCATTTATTTACACTCAAGTAGGTAACACTTTTTATAGGTTTTCTGGACAGGTTCCGTAGCTAGGTCATATAACAGGTTCCTAGGCCTGGTGACGCCCACAGGTGGCCAATGGTCACTTTTTTATAGACCTACCAGCCTAGTGAACACACAAAAAATATCCAAAGTTTACTGTAAAAGTTACAACTACTCACACACTTAATAATTGAAAATGTTAAAAATTTAGGTAAGTAGCAAAAAACTTATTTTTCCTTAGCAAATTTATGCAAATAAATCTACATATTTTATAGGAGCTCTTATCACTTATTCTCTCCTTTATCTATAAAAAAATAACACTGTAATTGAGGCTAGATAGGTACCTACCTCATTTAGAAAGATATCATAAAACTGTTTGACAGTGACATATTACGGCTATGCCAATGACCTTTCTGCTGTAAGCTATTTACAATGTCCGACCGATGCACCCGAATTGAAACTCAAGCCAATTTATTTTATCGCTAAATTAAGGACGTCAAGCATCATTGACTATCTAAGATTCTTGATAAACAGATGATTTATATGTCGGAATCCAATTTTTAAAACATATGTCCTTAATTATCACTCGCTTTTCGGTGAAGGAAAACATCGTGAGGAAACCCACATACCTACCCGAGAATTATTTTCTGAGGTAGGTATGTTATCCACCAACTGGGCCGGGCCCTCCGTGGTGGATTATTGCCTAACCCTCCTCACGAAAATGAGGGGAGACCCGTGCTCAGCAATGGGGACGATATGGGTTGTCGATGAGAAAATTGTGAAATTCGCTACGATACGTTAACGATACATCGTCGTTACGATACGTTCTACCATTGACTGCTTTATAATCTTTACGTTCAACGGAACGGCGCGCGGCGCGACGGCTGCAGTTTAAGTTTCGTAAAATTTTAAAAAGTTCTTTTTTACATCAGCAACTGGTTTCAGGGCTATAACATATCTAGTGACTACCATGTTCTTAAAGTCTAAACCATAACATAAAGAATGCTAAGTAGTTAAATAGTGCTAGATAGTTTGCTCTTATGGTGGCGCAGAGCGCAAGACGCGGGCGAAGACGCTTTGATCAGCCAACAATGTAGAACAGAAAGCGCTATTACAAATATTACAATGTGATGTATGATTCTTCAGCCCGCATTCAGTTTAAATTCCGAGTGCACGTCAATCCACTAGTTTACAAAACGGCGCCGTTTAGTAAAACAGGCTAGTCGTTATGTAATGCGACAGAGTTTAGAATTTCGTACATCATTATGCGTGGAATATATCATCCTATCTATCAAAAAGTTTCGTATAGTGATCTAAAAAACTAATAAAAAGAAGCGATCAAGTTACCTGAGATAACAGTAGGAAGATACATCACATAAAACAGTTAACAAAAAAATCATTTCCATTTCGTATTGCAAAAATAGCCTGTTTTTTTTACAATCTAAATTAATCACAGCCGCTGACATTCTATTACCTACGTATTAACACTTGCCGTTACGAAACTAATAAAAAATACACAGTTGTTCAAACAGCCGTATTGACAGATCGCGCTCAATGCGTAAATTATTACTGTCATTCAATCAAAAGAAAATAAATTTGATTCAAAATCGCAGTCGCTCTATTTGAGTGGTAAGTACCTAGACTTCTTTATGTCCTGGAGTGGCCTATATAGAGGGTAATGTCGTTTGTTTCTTAGCAATGGTTAATTGGAGACGATTGAAGTGTCCGAAAATAAAATAATAACGGGATGTGGTCGGTCACTATCGAGAATTGGAGAGCCAATGAACTTAGCTCAATCAATGTGACATAGGGGACGGAGACTCCTCAGGGGAAACCAGCGTGTTGACGATTGCTATCTAGAACCACATTACTGTCTTCTTTGCTTTCACTTAGAAGAATGACGATAAGGGATAAAAGACAAGGCGGTGCTTTGGTGCTTCTTCTCACAATCGCATTATCGTATGGAACAAATTGTTCAACTTCGTGCTATATATTCTTGTAGTCTTTATTTCCTCAATCAACACAGCATTTTTAATAGGGTGACTTTGTAAACAACTTTTTTGTAGTTTGTTTTTATTGTTTTTGATCCACCAACCTGGACTGCGCCCCCATGGTAGATTAAAGCCTAATCCTCCTCACGAAAGTGAGGACAGACCAGTGCTCAGCAGTGGGCCGATATGGCTTGATGATGATGATGAATCATTTTATATATAAACACACGTCGCCAATTGATAATAATACTTGAATTAGTTTAATTCTCTACTTCCCTTATTTATCATTCTGCTATTATTAAATAGCATTATGACGTTTTAGATAAAACTAAGGTTGATATTTTTGTGTACGTATAACCATTTAACTATCTCAGATTCAATTGATCCAACATAATCTGAGAATAAAGTGTGTTCTTCGGTAGTTTTTCTTGACAAATTCCTTAAAGATAAAAAATCTTATATTGGATTTCTTACTGAATATTTTAATCGCTCCGATATTAATCGAAAATTATCAAGTTTATACGTAATTACAAAATACTTCTTCTAAAATTCCGATAGATAAGTACGTTTGCTTATTTATGCTATTTCTCCGGTATAGAATGTCACTGAATCTACAAATATTAGCAATATGACGCATTACAATCTAATCTAATTTTATTACACTCATCCTTAGCCCCAGATAATCAAATCATTACGTGCATTTGATTTTGATAGCTAGCACTATCAATTGCTTTAATCAACTTGACGTTAACGATGGCCTAAAATTAAATACGAGCATAGTTTCGATTGAGTAACCACTTTAATAACGTTTTAGTGGGTATTTTGTTCACAGGGATATACAGGTTCCATATTGTTCTTTTCTCTAAGAGGGATGAAGGCATCTCTGAAGGCATGTGTCCTAGCAGTGGCCACATCACCAGCTGAGATAAGGCAACAACAAACATCAAGAGTCAAGACAAGACAGAGACAGACACAAGATACAGAGGTCTTCCAAATTTCCTATAACTAGAGTAGGGGAAAAGGGGGTAATGAGGGTCACTTAAGCAAGAATCAATAAAAAATCAAAGTTTATTAAGTAGGCTTTATTGAATTAATAAATTAATTATTTATTAATATATATTTTTTATTATTATTAATTATTTATTTCCGACTGTATTCGTGGACATGCTTTCGTCGATACCTATTAGTTTTGTTTGTATGGTATTGACCACCATTGCCCGCTGACTCCCATTACCCCCTTTTCCCCTATTCCTAACATAGTTTTCAATTGTAACAACTTCACCATTCCGCAAGCAGGTAGTTGCGTTACGCCAGTATTTCTATCAAGCCTAGGAAATCTCTGACCGATTTACATAGCTCTGACGCGATTGCGGTCACAAGCGATTTGAAAGTCTGCCAGATTACAGAGTCGTGATGGACAGACAATCATGCCATCTTCCTTGAAGTTGCTTTCGTCAACTTCATTCTCTATCACCTTTACCGCTAATAGTAACGATGAAATTGACAGATGACGATGTTAAAAAGGTCAATTTCGGTTTTACACTACTTCAATCTTCACAAAAAAGGTCCTTAACATTGATTAGGTACTTTGATTATAGTTTTAACCTCAAAATTGACCCTAAAACGGGAGAGACTTTCAAGGAGTATTGCCGAAAAAGTCCAAAAGATTTTTTGTCGCAAAACTTTCGGATTAAAGGTCCATAGCTAGCCAGGCTGAAACTAAGTGCCCAGTCACCAAGGATCTGCAAAAAGGTGAAAAGTTCCTTTCCACTATGCAAGAATATGAAGACTTAATTTCATTCATTACTGGATGATCTAGATTCACTCCTCGGACCTCGAGACACCAACCATCACCATAAACTTACCAATGCTAATAAAGTCTCCCCAATTCACTACAAGCATCAATCAGAAACAGCGAGAGGAAAAGACCACTTGCCCCCCTCTAACAGACAAGTTATGTAATAGACTGAGGAGCAGGCACGCGAGGAAATGTCACTCTTAGGCCAAACGATCCGCTGTCCTGCTTCTTGGCTTCCTGGCAAACATCCGAGGACGGACCACTTCCCTTTGAAATAGGGATGCAGAATTGAAAGAGTTTATAGTTTCCGATATAAGAGTACTTCCTGTTTTTCTTTTTGAATAGGTTTTTACGGATTTAACTAAGATCTATAAGATTTTTTCACTTTTAAGTAGGTACCTATCTGAATAAACTCTTAACGTCTCACACTCTTGAAGTCGTTACAGTTTGCAGATAATTCTATTAACTAGCCGTTAACCGCAACTTCGTTTATTTTTTTACATTGATATTAGAAGAGAGCGCAACAGTAGTAGTAGTTTATCTTGTCATAAGAAAATTGAAGCAAATTGTTGTAAGAAATCACCCACATTGTCACATTGCTGAATAAATAACTGCGAAAAATATAATCTACCTAGGTAGGTACCTGGTATGAACTATGAAGGATGATATGATAACTTATGTCAATAAAATTAACTAGTCATTACCATGATCTCAGCATATGATATGATTATCATACATGGTAGAATGAAAGTGACTGATCCATGCGAGATAGTGATTGAACACGTCTCATCTGCGATCACCTCACGACAAGACTTAACACGACTCATCAAAACTCTATTTGGCGCCAGCCGGCACACAAAAAAAGAACTCAAATTTGTCACAAATTACCGATTAATGATAAACAACTCGGACCAATTGATAAATAAGACCGCTAATTGATTTTAATTGTAATCCGAATCTTAGATATCAATCAGGGAGAGCAAAAGCTATAGTCGGTCTAAAACAAATATTATGTCTGTTCTATTATATTGGTAGATAGTATTATTTTATTATTTATAGCTATAACAATTATAGGCAACAAGGAAGTTACTCTGATCATTAATACCGTTTTATCGCCAAAATAACATCTACGAATCGAAATCCAAATCAATCGTGAGATAGCGGTGTCGATTTTATCAAATTTCAAAAGTCAATTAGCTATTTTTAAGATACGATTGCCTATTTAATTCTATCAAATGTAGAAATTTAACAAATCCTGCCAAAAGCGATAAAATTCTCGTGTCGTATCAAATACCTAAATCTCTCGTCAGAGATAAGGCGAGCTGTAGGAAGTCTATGCGAGTTGTGACGTATCCGTTATCGTTATCAGGAATTAGAGAAGTCAAGATAAAATCTCAAGAGTTCGAAGCGGATTGTAAATTGTTGGTTTGTATTTTACCGATGAACATGATGGCAAGAATTTAGTTTTATTGTTCTAATTACTAACCATATGGTGACATTGGTGGCCGAACAGTAACATTGGCGATTCACAATAAGGAGTTATTGACGAAAAACCTTGGCCTTGCGTCAATAACTCATTATTTTTTAACGCAATCCAACAATAACGGTTAAGAAAGAAATCGCTAGAAAATGGATGGAGAAAATGGAGCATCCACCAACTCGAACTGAGCCAGATATCTGATGATGATAATTATAGCTAACTATTTGAAGTAAGTAGGTATCTAGATAAAAAGAGGCCCCGTAAGCTAGCTTGGCTGCCAATGCAATGCCAAAAGTCAATGTTCAGCAGTTTTCTAAATACCTAGTTGTATCAATCTGTTTACAGTTCGGATTGTGATGAATCGTGCGTTAAAAATATTCAATGTCATAGAAATTACCGAACAGTGCTGTGAAATTTGTCGATGAAATTGTGATTCAGTTGTGATTTTTCCTGGTAGGTATATTGTAATCTGAATTAGCCAGTGACCTCAATTTATAGTATATTTCTGAATAAACTAACAGCTTTACTGGGTTTTTTGCAATAATTTGTCACAGGCCTACTAGTATAGCAACGGTTGCAAATAGTTATATTTTTATATTCTGTAAAAAATCAAAAAAACATAAAATAATCAATTACACACAAAGAAAAAAAATAAAAAACAAAAAAAAAAACACATAAGGAATCAATTCATGGCCTTCGTAGTTCCTGATTCCCTAGATACAGGGAATCTTAATTTGGCATCAGGATCTATGTATGTGATCGTGTTATTAATTACCCCAACAAGAAGAAAAATAAGGAACAGAGGGTCATAAATGTCATAATCATAAGGTTTAGAGGTGTAGGTACCTATCTGGTAAATCTAAATTAATCATAGAATAAATGGGTCCCTAATTTTCTAAACCACTTCAAAATTATTCACCAAACCCCTGCGTTAGCTCTATTTAGCAATAATCATATATGAGAAAAAAAAATACCACAGCATCCCACAAACCAATCAGTAGATTGTGTTCTTATTTTTTACACGGACCGACTGTCGACCGCAACAGACCTACCGAGAACCAAGCTGGTCGGATAGCGCCCAATGTCATTGCACTTCTCTCGGAGCCAACACGTAAGTATCAAAAGAACCAAATAATGTTATTCCTCCTCATCATCAAACTTAATGACGTTAACTGTCTCTAATTCAAAGAATTTCCAGGCCTTGTTTTGATAATTTTTATATTTTTTATCGCTTGAAGTTTAAATCAACCCTTTCGGTAATTGATCCTGGCGAGTAATCAAAGGTTTTTTGTACGTTTTTGCGTGTTTTCGGCGACGCGAGGTTGTTGGCCGCGGTGCAAGGCTACTTTGTATGCGAAGACTTGCGCGGCTGGAAATACAATCGGTTAACAATTTCTCAAGATCAAAGGAGTTTTGGAGCTTCCCAATTAGCAACACGCTAGATAGTAGATATATATATCGATGCAGGGTGACATAATTCACTTTTGCTATTCGAATACATGTCAAATTGCTATGGTATAAGTGTTGGGTATGATAGTATATATCGTATAAAATTGCGTGTATCTTCACAGGATTTACCCATTGTAACGGTGAACGGGCTCTTAGTCCGGTGTTGCCCCAACGGTCTCCATTCAACAAAAATGTTTAATCGATACACTCAATACCTTATAGGAATCAATTCAGCGAAGCTAATGTGAATCACCACATCCCAGTAAAAGCTAAATCGTTATTAACACACTTTCGATTTTAATAGTCTATGTAGTACTAAATGTCTCGTGAGATAGTGTGCGCGCATTTTGGCAAGTCTTTAATTGGTAGTGGTGAGCAACCCACACAGATACCCCATAGTACGAAGCGTGATAGAATAACTGACAGGGATTTTGCAATAAGCGCTTAAACTAATATCAGTTAAGCGTTATGATTATGACCATAATGGTCATGGTATGGTAATGGGTGGTCATGGTCTGGTGGTGGGTTATCATGGTATGGTGGTAAGTGTTCATATTATGATCATGGTGGTGGTGAATATCCCGTTTCTACCGTTAGTTCTTGTTCTGTGGTAAGTGGAACTATTATAATTATAATCCTACTATAAGATTTATCATATCCTATCCTATGTTACTGTTCTTTTTATATTTTAAATTCACACGATTTGTGCATTTTACCTAATATTGCTAAATGTTTGCTAAATTTCGAAGAAACACAAGTTTGAGAACAAAAATATAAAATCAACCAAGTTACAATTCGTCACATTTTCTATGTTCCTACAAATCCGTCCATCTACAGTTAGCAGGTCCGCAGTGCCACAGAATGTGTACCGGGCTATGGCATACCATTACATTGGTGGAATTGCCGTGCTTCCTCCGGTCGCATTGACCGTTATCTTAGGACAAGCATCCTATGAGCACAGAGGCGACGCGCGACGCTTGCTATACTATAATAATTCTTCAAACGCAAACATCAGAGCAGAAATCAACATTTTTAAGAATTCAAAATTGTATAATAATCTAAGCTGACTTGTTTCAGTAACTCTTGTTTGATGAAGTTTTCGTTATTTTCTTGTACATTTTACAAATATACAATACGCAGGATTAACGAGTTGCGACTGTGGTAAGATCTGAAATATTATGACGTCTTTATAACCCGTAAATGGGCGTTAACTTTTACGAAAGTTGTATTAATTATGGATATTTGAGTATTATTTTAAAACTAATTATAATAAATCACCAAAATCGGGACTAACGAGGGGTCATTAATTTCACAAAGTAGAATGTACGTTTCTACTTTGTTAACTATAATTTAATTAAATGAAAAGGTTATCGTATACATGTTTAGTTTATAATATAATAATGTTTATTTATGGATAACTTTATCAACGCATGTGATAGATAACAGAATAGTTTAATAACTACATTGGTTGCTAATGCAGGAACGTAAAAAAAAAATAACAAGTTTTTATATAATCTTGATACGTGCATTAAATATACATAAATAGGACATTAACATACAAAGTAAGATATTATCAGCAGTACCGATCAATACACCGCGTTGACTTTATGTCACCTTCAAAAAAAGGTGAGGCGATCATCCTTACTTATATTATAAATGCGAAAGTAACTCTGTCTGTTGCTCTTTCACGCCTGAACTACTGAACTGATTGAAATGAAATTTGGTACAGAAATAGTCTAGAGCCTAGGGAAGGACATAGGCTACTTTTTATTGCAAAAAATGCATTGTAAGGGTTTGAAATAGGGGATGAAAGTTTGTATGGAAGTATCGTCATTTTTGAAGCTAGAAGCTTGAAATTTATTTTTTAGGCTTTTGATTAGATATAAATAAATTTGGCATTCAAAGTTTGTAAAACTTTACCCTTGAGGGGTAAAATAAATATAGGGGATGAAAGTATGTATAGGAATATGTAAAGTTTCGGCTTAATTTTCTCTAATGGAAAGCTACATTGACAGCGAGTAACATAGGCTATATTTTATCCCCATATTCCTGCGGGAACAGGAACTACGCGGGTGAGACCGAAGGGCACAGCTAGTTCTTCATAATTAAAGTTAAAAAAAATATCCCTCTCTAATTATCTTTAGTATACTTTCTTTTTACGCGTCACGATCGTAATACATACAAATGAAAATTTAAATTAATCAATTCAATAAAAAACATAAATAATATTCCGACAAGGTAGCAATGAAGCTTTAAGCTATTATATTAGTAGTACAAACAAGACTCCGCCGTTTTATGCCAAAAAAGAATTATGTTGTGAAAGAACGGTAGTTTAAATTTAATCGAAGTATTGCCCATCACTAGCAACTACTTTTCCCCAATTTTCAGGCAGCGTTCGGATTTCACGTCTGAAGAACTCCATATCTTTTGTATTCTTCTCGTTAGTTTCCTTAGCTTTAAGTAGCTATAAAGTGTATGTTTAGGTCAAATCTTGCTGAAAGTTTTATCCAGTTTCCCTTGTTCAATTGTGTAAAATGTTTCCTACTCTAGTCTTAGCAGGCTTACCACCCGCACCTCCAAAGCGAAGCGATATCGTCTCTCAGTGGATCGTCTGCCTTACCAACATTTTTCTCGCGCTCAGTCCGGCAAATTACCTACAACAACAATGTCCATACATACGTATGATTAGGTTTTTGCAAGTCTATACGATACTCTTATTAAATAAAGTGCGATCGCACCGCACTTTTTATTAGGTTCGTCTTGGTGGCACCTCACGCGATCTAGATGTGATGCGCCACATCCGCTAACTGAAAAATTTATAGACTGTTATTATAGTAGCAATCTGTGTACTTACCTTATTATTAACATAATTTTTGAATTCTCAAAAATTGCTTAAACTATTTCGGTAAATATCGCGTTACAGATCCGGGTTTTAGTTGGTCTAGAGCGCAAGACGGGGAGGAAATGAGAAAATAATAGATAAAGAAAATGGTTAAGACATCGATCAGTCGCAGTTCCAATCCTAATCTCAATAACTACACGTACACCATTACGCGTTTATAAAAGCTTCGGCAAAACGATTGGTGGAGGGACATATACGAAAAAAAAATACGAATTCCAATTCGGCGCGGTAATGCATCCAGTATTCCTAGCATTTTCTCTCCGCCAAACGTCTTTCTGATACTAAGATTCCACACACTCATGAGATTTGAAAGCTGTTAGCAGAGGCGGGAGGTGCGGTCGGTTTACAGACTCACTTCAAAAACCAGAGAACTAGTCTCCATGTGAGCTTAGACAAATCAAATACAAGTATGTAAGCACTTTTCTCGTATGTATTAGAAAGCAAATATCCTCAGAGGCTTTCTGCTAACATAAATAAAACAGCTCATAACTTTGCTAAATCCTGTTTCACAGGAAACAGCTATGTATCTATTGAATCTGCAGGCATGTGCGTGAGGCCAAATAGGTATACCTTGGAACCAGTAGTCCAGGAGTAGATGTAGTTAAGTTCTTCTTTGCTCGATAATTGGCATGTTTATAGGGATTTCAATCTTTCGTGTCAATTTTTCCACCATTATGCCTTGAGAGGGATGTATTGGTTGTAATACCGAGGTAACAAAATTAGCCAGCTAGATTTTCTTTTGTGTGACTACAGTGTGACAGGAAGATCAGGTCGTTCCCTGATAGTAAGCGCCACGTTTGCTCATAACAGTTACAATGCCACCCATGCAAAATCTTGGGCGGCGCTGGACTGCGTTCGTCAACCAGACATTTAACTATGCTACCTTTCAAACCAGAACACAGCGAAGTTGGCTTTGCACACTCCTGTAAATTTTTGAACATGGTTCTACCTAAGTCACCCAGAATCTCCCAACAAGAATTCCTACCTATTTTAGAAGAACCCTAAACCTATACTTGTTAATTATATGCCTGTACGTGTGTATAAAGCCATTGAAAAGCTAATTACAACCCTCTAGAAATCCAATCGCATATAATTCTCCAATTTATGAGCTCTGTTCTACAGACTGGTTCTTTTAACGCATATATACGAAGTAACGATGTGGTACTTAGTGCGGTGCGCGTGCACCGGCGATACGATCGCCGTTTAAGGCATTTACATAATTAGGGGGCCGGTTGGGAATATCCTGATTGCACCTTGTAGGGGGAAAATTGAAACAGTTCTTTGAACCTGACGAAGGAGCCGACCATGATTTAAATACTCGAGTGTCTGTCGAAGCAATCAAAAGATACCCCACGACATGGACGATAACCTTCGGAAATTCTACAGATTAGGTACTGAGACGACCTAACACCCTAACATTTGCACAATCTCAATTACCATCGTCCAACGGTAGCGCGTTTCGTCATTTCGCACTTAGGTATAAACTTCTAAGTAACTAGTGCTAACACGTTAACACCATATCACACTTAAGATTTCTCTATCCTCTAAAAAAAGACTCCTCAGGCTATGAAGATTTAATTAGGAAAACGTCTTCTGTCGTCAATTCATGCATTTTTAACCAAAGCGAACTCCAAGTATTTTATTATAGTATCTGGTGTCAGTTTGTCACCCAATGACGTCTGGCGTGGCTTAACGACAGCAATCAATTGATTGCAGCCAAGACTAAAGAGGCTTACGAGAATAAGTCATTGGCTAAGGAACAAACTCGGCGCAGTTACAGAAACGTACGAAGGTAACAGGAACTTCAAATAATATAATCATCATCATAATCATCAACCCATATCGTCCCACTGCTGAGCACGGGTCTCCCTTCGCTTTCGTGAGGAGGATTAGGCCATAATCCAGCACGGGGGCCTGGTCCGGATGGGTGAAGGTATTGGTTGTCTGCTTGTCGAATGAAGGAGTGACGGACTCTAGTGTCATTTATCGGGTTGCTCAAGGGCTTCTGACGTTTTTTTTTTTTTTTTGCCTGTGGAAATGTCTTTAAGCATACCTCCGGCCTCGGGGGAGGCCGGGATGGTTATGTGGGTTTCCCCCGCCAGAACGCATCCTACTGACGCGCCTGACGGGGTTTACCCACTAAAACCCCGGGGTGTTCTCCTCTCCGCATGTTGGGGTGGTTACGGGAGCATGTTGGGGGGTGGTTACGGGAGAGGGCTTCTGACGTGGCTTAATGACTGCTATCCAACGATGGTTTGTACAGTTTGTAACCTCCGAAATAATTCTTCCGAAAAGCGAGTGATAATTACGTACACATATTTTACAAGAAACACATTGGTACGTGCCTGCACTGGGAATAATATAACTGTGACTAGTATAACACTATAATTTACCTTATTTTTTATTTTATTTTTTTTCTAGTTGACTGCACCTATTCAAATCCACAAGCTTTGTTTGTGCCTAACGTAACATCATCCTCATCAGTTAAAGAATGGCTCATAAAACTACAAATATTAACTCTGTACTTAAATGTCGTGAACCGTGATCAGAATCACGCATGGATGACAGCTGCTAAGTCATCCGTAAAGCTAACTTCGTAGTTTTCAGCAAACATCGGATAGAGATGATTCACACCTCTTTTCTTACAATCAATAAGCTTACATTCCACTATCTCACGTGTTATTGAGTGATGATGCGGTAAGTGTGTATCAGAAAACACAGTTCAGGAAATCAATGTTACAAATGCGAAAGTTTGCGTGTGCTGTGCAGTACCAAAGCCAATAGGAAACTCACTATGCATTTCGGCAATCAGCGCAGGTAAGTATGTATATACCTTTTAAAACGGACTCGTGATACCGATGCGGGTCGCGTACTACTGTTATTCAATCACTACAACGTGGTGCATGACAACTAATGACAACGTCTTACTAAACTCGAAGCGCCAGTTTTTTTCCGGCAATTGGTAACAATTCGGAAATACGAAGGTTTGTTGGGACGCATAGTGATTTTTTTAGTAGTAGTAACTGTAATTTGTAAAAAGGCTGAATAAATATTATTATATTTACCTATTCAGATATTTTGTATCCTGGAATTACACATAGATTACTTTTAAAATGGATGAGAGTAAAACAGCGGGGCGCGGCGCGGCGCAGCTACAGTTGCATACGCCAAAGGGATTGGATTTCGCTTAGTTGCGAATTATTATAATGCAGCTCCATTGCTATTACAAGTTTGAATTATTGAATTTGTATACATTTTAAGTAAAGAATAATATATACTGCTTCGTTCGTGTCGACGTTCTAACATCGAATCGATCTGTAAATAAACACCAGATGCAGTTGGATATGGTTTTATAAAATGTCTCAATTTGACTTATGTTTTTGGATTATGTGGATAATTGTGTTCTGCCTATTCCGTTTTATGTTACAAACTGTACAAATCAACATTTTCGTTGGATAGCCGTTAAGCCACGTCAGGAGCCCTTGAGCGTCCTGATAAATGACACCAGAGGCCGTCACTACTTCATTCGACAAGCAAACAACCACAATACCTATTTAGAATATTATACGTAAAAACATGTCGATTGTTCAACATTGAACTCAACCCAAAGTAATTAAAATTAATCTGGCTCCTTCGACTTTACGACATTACAAATGTCGTAGCTAGCATAAATCAATAAAACTCACCAAAAGATATAATATATTTTTTACCTGCAAGTATTTAGACTGTAAAATACCTAGTCAAAGATTGATTACACCTATAAGAAAAGCCATCAATGACTGCAACCTTACGAGAATATAGTTTTATATGTCAAGGCTACTTTCCCGAGATACTTTCTCATCTACCAGCTTCTACATGCCAAATTCAACTCTAAAATGTGAGTTTAGAGTCTCAAACTGCACACAGAAAGTTATCTTGCATTGGTCGACAACGTTATTGTGTGTTGACCAATTCATCAAGTATTAAATAAGAAGCAATGAGCTCAATGTAGGCCAATCATTGGCCCTAATAAGAGACACGTATCTTAAGTAGTTCTTGATTTGAAATGCAAGTTATTTGGTATGTTAATTTAAGAAAAATGGGTCAAGATTTCTGGAATGATAATGAAAGGACGTCTTGCGGACTCGTGAAGATGATCAAAATTTATCAGTTGGAAGGTAGATGTGTATATAAACATACTGATGATTAAACCCAAAACCCACACGTAGAGCAGACTAGCTACGCCCCGCCTCGTCACTCGTGTTGACTATGATAAAACGCTGTAGATGATGATATTGAAACAAATCCTATGGTTTATTCCAGAATCTAAAGTATCTCTCTATAATAATAGTTCATCAAAATCCGTTCTACCGTTTCAGCGCTGTAGTAACAAAGACAGACACACTAAATTTCTTATTATGTATTGGTTCGTTGAAAAAGGAAGTAGCTGCATCTAGTGACAGCTTTAAAGATCGCATTAGAAATGCGAACGAATGATAGGAAAGATGCGAAGGAAGAAGGAGAAAGGAAGGATGCGAAAAATAGTAGGATTCTCTCAACTCCTGCATTACACGATAAGCCAATTTAATTTAAGAAGAGTATTGTTTTTAAAGGTGTGCATAGGTTCCGTGCCAGTTAACGTTAACCCCGAGATAAAAGCAAGGCTGTTTGCTCTGCAATTATCAGGTAGCGCTACCAAACCTTTAAAGGGTCTTTGCCTTAACCACTTAAGAATTTTAATAATAAAGTTTCCGTTATGGTCAAACAACTCTACGATATTTTATTATAAGACATTGTACGATATTTTTTCCTTAACCGTTTGGTTCCTTTATAAGGCATGTTTGATCTATCAATTTATATTTTATGGTTTTTATAATAGAAGGTTCCTATCCTCCGATGTTTGTATATACTTATAGCATAGAAGAATCTTGGTTACTTTCTTTTTTTGACTAAGTGACGAGACGAGCAAGTTGTTCACCTGATGGTATGCGCTACGCCTTCCCAAAAAAGTTACAGTGCCACCTAGAAGTCTGCATTGCATAATCCTGCGCGGCACTGCACTGCGCTCGTAAATAACTAATTTTCCTTAAATATCTCTCGCCACTCACAGTTATTGCCAAAATAATATCTTCTAACGTCATAGATTAGCTGGTCAATAGAATTCTAAAGTCGGACAAATATGTGTATTCGCAGCATTTCTACTTGCGCCTGTTTTTGGCTCGTGTTTGTAATACTAAACCTACACGAGCTCTAGTTTTGCACTCTCAGTATATTTTGTTTGTAGTCGATTGTAAATTATGCAATTTAAATAATACATTCAATTGGCAGCTCAATATTTTAGTTAAATCATTTAATGATATGTCATAATCAACCCCTATGGAAGAAGACTCCACGGCCACACGTATGCATGGCGTGTGGACGAATGGCGTATAGTAATAGTAAATTAGCAATATGAATGAACTGGACGCCATGAAAGGGTTGCGTGCACATAATAACAGGTGCCTATGGTTTTTTTTTTTTAATATAACATTCGCCCTATAACAGAGATTCTGACCAAGAAGTTCCTTGGTGGAGTCGTGTTTCCCGATAATTGAAACCTGAGAATCTTCAAGTCACGAGTTATTATCCTGTAAGATACTTCTCTACGCAAGTGTGCGACAGCGACTGATCAAGAGTTCTAACCGCCCTAGGCTTATTATGAGGGACCCGTCCACATCGCATTTAGTTTTAGTGTTTTGTCTCAAATTGTCTCGGTCTAGTTGAAATATGTAGGGTAGAGCAATGACGCTAGATTAATAGTGCATTGGAAGACACGATTTCAGCCCCCCCCCCCCCCTCTCGCCCTAGGCTGCAGCCTAGTTAGCCTAAGGGTTAATCAGGCCCTGTGTGCGTAATCAATATAATCATCAACTACATTATATCATTAACACGTAACATCGGGTAAGATAATGGTCAAACTTATCAAACGCATACCTGGCTAAAATAAATTTTTGGTTGGCGGTCTTTCCGACTTTGGTGGAAAACTCTCTATATGATATCGATAAAAAAATTGATAGTCGCAGGTAAGGACAACATCAAGTATTTGAATTTAAATGCGTTATATAAATCACTTATGATTTAAGAGTTCGAGTGAACACAAGCGCGGGTATACGTTATCATGTGTATACGCTATCATCTCGACTAACAACAGAGATTAGATTATGGTTGCCAACTGCCAATTTATGCAATACTCACCAGTTGTATCTCGTGCATTAATTGAGCCACTTAAAGCTAGACATGAGTAGGTTCCTAATATTGGTATTGGGGGTTTTGCACTACGTGAGGTTCGCAGCGCGGTGCGGTTCGCCCAAGTGCCAACTGCAAATATTTTTCAATGGGTTCTTTCAGACCATACTGCCTATAATTACTATGATCATAGAAACGTTTTATTCTTCTTTAATGTTTTTTTATGAAACTATGTCAAAATTTGCAGGTCATTCGCCAAATTAAGCGTCACGCCCGCCGAAAATAGTCCGTAGGTAGTTTTTTATTAATATATCTGTACTACACGAAAGTGAGGCGAGAGTCGTGAGAAAATAGGTGGAAATAGGTTGTGCTGATGATACACAATCATGTTAAATTAAGTAATCTTGTATAAGAACTCTCAAAGGTGCAAATAATTGTCTTACTTAACATCTGCGCATAGAACCGATCATTCTATCTCCTCACAAGATCTATTCGCAGAAGCTATTAAACATGAACACGCTTTCCTCTGACTGGAACTAACTAATGCAGTGTAAACGCTGCTGGTCATATTCGGACGTACAGAGTTATGCTTCCTACGTATATTATAATAACATAATAATATCCCGCGTGCGACCTTGCGGATGTATTCATTACTATTCAGCTGGTCGTTGGAACACTAATCGCGCCAGACTGTCCGTCTGCATGGCTCGTATTATTTTATTCATTAGACACGACATAATATTATGATCTTGACATTGGTTCGCGAGATTCACACCAGGCCGCTGCGCTGGGTGCACGCATTCCTGAAAATCGGCCGCATCCGTTCCAAGAGTTTTTCACAACTGAAGTCAATTATCAATTATCATCAATTATCATCGATTATCATCGTAATTAGTCTTTTCCACATTAATGCCGTGTCAGGAATTGGTGTTACGGCACCTTTTTAGTGTAGCCGATACGTGAACGATACGATTTCACAGCTGGCAGTAAAAAATATCGCCAACTTAAACAGATTTACCTATCTAACTAAAATAATAAATTAATAACTAATGGAAGGTTTATTTACTAACCTATTGTCATGTTATTTCCCTTGCTACTAACACGCCCTTTTAATTGTACCTGGTTCAACTACAGAAGATTTTTAGTTAAGGAATAGATGTGTTTTTCAGAATGGAAATGACCTATTTTATCAGCCATTCTTACCATTCTCTCTGGTAGAATAGAGTGGGATAACGGTGTCATCATCTCCATTTTGTGATATTGTAATGGCCTTATGATCACTGATGACGATCACTTAAGAAAACAAATGTTGAATTCACACGTTCGATTCCCATTGCAGAATTTTTAAAGCAATTTGCGACGCACGCACCACATGAATACCTAACTAGAAGGTTTACAATCATGTTCGTATAGTCATCGTGATTGAGAAACTTTACTGGTTCCCATTCGACTTCCATTTTAAATTAAATTAAGCTTTTGCTAGATTTTGCTTCATCACGTTTGCACTCAATTGGAATTGAGTTCAATGTTGATTGGAATATTGTAAACATGGTTTTTATAGTATCGTCCTCTTTTATCCACTTTATTAACATAAGCCTCACACTCAATATTTTCTACTCTGTCAGCGTCGGTCCCAATTTTTTATCCAGTTTTTTCTGGGATCGTAAACCTGAGACTGTCCAAAAATGTAATTCTCTGAACGTTTCAATTTGCAACATCGCATCGTTTGTACTTTTTTAGGTCTGTTAGCTGCAAGCTTTCTTTTAGTTTAATTCTCTGCAACAGATGTCTCATAGTCATAACGCATTTAAATTCCTTCAAGTTCAATTCTCTAATCTTGATTTACATCGGGAAAAGGCGAAAAATTGGGCAATCGGTACTATTATCCGCTTAAAGTTTTAATCTTGTCACAATTGTAAGCAGCTTTATTAACTGCTTGTAGGTAAACCTCTGTTAGCCTCGCCCAGCCCATTCCGCCCAGGTTCAGTGGCCTGCAATAATTAGTCTGTGATCGGCATGACTCATTTCTTTACTCTATGCTCAAGGCTGGACGTTATCTCGAAAGATAGCAACGGGAGCACTAAGTAAATGTGGCTGATTTTATCGTGGGCTTCGTAAAACGTTTTGCCACATTTGTTAGAGTTAATCAGGTTTTAGAAATCATTACGAGCTGATGGAGCTAAGACTTAACAATCACATAAACCTGAAATTAGAATTTAGAATTAGAATAGTTTCTGGAGATAATTTATTTCAAAAGGGAAACAAAGAAAAGAAGTACTGAAAGGAAAACGACGAAACACGAAGGAAATTAAATCACTTGGAGTAGGATAGTACATGAACTAAAGTCTACACCATTTTTATTCAAAATAGGAGGAGGTTCTATGTTCGACCGTATGTACTGTGTTCTTTTAAATAATTTCTTCTTTTGTGCAACAGGGCTAAAATTTTAATTTATTTAAGTGGTCGTGCAAAATAAGCATACGTAGCTTTCTCTACACTACACAATAATTGTTTAGGAATTTAAAGACGCAAAAAATTTAATTAAAAATTATGTACGCAATTAGGTATTTAATATTAGCATGTTAGTCTTACGTATTCCATCGACCATGAAATTATGATAATGCTGACCAGCATTCATGAAACCCATGGACACATGGGGTAAGAAGACCATTTTGATCCTTCAAATGTTGTGGATCAAATGTTGGCTTAAAAACTACATACCAACTAAATTTTATTTATTAGTATCAGCAGTGGAAAAATAATAGGTGGTTATACTTTTATGGATTAAAATGTATTAGATAAGCATGTCCATGGTGTAAAAATATAAGTAGGCATGGTCTATGCTCGTATACCCAGCCAAATATAGAGTGATGCAGAGGTTTGGTCACTTTGGTCGCAAGCAAAACCAAGCGCAATTTGGTCACACCTGTAAAATCTGTGTCAATATTTCTACTTCTGTGCATTGAAGACAAGCCAGCAGAGCCGAGCTCGTATTTACTCAGCAGTACTAACTATGTAGTCAATGTTAGTAAACCCAAGCTACCTTCAGATGACGCAACGTGCTAATGTATAGGAATATTAATAATTGTTTGTAAATACGTTTTCAAGAGAGGGTCATATGGAAATACGCTTATGTTACAAGATCTAGAATAGTGTTTTGTGTACGACTATCATCACAAATAATATAATATAATAATAAAAATCAGCCAGCAATAATAAGTACCGTGTCTCACGATGACATACATAGATCCTGACCCCTAATTTACCTCTATATTTCAGAGTATCAGAAACTACGAGGACTATGACCCTAAACTCTTAAGACTCAGAGCGAATATCCGGTGGTTCAGCTTTGGATGGAAACCTATGCCTAGGAAGGTAATATAACGTGTTTAACGTCAAAATCACAAGATCCAAGATTGAAAACCTAAAAAGGTACAAATAATATTTAATTGAGTTGAACCTTTTTACTCGTATTTCGACATTGAATTTAGCAGTATCAGTAACGTCCAAGGAACGTGACAAGGAAAATATTCCAGCTTTATTTCAGATTTTGAAAGAATGTTGTAGGGTGGCTGGGGGAGACCTTTGCCTAGCAGTGGGACAGTACAGGTTATTAAAAAAAAATTGTAGAGTTACCTAATTAGGTCGGTATTGATATTACCTCAATTGCTAAGTAATATTCAGTCGTTATTTTTATTCTTATAGGGTTGTTTTATTATGTTTAATATTTAAGCCACTTACATTATACCGACAAAGCTGTGACCATAGTAGAAACATGTGCATGACTATAACTATGCATGTAACCGCACGTGCTTATGAAAATAAATTTATCTTTATTTTTAACAGTAATAATTTAAATAATTTATCCTATTTTAAGAAGGAACCTGGAGAATTGTATCTGGTAACTGCGTCCAACATCATTGTGGAGACAAATGCCCACAGACTTCGCTGGCCTGGCCATTTACAGAAGATGGGGAGGATTACAGTGTCCAGAAGGCTTTTCTTGAAGCCTCGCAGTTCGCCGACCAGTCACACGGTTTCGGCAGATATAATTGTTGTCGTGGGATGTTTCTACTATGTCGTGGACATGGAGGCAGACCTAAACGAGCTTCTAGCCGTTCACGAACGTCAGGCAGCCGATACCAGTGGCGGTCTCTTGTGTCAAAGGCCACCACCCACTTTGGGTCGCTGCGCCATGCCAGCGGTGTAATTGTGTCCTATAAATTACCCACTGTAAGATTACCTAATCTGCGGTTATACAATGCGGTTACTATTACAGTAAGCGCCGGTCAGACCTGCGTACTAACTAGTATTTAATCTGGGCCCCGACCCGCCACATTTACAATTTACGTGTCGACCGAGGGTGGAATTATACTAATAATAGTTAACCGGTTTCAAATACCAGGTGTGTCAATATTTTTATTATTACGTGTCTGCACACGATCCGCGCATTTAGCCAGTGTCAATAATTATTTAATTTCAAATTTTTGTGTAAAATAGTCAATAGGACGAGTCGCAGTCAGCCGAACCATACCCAGCCAATCTCCATGTCTCGATTTAGTAGGTAAACCTACCTAGACTTAGGACACCTTATCTAATTACTGAAAGTATCGGCTTTTCCAATAAGCAGTGCCTATTGATTAAACAATTAATTATTATCGCTACTACAAAAAAACTGGTGTAATGATTAGCAATTTAGCACCTCACTTTAACAATAGCTTATTTAAGTACTAAAACAGTTCCGAATCACATTAAATTTAACGCCAGTAAATCGGATATGTTATATCGAATATGGTAAGCTATCGGGACACAGAATAACAATAGCTAAGATCCCTTATCTTATCTTGCTCCATTTTGTGACGTGTTGGTAAAACATTCGAACGGTACATATGTGAGGTTTTATTACAGTTGTCCGGAACAACTGAGGACAGAGATATTGGTATTAAGACAGACATTGGTACGTGCATGGGGGACTACACAAACTAAGGCCGTTCCTACCTCTATAGAAGTATACTGAGTATGGCAGCAATTAGAGAAATAGAATAGACAATGTGGCATCTCTAAAACGACTACTAAAACCATTGATAGAGCGTAGCGAATACACTAATGTAGCTAAAGAGCATTACTAAAGTTTATCGCTCCAAGACATCACTAGAACAGATGCGTCCTGCCTTCCTGACACTTCCTGCCCCCAAATACTTTTCTAACGACGTCGTTTCACGTCATAAGGCGCTATCTGCTCACGTGTCCAAATCTGCGCTCGCAAAAAACCGTCTCGGTCCAAAACCAGTTCAGTGCAAGGGACGGAACCGGTTTTCGAATCAAAATTTGACAGGATAGTCTGTTGCTCTGGATACGCACGCACAATTTATGTCGGTATATAGGCATAGCCACAGAACCAACAATAGTACTGAAAGAGGCTCGCAACTAGCCGACTGTGTTCTGCTATAAATTATAATAGTAGATGGAATGTGAATTAATATGGAATGGGCTGATAGAATTTTCAATGATGATATATTGATGAATTAGCTTTACGATCGTTTAGCGTGCTAATTGTGAGAAGAAGCCTACTACCCAGCAGTGTCACAATCAAAACAATTCATTTAATTAGCTTAAAAAAATAATTATGCACTTCCTTACTTATTTAAACAAATTGATCCAATACTAATTAGTACATATAATTATTTGATGAATCATATCATACCTACATTATAGAAAATTGGTAAGAATTTCTGTACACATGATGCAATATGAGACCACGCTACAACCGTATTATTTATTGCAAAAATTAGCAAAATAAACCAATCGAATAATGCATGAAGAGTAAAAAATAATGACATAATGAAAAACATAATAGAACTATTAAAAAAAATAATGCTCACAACCTTTTGTAGATTGATACAATTATACCGTTACGGCATTCTTAGATTTTTCAAATTGCTAAACATAAATAAGTAGGTATATATCTTATGTAAATTTATTACGTTCACTCAAACACGTGGTCGACAGACAGTCATTGCCCCAAGTAAACACCTTGAACAAGCAAACTTAGGTTTAAGAAAACGAATTAAGCTGAAAAATATATTATTAATAGCTTTAATGACAATTCATTTGCAATTAAACATCAATGTAGAATAGAATAGAATAGAATAGAAAACTCAAAGGTGGTCAAGGTAAAATATATAGATAATAAAAAATACCCAGGACTCTTGCATTTGCCTTGGTCAACTTTTAAACCAATTATGCAGATAAATGTGATGATGACAGTTTGTAAAACGTTTATATTTAACTACTCCGTATCATCCATACTTATATTATAAATGCGAAAGTAACTCTGTCTGTCTGTCTGTTGCTCTTTCACGCCTAAACTACTGAACCGAATGAAATGAAATTTGGTACAGAGATAGTCTAGAGCCAAGGAATGGACATAGGGTACTTTTTATCGCGAAAAAAGCATTGTAAGGGTTTCAAATAGGGGATGAAAGTTTGTATGGAAGTTTCGTCATTTTTGAAATTTATTTTTTAGGCTTTTGATTAGATAAAAATAAATTTGGCATTCAAAGTTTGTAAAACTTTACCCTTGAGGGGGTGAAATAAATATAGGGGATGAAAGCATGTATAGGATGTGTATGATATGTAAGGTTTCGGCTTAACCACTGCACCGAAAGCTACATTGATAGCGAGTAACATAGGCTACATTTTATCCCCATATTACCGCGGGAACAGGAACTACGCGGGTGAAACCGTGGGGCGCAGCTAGTCATCTATATCCGCACACAGCTCGACGTAAGATTCTCCCTAAACTCATCTATGGCATCAGTGAGTATATTCTTCTTTATTCTCTTGGGTATATTCTTCTAGAGATGAGACCGGGCCACTGCCACTTTAGATTGCTAATCGTTTGAGCCATGTTGGTTACTTTGGTTCTCTTTCGGCTCACTTAATTACGGATCCTTTCCTTCAGAGAAACTCAAGCATAGCTCTCTCCGCAGGTCGCTGAACGACTTTAAACTTGTGGACCAATCTCGCCGTGAGTTTCTACGTACCTGATCCGTATACTTAACGTTGAAATATAGTTTGAAAGAACAGACATTAATGAAAACAAAGAATGTCAAAAACTAGATGTGTTTTACTGCCACCGCGTACACTGTGCGCGTAATGAAGTGTACTTTATTACTTCAATTTAGTATAAGACTTAATTTTTTTAAACAGGTTGTACCTACTTAATTAAATACAGAATATTGGGGTTACTTTGGGTAAAGCCAAACTATATTCAAATAGATGAAGAGTAAGTGAGGGCATACCGATGCTCAGCAGTGGCACAGAATAGATAGTACTGCGGCTGATATGGGTTGATGGTTATGAATGATGACGATGAGATGAATGGTATAGGTCTTCGAATGGGTAGCCAATTACTACTATAATAATAAAAAAAAATCATAAAAGATATTTAAAAAAATATTCGAACTCTCTCTTTTTATATCTTCACTAAATTATATCTCCCTCTCAACTTCCGTACGCGTCGCCCGATCACATTTTTCGTAACGCATTCACCAGCTTACACCCCAAGTAAAGCGTGCGTAAAGAAGTTTTACTTCAATAATATCATCATCATCATCAACCCAGAACGTCCCACTGCTGGGCTCGGGTCTCTCCTCACTTTCGTGAGGCCACTTCAATAATATAATAAATAATTAATAATAACATAATGTTTGCTCTTTTTGTAAATTTTATTCGTAACACTTAACTTTTTTGGCAATAAAAATAAATTTATCAATTATTAGATGATAATTAGATAGGTGTGAGAACTCCTAACATCGGATAAATCATTGATATTTTTCACGGTTTAAACCTGACAAATATTAAAAGTTTAACTTAAATAAATGTAGAAGTAACGCAAACATTCAGCAACCTTGGCATTTGTGACGTGGGGTCGCTCGACGTAGACGTCATTACAAATTTCGGCAAAAAATTAATAAGGAACTTTAAGACCGCAGACGGAACTCGTGTAGCAATAATAACTAGTTTTTGGTAATAAATTACAAAATTATTAAGCTAAAGTAAACATTCTGGGATGTTTTATAAGCAAAACGTTATCAACTACGGTTGATATTCACACGATCAAGAGTTCTTATTTTTACTATAACCTACCTGTGTTCCAAAGCAGAGACTCCTATTGAAATGAGTTTATTTTATGCAAAGTTGGTAAATTATAATGATTCATTATAGCAGAACTATTTACATTGACACCAGATGGCCATGTAGAGAGGACACATAAGTACGTACCTACCTACATACATGCATTTAAAGGAAATTGTGACTAATTCTGATAAAAGACGAATTTGCTACCAAAACACTTGTACTTATTTAACTTAAAATTAAAAGAAATATACTAGACTTACACTTATTCTTCAGTTGTTTCATCGACTGCCTTCATTTGTCTCAACATGACTATTGTATACACACTTGTGTTTTTGTGCCTTTTGTGTTCTAGGTAGCACTGTAACTGTTATGGGCAGGCGTAGCCCTTACCATCAGGTGAACGACATGCTCGTGAATCCAACTTGAAGTTTTAGCATGACGCATAGCATAGCTCGTGGGTACAAATAATAATATGCTTAGGCATAATTAAGATAATTATGTACATTTATTATCGTCCCTTATTATGCCTTCCGAGTATATTGCTGTTTTTGGCTATAAAACGGTACAAACTAATATGTTTTGGGCAAGATACTTTTTACTAACAACTATTCACATCTCAGATGCATCCCGTCGCTCTTTCCTCATGTGAAACAACAGTTCAAATCAACAACCATATATAGCTGCAAAGCACACCTCTATTAACTTTACAAGTCATAATAACAACTCCTAATTTGGCTCAGTGAAATAGCCCAAACGGTCGGCAGTCACGCTCGCAGCCGACTCATTACCTAACCGAGCTACTTTCCTCGTTAAAAGAACTGTGGAAATCAGAGCAACCAAACAATCGCCACAATAATATGATATTAACAGCTTCACTTCTTTTGAGCTTCTGCTGGTAGTGGTCGAAGAAACATGCATGATCTTTGTTATTCAACTTGGCGCCCAACCAAACTTATATTGGTCCTAAAAGAATCATGCAAATTGAAGAAATAATCGGAGGCTATCTTTCCAGAATTCAAAGACTATATCTATACTAATATATAAAGCTGAAGAGTTTGTTTCTTTGAACGCTAGGATCTCAGGAACTACTGATTGGAATTGAAAAATTATTTTTGTGTTAAATAGTCCATTTATCGAGGAAAGACCAATAGGAGCGGAGCATCAATGAATAATGTGGCAAAAACGGGGAAAATATATTGCTTTTAAGAGAGTTATTGCGGGAAAACTTGAATTATGCGGGTGAAACCGCAGGGTGCAGCTAGTATCAGAAAGTTATGCGCATGTAAAGCAAACTACACTGGAAGTGGATTAGCAAGCTTGAGATTATAGATTATGGTGACTGTTTATTAAGCTTTCTAGAATTATTTCCTGTCTTTTGATTAGTAATTAATATTTTAATAGGCAACTATGATATAATAATTGCAGTTTCGTCTTTAGTATCTATCCCGAATTACCTATTAAAGCGGGTCAAGTTTACGTGTTAATAATAGTGCCGAGATTAATACATTTTATAGTCCTATCTTATATTATAAATAAAAGTTACCGGAAGCTATACTTAATCACCGTATTCTTCTTTATGTGCTTTTCACGGGCACATAATAATCTACACCTTTTTATATGGGAAACAGTAACAGATATTATTAAAAAATATGGTCTAGGTTAAATGAAGTTAGAGCTACTGAATAAAAATTTAATTAATTTCGGAAATTATGTTTGCCCGTTTATTAGTTTTCGCATCACGTCAATACTTCTGATCGGATCGCAATGCGGTTTCACTGTTATAAAGTGGCATAGCCTGACGAGCAGAAGCAGTGATACGGCAAGTAACAGCTAGTGACTAAATGGCACTGAAATATAGAATAGAATAGAATAGAAAAACACTTTATTGTACACCAGAAACAATAATAAACACAGTACAGAAGAATTACAAAAATAAAAAATATATGCATAATTTTGCAAAAGAATAACAGCTTTGCATTGAATACTCGATCTGAAAATTCTACATGGTAATCTATATCATTGTATGCAAAACTACGTCATTGACACAGGAACTAACTGCCGAAATGGTTTTATTTAAAATCAATTTTTGTCACGATTTATGCAATTACAATTTTTTATTGTAACTATGCGATTAGGTGACCTTAAAGGGCATCAATATAACCTCTAAACATAAATATAAAGATAAGATCTAAATGTAGCACGTATCTCATAAATTTAACGTTTCCTGACTTCAAGCATACTCATTTAATTTTGTCAATGTCATTAAAATAACTTTGATAAAGTAACCGAAAACTGCGTTGAAGTTGCATAGAATAAAATAGAATAGAATAGAATAGAAGTTGAATAGAATAGAATAGAATAGAATAGAATAGAAGTTGAATAGAATAGAATAGAATAGAATAGAAGTTGAATAGAATAGAATACGTTTATTGTTAAAAATTGTAAAAAAGACCTACACAGATGGAAATTCAAGGTCTCAAATTGATCAAGACCAAATTAATTGGGACAATCTAACCATTTTGGCGTTGCATTTCTTGGTAAGGATACTGAAAAAAAATCTAGTCAGAAATGTGTCATGCCTAAATCAATTAAGTAAAATTTCTAGGGTACTCACATCGTAGCTCCATGTGCAAGAGACTCCGGCGAACTTGGCGACGCACCGTCCCACCTCCACGTCCTCGTGCGTGGTGTACAGGTGTTTGAGGCAGTACTTCACGTGAGGAGCCACGCGCCGAAGAGTCTCTCGAGATATCAGCACCCCCGGACCTCCCATGCAAAAGTTCTCATTATAGTCCAACGCTAACGCGTCCCTCTCATCGTTCGTCCCTCGCCCCGCCTGCCCTATGAACTGAGGCTTCCTGCTGTCCACAGATCGCAAGAACTCCTCCAACTTGTCACCCCTCACGTAAACGTCGTCGTCCGCGCGCATGAACCACTCGAACCGGTCGCCGTACTTCTCGTACATGTATAGCAGCATCATGAAGGACTTCTTTTGCGGTGGGTAGCTGTCGTCGACGTTCCGCAGCGGCACGAGCGGCAGGCCGGGCGCGCGCGACACCTCCGAGCTGAAGAAGACCACGTGGCCCGGCAGATCGTGTCTCCAGGTGTCGTACACGGCGCGCGCGCGCGTCGTCAGGTACTGCTCCGCCGTCATAACACCCACGAACACTAGAGTTCTGTTAGAGTTCTCCACCGTCTCATTCGGCTGCAGGCCGATCATCGCCAGCGGGTCCGGGCTGGCCAGCAGCCGCGCCGCCTCCGGGCACGACTCGATGCCGGTCCGAGACGAGCTCCTGAGGCACAGCTTGAGGAACACGCCGAGCGTGACGCCGGCGATGACTCCCGCCACCAGATGCATCCACCTGCTCCTCCGAGCCATCGCGATAAACTGTGCAGTCAATAGAGGCACCCACTGTTACCCGGCGTCCACATGTGTGCATTCCAGGAATAAACTTTTTATCCCTTTTTTGTAGCGGCCGGGAGGGGTAGACATTAGCGAGCTGCTTTTTTGTTCGACTCTCGCTCCCGTCGGCGGGGAGCGATCACATGGCGCGACGCGGACTGACTGTCTCGCGATACGAAATCGAACCCTATCGCGCTATCACCGGCCTAAATATCGGATTTGCAGATGTTATCGGTGCGAGCGCGGCGCATGTACAAATGCGAGGCGGTCATGTTACGCGGCGGTGCGGGCGGTGCGGCGCGGGCGCATGGCGCAACGACGTGTCTCGCGTGGGAACTGTTCGACTCGTGCGCCGATCTCCGAGCGACTGCACCTCAAAACAAACTCAAGCAGCGGTAACTCCGAGTGTCCGATCGGGTCTAACTCATCTCGCTCCCGCGCGGCGGCCAGCGCTCATCGCGTCCTTGTCGAGTGGCCAACGTGGGCTGGCCAGTTGGCCACACGAGTGAACTTGTCCCATTGCCCATTCATCGTGTCTGGCGTGATGACAATAGACAATGCGGTGGTCGCCCATTGTCTGCGGCTGCCGGCCGGTGGCTCACCGACTCGCGGAAACTACATTCTATGACCCATTTGCGAGACTCCGGGAACTAGGTAGTGCGGCCGCCGCCGGGCAGCGGAAGCGTTCGTTCCTTTACCTGTCACGGTTACGCATTCGCAGTGCTCGAATTTCATATTAAGTTCGCCTGCTGATATCGACGTCCGTGCACGCGAACGCCCTTGATCTCTGCGCTCAAGTTCGCCGGAGCTTAGCACTTCCATGAATAAAATACGAGTTTCTGCGTCTGACTGATTAACAATTCCGGCAATAATTATGAACTCGCTCTGAAATAGGTGAAACATAAGTTATCATAACATGCTGCTAAAAAAATATTAAGTATAGTGAGCTAGTAAATTAGGTGGAATCAGGAAGACTCTTCTTTATTGCCAGCCGTTGCCGTAACAAAATCATTTATCAAACCGCTTGGCATTGACCCGGTATTCTAATGGAATAAGATAATCAACCCCGATACGGAGCATAACGCCTATTCCCGTACGGTAAAGTCGAAATTCGAAAAGGAAATGAAAAAAAAAACAAACTGAACTAAAACCAGATGTGCTGTTGACGGCATTAGAGGATCTTATTTGTCGTTTGATGAACAGATGGGTGGTTTCAATTACCACTGCAGTTAGCAGGAAAGGATAAAACATCGCATCGGAACCGCCTAAAGTTTTGGCATGGCATGTCGGTCAGTAACGAACATGCATACACCATGCCCATAGTTTACCAGATGGGATCAGAATATTTTTTTTTATTTTTAGCTCTACTTTACAGGAACATTTCTTTGGTTTTATAATATTTGTCGCACCGTATCGTCTGCCAGTTTACATTGGCCCTTAGACTGTTTAGATGCAGACAGCTTACAAGATACCACCATTTAACAACCTCGCTAATTAAAACATTAGTTTTAACACATTAATACTATTATAATTAACAAGATTGTATAAATGCACTATAAGGTTCATTAATATGCAGACATAGTGATTTTATCTATATTACAGGGCCTATTAATTGACTATTTGGGTTATTTTAATTAAATGCCTATTTTACAGTTTAATTATTAATTTAAAAGCTATCATTATACAGCACGGTCATCAAAGAGACCGCATTATAAATTCAAGGAAGAATTAACATTATAAACTTAAGCGTAATCTAAAAACTACATTTCTACAAGTTGTTAACGATAATCATAGGATCTTTGAAGAACAACATTATATCAGAAAGCAATTAAATCTAATCTACTATTTACAGGGTTATTATATTATAAAATCAATGTACGTATATTATAAAATCTAATGTTGTAAATCTTTGTCGGTTAAATGATTATAAAGAACGCAAGGGTCGATTGTAGGGCATACATTGTTAAGTGCATACTTACGTTAACGTATGTAATTTTATTTTGAAGAGACTTGGGTCTTACATGACGACTATTACTCACTCACTTGGCACAGTATAGCATACAGAACATTCAATTCTGGTATTCTGGACAGTGGGCAGGTAGTGGTTAGCGGCTATATTGGCCATTTAGGCACGAGCGCGGTGGCGGCCTAACTTCTACACTTCACAATCCGAAGGCTAGGTGCGTCGGTTGGAGACTTTCTGGAATCTTTGACTACAGAAGTTCTATATTTACTCGTATTATGCTACATATTAAGTTTGCTGTCTCTAATCTTAAACAAGACGAATACAGCAAGACTACACACCTGTGGGCGATCTAGAAATCTGTTTTCAAATATAATACTTTAGGAATTCTAGAAACCGAATAACTAGTCTGAATCGGAAACATATGGTATCCCTAATGTTGTTTTGATTGTGCGATATAAACTCGCAAACACGCTCTAGGAAAAACATCATGGCCCATAACCTCAAAATATTGGTTGATACCCATGACCCATAATCCCCACCAGTAGGAATTATGACAATTTTCAAAGAAGGGCTCCCAGAATGCCCATCAGCCAGCATTGTAATGTTTCTTGGAAATTGTGTGTCCTTTTTAGACAAATGTTACAAAGTCCTTACTGTTGGTGGTGGGCATATAATACACCTACAGTCGTGATATTCACCATGAGAGAGCCAACTGCCAAGTCTACATTTTATAGATTTGATTTCAGAATATTTGCTAGTTATGTATTTAGGTATCGTACAAACAACTCTGTTTGCGTTTGGCTTAAATTGTATTTACAGACATACTTAGCGAGCGCCCAACCCAGACACTTCCTGTCACGTTTTTCCGCCTGTTTCCACTCACTCGATTCTACCTTTTTTTTGTACTTTTTGCATTTTTTTGAGCCAGCTTATTTCGTCTCGGGCTAAAAACCAGTTTTTTTTTTACTTTTTTTCTTTAGTTTTATACTAGCGTTAATGGTAGTGATTGGAAGTGGTTAAGGCAGTTAAAAACAACATAAATTTGAAAATAACATTATATATTTATACATTCCCTTTCGTTTTGTGTGAAGCTGTAACATACTTATAAAAAATTTCACTCGATCTACGCTCAAGCGTTCTCTTACAATTTAACATAAATAAATAAAGACACAGAAACGAACCCTTCTTTATACCCACAAGTAATGGTATACTTCCACACTTACGCCTAATTTTATAAATACAAAAATAATATGCTCATCATACTATGCGTATACCTACAGAGTTAGCAATACGAATAAAATATGTAAATTATTGTAGAGATATGGTCACACCTGACGGATATTTTAAAGTTATACCAGAAGACCGCATTACAATCACGCTATGAACAAACAGTGTCAAACTGTGGAACACATTATTTTGGACACATCAAACCGCGAATTCTCTGCGTGAATGTGGAGCGGACTTTAAGCCGTATTACTGTACTCCAGACTATCTTCGGTTTAGGCACCTTAAGCTTACATAATTTAAAATAAGATATTTTACCATTTGTTATTTAAACAAATCCTTTTCATTATAAAGGCTATAAGTGAAAGGATCTTTAGACATTATCTGTAGGGTATTGATAAGCGCCACGAGATAATTTCGTCGTCGTGCGGAAAAGAGACAAAACGGTTTCCTCTAAATCTTACCCACTAGGACATAAGTATCTCGCAGAACGCACCTTTGTGTCCAAATGTTATTTCTATTTTCTCTTATGTATTTACATACTTTTATTGCATAATTGGCGATAACTTTCTACGATAAGCAAATACCATCCTCAGGTGTGTCCACAACAAAACAAAATATTACGAAGACTTCCTCTCTTCAATAAAAACATAATACTAAATTGCACAGTTACTTATTTACAATATTTATAACCCTAGTTATAAACATTATCAAGTTCTTATATTTAGAATTATTGTTGTTTACCTAGGCAGTGCTATTAAAATAGATTCAGTGCTTTTAGTAATGTGGTCTTGCGAGACTCAAGATTGTACATACATACAAAACATTTTGTTGAAATAAATAACATGGAACTGTTGTAAAATACCCTAATACTTTCTTGTGTAAGCTAAAATAGGATATATTAGTTCTCCAATATTCCGATATTTTATACAAAAAAGATAATCTTATTTGTTTCGGTCTGTTATAGAAATTAATTCCCTTTTTAAAATTTGCGTGATTTGCGTGTGTTTACGTTTCAGCCAACATATGAAAGCGAAAGCAGGCAAGATAATTATTTCGAAACTTATAAATAAACCAACACGAAGCTTTGAGAAAATATTTTGCTTCACAAATTTAAATGCATTGTATTATTTATTCCTTACCTATGTCAGTTTTACAAATAATTTGTTGAACTGTTTTCACAAATACATACTTTAAAACTGAATTCATACATTTTTACACTCAGATAACAATGACGTAAGAAAATTAAATACATTGTCCTCTCTTGTAACACATAATGTTCAATTTGAGTCAATATATTAAAACAATTACCATTTTACTACAATAGACATGCATTTTGACCACTGTCGCTTTTTATTAGGTGCTGACAGTTGATGATAAAATACTTGCCTTGAAGACTAAAAGAATCCTAAATTAATTTATTACGCGATCAAATTATCTCACCACAAAAAATAATCAGACTACCAATTTCTCTGCAAGGACCTATATTTCTAAAAGAAATCTCGTTCTAGAAAGCTAACTGCATTCTTCAAAACTTTGCACAACATTCTACCATGGATGGAATCACAACTACCATGTCTAAACAAATAAACACTCGCGTAATATTTAAAAAATAGGCGAATGAGCAGAACAACTTTAATTGGTTTCGTAGAGATAAAGTTCTTCGCTCCATTCATTTTTGAATGCTATGCACAAGGTAAACTATAGTAACTACGTATTATCTATGAGGAAAACCAATATGAATGACAGGGTTTCTTGGTAAACGCATATTCTTATCATAGCATTATTTCAATTTAAACAAAGTTCTCATATTGAGAACAATCAATTTTAAGAAGGTAAATCATAAACTTGGTATAACTTAACCTGTCTACTCACTAATCTTCAAGGTTAAACATGAATAGTTCATAAAAAAGTCTAAAAAAGAAGCTACTTTGATGACCCTAATCGTTTTTCTAATTGCTGATTCGTAATCATACAAAATGTATTGTCATACATTCTAATAATCATTCAAGCACAATCTCAACTTTAGTATCTGTGTATTAGAGTACACATCTTCCTAGATACCTTTTCACTCTTTGAAAATCCCAGAACAAACTACCAGGATAACATAGAAGTGAAATGTTTCATCATCTTAAACCAACAGACAATTCAACCTTATACTCTCAATGTTAAGATACAAGTTCATCCAGCGCCTTGTCTCTGTTAAATTCGTGCTTGGCGAGGACTGCCGACACTCGGCCTTCTGAGAAGCCAAGGTCCATCAGCTCACCTAGTATTAAGAGACCCTCGATCACCTGAAATGAATTGAAGACTGAAGATTATTTTAAAAGAAATACTGTTTTTAAAGGCATGCACCCGGTAGAAACAAACTTGGTGCTCTAGGTGTATGATCTAACTATAAGGTAAAGCTGCAGTTTTGGCATGACTGAAACGTCCAGAGAGGCTGAGGCACTCAGAGATTCATCATTTGATCATTAAAGCCCGAACTAGACATAACTAAGCTTGCTTGTTATTATCTCGAAGCCAGCATATACATACTAAATAATGTCATAAAGACGAGTATTTACAATAACATAGTTTATCAGTAAATACTATAATAAAAAAAAAAAACTCTCACCTTTTTATCATTGTCGCCCACAAGAGTACATATCCTAGCTACCCTGTCCAGTGGAAAACCCATACAGTGGATCTTTTGACACATATTTTGTAACCTTGGAGATAATTTCTCATAGGGATTTGGTAACTGCTCAGCTTTCCTTCTGTGCCTCCTCTCTTCTTTCTTTCCACTGCTAGAAGATGGCTGTGGGACCACTTTAAGTGTTGCACTCGGATTGTACAACCTGTCGTTAGCTCTCTGCTTGGCTGATGCTATTTCTTCATTCAATTCTCTAACAATATCGGGTACACTTCTCGATCGTGACTTTACAGTGCTCTGTGATGTGGCAGAGTGATTATCTTGAGCTTCAACTGGCAAGTTATATGTGGGTTGATGATATTGTACCGGCACTTGTGGATATTCATAATAGTAAGGCTGCGGTATGTACGTAGCACCGTTCTGCATTTGTATTTCACCAGTAGTATTGGTTAACTGGTTGTTATAATAAGGATCTATGGTAGGATATGTATTGTTTGGGATGTAGTATTGGTAATTTGGCATGTACATGTGTTCTATGTCAGCCGGAGCATAATAACCGTTAGTTGGATAGTGCTGAGGGGATGTGTACATCATGCCGGGGGCTTGAGCTGGATGTTCCATGTACTGATTCGGCAGGTACGTCACTCCTTCCATGTGGGAATGTGTGGCACAGCTGGGAGCCGTGTAACTATGATCTGGAATGTATGTTTGCTGCTGATGACAACTTGTTGTTGATTCCCGTTGACTTTGCAACACCTGAGCCAGCAATTCCATTTCGTTTATAGTTTTCAGCTCAACATTATCAAACGGACTTGAAGTATCATGCTCAAAGTCTCTGAACGTCAACGTTTCCACATTGTGAGAGTATGGTGTCTTCGTTCTTTTGGAACTTATCTTTAAATTTTGCAATGGGTCTGAAATGGGATCATCTAGCAGGCTTGTCTCTGGGTAGTTAGATTTAACTTGTATAGGTTGGAGTATGTTCATTTGTGAGTCTGTAGGATGGCTACATGTGGGGTAACTAGCTTCTACAGTTGTTGTTTCTGTATTGTCTGTATTTGTTGCTATATCACAGTTTCTATCAGTTTTGTCATCAGGAGACAAGGCGCTGATTTCGTCGGTGCTCGGGTAGGACACTTCAGACACGCTCAGCTGTTTTAATCTTTCCTCTTCTTCAGCGGTTGCTAAAGCATCTAATTTTTTTTGTTTTGCTTCTTCCAATAGCTGTAATCGATGTTTCCTCTCGTTTTTCTTCGTCTCTTTCGCACTACGCAGCTCCTTGAGCTTCGACAACACGTTCTTCTCGAAAGTGGAGCAATATTTGGCAGTGTCGACGACATTCTGGGCACGTAACGGGCTCTCCGTAAGGACATTGTAAGGTACCTCAACTCGCGGCGGTCTTTTGTACTTCTCCGATATTTTAACGGGAACGCCGTCCATAAAATCCCCGAAGTGTGACATATCAGGCTCTTGCACAGTTTAGATAATGATAATCAAACAATGAGACGACAAAGTTTTTTTCTTTTAGCACTTTTAAGGTTACATAGTCTTCGTTCAACGTCATCACTCGCTGGATAGATTTTATAGCTCATCAACTAAAGGGATATGGCCCAGAACTTCCATTATCCACTGAAAATTATTTGAAGACTTATTTAAACTCAGATTTTATACAAAATTAAATAAGCTTGCAATCAAAACCCTTTACTCTCTCTTCATTCTATTTAGTTGTCAAAAACGTTTCAATACAAAGATGGCAAAACACTCGTTACAGTAATTTAGGCGTGAGTGAAACAAAAAGAGGCAGCACACTTCAATACCGTAGCAAGTAAGCGAGAGCTAAGTAATTATGTGATGCTAAAGTTGCATAAATGGAAACATTTAAAACTGGAAAACAAGGAAGGAAAATGAAATGTGTCAAATAGTGTAGATTGTCAATGTCAATTATGGTGTTGCAAAATTAAAAAATAATTAAGTAGTGAACGTCATGTGATGCAATAAAAATTAGTCGTAACTTCACAAAAACGTAATTTATATGAAAGCTTTAGCAAAGTTAAATCATCGCATTAGATTTTTTTCACTTATTAATTTATTTTTTAATGCTGGCTTAAAATGGAACACAAAAATTCATACCCAGAAAAAAATATAAATCACGTGTACGTTTCAACCGATTGGCAGCAGATGTCACCAGTGTAGCTCCAAAAAGTCATGGCGGATCTTTTACACTAGATTTTTACAAGATTTGCCATAATTCGTGGGTAGATTTATTATTACCGGCTTCAAAATAATTATAGCTCGTTTTGTTCGTACAGTGCAAGGCCAGTGATACGTAATCGACAGCACTACCGCCAGCAAATATCTGAACGAGCCTGTGAAGACGTCCCAAAAGTCAAACGCGTCTCGAATTTCTTCCGATTCGAGTCGATAGAAATATTAATTTTCGACGTCGCACGGTATACTCTTATTAATTTACTACGCCTACTATGACGCAATAGCCGTACTCTAACGCCGTATTTAACAGTAGCGATACAGGTTAGTATGCGATAAAGAAGTGGAGAAGAGGTCGAAACTCGCGAGTTTCGCCGGGCGATTTCTGAACCATACACACCCCGGCAGATCGAGGCGCCATGAGTGAGGGGGCGCCGATGATATACCACGGGAGCGGGGGGTTCGGGGGTCCGGGGCAGATGTACATGGTGCCGGGGCAGGTGGAGCGGCCGGCGCGGCAGTACCCGCTGGAGGTGCTGCAAGTGATGGGTGGCGTAAGCGCCGGCCAGGGCACGCCGCGCCGCTGGCAGCCGCGCCGCGACCGCCAGCCGGCGCCCAAGGGCCAGGGCGACTCGGCCTTCGGATATGACTCTGATGACTCAAGTCTCTCCAGCAATGCCTCTGGATCTAACAAGTCTGGAGAGAAAGGTGAGCCCTCTTATCTACCTTCTAACATAGTTATATTAATTGGAACATTATTATTTCAAACCGTTACTTACATCCAGTCTACCCTCAAGTGTAATTCTAAATTATTAAAGATTATCATTAAGTGTAGGAATTCTAATCAGAATCTAGCATGTATTGTCTTTCCTATGACTGGATATCTTTATAAATATTCACATTATGTTATACATACCTACAAAACAGAAATAACTACTTGTATGTATATATCGTGATAAGGGTAGACCACCCCTTTTTAAAAAGTGCAAAACCGCTGGCCTGCTGACCACCGGCTTTGCTATTGCAATGTAAATGTCTACCTAGTTGTTAACTTTACTCACAAGGCTAACAAAACACACCCTGGAATTTAGTTTGAAATAAAAGCAGATGAATCACTGAAAATTATAATTATTTTATTGAATTATTTAGCAAGGATTTACTCACAATGTTTTCGCACCGAGAATCCAACTCAAAGTGCCGTCAAGAAACTAGCTCCGATAGTTCCCAGCCACCATTTTTTGCGCCAACCAATAAGATGGTAGCGAGATACCAGATATGAAGATAGATGGCGCTCATGGCGGCTTCAAACTATCAGAACTAGCTTATTGAATTAGCAATTACTAAGCAGAAGCTTTTAATAAGCATTACTAAGATTATGAAGCCTAGTACGGCTAGTAAATAAGCATTACAGCAATCATAATTTTAAATGGGAATAAACTTACTTTGAAATGACGATAGGAAACGATCGAACTGAGAACTATTTTAAGTTGGGTAATCATTTTGAAGGTTTTAACTGGATACAACGCAATTAGAATTTACTCTTAGATTTGATGTCATTCGAGCATACAGATTACTGATATTCAAAAACAAATCTTAACTTAATCGAGTCTTTTCGACTCGATGACGTAGGTGCCTGATTTATCATTGCGGCGGTGGATATACTCAAACATAACTCTTTTAGCTTGATAAATTAACTTAGAGATTGTAAATTGACAAAACGCTATTAAAATAGATGTTAAGGTTTAACATTATTAAAGGTTACAAATTAATAATCGTCCGAGATTAATCTTAAAAATAAATCGAAGTATCTTTGATCAATGCCGGAGATTCCCGAAAGCTCCCGATTCGTCCTCGCGGCGACATATATATAATGTAACATTAAAAGTACTTTCCCAACTGTAAAAACACTTTAAATTGGCTGAAATAATCTCTCCAAATGTGTAAGTACATTGCTTTATAGTATTTTAATTGAGTAGACAAACTTTCTCTTGCAATCAAGCATTAAATTGTGCTATAAAAAGCTTTTTACTTTAGAACTGAAGTCCTTACTAAAAGCACTACCATGTTTTATGCTACTGTTAACCTTATTTACTTACTCGTAAGGGTGTCAAGCTAGAATGGGTGTTACGAGGCAAGTGTGTTAACTATATTTATAAAATTGTAAATAATATCTAACCGATTTGGCCTTGGTAATTCCAGAGATAAGTTGAGAGATTGGTTGACAACACTTAAGATTTTTGATGGCATGAAACACTAGTTTAGCATGTACAGTTCAGTAAAAAATTTGTAAATAGGGTCAAAACTCATTACAGCATATATTAATGTGGTATTGAATGGCTTGGCAGCACTATTTTGAATGACTAGGTTTTACTTATAAACTCCTCAAGTTAAGTATTGCACAGTAAAAAATTAAGGCCGCAAATCACAAATACACCATTTAGAAATCACAAAATTATCATATCCTATGAAAGCAATCAGAAAAAAACAATTTTTGACCCATAAATACTGTACATTTTGTGTATGCAACAGACAAAAATATCTTTAAATGTGTAACTTTTAACATCTATTTGCGTCTCCAGTATTTTCTACAATCAATAAAAACATTGAGTACATTCCGAGTAGTACTTTTTGTTAAAATGTTTTTCCTATTGAAAATGTTATCACTCCACACAGAAACTAAACAATATGATAAGCATTTCCAAGGAGTAAACAAGTCTAGTTGAAATGTTTGGTACTGCTATTTTTTATAATGATTTGGATATCATTATGCCGTAGGCGGGTCTATGAATTAGGATAATTTGCTCTAGATTAACTACTAATGAATCTGCCAATTGACTCTTAAGCAATAACTATTTTGTGACCCATTCTACAAATTTTATTGTGAATCATATTCTGATTTATGAATTATCAATTTATACTGATAATTTCACGATTTATAACTTGAATCATATTTAGATCTTACTATGATTAATTCAATATGGCCTTTTTAGTGAAATGCGTCAATTTCCTGACGTCAGTCGTGTCACGTGTGTAAAGTGTAAACAGTATACATACGCCGCCCACGTCCAACTGCATGAACAAGTAAAACAAGTTGTTCTGTCTGTCTGTACAGTGGCTGACGCATCACCACTCATTCTTAAGAAGACGGTGACCTAAGAGATCCAGTAATAATTTTGATTTATTTAGAACATTCTTTCTAGTTTGCAATAGACAGAAATACACCTAATTGTTTTATCACTTTACTAATAAGACTAATAGGACACGGTATACCACTACTGATATACTGTTTCAACTCAAGGGGATTGCCCGGATCGAAATAGCGTTAGTGGAAATGTCCAACACTTGGCTCTAAGTTCGCTCTAGCCATCTATGGTCGGGGTAATTATCGGAACATAATTAATGCTGAATTTGACAGCTCGATTGTATTGGATGTAACATATAAAAATACTGATATAATATTCAGTGCATACTTAGTGATATTTTTAACTTTAAACGCTTTGCTATTATCGACACTAACAGTTATAATATTTGCTATATATGTTAAAAATAAATGATCCATCGCGAATCCAGGCAGAGATTGATGTGAAATATTTGTGTAGGTGAGGCTCGGGCCTTGGGCGCGCGCGAGTGGCGCCGCGGGCCGCGGCGGGAGGTGCGCCCGGCGCGGCGCATCGCGCCCGACCGGTACCTCAACGCCACCTACCCCTTCCAGGTCAAGTTCACGCCGGACGACCTCCTCAACGGTGAGTACCCTCACTGACCCACTTTCTCACACATTAGTAGTATAATTTTATTGTAATTATAATCTATCACAGACGTTTGGCGAGACCTTAGTAATCTCCACTTCCCGTAATTCCGTAAACTTAGTGTTGCTTCACTTGCTCACCTGGGACCGTATTTTTCCGGCAGTTCGTTTCTGTTGCGTATAAACATCGGTGTCTAGAATGATAGAGCGCAGTTGCTGGGAACGATGGGAACCCCGCAGGAAACCTACACCGAAGTATACAAGCTGCTGGCTTTCCTGGCGGCATAGGGTGGATGGACTAGTGACCACCACTCGTCATCAACTAAAAAAGGCCGATAGCCGGCCTTGTTGCAAAAAAGCCCGCACACCGAGAACTTAGAGCGAGAAACACTGTTCGAAAGCGACCGCAGTATTAATACGTAGATTGGGAAATAATTCCGTGAGACAAGCGCAATTAGAATTCACTTCAGCGGCTGATACGGGAGACCCAATCTTCCTTTCGTGCGCTTTGTACTCAGAATGAACTAACTAATCTAGGGCTACGTTGTCGCTGTCTTTGTAAGCAATATGCACAGTCAGCGGGGCGTCGCCGGACAATAATTTGTCACATGCGCTGCCACGTCTACATTTCGGACGCCTTCATGGTTTTAGAATGTTCAACCTGCGTTCCTTCATTTTACTATACGGTAGTCTGACACCAGTAGGTCCTCGTGCCTTAATTTTCCCGGCCACACAATAAATGCTCAATTGGCCGAACTTCAAACCTATCAGCACCGCGCCACGCCCGCCACGCTTTCGTCATGTTCAAACTCCACACTAACCACACTAAATTATGTGTGTTTCACTATCACAAACATTCTTTTCCGATATAAATATCTCACTAGCTCAAGAGACCGCGGGCGTCCTTGCCTCGTAGTCCGCACATCGTGACGTAGCGCGTAACACGTATACACTGAGCAAATATAAACACTGTAAATCTAATTTTACCATTACCTTGCTTATTATAATGTTTACAATTAACTGTTGTTAGGGGGAACCTTTCAGTCACGGTAGACGTCACCAAAATAATTGGAACCCCATTTTGACCTACTAGGTTATAGGTATTGAGTCGCTTTACCCTCATCATCCCTCTCCTTTGGGCATTGCCTCTTTTATCTGGGTTGCCTACAGATGCAATAATAGGCGAAGAAGGAATGGCCCTTATTAGACAATAGTTGAAATCCGCGAGGTGTACCCTGCTGAGTTGTTCAAGTTAGTTTTATTAACTTTTACACCCTCCAATAACTACTTCTATGTTGCAATGATTGCTCACTTGGTTTAGTCTTGGGATCACACGACGTAGGGCGTGAGTTTAAAAACATCTGACTACTAGAAATTATCGTGGACTTCCGAGGAAGCAGGTGTCCGCCTGGATATAATATATACTATCTTTATGAATAGAATATGTCGCCAAACTCTTATCGAGGTGTTCCGTTATTGTGATCTTTGAGCGCCAGTCCAGTTCTTAGCCGAAATAGTAGAAATGTATAGATTAGAAACTATTTCAAATGCGCTAACCTACGAAGTATAAGAAGACAACTTATTGGCAGGTGTAAAATTGATAAAGGTTCATCAAATAATATATATCTTAAAGTTAAAATATTTTTGTCGTCATTATTAGTTCCCTAAACTTTGTATAGGACAATTCCTAGCCGGATAGGCTTTAACATGAGTCAATTCAGGATAAAACACGATATAATGTAGCGTCCGTTCCAGGGTCCAAGTACGACACGCTGTCGCAGGAGATGTGGGACCGGTTCGTGAAGTCGCAGCAGACAGAGGAGACCTTCCGCAAGAAGATGAACCTGTGGCGATACCTCTACGTCACCATCAAGGTAACAACAAGAAGCAAAAGTCCCCGATCATAACTTCATTCGTGGACTTCTTTAATCTTTATTTGAAAGGGAGTTTTGTAACGCAATTACTATGTCCGTACCGGAAAGGCTCAATACATCATTTTAAAAAATTATTCACGAATTAAATAATAAATTAACGTGGCAAATGAGTTTCGTTTCGGCTAATCATAATATATTCTGGCGGGTTGGGTTGTTTCAGTCGATATTCCCGCGCTACGGGCTCTACGTGGTGGGCTCCACGATGTCCGGGTTCGGGCTGGACTCGTCCGACATGGACCTGTGCCTGTACGTGCGGCCGCTGGACAGCCTGGAGCCCCGCTCGCACGCGCTGCTGCACCTCAACTACATCCTCGGGTACATCCGCGGCTTCGACCCGGGTGAGTGCGCTAACTAACTCCTCCATCGTGCGACCGGTAATCGTACAATCAAAAGTCGACCCTATTTCATTCGAGAAAACGAACAAAACTAACATACTCAGTGTTATCTCCAATGATCAAAGATCGGACGGCTATCTCCAGGGCAGACGACACGTCAGAAAAGTTGATAGCACGAGTAGTCGAGAGCGGTTGTGCTCTACTGTTTGCGTATGCCTATGCAAGGAAGTCTGTAATTCCCTAAACAGTCCGCTTGAAGCTGTCCGTATATGACTGTTCTTAAAGTAAGTCAACCCAACAGGCGCAGAGCTGATCCAGGCGAAGGTGCCGATCCTGAAGTTCCGCGACGCGCGCAACGGCCTGCAGGTGGACCTCAACTGCAACAACGTCGTCGGCATCCGGAACACCAACCTGCTGCACTGCTTCTCCAGGAGTAAGAGACCTTATTATACCTCTCGGTGGACATTAAGCCAGACACTATCTCGATAGCCGGGATCTCGTCAAAGATCGACATGTGTAAAATTTTCTTAAAATTTTATGATATCCTCTCCCTTTATTCGTTTTCGCCTTTTTTGATCGTTTTGTTTGTTTTTTTTTCCTCATTTACAACATAATGGTCTGACAATGGATGGAGCAGGACTCTGCATTATAGAATATAGTTTCCTGCCGCAAGACAGACATTAACGGTCGACAGTTTAGTGTTTCCTCCGGCGCCACGTGACGCGTGCGTGTTGCAGTGGACTGGCGCGTGCGGCCGCTGGTGGCGCTCACCAAGCTGTGGGCGCAGGCGCACGACATCAACGACGCGCGCCAGCGGACGCTCTCCTCCTACTCGCTCACCCTCATGGTCATACACTTCCTGCAGTGTGAGTATCGGCGGAGTCGGACCGCCCAATAACCGTCGAAACTTTTAAACTGAAAAAATTACATCCCCGTAGTCCCTCGGTGCTATCTTCTCTGACAGACGTATTTCCGAAGCACCGGCAGAGTTGATGGAGTTTCGTTTTCCTGTGCGAAATTCAGCTGTGAATCACCACATGAAAGGGAAAATTCCTTTTTGAAACTCAAATCACTTAGTAATTTAGTTGATCACATTTGATTTAATTTATTAAGATCTCTTCGTATATGAGAATCGAGTGTTTGACTTGGAAAAGTATTTTATTTTTGTACCAATAATAAACGATTGAAGTGTTGAGTACCGTGTCCGCCCCCGCAGGCGGCACGGCGCCCGCCATCCTGCCGCGCGCCGCGGCGGCGGGCTGGGCGGAGGCGCGGCGCGCACACAACCGCACGTCGCTGGCCGAGCTCTTCATACAGATGCTGCGCTACTACGCGGACTTCCCGTACGTACCCGCAGCCGCGAGAGATTCTTTGTTTTTTATACGATTGGAAGCGAACGAGGGAAATGTTTTCGGGCATACCTTCTGTGACTCGGCCGTAAAGAAATGAAATAATCTTCGATCGCAGGTACTCCCGCATGGCGGTGTCGGTGCGAGCCGGCGCGCGCGTGGCGGTGGCGGAGTGCCGCGCCGCGCGCGCCTCCAAGAACGACCCGCACCAGTGGAAGCTGCTCTGCGTGGAGGGTGAGTCTCGGGCGGCGGCGCCCCGCGGGGCTCCGCGCCGGCCGCACTACAGCGCCAGCCTGTCCACAGAGCCCTTCGACCTGACCAACACGGCGCGCTCCGTGTACGACCCGGAGGCCTTCTCCCGCATCGTGGAGACGTTCCGCGCGTCCGGCGCGCGCCTGGCGGCCGGCCTGCGCCTGGCGGACGCGTGGCCGCGATGACGCCGCCGGCCCCAGGGCGCTCCGCCCCGGCCCCAGGGCGCTCCGCCCCGGCCCGAGGGGGCTCCGCCCCGGCCCGAGGGGGCTCCGAGCCTGTGATACGCGACTGATAGCCCTAGCGAGGCCGGCCGCCGCCGCCGGGGCCGCGCGGCCGGATCTCGGACAGATATTTATTTATGCACCAGAGATATATTTATAGTTAGATCGAATGCCACTATGAAAATTATATGTTTACATTCCATAGTGCCATGTTGTCTAGTTCTTATTTTAGGTATGTATTTTGATTTCCCGGGCGGTTTCCGGTTCCGAACGAGTCGGCGGCTCGGCGCTCGCCCCGGGCGCGTTTTGCCGGGGCAGGTGCTAGTGAGACGCCGCGCGGCCGCCGCTCGCGTCCTCCTCGGGGCCCACTCGAGTGTGCCGAAACTAAATTTACAAATATGTTTGTAACTGAACCCGAATCAAATAAGGCTCCTTTTACCCGTATGAATTGCATATCTTTGCGGTGCTTATTGTGCGGCCATTTGTGTGCGCCTATAGAATGTACTACCTGAGGCGCAGCGTCCGTCCGATACGTTATACCGGATGCGCACCGCAAAGAGAAGGTATACAAAATGACATCTAAACTCTGCAATCGACACATTTTTACCGATTATACATAAAATGAAGCGCATTGAACGTCCAAAAAAATAAACCAAATACTCCACTAATTTATAAATAAAAGATTCGATCGCTTTGTTTTAATCGAAAGTCGGTAAAACATGCGTCGATTCCATGAACTAACGAGTTAAATTACTAGTTGAAAGCACGTTATTAGTTTCGGTTCAAGTATCGCTGCGGAACCTCCGGTTTGATTCACCAGCAGCTAGCACAAGACTGATTCTATAGCGATCATCGAAATAACAGAAATTAGAATATATCTACGGACAATACTCTAGGAATATCGTAGTTTTGGACTCGCATCACAGTTTTATTAGGTAAAACCATTAGATTGATGACCGATGTGGTTCACGGAGACATCGTGGAAAAGAACGCTGCCTCACAAAAAAGCGTCCCATTCGTTTTTAATATATTTATTGTTTATTTGTAAGTTATTTTAATGTAAATAATAAGAAATAAAAAAAAAATACATAAATAAATATTCGTTTTAGGTTCGTGTTCGTTTTTGTAAATAGTATTTTTGTGATGAGTAAAGAGTAAATGACAAAAAAAATATATAAATAATTTATATTATGAAGTATGCTTGGCAGTGCATGAAAAAAGCCAGGTGTGGAAAAATATGGGACAAACATTATAGATAGAGATGGAAAATACCATGTGATATAACGCGTTGTATATGAATGTTATTATATACTATATGTCGTGGCGAGTTGTTTTCATAGTTATAATGCGATGTATGGTGCTAGGTTTAGTGTTTTGCTCGGATTATGCAAATATTTGCGGCTCAAATATAATAAATAGTACACAGAGTATATATTAAAGCTGTTATTGTAATGTACAGATTCTAGTAACGAAATGTGACTGACCTAACCTATGTTAAATTATTATAAGTAATGAGTTCACTGTTTTCTAGGTACTTTTGTTACTGACTGTACACGATATATTTTACGTTATATTTTCGAGTGTTTATAAAGCTCACAAGTTTGTTCACATTTCTGGTCGCTTCTCTACAATGGGGTTCATTTGTAAAATAATCAGCTTGCATAGCTGAAGTGTTTCTGTATACTACAAACTAAATAGTAAGATCTCAATGTACCCAAATTTACTATTTAGTGTGAAGTTTACTTTAAACGTTTACAATGTACGAAAGTTTCAGTAGCTAAACATCACTACAAGTTTCTACCTTTCTCTCTTTTACAACAATCTATATTTATATGTACTTTGTAAATTGTAACTGGAACGAGTTTCTGAAACGTTTGGAGTGTATTGCCGTCTTGGTCACGCTCTAAACAAAATGACAAAGACAACAATAGACTTCTATCGTAAAAGTTAACAAAAGGTTCTAAAAGCCCACCACAGTAGTAGTGCAGTTAATGTGGAGTTTTCAATAGTCACATTTAATTTTGGCATCTACCTCTGTTCTGCAACACGCACACTGCGACAAGTATTGTGATGCCAACTCAAGTTCAGCCTTGTTACGGAGAATTCGTCATTTAACCGTGCGTTTTGGATAGGAGGCCATTTTATTCTTATTCTTGTGTCCAACGTGGGTGTAACAGTTTTCGTGTTACTGGGTCCAGTTTTTGATTTCCACTTGTACGCTATCTAGAAATATGTACAACATTTTATTTTTTAATATATTTCAGTAATCGTTTAATAATCACTTAGCAGGATTCCGATTACTGTTATTTACATATATTAAAAAAAAGATTGGTGCTTACTTTCTTAAATGGCGGCCAAATGGGTAAAATCTCGACCCCGACGACTCGATTCCATACTCGTGTTTGTGCTTTGTACACGAATTTATAATAAAATAAAATGGTGGCCTACTCTAAATTCTCGGTTGACTCCTTATTTACGATGAATTCCCGGTTACTTCTTTTTGCACCATCTTTACGAATTACTTTCCCTATAACTGCACGGTGCTGTCCTTATGGCACAATATTGTAGCTTGCCATATTCTATATTTGTATCTGTATCATATTAGAATCCAGCCTGATTCCACCAACTTTCTCAAAAATAACCTTTGAACAAAGTATTATAAGTTTTTGTTTCCTGAATTGAGATAAGAGTCCTTTTTCAGTATAGTCGGTGGGATTAGGCTACTGCCTTATATCGGCTGAAACAGCAATAACGTATTGTGTAAGATGGTATACTTAAGCATAGGATAATGTTCAGCGTGAGGTGAATCAACTATGCATATCTTTAATAATACTGAATATACATAATTCCACGCTTTCAATAGTCAAGTGCGGGAATCTATAAATTACTAAAGATTAACTATACGCTAACTCTAATATATAAAAAATAACAAACTGTTGAAAGTATCATTAAAATTAATGTTCGACTGACTACACATAATTTGTTGATGCATGAAAAGTTTAAATTTCATAGTACACTTAAATAGAACCTATTAAATTTAACGTTTTAGTCAAAATAGCTCATGAAATATTACATTTTAAGTTTTTATCAGACGCCATGAAAATAAAATTAGATACCTAGATAATTATGTGCAAGTTAGCAGTTTTTTGCTAACTCGTGTTTTGATTGGGTGAGGTTTCGCCTCCAATTCATACGCGTCACGTGTGCAAGAGATCCATATACTAACAGTTCTAATAGTAAATAATATAGTCAATATAGATTAACTCGAGTGCTTCCATTCAATATTGTTAAGTATTCAGCTAGAAAATGCACCGTTTTAGCGAGAAAATGATGCTAGTTGTCCTAGTCGATTCCGAGTCTATTTACATATTTAGGTTCCTTGGCATCAGTCCGATATGTTTTCACGATGCCAGTCGTTTTGTTATGTTGTTTCTAATCGCTAGCCGCTAGATGTACTTCGGTCGTTAAGTTGTTGTAATGTTGTTTGGTACGTAGACGCGTCTCGGTTTTGTCCCTACATACATGCAGCCACACGAAAAACAAGCACAGACACATTGTTTTATGAATGTGTGTGAAACACGCCTGGCAATTTTATATAGAGTTATTATGTATAAGTTTTATAACGATTTTACATAAGTGGCACGGCGCCGCGCTGAATTAATAAAGTACAATAAATAATTTTTAAAAACAAGTTATTTGTAAGAAAACTGATTAGAATAATTATATTATTAAATAAAAGTGTCTAAAAAATCTGTTTAATTTTTGAGAAAGTTATAAAAAAAGCTAAAACCGACACACAAAAAATAATTGAAAAAACAAAAAAAAAATATAAAACCAAAAAAATAAAAAAAATACACAAAATCGAATAAAAACATTTGAAAAAATCATATTTACGTTGACTTCTCTGGAAGTCAGATTTGTGTTTTAAATAAATGGGCGACCATCAGCCCCGCCCAGGCATTTAGCTTTGCACCCTGGGCATCGTAATGTGAATATACTGCAACTCTTCACTCTGCACTTTCACGCAAAAATAAACCAAAGTCTAAACTTGTTTAGTGCTCTTTGATTGAACTGCAGAGTGTGGGCAGGTTTTCATAAATTTGTTTTTCTATTTCACCGGCTTAGTATGGAGGGCACAAATCTTGAGCTATTTAAAGTTTTTTTTATTACTGCCGGTGCTTATAATTGTTCCTGAATATTTCAGTGCCTTTCTTAACTTAATTGCAATAAAAGCTGACAGGAACATTTTAGTATAATATCTTAACTATGTTTAGCCTATATTTATTACAACTTAATTTTAAAATAAAATTGTTATCGTATTTAAATATTATTGTGCCTTCCGTCACTTAAATACCAAATATAAATTGTATTATCCATGAAACTGCTATACTTTTTCTTGAAGAAATACTTGTTTATAACCAAAGTTATAATACTTATTATTTTTACATGACCTAGTTGATGTGGCGTGAGTAACATGAGTAAAATACAATACTTTTACATAACACTGTTTCTTATCGGCCCATTATAAATGCGATGTAAAAATGATCAAACTATTTTAGAAATATTGACACCTATTCTTTGATTTAGTATTTCTTGCAGGGTAAAGGTCTACGCAAAGTTTATGGACCATTTTGTAAGCTTTTCCAAAATTATTATGCATCTCGACATGGCTATATATTTTGTTTTTAGGGATCGGCAGTTTATATTATTTGCTCTATACTACACAACCTCATTGAGGTGGCATTTGTAGAAAACAAAATTAAACTCCTAATAAATATTTTTTCTTTTATAAATCTAACAAGTTTTAAAATTCAGCTTCTGTGCCCTTCGCACGCTCTCACAGCGCCTATCGATTTACTGGAACTTATATGGGTTGTATTTTCCTTCAAATAATGTACTTAAAAAAATCTGTCGTTCAAATAAATAAAATGCACTCTATCTACAAAATTCAAAATCTCATCTCCACTAATTGCTGAAATATTTATGTGGAGCCAACGTAGACGAGCGCGTTTTTAGACCGACCATGAATTAGTTTTCAGCCGTTTGTAGGTATTTAAAATTAATCTTCCTACAATATTATAACAAAGCGACTCAAAGTCTGACGGCGTCGATCCTCTGCGTCGGCTGTGTATTACGCCCTAACGTAATTGTAAGTAGTTGTATATTACACCTGTAAAATAATTTTGCCGATTAACGGTCTGCTAAACGTTCGTTGTTTTATACAAATATTTTTGTCACTTTTGACATGTTTTTTATTTGTTGCATTTTATTTTATTGAACACGAACGAATTTTTGTCTTCATCGTTGTACAAAGATATATTGTAAAGAAAATATTCTGTAATAGTTAAAATATATACAAACTGCCAAAATGATGAGTTTCATTTTACCCTCATAATTAAGGCAGTTGCGAGTGGAAGTCCGCCCATCGTGCCATTTATTTAGTTAAGATTTTAGTCGTAGTCAACGTCCCGATCCAGTAAAGTGGTGGATGCCTTACATTTGATTTTTATACTGAAACTTCCTAGGCTGTTTTGTAGAGAACATACATTGACAGGTTCCTCTTGTTTATATAGAATACCTAATTACACCCTACTAGTAGTCGTATTTCGTGCACCAAACGCTTACATCTAAAGCGTGACAAATCAAAGACACTTGTCAGTTCGGACATCAAGGCGTGTCTGTCCGGTGCAGCTAGAGTAAGACTCAGTACAGCAGCAAATTAGGAGCCATTACGCAGCCCTGCACGACCCCGCTTGCGAATTTTGGCTTTGCCAGCCACCGTTGACGTCGCCGTTGAAGGATACGTCAAGAACATAGTCATCATCATCAATAGAAGTAGATTCAAAAGAAACAGAGGGCCAGTCTCATTTATTTATACTTAGTTATTTTATAGGAAACAAAATTAAAGATGTATTGTCTTTCGTCATTATTTTATTGACATTAATCTTCAAAGTACAGTTTTCACAGAATATAAAAAGAAAAGGTTAAACAATGTTTACATAAAGGTAAGTGAGACTGAATAAGATTGTTTTATAATGTCTATCTAATAGTTCTTTCATAAGAACCCAACACAATAAATAAATAACATCACACCTAACTTCAGAATTCAAAAATAGCACGGTGCGACTAATATATTCACAGACGACGATAAATTCCATTTGCTACCGCGTACGTCACACGTGTCGTGTACGACAGCCATTTATCAACTGGCTCTTTCTAATGCACAAAACACAATATAATGCAATTGCACAATAATAAACCGCCTCAGAGGCATCGTAAAGGGAAGATCAGTAGTTCCCGATAAGTATTCGGGTAAATAAATTGGAAAATATACACCTTAACCTAAGTAAATAAACTCATTAAAGAAATAACTTGCTTTACCAAGCGGGGCTACGCGCGTCCGTCGTAGACGCGCGAGGAACTAAACAAACATCGGAAGTCAAATACTGTAACGTAAACCCATCGCCCCAGCTGCGGTCTCTGCACTCACGTCGCCGGCCCGAGCGAGCCGGCGCTATCCCTGTCTCACATCACATACTAACATTACAATAATCATAGATCCTATGCTAACTAGTATACGCTACTACGAACCGCGAGATTAGCAGTACCTTCGTGTAGCATTTTGGACAGGTCATCACCGTGTAATGTGACCGAAAATATTATGTATACGAATACACAAATAAAGTATTAGTTTGATTATAGCCTATGTTAAAATTGTCATTAAATCATGTCTTATCACTGCTACAGAGGTTAGCTTCCTCGACACGTTCGGTGAACAAAATGAGATAACCTAGTCGATGTAAACATTGAATCTATTGTTGGGTGTATGCTAGTGTTATAAGTCGTATCGCTGAGATTACTTCTTACCGGCCGAATTCTCTAATGCGTCCATTTTCTCTTCCGTTTTGACCACCTTGCCGTCTCCTGCAACAAAAAACTAAATTTAGTACGATCAAGAGTATTAATTGATTCGCGATTTGTCGGTTCGTGGTTAGAACTGGACTTTTTTTTTTATATTTGGCTTTGCAATAATAATAGTAGTAAATGTGAGCGGATCAGAGTGCCAGATCGTCAACGACGCCACAAGCGAGCCCGCGCCCGCGCCCGCGCCGCAGCGAACAACTCGCCGCGGCGCGGGCGCGGGCGGGCACGGTGGAGTCTACGACTCGTCATCAGGTATCATCATTTCCAAAATCTGTAGGAGTGACAAAGTCGTCCAGTCACATTTTTCGGATCAAGCTTGACGATCGATTTCAAGTAGCATTCTATGCAACTTCTGTTTGCAAACGTTTGCAATAGCTAGCAAATGGATTAGATCACTGGCCACGTCACTAAGTCGGGCACCGAAAATGGAGACCCAAAAAAAAATTGCCATCGTGGGACGCCTGGCTCTTGTGAAATATCTAAACTATTTTGAACAGAAAGTTAATATGCATGAAAGGGTGGATTATTACGGACTAATATTTTTAACCCAAATGTTGAAATACCGTAACTGGACTGGTTGAATGATAAAAAAACGCTAATCGCTTCGCTCGCCACGCCAACAGCAAGTCTGACCCGCCGCAATAATGATTCACATCAATTAAGATAACAACGATGCCGCGGTCCGTCGCATAGTGATGGGGTTCTATACCGTTGGGCGTGTCTCCCTCGGCGTCGGTGTTGGAGCGCCTTCGCTTGCGGGGGAACTTCCAGGGCCCCCCTGAGTGCTTCATCTTCGGCAGCGGCTCAATGTCCAGGACCTGCGCCACACGACACATTACAACGTTACATTTATCATCGGTTTGTTCACGTCACATTTTGGGCTTATCCGTCTCCGTGGAATAGAAGTGACCTCAATTCTATTCCTGCCGTCACGAATACCCACCTTGTGAATCTGTCTGAATGCGATTTGTCTCAAAAATTGTTGAGCCGAAGCGGTTATATCCTCACGCTTCTGTGGCGGCAGATTACCCACAGCATCCTGCAAACAAGTATCACTCGTAGGTCATTCACATAAAAATGCATCGAATGCTTTACAATCGAAGTTTTATTTGGAATTCTTTCAGATGAAGATGCGTCTCGGGACCGATGTATAATTTTAGGAGTCTGCTTAAAATTTTGTAAAGATTTGAGGTACTTTAGTGGATCAGAGTGCCGAATCATCACTGCCTCCACGCGCGGAGCCGCCCTCGCCGCGGCGACGAATAACTCGCCCCCGCGGGAGCGCGGCGCGTAGCGAGGAGGCTACGACTCGTCATCAGGTATCATCATGTCCAAAATGCGTAAGCGATACGCGTAACAAATTTTTCTCAATGTGAAGCAGTAATAGTCGAAATTGCCACTAAAATAGAGCGTGCCGCCTGGGGCACTGGGGTACTCACGACCAGGTCCTTCTCGCAGGGGTCCCGCAGGCCGGGCCCGTGCTCCAGCAGCAGGCCGCCGGCCACGGCCTCGCAGACGCGGCGCAGCGCCTCGCCCGGCGACAGCGCGCAGCCCGCCGAGTGCATCACGCCGGACACCAGCAGCTCCATGGCCTGGTGGGGAACGCCGGACGGTTATGGCGCACAGGGTATCCGGGTGGGGCTTCCTCGAACCGCGGCACGCGGCGGGTTACTCACGTAGGGGTTGAGCGGCGCCCAGTTGGGGATGCGGCGGCAGAGGTCGCGCATGATGCGGATGATGATGACGCAGGACTGCAGGCTGGCGGCGCGGGCCTGCACACAGGGTCGGCGTGAGAGGCGCCGGGGCCGCGCCGCCGGGCCGGGGGGCTCCGGCGGCGCGGAATACACAATTTATTGCTCCACTCTCCTTTGCTACGATTAATCTCAAAACTTACAAGGCATTTTTCGAAAGTAACAGAGCAATAAATGTGGTCATTTACGGTTAACACACAAAAAACTGCGTTTCCGTCATCGACTCCCAATAAACGGCTCATCAAGTGCAAGGAAACGCAGCTTAGTATTTACATTAAGCACCTGTAGCCACATGTTCATGGGAGTGTTACTGTTATTTTTTAGTATTCCAAATAAAAAGCTAGTTTCAATAGTGAAAAATAAAACAAACATGTGACTAAAATATTACGTGCGCACTCCCTCTACTTATATAAAAATGAGGTCTGATCTCGTCTCGAGCGAACCAAAGAAGCTAGGATGGAATCGGATAATGTAATTAGATCGGGTTAGGTGTGGAGTGCGCACACGTTTGTAAATGTTTGGCGAATGTACCTGGAACCACTTGGCGTGCCGTAGGGCGGCCAACGCGTCCAAACACTTCTGCCGCGGTAGAACATCCTTGTCGTCGCGCTTTATGTCGCCACCGTCTAGCGACAACAACACAAAGGGTGTTTGACCATCACAACATCGACGAAAACGGGGCAAACATGATTAGAGACCCTACGGGCTGGGAGGAGGAGACGTTATTCAATCGAGGTGCGATTTTTTGCATCGAGCTAATCACATCCCGATATAACTATCTCTGGATTATCAAAGTAAGATCGGCGCTATTGCCCATATTTATCATTAATTCTAAAATTTTATCAATCGCATCGATAAGGCACAATATAGAGGCAACCTATTTAATAAAACATTGCAAAAATGTTATATTTGCTGATAAAAATACATACAAACATATCAATAAAAATAAACAAAATTGTTACGAATGTTTGCTCCGTTTCAGTAGACCGATATACCACCGTGGAGCCGTACGCAGCTCCGGTGATATATCAAGGGGATGGTCAAAAAACCTTCTGTCCCCTTACTTCTAATCACCTAAAAATAAGCATAAAACAATATCCGCCCGGCGACCAGCGCCGGGCGGGAACCTTGAACAAATTATCTTATATTTTCATCTCACACTCAAAATCATGACAGAAAAAAGAATCAGAATAAATCGGAAGATAATATTATTATATTGAGAAATATATCATATCAATATTCTAAAATAATTAACGGATTAGATAGTTTGTTCGGACATTCACGGTGCGTATCGACGATTACGACCGCCAATTTGAACCGTCCCTCGCCACCCCCCGGCGGGGCGAGGGGCGAGGGCGGCGGCGGCGGCGGCGGGCGCGCACTCACCCGCGGGCTCGCGCATCACGGCCGACGTCAGCCGCACCAGCACGCACACGGCGCCGTCCCACACCTGCACGGCGCCCTCTGCCGCCAGCAGCTCCACCTTGTACTTGGGCTCGTCGCCCGGGCCCTGCGGAGACGACACCTTGTACACGCTCCGACGAATATGTCGTTTACCACATGGCCGATTTTCGTTCGAATGCGTTACGAAAAGCGTGATCGATCGGGCGAGGCGAATGGAACTCGAGTTAGCGAAGTTGCATTAGTGTGGGGCATACCTTGACCCTGGCGAGGTGCGCGGGCAGGTCGGCGGCGACGCGCTTGAGCAGCGTGACGGTGGGGCGGTCGTGGCACAGCACGACGAGGCGCACGTCGCGGTCGCCCTTCAGCAGCAGCCCCTTGGCCAGCAGCCCCACGCGCATCACGCCCTTGAGCGCGCGCGCCGCGCCCGCGCCGCCGCCCTCGCCCTCGCCCAGGAACGAGAACCTGCGCAGGCACGCCGTTAATTTAAATTAAACGATAATAAACTTACATGACGTCGACAATTTATTATCATGTTTTCATTAACAGTTTGCAAATTAAATAAAATTGAATTGACTCTCGAGACCTCCCCGCAACAACTCTCGCAAGACCACGAATCAAAGTGTCGGAGCCGAAGTCTCAACCCGAGGCATAATTTCAATCGAAAGTCGGAATCGGGATCGAAACTCCGTAACATCCTTAGCATAAACCGAAATAATATTAATAAAATCACCTGAAATAATATCTTAAAATTATTCTTCAAACTTTAGCATGCAAATACTTGTGCAAATGTGTAGAAATCGATCTCTGTCAGTAAACACCATTTCAATACGAATTGAAAATATTTCAAATTCCAGAAATCTGTGCATCTTTTCTACGGAAATACGTAATTATAAATTACATAATTAAAAATCTATAAGTAACTACTGCAGCTAGCTACTCGCCATACATTAATCATGAACCACTCACGATTTCCCACAAGGCTGTTTTTGGACAGCCGAGTTTCCAGAAAACTTGTCTGTATTGCTGGTAGACTCTTTGTTCACTGGCTCATTGGCAAGCGGTTCTGTTTTCACAAGTCTACAGACGCTGAACTCTTTCTTCACTGTGACTTTTGCTGTTTGCCAATCCATACTAGGAGATTCGAGCAATTCTCGCTCTTTTTTTATAACGATTGCCTTAAATCCGTCTACTTTACCGGGACGCCAAGCCAAGCCATCTCCGCTGTTTAAGGTGCAGTTAAAAAGCTCAAAATAATAAATGCAAACAAAAAATAAAACAAGAAACTCAAGATGACAAAACAAAACGAAGCCCCCCCCCCCCTCCTCCGCGTATTATTGTCGGGTGATAATATCGGGGAAGTTTTTGTGATATTTGTAGCACATTTTATTAGGACTCGCACAATGTTATAATAACACTGCTACGATAATACGGTCCTGATGCAAATTGAAAAGGACACGGGGCACGTTATCGAAACATCATTGCCGCGATATCATCCACCGATAATATCACGCCCCCGTGGTAGTGGCTTCGAGCAGATTCCTATTATAACTAGGAAAACCAAAATATTATGTTATTCAAGAATAGTTCAAAAGGTGTCAAATAATGAAGAAATATGGTTTAAACAGGTGATGTAAATATTTCAACTACAATACTACGATATTAGCAAAGCAAGAACATATTCTGTTTTGTTAAGTAGCAGTAATATGCGAAGCATGTCACAATGCAGCTGGTCTCGTCAGACCACACCCATACGCTAACTCATATACTTACAGTTGATTATCGCGGCCGTCCTCCTTGCCCTCCGGTTTATCATCTTTCTTATCTTCGATCTTAACTCCTCCTTTAGCCGCCGGGGGCTATGGAAACAAGCAATCAATATAAGTATTTGTAGTGGACAAGAAAACAAATGCATATTCGGTAATATCGGAGGAGCAAGTCGCGAGTTCTAATCTCAGCACTAGCACATACCGATGTATTTTTCCAGACGTAAGACGTAGGAAGTTGTACTCTCATTTCGTTGACGAAAAACAAGAGCGAGATAAGAGATTCGATCGCCTGCTCGGCGAGCGCGTCCGACAGCGCCTTGAGCGCCTCCTCCGTGTGCGACATACCGCCCCGGAGCGGGCTCCGCGGCTCGGCTCACCTTGGGCCGCGCCTGCTCGGCGAGCGCGTCCGACAGCGCCTCGAGCGCCTCCTCCGTGTGCGACATACCGCCCCGGAGCGGGCTCCGCGGCTCGGCTCACCTTGGGCCGCGCCTGCTCGGCGAGCGCGTCCGACAGCGCCTCGAGCGCCTCCTCCGTGTGCGACATACCGCCCCGGAGCGGGCTCCGCGGCTCGGCTCACCTTGGGCCGCGCCTGCTCGGCGAGCGCGTCCGACAGCGCCTCGAGCGCCTCCTCCGTGTGCGACATACCGCCCCGGAGCGGGCTCCGCGGCTCGGCTCACCTTGGGCCGCGCCTGCTCGGCGAGCGCGTCCGACAGCGCCTCGAGCGCCTCCTCCGTGTGCGACATACCGCCCCGGAGCGGGCTCCGCGGCTCGGCTCACCTTGGGCCGCGCCTGCTCGGCGAGCGCGTCCGACAGCGCCTCGAGCGCCTCCTCCGTGTGCGACATACCGCCCCGGAGCGGGCTCCGCGGCTCGGCTCACCTTGGGCCGCGCCTGCTCGGCGAGCGCGTCCGACAGCGCCTCGAGCGCCTCCTCCGTGTGCGACATACCGCCCCGGAGCGGGCTCCGCGGCTCGGCTCACCTTGGGCCGCGCCTGCTCGGCGAGCGCGTCCGACAGCGCCTCGAGCGCCTCCTCCGTGTGCGACATACCGCCCCGGAGCGGGCTCCGCGGCTCGGCTCACCTTGGGCCGCGCCTGCTCGGCGAGCGCGTCCGACAGCGCCTCGAGCGCCTCCTCCGTGTGCGACATACCGCCCCGGAGCGGGCTCCGCGGCTCGGCTCACCTTGGGCCGCGCCTGCTCGGCGAGCGCGTCCGACAGCGCCTCGAGCGCCTCCTCCGTGTGCGACATACCGCCCCGGAGCGGGCTCCGCGGCTCGGCTCACCTTGGGCCGCGCCTGCTCGGCGAGCGCGTCCGACAGCGCCTCGAGCGCCTCCTCCGTGTGCGACATACCGCCCCGGAGCGGGCTCCGCGGCTCGGCTCACCTTGGGCCGCGCCTGCTCGGCGAGCGCGTCCGACAGCGCCTCGAGCGCCTCCTCCGTGTGCGACATACCGCCCCGGAGCGGGCTCCGCGGCTCGGCTCACCTTGGGCCGCGCCTGCTCGGCGAGCGCGTCCGACAGCGCCTCGAGCGCCTCCTCCGTGTGCGACATACCGCCCCGGAGCGGGCTCCGCGGCTCGGCTCACCTTGGGCCGCGCCTGCTCGGCGAGCGCGTCCGACAGCGCCTCGAGCGCCTCCTCCGTGTGCGACATACCGCCCCGGAGCGGGCTCCGCGGCTCGGCTCACCTTGGGCCGCGCCTGCTCGGCGAGCGCGTCCGACAGCGCCTCGAGCGCCTCCTCCGTGTGCGACATACCGCCCCGGAGCGGGCTCCGCGGCTCGGCTCACCTTGGGCCGCGCCTGCTCGGCGAGCGCGTCCGACAGCGCCTCGAGCGCCTCCTCCGTGTGCGACATACCGCCCCGGAGCGGGCTCCGCGGCTCGGCTCACCTTGGGCCGCGCCTGCTCGGCGAGCGCGTCCGACAGCGCCTCGAGCGCCTCCTCCGTGTGCGACATACCGCCCCGGAGCGGGCTCCGCGGCTCGGCTCACCTTGGGCCGCGCCTGCTCGGCGAGCGCGTCCGACAGCGCCTCGAGCGCCTCCTCCGTGTGCGACATACCGCCCCGGAGCGGGCTCCGCGGCTCGGCTCACCTTGGGCCGCGCCTGCTCGGCGAGCGCGTCCGACAGCGCCTCGAGCGCCTCCTCCGTGTGCGACATACCGCCCCGGAGCGGGCTCCGCGGCTCGGCTCACCTTGGGCCGCGCCTGCTCGGCGAGCGCGTCCGACAGCGCCTCGAGCGCCTCCTCCGTGTGCGACATACCGCCCCGGAGCGGGCTCCGCGGCTCGGCTCACCTTGGGCCGCGCCTGCTCGGCGAGCGCGTCCGACAGCGCCTCGAGCGCCTCCTCCGTGTGCGACATACGGCCCCGGAGCGGGCTCCGCGGCTCGGCTCACCTTGGGCCGCGCCTGCTCGGCGAGCGCGTCCGACAGCGCCTCGAGCGCCTCCTCCGTGTGCGACATACGGCCCCGGAGCGGGCTCCGCGGCTCGGCTCACCTTGGGCCGCGCCTGCTCGGCGAGCGCGTCCGACAGCGCCTCGAGCGCCTCCTCCGTGTGCGACATACGGCCCCGGAGCGGGCTCCGCGGCTCGGCTCACCTTGGGCCGCGCCTGCTCGGCGAGCGCGTCCGACAGCGCCTCGAGCGCCTCCTCCGTGTGCGACATACCGCCCCGGAGCGGGCTCCGCGGCTCGGCTCACCTTGGGCCGCGCCTGCTCGGCGAGCGCGTCCGACAGCGCCTCGAGCGCCTCCTCCGTGTGCGACATACCGCCCCGGAGCGGGCTCCGCGGCTCGGCTCACCTTGGGCCGCGCCTGCTCGGCGAGCGCGTCCGACAGCGCCTCGAGCGCCTCCTCCGTGTGCGACATACGGCCCCGGAGCGGGCTCCGCGGCTCGGCTCACCTTGGGCCGCGCCTGCTCGGCGAGCGCGTCCGACAGCGCCTTGAGCGCCTTCTCCGTGTGCGACACGGCACGTTGGATGTCGGCCAGCTGCGCCTCGGTGGGGTAGATCTCGGCGTGGCGCGCCAGCACGTGGCGGTCGTCCGACGTCTCCGGCCGCCGCGCCGCGCCGCCGTACGGGAGGGCCATGCCGCCCTGGAGGGGACCCTTACCCCGGAGACAAAACAATGTTCTTGTTAGTGGTCACAGCTGCCTAAAATTGCTGACTACTAAGCGTGAGGTTGCGAGCTTCTATGTTAACTACGAATGTTTGCTCCGAGTGTTGATGTTTGTAGGAACGTGGTACTTTTAGTTCCCTTTTTAAAGGAATAACTAATTCGCCTTTTCAAACAAAAAATACAAAATGAAAATCGGTTCATCCGTTTGGGAGCTACGATGTCACAGACAGATACGCCAAACTTATAGCACCCTGTCGTTTTTGCATCGGAATTTAATAAATAATCCTAATTAGAGGCCAGGATATATATATGATGATTGTGACGCATTATTTATATTAATAAAAAATAGATTAACTTACGTGATGATGATGCATAGGCGGCGGCACTGGCCCGCGGCCCCACCACGGCTCCACGCCTCCCTCCCAGTACATGCGTTCCTCCTCCTCCATGCCCTGCGGAGAACGGACACTGTCTCAACTAGTTACCAAAAAGATTGGACTCCATCCACTCGCGAGGAATCGAGGCAGGGATGTGATCGAGTGGCTGCAAACTGCTGAACGCGATGCGATGCGAGCAGATGGGAGTCGCTCTTCAATGTGCAGCAATGAATAAAGCTTACGATGAAGAACAAAATCGTTATCTATCTTGGTGGGAGGACATCAGCGGGCGCCTGGCTAGCTACCCACTCGCCAGAAAATATCCCCAGTTTAGTTGTTTTGCAAATTTTTACGAAAATGGTGCACATTTAATACAAGCAAAGTGTCAAAATACATTACCGAATTAGAATTTTAGATTTATGACTACCGGTTATGGAGATTGCGTTAGTAAAATTTGTTAGAATAGGAGTAATGAATCCTGGACATAAAAAAATTAGTGGAAACGGTGGGCAATAAATACTTTAGGGTCCAAAGGCTAGCGCGACTAGTTCGCGTCGATCGTTCATTCGACTAAGCATGCGCAGGTAGTTACGTCGTGCATGCGGCGCCGCGCCCACAGCTCGTCCCGCACCAGCAGGCGCTGCGCCTTGGCCTCCGCCAGCTTGCGCTGGTGCATGGAGGGCTTCACCTTCACCTCCAGGTCCGGCTGCACCTGCAAGGGCGGGCGTTAGGCGACGGCGCGACCGCATCGCGCGTCTAGTGCATCCGACTCGCATCGTCAATGGGACACTCGACCCGCCGTCCGGTGCGGTCAAACGAAAAATATTACTAAATCATTATCGTCCTGGGCGAAAAACTACCCCATTTTAAACGTGTGAGTGCCGATTTGGATAATCTCACGTTTGTTTAATAGCCTGCGACAGTGGCGATAGAAGCCCACGGCGTTACGCGGCCGCCTCGGCGCGACGCAGCACCGCGGCAAACGCGGCGCCTCCCGCCTCGGCTCCCGCGGTCGCTCCAGCGTGCCTTTCGCCGGACGCGCGAATACGTACTAATCATCCGCCGGTCGTGCTAATGTGGCTCCTCCGGCTCGGCTCGTATTGTCGTTCTCTCCGTTCATCGCGGACTCGAGACGCCTCGGGCCAGCGTGGCGTCCGACACGGACCATTCAGACTTCGGCACTCTTCGAAGAGCGAAAGGGGCGTCACATGTAATTCATCACTATCCCGTCGCCGAATCGATCCGAATGCGGTTCGTGTAAACTTCTCGTCGGATCATCCTCATAAAATGCATTAATCATGCGACGCGCGGATCTCTTGACGGCCACGTGGGCCGCCAGGCTCGACGCGCATCTCAAACCTTTTACTAAGTAATCATCGGATGATCCGTTTCCTATCTGAATGCCAAGCTCTCTTTGTGAATATGATGAGAGAAACGGTGCAGGAGCTCGGAAATACATGGTAAAAATGAAATCGAAACAGATCATCGACCGACACGGTACTTGCCTTCTTCTTGTACTGCAGGCGGTGGCGGCGGCCCTTCATGTGCATCTCCTTGGCGTTGGGGTCGTTGAACTTGCAGTCGCAGAGCTTGCAGTTGAAGCTGAGCGCCTTGCCGTCGTCGCCGCGGATCTCCTCGATGTAGTCCTGCCCCACGGGCTGCACCTCGGGCTCGGCGTCGGCGTCGTCGTCCTTGTCGTCCTCCTTGGGCTCCCCTTGGGACACGCGGTCGGTTGAGGCGGCGGCGCTAGCCACAGTGCTGAGACCCCCGGAGGCCACGAAGGCGATCTTCGGCGTGCCGGCGACCGTCTTTTTGGCTGGGTGGGATTCAAGTCAAATTTTCTCGTTCAGATGTGTTAGTGGGGGCGATGGGGTGTTTGGGCCTTTTCTACGGAGCTGGCGAAATCCAGCACGATGTCTTTTTACATTTTAGAGATACTTAGAGACAATATATTGGATTAGTCGCCGTTAAAATGGTATTACACGCTTATTTTAACAGTTCTCCTGTAGGAAATAAGGGATCAAATATAATGACCGCCAAAATATTATTTTGATATCCATACACTCCTATCAACAAAAAAAAACACTGACCAAACTTAGTAAATGACCACCAAAGCTTAGCGAATATATTTATTTACTTCCTAAAGAAACTTATTAAGTTGCCATAAAAATTTGCATAATTATGTATTAGTATATGAATTCGGAGTAAAGTATACCTTACTAGGCAAATAAAGCGAAATTACTCCGAATTGAGTTCCTACAAACAAGACTAGTAAGTTAAGGTGTGGAAACATAAAAATTGTACACAAAAAAATGCGCACTAATATTCCAATTACTATTATATATTTGGATGAACAATGAATGTACTCAGATATGATAACAAGAAATTTGATATTTTAGTAAAATTCAAAACTAAGATGCACTTTAAATTTTGGTGGTCATTTACTATTTTTTATTGTCCATTATATATTTATTGTTCTCATCGGTCAATGAAACACAAATGCCGAAAAAATAATATAAAAAAGGCCCACAGTAAAGTCACACTCCATATCTGTATGTATCGGGTTATTCGTTAGTGTTTGAGAAAATTTGACTGTAATTAAAGTGCCAAGTAACGCGGTAATCGATACAGATATGACACTGTGGCGGGGGTCTGCACAGTGGACACAAATACGCTCTCCATGGACCTTCCCTTGGAGAGCATATCTGAGCGCTCCAATAGACAACACAAATTCTAAGGTAATAGTGAAAGTTCTACGGTAAAACTTTATATCATGTTGAAATAAAGTGAATAAAATTGTAAGAAGAATTTATAACCGCTGTTCAAATTCTGGGAAGAAAAAATACATGCACTATTTAAGATTTTTTTCTTTTCATTAATTTTAGATTTTAAGGGGACATACATGCAGGGTTTGAAGACATCACTTACACATGCTATATGCACCAAGCTACAATACGAAGTCCGTTTAAGTAGTAAAAATACTTCGTTTAGAGACGACAATCATCTCAGACAATAAAGGCGAAAAAGGCAAAAATAAAAACAAGAAACACGATCTGTACTAATTATGGGCTGTAGAAAAATTCAAGCAGTCATTTAATGAGACCGCGTATCTTTCGAAATATTTCAATAGTTCCTAAAGATATGTTTCTAAAGATAGTATTATCTAATTAGTAATTTTGGAGCGGGAAGTAAAACGGCGCGGCGGCTCACCTCCGACCTTGGTGGGCTCGGTGCTGGGGATGGGCTTGCCCAGCATGGTGTGCAGCTTGACCACCTTCTGGTGCTTGATGCCGCGCACGTGCGCCGCGTACGCGTCCGCGCCCGTGCACGTCACGTCGCACAGCTCGCAGCGCAGCGCGCCGCCGCCCGCGCCGCGCGCGCCGCCCGCGCCCGCGCCCGCCAGCTTCACGGCCGCCTCCTTCTTCTTGTGCTTCTGCCCCTCCAGGTGCTCCTTGTACGTCTGCGCACCACACGGGTTAGCCGACGCGGCCGAGCGGTCTCAGCGGTGTGGAGGATCACGCGCTTCCCGATACGAAATGTGCTCCAACGAGTATGGTACCATACAGAACATATTTGGTGGATCAGAGTGCCGAATCGTCACTGCCTCCACGCGCGGAGCCGCCCTCGCCGCGGCGACGAATAACTCGCCCCCGCGGGAGCGCGGCGCGCGGCGAGGAGGCTACGACTCGTCATCAAGTATCATCATGTCCAAATCGTCGCTGTAGTTTGTTAAGTAGAATATACTCAGCATTTTTACTAAAACTCGTGTAAACTTCATACTCATCCCCATAATCACACAGTATTCTCATATTTATGGTTATTTATTGAATACAAAAATACCGCAATCGTAAAAATTTCAATTTAAAAACCTAGTACACCACCTACTTGACATTAATTCATTAGAACATCTAAATAAAAAGCCCCGATTATTAACCTCATCCTCTAGATCAAGATATTGACGTCGATCAAGGTCAAAAATGTATAATGCGTACCTGCGGGCCGGCGCAGGAGATGCGGCACACGTCGCAGTAGTGCAGCTGCTGCGCCTTGGGCGGCGGCTTGGGGCGGCGCTGCACCGCCGCGCCGACGCCGGCCTTGTTGTAGTTCTTCCAGCCGGTGCTGAATGTCCTGTCGCATACGTTTATTACTTTAGCATTACACCACCGTTACGATTTGGCGCTGTCGACTTCGATGTTTCTAGTTCGAAACTAAGTTTATAAAAGAGCTTACCCGGCGCCGCCGGGAGTTTTGTTTTGTTGCGCTACGTACATAGTCGCAGCATTGTAGAGAGCGGTATCGTATGCTGTGCTGGCTCGAGCCGCAGTCTCTGTGTGAAGAAAGTAACTTTACATTTTGACCATGGGCTGTATTGACGAGGCTCACTGAGGGCAGAGAAAATCTGCGGTTCAAAATGACGTAACCATTTTAAATGAAAACCAAGGATATAGAAAATTCAAACAGGGACTATGGTGAAATCCCGTTCAGGGTTCATTTTCATGGCTACTCTCGATCGTCGCTTCTCATCGGATGAGCAAAACGGACAAATATAATACGTAAAACGTTTTATCTTCTGTAGGTTAAAAATGTTTTTTTTTTCAAGAAGCTAGATAGATGTCCACAAATGATGGTGCAGATTAGTGAAAAAATAAAATAAGATTAATAGCCATCGCGGCGCACAGACACAGCTAACGTACACGATTTCTACAGGTAAGTTTTTAGTATGAAATCGCGCGTCGTAGCGTGCGGTGCAGGCGGCGCGCACTCACGCTTGGGCGGCTGCGCGGGCGAGGCGGTGTAGGCCTGCGTGGGGTAGGAGGAGGCGGCGGCCGTGGTGGCGGTGTACACGCCGCCGTAGGCAGGCTTGGCCGCGCCGCCGGTGCGGGCGCCGCCCTGCACGCAGATCAAGTTCTATTGGAAACGTATAGCTGCATGAGGGTGAGGCGCGGGGGGCCCTACCGGCCCGCCCAGGCTGGCGGGACTTTCAAGGGGGCCCTTCCAGATTCACGCGTGACCGTGACCGACACAGTCTTCGCAGGATTTCGTTTAACGTTCACCGAACGAGATTTCGGTCCGGCGTAAAGCGTTAACACAGCATTACTTGTCAATGCCGTGAAAATGTAATGCCGTGAATTTTGTATCGGCGACTGTGCATGTATAAGTCTTGATCGCGAGACAGTTCGCGCCGTGAATCTGGGGGGGCCCTTACGGAAAAGGGGTAGAGAGTACCAGAGAGCTTCTCTGACTCTCTACCCGTTTTGAGGATCAAATCTTTAAGCTAAGGGTATTGAGTCATAATGACACTAATCAGCATCGGTTCGCATTTACATATAAAACAGCCTGGAAAGACAATTACTAAGGTAAAATAAAAATGTAAATTATTATATTGCACTTTTACACGTCAAAATTAAAAATGCGAATGGATGCTGATAGGTGGTACTACGCCCTAAATTGGCGTAAACGAAAATAGCTGAACTTACTTATTGTTACATCTAACTCTACTTTAAAAGCAAATGTGAATTTGTTCGACATAATACTTCGTAGGTATTGGCTCATTCATAACAAACCTAGCGTGGTACAAAAACACGCAAACTCCAATGCAAACGAGAACATAAATAACCGCGAGATTCAAGGAAAAAACAGAAACTTCCGGTTTTATAAACATTGGCAGAGATCCAATCACTATTGACATTTGCACACTGATATTGGGGAATCACGCGAGTTAGATACCTCAGAACCAACACTGTTATCAAGATAATGCACTTCTCTATGGATTGGGAAGAACTTCCACAAAATGTATTATTTATCCTTTGAACGACATGCTACTGGTGAAAATAAGCATGTTGCACTTTAATTTGCTAAAGAGAATTGAATATAGCTTGAAACTAAAGATGACTCTGTGTTTTATACATTTTGGTGTCAATAAAGAGTTATCTATCTATCTATGACTGGAAATAGCAAATACTTTTTGCCAAGTTATCTTATATGTGTGTATTCAACAGCAAAGCAACTATGTAGGTATCACATTACTTCATGTACGCAGCAAAATAAATTGCTAACGTAACTACATAATGATCTGTCTAAGCAACTAGTTAATTAAAAATCCTACACAGCCATTTCTCAATAACCTTACCCAGCTTAATTGATTTGCTTATCTCTCATTCTTAATTGCGAACATGTGTAATAAAATAATAAACTTGGCACAAGGTTTTAAAGTTAATTCAGTATCATCATAACATTTAAAACTTAATGAGATAAAATCTACTCTTATTATCTATACTAATATATAAAGCTGAAGAGTTTGTTTGTTTGAACACTAGGATCTCAGGAACTACTGGTCCGAATTGAACAATTCTTTTTGTGTTGAATAGTCCATTTATCGAGGAAGGTTATAGGCTATATAACGTCACGGTACGACCAATAGGAGCGGAGCATTAATGAAGAATGTGACAAAAACTGGGAAAATATATTGCTTATAAGAGTTATTGCGGAAAAACTTGAATTATGCGGGTGAAACCGCAGGGCACAGCTAGTTATTTATATTGGAGGGTTCACTTCGCTATTCCATTTCTTTTGCCTATGAGACTGATTTGTGCATAAAATTACAGAGCTAGTCAGAACAGTTATAATTTTTTGACCATGACTATAATATGATGTTAAATAGTTATGGTGCAATGCAAGTGAGTATTAGTTTTAGGATGGGGCAATCAGATGTCACATTCTAATCCTACTGCTTACAATATGACTAGTGTTCAATCGAAAGGAGAGATGGAAGTTTAGTGAGATTTTCCAATTCAGAAATGAGATTGAGTTCTCTACACACTTAGAGACAATTTCCGTTTGCAATTGCAAAGACCTGGTCAATGTGGGAACTCAAAATCTTTTCTGAATTCTAGGGGCCATATTATGAACTTACTCCAATAGTATCAAAGTGTCTTTTCATCTAGGTAAAAGGGACACTATCACCGGGTTGGTACTATAACTTTATAGTATGAAATACAAGGCAGTTAACTTACGGCGTCCTACTGGCCTTAACCACAAATTTCTCGAATGTTTGCTAACTTTGATAAAAATTATATTTATTGCCATCCTTGTCATTTGCTTAGTGCCAGATAAGTACAGAACTAGACTTAATCTGCTGTCAAAGTTAGCAAACATTCCAGTTACTAGAAGTAGGAGTTCATAATATGGCCCCTGGCCAGTCCCAGATCATGAAACTTACTTGTGCATAGGTAGCGGTGGTGGAGTAGGCCGGTTTGGCGGCCGTGGCATCATAGGTGGGCTGGGGCTGCGGCGGCGCCGCGGTGGGGTAGGCGGCCGCCTGCTGGTAGTAGGCCGACTTGGAGGCGTCGTAGGCCGACGCCGCCGCCGCCGCCGCGTGCGCGTGCGCGTGCGCCGCAGCTGCTGGGGGACACGCACACGTCTCAGCTCCATTGGGGAGACACAATATACCATTTGGTTTTCTACATCGTGCCATTAACACTTTCACTGCTGAGCCGGTTTTCTTGTCTATCCATGGGTGCGGATCTGCACACACCATAGAGTTATCCCATACAAGTAACACTACAGTTTTGTTTTCCCATACCCGCAGCAAGTTATGTCTTCATTACTTGCCGCAGCTGCAGGAAAAACTGGTGAAAACAACTGTGGTGTTTCTACACCACAGTTTTTTTCAGCATTGGACATGTTAATGAGTAATAAAAATTTTAAATGAGCGAAATAGAAAGGTTTCCAACTTGATAACAATACTAATGAAAATACCTTTAGATACTAAATATGTTTGTTCATCTCTTGAACTGTCTCAAAAATTGTCATCTCATATTGTGAATGAATATGAGTATACCCAGCTGATTGATTACCATGTGGCGGGAGGGAGCATAGATGTAGGCAGTGATTAGTTACAGTCAAAGAACTTCAGAAGAATATTACACACTAATTCATTTGTTATAGTACAAATAATAACAACAAAAAAACAGAGACACTTTATGCCATAAAGTTTATGGGAATACGTATAATATTTTTTGCTTCATGAAGGGGTTTTCTTCAGTCATTTTACTGGTGGTCATTGAACCGTGAATGAGTACTGTTATAATTGCTACCAGCGTCACAATAGCCTTTCAAGCGCGCAGGAAACCCCTCATCGGGGAATAATGAATCACGAATAGCAGCTTTTGTCATTTTTCCACATAGTAATTCAATTACGCAGCACTCTGCAGTGTTATCGATTTTGAGAACAGCGATAAAAAATCGATTGTTTAACATTCTGGGTAAACAACTGATACTGGTAGGTATGTTGGTGCAAAGCTTGTGCAGCTGTCTTGTACACATTTGGATATGTAGGAATTAAGTACCTTGAGTGGCCGCCGCGGCCTGGTAGGCGGTGTCGTAGCCCGTGGCCGCGGCGCGTTGAGTTCCGTAGGTCGCAGCGGTGGCCGCAGGCGCCACGGCGTACCCAGTTTGACCACCGTACGCCGCACTAGCGGTGGCTGCGCTAAAATAATATCACCGACATGAAACCTCAATGATTTTGTTGCAAAATCACACGATCAATACCACACCGACGCCATTTTGATTATACCAAACGCGAGCACAAGGCACTAAATCACACGTATTTAAAACACTCACTGTAATCCTGTGTTAATAACTTGAAAACACGGTAAATAGGTAATAACAACTTACCCGTATTGGGTCCCTCCGTGAGTAAACCCAAAATAATTATTTGCTGCCATCATTTACCAATTTTCCGTGGTGAAACAACAGACGCTTCAGAGCGGAAAAGACCGGCGTTTGTCTTTGGGAAATATGGCCGACAGACGGCCGGATGATGGAGGGGCGGCGCGGGGCGATGCGAGACGCGACGGCGGGCGGCGCGGGCGGGAGTAATGATGTTGCCATTCTTAAAATAAAATCTGCACAATACATTCGATTGATCCATCTTGAATGAGGTACCTAGTAAGGAACAGTCTCTGTAGGTATTTATGCATTCATGATTTGACGTCATCATCTTGTTATTTCCGCCAAAATCAGCTGTTGTTTATTTTCGTGTGACATGGGCTATTTTTAACCTGGGACATGCACAGTACTGGCGGGAAAACTGGAATGAAGCGGCGAAGCTGCGGGGCGCGGCTAGTACTTGAAAATTATATTATTTTCTCAATTAAATTATTTATCAATATGCGCATTTGCGGCCAGACTTTCAAAAAATGGCAAGCTTATTTATTACCATAGACAAAGAAACACTCTAATTTACCGAGTTTCACAGTACAACGATTTAAAATGATATGAATAAAATATATTTATTAAATCAAGTAGGTAATGTGGATCACGGACATAATATAAATGGAGCCACATTATTATATGACCCACCCACAAAAAATTAATTAAATTAGTCCGGATATTCTATTAAATCAGGAATTTTCGTAGTGACATTCATTCATTTCCATACAATCTTCTTTATATAAGAGTTTGTTGATGCAATAACACCACCGATAAAGTCACTTAATGTTTGTTTCCTGTTCATCAGAACTGTTGTAATATTTAAATATTAAATATTTAATGTAGAAATATTTTATTGTAGACCAGTTGTCGTTTTAAAATTAGAAACAACCTGGGGTTTGTTTTGGGGTTTGTCGCCCACAGGTGAAATAGGAGAAAGCAATGCGAATTTGGTTATACATCATATTATTTTTATTGGATAATAAAGCTTACTTTTATAAATGCAGATTGTAAATTATTAACCCAGTAAAAGTTTAAATAATATAGTTAACACGTTTAGGATGATGAGGGGAACTGAAACAAAAAGAACAGAGTTCACAAAGGTCAGATTAATATTCAGCAAAATTATGCAATTAATGAGACTGCCAGTACCCCTATATTCAGTTGTTCATTCGACACTACTCTTAAATTCAATATTGATGGTATTCTTTGAAGTAGAAGAAGAATAAAAGGTTTAACTATTTAGATACTGTGTTATCAGTTTCTATTACTTTTGTGTGCATGGTCACTTCTTTAATAAACACTGAAATAGACTTACATTTAATATTATAATATTTACTTCATCAGTTTACTCTTTGTTATAATTGTCATTTTTTTTAAACTCAGATATAGGTTACTCTAATAATAAGTAGATTCGCTGAGTACTATGCATCTATAGATACTATGTGCCATCTATCTAAGTAGGCATATCCTTCGGCCAGAGGCTTAAAATAATATAATACTAGGAATGTACTTACTGCGAGTAACAGTTCTTATAGATCTCACTAAGTTTAAGATCTGGAACTTTACCGAGGATTGGTCTTCGAATCCTTGACTTGGATTGTTGGCACCCCAGCCCACTAACAAACAAAATGTTTTATTTATCAGAAACCTTGATGTGTAATGTAATTTCTTATAGCAATTTGATGTTCTTTGGAACGTTAAGGTATAATATTCAACGCAATTCCAAACTGATACATAATTATCAAGTATTTTTAAAGCATTCAACGATGTTGCCGTATAATTAGATAGGTGTATGATGTAGGTCGTACCTATAGGTTAGGTAAATCGTACTTACTTTTTTGCATAAATCGTTCTTCGTGAAGCACACAAACGGCATTAAGACATAAAAGGGAAGCCTCGAATAAGTTCCATAAAGTCAACATCTTGAATGATTCTATAAACAATCGTAGTTTCACAAAACTAAACTTTGAATATTTGTTTATTTGTTATGACAGCAGAGAGAATAGAGAGATGAGAGAAGCAGTCTGTCAGTATCGTGATTCGTGTCTGACACTGATATATTTAATGAAGTGACTGTGAATAACTTGCCAATTAGGGATTGCCAATTATTTTCCCGATTCTATGGTAAAATATGACTCCCTGAAACGGAATGGGGTATGTCGGGAGAAATATGTAGATAAGGCCGGAGGTCGTATCTATTTATTTTACGTTAGGTCAAATTAAGTACGGGGTGACGCGTCAGGGTTGTTTCGGTTTTCAGATAAATTAAGGGTTGCGTAGGGATTTAGATTTTCAAACGAATAGATTTGTTATAGGGGTTACTTAACGGGCATCTCCGTATTATGGAGTAGGTACGAATATTATAAAATACCTTAAGTAAAGTCATCCCTTCGCTCCTTTCGCCTTCAGCTCGGGAACGTGATACCTTAGGATACCATATTCTAAACATGGTTTGTTTGTATAATTAGTGTCCTCTACCTATTATAACTATACCACATTCATCGCGCAGAGACTTAGAAAAAAAAACAACATGCCGCAAATGTTATATATTTTTTTAGATGCTGTTTTAATTTTGGGTGCTTAGAAAAAGCAAAACAGTCTAAAGCAAATTTGTACAAAAAAAATTTAAACATAAAATTATATAGGAAACACTGCTAAATTATTATTCTGTAAGTGAATGCTTAATGTAAATTATTTCGGAGGTAGGTCCAATCCGGATCTGGCTCCCGTGGTGGATTATGGCCTAATCCACCTCACGAAAGTGAGGGAGACCCGTGGCCAGTGGGACGTTATGGGTTGTTGATGAAGTGAATGCTGCCAACACCAGTCTATCAAGTTTTAGTGCCATGGGAAAATTAAATCGAAAGCAACTATTCAACCGACAGTTATTATTTTAACTATTTCTGGTAATAATGGATAAGACCCAGCTGGTAACACCGATTGTATTGTTTTGTATTGCTTGAATTTGCTTGATACTTTGATAAACTTTGATTTTATGATAGTGATACTATTGATTTCAATATTTTGAATTATTGAAAGAATGTGAGAATGAGAAAGGTTTGTTAAGTTTGCTTCCAAAGTAAACGGTGTTTAATTCAATATGCTCTTTGAAAAGTTGGCAGACAGCCGACAAACGACATTGTTTTGAGACAAATAATAAATTGACCATAAATCACCACAAGTGATCGACGCGAGAGGAATCCGCAGTGGAATTCACGTAGTGCCTACTATCTACCTTATCATGGATAACGTTGACCAAGGTAAAGAGCAAACATAGTTTGCATGTTTTACTAAGCATGTTTAGATAATTATTGCTATATTAAAGTGAGTCCTTTAAGCTCATTACTGATGATATAATAGGTAAGCTTATTTACTTTCAGCCCCCGCTGGTTCCAGTAGTAATAGTATTACTACGAACTCTACAGTGATGTCTGACACAACTGACTTACCAGTTCCTCCGTTAGCACCAGTCAGCGGTTCAGCCTGCAGCCGTCCAGAAATCAACATTTTTGACATTATAAAAGTAAATAAATTAGTAGCACTACCAAATTTTAGAATAGTCGATAAATATGGCATAGAAGCACAGGCAAAATTACAAGCCCAACAACAAGAAATCAAAGCTAAAAGAGCTGCAGAAGAAAATATAATATCTGAACAAGTAAAGCGAAAGAAAGGCGAGTTGTATGCTGATGATAATGGTTATATCTGGCACAAGATATGTAATACCATGATTACCCCACCAATAATATCAGAGAATTTACCGCTAAAGTTTAAGGATTTGCCAATAACTGGTGCTCCAAAATGCTCGGAGACACTGGAGGACTTTGAAAACAAGAAAATAAGAGAATTTATGGGTGAGGATCTAGACGATGCAGAGTTTGCAGAGATTCAGAACTATTGCAAGTGAGTAAAAATTAATGTTTTCATCCCATGTATTCGAAAAGAGGCATTTTGCTCCTCGATAAGTGCGAGCAAAGTGGGTCTTTTCCACGCACTTAATAACAGTGACGAAATGAGTTTTGAATTTGGAACACTGTTTAATTAAAAAGTTTGAATGGAATTCGCTGTAATAATGTCCTGGCCGGCAATAAAAAAAAACAGTGCGTGCCGACGCGGAATTGGCTATCCAAATTTTAAAAAAATTGGTTGACTGTAAAGTTGGTTTACGGATGATATTTTAACGTGATAAGGTCGTAACATAACATTGATGAAATGATTGCATACTTTTATGAATAAAGATGAATCATTTATCAATAATAAAAGAATAAATACTTGAAATTATACTAGTAATCAGATTTTTAAAATGCAATAATAATTAACCTGTCAAGAAGAGAAGAGAGATAGATGCGGCGCAAGCGTACAGTGAGCATTACGGGACAATGTGTCAACTTTTTCGTGCATGCATTCATTAGACGTTGTCACGTCAAAAGATTTTATTTCGTATGATGAACTTTTCTCATAGCTTGGGATGAAAAGTATCGTGTACCACACGGTAACAAAACTATTTAAGCTCGAGCAAAGTACTTTGACTCCCTCGCTACGCTTAGGATTCTACTCTAGAACTTCACTCTGGATTCAAAAATCACTCTCGCCGTAAATACATTATTTTGTTCTCTTGTGGTACAATCTACTATTGTTTTAGAATATAGAATTTGACATTTTATGCTTGTAATGTTTTAATTAGATTGCCACGAAGTCTTTCCTCCATGAGTTTGCCTCATGCTACTGGAAATATTATCCTATTTTACAGCCCGGCTGCTTTGAAAACTGGTAAAGAGTTGAAAATGACAACCTGTGTCCCTGTGATGGGTCTGATAACGAAGGACCTCAAAAACCTACCCTGCAGTAGTGAAGAAGAAACAAGTGATAATGAGGGGGAAATAGAACCACAAGCACGGAAACTCATTACCTTGCAAAGACTCAGGAAGAGGCAGAAAATGGATGTAAACAATGTTTACCCGAGGGGTCTCAAGTACCGAGGAGTGAAGTTATTGCCGTTGGAGGAACAGGTACGGAAACTATAGGTATAGGTGTACTGTTTCTTGTTTCTGGTACACTTTATTGTACTCCATTAAAAACACAATACAGTAACATCAAAAGGTAAATAAAAAGTAGTTCAATGGGTGGTCTTCTCGCTTGAAGCAGTAAGGAAAGCAATCCTAATCTGGGCTATAGTACATTTAGCATAGATTAGCATGTCTCTAATCTAATTAATACATGTGAAATCTTTTGTTTCAACTGTTGTTAGCGCGGCAGCTAAGCTGTATAGGCTGAGCGCGCCTCCAATGGCGGGGGAAGGATGGCTGGTAGAAGAGTAGTACAAAGGAACTTGGCGACTAACCTGGTCTCCATGCAACTGCAATCACCTCGGTTCGGGTCCGTCTCCAAGCTGCTTGTTCCTTCAGGATGTTATGACGTTCGATGTAGTGGACTGTATTTTAGGCGGTTGGTGCGTGTCGGCAAGGAGCGTTTACGCGGCGGGTTTATAGCGGGTTTTGTTTATATTTGCGCGTCGAATTCACGTGGACCACTACAGAGGAGCAGCAGATCCAGTACTTTGGATTCGGCGAGAGCGGCAGCCGCGAAGGACGAGGGTCGATCGCAGACTACTTGCGGCGGCAAGCAGTTTTCTCGTGGATACCACGATATGAGCGACAGAGATAGTCGCCAAGAAAATGATAGGAATAGGAAGGTAGGAAGGTATTATGAGTGCCAATGTAAGTGGCGCGAACATTTGCCCCCGGCCTAAAAACCATTGGTTTTTAAAAGAAAGCGGGAAATAAAAAATAAAAATAAGAGTTAAACTCTTAAGCAGTCAACGGGTTAAATATAACATAGCGGTTGACCGGGGAGCAAGGGGTTAAATTATTGGGTAGGTAAGATACATAAACGGACGACGGGTCTCTGGTAGACGCCGGTCGCCGTTTTTACTGACGCTACTCGACAGATGCCATCGCCGCCGACATGAGTGGCCACGACGACGCCGAGAGGCCAGGATAGCGGGGGAATATTATCAGTGATAATAAGAACAATAGAACCTATTGTAATGGGATTCGAAGGTGTATTCCATTTTCCTCTAGATTGAAGTAAGTGAAGATATTCCAACTTCCACCGTTTGGAAAATGATTGTACCATTTGATCCAATAAAGCGTACCGTTTCAATAAGTGTCCAGGTTCATCGGGAACCGTGCAAGCGGGTAAATGCTTCAGCGGTGCGGTCATTAAGAAATGTGAAGCACTCAGCGCGGTCGGCTCAGACGGATCTTCGCTCAATAACGTTATAGGACGAGAATTGATAACGCATTCTATCTGTGTGAGTACGGTTAACATTTTTTCATAGGTGAGTAACTGTGAACCGATCGTTTTATGAAGATGACTTTTAAACGCTTTCACATATATTTCATAATTCCCCCCGAAGTGAGGACTTCGCGGTGGATTGAATTTCCAGTGTATGCGATTAGCTGATAACTCATCTGAGATAGACTTATTATATTCGTCGGAATTTAAAAGATCCGTTAACGCATTTTTCGCATTTTTAACGCATTCCGTTAACGCAGAGACGGGAAGGGAGTCAAGGAGCGCGGGTGAGTAACTAGCCCATTTGACGAGATCGAAGCCCCCGGCCTTGAGCAACTCGCGGAGATCGTCTCTGAGTTGTAAACAAGCAGACAGAGTAGGCATGGAGTAGCACACGTCGTCCATGTATGTGTTGTCGCTGATAAGAGATGCTGCGAGTGGGAAGCGGGCACCGTCGGCGGCGCACAGCTGTCGCAACACTCGCATTGCAAGGAACGGACTGCTACGTAGACCAAAACAAACGCGGTTGAATTGGTAGGTATCAAGCGGAAAAACGGGATCGAATCGATACAGGAATTTTTGATATTTGCGGTGGTCCTTATTTATCAAAATTTGTAGGTACATCTGTTTAATATCGGATGTAAAAGCAATTGGGTAGAGGCGGAAATCCAAGAGGATTGTAAAAAGATCGTTTTGTAAATTATCCCCGGTATATAAAACTTGATTCAAGGAGAGGCCTGAGTCAGTTTCAGCACTGGCGTCCATCACCATACGCCATCGAGTTGTTGTTTTTTGTAGTCTCGCAATGGCGTGGTGTGGCACGTAATATCCAGTAAAAGGACTATCATTGTCGATCAGTGAAATGTAACCCTTCTGAATGTACTCTTTGATTATAGCATCGTACTCTAAGCGCAGAGCAGGTATCGCGGCGAGCTTACGTTCGAGATACATGAAGCGTTTTTTAGCGATAGGGTAAGAATTACCCAGAGAGGTCGCGGGATCGCGGGAGAAAGGTAACGCTACAGAATAGCGTCCCGTAGGATCGCGGGAAACGTTATTTGTAAAAATGCGTTTACATTCTATAGCGTCTGGGCTCAAAGTCGGCGTGCATTGCACCTCTTCAAGCTGCCAGAAGCGTTGGACAAGATTATCTAAGCGTGGTCCTTCCGTAAAGGTACAGAGGGAAATATGAGAGCGGCATCTATCTTCAACCAAGGGGTCAGTGATAGAAACAACGGTTCCAATATGAGCGGGCGTAACATGAGCGGGAGTAACATGAGCGAGAGTAACGGGAGCGGTCCCGATTACGATAAAACCAAAAATAGTTTCAAAAGCGGTTGGAGTACCAGGCGGACCAGCGGCGCGGCCTGATAGCAATATTTCAGAAAAGAGCGGCGCGCCTATAAGTATGTCGATCTCGGAAGGCGAAGCGAAACTGTCGTCGGCCAGAGGCAGGCAGTTCAGGTATGAAAGGCAGGATACGTCAATTTTCACTGCCGGTAAATTGTCTGTTATGCGGTCGATAACATAGGCGTCAATTGCAATAAAATTATCATTTAGGCGGGAAGATAAAGTAGCAGAAACTGCTCCCTTGATTGGGTCAGATGCGGAACCTATCCCTTTAACAACGGTGTTCGTCACCTTATTGCATTTTAAATTTAATTTAGCGCAACATTTTGAAGTTAAAAAGTTACTTTGGGAAGCCGAATCAATTAAGGCGCGTACTACATGGCGGCGACCATTTAAATCCGTAGCATAAACTTGTACGGTTCCCAGTAAACAAGTAGTGTCATTAGGCTGCGAAGCGGGGCGTATATTACACAGCGACACCTGTTGTTGTGATGACTGATAAGCAGTTGTAGGTAAGTTCGTCAGCTGAGCGCTAGCGGAGCCCGCGACGGGCGGCGGCGATGCCGAAGGCGGCATGTGATCCCCGGCGGCGGAGAAGTTGCCAGTTCGCGCGCGCGGAGGCGGCGCGTGCGCCTGTGACGGAGCGCTAGGGTACGGGCGATTGTCTTCACGGGAAGATGATACTTTGCGGCATAACATAGAATGATGTTTACATCCACAATAACGGCAATTAAATTTAGAATTGCAAGCAGTATTTATATGCGTAGTGCTTAGACAATTAGTGCAACCTTTGCTTTGTTTTACAAAAGTGTACCTGTCGTCGATAGAAAGCTTATCAAATGCAGGGCATCTATATAAGTTAGCGTGATCGGCTTGTTTGCAAAGCGGACAGTGAGTGACGCATGATGCTGCAAAAGACTGCGTAGACCTTGCAGTACCCGGCCTGTTATCACTGCGGCTAAGAGAAACGGTCGTAGTGCGTTCCAATATTTTGCTTTGTTCGCGGATGAATTTTAAAAGTTCATTGTATGTAGGCATAGATTTACCTCGCATGTGCATTTCAAACGACCGTGCAGTACTTGAATCTATTTTCTTCAAAGCGAGCGATAGTAAAATAAAATCAGACACGTTATCGAGCTTGAGAGACTTCAAACTTGACACAGCCGTGCAGAATTTATCTAGGAATAATTCTAAGTTTTTATTCGTCGCGGTGTTAAAAGATTTAAAATCAAGCATTTGATCAAGATAAGCGGAGGCTAGGTTACGTTTGTCGTTATACTTATCGACGAGCGTCTGCCATATGATCGGATAATTATCACCGTTAGGTACGATACCAGAACAAACTGCAAGGGCCCGGCCTGACAATTTATTAATTAAATATTGGACGCGTTCGTGATCAGTGAGATCGGGATTTTCGTGAATCGTGCGTTTGAATGACTCATAAAATATCCTCCAGGTCATCGGATCTCCATTGAAGACCATCAAATCGAGTTCAGGAATTCTGATAGATTTACGTTGCGGGGCAACATTGAAATCAGCGGTTTTTAAAGGCGGGTTAAGTTTATTATAAACAAACTGACAACGGCAAAACATATCTTCGAAGACGTTTATAGATTGGTAGTTTACCGTGTACGAAGCGTTGAGAGTCAACTCGGTGACATTTAATTTGTTCACAATTTCATTGAAATCGGAGCGTAAGCGGTCTAACGAGATCATTCCACATAGAAATAAATCCTTCTCAGTATCATCAGTGAAAGCCTTTAAAGATCGGTTAAAAATATCTTGTAAGCGGGAAAATATAATGTCACGTTTACCTATCAAGGTCAAACGTTCGATCTGTAACGTATCGAGCGCTTTTGCGTCCTCGTATACTTCACTATCTTTGTCTTTTGAACGAGTAGCCATAGCCATCTTAACAAAGTATAAAAAACTAGATAAAGTATGAAATTCCTAATTTACTGCAACTGCCTACAGCATTTACCTGCCACGCGCGCGGCGTATTGAATACCCACGTGGAGACGCACGGGCGGTCGTTAGGAATACCTTCACTTTTTAATAAAAATTAAGAATTACGGAAAAATCGTTATTTTTACTATTTAGGAATGCGGAATACACGAAATAAGTATATAAGAGCGTAGTAGGATAGTACAGGGTACTATCTGAACTGTAATTGCGGGCGGGAACACGATAATTATAGGAAATTATCGTTGGTAAAAATACCAATATAAAATTGCGGGCGGTTATAAAGAGGACTATATGAGGCCTAAGAGGGGCCAGAGAATAGCGGGAGGACCAAAGAAGATCCGGCGGCGGAGGACCAACAATATGTTAGCGCGGCAGCTAAGCTGTATAGGCTGAGCGCGCCTCCAATGGCGGGGGAAGGATGGCTGGTAGAAGAGTAGTACAAAGGAACTTGGCGACTAACCTGGTCTCCATGCAACTGCAATCACCTCGGTTCGGGTCCGTCTCCAAGCTGCTTGTTCCTTCAGGATGTTATGACGTTCGATGTAGTGGACTGTATTTTAGGCGGTTGGTGCGTGTCGGCAAGGAGCGTTTACGCGGCGGGTTTATAGCGGGTTTTGTTTATATTTGCGCGTCGAATTCACGTGGACCACTACAGAGGAGCAGCAGATCCAGTACTTTGGATTCGGCGAGAGCGGCAGCCGCGAAGGACGAGGGTCGATCGCAGACTACTTGCGGCGGCAAGCAGTTTTCTCGTGGATACCACGATATGAGCGACAGAGATAGTCGCCAAAAAAATGATAGGAATAGGAAGGTAGGAAGGTATTATGAGTGCCAATGTAAGTGGCGCGAACAACTGTATACTCGCAGAACATTCAAGTAGTCCAATGCAATAATTTTTTGCCTCAAGAGGAAATCGAATTTGGTACCCCATGTGTCACAGTTCTTTCACCACCAACTTGGGCCACGGAGGCTGTCAATGTAAGGCTGTGACTAGAACCGGGTGCCATCAGTTTGTGAAGCTCACATGCAGCAGCTCTGCCACCACCACCCTAACATTGGATTATTTTTATTTCAGGAAAGTAAAATTGCAGGGATTAAATCGTTGCCCCCAGAGTTGGAGCCGGGGAAGGACTTAGTGTTCCGGATCCGCGTCTACCGGCCCTTCAAGTTCCACCTAATGGGAGATAAGCATGTCAGTATTTTTATTATTTTGATTTAAATCAGCCGTCGGAAAAAAAAATATTTTTTCTAACCCAAACCATAATCTTTTACTCACTTATTGATTTAGTTTATTATGTTTTATTTGCTTGTTCTTTTTTTTTGTTGGCTTGTAAAGACTAAATGTGTTATATTATTGCCTATTTATAATAATAATGTTAAAATAGTAAAAATGACAAATCCCAGATAACATCACGATTCAGTAACACGGTGGAAAAACTCAAAACTCAAATAATTTATTGCAAGTAGGCAAAAGTTATGCACTTTTACAAGTCAATCACTTAAGTCTCATATACTTACATAAAGAAAAATAAAAAATAAGGCAAATATGATCTACTAAACTAATGATTAACTGATTATGGTTTGAGTTTGAGTGTGACTGTTAAAGTGGTGACTCATGCCTGAATCTCTCATAGGAAAAGGAAACACTATTAACTCTACCAGTGCTTCGGAAATACGAAATACGAATACGAAAAGAAACTACGCGGATGTGATTTTTTAAATTTTCGTCGGACTCTTTCTCGTGCCACTAATTACAAATTAAAAATAATCTATTCTAATGACAATATTATAACATTAAATTGAAAAATGCCAATAAGATGCCTCAAAGCGCTGAATTGGCAGCAGTACACATATTAATTGACCGTATCTGGGACCATTAAAACTGATGTCGTCAGGTCCGCGGGCGCCACTCCGTGTTCCACTGCGACATCGTGATGCACGGGCGGCAGAAGCTGACGGCGCTGCGCGACCAGTTCACCTGCCGCAACGACGTGGACATGCGCCTCGACCTGTCGGAGCGCCCCGACGAGCCCTGCCACGCCCGCGCCAAGGTAGGCGGCCGGACCCGACACCATCGCACTCAATGTATTTCCGAACGGAAAAATGTATTTCCGTAAGGAAAAATGCCACTTCACGTGTTAAGCATAGTCGACTCTTATGAGGTCACTATTTAATAATATTATTGTCCGGTAGGATAGTCGGTCGACAAAATTTTTATTAAATCCTAAATTTCGATCGATGAATATTGACTTGATAGCTCAATGCCGACTCGAAGTTTGGGTCTAGTTGGATTGAGTTATATTGGAGAAAGTAGTGGGAAGAACGTCCACTTACCGTGTGGAAGGCTACGAGTTTGAATCAATCCCACCGTCGCCTGGATCGTAGCTCATCATCGGGTGAGATAGTGGTCGAACGCGAACCCAATAAACCGGCGTTTCCTCAACGATGATCTTCTCTCCAGGACGTGTTCCCGTCCGGGTTCCTGTTCATCAACAACGTGTTCTACGTGGACAGGCGCGAGCGCTGCGTGGACCACACGGTGGCGCTGCGGCGCTGGGCCGCCGCCAGCGGCATGGGCCACTTCCCCGTGCGCAGCCTCGAGGACTACCGCCTCGACCAGATCCTGATCAAGCTGGCGCACCCGGATGTTAGTATGCCTATCGCTGCGGACTAGCGTTCATCTATTTATTTATTTATTTAATAGCTTACAAATTAGAATAGAATACTATCTACCGGAACTAAACCGCCACGACAAACGACACATGAGCACATACCGAATACAGTAATATTGAGTTGCGGCGGGGTGATGGGCTGCGAGTAACGGAGCCCGTGGTGCGGCAGGTGTACGTGCACCAGGGCGGCTGCGAGCACGTGTTCCTGTTCTCGGAGCTGCGGCTGGCGGCGCGGCGCGACGCGCTGCACGGCGCCGCCTACCCGTGCCACACGGCGCTGTCGCAGAACCAGACCATCTACTGCACGTCGTGCGCCGAGTTCGGCGCCAAGTGGCTGGTCACGGGCACGGCGCGCGTGCCCTTCGACCCCGCCTTCTTCTGCGAGACCTGCTTCAAGCAGTACCTCTACGTCGACGATAAGAAGATCGGGGACTTCAAAGCGTACGCCTACAAGGGGAACGAACTCAATTTGAAGACTACGGCGAACTCTTAAACTGTTCCATCTTTTTACTAATCTTTTCTGTGAATGCGAAGTGCGCTGTATATTTGTTTTATATTTATTTAATTTATTGTATTAGAGGGGCTTCCGGCTCTCACTACAAATGAGAAAAACTAAGAAAAACCATTTACAAGTCTCCACATACAGATGATACCATAATATTACCACCACCAACACCACCATACCACCAATAAAAAAATAGTAACAATGGCCATGGTAATGGTGGTGGTCGGTAATGGTTTTGATTGTATCGGTAGCAGCAATAGTGCGCCGTATTTATGACGATCATGCCGGTACATAGCCGCTAGATGGCGTAAAATTCAACTTCGGGCCCATTTTCCTACAAGTGCTAAATTAAAGCATGTTTTTAAATATTATAATAAAATCACGCGTTACTGCATAACTGTGATTTATATACATACGTACAAATCAGTTTTGATAATGATTTTGTATATAATTAATAATACTACGTCAGTATCGTTAAGGCTGAATCCTTTAATCTCAGTTAGAAAGGTAACTTTTACATGAAGCGGTGTTTTAGGTGTAAATGTAGTTATCAAATGCGATATCATTCAACCTTATCTATTGCCGATCGCAGAGCGTAACATTACACTTGTAAGATGAATAAATGTTTGTAGAAAAATTTAGTCTTTAATTTTAATATACAGTGTGCCCCATTGAACCGTGAACAAAAGAAACCTTGGATACTAAGTCAAAATTGACCGATAAAAAATACTGTAGAAAAAAGGAGCAATGATAAAAATTATATAGTAAAAAATTTTTGAGCATAATAATTGTTTCACTCTAGTTTTCCTATATAATGCTCAAAATATAAAAAAAAAGATTTGTCTTTTAAAATCTTTTTATTAAACAATGTTTTTTCCCTGGAGATAGTCTGTGCCTTTCTATGTATTAAAAAAAACATGTTTGCTATTTCAACAAGTTTACAACGCCGAAGTACCTACAATGCCTATTTATAGCAAAACTTAATCTAGATAACCTCCAGCCTTCTCGACTGAGATCCTGGCACGTAGGTGTGTGACGTAACACATTCCCGCATCCTCGCGTGCTAATTGATACATTTATCTCGCATCAGCAGGCAATCGGCTATTTGCAGCAATCAAGATAATCTTAGATAGGGCTGTTCACACGCCTACACGCGTCCGTGCAGTGGGATTGAGTAACTAACGGAATCTTTGCGAGTAGCCCTAAGAATTGTGGTTTATATTTTATAAGCTAAGTACTAAGTCAACGTGCTAAACCTAGAATGGGACTGGTTTTCAAAGACTGCTGCCAAAACACTTCTAAACGGGTTTCACGACATATTTTTTCTCTACTTGATAGCTAGCTAGCGGTAGGTACTGAACCAGCCAGACACTATAATGCCCAAAAAACAGGGGTTTCCTTCATCGGACGCTCATGTTCACTTTTTACCGTCAGCTGGGTTTTGAAGCTACGCCCTGCGTCGTACGATCTGAAGACGGGACTTAGCAATAACCGCCTCAAAATACTTATACTGGTTAGGCATTGATAAGTGTAGCTTTTTAAAATTAGTTCGATACTGAATCGATGTATGGCGTAAAACGGAGGAAGCTTATGACCTGCAGTGGAGAGATTCAGCGCGAATGTTCGGAAGATATTTAGAACTATACCACTTCTTCCACGTTTACTGGTACTTCGAACACAGTATAACTTATGTAGAAACTTATTTACTTCTACTGTGCACTAGGATCTTCCTTTGCATTAGAAGATGAAGTAGGTACCTACCTACTTTTAGTTGGTATATATAATTTTCATTATACTTTACGTTTTGTAGTAGCTCTGGTAGATTATTTTTATTTTTTAAAATAATAGCTCAATAGAAGACTTTAAAAACCAAACAGGATCTAAATATAGCATTTAGTTCATCGTCCGATCCAAGTGTGATAAGTGTGATAACCTAGATTATCACAGCTCGCGCCGCTCCATCATCGTTGCCTCCGATCGGATAGTGTCAGAGCATTTAGGTCTAGGATACTTGGACAAAGTGCATTGCCTGAGCACATGATGTGTGGGTGTTAATACCGCTTATTCACAGTCTACTCCTAAGATACCTTGCCTTCCTAAGATAGATTGCCGGAGAGGAAATTCACGTATGCGACGGAGTCAGACTTTGTTTCACGAGCTTTTTACTCCACGCAGCTCTTGCTTGCCTAATAAGTCTGATGACCATCTTCGCTCGACTTATACCCGACGACACGTGTCCGGGAAGTTTTGGTCTCCCATTGAACAACGGATCTAAACCATGATAATTGATATTTTTTAGAAAGAATGCGAACTTCGATAGTTTTTTGTAGTGGCTAGGTCACTGCAAGATTTGCAAGATACCGCCGAAGTACTTAGCCAGATATTCATTTTCCAAGCAGTAGTGTGAAAACTATACTGTGTTCCAGTTTGACGGGCACTGTTCCCAGCGAAATTACTGCGCATTATGAGACTTTAGAATCGTTGTCTCAGGATGATGAGCGCGGTGCATTACCGCGCAAGATTATGCAATCCAAAATACTGGGTGGCACTGTTGCAGTTATGGGCAGGCGTATAGCTTACCAACAGGTAAACGAATTGCTCATCTCGTTATTAGGTCTTTACTAGGTACAAAGCACTCTCTGTACTGAGCACAAAATAAAAATTATCACAAAAGGTAAAGCGCCTGAATAAAAGTACAGAGCAACAAATTATACTTACTCATGTTAGATTGAATATCATATTAATTAGTTAACAAATAAACGAGAGTTTAAAAATACTACGATAACAACAGTTACATACTTTTTATTCCCCCATTACTTACTATAGTAGGCACCTTACATACATGACTACGGCACGTCGAAGTAAGAATAATAATATTTTTTATGATTATCTTAATTTAGTTATCATATTGAAATAGAAATGACGGAAACAGCTTCACGCTACTCTAGTGGGCAGCGAATGTCAGGTGCCTATACATGCTAGCGAAGTTATTTTTCACTCGTGTCTAGTGGTCAATTGAAATCAAGAATCTGATCATCCGTTGTTGTCGGTGTGGTCAGGTGGTGATCTTCCGCGGGGGCGCTTCATATCTCCATCTATAGTTGACATTCCTTACATTAGTTGAGTAGGTAGGTACTTACGTAAGTACAGACAGTACCAATTTTTTTTAATAGGTACGTTTGAACCACAGAGAACTATCTGTCTGTGATTTGAACAATCCCTCTCGGACCACAGTCAACTATCTCGTTACTTACCATCAGATGAGACTACAGGCAGAATATGCTTTCTTATATTCGGCAAATGAAAAACATGGACATAATCTAAGCAGACTAACTGGCCAAGTGCGTGACAGACCACACATAGTGGTATAAGGCGCCATGGTAAGAATTATACCTTCTCTTCGAAATAATGCTTTAGATAAAAGTTTCAACCTGAAGTAATTACTTGAACGTTTATGATTTTGAAACTCATCAGCTGTGACATGTGGGGCGGAGAAACAAACAAACAGACTGAACTACCTTATGGGTTCCTTATTGGACTACGGAACCCTTGAATACCAAATTAGACAGTAGACAGAAGAAGAGATTCTGATTCCTGTTCAGACTAAGCTATTTTTAGTGTCTGTCTGCACCACATACCGTTACCTCTATATGTAATGTAGTAAAATACAAAGTAAACAATATGTAGAGAGACCATCCATTTATTGTCAATCGCACAGGATTGCATTATTTAATTGCACGGCAATTTCATAGGTACAAGTTCTCGTAGTTACAGTTGAATCAGAAATTGCTTTCGTTTGTATGTTCAACATCCAGGGCCTGATTAACCCTTAGGCTAACTAGGCTGCAGCCTAGGGCGCGAGGATCGGGGGGGCGCTGAAATCGTGTCTTCCAATGCACTATTAATCTAGCGTCATTGCTCTACCCTACATATTTCAACTAGACCGAGATAATTTGAGACAAAACACTAAAACTAAATGCGATGTGGACTGAAAAAGCTTGGGATTTGGGGGTTGGGGGGGGGGGGGGGGGGGCTTATAATAAGCCTAGGGCGGTCAATATCAACCTACTACTAATTTCCTTTACAAAAAATATAAGATACTTATAGATATTATAATAGATACTAGATATTTCACACTAGTTTCGGGACAATATTACCAAAAATCCCATATTGTAGAAAACATACGTTCGTTTAGCCGTTTCAGTGGTAAATGATATCATACCTAAATGTCCAAAAATATCTGACACGTAACACAAACACTGGCATCTAAGTATATTATTAATTATATTAGTAAGATAGGTTAAACATACCTACCTACTATTATACTAAAATATAATATATCTTTTTTATGGTAGCGATACGGTCGGCGGCAACGATTCGAAGTTTCATCAGAAGGACACACACACCATCTTAGGACTCCTAACATCAATACCAAAGAAGACGACAGACCAAAGTAGGCCTAAGTATTTGATGTAACTACTCTGCAAGTCTGCACTCTATATAATAATAATTATTATTGACATCTTTACTGGAGTTCATGTTTTACGTCCAAAAATTTTAGAGGCTGAAGATTGACACTCGGGATAGTGAAGAGTAATCATTGAAAATAGTTACCAATTTACTTATTTGTCAAAGTAAACGGACTTATTCTTCACTTTGCTTGCAATACTTGAAAAGTAAGACAGCAAAGTGCAGACTCGCAGATGGAGAGTAGCTTTACATCAAATAGGCTCCCGAGCTTGCTCAGCAACCGCGCTATTACAGTACGGCCAAGAATCCCGCGACTCGCCACATTAATCCAATTGTATCCATTTGAACGATAACAGAATCAGTTATCAGTACGGCCAATTAACAAACCATTAGTTTAATAGTGTTATCTGTTGAGTTAAATTTAACTATTGCTATGCCGTCATCGTGTAACGCTATCTTGGTTTTCGCAAGGCTAGTAAAACTGCTCTCAGTTCTGTCGAGGGAGTTTTGTAGAATACTGGGTAGATTTTCATTATTTTCGAAAGAGCTAAATCTATAGCCGCTTTATTAGATTTCCTGTCTTCTCGTCAGTGGGGAAAAAGAGAAAAATCAAAACGTATATTATTATATGGCTTTCTTCCCAGGATTGGCTTTACGAGTATGTAGGTACCTAATAAAATGGCAATATTAATCCATCTGTTCCAGTCCATCCCCTACTCGTATTTTCTTTTATCAGCATCTTCATTTCAGCTCATTTCAGATGTTCTTCAGACATAATTGTAGGTAAATTAAAAACATAAATGTAAAAGTCTAATATTTTTCATGGTCTACATTAACTATTCTCTCCTAAAGCTATTTATTGTTATACTATCTCATAGGCTCGTCTGTCTATTTGCAAAGCAAACGCACACTGGTTCGTTAGTCTTAACAGTACGTTATGTAATTGACGTAAGGAGCGCAACTTGCCGAGATACTTCATATTTGTTTAATTATTAATCGCACACCACATGTGCAAGTAAAGTAGCTGATGATATCATGCGAGGCGTATTCGGGCTTTGAAGTTATATTTGCGTTTGATGTGCTGGGTTAACTTGTTGCTTGGTTTATTTTCAAGTTATTTGAGAAATTACTGAACACTCGATGTGGGGGATTTTGGTTATTTGAAACAACCTGCTTCGAATTAACAACAAGCAGATAAAAATGAGCGCAAACATTAGTTAGCTGCCACTCACCGAGATGTTTCATTGTTCGTCCACCGCCTCTATAATCAGATCAGCTTGTCACCGTAATATTGTATTGTCATCGGAACTTGAGAAGCATGCTTTTAACTCAATCTAATAACGGGGATTAGTTTAGATCAAAATTGACTCGCAAGATTTGAAAAACTTTCATCTACACCTACCAAACAAGGCAAAGTAAGGCTTGTAAAAGAGGAGGGCCGCATGCTTGTTTGCCACCTAAAAGAACGCCATGTTTCCGGCTTCCCGCAAAAACCCCTACTGCAGAATTGGCCGATGATGACAACGGGCATGATGATGATAGTGACAATTAAAACCGCTCACAATAATATATCTCGAAGGCTTTAGCACAAATCTGCTCGCCAAACAGCGATTCAGCCGTCAGGCACGCGACCTCGTACCGTGTTGGCTGTGCTTAGCCTGCATCGAGCCAAAGCAAATATTTTCACAATTTTCGTTCTACTTATCAGAATTGCCGCGCAAAATCTGAGTATATAAGAGGGCATACGATTGAGTCTTTAAGGGTCAGGATGCGACGGCCACCAGCGTTATGGGGATCAGTGTCAATCGAATATTTCAAGACTTGTTAGGGTATCTGGCGGCATTGCCACATTGTGTTGTAATGCTTAACCAGCACTTTGGAAACGTTGCCTACTGTCAGCAGCTTATTAGACGAGATACATTTCTAGGTTCTAATAGCCGTTTCGGTGTGATTGAGTATAATTTATAATATAACTAATCCTTACTTATATTATAAATGCGAAAGTAACTGTGTCTCTGCTCTTTCACGCCTGAACTACTGAACCGATTGAAATGAAATTTGTTATAGAAATAGTCTAGAGCCTAGGGAAGGACATAGGCTACTTTTTATCGCAAAAAATGCATTGTAAGGGTTTGAAATAGGGGATGAAAGTTTGTATGGAAGTATCGTCATTTTTGAAGCTTGAAATTTATTTTTTAGGCTTGATTAGATATAAATAAATTTGGCATTCAATGTTTGTAAGACTTTATTGAGGGGTACAATAAATATAGGGGATGAAAGTATGTATAGGAATATGTCAAGTTTCGGCTTAACCACTGCACCAATTTAAAAAATTATTTCACTACATTGACAGCGAGTAACATAGGCTATATTTTATCCCCATATTCCTGCGGGAACAGGAACTACGCGGGTGAAACCGCGGGGCACAGCTAGTATAACTAATATAACTAATTAACACACGAACTTTCTTATTATTGGGATAGGATACGTCGGAAAGTAGGATTTTTTCGTCGTCAGTACTCGTAACTACCACTGTACCAATAACAGACATCACGCCTGAAAGTTATTGCTGTTTCACATAACTTTTTATTACGAACCAGCTTTTTCTCTTCCAACTCATAAAGAACTTTTAATTACTCTTGTTTAGATAAACGCCCTAAGTTGTACCATCACTTGTGAAATCAAGCACGACCAGAATACAGGTTACCTGGTTATGGGAGTTAGAATAACATGAGACGACACACATTTAGTTTGATAAACGACGGATAGATAATTTTGGCTTGTCAAACAATTAGGATAAATATCTAAGGGCTTTCGGTAAACAGATTTAGATAAGGAAAATGGCATGTCGTACGTTGAAAAATTTGAAGGCGTCAAGGTACTTGGGGCTACTATTTCATTAGGTCATAACAAGTGGGATAAAGATAACTTTGTAATATTTTTTTAAAATCAAAATCCAAAATGTCTTCTACACGTGCCTTCTTCTAACGATGGTAGGCAACATGAACCTTCGACACTACACAGCCCGAAACATTGTGGTGGCATGTTTTTAAATCTAAGGCGGAAGAGAGGAGAAATCACTCATGCCCACCAACATTTACCCAATAGAACTAAATATTTTATTACGTCCTTATTGAGTTAAATATTTAAATCCTCGAATTTTAAGTATAACAAGTGGGACCTAAAGATTTGGCAATACCACTCAGCCACCATTTTCTGCCACCCCATCTGTAACCTATTCGTCTTACAATTCGTTCCATCTGCGCGCCGCACTGCTCAGCGTAGGTACGTAATTGTTTACTTTTAATAATTTATTTATACACTTGTACAATTTCCGACCCACAACCCATGTGGAACGCTGATCTCATAGTGTTAAGTTAACTTTTGATTCTGTCTACGAACTGATCGTAAATCTGTAACTGTTATTAGTCACCAGCTAAAATAGTCGGGACTTGGTATTCTTTGCAGAGGTAACCTTAGTCAATAACGTCATTGCAGCATTTGGTCTAAGGGCACTGTGCTTAGATACCTAATTTATACCATCGTCATGTGAAGGTTTAAATTAGGTATTACAAAAATCATCATCATCATCAATCGATTTCAGAAGAATGGACACCGTATTTTTATATACGCCCATGAAGCCGAAAAAAAGCTAACTTGATAAAGTCCTAAATAAAAGGAATGCAATAACTCTTTCTTTTCACTTCTCTCTGATTAGTGCTTCCCTATTATGAAGACAAACTTATAAGAGTGGATATACCTACACCAATATTCACCATATGGCTACGTCGGCGTAACATTTTTAACCAATCAAACATGCCGAAATAAAAATTAAAGTAATAATTTCACGGCAATGTGTCAACAGTGGCCTTATAAAGCTCTCCATTGAAATTGATTTGGAAATGATTCATTGCTTTATTACGCAGGTTTTTCTGTTTGCCTATATTGGCCTACATTTAATGATATTTGTCGGCACAGCTGGAACCATTGTGCACCTCACCTAGTTAGGCAGTTCGGCTCGACTCGGTCTGAACATAGCGTCTTACATTTCAATGAGATACTTCTGAATAACATTTTATAGTGAAGAGAAATTTCTCTAATCATAATTATTCTGATTGACGTCGTAAAACATTGATCGCGTCCGCGATAGTAAGGGCCAGGTCAACTTGGCAATAGTGTTTGACTTCACCGTTTACTCTAGAGAAAAAGTTATAGAGTAGGCAATGAAACCTACTTTCCAGTAATTCATAAGTTAGTTTATTGAAAAGCCTGTAATTTGATCAACTCAAAGAGTATGCGAGTTCCCTGTATCTGTTGACCAAATTCTTCAACTGTGTGATGTTAACAGCCTTGTAATTGTTATGTACGATTACAACTGTTTTCTCCGCATATTTCTACGATTACGTACAATGTGAAAAATTCGCTCGTCATCAGCACACAGATTAATCCAGAGCGTGCCAGATAACGCAGGTTTGTTGTGTTGTTACTATGTATGCAGTACTTTTGGAATGTTATCTAAAAGGTAGTTAACTCTTTCAGGTTTAAAAACCTTTGAGCTGTTTTTTAGCATCATGTGCGAGAGATTATTTCTCTTCTTCAAATATTTTTCTATCAAGACATGCACACATAGGGTTATGTATATTTGGAAGTGGTTGGAGACTTTATCCGGTATAAGATGCATTTTCTAGTTTTTCTTTTAGCTCTTATTTGTTCACAATTATAACGTATCTGAAAATATTGACAGAAATAATTCCAACGACGTTTCGATTAGATTACATCTAGCCGTTAGTTACAATTACAAGTTGAGAAAATAAACGGGATTGATCTCCTACATGTAGGGTCTTTAAGCTTCTGATATTACAGTCATATCTTCGTTGTATCCATTCCACCATCTGACTTACCTATGGTTGTTTAAAATGAACCATGCGACTTTAAAAAAAACTATTATAACTATGTTCTTTTTAATAGATTCTACCAGTATAGTTACCTAATTAGCATCGGCGCGATCACGCACGGCGCTCCTATCGTCGCTGTTTGCTTTGGGTATCTAATCTGGTGTTTGCTGCAGCCTCCTTCCAAGCCTGACCCAATTGTGGACTCTGCTGTTTTCTCTGTGAAAATTCTTCACGTTTTGAATAGATAACCTGATTTAAACGTTGCTTTATAATAATAATAATACTATCTATATCGATAGAAAATTACTATTCTTTTGCAGCAAGATGCTCGGAGGACTAAACGTAATTAATATGCTAAGTATTGTTTTGCTTGGTTTACGTAGCCAGATCTGATCCATAGAAGACCTCTGAGACTCATCCGGACTACGCTCAGACTCGATTGGTTACCTAGGTACATAGAAACTGATAAAAACTAGTTCCAAATAACTATTCTCAATCTAAAATGGCTTTCAAGTGGCATTGCCATAAAAATCTAGAGCTACATGTATTAGGAATTTCTGCATATTTCCATTATATAAAACAGACTACGATAAAGATACGCTCAAAAGGCAGGAAACGTAATTTGTAAGCAGGAATCACATTACCGCATCAATGGTCAATCTCGAAGCACCTTGTCTAGTCAGATATTCAAACAAAAGCTCCAAATGATGCAATCTGGCAATAAATCGGCTCGTTCTGGAGACCACACTAGGACACATTATACCAAAACAGTGACACCCACTGGTCATACATGGGATTAAGGATACGATTTGGGGGACTTGGCCCCGATGAGATTATAATATGACAATGTCAGTCTTATTCATAAAGCTGCAGGTACGTAACACATACAAATAATGTACTTAAGACATAATTCTCTTGAACGATAGATAAATAGACCAATGCACCTAAAAAAAAAACAAATCCGAAAATAACCGGTCCGCAGTAGCTATATTCGGTATTATACGAATTAATTGACGTGGAACAGGTCGCAACTCTTTATTTTTTAACGCTCAAAGCTTAGTACAATTTTCATCTTTCTTTAGGATTCCAAATTCAGAACGGAACAGTGCATAAGCGCTTTTAAAATTTACGTGGGCAACCGTGAATAACATCACAGAGTATGAAGGATTTATTAGGTTGTCCTAAAAGCTCGATTTCCTACCTCATAATAGTTTATTGTATGTACTCTATTATGCACTTAAGTTCTAATTGATATTTTGGACACCATGAAAGCTTAACTTGCGGTGGTAGCCTGGTAGGAGAACGTCCGCCTTCCAAGGAGAGGAGCGTGACTTCAAATCCCAGTGCGGGCGCTTACTAATGTGTTTCTTGTAAAACATATGTACGTAATTACTACTCGCTTTTCGGTGAAGGAAAACATCGTGAGGAAACCCACAAGCCCGAGAATTATTTCTGATCTCTACAAATCTGGATCGGGCTACCGTGGTGGATTATGGCATAATCCTCCTCACGAGAGTGAAGCGAGAGCCGTGCTCAGCAGTGGGCCGATATGGATTGATGACGATGATAATGAAGCTTAACTATGACTGTAGACAGTTACAGCCCCCGTGCCAGCCTTATTACGTCCATGCCCACACGGTCCATTTTTAGGTAAGTGAAACATTTAAAACTGGCTTCCATTTTAGTAGCCACTGGTCAGAATATCGGAAAATACAATCAATCTCGTGTCAGACTAATTGTAGGCTGTGAATAGACGCGGTAAAAGATGACAGGATAAAGAGCGTTGTAAATCTGTCAACGATGTGATGTAATAATCGAGAAGGCGGCATTGTTGGAATGGACTGAGCTGTGGCATTTTTGGTGGATTTTTGTAAGGAACTAATTTGGACAAACTACATAATTATTATACATAGAACTTGCCAATGAAAGTAATTAGTATGTCTGGAGTTTTTCTGGAGTAAATTTTGTAGAGGACCAAATTCTGTAAGAATCACACTTTTAACCGACACACACACATAACATTATTATCACAGCCTAATAAAAAACCCCGTGTAGTATTTACTATTATTATACTAATACTTGGTAAAGCAACATGATACATGACCTGATAAAGTCTTTTTTTTTAATGTCAATTGGAATTTTCCAAATATTGCGCCAGGGAAACAGTTTTGCTTTACTGTGGCACCAAGAAATGTCCATAACATTGATCAATAAAAGTTAAGGAGGATCATAATGCAAAATGCCACGGAAGCAGGGTGCCAAAGCGTGAAATGTCATGGTTTACAAACACCATAGAATCGTACCGTTTTAGTGAAACCTACTGAGGGCATCGTGGCCTTACTTTATTGAACAAGTCAGTAATGTAGACCTTCACATTGTATTTTTTACTTGGCTAAAAATAACTTTTAGCTGTTCAGTAATTTGCCGCTGTCCAAGACGCAAAAAGGTTTCAAATCGCTGATTTTGTAGCAATCACGCAGTTCAAAACCCAGATGAAACTGCGTCATATAAAAAATAAAAATAAAATCTAGCTATCAATGTTTCCAACTCTACCGTCTCTCTTTTCTATGTTAGTATAGAAAAGAAAAGTAATAAGACCAAAAATTAAACACAATCAGCATCCATCCTTTAATTCAAATGATATGAAAACGAATTTAGGTAATTAAGCACGTAGACATGGGTGTTTTAAGGAGCATACGGTCCCGGAGCGGTTCTGCAGGCAAGCTTATAACTTATGGAAATTAAGTAGTTAATTATAATTACCATGCGTCAGCTAAAGCCTGCTAGTCGTTGCATGAGACTTGACCGTTGTCTCTATCTACTGTCTTTACCTTTCTTCGATAATAAGGTAAACACTTGTAAATTAAAATTCAGTAAATTTTTTGACAGTTTTTCTATTGCATATTCAGGGTGTCTTAAAGTAATGGCTCCAATAAATTAATAGATTATTAGAATTGGATAAGTGTTGTGTAAAATTCTGAGACTAGGATTTTTGTCCTTCTTACACCTTATAATCATGAAAGAAGGTTTATGTTTAGTACGTTAGCCTGGCTACTTGTTTGTCCATTAGTTTGCGCACACCCTGTACATAGATTAGGCGGCTTACACACACCGTGCGCCCATAAGTTATAGTAACGACCTAATTTATTTGTGTACCGGAATTTATAGGTTTTCGTCTGCCGTCGAGCCGGTTGTATCGGATGTACTTTTACAAAAATAAGGTACCTTGACGTAATAATAAATTTTTAGCTACTTACATGTTTAAAGGGACTGTAAACTTGGTTTTACTATGACAGGGTGTTAAAATGTTTGCATAATATTTTTTTAGCTAACTCTATCATAATATTTGGTAGACAAATAGAGCTATTGACTTTGGCTGATCGTTAACATCTGCTGCTGACTTCATAGCCGTTTGAACAGCTATCTTTTATTTGAGATGATTCCGGAATAAATTAACTATTTTTTGATAATAATTTAAATATTCTAATAGTAGAGTGCGACCAAAGGTACCCATACAAACTGTTTGTAGTACAAATTCTTTTTATGAATATTTTTGACGATGACTGACATATATTCTCACTGATCACATAAGTACATAATTCATTTTCGCAAGGCCAATAATTAAAATTTTGTAGCGCACGTGACCATTTGACTACCAGGGCTCCCTTTATCCACCTCTCATCTACTAGTGGTCAAAATACCAGATACCAAAAAATAATTTACATAAGACACCACTTTGCTAGATATCCTGCTCTAGTTGCGCTCGTTGCTGAGCATCGTGATGATTCCGACCGATCTTTTCCCTCTCTATATAGTGTCATCTTGGCACAGTGGATAGCAACCGACAGCTTTGTATCCAGCTGCTCAGACACCGGTTGGGGCCATCTTTTTGGCTTCGGCCTCTTGGCCTCTTGCCTTCCACCTTCCCTGTCACTAGGAGCTTTTGAAGGTTATCAGCGGGTCTTAGCCAAATTGTTGCTGAATCTGATTGCGACGTGGATATTTTCTTCTTTATGTCCAGCTCGTGCAAAATTGATGCATTTGTCCTGTAAGCCGTCCAGGGGATGCGCAACACACGCCACCAGCACCACATTTCAAAGGCATCCATTCGACGTCTATCGGTTGCCTTCAGATTCCATGCCGCAGTTCTTTCGGACTGGTGTCCCCTTTCCTTAGACATCTTCAGCTCTATTTGTTTCCTAGTTAGTGGAAAGGAGTACCTAAAGTCCCAACTATATCATAGTTAATTAAAAGTCCCAATGGCGAGTGCATCAAGTAGTCCGGTGATCAAACAATGAACGAAAGCGGCGCACAAAGCATCAAGACAGCAGCTAATTGTAACGGAAGCATGATAGCTCTAAGTGGCGGAGTGGGCGCAGTGGCGGCCAGTGATTGGGCTTGCGACAAATCTGTGATACGTAGAGACTAGAGCGTGTACTACTGCATACTATCGCCCTTATTCATAAAATTTTAGTACTAAGTAACGTTCGATAATTTTTTTTATTATATTGTTTTCCGTGGACGGAAGTGTAACTGTGTTGTCACGTTCTTGTTAAACTGGTAGGTAACTGACTGTTATTACTTCGCCGGCCGACACTACCTCATTCGACAAACGGAACTTTACCGGATCTTTTTCCGGCCGAATCTTCTTGTGTGGTTGGATTCTATATCATACAGTCATGTGAATTGAATTTAGATGTCTTCGACTAGTTTGATCTGTATTTGTATCCATATTAGACCAGTTGATCTTGAGATGGCTTCAAGTAATCATGTGCAAATACGTCATCGCAAGATGTTATACCTAAGTTCATGGCTTGAATCTAAAAGACACGAACCACAAAACTTTTACAGCGCATGCTTGTAAAGAGATTGCAAACAACACTCACGGTGAACTCTCGGCGAAGGATTTCTTCGGTGAACAAGTTACTTTTAGAAGAGTAATGCAGCGAATAGTTCTGCGCTCTCAATTAAAAGCCCCAGGCCTTGCGCGAGTTTTTCTCGGATTTGCTTCTAAAGTTTCAACACGCATATTGAAACTAGCTCTTATTAGCCAAGCCACGTGAGATTCCTTGCCGAAAACGTGTGATGTCATAACGCGCTTTAAACTTATTTTGAACCTCAATACTACTCGAAACGCGCCTGAAACGCGCCACCTTCCCGCGCATTATTTTGACTATTCAATTGACAGTCCAAAACGAGCGGGTTGCGAGTCTAGGTGGTCATAGTGAATAACATAACAGCATGTCGTCTTACCGCTGGGGTTTCAGTACTGTGAAACGAAGTTTATGTCAACAGGCGCGTGCTAGCATACGGCAAAGCTCGCCACTAGGCAGGCAGTTGGGAGAGCGCCGCGGTTGGAAGCGCTCCCCTGTCGCGACTAGCACTCGCACTCGCTGTGGCACTCGCATCTCGCACTCGCTAGCGCTGCAACAGTAACTGCTGCAAGTGCTGCATCTCCAGTGGCATGGTAATTGTGTTTTCACTAACGGGACAGGACGAGGCGATCCAGGGAATATGACTAGTCTATCGGTATCGTATTATGCAATTTTTGTTTTAGATTTTTTTTTTTTTTTGATAAATCAGTTTTCGCTTACCTATTTTTAAATTTAGAATGAAACTATGCTTTTTGTGTCTACTTTTTTGTAGATCTTTAACAATTAGTTTTGTTATGTATGTATTTCAAAAGTTTTAGTTTAACGGATGATGGGTACAACTCTTAATTAATGTGACTGTAAACTCTTTAAAGCTGTCGGCTAGTGCCAGCAGTTTTTTTTTCGAGTTTCAAAATGTTAGTTAACATAGACAATTGCATTTTTGAAACTGTTTTAGCTTACAATTAACATTTACAATCGTTCATGTAAACCTTTCATTTCAAATTCAAATACTTACTAACTTTTTGTCAAATTTTTGAAGATTCCTTACTTCTTGATGTAAAAATTGTGAATAATTGATAACAAATTTAGATTATCTGAGACTTCAGTAACATAAAGCAAAAGCCATCCCATTCTAAAATGTTTCAAACTACCGCATATAAAACTGGTGTTATGTGAATTCGGTGACAATTTTCATCCACTCCGCGCCCCAAATGTGAATCTAAATCGCTTTGTGCGAATTGGCGGTGATGTTTTAATATCACAATTTTAATAGGGCCAGGGTTACCCAGCAGTCCCTTATCACGGTAGGAACCGCACGAAGGCTGGCGATTTGCGCAATCATGTCGTATCACGTCCGTGACTAAATTCAGTTGTGTGGGAATCCTCCCGTCGCCTTTATTGTGATATGTGTATCGTTCTGATACACATTCGCTACGAGGAAGATCTGCAGACGTGCGGAATGTTAGGGTATCCTCTCTGTGATGTTTTTAGTCACCGGTTTATTAAAACGTTTTTGTTGAAAAAGTTTTTACAAAACACTCATTTGCTACTGCAAGTTGAATAACATGAGCCCAAACACTATCATTTAAGCTTTTTTTGAACAAATAAATTTTATTTAATAATTAAATTCTAATATTAACTACTAAATTGAGAATACTTAATTAAATTAACCGCTTCATCTAGCTAAGTAAGGCACAACAGGCTAAATGAAATCAAAACTTTACGAACATCTTAAAACTATTATCTCGTTACTAAGATTGAGCATAAAATAACTCTCGCATAAAACGAGTAATCTTAATCATTAAACTATTTCAAAATTACTCCAACAAAGTGTCTAGATTGAAGGGTATTAAAAGGCCAATCTTTTTCATAATCTCATTTCGATCTGCTGGGCCCGATCCGTAGCAAAAAGTTTCCGAGATGCTTCGCACTCTTTTTTCCCTTCCTATAATTTGCTATAATAATGATGTTCTACTATATGAGGTCCTCTCTTCCAGTAAAATTGTTCAAGTTGCCTTGGAAATGGTCAAGAAACTAAAACCCTTACCATTTATATTTGCTGATTTACAAGCGATTACAGAGTTATAGTACCACGAGGTTTAAAGTTGCTCTGAAATTAATTTATCGTCCATAAACACTGAAGTTGGCATGACAGCAATATCTGTCTGGTGTGTTTCATTGGCATAACTGTTGATATTCCTATTGGCTGTCGTATTAAATGTTGAGACGTGTGCTCCAAAGGTGGACAGGTTTATGCGTTTTAAGACCAATTTATTATCGCTAACGATCCTTGCTCTTGTCGGGGCGATACGATGGGCCTGCGCTGGTACTGTATAGGGATACTATTATTAAATAATGTTCCCAGCCGCAGGCATACCGTCAATTACAAAAATGATTAACGTGTTCAATTGACTCCCAAATATTATTGAACTAAGCGTATTATTCTGAATTATTTTTGTATTAATTTTGCTTTCATGCCAGTTCTGGGAAATATTCAGTCTTGACTAAAATGCTTCTAGCCAAGCATGCTTCACCGTCCTTTGCGTCATCACTTATCATCAGGTGAGACTATGATCAAATACCCATGAGAATACGTGTATTTAAACAGATAAAAAAAAAAGATAAATCAACATTCTTCGACGTTAATATTGTAATCATAGTCAACACTATTATTAATAGCACATTGTAGAGTATGGTTTTACAATATTAATTAATTAAACATTGAACAACTGTGCCCATACTTCATGAATTTGAATTTCGTAACTGTAATTAGGCTGGTATGCCAAGGCGATTTGCCTGTAAGTTTACATATCAATTTCGAAACATTGTCACCGTTTCAGCAATAGAAATTAGCATCGCCTCCTTTGTAAGGAGCAAGAGTAATGGTCTAGTCGACATTGGCCCTCTGCACCTTAGCATTGCAAACTAATTCACCATTGTGCTGCACTTTATTGCCGCCGTTAAGAATAGCACCCGCTCGTTAAGTGTCACTTCAAACACTATTGTCAGCACCTATAAAGTTTTAGGAGTTAGAGATTACAGGCATACGCAAAATGTTTGACTTGCTTGCTGTACTGGCATCTTCGTGCTCTTCGACAGCTTCAACCTAAATATTTTCATTGGAAACAAGGTGCTCAGTTCTGTCTGCACAGATGTTTCTCCGTCTGCGTCTGTTACTAATGACACAGAAACTGCACATGTATTTGTGATGTGTAGGTCATTTTCCTTCTTTTGTTATTTTGGTTTCTTGTTATTAAGGTTTTCTTAAAAGGTGTGTCTATAAAATTTAATGTATTTGTTATAAATAACTAATAAGTCTGGATCCTACTATGCGGAAACTATTTGCAGTTACCGTAAGGTAGAAAACGAAAACTAAGTTATGTTGCTATCTCGTTTCTTGTGTCATTTTATAATATTATGTAGGCTTATTCTCTTTTCAACTACAAGACCTTGAAATAAGAGTATTGCGCTACAATTGCTTTGATCGTTTTCTTAACAAGGTGTTATGTTATGTGTGTTGGCGTCAGTTGTCATGAGAACAATTACGCTATTTGACGACAAATATTTGATTGTGTTAGATAACACGTTTGAATGTTGTTTGTAGTGTCGTGATTTCTATACAACTCCTAACATTTATGCAATGATAACATAATTTTGTGAAATATTAGTATCATCTATAATTATAAGGAAAAGCTGCATGCTTTTCTTAGTAATGTGAAGCTGCTTCTGTTTTTGTTTAGTTTACGTTTTATAGCATTTGGATCCTTTTATAGTGTTATTCCAAGCTAAGATGCAACATGTCTTTAACCCAATTTTCGCTTTTATGTGTTTTTCCAATGGTTTACAGTACGGCTTGCACTCTCTTCTGCAACGAAATTAACCGTATTCCTAAATGTGAGATTAGTGTTTTGTTGAAATTACTTTTCAGATCATAATAATATAATTGAAGATAAATTTAAGTGTTTAATGAAATCCGAACTACTTTTCTGTGTAACATTTTGTGTATTTTTAACTTTTTTACCATTGTAAATTAGGCATTATTTTCATGAGTGAAATTCAATGGATATTGTGTCGTCAACTAAACGGAACTCAATACGACTCATCTTCTTACGTTTTACACTTTACGTTTTAAGAACGTTTTATTTTACTCTGCAACTATCGACCCTTTCCCACGATTTCTGTTCACCATTCCTTTGTTCGTTAATGTTGTAGCCTCTTCCTGATCTAGACTAGCATAAGCAAACACTTGAGATCTATCTCGTTGAGTGCTCAATCAGAGTGTTCCTTTGATCCCCTGTAACGCACACCGCTGCTTCCTACTCGATGAAGGCACTCCTTGTGTCTCAAATAGGCTGCAAATTATGAAATTATTTCTTACTTAATGTGGCGGAGCGTATTCAATCTGATTTACTAAAGACTTTTAGATCAAAAACTGTGCATTGATTCGAATTGATTTAATCTGTCTTGTTTATAAAATAGCCCTAATCATATTCATATTTCCATTTGATAACATTACAATTTGATGATGGTAAAATTCAAAATTTCTATTGTATATTTTTAAAAACTCTCACTAATTGAAAATTGTAAATGAGTCAGTAGATCTGCCCACTGCAATTGCTCAATATAACCGCATTACTACGTTATTTTCGTCCATGTAAACAAAGACATCGGCATGAGAGTTTCGTTCCTGTCATTTGTAGGTTTAAAATCGATCGCTGTGGACTCAATTCAGACGAATCCGTATAAATTAAATCCGTGTTGAGCAGCGTGCCGCAATTAGTAGTGCTCTAACCTAGTAAAGTGACTGAAGTCGCGTGAATGGACTATAATTATTTTTACCGGAACAATAATATGATGATCGCAAAGCTGTCTTTTTGCCTTCTTTCATATAGATATTCTAAGAATCATTGTGCCATGAGATTGGGTGCTGTGGTTAAATAATCTTTAAAGTGCAAAATAGATGCTCACTGATTGTGGTTTGTAACACCATCAATATAATATTAAGTAGGAACCTCCTCCACTAATCCCATTCCATCAAAACCATCACCAATCCCATCACTCCATACAGCACCATCAGCCATCTCATCTTTCTCATCTCTATCCTCTTCCCTATGTATAATTTTTAAAATGTCCTTCGCATCCTGTCAGTGTGTGTCATAGCAGTCTATGGCGTCATCATGATATTTTCACCAAATAAGAATTCTAACACTGCGAAAGATTCAGAAGCTTCATAAGTCCGTGTTCTTATATCAGAATGTGTATGTATTAATAAAACAAATGTTATTTACGACGTCGAATTTTAAGTGAACGTTCAAAGATTTGAAATAATAGGAATTTGTCACAATTCAAAACATTTAGAAAGGTTATCGTAGAGATAATTTTACTAAGAAAGCGCATGAAAACACAAATAATTTCAACAAATAAATATACTAATAGGTAATCGGTGATCGAAGAAGTTTTAGAACAAATTGTAGGTAGAGACCACAGTTAAAGTTTGTATGAAGATGTGTTCATTCATCAACCAAAACCATTTAACGCGTGAAATGGCCTTGACCTAAATTAAAATATTGAAATTATAGATAAAATATGGGGTCAACTCTGCCATTCGAGTAGGTGCCTCATTTGCGAGCGTGTGGATAACACGATTTTAGTAAGTGTATCGGATTGTATGACCCGTAGAGGGCCACACAATTCTTAGTGTTTATTCGCACAATTTTGCCTCGTTATCAATTTGTTTATATTGTTAAATAGGCAAAAGAGGATACAGCACGTCATTGAGCTAGCTAACTTATGTAAGTTTCTTCGTTATTCTATCAATTTATTACACTAAGTTATTTGTGATAACAATTGTGGAGTGTAGATTTCTGGTCTTTGAATTTTCTTAACCTGAATTAGGATTTGCTGATACTTTTGTTTACGTAGAAGAATTAGTCTGATGCTTGTTTTTCGTAGTAACATTTTGATTTTTGATTTAAGTTACGAGATATGAATAAAACTGGAAGGTCGTAACAAAATGTAGGTCCTAAATTGACGCCTATTGGAACCCCAAAACAATACACATATAGGAACTCTTAAAAATAAGCACATATTTGTGCTGAAATATCGATGTTTGGGGAAAAACTTAAATACGACTAAAGAACAGCTTGGTTGATTATAAAGGTTGATTTATAAGCCTTACCTAGAAGATTACCATTTTATCAGCTCCCAGATCACTATCGCAAGCATCTCCCGTATCGGGGCAGCTGGTCCTTCAGTTTGTGTTCCTTCATCAATCACGTTGATTGATGCCTAATATATGACAACTTTTTGTTAATTTTATTTTGCAATTTAGTTCGCGTCGTCTTATCGAGAATCCTGTTTGCTTTCTTGAGCTCTAGTTTGATTACTCTTAATTATGGAGGTGTCTACGTACGCTGCTTTAGTCAAGGGTCGTCAGTAGCTTGGACCATCATTACTTGAGTGCCTGTGTTGTGAAAAAGTGGTAACTTGCTGCGTCTCCTGACTTTGCTTTGTTTTTACTGTTTATTGTAAGTAATTGCATTGATCTTTCGTTTTTAAATCTTGTAGAAATATTATCCATATTTACGGCGTATAGATTTTGAAACTTGCTTAATATATAAATAGCGGCTTTACAAATATTTTACTCAAAATAATCTTAATTTCCGAATTAGCCTTCGTGTATTTTGCCATTTGTGCACTTTCATTTATTTAAAGTAATCTGAATTCAAACATGCAGCTGTACGCTACATCTAAGCCTTTTAATGTTGTGTTGTCATCGTTATCTAAGTTATCTCTAGTTAAATACTACCAAAAGAATTCTACTGACTGTTACACCAACAACAGCTTCAAACTAGTTTGTATCGGTCGATCATGGGATTTATCAATAGATCAATCAAAGCTGTCAATGTGTTTTGGCGCCTAGCTGTCTGCATTCATGCACCGTGGGTCGTTGACTTTAACTACGTGATTATGGTGTTTCTGATGAGAAACTATTCGAATCCGTTCAAGGCTTTATTTGGGCTGAAGTTGTCTCTGATTTAATATTAATGACAGGTGTGGGAACCTGCGTCAATATCGTCACGATTTGTAGTGGCGCCAGCGTTTTGGAGTTCGCTTAGTAACAGAAAAAAGAATTTAATTGAGACCCTAGGAACAGTTGACTAATTATACTTATGCTGTTAAGAAAATAAATGGATTTTTGAAATAATATATCTTGAAATAAATATTGGTACCTAACTATTAGTTATAGATAAACAACCAGTTGAATGATTTTTGATGAAAAAAATTTCGTTGGAAGTTCAGCACTTTAAAAACAGTCTTAAATTAGATATTATATGATTCAAATCAATTTGAAAGAAACAGAATGGTGTAGATAAAATATTTCAAAGACCGTTACCAATAATTGAAAGGAACCCATAATTAATTTCTCGCTTTCGATGCATTACAGCATGTAATTAATATTGTGGATTAATAGCTTCGGATCCTTTCAAATAACATTAATTTATTAGAACCGATAGATTAAGATAAGTTTATTACTATGGTTGATTGGGTACGTAGGTACATGATATGGATGATAAATAACTTGAAATAGATATTATGTGGTAATAATTATACAAAGTTTATATCAATATCCCTGTAGCTTAATTGAATATTGAAACAAAATATTATCAAATTTCCCGTGGGACTCAAAATTCTAAAAATTGGCAACTGTAGCTAATTTTATTTCCGCGGCATTTCAAACAAAACTTAAATTATGTATTCGAGTACTAGACAAATAAAAATTGTGACTAATGTGTTACTAGACAAATAAAGTGAAATTAAAGAATGAATTCGGAGATAAGATATGCTGTTTATCTTATGAATAAATAAATAAATAAATAAATAATAATTAAATAATAAATATTCTTCTGTACTGTGTTTATTTTTGTTTCTGGTGTACAATATTTCTATTCTATTTCTATTCTATTTCTATTCTATAAAGAAACAAATACAAATTTCTAATCGATTATTTTGAAGAATCCATTGCAGAGGAGAATGTTCGAAACATCCATAACAAAAAACGTAATTCAGCTTTAACGCAAATGATTGCGATCAAAGATTAATTGAATGTTCCCGATGTTCCACGTTCAGTCATTATTTAGAAAATGAGTAATCACCCGATTAGAATCCAGATTATACACAAACCCTGAGGTTCGTTGGTTCCCATCGTTTTGGTTTGTTTGTTTATGCTGGGATGGATCGTTAGAAGTTGGCGGCGCGGCGTGGCGCGGCGCGGGCGCAGCGTTAATAACTCCTCAATTGGGGGCAGTCGCCGCTTGTGGTCAGGTTGTATTGGGTAAGCGAGCGATTAGGTTTAATAGATTGTTGATATGGAAAGAGGGATTCAGTCAGGTTATTAGATGTGATTGTATGGTTTATAATAGCTTCTTCTAATTTAGTTAAATTTTGAGTTACAATTTTTCTTACCTGACTGACCAAATTGTGGTTATGCTCTTATTGACTTTGACTGTGATAAAGTCATTAAAATTTTGCATTTAAATAACTTAATTTACAATACGTGTGATGTTAAATTTATATAATAAGTAAATTACTTTATTGTATTATCCAAATGTAAGTACTACTACTAGCAGCGCCCGCGTAGAGTAGTATCCAACAGGAACTCTTTTTTTTACGGGATATAAGATGGGAGATGGGCAGGACACTTGGCAATGCGTGAAGACCAAAGATGGACAAAAGAAATTACGGAGTGGCAGCCAAGAGGAGGGCAACGACTGCGAGGCAGACCACCAGCCCGATGGTTGGACGACATCGCCAAGCACGTCGGGATAGACTGGATGAGACTGTCACAGGACCGGAACCAATGACGTGCAACAGAAGAGGCCTATACCCAGCAGTGGGTGGATACGGGCTGAATAGATAGATGTGCTAATCCACGTGATACATTTTGTGCCAAATTACACCGTGAATATTTCATGATTAGTTCCCCAGAATAAGGAATTATGGGTTCGTATTGCGCTAGAACTGTAGGATTCACTTTAAAACAGCTATAGTTAGAGTCAGCTTGGTTAATCCAAATCGCTCTCTTAATGTACATAACCTCAGCCCTTCCTAAGTATAGTTAGTAAACAGCATTGACCCGATGTAAGCACGCCAATATCTCTATCCAACCAAATTAATCGACATGTCTGCGTTAACTGTTCCGCTGTCGCTCTGTTTAATATAGACTCCTTACTCAAAACCTGATTCACAAAAATTTTACCGGCTAAGTGATGTTCATTCTAGAATTAAACATGCCGCCATATTGATATTCATTTTTCTTTTGTATTACTACAATAAAAACAGGAAGTTTTACTAAAGTTTTTTCTTATTCTTTGCTTTTCTTTCTTTCTTAAGCTTTGAACCATCCAATTTTAAAACTAGGTAATATTTTTAAAAACCCTTTCAAAGAGTTTTTTTATATTACTCGAAATTGGCCTCCTTCATTTTCGTTCTCCTTTTTGAAATAAGTATGTTAAAAAAGTTTTGACTAGTTGACGTTTTGGCGGGAAACCGAAAAAGTGACGATTTGTTGATTCTATTTTTCAAAGTTAATCTTGTGTTTCTGCGTTATTTGACATTACGAGTGTGCGCAAATGATACAGAGACAAACTGAAAACGTGTCATTATGATGTTTCATCCAAAAACTCGAACAATAAAGCAATTACTATCCATTTCACTGTATCGTGATTCGACTACCCACTGTCTGACGTGGACTCAAAATTTTGACTATATTATTAACTCCCTAAATGCTAAATGCTTTTTATTAATTAAAAAATTAATAAAAAGTAAGTAAGAAGAGCAACATCTCCATACAACTGGGACTACCAACATAATGATCGTTACTAAAGTTAATCTTACACCGTTGCGGTAGCACTTACGATATAACGGGCAGTATTTACGGTTTAACTATTACGATGGTCAGTTCTGCCAATTACCTGTTTAGATTTATGAAACAATCCCAACTTTTTACAGTGTCCTTAGATAACGATCTTCTATTGTACGTAATTATAATTACTGGTAGGTAACATTGGTCTATCTTTTAAGTGTCTCTATACAAAATTTAGTTCAATCCTTTATGAAGTCAGTGCGGGTACGTATTGCCTAAAATAACTCATATGAAAAAATCTCTAAAAATATTACCCTCCTTCTGGCGCAGTCGGATAAAAATGGAGAAACTGCATTATCATAACTGCAGTAAAGTAAAGTATATGACATTGTAAAGTTGAATGTTTAAAAAAAAAATAAACTAGCATAAACTGAACCGCGATCCCTTGATCACGGTTCATATTCCAAGAAATGTAGAGCTCAAGTTATTATGGTTAAGTACTTGCTAAGAGCGATTAAGAATGCAATCAGTTGCTAACACGGTACGGAATGGAACACTCCTTTTTTATTTGACTGGGTTACGGGACGAGCAAGTTGTGCAGCTGGTGGTAAGCGCTACGCCTGCCCATAACAATTACAGTGCCACCCAGAACTTTGCATTGCCTAATCTTGCACGGCACTTCACTACGCTCATCACCCTGAGACATCGGTTCTAAAGTCTGATATGCCCAGTAGTGTCTTTTTGCCAATTCTGACTCGATCTTGACCTCCTTTTATTCGTAATAAAACTAAATCGTTAACCAATACTAAACTTTATCCTGTCGAACAGTTCGAAAATAAAATCCAGTTATAAAAATTGTTTTTCTACCGCGTCTTCGGGATTGTGAAGTGTTATTGGAAAGTTCGTTAGGATTCCATTGAAGGAGCACGAGGGGCTATTTGTGAAGGATGTCCGATTTGATTGGACACATTATAGAGTTTCAATATAGGTCAACAGGTAGTGAGGTGACCTTAGCTACTTTTAGGTTTAGAAGCCTTATGTAGCTTGATGAAGTCATTCTTAAACGTTTGACATTTAATTTTGTATTAGTAATTATTGGTTGGTACCTTTATTAGCGATTTGTTTCTTGTTAAAATAATAGAATAGAATGACGAGATTACCATATTCGGGTTCGTACTGTGGCATAATATATAATAATTAAAATTGAATTTTTAAATTAGCTAGTTGACATGAGTTTTTATCACCATACAGAAGGTTATTCGACCCGTAGTCAAATATTATCGATTTCAACAATGTAATTCGTCTCCAACCGTAGAATCACTCCTAACCTTGACTCCAAAAGTCCAGTACATATCACAAACAATCTCAACACATGACAAAACCCGATTAATGAAGATATAGCCCAAGTTACTAGGAGCGATTGCGGTACGGAAGGCGCGTCGTGGGCGGCGCTCGAGCGGTCTGACTCACTGGGTGTCTCTCATTCCTGTGCTGTCATATCTAAAGAACATAATGTATTCACTCAAGTTCCGGATTAGCCTGGACTCTCTTGGATAAATAATAATCACAATCACATAAAAAGTTCCCGACTCCCAACTGGGAGTCCCTGTGTCTATGGGGCGAGGAATATGGTTATATACATACAAAGATTCATTGACAGAGCAAATATGATTAATTATTCAAATAAAATATGTGCCATGACAGGCATTGAACCTGCAGGTTTAGATTTGCACTTACTCACGCCACAGAGGCCGTCGGAGAATTGAAGATATGTGGTGAATCGCGTAAAAGAATAGAATACTTTTGATTAATTCATTAATAATATTATTATTACATCATCTGCATTTTGTGTTATTAAAATACTGTAATTAAAATTAATAAGGATGAAAAGAAATTAGTCATGGTAGCCATGTAAGTGACATTACACACATGGCTTGATTTGGATTCGAGCACTTGAATCTCACGTCTCACAGTTTCATAGGAAATGAACAAAGAACGAAACTGTAGTGCAAATGTTGACCAATGATTTTATACTCTGTAGAAATAGAACAAATTTCGCTTTACATTCTACTGTTCTTAAGACTTTATGTCGTTAATAGTAACGTGACAGTCATTATCAAATAAAACATCTGTAGCAGTATCAGTGACGTAGTTTCTAGAATCTACTACGTTTTTTACTAATTATAGCATCGATTGTAGATGCAGCGGCGGCGGGTCGTCGGCCCTTGTTATCATTTCGGCACAGATTCCTTGACCCCCCCGCCCCGTCAACCCTCTATCTGTGGCTATAGCCCTCTCGTTTGCGCGTACATTGTCTCTTTCAAAAAGCTATTTATTTTTAAATTACTTTGATATCTTGCATATTGCAAATTTTCATCTATACTTCGTACAGTTTTACCATTTCATTTTCTGTTTGTTGGGTTGAAATTACAATTATTGGGTTGAAAACTGGCAATGCTTCCATTAGACATTCTACTGAACCACTCAGTTGTACCTGTTCCTTTACTATTGCGCATGTTAATATAATAAATAACTTTTTATTCAACATTGTTAAAGTCGTTAGAGTTGTGATCAATTCTGAAAACTAAGAAGTTATCAAATTACTCGTGAATTTCTTAATGTATCTTCGTTGATGTTGTATATATTAAGCATTACTATCAAGGTCCTATATTTCAGGAGATACTCATTAAATCTACTTAAAGTTAACAAAACAACCATGCTTCCCATTATTTAAAGCTCAAAAGTTTTGTTCCCGATAAAATCTGTCCAGTAGCCTTGCGTACCATTACACAACGGGGCGATGATAACCACTATCAGATTTGCTGCAAAATGGGACTAAAATCATTTCGGTCAATTCGACTTTATTGTCAACAAGCAATTAACATTGCACTTATTGATAATGTTGTTCCACTTACGGTCTGTTTATTTTATGTTGTTACTCTTTCAGCGACGGACGTGTGAGTTTATCTTGTTTTATTGTTAAAAAGCTCGTAAAATTTGCTTGTTGAAGTTGTAAATATTTAAATGTGAATTATTCAAAGTTCTATTGTTGGTTGATTTGTAATTTTAGCATTCTTCTGTATACTGATAATCTTGGACAGTGAGGTTTATTCTTCTTCTGTGGAATAATTGTCATGCTTGGCTAAGTTAGTACGGTTTGTCAAAAGTACCTCGCGTGAGTAGTTCGCTAGTGAAAAATCATCAAGGGATATCAGAACTCTTCCGTCCTGGTTTTCTTAAGCACGGGATAGGGTTACTTCAGTTTCTAAAAAGCTTTTCTTTTGTTTCCAGGGTGATGGTGCCAAGATGACATTGTGGCGGATCCTGCCGGCGCTGCTGGTGCTATGCGCGAACGCAGAGCCCCGCTACCCTCAGAGCACGCTCCGACCGAGGCATCACTGGCAGCGGGGGGCTCGGACACTGGACGAGAGGTCACCCACTCAGTTTGTAGGGTGAGTTGCGTAATAGCACTGACGAAGATTTGCACAGGAGTAGTATTGTACTTTCACCAGCCACATGGAATCGGAGTCAGCGTCGGGTTGCTGGCAGAAACAGGGTGCGAAGAAGAGCAGACTCGACTCATCGAAGGAAAGGAAAGGAGAAGGAAGGAAAGGCTTATGTATTATGAGAATATAGGCACGGTGGTAAAGCGTTCGTTGATTATGATGATGCATCGAAATTCTCTGAATTTGTGGAAATGTTATTCTGTTACTTGACATTCTGTCCAAAATAAAAGTTCATAATTAACTAGATATACAAAACGAAACCAGAGAAAACATCTACTATAATGTCGCTACCTTCAGTTATGATAAACAGAACACCTTCGTTACTCAAATAGTAACTGCCAGCAGTAACTACAATAAAGAAACGGAAACAGACGCGATAGAAATAGATTTTGCAAACTCTCGTACGAAATCTGTAAATCAAAGAGACTAGTCACGTAATTGTTTGCGTAGGATATAAAACAAAGATTTAAGAAACGTAAATATTGATCTTCCTAATAGATCGGAAGTCGTAGCCATTAATCTGGGACATCTGGAACAACAGACGAGGAAAACAACGAATTTAGCTAATCGCGTAGCAGTAAAACTCCTTTGCTTCACACTTACTTAAAACGCTTGACTTTATGGGGCCTTTATTCAATTTTATTACTGCACTCTAATCTGGAGGTAACATAACTAATGGTGAAAATAAGTTTTTGTGAAAAATATATTTTTTACAGACAAGCTTTATAAACAAAATACGTAAGCTAGCTGATCAAAAATAACTCAAACATTATCAATCTACTGGTAGTCACTGAAGAGTTGCGTTGTCTCTCTCTTTAAATCAGCTCATTCTCACTATTAAATTGCATTGTGATCGTAACTTGACAGGCATGCAAAATTTCAACTCAATCAAAAAATGGCGCTAGCTGAAAATAAATTGGCATGATTTTATCTAAACAAACGTTTAACCACCCATATAATACAAAACGAACGCTTGATGCTTATACAAATGTAATCTAAATAAACTAGCTAATGTTACGAAACTCAGTTCTTGTTCTAAAATGTTTACAATCTGATTACATAGACGGAGCCTATGTCCATGCGTATCAATAGGATAGGTACCCTAAGCACGCCGTAGGTTTATTGAATTCTTTGATCTGTTTCTCAAAGAACAATACAACAAGACTCGGTCAGAGAGAGGAAGCTAAAATGCAAATGTAATATCCAAGGAGCATCGTTCTACGCTCCTCGGCACAGACGTGAGGCGAATGGTTGATACAAATCGACTCTGTACTTAGTTTGCGCCTTCACTGAATTCATTACAATATTGCGAAAAACGTGTTGCTTTTTCCCTAAAATGTTTTTTTTATACTTTACCGACTTTTTAGATTAGGTGCTTGAGAACGATAACAAAATTGCTGAAGAGAACTGGAGGAACAAAAACGTGAAGCATATAATATTGGATTTTAAACTGACTTATAATTGAATAGTGTAAGATTCTATTACGTATACCCAGCCCTTCCGTAACTTTAATTTTACGCTAATATGTTAATAATAATTATTTGTTAGTGTGTGATAAAGCAATTATAGTTAGCACCGTAAACTAGGAGATAACTTTATAAGATTAACTCGAGAGATCACTTTTATTTGTTTGGAATAATTTGTGGGACGCATAATTTTGCCACACTTCTAAGCTTCCCATTTACAAAACAATGTGATGAGTCTTCAAAACACTGCCAAAAATTAAAAAAAAATGTCAGAAGAATAATCACCTAAAATGTAATTGACACTACTTATTAGCAACATAATAGAGTACCTACCTCGCAAGTGGGAAGCCACGCGTGGGTGGTTTTCACGCTTATAATTTTGGGAGAGCAGAGGTCACCGGCGGAACCAACGTGTTCAGGGGACGGGACGGGACGGGACAAGCGGGACCGGCAGTGACGATGCGGTTTCGTACCAAGGTCTTGGATGCGGTGGATGCAAGGAAGATGACGCTTATGTCATTTCGGAGATTCCCACGGTTGTTGGTAGTATCGTTGATTCACACAGTGATAACAGGGATATAAACAGAACACGTCCTTCTTCTTCTAGCAAATCAATGGTTCCATTGTATTAAATGGTATTGGACCAAAATGTTGTCACGGAAATTGGCTTATCAGTGACCTCCGAGAAGTCTATACTTAAACAGAAGACATTAAGTTATCGAGGAAGTCAAGTAGATAGGTAGTTTTTTTTCTTATTTCAACGAAGCTTGCATAAAAGTGACAAAGTTGAAGAGATTACCACCTTTTAAAGATTTGATAATACGAGTAAAGCTGTACATACTGACAATAAAGAGGATTGTGATAGCACTGACCTTTTTACATTTGAGTCACTGATAAAAGATCAGTCTATAGATTCAGCTTTAAGCATAGCTGCACTTAATTGTGATGCAAGGCCTCCGGTGACAAAGTCTAAGGACAAATGATACGCTACGATAATCTTTGACCCGTCAGAAATTAGTCTAGTTTCAAATAAGCACACCGAATCCTAGTTAGATACACTTGTTCATATTACAATAAGCAAGGTTGTTGCTGCCATTGCTCATCTTATATCTCCAAGATTACGCAACATCTAAGTAACTATGTAATCTTTTGTTTGGAACATGTCGTTTTTAGCGGATAAAGGCTTTGGACAAGTAATGTTAGCAGACTTATTAATGGTTACTACCGAAGTGGTAACTTTTATGGCAAACAGTGACTCATTGACGGATGTGAGATAAACGTGACTGTTGTTATGAATGTTTATGTTAATCTTTGTTACTTCATTCATATTGATTGTTTCTGTTTTTGCTCAACTTAATAAATATTGAGGGACGTTATTATTTTGTACTCTGCATTGTACTTACTATTCATTGTTCTGTGGCTTTGCTTTAATTGTAGAAAGCTTTTGCTTACAATTTAAGTAACGCTTAGAATAATTGTGGTATGGTTCATGATTCCTATTTTAGACGTGAATTTTTTCTTCTGACGATATATCTACAAAGACAGGTTTTCGTAGTGTTGATATTGCAGGAGCAAATTTCAGACCGGTCCTTCTTTAGCAATTATTTAGCAATTAATATAATTGCACCATGTTAAATTAATATGTTTTTGTTTGTTTTCAGTCCTCACGTGTGCCGGAGTAGGAACAGCACGCATTGCTGTCCAGGATGGACTTCTAGACCTAATTCTTTACTTTGTATAGTCCGTAAGTATTTCTTTTTATAGCTCGAACTTTTATCAAAATAAATCTTTGATCTTTAAATCTGATATGTATTAGTCCCGGGGATTCCAGTTAACAATACAACATTTTGAACATAGACGAAATTCATTAGCAGCCTGTAATTAGCCACTGGTGGCCATTGCTAGATGTTCCCCTCTTGTTGTCAATATGACATGTTCTGAGCTGCTTCCATCCAGATATTATCCTAACTTTAATAGCATCGACACATCTAGCAGTGTACCTGAGCACCTTTTGGCCTTCAGAATCCCGGCTGACCTCTATACATGATAATAATCTTTCTAATGGAGCATTGTTGCTGTACTATGTTTTTGTAGTTTTTGATATTCTTACTGAAGTATTCAGTGCTTATAGTCTAGTAATGCCTCTTACATGACGTGAAAGTAAGGTTTCTGAGGTTACTAGCAAAGGGGTTTCTACAGTTTAGGTACCTAGGGGATTGTTTTAGTTTAGGGAATATGTTTTCTATAATTTTATCTTTCATTTATTAGACTTAATTTATTCGTTGACGTTTTTGTTCTGGTTTATGTATTTAAAGAGGTTGTTTGTTTCCACAGCGGTGTGTCGTGGCGAGTGCGGCTCGGCGGCGGCCTGCGTGGCGCCCAACATGTGTCGATGTCCGGGCGGCGTGGAAGCGCCCACTTGTGGCGGCGGTGGTGGTCTCTATCCGTATCCAGGTGAGCCTAATACTAAACTAGTCTTGTGTCTGTCTAGTGTTTTAATCTTTTCCAAGTCTAACTCCCAATTTTTCAGCAGTACAGATTAGATTAGACTTCAATGTTTTACCGGTATCCTTTCTGAGTTTAAAATTAATTTAAAATAAACATAAACGTTCAACCTTCATGGAACTTACTTTTTTGATCCGATACTTTTTGGAGAGGTGACGAAAAAGACACAAAATAAAAATAGCGTACCTCATTAGAGATATTTTGTGGTGGAAATAACGTGAAAATCTGTTGAATTTATCGTGAAAAATAATAATATAATTATAGTTTCTGAGATTTATGTACATAATATGTTTCAGTACGGACGCCAGGAGGGTGCCGTAGAATTTGTATGAATGGTGGAACGTGTACCAATGGAACATGCGCTTGCGCTCCCGGGTGGAGCGGCGAGTTCTGTACTGAACGTAAGTATTATGCTATCTCTTCTATGCTCTCTATGATTTATGTTTCGGAAACAGTGTAAAAATAAGAGTAACAAGGAGAAGAGGAAAGATGTTTGGCCTCCTTATACAACATGATAATTTAATAATATCATAAAAGCGAAGGTAGAAGAGAAGAGTGGAAGAGGTAGATCTGGAAGGACATTTACAGATCAGATAAAATGTTATATTGCATAGGTAAATCAACGCTTTGGTTGAAATCTTGAAATGCTATTTGTTTCCAGCTATATGTAGAGAGCCGTGCCTGCACGGGGGACGATGTATAGCACCGGACCGGTGCGTCTGCTTCCACGGCCTGTCGGGCACGAGGTGCGAGATCGATCGGAGAACTGGTAAGCACTGCACTTCCATTACACGTTCAATAATTTGTGTTCAAATCATGAGTGACAACCCATTCTTATGAAGGTTCATACAAACCATTTGTCTATTACATTTGGGCGTGTAGTATTGACACTCCCGGCGATTGCAGAGGTGTGGGGACGTGATGGCGAGAGCCATAGTGTCCTTTTTGCATTTAGCGCTGTATCTATCCATGATTTTACCTATACTTTAAATGTTCCCAGGGCCCTGCTACACGGACACGCGAGGCGCGCTCTGCACCGGCGCCTTGGAGGGCGTAGTCTGCACGAAGCAGCTGTGTTGCGCCACGGTCGGCGTGGCCTGGGGACACCCCTGCGAGCGGTGCGGGGACCTGGACTGTCCGACGGGGCATCTGAGGAATTTGGCTACTAAGGAGTGTCAGGTATATTGGCTACAGAAATTTCTTAAAAAAAATCAATGGGTTTGTCGACGGGTATTAACTAATTGCCTCCGACGGCGCATTACGTCGATGTTCTCGTTAAGGTGGAGGAACAGCTAGAGGGAAAGACATGAATGGAGTTAACGCCTTGATTTTAAAGTATGTGTAGAGCAATGCTGCAAATGATGCCAGTGATGATTGTTAAATGTATGATGTGTTTATACTTGCATTGCCGGTAGTGCATTGTCAGCAAGGACTTATAGCACCTTATAGTAAGCTAACATACTTTAAGAATAAAGATTTAAATGTATTATTTATTTTTCTCCAGGATATAGACGAATGCGCAGCGGTGCCAGGGCTGTGCGCGGGAGGCAAGTGCGTCAACTCTGTGGGGTCCTTCTCGTGCGAATGCCCCCCGGGGCAGCGCCGGCACAGGGTCACCAACAACTGCGAAGATATCGACGAGTGCGAGGATCCGGACATTTGTCCTGTAAGTGTTCTTCAATGAACCTTTTAATCCCACAAAAAGCTTGTCTCAATCTAATCAAGATCATCTGCCTTTCCTTATTTCACTATTATTTGAGATCGGTCCAACATTTCTATTGGCGATTGTCACCGTATTCATTCTGTTCTTACATAATTATGTTCATCATACAATCAACCACATTATTTTGGTATTTCTATAACTACAATATTGTTTTGCTCCGTAACTTTTCAGTCAGATGTCATACTCATTTATAATAGAAAACCCTATAAAATTATATCTCAGCTACATCAAACAACTACATCTGACGCATGTTAGAAACTGTCCCAATTATGTCGTGCATGTTTCTTTTATATAAAATGTTGCTTACCTATTGCTGCTAACTCCTGGATCTTCAACTGCCCACTTCCTTAGAAACTTTGCAAATGCCATTGTTGCACCTTTATTGACCCGGTAAGTGTTTCGAAGATGCCACGATTTCGTTGTCAGTGTTCTGGGTTTTATTATTAATGTGTGTGGCGATTAAGTATCTCCGATCGCCTTTTCATTGGTACTTATTATTGTTAACAGAACGGCAAATGTGTGAACACAGAGGGCGACTACTACTGTCTCTGCAATCCTCACTTTATTCCCAGCCCAGACAAGAAATTTTGTATCGGTGAGTCGAGACCTACTTTACAGCTTTTCTGTCTTCTGGATATGCATTCGACAGCTTTGTCTCAGATGTCTATCAAGAACAATAAACTTACGGAGGTAAAATTTTCGACATTGTTTAATCCTGTTTTCTAATTTTTTTTCATATGTCAGATGGTCGTGTGGGAAGTTGCTTCACATACCTGAGCGAGACAGGCGAGTGCGCCGACCGGCTGCCGGTGGCGCTGTCCAACCGGGACTGCTGCTGCGGGTACAACATGGGGCGCGCCTGGGGCGACATGTGCACGCCGTGCCCCCCGAGAGGCGCCAGTGAGTCTGCTGCTTCATTCAATCCAACAATATCACCAGTTCCTTTTTCTGTTGTACTGTATAGATGGTTAGTTGCTATAGGCAAATCCTTAACTCAACGATCAGATGGCCTTGTGAAGGTAGATGGATAATAGTGAATCATTAGGCGACTTGCTCGTCTCGTCAATTAGTCAAATAAAAAATAAGAAAAAAGAACTCCATAAGAGACATATTTTAAAACTCTACTGACACATTGCTAGACTGAAAATCTCGTCTATTTCTAAATATTTTCTGATCATCTCGACGTTTATATTATGGTCTCAAATTCAAAGTTGTAATGCAAACTTCTTGGAACGCACCCGATAAGTCTAGTTATCTGCATTTTAAAGGGAAGTGCAGTATCAGTTAACCCAAAACATTTTAATTTGCATTCGTCTTGAATTTGCTCAAAAGTTTCTAACTTGCAGCGGAATGGACACACCTGTGCGGTGGCGGCGCAATTCCACCGGACTGGCGTCGCAACGTCACCACCGGTGGCAACGGCAATGAAAACGGGGGTGGTGGTACTAATGGTGGTGGTGGTAGGGGTGAGGGCTACGAACCACCAGCCATCGCCAAGATCAACGAATGTATGCTAAGAAACGGGATTTGTGGCCTGGGAGACTGCGTTGACAAAGATATTGGGTGAGTTACCATTCCTACAAATTTCTAAAAAGTTTTGATGATTTTCAGAAGGATAAAGTCAAAGAGAAATTATGCATCAGTATTCATTAACATCCATACAAGATCACCCAAGGCATATTAACACAAAAAGTCATGCCATACATTAATGTAACATTAGAAGACAAACGCGAGGTCTTCCATAACACTCTGTGGCTATATCTATGACGGCAATTTCATGATAAGTGAATTTAATTTGATTTTTGTTAGCTATTCTAATAGGTTCTCGGCGTCCACAGATACCAATGCCAGTGCTGGGACGGCGCCGAGTCTGCTGAGATCGATGGCAACCCCACCTGTATCGACATCGACGAGTGTGCTCTGGAGTACTGCAAGGGCGGGACTTGCATCAACAGGCCGGGGGGATTCGACTGCAGGTCACTCACTCTTAGAATTGGTTATAGCTTTGATAGTCTGTAGCAGTCAGTTGAAGTTGGCACGGAAATCTCTCAGTATTGCTTTACAGAGATTTTTAAATATTTCCTCAGTGTCTATGTTTCTGCATTTTCTATGGTATTATTCTTAGTAGAGGCAGTTGGATTTTAAAATCAGTCAATGTATAATTAAAATATAATTATAAATTTTGTTTGTGGCTCTAGATGTCCACCAGGATTCGATCCAGTGGAAAACGGTCTCAGATGCAGCGACAAAAACGAATGCGAAATGACGAACGGAGAAATGTGTACAAACGGCGTTTGCACCAATATTGGTGGAGGGTAAGTCAGATACTACAGGTTTTTATTTTATTTTACGTCGCATAAGTTTTTTAAACCAACACAATCATTGTAATTTGTTCGCTCGAAGTTTCGCCGAAATCTGTTCAGCTGCGTAGCTGTGTTATTATTGGTAGATAATGTTTCCTTTGAGTCCCTAATATTTTGGCACTATTAACACGTTCACTGCTGAAAACACAACTGACGTGTTTTTCATAACTTGTCACGAGTACGGAAAAACACAACCGTTGTGTTTGTTGTATGGGAAAACACTATGGCGCGTGCCGAGCCGCACCCGTGGCTAGACAAGCAAAACGGCTCAGCAGTCAAAGTGTTAACAGTAATGTTAGCGAGCCCGTTGCCGAAGCTTACGGAGTGCGTGCGGCGCAGGTACGAGTGCACGTGCGCGGCCGGGTACGAGGCGACGCCGACGGGGCACGCGTGCCGCGACGTGGACGAGTGCCGCGACAACGCGCGCGTGTGCCGCCGCGGCCGCTGCCGCAACACGCCCGGCGGGTACGAGTGCCAGTGCGAGCCCGGCTTCGCCATCTCCGCCGGCGGCTACTGCAGCGACATCGACGAGTGCGCCGATAAGAGCGTTTGCCAGGTCGGTTAACTCATTCTCTCTTTCTCTCACTATTTCGGTCTTTTTCTGACTTTTTTTCGTTCTACTTCTCTCTTACTTGGCCGTTTTTTCTTCTTTTATGTCTTCTCGAGATATTGTTAACCTTTTGCACTAATGTATTTTCATGTTCAGTAGGACAGTATTTGCTATTGAGTTTTCATTTTATACATTACAAAGCTTTTGATACGGTCAGTATAGTATTTTTAAATAAATTGTGTTGATATCGTTATCATACCTATGTGTTGATAAAATATAATTAATTTCAACATGAAATTTGAGAAAACAAAAATATCACCTTCAATAAAACAATGTTACCGGGTATGAGAGTTCCACAAGGCACCTTTCTAGGTCCTACTAAATTAATTATTTATTTTGACCTCTATATTTTTCAGGGTGGTCGTTGTGTAAACAGCGAGGGTTCATTCCAATGCGTGTGCGAGGCTGGCTATCGTCCCACTCCCGACCGCGGCGCGTGCGTGGACGTCGACGAGTGTTCCGAACAGAGGGTGTGCAGGAACGGGAAGTGCCACAATACGGCGGGATCGTTCCGTTGCGAGTGTCTGTCTGGATTTACGTTGAGCAACGATGGAAGGACTTGTCTTGGTAAGTTATATGATTTTTTTTCAATTATGGTTTACTAACAGCTAAATTCCTCTAATTTAATTGTGCTTTCCTTCACAGACGAAGTGCAAGACTTGTGCTATGAAAAATTTGAAGAGGATCATTGTACGGGACCCGGACCAAATCCTGTCACCAGGTCTCAGTGCTGCTGCAGTTCCAGTAAAGGTAAAATTTCTTTTCAACTCGCCAGATTTATTTCAAGTTGACTGTATTCAATCCCAGTTGAAATATTTGATAATAAAATCTTTAAATCAACTAATAAACGTATTTCCAGGGCTGAAACTGGGCTGGGGCGTAGCCTGCAAAGCGTGCCCGGAGCACGGCAGTAAAGAACACAAGGTTCTTTGCCCGGAAGGAAGCAGCAAGGACAACGGCGGAGCGGACATCAACGAGTGTACCATGATTCCCGGGATCTGCCCCCACGGGACCTGCGAGAACCTAGAGCCGGGGTACAAGTGCATCTGTGACCCTGGGTATCACCCTGACGGGGACGGCATCTGCAGGGATATCGATGAGTGCGATATGCATCAGTCTGTGAGTTCATTTGACGTACAGGAAAACTAAAATTTTAAGATTCTAGATAGATTCACCATCAAAATGATTATCAGAGAAGAATAAAAATAATTTGTGAAATCTTGAAACAAGTTTAAACATTTTAGCCGAATAAAGAGCACCAGTGCGCCTGCCAAAATAAAATCATCGTTATCCTATATTCATCCACTGCTTGACGTAGGCTTCTCCTAGAAAGCCAACATTATAGCACCACCAAGAACTTTGGATTCCAAAGTTTAGCTTAGCACTGTTCGTATTGGTTTACTTAGTTTTAGCGCCTATAGTGAGTATGGAACGCTGCTTCCAGTATTGCACGGGCGGGCAGTGCCGCAACAGCCTGGGCAGCTTCACGTGCGTGTGCCCCGGCGGCACGCGCTACGAGCCGGAGGCGCAGCTGTGCCGCGACATCGACGAATGCGAGGGTGAGCTCTCTTACGCAGTGATCGACGTGCAGCGCGGGGACATCCCCCTCTCCATCCCCGTCTACACAGGTGCAGTGTACTCTATAGCCGTCAGGCCGTCTGCCAGCTCACTCAATATCAAGCAAGCACGGCATCGTAACACGACTACAAACGGCGCCCGCCGCTTGCTCATTGTTCGACCCCATGCGCCATGGCTTTGCAGCGAAGTCGTCGCTGTTTAATGCTGATAAAGATATTAATTTATCATCAATGCATTTGCATATCCGCCTGGCTGAAAGAGATGGCATAATAGTTTTGACTGTATAAATCTTGTTGGTTGGAAAAGTAACTGGATTTTTGAACTATTTCGTACAAATATCAAAAATATGGTGTATGAATAACAAAATTAACTCAATGAATCGCTTTAAATTACAATTTAATTATAAGTGGTACACAGATCCTTTAATAGTATACAAATTCGTACAGTTATGATGTAAAAACAGGAAGTCAATTTTAATTTTGTCAAAATTATTCAAACATAAACTATTAATCTACATTTTGCACGCAATTCGATTTCATCGCACTGCTTCTAAATTAAATTACTTAACCATATTTAGTAATCCTAATTTATTCTGATGATAATATTATGTCACTCTACAGTGACAATAAGTAAATCACTTCCAACAACTTCCCCTATCACTTTGACGACCTTGACATATTTAGGAGATACGAAACCAGATTCTAAATTTGAGACTCCCAAAGACCTTAACGTAAGTGCACCAGTAACACGAGAATGATGAAACCAGCAGTGTACGTACCGGTTACAGAGCAATCCAACCCGTGCGACAACGGCCGCTGCATCAACACGCACGGCAGCTACGAGTGCGAGTGCGAGCACGGGTTCGTGCTGGACGCCACCGCGCAGCACTGTCTCGGTGAGTTTCACCTTTAATGTCAGACTAAAGAGACTAGAATATCAACGGGAGATCGATGAGGAAGACCTCCTGGAGGAGAACCTGTGCTATTCTTCTACGATGGACAAATCGTCAAATTGATCCGTCTTCTAGATAACCGTCGAGGCTCCTGCTGGCGACGCGTGGTGGACGGCCAGTGTGAGGCGGCCGCTCCCATCCCACTTCTGAGGCAGGAGTGCTGCTGCAGCGTGGGACTGGCGTGGGGCTCGCCCTGTGAACCTTGCGAAACTGAACACTGTCCGTGCTCTAAAGGATTCGCTAAGGTAACTTATATGACTATTAGCTATATGATTATTAGCTTTTGCCCGCGTTCGTCCATGTAAAATAAAAAAAAAAACGATAGTTTTTCATTGGAAACGGGAGATTTACTATATAATTATAGTTTAATTTTCTTTTTTGCATTGTCTACCTCTCTGACATAATTGTGCCCATTATCACCAACAGACACCCCATTGACCCGACTACCCATAATGAGGGTTATGTTATTGACATTATTCATCTGCAAAAATCCATGACTATTTTACTAGCTTGGTTTATTGCTTTCACAGCTAGATGGCGCCACTTGTAGAGACGTGGACGAATGCACGCTGGACCCAGAGCTGTGTATCGGCGGTTCTTGCATCAACACAGATGGATCGTATCGCTGCGAGTGTCCTCCCGGCCTTACCCTTGATACCACTGGTAAGTTACTGTGAAATATTGAGAGCAATATTATTTGCTGGCTGCCTTATTACGAATCTTACAACAGTCTTGCTACAGACATAACTGTAGAGACAATTACTGTCAAGCATCTTTTTAAAAAATTTCGAAACAAACTTGTTTCCATCTCTGCAGTTCTGTCGCTGGCAGCGCTAGTATCTATGACCAAAGTTCATATTACGACAGGCGGAACAGTATAGGATCTAATAATCGATAGTATAACGATCGGTTTCCATGATATCTCTAGTGACATTTTATCGCGTAGTTATTACTGACGCTTTGTTTTTGTTGTCACTACGGCAAATTGTACCTGATCAGGCAGCTGGTCCGAGCCATGGCCATAACAAAATCTGTAGTAGGTAATTTCTGTTTAAGACCTTGCAGATTCAAGTTCCGCATTGTGGCCGTCTTTTTGTTTGTTACCATTTCTATTGCACTAAGCTGCCCTTGGCACTGCCTGCAGGCAACCGCTGCGTGGACACGCGCCGCGAGTACTGCTACACGGACTACGTGGGCGGGCGCTGCTCCAGCCCGCTGCAGGTGGAGGTGTTCCGCGCCGTGTGCTGCTGCTCCTCGCTGGGGAAGGCGTGGGGCGACGGCCGCTGCGAGCCCTGCCCTAAGAAGGGTCAGTACTGTTCTGTACACTGTACTTTTGAACATTTTGACCCTTTGTGAAGATGCCCCTTACATCCAGCGTAATTGATAGGTGATTCCGAGCCATTCGGTAACATACACAACTACTGTAACGTTATTCAAAATACAGTGTCGTCGAAGTTGAATTGAATCCTAAGGTTGATTGTCTTGAAATTATCGAAAATTAAACATTCAATGCGAGAAAGATATCGAATCGCATGGATTCGGTCCTTTATTGTAAAGTTCTGATTGGCCCAGTTGTTTTTTTCGTGGTAGGTGGATTACTGTTCTAATTATTTTCAGTGCCAGATTTTAATTCTTTGTTAAGGTTCTCATATTTTATTTCTCTATTCAGGAACGGATTCCTACCGCAACCTTTGCATATCGGACGCCACTCTCAATCCGCCCTCTGTATGGGACAGACCTTTCGATGGGTCTGGTAACAAGACTGGGATCTGGTCTCAAATTGGCGGGGGTGATGGTGCTGGTGGCGGGGGAGATGGCTTCAATGGGGGATGGGACACAGGCGAAGGTGGCGACTGGAACATGACAGATGGGTGAGTAGCATTACTTCTTCTTTCATATCGATATGTTTTAACAATTGGAGGGTTCTGTATTTTATAACTCCTAACCTAGATCTAAGAAAAATGCCAATACTGTGCATGATTGTCACACCTTTTTTTCGGAGAATGTTTAGCTCATAATCTTCGACAGGGAGTCAGTCCAGATTGGTGGAACACATACTTTCGAAATAATTCTCTGGCATGTGGATTTCCTCTCCATGTTTTTCTTCACCAACAAGCGAGTGATGATTTTAAAAGAAACACATTGGTACTTTCCCCTAGTGGAATTTGAGCTCATGCTCTTATATAATTAGGGATAAGATAAGGTAATTTAATGCTGGATGTAGATAACATTTTCTTATGCTGTTCAATTCACAGGTTTAATAAGCAAGGCACGGGGCTGATCCCGGGACAAATGGAAGTGAACGAATGCGCCGCCTTCCCCGGACTGTGCGGGCACGGGCGCTGCAGGAACCTGCCTGGGGGCTTCACTTGCGACTGCTTCCCTGGATACGAGAAGGTCAGGAACTATTCAATCTCAACACCATTATCAAAAATGATTTTGCGTGAGGAGGAACAGGCCATCCACCACGGGCTCGGTCCAGATTGGTGAATCACATACCTCTGAAGTAATTCTCGGACATGTGGGTTTCCTCACATTGTTTTCCTTCACAGAAAAACGACTGTTATAGATTAGTGCCACAGAATAAATAAAGTACTATACACATTTAAACGCCACTCTTCACGTAGCGTAATCCACGTTGTCGTACCTCTGCCAACAATGGCCAGGACAGTCAATAGCACACCTCTAAACGTAATAGACGAACCGTTTGTTTGGACCTTTATACTAGCGGGTTGTCTTTGGTTTTGGTCGAGTAGTACATTTGTTTAAAAAATTACACACATATTTGGCGCGTGTATAAACATCAATTATATCCGTGAGTAGTCAAATTGGCTTATTGGTAAGTCTCCGGGTGTATCTCATAGTATTCTTTTTATCCCCATATTCGAAAAGAGGCCTATGCCTCCTCGATAAGTGCGAACAAAGTGGATCATTCCAGCGCACTTAATAACAGTGACGAAATGACTTTTGAATTTGTAACACTGTTTAATTAAAAAGTTTAAACGCAATTAGCTTCAACAAAGTCCTAGCCGCTAATAAAAAAAACAGCGCGTGCCGACGCGGCATTGGCTAACCAAATAAAAAAAGTATAATGTATTTTTCTCATAGTTTAGGATGAAAAGCATAGTGTACCACACGGTACTAATGTTTTAACCTCGAGCGAAGTACTTTGACTCCCTCGCTACGCTTAGGATTCTACTCTACAATCCTTCGATTTGCTAATCAATAAATCGCCTTCGCCCTAAATACATTCGTTCCCTTTGTTCCCTTGTGATTTAATCTAAGTACTATTTCATATCCAGGATTCCAAGAACCACACGTGCGTGGACGTGAACGAGTGCGAGATCGTGGACGACGTGTGCGGCGCCGGCGAGTGTCGCAACACGGAGGGCAGCTTCACGTGCCACTGCCGCCCCGGACACAAGGCGGACGACTTCAGCAAGGTGTGCGTCGGTGAGTGCAGTCCTTACTGCGATAGTAAGCGCGATAACTCTTGATCGCGATTAATTGTCCGAAGTCTACCATTTTAGTTGGTTGAAGCGTAATTAATGTTCAAGACAAAATGTAAAGCCATATTTTTTCAGACTAATGAAATTAATACAGGAAAATTATAGATGACGTAAAATCTATGGTAGCTCAACTCCTATCTAAAATATAGAAAATCTCAGCTAGTTCAGCATCTCTACATAACCCCTTACGACAAACAACCTCTGCTTAAACTGTAAAAACCACATAAATTAATAGAAGTAGCCTATGGCCTTAACTATCGATTAAATCTTCTACCCAATACTGGCCGCGTACAACATCACTATATATTTTGATGAAATGCTACTAATAAAACTCCAACCATCCATCCATCTTGGTAGCTTGGAATCATTTGATTTTATCTGTAGTTCGCACCTTATTAGAATTAGAAAGACTGTTTGGAAATTCTTGTAAAGTATGCGGTGTGTGTGCGCGTCTGAAGTGTTACTGACACCGCATCACTAGCATAGCACCAGCAACGCTGTAGACGCAGCGTCCGCACCTCACGTTCCAAACGTCCGCTAACCTCGCATCCACCACCCAGACATCGACGAGTGCACGGAGGGCGCGGCGCCGGCGCCGTGCCGCGGCGGCCGCTGCGTCAACACGGCGGGCTCGTTCCGCTGCGAGTGCGCGCCCGGCATGGAGCTGGCGCCCGACCGCCTCTCCTGCAAGGACGTGGACGAGTGCTCCATCACCTCGGGTGAGTCTTTCGCTAAGTCATTTCAACTAGTGCGAGTTCTAGGATGACCTGTTCTAATACACCTGTTATAGTGAAGGTGAGATATTAGTGTGTTAATTTATAAAATACACTAAATTGAAATCAAATATTAACCTGATCTTTTATTCTGGGAATGATATTGTAAAATTTTAAAATTCACTTTTTAAAATTGTAATAGAGAAATATGCTTGTCCCAGGAATCTGCAGTAACGGTGCGTGCGAGAATCTGATGGGCACGTACCAGTGCGTGTGCGACGAGGGGTACGCGCAGTCCACGGTGAAGTCCCACTGCGAGGACATCGACGAGTGCGCCGAGGACTCCACGCGCTGCCAGCACGACTGCATCAATACGCCCGGCTCCTACCACTGCAAGTGTCGGTGAGTCTCATGTTTTTTTTTTTGGTTGGTTAGATGAGCTGGTTTTTCTCTGATGGTAAGCGTCATGCTTGCTCGTTTTTCATAGTTGGAATTGTTTGTCGAGTAATTTCAAGCTCTTATGTTAGAGTTCCTCAGGCAGTCCAAGGGCATTCAGTGTGCCTAATGACTATTTTCAATCATCAATAACACAATTTACATTTCATTAGATTGAGCGTCACATCGTCAATATCAGCAAGCACAAAACATATCTACAACCTACCTAATTCGGCTAAAACCCGAATTTTCTAATTTTACTTGCATAGTGAACAATCACCTCGACATAATAATATATTCGACATCACCATAATATCTGTCGTAATACGTAACCGTTCTGCCTTCTTTCACAGCGAGGGCTGGCACCTGCGCGCGGACGGACGCACGTGCCGCGACGTGGACGAGTGCGCGCGCGGCGCGCGGCCGTGCGGCGGCGGCGCGTGCCGCAACACGCCCGGCTCCTACCGCTGCACGTGCGGCGAGGGGCTGCTGCCCGCGCCCGCCGGCGCGCGCCCCACCTGCCAGGACGTCGACGAGTGTGCCGACGTCAGTCTACCTTCATCCTTAGCGTGTTGCATCCCTGTTGGACAAGTGTCTCCGAGTTAGCGACGGGTGACTGCGAGATCTTTAGACCATCGAATTCGGTGCCAAATTACAACAGAGTCTATAAACATCTCCCTTCCGACCGAACCAGAGAGATGGTTTTCTATTGTTCCGCGTGCTGCTGCAGTTTTCGCCCTCTTTCTCTCTGAACTCGAGTCGGTTTAAAATCGTTTGCCTCAAAGTCTGCGAGAAAAAATAGTCCAAAACCATCGCCATGTTTGAACAACCGAAACAACCGACTTAAACATCTCGAATTCGCCCGTCGCTACCTATGACATTCCAATGGCTAGAACTAGTGCAAATATTTAAATCAGTGTCTGAATTCCGGCCCCAGTTAGATCCAGTACAAAGCAACGCCAAAACTTGGGCAACGATTGATAACCTCTTGTGTGTAGGTTCCAGAGCTGTGCGGCGCGGGCGAGTGCCGCAACACTATCGGCAGCTTCGTGTGCCGCTGCCAGGACGGGTACAGCGTGAAGCCGGAGCAGGGCCCCGCCTGCACCGACGACGACGAGTGCGAGCTCGGCACCTGCGACTGCCACCCCGCCGCCGACTGTATCAACCTGCCGGTCAGTATCAACCCTACTTACCTCTCGCAGACTTGGATAAAATGGACACAAAACCAAAAAGGTGGTGAATAGATCTGGCGAATATTAACGTTGTTTGAGTTCCGGTTATTGTTCAACACTTGGTCTACTACTTTAACAATGTTTCCTTTCAAAGTTATTACGATCATCTCCAGAAGGTTCGCATCATCTCGTCTTTTAGATGGTTTATAATGTAACTGTGCTTGCGCAGGGTTCGTTCCAATGCCGGTGCCGCGACGGGTGGCGCGGGGAGGGCCGCGAGTGCGAGGACGTGGACGAGTGCCTCACCAACAACGGCGGCTGCCACCCGCGCGCCACCTGCACCAACACCGACGGATCCTTCAAGTGCCTCTGTGACACCGGGTACAAAGGAGACGGGTGAGTAACTGTTAGGATCATTGAGTAAAGATCAATTATTTAAAACGCCTTCTGCGCCCCATGCCCGTTCTAGTAGTGATATTCAGATACCTGAATTTCATCATCCAATATTAGATATAATATTGCTGATCAGCAAAACCAAACACTCATTAGAGACATTCGGATATAGTCGGTTCTATGAAGGGTGTGAGTAAATCTAAAAAAATTTCAAACAAGTACAGGGAAGTCGTTAGGATGTCCGGAACACTAGACAAGTATTCTGTCTGACGAGTACTTTAACTATGATTTATATTTTGTAGTGGTAGGCCTCTTTTGTAAGAGACCGCCTTTGCCAGATATTCATCTGCCAAGCAGTAGTGTGCAAACAATGCTATGTTCCGGTTTAAAGGGCAGTGTATTTAGCGAAATTTCTGGGTATATGGGACTCTAGAACCGATATCTCCGGGTGCCGAGCGCAGTGCAGTTCCGTGCAAGATTATGCAATGTAAAGTTCTGGGTGGTGACTGTTGTTTCGATGTCCATAAGCTAGATCGATCTCGATCACGTTTTATGGTCCTTCGTGCCACGCTGAGCGCGCGCCGTGGCTATCGGTGACACACGGTCGGTCGGCAGGTACGCGTGCGTGGACATCGACGAGTGCGCCAACGACCCGACGCTGTGCGAGAACGGGCACTGCAGCAACACGCCCGGCGGGTACGAGTGCGACTGCGACGTCGGCTTCCAGAAGTCGCCCGACGGGAAGTCGTGCTTGGGTGAGTGCGCTCCCACAATACTTGCCACTTTAACACGCATACAACACAAATCACAGTTATCGAATGTCATTTCTAGGAAAATAAAATCGTTAGAAAGAAAATTGTATTAAAAAAAAATTAAGGTATAGGTGAAAAAAATCGAGTGTGAGTTAGAGTATGAGTAGGAGTAAGAGCGAAGTGTGAAGTCAAGTGTATGTATGTGTGTGCAAACTAATACCGCGCACTACATTATTGCACAGCGCAGTAGTACCTAATGGATATAATTTTGTTTTATGAATAAGACTCATAATACCTAAACACAGTTTTAAATAAACCAAATGACGAAGCATGACGATTGAGCCATTTGTTTTTCATTATCATAATTTTAATTTCATTTCCAACTTCATCCTATAGATTACCTTCATTAAATACTCTACCTGAATCTCGATTTTCGTTTCTCTGTGTGTCGTATTCTGGATTTCACCGTGTCGTGTTTCCACAGACATGGACGAGTGCGCGACGTTCGACAACGTGTGCGTGTTCGGACGCTGCGTCAACACGTACGGCATGTTCAAATGTATCTGCGACAAGGGGTACCAGTCCGACAGCATCGACGACTGTGAGTATTGCTACTTCCCCACAACCCTTCTATAATACCAATAATAATATCCTCAATGTATACACTAGCATCTACAATTACTCAGCATTCAAAAATAATGTGGAAAAATTGACGAGACCGCTCATTGTTACCCTTATTTATAAACTAGATTATGCATTTGCTTTAAATAGCTCAACAAACAGTTTATTTACACAACAGCAGTTTGGTCTCTAGGTGGCTTGGCAAGCTCTGACACCAGATGCCGGAATTACCTCATTCGATAAACAAACAAACACCATATTTAATACTGACGAGGCGTGCAAGGTTCACCGATAGTCTGACCATGACTGGTGTGCCATATTATTCGAACTTGAGATTGCAAAATCTTGCATGGTATTGCTTAGCAGTAAAAAGTAATAACTAGGAGCGTATAGTGTGCGGGTGTAAAGTTCAAGGGTATTGAAGGATGGGTCAAACTTATCAAAGCATTGTGTTTAAAGTACGGCATAATGAACAGGACTTATTAATTGTAGCTGTGCTCTCTTTACTTGTATTTTTTATGTGACTGAGTGACGAGACGAGCATGTCTACCCTACGCGGTCTTCACCGAACAGTATATGTATCGATAATCTCTCCAGTTTTAATTCATAAAACCAAGTAAAAAGTTGATATAACAATATAAAAGTTTCACCTACAAGGACTTAAATTCATCAACCATCGAGTGCATTAATCTCCCAGTGCTCAAATTTGATAGTTTGGACATAATCATGAAATAAAACCGTGAGTAATTACGTTTGGCTTGTGAGAAGTGTCATAAAGTGTAATAATGTCGGTAGCCGTAAAACAATAATAATGCAACCAATAACAAACTGCTGATTGGACGGGATAGCAACCATTTACGTAATTTAGACCTTGCGTTAATAGTCGAGTTGGACTCGTGGCTTGCCGACTCGGACATCAGATACCGCTGAGCTTCAGACGTAGGTTCGAATCTCGGAGCCTTGTGTCGCTTTTTGCACAAAATAAAAAATAAAAATAAAATAATAGCTGTATATTAGTAACTATACAAAATGAGTTGCTCTGCTTGTACGAAAGCCATAGATTCCGAACGTTACCTGGAATGTTGTCATTGTCGCTCCAAATATCATACTGAATGTTTAAATCTGAGAAGTGAACAGTTCTACTCCTTGACTGTCGAGTATCGAAAAAAGTGGATATGTCCGTCCTGTACCAACGTCACCAGACGTCCGCGGTCTAATGTAAATACTCCGGTACGGCAAACTCAAATCCCAACAGTTGATGAGTCAATGAACATGTCGTATGACATGCAGTCACCTATGTTCTCAAAAGCGCAAATCGAATCAAACATGACCATAGATAACAACATGGTGACTATGGATAAAATAAGTTTATTACTGGACCAGAAACTGAATAGCTCGCTTAATTTATTCATGGAGAACTTTAGATCCGCGATGAAGGAGGACGTCAAAAAACTTGTTCTTGCCGAAATGGACTCTACTGTACAACATCTTAAGGACGACTTTACATCAACAACTAATTTTATTTGTGAGGAACAGGCTTCAATGAAGTATAAGTTGGAGGAGCAGGCAAAGGCCATTAAAGACATGGAAGTGGATAAACTGCAATTTAATAAAGAGATCAACATTCTTACTGCCCGCTTAGCCTCCATGGAAAGAATGACTCGCGGTCAAAATTTGGAGATCCAGGCTGTGCCTGAAAGCCGGAATGAGAACCCCCTAGCTATATTCAATAACTTATGCCGAACTATAAACTTGGAAATGGACTTGGACAAAGTACATTCGTGCCGCAGGGTGGCCAAGCTGAATCCTTCAACAGATAGGCCGCGCAACATCCTGGTAACTCTAACCAACTCTCGCCTAAGGGACAACGTTCTCTCTGCTTGCCATCGCTTCAACAGGACTAACAAGGACGATACTTTGAACACAAACCATCTCGGACTTACTACCCAGAAACAGAAAATTTATATCATGGAACATCTATCACCAGAATGTAAGGCTCTTCATGCATCTGCCAGGAAAATTGCCAGAGACAAAAACTACAAATATATCTGGGTGAAGTACGGACGTGTGTATGTGCGTAAAGAGGACGCCGCCAGCTGCATTCATATCAAAAATATGGACACTTTGAACAAGTTAGCTTAATTTAATAGATTTTAATAGGTATTCGTTTTCGTTTTTGTTTTTCTGGAAACGTACATAATTTGATTTCGTTTAGTTTTTTATGATGTTAGTATATTATCAAAATGTAAATCGTATTAGAACTAAAACTCATGATTTTTTGCTAAATGTACTTAACTGTGAATATGACATCATATGCCTGACTGAGACAAATCTAAATAATAGTGTATTTGATTCTGAGATCTTTGACACTCGATACAACGTCGTAAGGCGTGATAGATATGAATCAAACTCGCGAAAAACCGAGGGCGGAGGTGTTCTTATTGCATTAAAAAAACATATAAATTTTATTCGTCAAGTATCATGGGATAGTGATGTTGAAGATATTTGGATTAGCGTACTACCTAGTGCTCATAATGTCAAAACAATAAATATTTGTGTTTGTTATCTGCCTCCCGATTTGCCTTTCGAATCTCTTCGTAAATTTCACAACAACTGTCAAAATATAATTACTCAATATGACGATTGCAATGAATTTCTTTGTATTGGCGACTTTAACACCCCTGATATATCCTGGTCCAAACCTGATAATTCCAGCATAATGATGCCAAATAGCCACCATGGACTAAAGGCTGAATTACTTATAGAAACTATAAATATCTGCAACTTTTATCAGTTCAACAATGTACCTAACAAGAATAACAGATATTTAGATCTCATACTATTCACCTCTACCTCTATACAAGTTTATGGAGCTGATCCATTAAGCAGATTGGATGATTATCATCCACCATTGGTTGCCGACATTGGAGTAATTAATATAATAGACAAAAACTTCAAGCATAAAAAAGAACCTCGTCTTAATTTTAACCGGAGTAAATTCGATTTGATTAGTCATGACCTTACTCTAGTTGATTGGCCCCATGTTCTGGATGAGCCCGATGTTGATATCCTGACAAACATATTCTACATAGAGTTAAGACGTATAATTTGTAAACATACACCTTTAACCCGGGACAGAAGCCAGGAATACCCATTCTGGTTTACTCCGGCTTTAATAAGTTGTCTCAAGGAGAAGCTAAAATTTCACCGCCGCTACCGAATATATAACAACCCTCGTGATTATGATACCTTTTCTTTGCTGAGGCGAAGATGTAAAAAATTAATTGCATCTGATTATACTAATTTTATAGCCTCCGTGGAATCATCATTGGATGGTAATATCAGGCACTTCTGGAGATATGTCAACAGTCGTAAGAGTACTCATTCCATTCCACAAACAATGAAATTCGGAAATCTAGTTTCATCTGATCGCAAAGGAATCTGTGAACTCTTCTCCAATTATTTTGGCTCTGTTTTTGAAGACAATTCCAATTTTCCTACTGACAAAAATTTCATAGTAACTAATAAATCTAATCGTACCTTAGGCAGTCTCACAATTAGTCGGAATGACATTGCTAAGAAAATAATTAAACTGGATCCTAACAAAGGTTCTGGCCCTGATGGCCTTCCTCCAATTTTTATAATCAAATGTGCCAAAGCCCTAACCATTCCTTTGGAAATTATTTTTAATAAATCACTTCGATCCGGTGTTTTTCCTTCCGAGTGGAAAGCTGCGCATATTGTTCCTGTCTTCAAGTCTGGTGACAGATCACGTTGCGAAAATTACCGGCCCGTAAGCATTTTGTCCTGTCTGGGTAAGTTGTTCGAATCGTTAGTCTACGACACTTTGTTTTATCATATTGAACCACTTTTATCACCTCGTCAACATGGTTTTATCAGAAACAGATCAACAACATCAAACCTATTGGAATACAAACACTATTTGTGCAGTACTTTTGCTAAGACATCACAGGCTGATTGTGTGTATACCGATTTTTCAAAAGCATTTGATAAAGTCGATCACTATCTGCTACGCACAAAACTCGCTTCTTACGGGATACATGGTAACCTTCTACGTTGGATAGAATCTTATCTTAGTAATAGGAGTCAACTGGTAGCAGTCGGAGGCTTTACATCCTTGCCAGCAAGAGTGACGTCAGGAGTGCCACAAGGATCGCACTTGGGTCCTCTGTTTTTTATTGCTTTCATTAATGACCTCATATACAAACTGACATGCCCCTGTCTGCTATATGCAGATGACTTAAAAATCTATACTACCATTAGTAGCCCGGCTGACTCTGAATCTCTTCAAGCTAATCTGGACACGATTAATATATGGTGCGACGAGAATAAAATGTTATTGAACGTCAATAAGTGCTTCGTTATTTCTTTTACAAACAAAATTCATAGAATATTGTATGACTATAAACTAAAAGGACAAACTTTAGAACGGAAAGCCGTGGTAAAGGATCTGGGAGTACTTTTTGATGAGAAACTCACTTTTCGTGATCATTATGATTATATAGTTAGCCGAAGTAATCAAGTTTTAGGCTTCCTATCTAGAACCACTAAAAAATTTAAAAATCCTGTCAGTTTCTTATACCTTTATTACACACTAGTTCGAAGTATTTTGGAATACAATTCCGTTATTTGGTCTCCGCATTATGCTGTCCATTCAGACCGAATTGAGAAAATACAAAAGAAATGCCTGAATATTTTGTGCTATAGATATGGACTAACACGTAAACTCCAGTCCTATAGTGAAAGACTTTGTAAATTTAATTCGTTGCCTCTGGATACCAGACGTGAATATATTGACTTGATGTGCCTCTTCAAAATCATACATTCAATAGTAGATTCGCCCTCTCTTCTGTCTCTCATAAATTTCAACATAAGACCTAGATCACGCCATCCTCACTTAAACATTTTTTCTCTACAGGTTTATACTAATAATACTTCATTTTACAATCCCATTGTCCGTATGTGTCGCCAATACAACGACCTTATTGTCAGTCATAATAACGACATAGATATCTTTAATGACAACCTATATAAATTTAAAAAAGAAATTTTGGCTATTCTTTCTTCTGAGAGGTGGCTAAAATGTTGTTAATTAATTAATGCACTAACGCGTGTCTTCACTGTGAGGCAGTGAAAACAGCGTCTGTATTGTCTTGTTATAAGTTTAATATTAATAATTTTAAGTCATAATTGTAATCTTGTATAATTTTATCTTGAAAGTATTTTGTTTAATTTCGTTTTTTTTGCTTTCTTTAATTTTCCTCGATGTTAACTGTTACTGTTAATTTCTGTCATGCTGTGTACGCATCTTTTGGGACACTGTCCAGCACTAAACTAATTGTACCTATTTAATGCTAGCAATATTATACTGATAGTGTTCTGTTATGTGTGCCTAAATAAATAAATAAATAAATAAAGCAGTTAAACAAAAGATCTTAAAAGTTTAATATCTGGCAAAGAGTGAAGGTAAAGACGCAAGTTTCTAAACGCGGTTCTCTCGATCATTCCTTAATGGAGTATTATGTTCCAGTGATGCCAGGCTTCAACTGCACCGACGTCGACGAGTGCAAGTCCCCGCAGTCGTGCCAGTACGGACAGTGCATGAACACGCAGGGCTCCTATATCTGCCGATGCCCCACCAACTACGAGTTGGTGTCCGATGGAACTGCTTGTTTTGGTAAGTTTCTCACTTAAATTATACCTTATCCATTGAGTGTTATTTTTATTATTCAATATAAGCTCAGTCAAGATGCAGTAGTGACATTTACAGACAGATATACAACTTTGTGACTGCAACCTTCCGATATTACTAACAATAAAACAATGTGTATCTACACTATAATCATTTCAAAAGAGCGGCCATTGTTATGCCGCGTTATTATGGTCCTTCGATCTGAATATTAACCACTTATAAATAAAAAAACGTATCTAGTAAAAGAATATTTTTTGACACACAATTTTTACGTGATTTGGACTATTAATTGACCTGTAAACACATTTTAGATTCTCGAAAAGCTCGTTGCTACGGCAAAGTAGACCTGCGCTCTGGCACGGAACACTGCCGGGACAGCGACGAATTATCTGAAGACGGAACAATGGCAGCCTGCTGCTGCTCTGTTGGTATGTAATTTCAAATTGATGAGGATCTTCTAAAAATCTTGATTTTATAATATCCAAGTACTCCCAAATATGAGAGAAATCTGAGAAAAAATGTAATGTTTTAGGCGCGGCATGGGGTAACTACTGCGACCTATGTCCGGAACCAGGCAGCGAGGCTTACAGACAGCTGTGTCCTGGAGGACCTGGGTACCAGCCGGTTCTGGAACCGGTAAGTTATTAATTGAGTCTATAGACATATCGCTCTCCTATTGAACTTTTTTGATTGTCCCGATTCAACTGAATCGTCACCGCTTTCTTCCCTCGTTCGTGAAATATATAACTGCGACAGAAAATCATCAAGAACAATGGAGATGTTTCAAGAATCGATAGACTAGAGCATCTCGGATTAGTTTACCGGTAGCGACATTTCGCGATGTACATCGCGCCATAGTACAGTGTCGCCGTCCCTTCCAGCCCTCGTACGTGGTGACGCTGGCCGACATCGACGAGTGCGCGCAGCACCCGCAGCTGTGCTCGCACGGCACGTGCACGAACACGTTCGGCTCGTTCGTGTGCACGTGCGGCGCCGGCTGGCAGCTGGCGGCCGACGAGCAGCGCTGCGAGGACGTGGACGAGTGCGCGCGCGCCGACGCGTGCGGGCCCGGCGTGTGCCGCAACCTGCCCGGCTCCTACGTGTGTCTGTGCCCCGAGGGGTACGTCGCCATGCCCAACGGAAGTGAGTACGTTGCGCCGCCTCTGCGCGGTGAGCCGATCGGGAAGCGTGAGGTTACGGGTTTGGTCCTACCACTCGGCAATAATTAGTGTCAACTACGGGTACTTGCTCTGAGTTTGGGTGTTTTTGTGCACAACTGTCTTAGAACTAATCCACAAAGAGAGAGGCAATAAGCAAAATACTTGTAATAATAATCATTCTATGCTGCTAGTCCTATGGTAACATAACGATTGGTCTGTATCTATTTTCCAGAGGAGTGCGTGGATGTCCGGCAACGGCAGTGCTATATGGAGTGGGAGGAAGACACCGGACAGTGCAGTGCCGCTGTGGGGGTGCCGCAGACGCGGTACTTGTGCTGCTGCTCCGTTGGTCGCGCCTGGGGAGCCCCTTGCGAGCCTTGTCCCGATAAAGGGGCCCAGGTTAGTACAAATCCGTACGCCAGATGGATAGCTCTCACAGTTTCGAAAACTGTAGATGAAGCTAGTGAAAGATTATACTCATAAACACGGATGAAGTAGTTTGATAAGCTTAGTATAATATCCTCAATATCTTGGAAAGTACTTCACTTATTATTTTATGTCATCGATTCAACCGTTTTATATCGTCATATTGGCCTGTTTGGGTTGAAATATTACGGTCACAGGATGTGCCAGATGTTTTTACAATCATTTCCGAATCGTTTCACGGGAAAACTATTAGATACTCTTTATTCGGTGTTTTTGTATTTATTCTTTTTCCACACTTCCAAGATTTAGATAAACACGAGTTAACCTTTCCCTTTCTAGGAGCACATGGCCCTGTGCGGCGAGAAGCCCGGCGAGTACATCAACCCGATGACGAACGAGACGCGGCCGATCGACGAGTGCGACATCATGCCGCAGCTGTGCAAGCCCGGCGTCTGCCACGACACGCCCACGGGCTTCCAGTGCGGCTGCGACCATGGGTGGGTCCTTTTTTTGTTTCATCATTATCATCATTATCATCATCATAAAGTTTGTAACGTTGACTACTGTTGGGACATAGCTTATTTCCGAGAAAAAAATTATTCATAGCCGTAATAATGGGCATTCTTCTTCTTTATTTCGATATTTATACAGTTTTGCCTGAAGTGGGGTTTGTACCGACTAATTTAATCACTGGGATTATGACTGCAGGAAGCGGTGGACTTTTAAAATTATAGGGGACGATTTAATAAAAAGCCACTTGGATAGGCACTCGTCTCGAACTCGACGTAAGGTGGTGTATCTGGTTTTGGCTAATCATTGTAATATGTGAACTATCCTATGCGTGTGTCTAAAACGGTTTGTAACATTGAGTTCCACGTCCCAGCTACGAGCACGACAACACGTCCCACCTGTGCCGCGACGTGGACGAGTGCGCGCTGCACCGCTCGCCGTGCCGCGGCCTGGCGCAGTGCGTGAACCTGCCGGGCGCCTACCAGTGCAAGTGCCCCCCGGGGTACCGCCTCACGCCCGCCCTGGACGAGTGCGAGGACGTGGACGAGTGCGGCGAGGAGCGCCTGTGCGAGCACGGCGACTGCCGGAACACGATCGGCTCCTACAGGTCAGATACATTCGCTTCAGCTCTTTTCAGTGTTCAATCGATAGAATAAAGCCGGTACGTCAATCTACCCGGGACTTCCAGTGCGAGTACCCCCTCAAGGTACCGCTTCACTTCCTCCCTGGACGTGTGTTAGTAAAAAGGGGTGTTGGAACACAATACGGCTCTACGTCGACCTATCTACGATGCACTCTGTAACCCCATAGAATTTTAAAAAATCCTATCTCGCTTCTCCCTCGGCCTTGAGCCGTTTTGTACTACGATGCCATGAGACAGACATAAAAACAAACAAGCGAGACGGAGGCTTCAAACTTGTCATGTAATGGCTCTATTTCTGCATGAGGGTCTAAAATAATGAGTCAATATAGAATAGAATAGAAATAGAATAGAAAAACTCTTTATTGTACACCAGAAACAAAATTAAATCAATATCTTTATAAGACCACAGTTTTAGCAAAGTTTGGCAAATGTTTACAGATGTGAGTGCAAGCCGGGCTACACATTACGAGACAACGTGTGCAGAGACGTGGACGAGTGCTCGCGGCCGCGGCCGCTCTGTAGGAACGGGACCTGTGAGAACCGCCCGGGAGGGTACATGTGCCACTGTGATGAAGGATTCAAGCCGGGCGCGAATAACGACTGTATCGGTGAGAATATACTTGACATTATTTTCTATTAATAATAGGTTGAGGTCAAATTAGCTCTAAGGTGACCATTAAATTCCATGGATAGAATAAATCTGATTGGGAATATATTCTATGCGTTGATTCATTTTGGCCATTCTTGGGCGTTGTATGGTTTTTTTCAATATTTCTAAAATAATAGTATTTGAAATTTAAAACAAAGACCATTTTTTATGCAATAATATGGTGTTAAATTTTTTACTCTTATCTCAGGTTAAATGATTCCAAAAACCCTTCAAAACTGCAAATCATTTTCAAAACAGAGGTTAAATCATTACAGAGCTTTACTGGTTTAGATTCATTGCAAGCAATAATAATTATTGTGTTGAGAAATATTGCCAAATGAATGGAACTACGACAATAGATTGTTAGTAACGCTTCGATTAATATACTACAAAGGCACACAACATTGACTTGCGGGCATTCAAAACAGTGACATCTGTAGTAAAAACCAACATGATTGTTAAAATAGTCTTGCTTATTCTGACAATTTCTTTGGCAGATATCAACGAGTGCCGCGAGGGTGGCATGGTGTGTCGCAATGGAGTCTGTCGCAATACCGTGGGATCATTCCGCTGCGAATGCTCACAGGGATATGCACTGACCGGGGACGGTAGGAACTGCCGCGACATCGACGAGTGCACGGAACAACCGCATCCTTGTGGAAGAGATGGTTCTCCTTCCTGCACCAACACTAATGGAGGGTAAGCTTAATGATGAACTACCGACTGAAATGACTCATTGCTTATATCGATTTATAGCTCTTTGAAAGTATATTAGAGTTGCTGTCACTTATTTTTAATTCGTTAAATTTTATGTTTTTTTTTTATATAACATAGGCTTTTGACACGATTGGCATATTGATTTTGTAGACAATATCAATTTATCACCATATAATTATACAATTGAACTACAATAAACTTAATTTATCATTTTGACATTTTATATATACCCAACAAGTAAGTAGAATAAAAACATTCATACTAGTTCAGCATGGTGTACCTCAAGGCAGTAAATTTGGTCCTTAAAGTTTGAATCGTTTCTAGGTACGAGTGTTCGTGCGGTGTGGGATGGCGGCTCATGGGCAGACGTTGTATAGACCGTGACGAGTGTAGGGAGTTGCAGCATGTGTGTGCTGGCGGAGAGTGCCGAAACTTTAATGGAGGGTACGTTTTAATGACAATTTCTTCAGGTCTAAAGAAAACACGACAACTATTAAAAAAAGGTTTCAAAGTAATATGATCACTTGACTAACATAATTAAAAACGGAACGACGTATTCAATTTCAATTTTGTTTTGAGTTTCCAATACATGGTAAATGTCTTGTTTTTAATGATAATACTAACTATTTAATTCAAAAGTTTGAATATTATTCATTTATTAGGTACGTTAGTAATTTGTAAAGATTGCAGAGTACGATCTCGACGCAGAAAGAATCTAGTTTTAGTGGAAACGTACAAAAAGAAAAAAATGCATCACAAGAGGCTATCGGTTTGCGCAAGAGGGAGCTGATTAAATTAGTAACGAGTGGGGTGGTTTGAAATTGTTGTTACAATTTCAGTTACGTGTGCGACTGCCCCACGGGCTGGCGGTTCGACAAGGTGGCGGCGATCTGCGTGGACGAGCGCCGCGAGCTGTGCTACGACGAGTGGGAGCAGGGCCGCTGCCACCGCGCGCGCCCGCTGCAGCTCGCGCGCCCCGAGTGCTGCTGCTCCGAAGGTACCGGCACCCACTCCGATACCTGCGAAATTGGGGAAATATTCTATCTAGCCAAAAAGTCTGATTAACACTACCGTCCCATCTAATTATCGACTATTCGATGAGATTTTTTTGAAACTATAGTCACTGAAGAACACGTCGCTATTGAATCCTTGTTGTCCCAAAACTTATTATTGTGGTTGCATTGCATAATGTCAAAAAATAATAAATGTTTTTCTAGTCTATTCTATTCTTAGAGCTCAAACTAATCAATGTGTGTATTATCTAGATTCGTTAGATCATTTAAGATTCTGTATTGTCAGGTGCCGCGTGGGGAAGGTACTGCGAACGCTGTCCAGCGCCGGACTCCGCTGAATTCCTTCGCATTTGTCAAGGTGGAATGGGACGTCCGAATCTTACTCAGGTAACGTTCGTCATATAGTTTGGATGTTTTACTTTACTCATACATGTTTTTACTTAACATCTCACAATTTATACTTTTCTATAATTTATTCACTATTTATTGTCTCTTAATTTTTGAGCTACTTCCTATTTTGACATTGATTTGTTGATTGGGATCATGCCAAGGACGAAGGATTCATTCGGTAGCTCTTCTGTCTCATTAATAGTATTCCTAACTTCAGTACTACACTTACTACTACTTCTTGAACTGAGTGGTTTTCGGGAAATAAGATTTGTGTGTTAATATCGACATCATCAACAATATTCAGTCTAAAGAGAAAACCTTCCATTCCCCAGCCTGTCAAATCTCGACATTAGTGGCTAGTGCCACCTCTTACGATAAAGAAACAAAAAAATCAAAATCGTCAACATCTCCCAGTCGTTAATGAAACCCCTCCTCCGCAGGACCTGGACGAGTGCAAGGTGCGGCCGGACGTGTGCGCGGGCGGGCACTGCGTGAACACGGACGGCTCGTTCCGCTGCGCGTGCCCGGCCGGGTACGCGCTGGACGCGTCGGGCCTGCGCTGCGCCGACGCGGACGAGTGCGCGCAGGACCCGCGCGTGTGCGGCAACGGCACCTGCACCAACACGCCCGGCGGGTACGAGTGCCGCTGCAACCTCGGCTTCACGCAGGGGCCGGACCAGGTCGGTGGCCACGCTTGCTTTTGTACCATTTTGTCTAAGAGGAAATGTGAATGATCAAGTTTTTACGATTCATTATGATGCGAGTATCTGATGGATCTTAAATCTGTTTTTGTGCACTCGTTAGTTTCTAATTACTTAGAATATAAAGGGATAACATTTGCGTATGATGCTTAGATTACACTTTACTTGCAGACATGTGTGGACGTAGACGAGTGCGCCGAAGGTCGAGCCATGTGCACGTTCCGGTGCCACAACACGCCCGGCTCGTTCCGCTGCACGTGCCCGTACGGGTACGCCGTGGCGCCCGACGGCATCCACTGCCGGGACATCGACGAGTGCGCCGCGGACACCAAAGTGTGTCCACATGCGTGTGAAAATGTTGTGGGATCCTATATCTGCAAGTGTCCTGATGGTGAGTGCTCCTTTTTATGTGAATTTGTGAAAGGCTACTCTTTACAGATAAAAGTTATTTGGATAACCAACGATCCCTAGCTGACCAAAACGCTGAATCCACTAAACCTTCTCCAAAAATGGGTGCACTCATTGTCTTCTATAAGGTATATATAATAATCGAGACGGTTCTGAAGGTCATTCCACCATCGAACATCTCAACATCGCGAAAAAGCTCACCTCATCATCATCATCATCAACCCATAACGTCCCACTGCTGGGCACGGGTCTCTCCTCACTTTCGTGAGGAGGGTTAGGCCATAATCCACCACGGGGGCCCAGTCCGGATTGGTGAATAACATACCTACCTCCGAAATACTCGGGTAGGTATGTGGGTTTCCTCACGATTTTTTCCTTCACCGAAAAGCGAGTGATAATTACGTACATATGTTTTACAGAAACACATTGGTACGTGCCTGCACTGGGATTTGAACTCACGACCTTCTGATTGGTAGGCGGACGTTCTCTCACTAGGCTACCACCGCTTCAAAAAGCTCACCTACTTACGTATTTATAGTGGAATTGGGGAAATCCCGCATTGTTCGCTTTTTTTTTACCTTACACATGCAGAATGTGAAATGAGCTACCATCAGACTTTTTGTCATACACATTGACACTGTTTCAGGATCTGAAAGATATCTCATAAATGTACTCCATGAAACACCATACACAAAGATCTAGAGAACATTCCTGACTTCTAAAGTTCCTCTCGCAGGCTACCGACGCACGTCCTCCCCCCACGACGCCGCAGACGCGTGCGAGGACATGGACGAGTGCTCCGAGAAGCCCGACCGTTGCTCTCCAGGCGTCTGCATCAACACCGACGGCGGTTACATCTGCGACTGTGATGCTGGGTACGAGCCGAGTGAGGACGGCACAGAGTGCATTGGTAAGGTCCAAGAGCTTTTTGAGGATAAAGTCACTGAAGGGGTTTTAGAATAATGTTTTGGGCTGTAGCCTTTTATACCTCATTCTTTTTTGAATATCTCTCAAGTTTTCATTATTTTGACTTGCTCCTATTCGGTGCTTTCCCAACTCAACACATAATATTATTTCTTGTAAATAAATATTCATTATGCTGTTTTTTTTCTAGATCACCGAACGGGTATGTGCCACAGATCCTTAGTGTCTGGTCGTTGTGTGCCGGAACCATGGCCGAGATCAATAGCATCTACTCCCGCAACTCCCACGCAAGTTACCAGGTAAGTGACATATTTGTTACATGAAACAGTTAAGAAAAAAAATCCAACCTACACGCAATTGAATCAATTTTGTTTTTTCACAGGGCGCAATGTTGCTGTACGCTCGGCGTAGCGTGGGGTCCCGAATGCGAGTTGTGTCCAACTCCTGGAACTCCCGAACGACAAGAACTCTGCTCCCCTACAAACCTGCCTGGAGGAGGAGGAGTAGGAGGTCACATCCCGGGACTTATTCCTGGCATTCCCGGAGTGACTGGAGATGGAATGGTCATTGGAAATGGCGTGGACGTGTATGGAGACGTGGACGAATGTGCCGCCATGCCAGGACTCTGTGCGCCAGGCAGATGTGTTAATACTATTGGCAGGTTTGTACCGTTTTGTATTAGCTCTCTAACTCTGAACTATGTTTTCAAAGTCTTTTAACATCGGTTTCTTTATGTATATAATTGTAACGATTTCTTGCCAAGCACTACTAGGTAGATAGTAAAAAAGGCTGGTGATGTGAGCACATTGAATTATATTTCAGATTGCTTAAACCACATTGCTAAATATCAGGAATTAGACCCAATCTTGCTGAAATGAAGCACTCTATAACAAAATAGATTATAAAGTTTGCTACGGAATAGACGATTCCATCCTCTTCTCTATAGATCCTCGTATTCCTAGTGTCGAATAATATATGAATGTCGCTACGTGCGTTTGTTCCAGTTTCCGATGCGTGTGCGGGCGCGGCTACAAGCCGTCGGGCGCCGAGTGCGCCGACGTGGACGAGTGCAGCGTGCGCCCGCCGCCCTGCGAGCAACTCTGCAAGAACACGGAAGGTCAGCGGAATGTCTACAGACCTCCTTTTTCATGTTCATTTCTCAATCATTGTGTTCTGAGATGACTGAAATTGATTGATGACTGAAAAAAAAATTACTGCGAATAAATGTCAAATTATCGTAAGTTTTGTCAATTTACGCTTGGAACGTCTGAGCTGGCTCTCTCAAGCCAACGAGCATGATTAGGAACTCTATCAATCCAAATGGGGTCGTAACAGCTCGATACATGAAATCCTCAAGAGCCATCGGAATTTGGATGTAGGCTTTTACCACATCGATGTTTGTGAAATACAATACTTTTAGTCACGTGCACATTATAGCATCTAGTTCAATTGTTTTTATAATACCTATGACCTTCATAGGATCGTACGAGTGTCTGTGTCGGTCTGGATACGAGGTGGACGAGGACGGCGCCAACTGCCGCGACATAGACGAGTGCTCGCGCGGCACGCACACGTGCCAGCAGGCCTGCACCAACACGGAGGGCTCCTACGAGTGCGAGTGTGAGGACGGGTACGAGAAGAGAGGGGACGGCTGTGTCGGTAAGTGCACACGATGTTTTTTTTAAAGAGTTCGAAAATCAAGTCTTCATTTTTAACCGGTTTGCTTACTGATATTTTAAAACTGTTGCAAGAGCTACGGATTTATTTCAATACTTGCCAGTAGGTAATATTCACGAGTAAACAAAGCGTCTGCTTATCCGCGTGTACTTAAACTCCGTGATGATTTTTTAAACACCAATCGTTACACATTATCAACAATAAAACTTTTCGAGAATAATTCAGCAGGATGATTATATTGATTATGCTTCAAGAAGTTTTTAAAATCTTTCTCGTTCGTGAATCGTTTCAGACCTTAGATATAATGGAGAACAACTTCGTCAGTGGCGTCAGATTGAAGAAACATGACGTGCGTGTATAGTATTGAATTCTCGGTGAGCAGATGGTGTAATAAAGACGCGCAATATTTTAGAAAAAGTATAGGGTAGTATTAAGTTAGAGTTTCCTTTAACACACCGAATCCACACGTATTTCTCATTCGCTCCAGACATCAACGAGTGCCACGAGGAGGGCCTGTGCCCGGCGCCGGGCAAGTGCGTGAACCTGCTGGGCTCGTTCCGCTGCGTGTGCCCGCGCGGGTTCCGCCTCGACCTCGCGGGCGCGCGCTGCCTCGACCGCGACGAGTGCGCCGACGGCCGCTGCCAGTCGCCGTGCCGGAACTACGCGGGAGGGTACCGCTGTGACTGTCCGCAGGGTTAGTATCCTGTGTCACTAGCAGACGGAAATAGAAACACTTTGGAATTAGAAGTCCTAATGCTTTTGCAGAAAGTGCAATTTTAATTAGACTTAGTCTTGAGTTATGACCGTTTTAATGGGTATAGTATCACATCAAGCACGGTGAGCATTAACATGAAGTGCGTTCGATGGATGCAGAATCGACGTTTTTTACATAGCATAGCATGCACTGCAAAGCTGCAACTGTTAAAAGTGGCACGGTGCTTAACATCAGACGAATGACCTGCGCGTCTCTTTACTCAGCAATATAGAAATCTTATAAATATGATAAATATCTGTGGCTTAAATTTACCTATAATATTTTAAATTGATTGACGTCCAGTTAATTTAACGTTTCCTTTTGACTTCCCAACTCCCAGGAACGGTGCGGTCAGGCAGCGGAGTGTGCATACCGCAAGACGCGTGCTCGTCGAGTCCGTGCGGCGGCAGCGCGCCGTGCTTCGCCGTGGCGGGCGCCTACCGCTGCGGCTGCCCCGCCGGCTACGGCTGGGACGCCGCCCACGCCGTGTGCCTGCAGGTAGGGCTGCTACTGCGCTCCGCGGCGAGAGTCGGACGCGCCGGGTGCTAGATTGCGGGTTCGGTTCCCGCACAGGACAAAAATATTTGTCTCATCTCTCATCTCATTATCATCATTACAACCCATATTCGCCCCCTACTGAGCACGGGTCTCACCTCATACTCATGAGAATGATTAGGCCTTAATCCACCACGGGAACCCGGTCCGGATAGGTGGATCACATCATATCTTTAAAACAATTCTCGGGCATGTGGATTTCCTCACGATGTTTTCCTTCACCGAAAATAAGTAAATTTAGTATTTGAATGAAATATTTGTATGAGTTAGTGTTTTCAACTAATCTGGGTGTTTGTGGGATCATAGGAATAGTTCTCGTAGTTTCTGATTCTCTAGGTATATAGAATCCTAGTTAGAAGGCAGGACCTATACACACTTGATACAGATTGGACTTATACCCAGAAATAATTCTAATGCTTGGGAATTAATATTGAAAAAAAGTCAAAAATATTGAAAAAAAGTCTTAAATAAGCCGACGATGACGAACCTTTAACGCCTAAGCAACCGTTCCCCCGCAGCTGGCGGGCGGCTGCGCGAGCGCGGCGTGCCTGTTCGGCTGCAGCCCGTTCGGCGACAGCTACCAGTGCGGCTGCCCCGCCGGCTACCAGCTGGTGGGCGCCGGCCACTGCCTCACGGCGCTGGACGGCGCGCTGCCGCCCGACGACATCGGCGACGTGCCCGTGTTCCCCGTGCGGGACCAGTACAAGATCGGCGGGAAGAACGAGCTCATATCTACCGAGGGCTGCTTCAGTTGTAAGGTGAGCCACTGACGATGGGGCGCCTTGTGTTCGTCTCTGTTATAATTATTGTATCCTGTGAAAGACTGCATTGGTAGAAACATGCTACAATGCAGCTACCCAGAGTGCGTCGAATGTCTTAACTTTCAGACTTTGTTCTCGTACCTACATGTGGGAATTTAAGAGACTACAATCATCGTAGTTCTTGGTTTCCCACTTATAGGGATGCGTAATTATGTATGAAATAGTTTTCTTACACTGCTTAACTTAGTTTGCTGAAACAGTAGGGTTTTTTTCAGGTGAATGGCAGAAGAAGAAGAGCGCCTGATGAAGCAATTATCTACGCAAATGGAACTACCGTCATGAGAAAACGGAAGCGACGCAGTCGCCGTAAGTGTCTTTGGTATTTTTAAAGTATTTAACATGAGGTGGCGCGTGAGTGGTATTGCAGTCTTTAGAAAAATGTGAAGGTAGTTGATAATAAGGAGGACGACTTTGATACTAAACCAGACAAGACCTCAAGTCTTAGTTATTGAACCGTGTCATCGCTGTCAAAGTCGCTAATTGAGCCGAGTCGAGGAAAACTGTTTTTCTATACAAAAACAGTCCTCTAAATTTACCAATAAGATGTTGGAAAGTATTGTGGAATTATTCCTTTACGTGCTTATTGGTTTACGTGCTTATTGCTAACAACCTGAACTCGCCGGATCTTGATACTCGATCTCACCACGACACTGCCCCCAGGCCGCCGCTCCCTCCTGGAGCCGGAAGCGGAGCTGATAGTAGTCCAAGCGACTCCGAAACAGACCTGGCACCGCGCGCCCCTCCTGCGTCTGCTGCCGGCGGAGGGCGGCGCCAAGCCACACTACCGCGTCGCGTACGGCGACGACAAAAAAGACTTCATCCTGAACAAGCGCGACGGAGTCTGGGCGCTCCGGCTCAGGAAGCACTTGAAGCCTCAGATGGTGATGGAGAAGCAACTGGAGTTAGAGGCCAGGTATTTGATACATTCGCCTTATATTGGGTCGATAGTTGGACCATTCCTCTTAATGCTAGGCGATTTGATACAGAGCCGAATCGATTCGATATCAAAAGTTTAATTTTCAAGCTATTCAGAACAATTGATTTCGATGACTTACTATCGATTACGATACAAACCAAAACTACATCAACCCACTGTTGGGTATAGGCCTCTTCATGTGCACGCCATTCTCTTCGGTCCTGCGCCAGACAAATCCACTGCCTTTTTGCCGATCTTAAGTTGCCGAAGAAAATTCTTGGATATTCGGAAAGTCTGTCGCGATAATTGCGTTGTACATTGATCGATTGGTAATTGAGTTATCGAAAGTTTCCGTATCGTCTATTTACTCAAACAAATTTGAGTACCGTAGCAACACAAACGTTTTCAACTTTGATAGATCCTGATAACAGCATTAGCAGTCTGCCTAGAAAACGTGGGAGGACATTTTTAGAAGTAGGGGGTTATTAGAATAGCAGTCGAGGACATTCCTATCTCCACCCAAGAATTTTGCAATGCAAAGTTTTGAATTTGTTCCAGATTCGTCCCAATTCCTGAGATCGGATCGAGGAGAAGGAGCAGGCGGGAGGTGGACCTCAGCGTTCCAGCTCCGATGAGATTCTACGTGTCCGTGCGCGTCGCGCCCCGGGAGCGCTGAGAACCAGGGACGATTCGATGAGGTGCAGATACTATCTCACGAAGACCACTTGCATAGGATGAGTGGTGTTCGTGAAGTAGTATATCTGTAGTTAGGGTCCGGTCGGGAAACAATCTCTGATAACTTGACAATGGTATCAGTTCCATTAGCACAAATTCAATAAACTAAATTTGACAGCCTCGAAGTTAAAGAATCGCTATTGTTTTACAGGACTAAATAAACATGTAGTTGTAATTGTTATAAAATTATAATGGAAAAGGGTTGGTGTACTTGAGAAACTTTAATGCTGTATTCTGGGAATTTAGGTCCATTTTATTATAGTTAAGATTAATAAATATTCTGTTTTCTTATAACTTTGTTGGGAAGTCTTACGAAGTAACCTCGAGTGAAACTAATGGCAAAAAAATGATGAGATTGTTTTTCCCGATGGAACCGCAGAATAAGAAAGTGTTAGCACAACTTCTTGAATTGACTTTTTTCTCACAGGACACGTTTCCTGTAACTTTCTTCACAAAACTGCCAATCTATGTACCTACCTATAAGAAAAGTAGACTTTCTGCCGCGTAACAGTTGTGCTTAGGAACGTTGTGACCGAGAGATGAGAGTCACTGCCATTATTAAAATAGTCGTCGATATCGCGAGTTGAAGGATAGTGCCTTATGGATTTAGTCTGTAGTGCCATTTTGAACCTTAAATTATAAGGGTTAAGTTAAAAATGCTATCGAGTTCGATACTATAATGTCGATTGTCCCGGGATGTCCAGCGAGACCGGTTCAGCTGAAGGTGCCTCATATTCTGTACCGACGGAGTTGTATATTTCTACATTTGTATTTCGTTCTATTTATTTTTGAATGGCAGACAGATATTCGGATTTTTTGATTGATATTTCTTTGTAATTCCGTCGTCACAAAATATCGACTGCACGTTACCACGAGGTCGGGAAGAGATCTTGTCGGCAGTATTAAAATATATAATGTGTGATTGAATGCATAATAATGTAATTAGCTGGCGACGCAGTACATTTGTTGTGTCGATTTATAAATGTCGGTATTTTGATTCTAGTAACGATGTGTCACTAATTTTGCCATAGATATGACGCCAGCAGAAGGATGGATATTAATATATTTATAAGGTCTAAAGTAGATTGTAAGGGGATATTATTTATTTCTATCTTCAATGTTTATAGCGTTGTTTCGAATAATCTACTTATTTTTTGTGAGATATTTTTATATTTTGAGTTAATTACTTTCGGCAATATATTAGGCCTAGAAGTACAAAAATCGATGCAATAGATTCGTTTTGTAAATATGTGTATACAGATAATGAGGTAAAATTAATATAAAATATTTAGTTTTACTAGCAAATATATTTTAACGTAGATTATAAGTTGAATAATTGATAAAAATAAGTTAATAAATTAAAATTTTCATTTATTTTGCTTATTATTTTCCTATCCTCTCGACAGCGATTCACCTTCAAATTCAACCAAACATAATAACATATTTTCTCATTAAAATATGTAATTGCAGCTATAGCATAAAACAAAACGTTAATTCCGATATTACTACCTGTGATAAATGTTGTGAAAAAAACAATTGGGAATATTACTCAAATCAATGTTGCATTACTGACATAAAGGGAGGACGAAATATTGAAGGAGCTATGATTGATAGGCAGAACCTTTTTGAAGATTTGTATGCGCAACTATTTTTCCTTTATCTTTGACTTCAGCTTGTCAGACAAACAAGAAAATCTTACGTCACGTCACAATGGCACGAAAGAGAAGCCATTACCCAAACAAAAACCGCTGAGGTTTTTAAAAATCCTTAAAACTGAGACGGTGTGAAGCGTCAGTGATAATCCTTTCCATTGGGTGGGAAAGTGATAACATAACAGGATGGGGAAGGAGACACCGAAGTACTCGTGCGAGATGCACAGCAAAAAGTTCTTCTGGCTGTGCGCGGCCGGCGGCGCCGTCGCGTGCGGTTCCACGCACACCTTCGTCACACCGCTCGACCTCGTCAAGTGTCGCCTGCAGGTAGACCCCGGCAAGTACAAGAACATCTTCCGAGGGTTCCGGATCTCCTTCCAGGAGGGCGGCATCCGCAACCTCGTCAAGGGCTGGGCGCCCACCTTAATAGGGTACTCGACGCAGGGCGCCTTCAAGTTCTCCGGCTACGAATACTTCAAGTACAAGTTTTCCAGCATGGTGGACGAGGAATCGGCGTTCATGTACCGCACCTATCTTTATCTGGCGGCGTCGGCGTCCGCCGAGCTCATCGCCGACTGCGCGCTGGCGCCCTTCGAGGCTGTCAAAGTGCGGATGCAAACCACGCCGGGGTACACGTCGCAGATGAGGAGGGCGATGCCGCACATGAACTCCACGGAAGGGTTCGGGGTGTTCTACAGAGGGCTCGTGCCGCTGTGGGGCCGCCAGGTGCCCTACACGATGATGAAATTCTCGTCGTTCGAGAAGACCCTGGAGTACCTGTACGCTAACGTCGTGCCGAAGCCGCGCGAGCAGTGCACGGCGATGGAGCAGCTGATCGTGACGTTTACCGCTGGGTACATAGCCGGGGTCCTGTGCGCGATTGTGTCGCACCCGTCCGACACGATCGTGTCAAAGCTGAACAAGGACCCGAGCGCCACGATCGGCGGCATCATCGGCGAGGTAGGCATGGTGGGCATCTGGCGCGGCCTGGTCGCACGCATCATCATGATCGGCACCCTCACCGGCCTGCAGTGGTTCGTGTACGACGCCTTCAAGGTGTACACTAACATGCCGCGCCCGCCCCCGCCCGTCATGCCCGAATCTCTAAGAAAGAAACTAGCAGCACAAAAAAAACTGTAGTCTTGTTTCAGTGTAGGTATAGATCTTGGTAAATCGTGACCGTTGCGGTGCTGACAGAAGTGTAACTTGCTTATTTATATATTTGTCTAAATAATATATTGTTACCCAATATGTGTGCTATTATTTCACTTCGAACCCTGTTTAATTTAGTTAACATCCTCACTTCTCATGTAAATATTACGGAACGGGACGCAAAACACATCGAGAGTGAAAATCCCGACCATAGTTACATAACTACATCAATTTTCCCCCCAACTTATTCAAACGGCATCGGAATAGGGTCATAAAATATCACAAAACATTCTTCAGCGACAATAATGTATATTGAAAAATACTATCGGGAAAAACTGGTTATAATGGTCGGGAGTGGTCGTATACAAAGGAGGTTGGGATCCTTCAGGGCCATAACCGTAATATAGGGATTTGTCCGAGTACCGTGGTCCACTTACCGGCTTTGGCTAGGACAGAGTGACCTCTAGTGCGGAGCCGGGTATAAGTGCCGGATCACCCGGACCCCATTTAACATAATCTTGGATCCGGTGTTCGTGGGACACCTTATTTGTTTTATGATATGGGACGGTCGAGATATGTATTTCTTTATGGCTTCTCATCTCCGTAATGACATTTGGTTTTACAAGAGGGCTAGACGGCCGGTGCGCGGTGGTCAGCCACGGGATTCAAATTAAACCTTATTTATTAATTCTTCCGCGATTTTATGGAAATTAGTGAGCTGTTGAAATGTATGCAGGTACCTTAGGGTAGATCCTGTTATAATGCATAGGATACTTCCATCCACGGGTGCACAGCTCATCATCATAGTCGATAAGGGTGAAGCCAATAAAGGAGTTTCATTCAAATCGCTCCCTCAGGATCTCACTAAAGCTGGCGCCCATCTAAGTGACCTAGAACAATTAGACTGTTGAATATTTTTGAGCACTTGGAAAAATTCATTACATTATAAATCATTACATTTGCCCATCTGTATAAGTAATAGAATATGTTATGTGTAAAATAATACTAGATGGCGCCACAGTCGCGCGGCTAATTCCTGCATCGCGCAAGCGTTTGGTCGCGGCCGATCGGGGGTGCTCGGTTTTTGTTTATCGGGTTCGTAACATCTTCGGCCACTAGTATTAAGGTGCGTTCCGAATTAAAAATTACCTGCACTCTGGATAGTGGTTTTATTTGTCTTGTACAAATTTGGTCTATCGAGTCGGATTTTTTGAGCCAGTCTAGTTACTGGCTCCCGTAGTCACTGGGACTACTAAGTTTGTGTGCGAGATCGCTTTCGGGAAGAAATTGTCAGTGGAACTGATTCCATTAAACCAAGTGGAACAGTTCCTCGTCTGGCGCCAGGTGTGAAGTACCTGGTTGCCTGAGGAAGAAACCTAGGAGAAGCATCCAATATCAGCACCGTGAAGGGGTGCTGTTTGCAGACGGAGCCGGGAGCCAGCTAAGTGTCCAGGGTGCAGCATCACAGTAAGGAAGGAAGGATCATCGGAGCAAGATACCTAGTGAGCCATAAATCGGTCAAGTGTGAGTGATCGGGAAATCGTGAGTACAATTGAAATTATATTAAAGTGAAGAAAATTAATAATTTGAACTATAGTAAGAACTCTAAGTGATAAATTTAAATTTAAGTGTCAATTTCAACTTGTAAAATTTTCGTAAAAAATTAGAATCAGTAGTTTAGGACTTAGAATAATTTTAAGAATTTGGTTGAGACGGGGAACCTATGCCCGATTTTCGAATTTTGTTAGAAGTCTCAAACACTTGTAAAAATTTCATGATTTTAAAATAACTTGTAAAAATTTCGTGGATTTTACTTAACTTTTATCTTCGTAATTTTTTAGCATTTGCATTTTTGTTCGGTTTGGAAATAGTATCTATTTGTTTGTATCTAATAGTATCTAACTGTTTTAAAATATTAGTTAACATGCAGGCCAAGGTTAACTTGCAAAGGGATGTTTATGGAAACATTGCAAGGTCTCATGTGAATTTCAAGAAATCACCGCGTGAACGTATATCGGAATCTTACGTTCAAGCGAGGCTTGAAGTTTTAGAACAGTTATGGAGTCGGTTTATGCAGGTACATCATGATATTGTAAATCAGGCTGAAGACTGGGACGAATTACAAATGTCGTCATATATCAAAGATAATTGGTTTGAAAGGACGGAGGAAGTCTATATTAATTATAAGTGTGATCTCAGGAAATATAACTTTCAAGAAACAATAGGTGCTAAGGGTCAATCTGCTAGTGAACGTCAGTGCTCGTCTCTTAAGTTGCCTAAAATAACGATTCCAACATTCTCCGGTAAATATGATGAATGGATAACTTTCAGAGACCTATTCAAATCCTTAGTTCATGCTAACACTTCTTTGGACAACGTGCAAAGGTTGCACTATTTAAAAGCGTATCTTACAGGAGAAGCAGAGCAGCTGATACGGCAGTTGCCCATCACTGCAGACAATTACCAAGAATGCTGGAATCAGTTGGAGAATAGGTACAATAATAAGAATTATTTGGCAAATTGCTTGTTGAAGAGACTTATTAATCAAAAGGGTACAACAGTAGAGTCATCCGTGTTCTTAAAGGAATTAATAGACACAACTACAGATTGTCTCCATGGCCTCAAAAATATTGGAATCGATGTAACATCATGGGATGTTATTGTAATCCATCTAATTTCAAATAAGTTAGATGCGGAAACTCGCAAGCAGTGGGAGTTGAAGGTCTCGGAGGACAGTTCAAATGAGCTACCTAAATTTACAGAATTTCGCGATTATCTACAGAACAGATTTAGAGCCCTTGAATTCATTGAACCCACCTCAAGGCCCAGACCTTCAAACGTCACTTATGGGAAAACAACCAAGCATAATGTATTACATGTTACTAATTCTGCAGCTTGCGAGTACTGCTCAAAAGATCACAAAATTTACACATGTAAGCAATTTTCAAAGGAAGAAGTAGGTAAACGGCGTGACTTCGTGTATAAGAGTCGTTTATGTTACAATTGTTTGAGTAACAACCACTCGGCAAAGAGTTGTCCGAGTAACTCGACTTGTCGAGTTTGTAAGGGGAAGCACCACTCGTTGCTTCATCCTAATGGCGGTGGTTCAGGTAGAGGTACTTCACCAAGTGGCACTGGTGGTCCATCAGCTGGGGTAGGTATGGTCGGCTCATCCGCTGATAAATCAGCGGCTCACTCCAGTTCGGTTGACGCGGCGCCAGTGGTCTCGTGTTTTGGTCAGGTACCGGTGAACAAACAGGTTTTCTTGGCAACAGCGGTTGTGTTGGCAGAAACTACAAAAGGTGAAACACATTGCATCAGGGCGTTGCTTGACCAAGGTTCACAAGCATCCTTCGTCTCCGAAGCAACGGCTCAATACTTGGGTGTTAAAAAATATCCAGTAAAGGGTATTATATCGGGCCTGGAAGGCAACAAAACTACCATAGCCAAGCACATGGTAAACCTCAAACTGCGATCGCGAATTTCTCCGGATGTAGTTATTAGGGTGCAAGCATATGTGCTCAAATCGATCACAACATATCTTCCAACATGGAAAGTGGAAGAAGTAAGCTGGTTAGATAAGGACATGTGTCTAGCAGATCCTCAATATCACACACCAAATCGAATTGACATTCTATTAGGTGCGGAAATTTACGGTCAGATTATCCAAGATGGGATAAAGAAAGGTCCTCAAGGATATCCTTTGGCACAAGCAACATCACTAGGATGGATCTTATCTGGCTTATGTCAAAGGTCTCAATCTTCATCAGCAAATGTGGTGGCAATGCATTTGAACGTCGAAGACAATGAATTGCTCAAGCGATTTTGGGAGATCGAAGCGGAGCCCACGTCACAACAAAAATTTATGACAGACGAAGAAACTCGTTGCGAACAGTTCTATGCTGAAACAACAGAAAGAGACGCAGATGGAAGATACATCGTCAAACTTCCATTCAAAACTGAAAAGCCGGAATGTGTTGATGGTGACTCTAGAGCTATAGCCGAAAAAAGGTTAAACGGGTTACATATGCGATTCAAAAGAAATGAAGAGTTGAAGGAAAGGTATAGCAAAGTATTTGAAGAATACTTGCAGTTGGGATTTATGGAGAAGGTTCCTGAAACAGAGATGGATAATACTGAAACGGTATACCTACCTCATCATGCGGTCGTGCGGAATGACAAGGACACGACGAAGCTTAGGGTAGTTTACGATGCTTCCTGTAAATATAAAAATGCTGTTTCACTAAATGATACGCTCATGACTGGACCTACACTGCAGCCAGAGCTGAGACACTTGCTGATGCGATGGAGACAACAGCCCATCTGTCTAGCAGCTGATGTAATCAAAATGTACTGTCAAGTCAAGGTATCAAAGGAGCATACCAACTATCAGAGATTGCTGTGGAAGGAAAGCTTGGAAGAAAATGCACAGGACTATCGGCTACTGAGGGTTACCTTCGGTACTGCAGCTGCTCCGTACCTAGCCGTGAAGAGTTTGCAGCAAGTGGCACACGATGATGGAGCTAAGTATCCTATAGCGGCTGAAAAGGTAAAGAATGATTTTTATATGGATGATCTGCTGACTGGATGTAGTTCTGTAAAAGAAGGAATGGTTATTTATCAAGAAATAAACAATTTACTAAAAAAGGGAGGGTTTGAATTGCAGAAATGGATGAGCAATAGCGATGAATTATTGCAAGCAATTAAGAAAGAGGAAGCCAGCAAAGATGATGTTCAAGAAGAACTTAAGCTAAAATTGGATGAAGTAGTTAAATTGTTGGGACTTACCTGGAACAGAAGAACCGATGAATTCCGGTACTCGGTGACACTCCCACTGGAACCTGGACCTGTAACAAAAAGAAGAATTATATCTCATATTGCACGGTTGTACGATCCCCTAGGGTGGGCGGCACCCTGTGTGATCGTAGCCAAAATATTGATTCAAAAACTATGGGTAGCTGGTTTAGACTGGGATGAAGAAGTCACTGGAAAATTATTGGATGAGTGGAACATTTACCATGAAGACTTACCTGGTTTGACACAGATAACCATACCTCGATGGCTTCGCACAAACACGAACGACGCCCTCGTCGAGCTCCATGGATTCTCCGACGCGTCGAAGATTGCATTTGCCGCAGCGGTCTACATCCGAAGAGTTGATGTGGCCGGTAACGTTCACGTGGCTCTAGTTACAGCTAAGACAAAGGTAGCACCCATTAAACAGGTTTCCATACCTCGTTTAGAATTGTGTGGAGCAGTCCTAGTTACTAGACTGCTGATTGAAGTAGCAGAGACCCTAAAAATCGAGAAGTCAAAGGTTTGGGCGTGGACGGATTCAACTGTAGTCCTAGCGTGGATCAACAGTCACCCTAGTCGTTGGCAAACCTTTGTGGCGAATCGAGTGTCTGAAATATTGACCAGTCTCGAGTCAAATCAGTGGGCACATGTATCATCAGGTCAAAATCCAGCGGACTGCGCATCCAGAGGTATAAACCCGGCCGAACTGCTTAGGCACTCCATGTGGTTTCAAGGTCCAGACTTCTTGAGAAGCGATGTTGTCAAACACAGTAAACCCAAGGACATGGAAACACAATTGGAGGAGATAAAGGTTCACACGGCTTTGTCAGAGGTGCCCATTTGGAACAAATACTCAACGTTCACGAAATTAATAAGAGTAGTAGCGTATTGCAGGCGGTTCCTGGCGCTGTTGAAACCCGTTGGAGAACGTCACGATCGAGCCTATCTGACCTCGCTAGAACTAGCGGAGTCTTTGGAGGTGTGTGTGAAGCAATGTCAATACGAACATTTTGGAGAGGTATTGTCAGTATTGAAAAAGGATGGCAAATTTAGCAAGGTAAAGGGACCACTCAAGTCTTTGAATCCTTTTATTGACCAAAAAATGATGCTGAGAGTTGGCGGCAGACTAGACAAATCCCCAATGGCTGAAAATGCGAAGCATCCAATATTGCTACCCAAAGGGTCAACTTTCACGGATCTCGTCATAGCTGACGCCCATTCAAGAACGTTACATGGAGGCGTTCAGCTCATGTTGACCTATTTGAGCACCAAATATTTCATTTTGGGGGCTAAGCCGTTAGTAAAGGCTTGTGTTCGTAAGTGTGTTATGTGTATCAGACACAATGCAGAAGCCTCGACTCAACTAATGGGTCAATTACCAGCTGCTAGGGTTACACCAACTAGGCCATTCAAAAGTAGCGGTGTGGATTACGCCGGACCCATACAAGTAAGAACAGCAAAGGGTCGCGGACACCATGCCTACAAAGGATACATATGCCTGTTTGTATGTATGGTGACCCGAGCAGTGCATTTGGAAGTGGTTAGTGACCTGACCACTCAGGGTTTTCTCGCTGCTTTTAAACGATTTGTCGCTCGTAGAGGATATTGTACGGACATTTGGAGTGACAATGGGAGTAACTTCAAAGGAGCATCAAGTGAACTGCAAAGTTTATTCACTTCAGAAAGGTCTGGTATTCTGAAGGAAGTATCTGAAACTTTAGCTACGAACGGAACAACGTGGCATTTTATTCCACCTCGCTCCCCCAATTTCGGCGGGCTGTGGGAGGCCGGAATTAAATCCACTAAATTCCATTTAAAAAGATTCATCGGAGAGACAACCTTGACTTATGAGGAGTTATCCACTGTTTTGGCGCTGATAGAAGCCTGCCTCAACACGAGGCCGATGTCGCGGCTCGATTCGGAATCTGATTCCATAGATGTCTTAACACCGGGGCATTTCCTTGTGGGTGAGCCTATCGTAACTGCCCCTGACCATAATTTTGAATCGTCAAATGTAACTAGCTTACGTAGATGGCAACTCACACAAAAAATGTATCAACATTTTTGGAGACGTTGGTCACAGGAGTACTTGACGAAGTTTCTCCACCGATATAAATGGTCGTATCAGAACCCCGAGCCTGGAATAGGTGATGTAGTAATAGTCAAGGAGGACGATTTACCCCCCAGTAGGTGGCTCCTTGGCCGAGTGGTTGATAAACATCCAGGTATGGACGGAGTTACGCGCGTAGTCACGTTGCGCACGAAATGTTCAACTATCAAACGGGCTACTTCAAAATTAATTGTACTACCTGTAGCTGTTTGATTCGATTTTGTATATAAGTTATGTAGAGATGTATTTTGTAACAACAAATTATTGTAAACACTCACTAATGACAAACTAAGTTAGAATACCATTATAATGGTACCCCATATCTACTCATGGTGGGCGGAGTGTTTCCAGTCCACCTGGTCCTTCGAGTCTATTAAGGTCAAAAATATATATATTTGTCCTTGGTGGGCGGTATGTATAAGTAATAGAATATGTTATGTGTAAAATAATACTAGATGGCGCCACAGTCGCGCGGCTAATTCCTGCATCGCGCAAGCGTTTGGTCGCGGCCGATCGGGGGTGCTCGGTTTTTGTTTATCGGGTTCGTAACATCTTCGGCCACTAGTATTAAGGTGCGTTCCGAATTAAAAATTACCTGCACTCTGGATAGTGGTTTTATTTGTCTTGTACACCATCTGCTCCTTAGTAACGCCTCATAAATTACACAAATCACGTATGAGCACGTCAACTCGCGTCCATTATCTCAATAAATATATTAGACAACAATTACCCATCAGAGGAGCAACATACCAACTTGAACCTACGATGTTCATAACATGTTTCTAAATAACTTAGCTACGACATTGCCGAGCTAAAATCACTCTTAAACTTATCGAAGTAAGGCAGTAAATATTGCGATATATCTGAGCGTATATTCAGACCACGGCACGGCGACAAGTTAGGAACTCCGATAAACTTGGGAACGTTCACAGAAGTTACCAAATCGAATTTTTGTTGAGACCGCTCGAAAGATATTTTTAATATCGGTGAAATATTTAAAGTGGAGAATGTGAATTGGAAATAACTTTATCGGGGACCTGATTGTGAGAAGTTTCATGACATGGTCTGTACTTTACTTAGCTACTTATTAGTCCTATTAAAAGTGGTATTTGCTCTGAAATAAAGTTCTACTCCAAAATTATGTTAATTTAGCCAGATAGAAAGCGTATCGTGAAATATGCGCATATTGCTAAGTTAGTCAGTGTCAATGTTACGCCTTTCGATTAACTTCAACTTTCATCCAACTTTTTGCATGATATTTTATTTATAGACCTACATCATTTTAACAGAACTTTGAGCACATACTTTTGCAAAGAATAAAGTTAACAGACATCAAATATAAAAAAAAATAAAATAAAAATTGAGTTCGCCACTGTATCTACCTCAGTTAGGTTTTTTAAAACCAAAGCATAGTATCACTAAACACCCACTGACGGGATATGAACAATGCTTTTCTTAACTAAACAAATCCCGAGGCCAATTACTACCACTTGGGTGCTAACTGCATCAACCCGAGCGCAACCGCTTAGCACTTTGTTAACAATCTCATCTCAGCTCATTCGCAAACTTTGCATTCCTTTCCGGAAACTTGTAAACTTGTAAATCAAATAAAAAGGAATCGAATCCAGTAAACTACCTACAAGTGGAATAATTGAAAAAGTTCGGTTTTAAACGGTCTCCGAGTGAACAACAGTTAAACGCAAGTTTATCGTTGGAGAATCGCAGCGGAGCCGCAGCGGTCGCCGACGACAGCAGAACTGAATTAAGACAGCTAGACAGTACCGAGTTTGTAAACTACTTGATGCGGATTAAGAAAGGCTGGATAGAGCTTTGTCGCAATATTTTGTGCATAGAGCACAGAACTGAGAAGAAGAGAAGAAGAGAGAGTGGTTGAGAATGTTTCAATTTTGATATATGTGACACGTAACGCAAGAGAAAACCTTCTGCAAGACCCCGGGGGCTGTGTTGCTTTGCTTGTTTGTCGAAAGTAATGTTGGCCTATAGTATCAGAGTTTGTCAGGCTGGTGAAGGATCTGACGCGGCTTAAAGACCGCTATCGATCGATAACAACGGTGACCGATGGTTTAACGTGCCTCCCGAATCTTGGAGCGATGGGAATCGCACATAAGTTAAGAGATTGTTGTTTGATTTGTTGCGGGGCCGTAAAGGTATCGACAAAAGTTACCGCCATCTCAATTTAAGTAAATAATAAAAAAGTTCTAATCTTTTTCCAGACAAGCTTTTATAAAATACTTATTCGGCACTGCTGATCAAAATGAGTTCAAACACCATCAATCTACTATTAGTCTCTGAGAAGTTCCGTTGTCTACCTTCCGCGTCTAACATCATATCAGTTCACTGCTACCATAGCATTGTATTGTCATTGAAACTAGACAGGTATGCCAAATTTCAACTTAATTGAACAATAGGAATTGAGTCAAAATTGACTTGCAAGATTTGACCCGAACAAACATACATACATACAAACATTGCAAGCTTGTAATATGGTCACCAGCTGACGGTAAGCTGAAAAATCCCTACTTATATTATAAATGCGAAAGTAACTCTGTCTGTCTTTTGCTCTTTCACGCCTAAACTACTGAACCGATTGAAATGAAATTTGGTACAAAGATAGTCTAGAGCCTAGGAAAGGACATAGGGTACCTTTTAATGCGAAAAAAGCATTGTAAGGGTTTGAAATAGGGGATGAAAGTTTGTATGGAAGTTTCGTCATTTTGGAAGCTAGAAGCTCGAAATTTATTTTTTAGGCTTTTGATTAGATATAAATAAATTTGGCATTCAAAGTTTTAAAAATTTACCCTTGAGGGGGTAAAATAAATATAGGGGATGAAAGTATGTCTGGAAATATGTAAGGTTTCGGCTAAACCACTGCACCGAATTAAAACATTATTTCACTAATGGAAAGGTACATTAACAGTGAGTAACATAGACTATATTTTATTCAAATCTGTTAAGGTGGCATAAGGGCATCACACAGACACACACATACATATTTTATACATTAGTATGATGCTACAGATATATAGTGTGTTCATGCCATGGTGAAATGTTTGAAACTAAACAGTTGCACACCGATCAGAAATTCACTTCCAGCAGCTCAGTATCCCGGCTCCGAGTTGCGGAGTCGGTTGGGGATAAGTTTCCATTGTCACTTGCTTTCAGCGTCTACAGTACATGGCGAAGGTAAACGGTCCCGCGCCCGCGCGTTTGCTGCTAATAGTTGTACCATGAATACCACGAGGGACTTTAGTGGGGCAGTGGGAAAATAGACGTTATGACAAGAAGAATAAAAGTCTTTGTTTTTCCCATTTCTAAACATTAACGGCTGTTCTGGTATCAGCAGTAATAAAGTGACCGTTTTATTTTTACTATCGTTACCTATTAGGACATTTTCGTTATAACTATAATTAAGTAAAGGTTAAGTAAGTAAAGGTTTTAGTAATTGATTGGTCAATGTCTCCACATGATAATTTCAGTGTAAACAATACCCATTTTATTGGAAAAATTCTATTCCGTTGACCCATAAATGTTGGTTGCCGAAAAGCATCTCAATCAAACCACGCGAATCCCTCCGACCCCAATCTAGCGCGCATTTACAACATAGTTTCAGGAAAACTTATGTATTTGAGAATCTTCCCTATTTAAATCAAAGAAGGTTTCAAGGATCTAAGTATTTTCTAAGTTTAAGGGTGAACCAGTCTGCTGTGGTTAGAGGTCAAATTCCTCTTTATTATTGATGAAAGGTCAATTGAATTATTACATAATTCAGAGAAAATGTTATTCAATTTACCGTATTCATCAGTACGTTAATATGTAAGGATGGATGGATGGATGTTTGTTTAGGTCATATCTTGCGAGCCAATTTCATTTTCATATTCATTTATTTTATCTTGTATATTATTTGTTATATTTATCATCATCATCATCAACCCATAACGTCCCAGTGCTGAGCACGGGTCTCCCCTCACTTTCGTGAGGAGGGTTCGGCTATAACGCGCCACGGAGGCCACGTCTGCCTTCCAAGGTGAAGGTCGTGAGTTCAAATCTCAGTGCAGGCACGTACCAATGTGTTGCTGTAAATTATCACTCGTTTTTCGGTGAAGTAAAACATCGTGAAACCCACATACTAACCCTAGAATTGGCATGTTATCCACCAATCCGGACCGGGCCTCCATAGTGGATTATGGCCTAACCCTCCTCACGAAAAGTGAGGGGAGACCCGTGCTCAGCAGTAGGACGATACGGGTTTATGATGATAATGATGATGAATCGATCCATTCAAACATACAAAGACAATTAATTATTAAAAAGCTTATTAAAGCCGGAACACTATTGGTACAGGTCCGGTATAAGTACAGTGCGCAGGTATAGTCATATTATAAACTAGCACAGTGCACAGTTTCCAGTTTCAGCAAACTAGAATGGCCACACTGTACCTAAGTGGGTGGTTTCCAACTTCTGGGTGAATGCCGTCTTAGGTCAGATTGTATTCAAATGGGACGGGAGCTGATAGTTCTGAGATTTCGGTCAACTCGGGTTGTTTAGAGAGTCCATTCAGAGACCTGCAGATGGGGGATTTTAGCTATAGAGGTCGAGCCAAGCGGAATTGATCTCTATTGTACAGTCAGCAAAATATTCATTCGGGAAACATAATGTGTGAATACTTTCAGTTTGTGATGGCAATGCAATATTATTATGGTGACAACGAGCGGATTTGGACATATTGGCGGAAGGTAGACAACAGATTATCAGTCATAGCAGAACAGCAATCGATTGATGCCGTTTGGACTTATTTTATTCAACTTGCAGCTGAATACGAACCTATTTTTTAAATAAAAAACGGTAACTTAAGTTTTTCTTTCTCCATTCTCAAATGTACGTCCGTGATATAATAGGTACTGGATGAGCATTATATATATTCTTATAGCGGAGAAAGTCTTACGCCACGCTGTGTCTATACTACACCCAAGGACTATTTTAAGAATAAATCGCCCTTGACTACTCCAATCCATTAAAAATATCTTTCATTCCATCTCATCCAACCGACCGTCGCGAAACTTGTCCGCGCCTTACCGAATTCCATTTCAAATAAAGTCATTACCCCTCCCCTCACTCCCGGGATCCGGGAACTGTGAATAATGTCCGGGAATTATACTGTGTTTTATGTTAGGCCCCGGAAACGCAGGAAAGGTAATTTTTAACGAATTACTCTGAAGACTCGAGATTTTCGCCGAAAGAATTGGTGTGTGAAATGAGATTGTTTCTGGAGGATGTAGGTGTGCTGCAGATCGGGGTGGCGCGAGGTAATGTGCCTGAGAGTGGGTAACAAGATAAGCCTATAATAGAGCTTTATTTATGGTGTTATAGGTGGTTCATATGGGTACAAGACCTGAACATCCGGAATGAATCGATCCCTATCATCCAGATTCCAAAACGCCCGATCAACTGCTTCGCTATCATGTACTTACTTTCTCTAAGTAAATAATCTTAAGAATATAGGTATAAAGCGAACCTGGCCTTTATTATTAGCTTTCAAAGTTAGATAGGTTACGTACGAACTAGTACCTCCAAGTATTTTATTCATCATCATCATCATCATCAGCCAACACCCATCCACTGCTGGACGCAGGCCTCTCTCAATAAACGCCACTGAGCCCGATCAGAGTCTGATCCGAGTATTTTATTAACGCCATAACATTTCCCCACGTCTAAAATGTAACAAGACAACACTGTGAGCTACCCAATGTATTTCAAATTAATTAACCTTCAACATTTTCGCGAAAAACTTATTTGAAACAACGACTGGCAGAACTGAAAGCTGAAACATTACAGTCTTCAAAGCGGCGTAAGGTAATTAACAAATGAGATTTTTATCTGCCTCTACATTTCGTTTATTAATTTAATTACTACAGGTAATATTTTAAAATTGGTTACTTGTGACGGGCTTTTTAATGATTGATAAATTGTGTTAGAATACTTTGTGAAATGTTGAGCGGAAACACTCCAAAATTAACTTTATCTAATAAAGAATTGTTAATTCAATTGGGTGCGTTAGGAGTGGGAGTTTTATTTTGGTGCTAAGCTATGATGATGCTGCGATCTGCAGCTGTTATGTTTGCATTTCAAGTCCTAAGTGACCAACTAAGAGCTCGTTGGCATAATCTGACTGAGAGATCTTAACCGATTACTAAAGTTAAGCAACTCTCGAGAGGCATCGAGATACTTCCAATCAATCCTTTTAGGCGGCGTAGTAGAAGGAGTCTTTGCCCTCCAGTTTCATATTCAATGTCCAAAATGTAAACGACTTTTTAACTCATTTTTAGAACGTCTACAAATAACTAGTGCCACTCAATAAATCCAAAGCCATGGCAACGATACGAACGAGAATTCCAATACATTCACGTGTGTCCGATACATGATGCATTACCTACATGTTTGCTACTATTTTATAGCTAACATTTCCGACGAATATGCAGAATGCTGGTTCAGAAACTTCTCTGGTCCCGAACAAGTCGGCAACCCTATGACGAGGATTTTACATCTACTTTATGATATTGTGAACTCTATTAGCCTGAACACACGAAAACAGCTGCGGTATTGTTATATTTGCAAAGGTATAACAAGTTGGTCGGAGGTTCCCCTTTAACAATTTACTGAGTCCAACTGTCGCAATCGTTGGAATTATATTTTCTACGGAATGTTTGAAAAATTATAGTTTTTGTTTTTTAACTCGGTCGAGATAGAACTTTCAAAAATTTTGTAGAATTCTGTTGGTAATTTCACGGTGTAGGGAAAGCTTTGCGTCTAACGATAAATAAGATATGTCTGAAAAATAAAGAATGAAGTCTTTGATATTATGTTTGATGCTTAAATTTTTTCTTGGGAACAAAATTATATTTAGAAAATCTCATAATCCTGCTCGGCACTGCACTGCGCCCGTCACCCTGGGACATCGGTTCCAAAGTCCCATTATGGCCAGTAATTTCGCTGGAAACGATGCCCTTCAAACCGGAACACAATAATGTTTACGTTCCTTAAATCTATGCTGAAGATAAACAGCTCAAGTAAACTTGCAAATGAAACGCATTAGATTGGATGCTTAATTAAATATATACGAGTCAGAGTTAGAAATAATAAAACTGCGATGAAATTAAAATCTCATCGAAATCTTTGATCTTCGTTTCACAATGACTGGTTAAAAAAAAGTCTAAAGCAATCCGCTTAGTCTAGTTTCCTTTGTTGTTCAAAGCTGATTAATCAAGTCCTTAGCCACTGTTACGTGCTTGGCGAGAGGCCAGGTGGATGTCGAGTGTACTTACAGACGACAGTTTTAGGGGCCGACTGTACTGGTGGAAATCACTCTTACTAACTTTACGTTAACGTAAAAATACTAATTCTGAAGACGGTGAACGTCTGTGTTATTTAACGTAGCGTTTTGATAAACGTTTTTTGTAGATCACGATCAAAAATAAACAAGGTTGCAAAAGAGTAACACGAAATTTCAACGCTTTAAAAAAACTTAGTTTCCATTTCCAAATCACAAGCCAGATCAAAATCAAACTTTGTCCATTGATTGAGTTAACTAAGCTACTTTCAAATACAACCAACTCTTACATGCAATTGCAACCAAAACCATTACAGGCATATAGGTAGGCCAAGTGGGTTAGTCCACTACCAGCTACCAAGCAAGCCACCGTCCGATCTTCTAGTTTTACTCCTCTCCATGCATGGTTGTCTGGAAGAGATCGCTCTGAGCGATAAGACGGCCCATTGTGACACTAATAGTTCAATTTGTTTTATTCTAGTTTTTTAAGTTTTCTTTGATCTGTGGTGTTTCAATAAAGAGTTTATCTATCTATCTATCTATCAGCTGGCAGCGTACCCACCAGGCTGGAACCTAAAGGTGTTGAACCACCGTGCTAATTCAACAGCAGTTGTAACGCTCCAAACAAAAACAATAACGCAAAGATAAAAAGAAAAAGTTCCCCACGCAACACCTTGCTGAACTTCCCCAAGCATTTATGACAAAGCCTCGTAAACCGAAAGATCAGATAGGAATCATCATGAAAGAACACATAAAGGCCGCGCGACCCCGAGCGATGCGGCGCGTTGATAAATTGGTAAACTTTGCTCGCAAATTATGAGACGCAAAAACTCGATGATTCATCTCTCGAAAGTGGTTCTAAGCTTTCGTTTCAGGTGCTTCTTTTATTTAATAGCCTTTTTAAGTAGGCTCGCTTCGTGGGGAGGTGACGATGAGGGAGATACGGAAATGACATGGAAAAGAAACCAAGCTATACTTGCAATTTAATCTATTCGAAGTGATTGGGTAACATATGTTATACCAAGTATATGTAGTAAATACCTATAATATATATGGTATATATAGAGTTTTTCAGGCCACCCAAAGGCCTCCCGACCAAGGGCTTCGGAAGACAGCAGCAGTCGTCAGAAGCCTTGAAAAACGCGATGGTAACTTGATTTGTTGAACTATATCAACACTTTTAAGGAAGAACCGCAATGGTTTTAAAAAGGCAAATCAAACCACTTTCGTCAAATCATTAGCATCATCTACAAGTCTTCTACAGCCTATCAGGTTCCCACAGCTGGACCAGGGCTTTGAAGAGAGAAAGCATGAGTATTAATCCACCAAGCTATTTCTCGTCTGATTACTTGGTCGTATCTTGGACCAGTATCAGAATCAGAATCAAAATCATATTTATTGCTTAAACTGTGAATACAGAGATGGTATAGATGGTAAATTGTGTATAATTTTAGAAACAACAGTTTATCCATTTCGGATGTAAGTGTGTGGATAAAATTTTAATAAATAAGTTGGAAGTCTTTACGATCGCTCGGCGGCGTTTACGCATACGCTGCTGTATCCAAAAGTAAACCCTTCAAGGTTTTATTTAGTAGGAAACAAGAGATTTATGTGTGGAAGTTATTCCGTGGGTATTTGGTAAGCCTCGCACGCGCTCGATGATGTTACGTCAATCAAACTTGTGACATAACCGCGGGGCTATGAAATTGAAGGTTACCGTTTTTTGGATGAAAATAGTTGTCAAAGATACCATTCACCACTTTAATGAATTGTGACGTTGACAGAATTTGATCAAAGAAAGAAACAAACACTTAAAATATTTCCTTATTATTTATGCTCTCTGTTCTCACTTTTGTACATTCTAGTAAAAATAGAAAGCTATTTTTTTATATAACAACGTGCTAAGATTACGTTTTTACCTATATAGCCTTTCTATTGGCGGTGTCTAGGGCATCAGGAACTAGGAAGACCATGCTCCCCCAAACACAACCCAGAGCAATAATACCTGTGGTTATAACAATTAATCAAATTATGCACGATTGTCTGGAAAAAATCGCTGTGAGCGATAAGGCCGCCCATTGTGACACTAATTGTAAAAGTTTGCTTCTCTTTTTAAGTTCTGTGGTGTTTGAATAAATAGTGTATCTAGCTATTCTATTAATGTAACGCCACGGTGACTGTCACATCGGTACTGTAGTACTGGACCGACTGACCATCGTGTCATTGTGTCATGAGCAGAACCCGCCATTACTGTGGCCACACTCGTGCGGCACTGGCTGAAGCCGTAAAGCCACGTTGTCTTCAGGGAGCGTTTACCGACGCGATCCGAGGAGTCGGGGACTTTACAGCCGAATGAGGAAACGCCAAGATTTTCATATCGTTTCATATACTTTGTGATTTTCAGGACGGATTGATACTAAAAGATTCCCAAGGCAATCCTTTGTCAAAACAAATGCGAAAGCAAATTAGTTACACACCACTTCAAAGTAAACATAATAATAATTCATCAAACTACTATTCAAAAGTACAAGGAAAATGCATAAAGACGACATTTTCAATCATAGCTTTCCATCTGCAATGACAATAGTCTGAGTCGACCCGTTCAATAACCTTCATTCATTCATTCCGTCATTCACTCGTTCAGTGAATGAAAAGAAACAATGATCGATTCTGAAACACGCGGACAGAGAAAGACTGCAATCGGAACTGAGCATTATGTAGTAAAAGGGTGCCTCTGTTATGTTAATGTAGGTAGAGTTTTAGCAAAGTTAAGGTAAAGTTAATTGATACATTTATGAAAAGCTGGACATTCACTAGGGGCTTAATGTCACGCGATGCACATTAATAGAGAAATTACGATGTCACACGAAATTTTCACTACAACCGCCGATTTTTGTACAATATAAATTTTATAGGGTTCGACAACCTTAAAACATACAATGCCAAAATAATATGTCGACTACAAATCAATTTAATGGCATTCACATGATTAAGAACAATAGTATAGAGTACTAGGTGCGTCTTGCGGTTTCACCCGCGTCAAATATAATACCACAGAAACCGTTGGTTTTTACGGGGTATAAAGTCTCGTATGTTCTATTCCAGAACCTAAAGTATCTATATAGTAAATTTCATCAAAATCCGTTCAGCTGTTTTGGCGTGAAGAGAGGGCAGACTTACAATCACACAGACGTTTGCATTTATAATATCATTGAGATAATTTTAAACAATAGATATAAAAAAAAGAGGAATTCAATAAACAACAATTATTATGATGTTTTAAGTTTTATTTTTAGATAAAAAATACATTATTTTTTCCTTATTAAACAAAAACTAATGAACAAAGTAAACTATTTTCATTTTCTACGGCATACTTTGAATTGAAACCGGTCTAAGCTCCACCGCGGTTCGGCAGGAATCTGTGGAGTACGGAGGCTAAGCTATCGGAACTCTACGCGACGTTAGCAATCAGTTAAAAGCGTGCGAGCCAACTACGGTCGTGAGGCCGACCGCACACTGTCAAACCAATATTGAAGGCTTGACGGTCTAAGATCACTGAAAATATTAAAATAACATTATCAATTCTAGTTTCATTTAACTTATAGTTATATAATATGGGTAAATACCTAAGTGTATAATTTATCTCGTAACATAATGTACACACAATTACGCCTTGCTCCTGTTGGGATAGACAGAGACTACATCATTTTTTCTTGTTCCTTTATCTCATAGAGGTAGTGTTTTTGATATATTATGGGATGCTTCTAGCACCAGTCACATGACAAGTGACGTTTCGTTTGCTATTTATTAATTCGGAAGATCAACAGTTACATTAACATAGTAATATACTTCTTTGGTAGGTCCCAGGAAGGAAGCCTGTCAAAGATCCTCAATTTTCGACATTATATCATCATTTATAAGGACATCATAATGTGTTACACATTTCACATAACAGGGAACAATTTGATTAAGCACCAATAACTAGGTATTGAAAGATGGGACTAAACCCTCCTGTGTTGTTAATGTCTTCACTCTTTTTTTCTATAGATTTTAACTAACAAAACTACGAGTGAATTTAAAAAAAAAACATCAAATGAATGTCACACAAATTGAAATGCGGCTTGCGAAATTGCAGTCCAATACCATTTAATGTTAGTGTGACATTTTCAACGGTCATCGATGCGAATTTAGAATAAAACAATCAACTGTCATTTTGTGATTGAAATACTGACAGTGTGCGGCGGCCCTAATGCAAGACCCCACATTTAAGACCGTTTAAAGCCACGAAAATAAACTGCATTTCACCAGATTGCGAATACATGTGTATGGATTGAGTGTGTATGTCGGCGTTGGTTTGAGAGCTCACTCGAAAGCTTCGCTTGCATTATTATCTACGTAGTATATCTAGCTAGTGATAGGTCATTCTAGTAATAAATATAACTGGCAATATCTAATTTGTCTGATGCCACAGAATAAATAGGTAATGCATAAATTGCATAATCGATCTCTTCGAAGCGAACTCTTTTTAATCGCGGAAGTGGGTGTTGGTGGCGCCATCTATAACTATGTGAAAATAAAGGGCGGGAAAAGTTGAATATAGAACGCGACACCGGCAACTGGGAGCGAGGGCTGTTGAGGAATTGCTGAGAATAAAATTATAATATGTTCTGGAACTAATAAGAATTATAAGAAGACTACTTAATTGGTTGTTTTTATTAATTCCACTCTGACCCCCCAAAACTAGGTAGTCTGTGACATTATCTACCTTTCCTGGAATCTTGCGCGATGGCAACGGATGTTAGTTAAATTAATCTGCTAATTATGAAGTACTGATAATGGGCGTTGAAAATATTTGACATGGTGTTTTATAAAATGTACTAGCTGCATCCGGCGATGTCACTCGCGTTGAGTATTAACCATGCATTTTTACACGATTAAAAGTATTATTTGTGGTAATCCAGGTTATAAACTATCTGTGTGCTAAATTTCAACTAAGTCCGTTTTGTGTGAAAGAGTAACAAACATCAATCCATCCATCCATCCATCCATCCTCACAAACTTTCACATTTATGAGTAAGATTAGTAGAATAGGATATGAAGCGTGGAGTGGGATATATTTACCAGACGCATCGCTACAGGCGCAACATAGTGACTGATTGGAAAATGAGGTTTTAAGAGTACCCTAAAGAAAAAAAAAATTATACTAAAATCTGGCTTAATGCGCAATTTATGCAAAATTATAAATTACAATATTGTAACATTGAGTATTTTCACGACAGTTCTCTTTTTCATTTCTCTTTTTAAAATTGCCCATTCTGAAAGCTATAACTGAATTTTCGCAAAACACTATCCAGGCGCACTAAAACAAAATTATCTCAAAATATAAAAAAAAAAAAAGTTTCTTCAAAATGTACTCGCAAAACTAGATAACACCGAATCTAATCCAAGTCGACTATAACATTGTCCAGACTCAATTACTCTGCGAGTCCGTAAAAATCCGTAAAGATCCGTAAAGAAAGACGATGAAATATCTAGCGGCGGTTGTGAGTGGCTACAGATACAATATAATCCGATGTTTAGGTAAAATCAATAGGTCGACGGGAGGAGATAGCTCTGAGGCCGTAATATCGCCGGACCCTTGTCACGTGCCGATATTACGGCTAGAGATGGACTTGGTAGCGGGTTATGAAGCGGTTACGGATTAATTACGAATGTAATTTATTTTATATGATAGAATTATCTTACTAATATTATAAATGCGAAAGTTGGTGTGTTTGTTCCCTCTTCACGGATTTTGATGAAATTTTGTGTAATATACTTTAGGTCGGGATATAGAACATACGATACTTTTTATCCCGTAAAAATTTGCGGTTCCTGTGGAATAACAATTAACGCGGGTGAAACCGCAAGACGAAGCTTGTTAATTCGTATGATAAGGTTAGAAGAACAGTATACCAGGTGCAGTAGTTAGGAACGTAGAGAGTGACGAAAATTTTGTGATTTTTGTGGACAGGTGTGGCGCTTCCATCCGGGGTACAATCAGGATTTTTTGACGTTAATTTTATAAAGTAAAGCATGTTTTAAGAATATGTTATATATCGACGCTAGAAAGCGTAAACGCTGTAACCCTTAGACCGACCCGGAAATACTTTTTTTACATGTTTGGAAACAAACGCTGTAACCCACATTTCAACCTCCCCTAGGAACTTTAGGATATAACTAGGTAGCAGTATTGTAGCTTTGTATGTAACACACCAAATATCCAAAATTACGTTTTTAGGTCAAGTAGATATTGAGTTATGATTTTTTTTCAACAAATAAAAAGTTTTTTGGCTCTGGTGAACAATTTTGCGTTTCAAGGTTACAGCGTTTACGCTTTCTAGCGTCGATATGTCAATAATAATATATTATATGAAAATGTCAATCAACATAAATGTTTCCGTAACAGACACATGTAAATAATGAAAAATTCTCATACACATCCGTCGACTAGCATTTACGGTTCCACAGTGTCCCATCCCTGCAACACCCGATATTGTACGAACGGACATCGAAGCCCTATATTTTATTTCCTATAACACCTCTTGTGGTTCTCTGGGATATGAAAGGGTTATAATGCTCTCCAAAAAGGATGTAGGAGTTTTTCACCGACATTCACCTAGGGGCTGGTCGCTTTCAAAATTCATAAGATCGACGAATCAAGACCTTGAGGGCCTAGATATTTTTTTGGCCTTTGGAATGGGAGATATCCTAGTATTCTATCCTTTCCTAGTATACTAACCATCGCACTAATATTATAATGCGAATGTCAGTTGTTTGTTTGTTACGCTTTCACGTCTAACCCATTAAACTGATTTTAAAATTCCTTCACCAATGGAAAGCTACATTATCAGCGAGTAAAATAAGCTATATTTGATCCCCGTATTCCTACGGGAATGGGAACTACGCGGGTGAAACCGCGGAGCACTGCCAGTCCTACTATCCTACTAATATGATAAATGCGAAAGTTTTTGAAGATGGATGAATGGATGTTTGTTCCTCTTTCACGAAAAAAGTACTAAACGGATTCGAATGAAATTTTGAACACAGATAGTTTATAACTAGGATTGAGTAATAGGGTACTTTTTATCCCGATAGTATGTTCCAGTGATACGGGTACGCGGGTGAAACTGCGGGGCGCAGCTAGTAATCATTAAAATACTTTGTTTAGTTTTATACGCTAAATGGAAGTGTCAATTCCAGATCAATGTTTAGGTTTCTGCGAAAATGTTAGGTTTGTGTATTATATACCTTTATGTTCTTTATGGCTGGGTGGAGGTTTGATTTTTTCTTCTTTTCACTTGATGTTTTTTATATTCTCAATGTTATCTTTATGTTTATTTTTATATACCGCTATCAATTTTCATTAGATTTTGATGAGTCGATGATGACGGCAGCATGAAACCGGAAAAAGCTTGTTCCCATGGATTCACAGCCCGTTGTCTAAAAATAATGTTTCATACATTAGTCCTACGAAATCCTTAAAACATAAACTAAAATATTAAATGTTATTTTCATTCTCACGCGAATGCGTCAATAATGCGTGAAGCATAGGTAGGGATAGCGTGGATTGCTATCCATACCTATGCTGTGCATATCAGAACGATTGTTTGCAAAATAACCACCTACAAGCGTACCAATTAAATAAACGTATCGCACAACTAGTCTACTTAAAATACATAAAGTCTAATTTAAGTGTATTAACTATAAGTGAGACTTAATTTGGGAAGAGGGTCCGAGGCACTCGGAGACGCTTTGATTAAATCTGGAGCGACGCGGAGGGATGGCCGGACACTGCCGGATTTGCTGCGGACCCTATCACACCGAAACAAACCTCAATGACAAAAAAGATGTGATAAATCTTTTTTTTAAATTTTACTATAATAAGTAACGAGACGAGCAATTTGTTTGCCTGCTGGTAAGCGCCACGCCTGCCCATAACAGCTACAGTGTTATACAGAATCTGTGCAGCACTGCAGTCTCACTCGACTAATTATTTCGCTGGAAACATTGCCCTTCAACCGGAACACAGTATTGTTTCACATTATTGCTTGGTGGATGACTATTTGGCAATTGATCACCAGGCGGTCTCTTGCAGAAGAGTCCTACCACTACAAATCTGGAAGTCTTCAGGGTAAGGCATCTTCTAGGCAACTATGCTGTACCGTCGATCGCGTCGACAATTACCACCATGTGAGACTGTGATCAAATTTTTCCCCATTAGCAATAAAAAAACCAAATTCTTGTTAGAAAGGGCCTGAACCAAATAATGAGAACTAGTATTTTTTTTTATATTTGTTAGTAAGTGTAGGCGACCCGACACCTTTAGATATGCATATACCTATTTTATTTACAAGTGTCAGCTTTGTATACCTACCTACAAGTATTCCTATATTGTATGTAAAAACCCGACTAGGGATCAGAGGGGAAGGTGCGGGGTGGAGGGGCTCGCAAGCGCCGGTGATTGGCTGTTGAGCAGTATTCGCTAGCATTTCTAACCGTCAACTGTACTCGTCCGCGGAACTTTGTAATAGCTTAACTTGTGTCAATATTTTTATCGTTCAGTTCAATACATTTATTTATCTTCCAAATCTTCGTGTTTTACTCAAGGAGACCTGTGTCCCACACAGTAAGAGTCAGGCCGGTTTCAGTGCTCGACCGATCGTCGGTGCGTACGTCGGTCGCGCATGTCATTTGTATAAAAATTAAGCAATATACGCGAAAGGTCGGTCAAGCACTGTAACGACTTCTGAATTTTCATACAAATGACAAGCGCGACTGATGACGGAAGCGTTACGAAAAGTGTGATCGGACGAGGCGAACGGAAGTTGATAGGGAGATATATGTGGGTTCCCTACGGTGTGAGCCGTGGTCAGAGATGTTTAATCTGCGGCCCCTGCCACTGTAATGCAGTACCTGCGCTGCGGTCGCCGAGATATTGCCGCCGCCGCTGGCTTTACTCGCAGCGGTCAGCAAGCTTCTCCTGAAATTCAGGCCAGCTGTAGGTACCCGGTCGTTACTCGCTTCATTACGTCACTGTCTCAGATCTTCAGGTGGCACGGTTTAGTTGCTAAGCTAGCTTTTAGATCTGTACCTTATTCGGTAATAAGATCAAAGAGTTAATTGAAGCAACCGTTACTTTAGGTTATCTACTCAAGGTATTTACTACAGCTAAGATTCAAATGACCAATAAATAAGTGACGCATCACAATCGCATAAGTTGATCCGGAGCCCTAACTAAAATTCTTTGTATCTAGGGAATTAGGAACTACAAGGACCGTGGCTCTATAAACACCCAGACTCAGAGAATAATCTTGTGTTTCACACAAATATTTTCTACAAATAGCTATTAATATATATTATATTTTTTCATTAAAAATAACGCAATGCTTTTGATTCTAAAACATTGAATACACTAACTAAGCGATAGTACTCAAACAAACATTATGAAATGTTACACAAAAACTGTTTTTTTTTAAACTGAATAGGTTTTCAGGATCCTAAATGCTTTTATATCGATAAAAACTTTGTTATATGTACTTTTTTTTAATAAAAAATTATAAGATGTTACGTCAGGTAGAATTCTAACTGAAATTCGTACTACTAGAGACATGGACCGCTCTCATCTGTCAAGTCTTTATAATGCTTAGCGCCTAAGTAGAAACATATTAATAATTCAGAGCCATTGAGCCAAGACCTACCATTACGTAAGCGTCAAACGTAAGACAGCACATTTCGATATACTGTTTCAAACAAAGCCTCTACAAAGACTAAAAACAAGGGAAAACTAATACAAAGAGACCTAAGTCCATAAAGTCTCGCTGCCTTATTACGAATCTTACAATAGGCTTACGATAGTAACCGTCGTAAATCAAACGTCACTTTCAAAAACTTCAATACTTTGTTTCTAATTATTGCAGTCCTGGAAGTGTATCCTGTGACAGTTTCCATAATATGATTTCTAGTGATATTTTGCAACCGATCTAAGAAGAATCGCTGTCGCTTTACAAATACGCAGTTTTATACGTTATCACGCAGACGTCCATTATTAACTGGCCTGCCTAACTTTATCTATTAATACCTGAGTAGCTAGCTCACAGCAAACCGCCTAAGTATTTATTTGTCCAATATAGAACTAAATTACGGCGACCTACATTGAAACTCAATAAAATGTATCTAGAACTGTCGCCCGCACCGCTAACAACAGCGAAGCATTCCAACACAACAACACAATTTAACTTCCATGTTATAACTAAACTTCTTTGTCTGGAGCAGTTTGTCTCTCTCCGTCGGCCCATATAAGAAAGAGACGTGTGTTAGAACATTTATCGTGAGGAAAGAAATTAAAGTCGCGCCGAATCACACGGTTTTATCTAGGTGTCGATAGCGTTCACAAATTATGTGCTTCGTTGGTAAAGGGGCTGTCTCAACGATGCGTCTGTATAGGAAGCCGTATTTATTAACTCGATTTTATTAGCTTCATACTTATGTTACTTACGGAAAATTTGAACATGATTTAGACCCCCTTTAAAACGTCGGATTAAATCTAAATTTTGGCACTCTTATCAAGGACTGATGACAATACGATAATTAACTAAAAAAAATGTTAAAAAAAAACTAAAAAACACGCTTTAATAGCAAAAAAAAAAAGGTCAGGGGGTATCAAAGAGTAATTATAAATGTAAAGTGAAAAGCACCCCACGCTTTTGACCATAAAACTATTTATTTTTCTACTTTTTAATTCGGCTTGCTATTAAGGTGTGTTTTATAGTTTTTTTTTAATTTTATACTGAGGGTCAGTACTGGCGTGGGTCGTCCGTGGGTAGTGCCGTGGACACACGGTACCTTCCTAAAACTTACTTTTCAACCGGACAGCAACATTTAACACTTCAATATTAATATATGTTAAATAGAATTAAAATAAGACGGAATAAAAAGTTTTGAAAGTTTCGACATTTCCAAGAGAAAAAATTGGCCATCTACAATCATGTAATGTTATTATGCCGCATTGGATAAAAATGAATTTTTAACTTGATTTTCTGCCAAATATTTACTTACACAGTATAATTTATTACCGAAACTTGGAGGAGAAACTCACAAAATTGTGAGAAAAAATACTAAATCTAGACGCGAAGAACTTAAATAATTATGTAAATTCCGTCTATAAAACTTAAGTAACCTCGCCAAAGTAAGCCCTTAAATTAAAATTAGATTCTGTTCGCGCCACTTACATTGGCACTCATAATACCTTCCTACCTTCCTATTCCTATCATTTCTTGGCGACTATCTCTGTCGCTCATATCGTGGTATCCACGAGAAAACTGCTTGCCGCCGCAAGTAGTCTGCGATCGACCCTCGTCCTTCGCGGCTGCCGCTCTCGCCGAATCCAAAGTACTGGATCTGCTGCTCCTCTGTGGTGGTCCACGTGAATTCGACGCGCAAATATAAACAAAACCCGCTATAAACCCGCCGCGTAAACGCTCCTTGCCGACACGCACCAACCGCCTAAAATACAGTCCACTACATCGAACGTCATAACATCCTGAAGGAACAAGCAGCTTGGAGACGGACCCGAACCGAGGTGATTGCAGTTGCATGGAGACCAGGTTAGTCGCCAAGTTCCTTTGTACTACTCTTCTACCAGCCATCCTTCCCCCGCCATTGGAGGCGCGCTCAGCCTATACAGCTTAGCTGCCGCGCTAACATATTGTTGGTCCTCCGCCGCCGGATCTTCTCTGGTCCTCCCGCTATTCTCTGGCCCCTCTTAGGCCTCATATAGTCCTCTTTATAACCGCCCGCAATTTTATATTGGTATTTTTACCAACGATAATTTCCTATAATTATCGTGTTCCCGCCCGCAATTACAGTTCAGATAGTACCCTGTACTATCCTACTACGCTCTTATATACTTATTTCGTGTATTCCGCATTCCTAAATAGTAAAAATAACGATTTTTCCGTAATTCTTAATTTTTATTAAAAAGTGAAGGTATTCCTAACGACCGCCCGTGCGTCTCCACGTGGGTATTCAATACGCCGCGCACGCGGCAGGTAAATGCTGTAGGCAGTTGCAGTAAATTAGGAATTTCATACTTTATCTAGTTTTTTATACTTTGTTAAGATGGCTATGGCTACTCGTTCAAAAGACAAAGATAGTGAAGTATACGAGGACGCAAAAGCGCTCGATACGTTACAGGTCGAACGTTTGACCTTGATAGGTAAACGTGACATTATATTTTCTCGCTTACAAGATATTTTTAACCGATCTTTAAAGGCTTTCACTGATGATACTGAGAAGGATTTATTTCTATGTGGAATGATCTCGTTAGACCGTTTACGCTCCGATTTCAATGAAATTGTGAACAAATTAAATGTCACCGAGTTGAGTCTCAACGCTTCGTACACGGTTAACTACCAATCTATAAACGTCTTCGAAGATATGTTTTGCCGTTGTCAGTTTGTTTATAATAAACTTAACCCGCCTTTAAAAACCGCTGATTTCAATGTTGCCCCGCAACGTAAATCCATCAGAATTCCTGAACTCGATTTGATGGTCTTCAATGGAGATCCGATGACCTGGAGAATATTTTATGAGTCATTCAAACGCACGATTCACGAAAATCCCGATCTCACTGATCACGAACGCGTCCAATATTTAATTAATAAATTGTCAGGCCGGGCCCTTGCAGTTTGTTCTGGTATCGTACCTAACGCTGATAATTATCCGATCATATGGCAGACGCTCGTCGATAAGTATAACGACAAACGTAACCTAGCCTCCGCTTATCTTGATCAAATGCTTGATTTTAAATCTTTTAACACCGCGACGAATAAAAACTTAGAATTATTCCTAGATAAATTCTGCACGGCTGTGTCGAGTTTGAAGTCTCTCAAGCTCGATAACGTGTCTGATTTTATTTTACTATCGCTCGCTTTGAAGAAAATAGATTCAAGTACTGCACGGTCGTTTGAAATGCACATGCGAGGTAAATCTATGCCTACATACAATGAACTTTTAAAATTCATCCGCGAACAAAGCAAAATATTGGAACGCACTACGACCGATTCTCTTAGCCGCAGTGATAACAGGCCGGGTACTGCAAGGTCTACGCAGTCTTTTGCAGCATCATGCGTCACTCACTGTCCGCTTTGCAAACAAGCCGATCACGCTAACTTATATAGATGCCCTGCATTTGATAAGCTTTCTATCGACGACAGGTACACTTTTGTAAAACAAAGCAAAGGTTGCACTAATTGTCTAAGCACTACGCATATAAATACCGCTTGCAATTCTAAATTTAATTGCCGTTATTGTGGATGTAAACATCATTCTATGTTATGCCGCAAAGTATCATCTTCCCGTGAAGACAATCGCCCGTACCCTAGCGCTCCGTCACAGGCGCACGCGCCGCCTCCGCGCGCGCGAACTGGCAACTTCTCCGCCGCCGGGGATCACATGCCGCCTTCGGCATCGCCGCCGCCCGTCGCGGGCTCCGCTAGCGCTCAGCTGACGAACTTACCTACAACTGCTTATCAGTCATCACAACAACAGGTGTCGCTGTGTAATATACGCCCCGCTTCGCAGCCTAATGACACTACTTGTTTACTGGGAACCGTACAAGTTTATGCTACGGATTTAAATGGTCGCCGCCATGTAGTACGCGCCTTAATTGATTCGGCTTCCCAAAGTAACTTTTTAACTTCAAAATGTTGCGCTAAATTAAATTTAAAATGCAATAAGGTGACGAACACCGTTGTTAAAGGGATAGGTTCCGCATCTAACCCAATCAAGGGAGCAGTTTCTGCTACTTTATCTTCCCGCCTAAATGATAATTTTATTGCAATTGACGCCTATGTTATCGACCGCATAACAGACAATTTACCGGCAGTGAAAATTGACGTATCCTGCCTTTCATACCTGAACTGCCTGCCTCTGGCAGACGACAGTTTCGCTTCGCCTTCCGAGATCGACATACTTATAGGCGCGCCGCTCTTTTCTGAAATATTGCTATCAGGCCGCGCCGCTGGTCCGCCTGGTACTCCAACCGCTTTTGAAACCATTTTTGGTTTTATCGTAATCGGGACCGCTCCCGTTACTCCCGCTCATGTTACTCCCGCTCATGTTACGCCCGCTCATATTGGAACCGTTGTTTCTATCACTGACCCCTTGGTTGAAGATAGATGCCGCTCTCATATTTCCCTCTGTACCTTTACGGAAGGACCACGCTTAGATAATCTTGTCCAACGCTTCTGGCAGCTTGAAGAGGTGCAATGCACGCCGACTTTGAGCCCAGACGCTATAGAATGTGAACGCATTTTTACAAATAACGTTTCCCGCGATCCTACGGGACGCTATTCTGTAGCGTTACCTTTCTCCCGCGATCCCGCGACCTCTCTGGGTAATTCTTACCCTATCGCTAAAAAACGCTTCATGTATCTCGAACGTAAGCTCGCCGCGATACCTGCTCTGCGCTTAGAGTACGATGCTATAATCAAAGAGTACATTCAGAAGGGTTACATTTCACTGATCGACAATGATAGTCCTTTTACTGGATATTACGTGCCACACCACGCCATTGCGAGACTACAAAAAACAACAACTCGATGGCGTATGGTGATGGACGCCAGTGCTGAAACTGACTCAGGCCTCTCCTTGAATCAAGTTTTATATACCGGGGATAATTTACAAAACGATCTTTTTACAATCCTCTTGGATTTCCGCCACTACCCAATCGCTTTTACATCCGATATTAAACAGATGTACCTACAAATTTTGATAAATAAGGACCACCGCAAATATCAAAAATTCCTGTATCGATTCGATCCCGTTTTTCCGCTTGATACCTACCAATTCAACCGCGTTTGTTTTGGTCTACGTAGCAGTCCGTTCCTTGCGATGCGAGTGTTGCGACAGCTGTGCGCCGCCGACGGTGCCCGCTTCCCACTCGCAGCATCTCTTATCAGCGACAACACATACATGGACGACGTGTGCTACTCCATGCCTACTCTGTCTGCTTGTTTACAACTCAGAGACGATCTCCGCGAGTTGCTCAAGGCCGGGGGCTTCGATCTCGTCAAATGGGCTAGTAACTCACCCGCGCTCCTTGACTCCCTTCCCATCTCTGCGTTAACGGAATGCGTTAAAAATGCGAAAAATGCGTTAACGGATCTTTTAAATTCCAACGAATATAATAAGTCTATCTCAGATGAGTTATCAGCTAATCGCATACACTGGAAATTCAATCCACCGCGAAGTCCTCACTTCGGGGGGAATTATGAAATATATGTGAAAGCGTTTAAAAGTCATCTTCATAAAACGATCGGTTCACAGTTACTCACCTATGAAAAAATGTTAACCGTACTCACACAGATAGAATGCGTTATCAATTCTCGTCCTATAACGTTATTGAGCGAAGATCCGTCTGAGCCGACCGCGCTGAGTGCTTCACATTTCTTAATGACCGCACCGCTGAAGCATTTACACGCTTGCACGGTTCCCGATGAAACCTGGACACTTATTGAAACGGTACGCTTTATTGGATCAAATGGTACAATCATTTTCCAAACGGTGGAAGTTGGAATATCTTCACTTACTTCAATCTAGAGGAAAATGGAATACACCTTCGAATCCCATTACAATAGGTTATATTGTTCTTATTATCACTGATAATATTCCCCCGCTATCCTGGCCTCTCGGCGTCGTCGTGGCCACTCATGTCGGCGGCGATGGCATCTGTCGAGTAGCGTCAGTAAAAACGGCGACCGGCGTCTACCAGAGACCCGTCGTCCGTTTATGTATCTTACCTACCCAATAATTTAACCCCTTGCTCCCCGGTCAACCGCTATGTTATATTTAACCCGTTGACCGCTTTAGAGTTTAACTCTTATTTTTATTTTTTTTATTTCCCGCTTTCTTTTAAAAACCAATGGTTTTTAGGCCGGGGGCAAATGTTCGCGCCACTTACATTGGCACTCATAATACCTTCCTACCTTCCTATTCCTATCATTTCTTGGCGACTATCTCTGTCGCTCATATCGTGGTATCCACGAGAAAACTGCTTGCCGCCGCAAGTAGTCTGCGATCGACCCTCGTCCTTCGCGGCTGCCGCTCTCGCCGAATCCAAAGTACTGGATCTGCTGCTCCTCTGTGGTGGTCCACGTGAATTCGACGCGCAAATATAAACAAAACCCGCTATAAACCCGCCGCGTAAACGCTCCTTGCCGACACGCACCAACCGCCTAAAATACAGTCCACTACATCGAACGTCATAACATCCTGAAGGAACAAGCAGCTTGGAGACGGACCCGAACCGAGGTGATTGCAGTTGCATGGAGACCAGGTTAGTCGCCAAGTTCCTTTGTACTACTCTTCTACCAGCCATCCTTCCCCCGCCATTGGAGGCGCGCTCAGCCTATACAGCTTAGCTGCCGCGCTAACATATTGTTGATCCGGCGGCGGAGTTTACTTTGATCTCTGACGAACGCAATTACGTGCTAAGTAGTCGAGAGATTTCGACGCTTATTATGATTTTATTCAATCTGAAAAACGTTATGCCTTTCCACTAGAAAATGGATACGCTTTAACGGGACCGTACCTTAATCCGGCGCCATTGTGCCAGAGTGCACACTAAAGTGAACTCTCTCGATAATTAATTAGGGTCGACATTTCCTTGTGTTGCAGTTTACTTAAGGTTTGGTTGAGATAAATGAATTTCTACTCATTGACGATCAATCGAGGAACGTTATCTGTGTTTTGCGCGTTATCTCGGGGGTGGGGGGTAGAGGCACCCTCTCACCGGATTTATAGCAGTGGATGTAGCCGAGGTCTGGGAACGGAGCTTGGAGACTCGGCCCGTATATCAGGCGATTGTTCGAGGTCACCCAGTCGTGTATCATATGCGCCACAAAGCCATAGTGGAAGCAGGCAAAGCTCTGAGACGATACGATGCACGTTTTGAATGCAATTGTTTCGAAAGTCAACAAGAATTCTTTGAGGATTTGTAACCTGCGAGGCATTCATTATATATCTACCGTAGTTATAACGCTTTCCTATTATGTCCATGTATTATAAAAAATCGCCGTCATTGATTTATAGATTACGAAGAGATTCCATAACTATCTCCATGGAGTTTTTAATAATATCAACTTTTTTTATTTTTAATAGGATACAATCCTAATTAATTAAACAAGTAGGTACACGCCCATTGTGACACTAATTGTTAAACTTGTTTTGTTCTAGTTTTTTAAGTTTTATTTGTTCTGTGGTGTTTCAACAATAATTATGTTAAGTGATTATTTTCTATCTATCTATCTACACGGGGAGTTTGAATGTTTGTTTTCCTTCACTTCATATAAAAATATTTCTACTTAACAAACGTATATATTTCCAAGTTTAATCACAGTTTGTTTCGTATGTAAAACGTTTAAGTTGCAAATTGAATTTCAATCAAACATTGCATTGTTACAAGTTAGCTTCGTTAACAGCCAGAGAAACTTTGCGATTTCATTCGCCATTCATTTGATGGATTTGAATTTTTGATTTCTATACAAAAGGGGTAATTTATGGGCTAACGAATTTTTTTTTATTAGACTCAGTGGCGAGACGAGCTTGTCGTTCAACTGATGGTAAGCGCTACGCCTGCACATAACAGTTTTACAGCCTAGTGCCATCTAGAACTTTACATTGCATAATCTAGCGCGGCACTACACTCGTCACCCTGAGACATCGGCTCTATAGACTCATAATCAGTAATTTCGCTGTAAAGCCTACTGTTTCTAGCGAAATTATTAATGTAAGCTCAATATCATAATGATAACGCTACGATAACATTACTTATTGAAATATTTAAACAAAACTAGCTGCACCCCGCGGTTTCACCCGCGTTGAGTACCCAACCTATGGAAACCGTTAATTTTTACGGGATAATTAGTATCCTATGTATAATCCAGGTAATAAACTATCTGAGTGCCGAATTTCACCAGAATCCGTTCTGTAGTTTTTTTGCGAGAAAGAGTAACAGACATCCATTCATCCATCCATCTTCACAAATTTTCACATTTATTAATATTAGTATTACTAGCTGTACCCTGCCACGCTTCGCTGTGGCACATTCGCACATTCGCTGATATGTCACTGATGAAAAAATAGATAAAAACAATCCTTGATGCGGATTATATATCATGCTAAAATTTCAGCTCGATCGGTGCAGAACTTTTTGAGTTTTTGAAGCGTACACAAACCAACATAACATTTTATATATATAGATTAATAGGATTGTTTAATTGAGAGAATGGTATCGACTATGCAAGTATTGTGGCTGCGACGAAGACACGGCGCAGCATACGCTTGAGGAGTGCCCAGGCTGGGCAAGCGAGCGCCGTGAACTCGTCGCAGCAGTGGGGGCGACCTCTCGCTCCCGACCTTGATTAAGTCAATGGTCGGGGACGAGAGGTCCTGGCAAGCCGGAGAAACCTTCTGCGAAGAGGTGATGTCGCAGAAGGAGGCTGCAGAGCGGGAACGGGAGATCACCTCCGAACTTCCCCTCCGCAGCCGGCGAGCGGGGCGTCGAAGAAGAGTATTCTTCAACGCCCTGCTCCGGCCCCCATAACAGAGGCTTGGGCGGCGGACCGGGTGTACGTCCGCCGCCCACTCGTATGCCTCGAGGCGGCGCGCGCGGTGTTCCCGCGCGCCACACTCACAAAGTTAGACGGAGTGGAGCACTCCTCTCCACTCCTACCAACGGGATGGGGTTCTCCCTTGAGGACCAACGCCGTCGGGGCTGCGGAAGTCCACTCTCGCACCCGTAGCCCCGACAACAAAGGCGTCCCGGTGGAACACCCTGGGGTTTAGTGGGTATACCCGTCAGACTGGCGGGGGAGTCCCACATAACCACCCGGCCCTCACCCGGGTCTGGTGGTATGCGTAATTGCATTCCCCAGGTAAAAAAAAAAATAAAAAAAAAAATAAAAAAAAATAACCCAGAAACACGATATTGTTTCTTAATTACGCCTAGTAGTATGAATACCTATTGAACATTGTGCACGAATTTTACTTTGTTTACACATTTTATATTATCCGAGGACAGCATCAATCATGTGTTGCCATTTACTTCATACATTTTACCCTAATAAAATTACGCGCGGTGTTGCCAAATTGAATAAATGCGTACCGATTGATGGATGAGTGAACTTCGGCGTTTGTAACGTGATGTCGTTAAAGAGTTTGATGATTGAATGTATGGGGTTTTGAGGTTTCAGGAAGTATACATTTCGAGCAAAGTTTGAAAATGTATGTAACATAGGAATATCGTCATTATGATCGATTGACGGATTTCGTGATGCGTAACATGTAGCAATGATATGCAACAATAGACAAAGTTGCGCGTGCACATTTAATTAGGCGTGTTACATGGCGTGCGATGTTTTAATCTAAACTAACATATAAAGCTAAAGAGTTTGTTTGTTTGTTTGTTTGTTTGAACGCTAGAATCTCAGGAACTACTGGTTCGAATTGATCAATTCTTTTTGTGTTGATTAATCCATTTGTCGAGGAAGGTTATAGACTATATAACATCACGCTACGACCAATAGCAGCGGAGCATCAATGAGGAATGTGGCAAAAACGGAAAAAAAATATTGCTTCAAATTAACATGGTGGTTTTTATCATGGGGAAAGGAAAGTTATAGCAGAAAAACTGAAATTATGCGGGTGAAACCGCAGGGCGCAGCTAGTATATAATAAAAGGAGCAAGAAAAAAGTAAAGAAGCACACTGTACAGTGTACATTACTCTCCAACTAGGCAACCTAAATAGCCTTCTATTCGTAACTTCCACTCTCAGATGCCTAAAGTACTAAAACACTTCTAGTACCGAATGACGTCACAAAACCCCCCAAGTTACCCTTATAAATCTGCCCACCTAAGACTAGGTGTTAGTTCAAATTGTCTTGTTTAAGACACTTCATACTGTTAACTTAAACATTAATTCCCAGCCAAGTTATTATCAACCCTATGGCTTATACTTTAGAGTGTCTTTGTTAAAGTGCTTAGTAAAGTAGAACTACGCTGAAGTAGTTAATGGATTGTAAATACATTAGTCTCGTCCTCCGCTAGACGCAACCTACAGAAAATAAATGAATATAGTGAATTCATTAATCAAAACGTATTTAATACAGTGTTTTAAATGGATAAATTATGTTCTATTGAACACGTTCACTGCTGAAGACACACAAGTCTATGTTTTTATAATTTTACGACAAGTGAAAACACGCCTAGCGTGTGAACCCGCACTGCTGTATTGAAAATTTTATCACACCAGTTGTGTGCGCCCGTACTGCTTATTGAGTTTAATTACGACACAACGCCAGTAAACCGTAAACACACACGTTGTGTGAAGATTTAGAAAATAGCCAATAAAAGTAAAACGGTTCAGTAGTGAAAGTGTCAATGAAAAAGATTCTATGTTAAAATCGTTCTTGGCCATGACCAGTTAGATTCGTAAGGCGCTTATTTTGAACTGTCAAAATAACGTGCGAAAAGCTAGCGGCTTCCGAGAACTTTTAAGGTTCAAAATAAGACATCACGCGTTTTCGGCAAAGAATTTCGTATGGCATAGCGAATAAGGGCCCTGTTCGTAGTAACAAATTCTAGAATGCCCTAAGGCTTCGACAGAAGAAAGCCTTAATATGAAAATACTGAAGTGTTGTATCTACTTATTTCAATTACATTTTTGCTTGTTACAAGCTTTGTTATGTTTTGTTAGCTTTACAGAAACATTTAGAAATTATTGTAATACTAGGTATAGCTGGTAGGTATATTTATTATTATCAAAAAGTATATTGGTACAAGACTATACCTCGGCTCCAGTGTCGAATAGATTCACCATCATCATCAACCCATAACGTCCCACTGCTGGGCACGGGTCTCTCCTTACTTTCGTGAGGAGGGTTAGGCCATAATCCACCACGGGGGCCCAGTTCGGATTGGTGAATACCTACGTCCGAAATAATTCTCAGGTAGATATGTGGATTTCCTCACGATTTTTTCCTTCACCGAAAATCGAATAGATTATTATTCTCAAAAACGGTGTCAGGATCATAGCATGTGGAAAGATGTATAGTCCGCCTACCCCAACGGCAAAAAAGAGTGACTGTACGTGTGTACGTAAAATGGCGGAAAAACCTTGTGAAAAACCGGCATGTCAAGAATATAATAAGTATTGAACAAATTACCTCCATGTTTCAACCCGCGCCGGCCCAACATGGTGGATGCACTCTCTTGAAAATAAGGTCTTTGCCCACTTTCGGCTGGGATATATCCCAGCTGTGAACGTGATTTCTTTATTTTGGCTTAATCTGATAACGCTAGAAATGAAATCTATAAAGGTCTTACAATAATAATGTATAATTTTTGCTAGTTTTCACACAGCAGATAAATCCGGCTATGAAGGCGGAGAGTTTCACAGTGAGGTTATGAAACACGCCTGGCGTGACGCAATGAGAAGGGTGCCGAGTGACAGCGTTCATAAAAACAACACGCTGTCACCACGCCACGCCTTGAGCGACGTTCGTCCTTCCGTCTACGTATCCTTGTCAAATGAAAATATATTGAATTCAGTAACATTCTTTGCTTATTTTATAATCATTTTGATGATACTCGATGTTTCGATCTAGATTTTAGTTACATTGACCATTGACCATGGTCACGAGAAAACTGGAGAATGCAGGAATCACCGTCGAGAGCGACAGGAGTTGCATACGACTGCCCGAATTTGGTCTTATCAAAACGGAACATCCACGATACACAACACTAACAGTGTCGGCAGACCTATTCGATGATAAATCACAACGGAAACATTACCTAATAATCATACGACCTATATACCTCCAAAGCCTACTTCATCTTCCCGATTTAAATTTCAGTACTCCGTTTCAGAATATTCTAAAGCCAATCGCCATAAACATCAAAATGTAAGTCTATAATATTCCAAGATTTTCTTATTTATTTTCAGGTTTCTTAGAATCGAGACTCTGACTTTCTCCCTCCCGACCCACCAGGCCCCCACCATCGCTCACAGAAAGCCTTTATCCCAAAACATTTCCAATCGACTTCAAAAGCGATCCAACATGATAGATCAAAGGAGAAACTTCTGCGAAGTTAGTGCTCCACTGGAATGTTCTAAAATATAATAATATTTCATCAACTCATTATAAGCAAATAAAATTCAGTCCACACTCGCAACGAACTGCGATGTTTCAAACGCGAAACTAGCTGCGAGGGAACGAAGTGAGATGAAGGTAGAACGGACCTTTGATTCATACCCTACATACCTCAAATAAGCTTATCCAGTTAATGAAGAAAAAACACGGACCGATTGCACTGTACGTTGGAAGAGCAGAATGTCTATAGTTTGTGATTTAAGCTAGGATCGTAATTTGTTAGACAATTTATAAAACAATATTAAGCGTGTATTGAAAGGTTCATTAAAGTATAAAAGGTACTCGATAAAGCAAATTGTGCCCAATAATCGATATCAGAGAAAACTACTGCCTAATGAGCCATTAAAACATATTTAATTGAATTTGAAACCGGTTAGTAAGGTACATGATACAAAACCTGTAACTATTTTTACTATAGTTAATATTCAAAAAAGGTACCTTATTACCTACCTACCTTATTTAAGTTATTCAAATAAAGATAAATTACCTACTTACTTCTAAGTTTTTTACAGAATAAGCTACTTTTTAATGCCTTTTTTTGTCATAACACTATTTCAAAGTCATCCATCCAAGTAATTTTCATCGGTGAAATATACGTGTTTAGTCTTGGCCTCGAAGTCTTGGTCTTGATCTCATGCTGTGACAGTTCTCTCTTCACATATACTCTTGCCTGCGATGTGCGCCAACGGGCGAACTTAATAAATTGTTCCAACTATTCATCACTTGTTTGCAGAGAAAACTTTAAATGCATTTAATTCAAACGGATGCGAGGCTGGATTTATATCACATGATGCAGGCAGGGTTAGTTATGCTGCTTGTATGATTCAATTAACGCTTTTACTGTTCTTGTTTTAAATTAGCCGTGTTTTGGTCAAGTGTTATATGGAAGTTATTCTTGCCAAACATTCTGTGTGAAGGATAATTCAGCGTCCAGTATTGTCCACTTTGCCTGCCTTATGCTGGGTGGCGATTTTTGTTTTTGCGTTAGTTTAGACATATAACATATTTTACAAAGATTTATATTATTGAATAAAAAATATAAAGCTTTTTAGTTAAATTGTAGAATTTGGAAAATGGAATTTGATTGTTATCTTATGTGATAATGGTAAAACAAGTCTAGTAAAAACCCCTCCTTTGTATATTGAGTATCAGCATCCACTTCAGGAATTTGATTTTCCACGTAAATAAAAATTTTGGTTGGTGATTAAAGTACGTAATTTAATTAAATTTAATTTGTGTAATTAACTTGTATTGTTATTTTTGTACACTGCTTATGATAAGAGCAGTTCATTTGCCTGATAGAAAGTACACACGCCAATGTACGGTGAGATCCAAAAATACCAACAGCTCGTAATTAATTTTTTGCTATAGATTCAGTAAAGAAAGGAAAACGGCTGAAATCGTTTAAAATAAAGTCCCAGCGTTGTTTACTCACTCGACTCCAAGGGGTGAGTTCCTGAGCCCCAAATCACGGTTCCTTACGAGAGTTGGTAATTAGTCATTCATCTCGAGTGAGTTAACTGTTTGAAGGTACGTAACTCACGACGCCACACTTCCGGGGACGTTGTCATAATGGAAACAGAAAAGTATGTCAACTCGAGGAAGTTTTATGTAAATTAAAGGCCTCTCCTTTACCATGCCATTTGCCTCGGTCCGGTGCCAATCGGATCCAGGTTCGACCCGCGATCTTAGTAATACTGTCAACCTATCTTGCTGCTGGACGACCGATGCTTCGCCTCCTCTGTCTTGACCACCGCCCAGTCCTCGTCTTATTCCACTGTGTGCGTGTTTTATAATCCACGTTTGATACCTTTGTATTAAGATAACTTACCTTTGTATTTCTGCTATGACGTTGTGTTCCTGTGAGAGTTGTTTTAAAGAGTTGGCGGGGGGAAATGTAGCTTCCGGCGCTTTCTAGGAATTTGTAGACATTCGAATTCCAAGATATAGTTGTTAATGCTAATGGAATTGTGAAGCTTCAGGGTTTTAAGTTTTCTTTTGGATTTACTTGGTATGCTGAGTGATAAAAAAGACTGCATTTTGAAGTCTTCAAAGCACTATTTAACCGGAAAAGATTAGTTTGCTCTACGATTTAAATAAAAAAGAAAATAGAATTATTATAAATGTTATCAACTACGTTGAATAGATTGAATTTAACTCTGTTCCTAACTTAACCGTTATTTACTAGATAGTAAGTTAACTCTACAAAAGTTTTCAGTCGCAAACACGTTAAACCACTATTCTACTCTAAAATTGAGAACCCCAGAACTAATGAACCGAGCACACATAGAATTTACCTATCTTTACAACTTAAAGCAATCCTGAATCTTAACTTCTCCAAGGCGCTATTCGAAAACTGCTACATCAACAAAACTAATTGAGCAAACGTTACAAAGTATAAAGTTAAACAACACGCTGTAACTGTGTATTCCGTTTAAGAATCAGGTGTAATATACCTGGGAAGCGCACCCGGTACCCTATCTACATAATACAACCTGCCACACAAGTCCTCAAAGTCCCAGCCTCTACGTCACAGAGTTAAGGTCGATATTAAAGGCAAGGGTTTTGGCTGATGGGTGTACAGCCGAGATTTTAACAGCAAAACTTAAACAATAAACGTTGAAACTCTGGAAAGTGGGTTTTGTTCGAGCATCGCTCTTGGCCCACTGTTTACGGTAAGGTCGCGGTTACACGCGCCGTGACCACTGAAGTCGGGGAGGTCATGCGACCTTTTTGATGTTCCTGATCACGAAATTTGTGACCTATCTTGATCATGACAACTTGAAAAAGCTTGTATGCGTTATCGTCTGCCGTGACTGCCGTCTGCTGGCGTGGAATGCCGCTTTGAACTAGCGCGCGTTGCCTTTGGTGTAAAATAGTCTTTTAATATAACCTCGAACAAAGTTGCTAGTAACACCTGATAAGTATATAAATGAAATGGAAGCCTTCTAAAGATCATCATATCATCTTCATTACACCTGAGGAGGAGGACTAGGCCATAACAGTCCACGGGGATCACATACCTATGAAGTTACTTTCGGGCATGTGAGTTCCTCACAAAGTTTTTCTACACTGTAAAGCGAGTGATAATTACGTACATATGATTTAGAAGAGTAGGAGATCACATTGGTACGTGCCTGCATTGGAATTAGAAATCCCAACTCTCTGCTTGGAAGGTGGACGTTCTCTTACTAGGGTATCACTGCTTTATTTAAAGATGTTATGATAAAAATAGCTGTGCTGTCGGAGTGTACACCAGCCCCAAGGCTGTTGTTTTATGATAACTCCGGTAACGTTCGCAGCAATTTGTTCCGTAAACTGTAATTGGAGTCCCGATGCTCCAGGTGTCTGCAATCAGGGCATGGATGATAAATTTTTATGCAGCAATGCTGGAGAGGGATTGTTAAAGATATTAGGAAGGTAAAAGTTAACTATAGATAAGCGCAAAAGGGGAGAAAAGCTAGCAAAAATTGGGATACTTTCTTGATATATTTCTGCATGCTATACGTCAATATAGTTATAAATTAACGAGCTGCGCCCGGTGGTTTCATTCTCATAATTCAATTTTTTTCCACAGAAAACCTGCATTTTCTTGCAATGAAACATAACTTACGACACTATGGATACATTAGCTTTCAATCGCTTTTAGAATTTTTAGAATCGGACCAGTACGACTGCAGTGCAGTGCCGGAGATTCCCTTCATTTTTGCCTTGAAATTTCCAGGAATAAAAGGTAAAGGCAAGATTTTTTGCGTTTTTCCAGAAAATAATATAACTTTAGTACAGATGAATAAGTTAGCTTCCATTTGTGAAAGAAGTTTTTGAATCTGATCATAGTTCCGGAAATTCCCTTCCACAAACTCAGAAACAAACTTTACCTCTTCATAAGATTAGTGTAGAAGTGTAGATGAAAATGAGTCCAACGCAGATAAACTTTTCCAGAAAAAAGCTAATAATTCGTGAATCCATGTTGAAAACCAACAAAAACTTTAACATTCCAGTGAAACTCCACCCAATGCTCCCCTCAAACTAGTTCGTAGATCAATGTGCCTCTTGTAATGGATTATCTCCTAACTAAATAAAGTGGCTGACCCACTTCTAAAATACAAACTGTGTATTTAAACTCTATTGCTGTTTGCTAAGGTTCATTTTCTATTGGGGAAAGTAAATTGTTTTACAGTAAAAGTGGTTAGTTGTGTAGGTTTGACGCTTGTCGCTTTGTATGAGACATGACAACACGGTTGTTTTGACACCCGAATTAAATGGTTTTTTTTTCTCGATAGAACATGATACTAGATACTATAGGTGTCTCTTTTTTCTTCTTCATGGCGATATTTCTATAACTGTATTTCCGGATAAAATATTGCGGCGATAGAATAAGTCAGTTAGGCTTTTTTATATGATAGAGGGACAAACAAGCTGGCGGCCCACCTGATGGTTACCGCTGCCTATGGACACTTGCAACACTCGGACTGCTGATGGTACGTTGCATACTCTCTAGAGCTTTTGTCACTATTATTTTCAAGATCCCCATATTATAGATTTCCGGAAAAACGTAGCTGCACCCAGTCTGACTTTCCAAGGTAAGCCAGAAAATTTTAAAATCATAGGAATTAATCAATGCCAGCTTTTAATCTTGTTCCTGTTGGTAACCAGTCATTCTAGAGATGATAAGCACCACGTCTGCCATAACAACTGCAGAGCCAACCACAACTAATAATTGAAAAATCTTCAACAAATCACGGAATCAACTACCAGGTAATAGTCTTAAAAGGATAGAAAATGGTACCTAAAGCCTCCATATTTAATGTAACGAGTCCTTCTCTAACATTCCGTCACGGTTGGTACTTGTAAAAAACATCACGTTTTCATAAAGGAATCCGGTCGGGACAGTTTTAATGAAGAGCCTCGCAGCTCATTATCCCACCTCTCCTGCACTGAACAAGCAGCAAGAAGTACTTTGTAGGCTGGGAGCAACTGGAGAATGTAATCACTCTATTGGTATCATGTGTCCCACAGTCACCATCCGCCTTATTATCGTTGAAGGTCTAAACCTTGGTTTTCAAAGTTCTGGCTTATGGAAAACTCTTGTTTAGTTCCAGTCTAATCATTTTTGGTATTACGGTGTCGAAACTAGCCAAAAGTCGAGATTAAAATAAGATGTCTCCTTCATTCGTTAACAAAACTTTTCACTCATAAGTTCCGTTCTACTCATTAGTATAAATATAGCAAAAAAAAGAAAATTGAAACTAAATGGAAATAAAATAATATTAAGCATTTATTATATGTAAAAAAAAATTATGAACATTTTAAATACATTTGGCTTGATTACAAGACTTACAACTAATAAAAGAACCATTTTTTTCTATAAATACCCACGAATGACAGAACGGAAATATCATGTGTAACGGAACGACTTAAAAGGATGTTTAACACACTCAACTAACCTCAAATCAAACGTCAAAAAATACAGTGAATTTAAACTACTGTTAAACTAGGTGATTACCTGATTTAGCGAAAAACCAAGGTTTTGGCTTAAACTTGTGACGCGAATACCATTTTTTCTCTAATTCGGGTCTAAAGTCAGGCTTAGGTGCAAACTAACGTTTAGACCTTCAACGATAATAAGACGGCATGTGTGTAATATAAGCACCACGAGAGCAGGGTACATTAATTAAACTCTTTCCATTATTATAAATGCGCCTGCACACATGTATGTATAAATATTTACATGCTGATCAATATAAATGCAAAGGTCTTAGCGTAAGTATGTTAGAAAAATATTAAAAGTAATTCATTTTTTCGAAGAAAGTTACGGTTCCTGTGTAATCTACTCGTAAGTGCTCGTAAGAGTCGTTTAGCAATCTTATCCAGATTAGTCACACATACCATTTGTAAACCTTTATTAAACAATATATTTTCTACAGTAACAACATAACCCCGTCTCCCTACGCCTAAATTTCTAAAAGTAATGAAAGACACCATCGTAGCGAGTGCTTCAGTTATGTTCAGTGAGTTTCAATTTGCCCCTGTCTGCGTGTGGTTAAGTGTCTTGTGGCTAAAGTGCGTCGAATAGAGGTCACAAGTGTAGGACGATCTGGAAATTTAAGAGTTTTTTACCAACCCTTAAGCTTACATTTGACCAGTTTGTGACCGTTAAGCGACAATCCGGTCGATAATGCTTACTTAGAAGTGACATTTTCACTCGTAACTTGAAGATTCTTTTGGCTTTAACTCTGAACCAGCTTGGTCTTCATCATCATCAACCTATATCAGCCCACTGACGAACACGGGTCTCTCCTCACTTTCGTGAGGAATATTAGGCCATAATCCACCACGGGGGCCCAGTCCGTATTGGTGGATCACATACCCCCGAAATTATTCTCGGGAATGTGGGGTTCTTCACGATGTTTTGCTTCACCGAAAAGCGAGTGGCATTTACTTAAATACATAATTCTGTTTACAAGGTCTTGGACATAGCAATTTATTTAAATACCTTCACAAGAATTTATAACTATATATCTTAAGTCTGTAGCTTCCCATAGGCATTGATCAAGAATTCAAACAGGAAGCGTCTCATTATCTATTACGTTCTTTCCCTTGAGACACAAGAGAGTTAGGTAAATAATCTATCACGCTAGTTAGTGGATATAGTATATCCTTGAATGTTACTATTCTATGACATGCTGGTTTCCTCATAATGTCTTTATTTACCGATTTTTGGTGATGGTAGAGAAATTAGCACATAAGTTATGTGGTAAGGGATTAGTGTAGAGGAGATATTATATTGTGATTTACGCGTGTTGTTACAGTTTTTTATGGGTTTTAATGTATCAGAGCTCAGCAAACCGTTTTTAAACGAGAGTAAAGAAGAGGATGACAGCCATATCCATGGATCAAACTGATGGCAACGAGATTAATGAGTAATTTCCAGGGCCGCTCCTCCAAACCCGAATCGGGCCTAACCCAAAGCATTTTGCAGATTTTCTATGTGAAACAAAATATCTGAACTCGAATTTTTTAATTAAACCGGGTCAGGGGCTGAACTTTTTTATCCTCCTTGATTAAATTCCATTTATGCTCTGTTTGTATGGGCAAAATACTTGTTTAGAGGATAGCTGGGCTTTTTGTACCGACGTTTTGTTTTTTTATAATTAATTCGCCGTCTTGAGTTAATATTCCTTTTGAGGAAATTGGCCGAGAGCCTGTTGGTTAATTTGTTGCTTTTTTTTTATTTTAGAGATATTTGTAAGTCGCGATTGATTACTTTCTAGCTGGCAGCGTAAAAATACTTACTGATTTTCCGAATCGGTGTTTGTGAGATTTAGTAAGTTATGCCCTAGGTTTCGGAAATAAGCTACGATTAGATATCTTACTGTTTTTTGAAGGGATAAAACTTCCCATTGTATAACATGGTACTTAAGTTTATATTTTTATTGTTATCTGATATTATATTATGATAGTTGAAAAGTAATTACGGTATCATACGATTTAATTGTAAGATTACATTCTTACTAATATAATAAATGTGAATGTTTGTGTGTTTGTCCTCTTTACACGCCGAAACGGTAGAATGGATTTTGATGAAATTTTGTACATAAAGACTTTAGGTAAACTATAATCTGAAAGTCTTCAAGTCGAGAGTGAATAGGTTATCTTCTAGGCAAGCATGCTCCATTATCGACCGTGTCGTCACTTACCATCAGGTGAGACCGCGGTCAAATGCTTGACTATTGTGCAATAAAAAAAAGGTTCTGAAATAGAACATAGGAAACTTTTTATCCCGTAAAAATAAACTCGTGGGAAATCAGACTACGCGGGTGAAACCGCGGAGCGCTGCTAGTACTTCATAATCCCTTCACTACCTATCATGATACAATATTCAACTAGAGCTATCTAGAATTAAACAAAAATACATTTCCATAAAATTATTTAAATATACTCGTGTTACTGAAAAGAACGACAAAAATTAGACGATAATTTTGACAGCTAACATCAGCTGTCAAAACAGATTGGACCCCAAAGCCAACGCGAGCAAATCAGAGTTAACATTTTTGCTTTATTTTCCCGAAATTGTGAAGTTAATTATATGTGGTGGCTATTTTAAAGTTGGTAATTGAGAAAAGGTTAGAGGGTCGATGGGCCCATCTATTTGGATAGGACATCATTACACTGACACCCTGCGTCCTTTAGTTTAAAACTCGCTACTAGCGGTTCTCGAATCGATTGGTTTGAACTCGATTGCTTTGTTTGTTCGGAATTTGTATTCTCAATCCATTTAATCCAGTTACTACGAGATTCTTAACAACGATATTTTCTATCTTATTTAATTTAACGATACAAGACTTTGTTATAGGAAATTTTAGTTGCTAACCTTGATATCGATTATAAATGTGTTAAATGAATTTATATTTCACTGTGACTGTTTTAATTACAAAGTTTAGATAATTAACTATTTATTGCAATCCAATACATAGAGTAGCAAAAATATAAAAAAAAAAGATAGCAAAGAAAACCAAAGGAAGCATCATGGAAAGCTACATAATGTAATATATTTTTATTAGATTAAACATTTATTGTGTTAAGAATTTGATAATTTAAAAAGGAAATGGATTATAAAAAAATAAATAAAAGAAAAAAAGAAAGAAAATAATAATAATATATAAACAAGTAATAAAATAAATAAACCTTATAGTCACTTGTATGAGACTCACCCCAACTTTGACTCATTCGAGATTTCCTAGTAGTGGATCGTAACTAAGTGGCCCCTTCACGCACGGAGTGACACAATTAGGGACCCTACCCGGGCCCCCGCTCACTGCGTAATGAGCCGCCCTGATACATGTGTCGTGGATGTAATGCAGTACACTCATGTTTACTTGTCTTACTGGGGTTTTTGTAATACTCACCTGTTTAGTAGGTAACCAGAAGAGTACGCAGATACTCTCACTGCAAGGATTTCTTTATAGCAGGCTTTCATTGTATATTTCGCGCGTCTTTATAAAAATGTTACGGACCGAGCTGCATGGTGAGATTTTCTTTACGTTACTAAATATTTTTTTACATGCTTTGATTTAATTCGCTGTATTAGTTACTATTTTAGTATGGACGGGTGGAATATATAAAGGTCAAATGTTGCAAGCAAATTTTAACCTAGTTTCTATTGTTGAATTGAGTTGAAATTAGACATGTATATCAAATTCCGATTACAATACATGTTTTTTTAAATGTTTTGACTTCACAATATTTGTCAAGGGTTTCGGTTTTATCGATGAATGGATTGAAGACGATTGTCATCAAAATTCAATTCAAATCAATCATATTTTTTTCGCACATCTTACTATCTTACCAATTATTATAATAAATCGCATATCATCTCTCTAATATTATAAAGGCTAAAGTTTGTCCATTTTCAAGTCCGTTTCATTTTGACGTTTAATTGCCACAATCAATCAATCAATCAAATCAATCAATCAATTGTGGCAATCAAACATCAAAATGAAACGAACTCGAGCTGATCCGCACCGTGCTGCATAGCCCCGCTGGCCACCTTAGATTTTATATGAAACTATTCAACTGCGACCAAGTGCGCGATATAATTAGTTTCATAGAAAATCTAGTTTAAGGAAGTCAGTAATCATGGGCTAGGTATATTACTGCGGTGGGTTTTTCAGCCTTTTAAATTAGATTAGAATACAGTCGGTTAAATTTGTCAAGAATGTTCAAGACAAATTACTTGGACCTGGAATTATTTGAACCTGTAAGTGCATCAGTAGACAAAGGAGCGCTGTAATTCTTATCCATTGGTCCCTAATCCTTGGCAGCTCTGAAATCCGCTAATATATCAGAACCTAGCTTTTAACTGTTGACTGTCGCTTCCACCTCCACTCGCGAGACAAATGCACGGGTTTAATCAACGACTTAAAGTTATTTTTCCCGGAGTCCGGGGTCCGGGATGGCTAAGAGACGGGAATTAGTTGGCTCCGAACACCAGATAGTGCGGGTTAATTCTTTACTTTGCGGGAAGGGAGTGCCGGAGTAAGTTGGGGTGGAAAGATTTATATTTCTGCGGGGTTTTTGATGTCTTCATTGTTATAATCACAAAGTGAATTCAAGCTATGATTTCATTTTATATTGCAGTTGATCTTTGTAGTATTTGTAACTTATTAACCCTGGGGCGGCCGCGGTTGCAGCCGATCAGTGTTATATGCCAAACAAACAAACACACGGAGAGAGAGAGAAAGAGAGATATAAAGAGCGAGAAAGAGAGAAAGACGCACACATATTTCATAAAGGACAATAGCGATGAGCCATGGTTGCCACATCAAAACACAAGTGTGAGAAAAAAATACGAAATCTCCGACATACTTTTACGGTTTACCGCCAAAACTCCAAAAACTGCGCTATCAATTATATTTAAAAAAAAAACACAAAACGCAAAAAACACAGAAAGTGTGAACCCTAAAGTAGGTTATACCCACCTAGTCACAGGCGCTGAATGCCCTTTAGGGCTGGCCACTGTAATGCTGATATAATGAGGAAACTTTTTCCATTTCTTTTTTAAACAAACTTCTGTACTCTTTGCGGGCACACTGGCAACCTTTGAGTTTTTGCTTGCGCTGCGTCGCGGGCTAATTGACTGACGGCTTGAACCGCCGTGATTAATGAAACAACAAGTTAAACAGGGTGATTTGGGAGAAGTTAAAAGTTGCTAAAGGATTGGAGCGATGTTCGTGATTTTTCGTAATTTTATTGCTTTTGATGAGGTTGCATAAATTTAATTTTCAACGTTTTAGATTATATATTTTAAGCGGAAAGCAAGCTGACGGCCCGTCTGGTGGTAAACGTTTACCTCCCCGTATGGACAGGTGCAACATTCGAGGCGTTGTTGAAGCATTGCCTACATTTTGAAACTGCCTACAGTTTCATAATGTGGGCAATGTAATGTGTAATGGTAGGCGGTCATCATCATCATCATCAACCCATAACATCCCACTGCTGAGCACGGGTCTTCCCTCACTTACGTGAGGAGGGTTAGGCCATAATCTACCACAGGGGCCAGATCCGGGTTGGTGGATCACCTAACTCCCTCCGAAATAATTCTCGGGTAGGTATGTGGGTTTCCTCACGATGTTTTCCTTCACCGAAATGCGTGTGGTAATAACGTACATATGTTTTACAAGAAACACATTGGTACGTCTCACGACCTTCTGATTGGAAGGCGGACGTTCTCCCACTAGGCTACCACCGCTTGGTAGGCGGTAATCGCACTTATTATTAGCAAATATATGCAATTTTAAATGCGAAAATTGTCTGTTCGTTACTATTCACGAGACACAGGCGAGTCTTATTCGCACACCGATTAGTAATAGATCAAGAGCCCACGACTAACAGTCCTTCGTTATTTTATAAAGGCTGAGAGTTTATCTATGCATGTCCCCAACACAGGTAAGACCGACCAGCGACTATGGAGTTTGGGTTGTGTTTTAGTTTACTTGGGCAGATAACAGGTAGTAAAGTTGTATAAAAAAGTACCTAAATAAAAAGTAAGTAAGTAAGTACCTAAGTATCAAAATATTAATTTGACAAAAGAAAAAAATATATTATTCTTGATTATTATGTTTTTTTTTGTTTATTACTATGTAGCGCTGTAACAGGTGAACAAATTTCAATGAACGTTGGTATATAAGTCCTGGCTTGCAATAATTTTTTTTTTAATTTGAAAATTTTACCCCCTTTTGTAATTTTAAAGTTTTTTTTAATAACTGTATCAGTATATTTTTTTTTTGTTATTATATTTGTCAGATATAGTGCGCATTGTAAGATTAATTTTATCTTCAAAAATCTGCAGAGTTCGTTGACTTCACAAAGATTGTTTATGTCTTCTTCGCGTACTTGGATCCAATTTCCAAAGTAATTCTGGTTCGTAGAAGATTCAAGAACCTCAAGTTTCTTACTTAGTAAGGTCAACGAACCCGGAACGAATCCTGGCGACCTTAGGAGGCGTGCCCTGAAGTGTTCCCGCGAGTAGGGCTGCTAGTGTCCCGGTCACTGAGATATGGCGACACTTACTCGGCTTTTTGTGACACTCGACACTCGACACTACCTGGACACTGTAATTAATGTATGGGCGTTTGTTGTTCAGTTTGTTTACTAAGGTATTTGAGTCAAGTTTCTTACCATAGCTGTTTTGGTTCGTTTCTTTGTTGTCAGAGATTAGCTATCTATTCAGTTTTTAGAAGTGTATTTCCGAAGCAGTGGTAGAGATAAAGGTGTTTCTTTTTCCTGTGCGTGATGCAGTTTACGAATAAAAATAACAGTAGCAAAGTTTAACAGTAACAAGTAAGTACTTGGAAAGCATACGAGAATGAGTTTTAGGTATATATAGAAAACACAATACAATTTCTTTCTTTAAATGCGTTTAAACAGTAAGTTACAATAGTGGCAATCTACTAACGATCTCTGTGCCGTACCATCTGGTTTCTACAGTATTCTTCCATTTTTTTCAATTTTCTATCCTCCGTATTTATTATTATTTGTTTTCAATTGCTGAACAATCCGCGGAGTGCTCAGATACCGAGACGGAGGCACGGATGGAAACCGACTGCCTTTTTTTATTGGAAAACTTTATAATGAACAGCATTGTGATAGTTGGAATTGATCGTCTTACTGCCATTTCTTCTATATTGAATAAATTATTTTTCAAAATGATTCTAGTAGATATCAAGCAAAGCTTCTAAGGAATTGTTGGGTTTTCAATGGAAAATAGATCTTGTTTGGTAGAGAAAGTGGGTGGTTGTTGTTTGTTGGTCGAATAAGGAAGTGCGATCTCTAATGTCAGAGTTTGTTAAGCCGCCTTAGAGTCGTACTACATTGTACCACACCACTGATCGACGGTTGATCGACGCCGATCGATTTGTGTAGTAGCTTCGGCGATTGAGTACCTTTCGATCGACGTCAATTGATTTCATTCTACCATCAGTATATGTAAGGGTTTACATAGAACTTAATTAGAAAAAAAAACAACATTTTACTCGTAGTAGTTGCATTTGTTTGCGTAGTGATTTACTAATTTTGAAAATCTTTTTACGATACATTTTTATGTAAGTACTTAACTGATATTAAATTAAAGCAGCCACAGTCTCAGGTTCACAAAAAAGTCGATTATGTTTTTATTAATCTCCTTTGTAATACAAACTCAATGCCTCCATAGACTGTTTAACTTAATTTAGGTGAACGTTACACAAAACAAAATATAACGGCAGCGAAGTTCTTGGCATTTAATCTTCACAGATTTTGGAGCGGAGAACTTTAATCTAAATTCTTGGAGGATTCGAGATAGTGAGCGTTTCGTAAAACTGGAGAGCTCAAATAATTTTGTCATCATTCAGATTTCTTGGTAACAGCAGATATTTATTACAACATTTAATTAATTGTAACAAAGTAAAGATGTGACAATGTTAGGAATTAATTATTTCTAATTAAAAAAATACTCTTGACTGAGTGACGAGACGAGCATGTAAGCGCTAGCGCTACGCCTGCCCATAACAGTCACAGCACCACCCAGAACCCTGCATTGCATAATCCTGCGCGGCACTGCACTGCGCTCGCCACCCTGTGTCATCAGCTTTGAAGTCTCATGTGCCCAGAAATTTCGTTGGAAACAATGGCCTTCAAACCGGAACGCAGTAATATTTGCACGCGACTGCTTGGCGGATGAATATCTGGCAAAGGTGGTACTTCCCCAGAAGGTCTCTTGCAGAAGAGGCCTTCCATACTAAAAAGCGAATCTTATACAGTACCACTGCGGAAGCAGTGAGGTGGCGGTCACACTGCCATTTTGCAAGGTAGAGCCCGGTGCTGCCTTCGCTAGCGTTGAGCAGTATATACTGCTTCCCCACGTGTGTGAAAAATCGTGCGTTCGCGCGTGCGGAGTTGCACGAACTACGTGGCTGGGGACTGACAACACATGCACTGGTAGCAGCATAACTAATGGTAGATGCTCCCACGCGGATATGCGGAGAGTTTTTAGATTGTCTACAGAGCAGCGTCACATTTAATTCCCATGAGCGTGTACCACTTTAACCACTTGATCCACTTTAAATAAACTACCTAAACCTCAGACAAACCAAATACATCTAACCAAAAAGCGGTGGCTTTAATTAATATTCCAATAAATCTTCATCACTTAGGTGTTTGAGCACATAAAATATATCAGTGTCAGTTTTAACATCAGCTTCAAATAAATACGTTACTTTTATATTTATATTTTATTCGTAATAACTCTAATTTTTCAACCCCATCCCCCAGGTTGCTCTAAACGAGCACACAACAATAACTCACCCCTGACGGATCGCCTTGATGTCCGTTACCTGCCGAGGCTAAATGGGCTTAAACGATCTAACCAAAGGACGCACGCTCATTACCCCACCCCCTCCCCCTCTGCCTGAGTTACATGACCAACTGTTCGTCTAACGGTAGTTAACACACGATCTCCGAACATTTTGATCGGTCTTTGTTTTCCGTAATCATTACTGTGATGTGTCTTCCTAGGAAGTTTTACTGTAGTAAATGAACACGCATTTAAAATTGGCTACTTTTCACTTGTTCTTCACTTGTTTTGTTCACCAAACCGTCCACAGAGCTTTTACGCCATGACATAATAAGGTAGCAAATACTTTAAGTAATAAAAACCGTGAGAAGTTATCTGTTTCACTCACTCTCGTGTACACTCCATTACTAGATAGAAATAAGAGACCTGTGAGACAGCTTTTGCCTTTAATCTTCCTTCTATAGCTTGCTTTTATTCAGAGGTGTCTTCCTTGTTTCTCGCGACTGATGCCTAAACTGACAGAATTTTTGTTTCTAGGGCCAGATGCGTGCCGGGTCCATAGAGTATATTTAATGTCCTTGCTAAATAGGTAAACAAACGCGAGTCCTGAAGGTTACTTGTTTTTGTCATCAAATGCTCCTCATTATCAGGTTATTGACAAAAACATGGGAAATCATTTGTTGAGAAACTTGCCCTTAGCTTTGCGGCTTTTGTTTTCCTTCCTCTTTTTTCGTTTGATTCTGAAGGCTTTCTACTCTTAGAAAAGCCTTACTAGTTATATAGAAAATGTTTACAGTATTTTTTTTAAACTGTTTAGTTTGTGTAATGGGGAATTTCGCGCCACAGTCGGTTAGTATTGCGGTGCGAATCGAATTGTGCTCTTTTTCGATTGGGTCTTTCGCACCACGTTCCAATTAAAGTGCGAAATTACCAATACAAAATGACGATGTTTTTTTTTATTTGACTGAGTGACGAGACGAGTAAGTCGTTCACCTGATGGTAAGCGCTATGCCTGCCCATAACAGTCAAGCACCACCCAGAACCCAGCACTGCATTGCGTTTGATGTTGACAAAAGTGATAAATGTGCTATGTCAGAAAGAGACTGTCTCTAAAGGATTCCCGCCGTCACACTCTAAATAAGACCTTTTTGTAGTAGGTAGTCAGTAAAGGCTCTTGTCCATTTATTAAAAAAAAACTCCCGTGTACGAAGACTCCAGCAAAAAGCTATTTTTTAACAAAAAGAGAACTTTATTTAGAGTAGAATGTTAAAGCTTCTATCTAAAAATCCGTGCCTTCGCTATCGGCCTTCACAAACAGAAAGTTTCATCGGAAATTCCAACCGCTAGAGTTCGCGCAATCCGCTACATATTACGAATGTGCAAAACAATGTAGAGCAATGCAGAGCCATGTAGAGCTGTGTAGAGACAGCGCTGCAACCGAACAAATTTGTAGCGAACACCTGCCGAAATCAATTTTCTGGTGTCCGGGCACGAACACTCTCTTATCGTTCCTGTGCCATATATTTTTTAGGAAATTGTGGCTTTTCCAATTGGAAAATAAAATTGGAATTGTTTTCGTGCGTTTTATTGTGGTGGAAATGAATTGTGCTTCATTTTAGTGTGGTTTTGAAGTCGTGAGTGGAGTAGGGTTGAAATACTTGCTTGCAGAAAAGTATGAGTGTATTCGAACTGACAAACAAAGTCTAAACTGAACTTTTGAAAAAATTACAAAAAATAAAAGAAAGAAACAAAATTTTACGTTGGATTTGAGAATCTGAATGCAGGCAGGCATAAAGCCCATTAAAGCCGTCGACACACTGTCCGTCTGTTGTTGAAAGTCTGATCAAATGTATCTCGAGTAGGATTTTTATGGTATTTTTATAGCATTAATACAATCATTATCATCATCATCTCAGCCCGTATCAACCTACTGTTGGATATAGGGCTCCTCTCCTTCACGCCACTTACTCAGGTCCTGTACGAGACGTATACACTGCTTTCCAATATAATGTCAAAGACTTATTCAGGTCTGATACACTATTAGATTTTTTTCATTGACAAAAGCAATCGAAACTTTATAGGGTCCTCTATTTTTACCAAAAAAGCTTCATGGAAAATTGTTTGAAAACCATTCATATATAAAAACAAAACAAAATCACCGTGAGAGATCCATTATAGAACGCGATCCATTATAGACATCCAGGGTAGAACAGCAGTTTTATATTTGAGTTGCAATGCAACGAATCATGTGTCATCAAACTGTGGTCGATGGGAACGAAAACTGTCATCCGTCGACGTAATCCGAACACGTGATCGGATGGGAAGCACCTCTTTTGATCGTGTTAAAACTGATATCGTTTCCTAGGTTTACTTTTTGGTTGGGATTTGAATTTAACGCAGACGCGATATGGTTTGCTAATGAGCTACTTTAACTAGAACCAACTAAATTTAAAGTGAAAATTGCAATTAACATTTAAACGTTAACAGTAAAACAAACTACCAAAATAAAATCGCAGCATCATGGAGGTTTATGATGAATATCAGACTATACCAGTCTATCTGTTGTCATGGTCAGCGGAAAAATACCGTGTAATAGAGACGAGAGGGATCCTACGAAACTCAATATTCTGCGTTACGGAAACTTTGTTTGGCTTCGAAAATAAACGAAAACCGATGCTGTCCGGTTTTTATTCAATTATTTGACGGAGGAGCATGATAATTAATTACAATAAGGCACAGATTAAACTGCATGGTATTGTTTAGCATTGGTAATATAGTATTTCGGAAACACCTAGTAAATTACGTAGTGCCGTAATACTGATATTGCTGAACGAATTTTGAAGTTATATATATAAAGTTACTAGCTGTACCCTGCCTCGCTTCGCTGTGGCACATTCGCACATTCGCTGATATGTCACTGATGAAAAAAATAGATATAAACAATCCTTGATGCGGATTATATATCATGCTAAAATTTCAGCTCGATCTGTGCGGAACTTTTTGAGTTTTTGAAGCGTACACAAACCAACATAACATTTATATATATATATATAGATTATATAGATTTTATTTTATTTTGTTGAGTAACGACGTTCATTTCAATGTAAGCGCCACGTGGCCTGCTCGTAACAGTTACAGTGCCACCCAGAATTATGCATTGCATAATCTGGCGCGGCATTGCACTGCGCTCTTCACCCTGAGATATCGGTTCTAAAGTCATAATATCGAATTAGATGGCCCCCAAGGCGTTGCTGACTTTAATAGTTTTTCTATCGATAATTAGCTATCGGTAATTGTTGTCTCTGAGCGCTTAATAACACTACTAAACTTATTTTAATGTCAACCCTTTAAACAGGTCAGGCGCCAAACACTAAATATCATCCTTTTAGGACTAACCTTTGCCTTTGTGGTTCGGTCCCTACTCTCTAGTCCTCCTGTTTTAGACATGACAGAACCTAAATCCGCAGCACTGTATCGTATGCGGGATCATTGGGTTTTATTTGTTACAGTAGCTTTCATTTTGGCTTTGATACATAATTATATAAATAAATACGATCACACAACAGCCACCCATCCATACCTATGTTTCAGACAAACTATGCCATCAATGTAAAGTGCTCCTGGTTTACCTCTACATTAGTAAACAAACAAGGCGATAATTCCTCAAAATATGGTTCGGATTCACCTCCAGCCAAGCAAATGACGTCATTGAATCCCAGTCAATGTTGCTGTAACGATTGTATGTCCGGAACATTTCCCAACAATGCGGATCTAACGGTTGATTGGCTCCTGGAAGTGGTATCGCGTCTTATCTGTTTTTTTATGCTTTAGCTCTGTACTGGCCGGCGTCACTAGACAAGTAGTCAGTAAAGTGGATGTTTGAAACTTCTTAGGCAGCTATGGAGAAAAAGCGATGTGATTGTATCATTTGCCTACATTCGTGCACATCCAGAGATTTATTTTTTGTTTTTTTTATTTGACTGAGTGACGAGACGAGCAAGTTGTTCACTTGATGGTAAGCTCTACGCCTGCCCATAAAAGTTACAGTGCCACCCAGAACTTAGCATTGCATAATCTTTCGTGGCACTGCACTGCGCTCGTCACCATAAGATGGTTCTAAAGTCTCATTATGCTCAGCAATGACGCTGGAAATAGTGCCCTTCAAACTGGAACACAATATTGTTTTCACACTACGGCTTGGCGAATGAATATCTGCCAAAGATGTGTGGTACTTCCCCAGGCGGTCTCTGGCAGAAGAGGCCTACCACTACAATAAACTGATTGTATACAACTTACAGTATAATTGACAATATTTCTGAATTGTCTTCGTAACTTTCTGATATCATAGGGGTCTCTTCCATTCTCGCCATGGCAGCATGTCGGGCGGTCCGCATTCTCGTCACGCCCGGCGGTCTCGCTGACGGATTGGCCGGCGAGCCCCGCGGCATACAGATGCGCCGTGACAGAGGATAGTTTTCATAAAGATATACTCGGATTATGAGATATGTTTGCGGACGGTCGCTGCGTTTATTATGTCACTTCGGAGATAAAATAATGTGATTGGTTTTTGTTGTGGTTCTGAGAACTGAGTAAATGATCTCTCTCTTCTTCTTGACTACTTTTTCTGACACTTTTCTCGGGGGTTTTCTTTTGGAGATTGGTGGCGAGACTGGAATGTGTCGAGTTGGGAATATACCTGGATGCCGCATTTTTGGCATAATATAAATATTCCTTTACAGGCTGATGTTATTATAATTATGGTACGTGAGTATATTAGATAAAATGTTTATTTTTTATATTTTGTGTTAATGTTTCAAACATGGTTATGTGACCTGGGGCGCTAAACATGCACCGGACGTTTTTAGAATCAAATGGACATATTTAATGAAACGCCACTCAGGGATTCAGCAAGACAATATTTACTATACAAAACTTCGAGTTTCATTCGACCTCTATGAGATATGAAATCTGCGTCTCAACGTCTGAGATCAAAAGGTATATTATAATTAATTGTAACCGAATAGCTACCCACCTATTATCTGGTCTATCCGTATATAGGTCAAGGGTATTAGAACAGACGGGAGTCTAGACGTTATGATACACAATTATATTAATTTATCGATGTGTAATTACTTATATGAGCAATCGAGAGCGGAAACTATCGCCCATTCAAAGCATGGCGTGTCTACGCCTTCCACCAGATCACAAAACTACTTCAAGGTCTCGAGTTAGCTAGGCAGTTTTCCCATACGAAAACCTATCAAAATCTGCGACTTTGCAGCAATAATACGTTTCAAGATTTATTAGAATCAAGACCCAAGCCTTATAGGTATTCATGGGTATAGAGTACAGAATCAAAACAACATCCTACCATAGCTCAGAGGTATCGACGTGGTGATGGTTAACCGGTAACTTATGCGATTTCCAGCCACACGACACCTGGTTCGAACCTCGCCTTTGCACCAATGACTTACTCTCGTAAGTTATGTGCGAATTTCCATCGCTCCACGCTTCGAAAGGCATCGTTTCTGTGGTTATCTATTGATAGCAGTTGTTAAAACAAATCAGAGACCCTTAGGAGGCGTGGCAAACTCTGGCGTCAAAGCCCGACACTACTTCATTCGCCAAACAAACATCTATAGATTTACTGTCTACATTCCAAGATTCACTGGTTGGAGTCTAGCGCAGTTTATCTCTATATTGGCTTGCATTGTACGGCACCGCATTCATCCCAGTCACATCAGCCGTCGGAACAAAGCCAACCCAATACAGATAACGTATCACGCAACTTTATCATAATTCTTTTATGAAACCATGCGAGCAGGTACACTGCTGCTACAGAGAGTAGGGACTTGGTAAATTATTACTGAACATACATTTTTCATGGTATCAATGACAGTGGGGTGTAAGATTTTACAATCTTCATAAGTTTTTCAGACTAGCTTTTACATTTATAAAGTACGGAGTAAGTATTGCTGATTTAAGTTAGGTCAGACACTATCATTCGAGGCAGCGCGCGCGGTGTTCACACTCACAAAGATAGACGGAGTGGAGCACTCCTCTCCACTCCTGTCAACGGGATGGGGTCCTCCCATGAGGACCAACGCCGTCGGGGCCGCGGAATCCACTCTCGCACCCGTAGCCCCGACAACAAAGGCGTCCCGGTGGAACACCCTGGGGTTTAGTGGGTATACCCGTCAAACTAGCTGGCGGGGGAGTCCCACATAACCACCCGGCCCTCACCCGGGTCTGGTGGTATGCGTAATGAATTCCCCAGGTAAAAAAAAAAAAACACACTAATATACTGTCATTCACTGAGAAGTACCGTTGTCTACCTTTCGTTTATATTATGATCAGATGTACTTGTTATCACTATAATATTGCAATACATTGCATCGGAACTTGAACAGCATGCAACATTTTCAACTCCATTGAACAACAGGAATTGAGCCAAATTTACTACCAAGATTTAATCTTAACAATTATCCATTTATCCATACTATCGCTTGTAATAAACTGTATCTTTAGTGCGGTAACCAAACATCTACTGAAACTTAACCTTTCAAACTTGGTAACACCGGCACCTGTCTCTAATCCTCCAGAGATTAACCAAGTCCAGAGTAGCAGCGGACGCGGGTGGAGCGAGCAACTGATGTTGAATGCCAAATAGACGAACGGTACAAGAATAAACATGGACAATTAGTCTAATCCACGTTCGTATGGAACGAGGAGCTCATATAAAGGAGTTAGGAGTTATTGGATAAATAAGTGGTTACAGCTTAATTAGTCACGAGTTTTAATAGGACGGAAATGAGTTGATTATAATCGTAGTTGCATAGACCGTGATCATGAGAATATTGATCACCAATCCAGACCGGGCACGAGTGGTGGAATATGGCCTAACCCTCCTCACGACAGTGAACGGAGCAGTGGGACGAAATGGGTTGTTGATGATCATGATGAGAATATTGGAGTGAAATGGTTCCAGGAGCAGCCCTTGAAGCCTATTCCGTTGTCGGCACCTTCGTCCACATCGTCACGTATCAGAAAGTCCAAATCGGATACACAGATCCTGACCTCTAACAAGGATTTCTTGTAATTGGGGTATCAGAAGCTACGTGGACCATGGTCACACAATTTTGCCTTTGCCTTGTGCGGGGATCGGAACCGCAACTTCAGGTTTCAAAGTCTGCTCATCACCCACTACGCCAGGCGGACAGAGAGCTAGTCTGCCGTTCTATCGCCCAGTAAGATTATAGTTATGATTCCAAGAAGAAAATGTTGTAATTGTTGTGAAAAATGTTGTGAAAATTGTTTTTGTTGGTGTTGTATCATACAGTCTCCTTTGAGATTTTCCCCACCATGGACCAGAAGAGCTGAAACTCGATTCTCCGCAGACCCAGCCATGTTTTGTGTAATGTAGGTAATTGTGTTTGTGCTTGTCATAGTTAACGATGCGCCTCGCTTGGGGCGGTTTTCGGCCGACATCGACGGGCTGTACTCGAGGAATGGATCAAGGATATAGCTGTAGCGTTTCTGTTTTCTGAAAATTTGTTTCATTATTGATATTAAAAGAAAAAAAAAAAGAATAAAAACCTAAAACTAAACCAAATAAAGCCTGCACCAGTCTAATAAACAGCTACCAGTTGGCAACGTTCCCAAAATGCTATAAAAGGTATCCTATATTCTGTCTCAGGACCTGAACTATCTGCATACTAATGTCATCAAAATATGCTCTGCCGTTACAACGTGTAGAATGAACACACACACACACACACACACTTCCACATTTTTAATATTAGCGAGATGCGAAAGTTACTGTGTATTTGTAACAACTATAGTTAAAAAAAATATTAATAAGGAAATCGCTGTTCGCTTTCTTTTCAGACCTTTCCTCCCAATACTTCGATATTAACCTTTATTTAAGGGAAATCCGCTGTGTTTCCGCGAGTAAACAATGAAATAAATATGAGATTAATGCGGAAAAGCGTAATTGCTTTCCAAGACAGTCATATGAACCTTTATTTACCTGAATCACTCAAAGTCAACGACACTTGTTGGTAATACAAAAGTCGGATTCAGAGAACGCGGCCGTTTGTTCTACTTTGTTAAGGCTGGTTTACATTGTACTAGTCTTTAGTAGAGTGAGTGAGTGAGTGTTTAGTAGTGTGCGTGTAGAATCGTACTTAAGCAAGCAGAATCGTAGTTAAGCTTTACATTACACACATTATGCTAATCTTTAGTAGATTACTTTAGTTTAACTACAAAGGCAAGATCTTTATTACATAGTACCGTACTAGAGCAAATAGAATCGTACTAAAGCGAATAACGTTTACACGTTTCAACTAAAACTCTCTTCTTTAGCACTCTACTAAATACTAGTATAATGTGAACCGGCCTTTATATTGATTTGCTATAAGATGAGAATTGCTAGGTGATTTTATATTTTGATTTTCATTTTATAGACTTTGCGAGTAGTATAAAAAAGGGTTGTTTTACAATGAATTCGCGATGAATTCCACTTCGCACAATATCCCAGATATTATTGTTTGGTGTGGGTTCATTACGCGAGTTTTCATTATGAAAGTTTAAAAAAGGTTACTGCACTATTCATATTTTTGTAAAAACTTTTTGTTGACGTGGAATTATTTCTACTATTATTTTTACTATTTATTTTTCTATTATTTTTTATTCTGTTACACAAACAAAAGCGTTTACAGGTCGATGTTTTATCGATATTTAAACGTTAAATTTTGATCGCAAGTTGCGAATTTCGATCGTTTTAGAATGAGACGTAAATTGTATTTTTTCTTTTTTTGAAGTAATACTTCTTTATGCACGCTTGACTTGGGGAGTAAGCTGGTGGATGCGTTACGAAAATTGTGACCGGGCAAGGCGAACGGAAGTTGAGAGGGAGATATAAGTTAGTGAAGATAGAAAGAGAGAGAGTTGCGTTTCGTAAATTTTTTAATGGTTTTTTTGTTGAAGTTTTACTTCTGCTATATGAACTTTGCTAAAATTTTAGCCCAACATCCGATTCCCTTGTTACTCCTTTCCAAGCATGGTTGTCTGCAAGATATCGCTCATTGTGACACTAATTGTTAAAATTTTTTGTTCTACTTTTGAATTTTTTTTTTGTTCTGTGTTGATTCAATAAACAATCTATCTATATAATCCCTCAGCGGTAGCGCCGCCAGCGAGAATACGCACCGGAAAAACTGCTACAATAAAGATTACATAAAATATTCATCAAAATTTCCTACCGTCACTAACTACCTAAGAAATTCAGTGGAAACTAAATTGAACCGTAACACAACACGGCTATAAACAACGTGTTTTGTATAAACTCCCGTATCATGGGGCCCGTAATCCGTCAGGCCGAGTAGCTCGTAATCCGTCCGGGCAAGTCGTAAAATGTCCAAAATCGTTTATTCATTGCCACATCAGCCCTTGTTGAAATTCTCCGCTGCATCGCCCTACGCAGGTTATGGCGGATAAGCTTTATGGTGAAGCCTTAAGATTTTACTCGTTAGCTAATACGACAACACGTAATACAATACAAAAATTCTTTATTGAACACCTTAAGCTTCAGTAGAGACAGTACAATAAACATTTAATAAACAGGTGGTACAATGGGCTGTGTCGCTTAAAGCAATTTCTTCCAGGCAAACTTTGGATGGACAGGAATATGGTATAAGATGTTGCGGCTTGTGGTGGTAAAACTCAAGAGAAAACAGAATAATAATAATATTACACACGTATATAACTATATAATTACTTGTTATATACCATCGTAAACTTACATAATTATACATAACTAGATGTACCCTGCCACGCTTCGCTGTGGCACATTCGCACATTCGCTGATGTCACTGATGAAAAAATTAGATAAAAACAATCCTTGATGCGGATTATATATCATGCTAAAATTTCAGCTCGATCGGTGCAGAACTTTTTGAGTTTTTGAAGCGTACACAAACCAACATAACATTTTTATATATATAGATGTTATCATACACTACACACCATTAAACTTATTAATATATATGATATTACTTAACTAATTACATAAGTATACTTTACTTATTTTTACTTCATGATTGAGTAATTAGTCAAATTGTAATTTGACAACTTGTAATAGAGCGGTAGTAGCGTACACAGCGATTGGTTACAACTGGTAGCTTTTATAATTTACGAATTTACATTTGTAATTACGTTTGTAAGTTTACAATGATAGATAATGGGAACGCTTCAAAGTCAAAATCAAAGAAAACAAATCTCTATTTACATGGGCCCAAGAGGGTACTCAGCCTAACAATATAATTTAAAATGTGGTTAATTGTATTGTTTTACAGTTTTATTCAGTAATTAAGTTAATTATTGTGTGCCCGAAGTGGGCAAATTGTTAATACTTCTAATTTTAATAACAACAAATGATTTACACAATTTATACAATAAAAATATTCCGATTCTAAAGGTCAGTAACTTTACTACTGGATTTGGAATACGTACATGGAATTAAGAAGAACTGCCAAGAAATTCAGTGGTGGATTTCTTAAGGAAACATGGCCAATATAATATTTTTCGAATTAAATTGAAAATGGCATAAAGTTAAAGTTAAGTTAGTTAGTTTAGTTTAGTTATGGAGTTTTCCTTTTCCTGTGCGAGACTCAGGCATGAGTCACCACTTGAAAGGGAAATATCCTTTTTTTTAACTCAAACCATAAGTAGATAATAATCATTAGTTTCTTAGATCATAAAATTTGACTTATTTTTTTTTGTATTTCTATACTTATGTATAAGATTTTTTTTTTTGACGTGTAAAAGTGCAATATTTTGCCTTATTATAATAAATGATTTGAGTTTTTTTGAGTTTGAGTTTAAAAATGTTAAATTTGGATCAACATACTAAATGACAAAATGCTTTTAAAACTATTTCAAATCTTGAAGCCTTTACTTTACAGCCAAATAAAAAATAGACAACAGAAATAACTATCATTTGTAATTAACAACGTCGATAGAAATTGATTACGAAAGCCGATGCTAAAAACTTCCACATTCAATATCGTAAAAATCAAACAAGATACTGTCATCCAAATACAAAAGCTTCCGCATTTAGACTGGAGCCATTCAGAATAGAATCATAGTTTACGGGACACACAGACAATACCACTTTGTATACATAATGTATACTTCAGGAGCACAAAGGTTTTCGGGAAATAGGTTATGCAAATGGAAAGAACATAAGTTGATATGAACATCGGCGATGCAAGCCAGCTTCTAGGAAACATACGAGAGGCTGTTGTCGACAAATCAGTGGCGTGGAATGAAGAACGTTAAAAAATCATTGCCTTTAAAATATACCTGATTTTACTGGCTATATAATAAACAGTTGAGATTAACTAATTTCGCAAACGATTGAGTGTAGAGGTGCAGGGGGGATTGCGCTGGGTGGCGTGTTCATGTCCATTCTGTATATTTACCTATAATAATCTGTGGTAAATCCACAGAAGACATATAGCATAGTATATACAGAATGAACACTCTCCAGCCCCGCAATCCGCTTTCCCTTTTAATTTGGAGGGCAGTCAGGAGGTCAGTCAATATTACACGTCCAAATAACAATGGATAAAAGGTATGAACCTTCTGTTTTGGTCGCGTAGTATATTTAAGTGTGTTTGGCGCGAGTTCTCACATGAAATTTTGTATGGAGTATCCAGGAGGCCTACCATGACGTCTTATAGCGATTCAATTGAAGACCTAAACTGTACCGCGTCGCATAATCGCTATAAGATGTCATGGTATGCCTCTAGGTGTTGTAATGCTCAAGTTTTGGTTCTTCGTAAATGACATGTAATCTGCAGATGCATTTATATAAAAAAAAATATTGAGAGCGGTCTCGAGCAGAATAGTTCCTTGCCCGTGTATCCTCAACTCTGCAGAGCACTTGTGCTGCGATGTCTCCGCCGAAGCACCGTCATAGTTCTTCTTAAATTGTGATTTATTTCCAACAAATGTCGAAATAAAGCCGCCGCGCTTGTTTTATATTGCCTGCCGCGACCCGCGTGTGCAGCCCTAGGGCTGTAATAGGATGTGGAAGCTCGGTTACGGATTACGGATATTAAGTAAGAATATCGGTTACGGATATTTGGTTTCACTCGAGTACCTTACCAGATAATTTGGTACAGTGCTAAGTGTTTTTTATTGAAATGTTATGGACTGAAAAACAAAGGTTTATTTATAAGCTATCTTGACCATTTATCAATAAAATACTTACTGTAATAATTACCATACACCATACTGAGAATTTACGGCTTTAGTTCAAATACCGCCGTATTACGCTTAATTATGCTCAATTATATAAATAGGCTTAAACGCTCTTGATGTCACTAAACTGACCACTAATAATCATGCTGCAGCTTATTCGAAACTTTTACGTCAAATTCGGTTACAGATTCTGATAGTTACAGTTACGGATATGTACCACCCCAAATGTAGCCCTTTACTTACATGGGGATGTGCCTTTATGGGCTGATATTGAAGTGAGACAGGTAAGGGAAGGGACGGGAGACGTTCCTAAAGGTTTAGAGGTATTGCGTTCGCAGCTTATTCAATCACTAGCAATGACTTATAAAAGACGAGGACGCTACAACGTCAAATGTGAAAGTGAATCACCGAACATATGCCGATTCACTCGTACGGTTACGCGAGATGTAATAATACACGTAAAAAATAAGTTCGTTATAAGTTAATTAAGTACTTATGAAGGTGGGTAATTTATATAATTAAGTGTCATAAAAAATTACAATTGTACTTTGACACTCTTAACGCAGAGAGAGGAGAGAGACTGCACTATATTATCAATAAATTAAATTACAGTACGCACACATTCACATAATGTTATGTCGATAGATATTTCATCAAAATTGATGACGTCATACGGGATAGTCACTATTTAATAAGTAGTTTTCATCTCTCTCTAACAGAGGTTTCTGTCACACGCCGCCACCATTGTTTTGCCGTGGTCACATTCGCAATTCGCAATGTCGTGACGTCCTTCTCTTTATAGGTTCTTTGAAGCCTTGGCAACGGAACTCCCTTGAATATCTAGTGTAAGAAATTGGATTAGATATTATTCATGGAAAATAGTTTGTTCTCTGATATGTGTTATTCATTTCAGTAGTATGCAGGCTCGAAATCGATATGTTTAGTGTGAATTAATATTAGAGGTAAGTGACTATTTAAACTATTTAAATTGGGAAGATGTATTTGATTTATTAATTTGCTACCGTGGCATAACAAGACTGTGGTATACCGCGCTATTGTATTTGACAGCCTTTATGGCGTAGTGGGTGATGAGCCGATTGCAAACCGCGCGGTTGGGGGTTCGATTCCCGCACAGGTCAAAGATTTGTGAGAGCCACAGGTATTTACTCTGAGCATGGGTGTTTGTGGGACCATGGTCCTAGTCATTTCTGGTTCTTTAATACAATAAATCTTAGTTAGGAGTCAGGGTTTGTGTGTGAGATCGTGACGCGTTACTATTACAGACTCTATCTACTTTAAAATTAAAGTTATTTTAGTGTAATATAAATCCTTATCTAAAAGTATTACACTTCCTACTTCCTTTAACAATGTTTGCGAACACTAAACCACTTAGTAAAATAGGAAAACAAACTCATGGACACAAACACCCTTCACACTTGGCGAACGGATCGCTGTTCAATAAAAATATATACATGCAAACATAAATGCGAATCTTATTATAGGGTGCCCTATAATAATATTATGGTAATGGGTATTTCCCGCCGATCCGTACTTGCAGAATCACTTTCGGTTTATGCAAACGCCATGACTCGTACTTTATGCATATCGTTATTATTTGATACAAATGTATCAAAATGTAGCATAGTTTTAGGTTTCTTTTTATTGTATAGGATTTTATTTAACCTTGTCCGGCAGTCACTTAAGACGTTCACTGCTTAACCGTTTTACCTTTTTTGGTATTTTGTGAATCTTCACACAACGTGTGTGTTTACTGTCTGCTGGCGTTGTGTCGTAACTAAACTCAATTAGGAGTGCGGGCGCACACAACTAATGTAAAACTGCAGGTTCGCGCGCCAGGTGTGTTTTGGCTTGCCACATAATTATAAAAACACATCTGTAGTGTTTATCATAACTCGCCGCGAGAGCGGAAAAACACGAATGTGGTGTTTGTTTTATGGGAAAACACTGTAGAGTGTGCAGAGCCGCACCCGTGGCTAGACAAGAAAATCGGCTGAGCAATGAAAGTGTTAAGCAAAAAAAAAAGAGTCAACCACGGATTGAAAGATAATTAGCCAGAAATTTATAATTATAAGCATTCATTTTGCGTTCTTAAAGTTGTCTCAAAAGTAAGTTACCCATTGTTGTGTCCGCTAGTATATTTGAATGTGTGTGTATGTCGAAACTCGACTTTTTGTAAGTAGAGAATTAAAATAACTTTTACAAGTCAAAACACTATACAGAAGAGAACAATGAAGTAAAATCAAACATGATCAAGTAAATTAATGAGGAGCTGATTATGGTATGAGTTTGAAAAAGGGAATCTCCCTTTCATGTGATGATTAATGGCTGAATCTTTTCTAAACTTGGAAGTCAATTTTGACCTAGTTTCCGTTGTTCAATTGAGTTGAAATTTTCACCACGTACTTATTCTTATTCAATGCAGTTCATTTTAAGGCCTTAAACTGAACGGCCTAGATTGGCACCACACACTCATAAATGACAAACGTGACGTGACGTCACTCAAAAATAGACTGCAGAGAATGAGAGCGAAAGAGAATGAGATGGAGCTATATAAATTCCCTTAAATTAAATTGTTCCGATCTCTTTGGATAAATGTCTCTGGTCGACTTATGAACGCTGAGCGATATTGGTGGTGACAGTTAGCAGGGCAGTTCAGTTTAAGGCCTTATAGTGGATGGATTTAACTGTTCGTGGTGAGGCCCCGACGAGCGAGACGGAAGGTAGACAACGGAACTCATCAGTGACTAACAGTAAATTGAAAGCGTTTGGACTCATTTTGATCAGCAAACAGTCCCGGATACGTATTTCGTGACAGTTTGCCTGGGTAACATATTTTTCAACATAAAATGTGTTCATCTAAGCTTTGTTAAAGAACATTAATGTTCTCAGAAAATCCTATTTTCACTTAACCACAGAGTAGAAAACTCCGTACGAAACTATAACTGGCACGATGTAGGTAGCAAAGAAACATATAAAAGCACTACCCATTCAATTGCGCGTCGCTTCACATCCACAGTCAAATCATCCCCGAATCCCTTATGTTTATTCCAGCCTCCTTGATCCTGAATAATGTTTGTCATGTACGTATGGCGGCGAGTACAAAGGGTGGCCTTTAATCAAGTTGATCCTTGGTCACAGAAGACATATTATGTAGTACTATATACAGAATGGACACTCTCCATCCCTTACCATCCGCTTCCCCGGATGTCTACCCGCAGTCCAGGGGGCAATTGGGACGTCAGTCAATATAACACACTCAAACGACAAAAGACAAATGGTACTGCCTATTGTCTCTAGTAGAACTGACCTCGTGTAAGGGAGGATTGGCATAACTGTTATACTTGAAATTGAAAATTGAGGCTGGGACGATTCTTTGGGGGAAATTGTTTGTAGGTACTAAAATACACATGATTTTCCGAGAGGGGGGGGGGGGTGTTAAACCTCACTACGTAGCGGGGGGGGGGGGGGGTAGGTAAAATGCTAAAAAAAGTTCACGTGATTAATTGACGGCCCCTATGACGTTTCACAATTGGCGGGTTGTCTTTTGTTTTGGTCGTGTAGTATTCATGTGTGTGTTGTCAATTAAGATTTTGTAAGGAGTGTCCGGGGTGTGCCTTGGGTCTAGTGGTGGGTAAACTCGCCTGATTGGCCGCGCCCGTGCCAGCTACTGGCACGTGCGAGGTGGGTTCAAGGAATGCGATTAGCTAATGAAATTGTAGTGATTTGTGGCCTTCGGAGAAATGGAGGTTGTAGAAGTCTTTGAATGTTCTGGACTTAACTTTAGTGTTTTATTAATCACGGTTCTAGTGCTGCTAGATTTTAGAAGTAAAATTATTTTGCAGACAAACGGATATCGCTTGAAATTTTAATAAATCATAACGTAGAGACACGCGGCGAAATGCTTTTGAAGAACAGTATTGCACTTAATCAAACAATCCTAAAATACTTTCAAAAAGAACACGCCTCAGAAAAAATACGGTACAAATATCTCAAACGAAATAAAACTATATTAAAAACTGGGCAACCTTGTCCAAATACCGCAACCAGAAATAAAAATAGCAGTGCCAAAGAAGTAGTTTTCCATTTCAAAATGACACAGTCCTTTTTGTTCCGAAGAGGTATCTGCGCAGCTGCAGATCGCGAGATTACTTTGCAATTGGAAATAAATAAAAACCCGACAATGTTCGACGCGTCTAGGCAGGAAGGGTTCCTTAACATAGTACTAGGAACGACGAGCTTGAACTATCTACAGAGAAGCTTACAGTGAACTAATAGTCAATTAGAATGTAGAATACTTCAAACAAACAATTGAAATAGAGTAAAACCTTTCTAAAATGTCTTTTGTCTGTCAGTATGTTTGTTTAAGTAATTAATACTGAACCAAACCCAATGCGGTTTTTGCCATTCGACGCGTGCATCACGATCACCTGACTAGGATTCCCTGTATCTAGGGAATCAGGAACTACAAGGACCATGGTCCTACATACCCCCATACCCAGAACAAAAATTGGCATATATCAGTAGCATAAAATTTGAATTACAAACCAATTTTCTTAAGAGTACCTTGCATTTAAATCCGAAGGGTAAAATCCAGGCTATCGATAAAAACCACGCCAACAGAAGTGGCTTTGACCGGGAACTGTCTTCTAATATCGATATAAAAATTACCAACCCGGAAAACGTCACAGATAATAATAGCTTGACAGAAATGTGTAAGTACAGAGCTCAAAGTGCCAAACGAAAATATTACAGAATAACATAAAATATGTACCCGAAGTGGAAACGTAATAGGCTTACGATGAATTCTTCATCTGTTCTCAGAACTTCCTGTAAATAATAACACTGATTATATTTATTCGTGTTTCCTTAAATCTGTTCCAAGAACCATATAATATACAGAACGGAATTTGTCCAACGTGTTCCGAGAAAACAATCCAAAGCGAGGCTTTATAAATCAAACAGACCTTTTGTTTGAAGTCAGTTAAAAATATAATAACGAGCATATTCCAATGTACTTAAATCTAAATATCCATAATTTCTCTGAAGTTCGAGCGTCGAGACCGACCCTGTTAATCTCCCAATGAGGAAACTTCTAACTTTTTAATATTCATTAAGGCACGCACACTCGTCCGAAAAACAAATGAGCATGTGATGTGATCCATCTTAAGCCCAAAGATATAACAACAGGAACAGATGCGTCAGACGTTTAGAACATCCCAGAAATTGCCTACACGCAAAGTTGTGACTGAATAAACGAATCACTGAATCTGCTTTTATAGTGTCTGTAATATATTTTATGGTCATCTGGACATTTATTTCTAACTAGAATTTATTGCACAATAAGAAATACAAGATAATAAAATGGACAGACAACGATTCAGCAGTCGTAATCGGTAAATGTATGAAAAGTTTTCTGTTTGCGATAACATAGCACAAAATAGTTAATTAATTGTACTTTTTACGGATTTTGATAACATTAAATCTAGGTGTAAATTGCCAGTACAAAAGGTTTTCAGTCTAGCAGTTTTAGGTAGCTATGCCACGGATCTGTATAACTTACACAAACCATGTTTTATCATTTCTATCCTTACCTATTCTTTGGCACACCGAAATAATCTTTGTCCCAAAAGGCTTATTTGTCATCGCGGGAAGTTCGTCAAAGATTTATTCGCAGTAATTATGGAGCCTTAACGACCTGACAAAGGAGTGAATGGTGATACATGCTCTAGTGCTGTTTAAATTTGGGAAATACGTGGTTGGGAGCTTTAAGTGTGTCGGGTAATCTTGCGTTATCAAATAGACGACTATGTGACAACACATTATTACACATGTACCAAAAGTAGTTGTAGTAGCAGGTCCACCTGGGGAAGTATCACGAGTTTAAACGACACGAACCCTTTTTATTTTTTTTGGTTAGGAAAACCTTTTTAAATCTAAAGACTTTCTTTTTGAATGTAGAAAAAAGATGAGAAACAAAAGGCGGTAGGCCTTGGCTTTTTCGCCGTAGTTGTTTTATTTTTGCCAAACTAAGCTTTTTTCTGATGATAATAGTATATATTTCTTCCTAAATAACTTTTTTCATTCGAGGGAGACTTGCGTCTGCTACGACGCCTTAGCCAGATATTCATCCGCCAAGCAGTAATGTGCAAACATTACAGCGTTCTGGTTTGAAGGGCATTTTTCCCAGTGAAATCACTGGGCACATGAGAATTTAGAACCGAAGTCTCAAGTCCCAGTCCCAGTCTACAATACATGTGAAATCGTGTTTCACGTCTAAAAATTTAACACACATTTAATTTCCACTCTGGTCCCCAGATTTCAGATTATCTTCAATGCATTTTTTAAACTGGTATATTTCCTTGTCAAATATCTTGCTTGGATCTCCTAGATTCACATATTAGTTGCAGATTTGCAGCGTCACCTGCCTGAATCTTGTCTCTGGATGATGAGACGACGCCAAGGTATCAACGCAAATTGCGTTCCAAGTAAAAACTGTCACATCTTCAAAAGGATTTTCTATCACGCCTTACCTTTACCTCTTCTGCATACTTTGAACGCCAAGGAAAAATATTTTTAATTATGTATGGAACCCTTTTTTATTATTTTTAATTTCTCTCTTTGCAGTTCCTTAGCGCCACTTGATGAAAATCGCTATGACAACACTGATATAGGCATATGCCTGTAGCAAACTTGTAGGTATAATTAAAAATGAAGATACTTAAGGTGGATCGTTTCGTTAATGGTGAGAAAATTAAATTTTAAACGTTTATTTCATTTTTGGAGTTAGACCGGATAAGTAATGTAAATGATAATAGAATTTGAAACCACCTTAAATCATTCTTTACGTTATTTTCTGAAGATGCTTAGCACTAACGCGAAACTACTAGTAATAAAAAAAAAAGATTTTCAACTCAAAACCTTTTTAAAAACTCCAAGCTTCCGCAGCTTAAACATCAAACACACACCCTCGTGTATATAATGAGGTTTTAACTCCCTAGTTTGACAATATAAGCGAGGACTTTGACGGTTCTTTGTAATTCCACTAAAACAATGGTGCGCCGTGCTCGGCTGGTCACAGCTCGTTACGCGCCACCTGCCAAATTCCTCCTGCAAGCTGGCAGCGCCGCCGGTACCAGCATTTGCATCTCATTCGCAATGCAGGCCGGGGGATGGTACTCTGCTAGATATGGCCTAATTGACTACTCTTACCACTTACCACGATTGTTATTGCTCTTATGACGTGGGAGGTACTTTGAGTGGTAGAAGAAGATTTTAAGCCTTCGCGCGAATTAGAATTTTTATATTTATTCTAAATAAGTAAATAATTATGTGTAATTTTGGCTGCTCTAAGTTTTTTTTTATCTGACGGAGAGACGAGAGGAGCAAGTCGTTCTTCTGATGGTAAGCGACACACCTGCACATAACAGTTATAGTGCCACCCAGAACTTTGCATTGTAAAATCTTACACGGCACTGCACTGCGCTTGTAAACAAAAAATAACAAGCTCCAGAAGGAAAGCTCTGGTCGTCCGGTGCGGGCATTCACCATTTAAATCGTACAAGTAAGTGCTTGATACAATAGTCGTAAACCCCACAATCCATTACAGGCTTACAGGTAACTGTTTTTATATCTAATCCATGCCACAATCCTAAAGCGACAAATCTGCCACATCTATCAAAACAGCCGACACCTCCGCGCCGCCTTTACACTTGGAGGTCGAGATTTTGCAAGCAATTTCCGTCCTCGCCGACGAATGCAAATACAAACGAAATGTGTTATTTATCGCCTGAATTAGAACTGGTGGTAACTAGTTAACTACTCCCTCGAGCCGGCTACGGCTGGGTTGCCATTCGCGAGGGGAAATGCTGGAGAAAAGTTAGAAATATATAATAGTTGTACATAAGAAGTGCGTGCGACGTAGCGTGACGCTTCAATTTTGTGATTCTAGCTTCTTTTTTATTTTTGACGGACGTTTTTCTAGGTATAGTACAGTTTTTTTTTATTTGATAGTAAAAAGGGAAAAGACACAGCCTCCGTGGCGAAAGTAACGGCCTCCGTGGCGTGGCAGGGAAAAGATTTGTGTGAACCGTCATGAATTTGCTCTGAGTCTGAATGTTTGTGGGACCATGATCCCCGTGGTTCCCGATTCTTTAAATACAGGGTATTCTAGCTAGGAGTCATCTATGTATGTGATCGTGACGCGTTATTTATTTATTTAATACACAGTGCTATTACTATTTGCACAGTGGGGGACGTACATATCGAGTGGAACACCTATTTTTTGCCCGGCACTAAAAATATCATTAGATAGATATATAGATAAACTCTTTAGTGAAACACCACACAACAAAGAAAACTTAAAAAACTAGAACATAACATGTTTGACAATTAGTGTCATAATGGGCGGTCTTATCGCTCAGAACGATCTCTTCCACACAATCATGCACGTAGAGGAATAAAACAAGAAGACATTCCGACGTATCAAATGAATAATTTCACCATCATCATCATCATCAACTCATATTGTCCCACTGCTGAGCACGGGTCTCCCCTCACTTTCGTGAGGAGGGTTAGGCTATTATCCATCACCATAAATAATTTAGCGCTGTTTAATCTAGTTTAATCTTCGAGTTGGAAATTAGCGAACATGTCATGTCTAAAATGTAGGTACTACATTTTGCAGAGTATTCATGGTGTAAAATAATAATTCTGTAGAATTTACAGCTTAGTTTATCTCACTGTGTAGGTATATTAGTGTAATTAGATTGTGTATACCGATGTTGTAATTAAGCTCATGTTAGGTAGTTATTAGATTTATCTCATTTGTGGAATATTATATTTGAGATGATCTGGTTTTAGTAATATCATTTTGCTGTCGTTTTAGAAATATGATATAACTGTTTTCGCTTTCGCTTTCAGCGATAAGACCGCCCATTTTACTACCCCTTGTTTACCTATTGTAATTTTTCTGTACTGTGTTTATTTTTGTTTCTGGTGTACAATAAAGAGTTTTCTATTCTATTCTATTCTATTCTGCTGTCTTGAATATAGAATTCAACTATTGACTTCGATATATTTTTAATCTATTTACACAAGTCAAGTATTTTAAATACAGTATATAATGCAATAAATAATCATAGGGTGATAATTAAAAGTTCTGGTACCAATTATATAGTAATAAAGGTACAATATACTCGAAATATTCCAAGACAATAATAACTTTCTAAGTAAAACCAATTTTCTAAGTGATCATTAAAATTGGCTTACCAAGTTTTTTTTTTTTGCAAACCTACTGAAATTTACTTTTTGCTCTAAAATAATATTGCAATATTAATAAAAATAAAGTTCTTTAAACTCAATTAATCGAGACGTCATAATATTTCAATAACGATCGTCGATATCAGTTGTCAGAGTATTTTCAAGGCATTATAGAAATTAAATTATCCTCCAAGACGGTGACAGGGTAATTCTGAAGCCCTTAGGACCTTGGATTGAGAGCTTAGTTTTACGGCTAATAAAGTTATTGAAGTACTTTGTTGGAATGGAAGGAGCGTGAGAACGCGCCTCTACAGCTCCTGGGGGATGAACAGGAGACAGAACAGGTTTTCTATTGCCGTGGGCAAATACCAGGCGTAATTTTTTTATTGAAGTAAAGTTCTATACGCACGCTTGACTTAAGGAGTAAGCTGGTGAATGCGTTACGAAAAATGTGATCGGGTGAGGTGTAAATAAAATTAAATGATATATCGATAAAATAAAAATATAAAACAAGAGCCAAAGAAGTTTTACTTCAGTCGTGTGGTCTAAAGTACAATCCTTTTTTTGACTTAGTGACGAGACGAGCAAGTCTTTCACGTGATGGTAAGCGCTACGCCTGCTCATAACAGTAGCAGTCGACGGTTTTTACACACTTGTAAGAACCGTTGACATGGCACAATCATTACTATCTTTATACTAATGATTAAATTGAAATTTCTCACTGTGATTTCAAAATAAATTAAGAAATATAAGTGGAAAATGCTATTTATGCGATGCATAATCATAAATTACCGTTTGTTCCAAAAACGGTAATTTATGATTACAATATTATCACTATTATTTTGATTTAACTAATGTTCCAAAACGGCCGAACGGATTTCAATAAAAATTACAGGGATTAAAACAGGGTTGTGAACTTACATTTTTGTATATGTTTTATTTCGCTATCTTCTAGAGTTTAAAAGATATTATGATTAAAAATATAATTCAACATGTCACGCGCAGACGAAGTCGTGCGTTACGGCCTGAAAATTCCAAAAGCTAGAAAATAACAGAAATTTGCCTTTTGGTACCGCCTTAATATTTCCACTGCTAATCGGTTGAGTTTCTGGCTTAGAGATGTTACTTAAAAATATTCTCAAGAGTCCGATAATTCAACCACAGCCCGCAATGATCTTTAACGAAAACATTGAATATCCTCAAAGATAATCGTCGGGATTCAACCGGCGAGAGATATTGCTCATTTATTTAACTTCCCTTACAACAGTGGGCCTGCCCTTTACAATGGCCCAAAATTCTATTTAAAACCATAGACCAAATAAAATCGAAGATACGTTACCATCCTTTGCCACGCAGCATATAAAATAATAGGTGAAGTGTAATAATCGAGTCCAATGAACTAGGTCTATCTAATACCGAGATCTAATCAATTGTTTTTGTTACGCCAGTCAAGAGACGGATACGTAAAATACCAAGTGTCACAATATTATATTGCCTTTTGAGTACTCAGACATTATCAGCATTCACTAAAATAGTTTTTTGCAATACAGTAAATAATAATGTAGGTATCATCATCATCATCATCAACCCATAACGTCCCACTGCTGGGCACGGGTCTCTCCTCACTTTCGTGAGGAGGGTTAGGCCATAATCTACCACGGGGGCCCAGTCCGGATTGGTCGATAATATACCTACCTCTGAAATAATTCTCGGGTAGGTATGTGGGTTTCCTCACGATGTTTAATGTAGGTATATTTATCTGTTTTGAGTTTCACAATTTCAGCGATAGAATATTACTGAGAACATGGTTTCAAATACATAACGTTGAAGTGAGAGAACAGATGTCAATGAATACAATGTCAGTAAGTTATTTTTTTCACTTGATGGTAAGTGCTACACCTGCCCATAACAGTTACAATGCCGCCCAGACCTTTGCATTGCATAATTTTGCGCGGCAATGCACTGCGCGTGTCACCCTGAGACATCGTCTCTAAAGTCTCATATGCCCAGTAATTTCGCTGGAAACAGTGTCCGAAGCACAGTAATGTTTGCACAGTGATGTATCTTTCGGTTTTTGTTTCATCGAAGGGCTGGCTCCCGCACAATGGCACAAGATTTCATTTAAAGCCATCACCAGGGCACTAATTACCGACATCTGAAGAAATGGGCCCGTCAAAGAAATTGTTTTAATGAAAAATCCAGCGCTGCAGCGAAGCTTTGCCGACTATCTCAGCTTAATTATATTAATTCAATGATGTTCTTTTAATTCGTTGCTGGCTCGGATGACCGCGGTCGTTTATTTCAACTGTGTTTCTTATTTAAGTAATAAATTAAATGCGATATGAACGGCACATGTGACTTCGTTGACAACAAATTAATTGAAAACTAAATTTGATGGCCCTTAAGGTAATGACCTCCTATTTATTTTAATGACTTAATTTAAATTTGGCCAAGTTAAAAGCGATAAGTAAAATGCCATTTTCTGAGCATTTAACCCGTCAAACAGTGAATCCACACTGCAAGAGGTTCAGTAGTTTTTGGTGACAGACAGACGTACACTTTAGAGTGTATTATAATCCTTATTATTCAATGTACCTGCAGACTTTATTTTTTTCCTGCTTTGTTTATCAATTATGTTTTACAAGAAATATATTGGTAGATGCCCGCATTGGGATTTGAACTCACGAACCTCACGGATGGCGGATATTTATCATATGAGGAAAAATATTGATTCCTAAATCGAGTGTCCCTATTTTTTAAATTTAATATCACTTGCAGAGGCTCCTGTAATATCTAACTGTGCTCTCAAGCATTATCCACACTACAGGTGATTGACACACCACTGGATAGGCATTATACAGCCCATTTGCATTACTATGCCTGTCTGGGGTACTTGTTCGGTATATTGAGGCCTAATGTTATGACGGCCGACTGATTGAATTCATGCATTCGAGATAGGTTCTCTCTAGGTACACACATTAATCCTATGCTCATATCAGAAATTCTTGTAATTAATAATGACGATTAAACAGCCAGTACGTTAAGTTTGATTTATAATTATGAAAAGGTTTTGTCCGAAAAGGTTAACAATTTAATTTAGTTTCTCGTAGAAGCTAAATAAAATTGCTAACCTTGAGGGTGAAGACTTAGTAAAATTTCAACTGGATTCCTCTACGCGTTCCTGAGTTAAAGGGCCTCGACTGACAGAGAGACGGACTTTTCCCCTTAGTATTACGGAAGCCTAGTAATTGTTAATGCGCAGTTAACGTGCAAATAGGATGACAATTTCAAGTTTTTAAAAAAAAATATAAATAACAAAAATCTGAAATGATATTTAGTTTAGAGTTAAACAACACAACTAAAGTAAAAAAAAATGTATAAAAAATATTAATACCCATTTTTTTTATTTGACTGATGGTAAGCGCTACGCTTGCCCATAGCAGTCACAGCACCACCCAGTACATTGCATTGCATAATCCTGCGTGGCACTGGAATGCAAATTGCAATTTGTATTCAAATAGACCCGTTTTTGTATAATAAATAAGTGTTCCTATTGAATGAGTTCTTTTATATTTATTGTAATCATTATAGAAATTGTGTATTTTGGATATTTCAGAGTACGAAATGGAACGTGGCCTTCATAATTATTACTTCTACTATTTAAATATCAAAAGCTATTATCGCAATATCATAAACTTAATTTGCAATTCAAACTATCTCATTAAAATATATTGCATAAATGATTTATAAAGATAAGACGCATCTGCTGGACGAAGCGACGGACCAGCTATTAAATATTTCGAATAGCCTCTTTATCATTGTGAGCTAAGCGCGGGCATAGCTTACAAGCTCAGCTATGTAATAGCTTCGCTGGCTGGAATAGAATAGCTGACCTGCTAACAAGAATGTATGAACTGCAATATGTAGAGGTACATTTAGAATGTAGTACGTATCTTATACCGCCTTGGGAAGTAACACATCTTTACAAGATATTCATCCGCCAAGCAGTAGTGCGCAAACATTACTATGTTCCTGTTTGAAGGGCACTGTTTCCAGCGAAATTACTGGGCATATGAGACTTTAGAGTCGATGTCTCAGGGTGACGAGCGCAGTACAGTGCCGCGCAGGATTATGCAATGCAAAGTTTTGGATGGCACTGTAAATGTTATGGGCAGCGTAGCGCTTACCATCAGGTGAACGACCTGCTGCGGAATGTTTGCACTTGTTTCAGTGGACTCGATAATTTATTTTTTCTGTTTTAGTTTTTACTAGCTGCGCTTCGCAGTTTTACCCGCGTAGTTCCCGTTCCCGTGGGAATACAGCACTCAAATATAGCCTATGTTACTCGGTGATAATGTATCTTTCTATTGGTGAAAGAGTTTTTAATCTCGGTTTAGTGGTTTAAGCGAGAAAGTGTAACAAATAAACAAACAAACAAACAAACAAACAAACAAACAAACTTACATTTACATTTACATTTTAAACGTTGGCAAATAGAACCCGTTCTTGTCTCATAAAATTGTTAGTATTTTTTTTTTAATTTTAATTTAGTGTCATATTAATGATTCAAACAAGGCACTAATTAACAGCCCGTGCAAGTTGTCTTTAACCTCTCTGTAATACATCTGCAAGTAAATTAGCAAATATTGAGACTGAGCCGACACCCTACACGTTACTTGGGAGGGTGTTTAGTTTGACTTTCCAGTTCTTAGCAGCTGTGAGAGTTTTAGAAGTCATGACTGGATCTAAAGTAAATAGGCTTTGTAGTTCTCATTTAGGCACTACATAAGTTGGTTCAACTTATTTATTAGGTTAGGCAGAGTGAGGCCAAAATGTAGTTAAAAGTGTACCTACTTTATTCAATAGTTTTCCTTTCCACTGTGTATTGTTCGTAGGTACTCCGGTTTTTAACTTCAAGTCTTTCAATGTATGAAAAATTTAAAGAGATATTAGTACTTATTTCTAATTACTTTATTATATTATTATTTCAAAATACAGGTAAAAAAATTAAATTATAAGTAAATAATGTACTGCGTTAGTCAAAGATAGAAGAAACAAAAGCGGCGAATCACAAAACAAAGTATTCTTGCAAAAGTTGTCAAGTCCCCAGACCGCAGGGTCGCTAAAAACCAGCGCTCCGGCCACAGGTCCCGAAACTTGGGCACAACTCTTTATAAGACTTATTTAGAACCCCGTGAGTCCATTACTCCCTCTGGCGCTTTAAAGAAATAGTTTGGACTTTACTATGCGGATTGTGTTTGAGGGTTACTATTAGTGTATAGTTATATTTATAGACCAACAAGTTCGTAAATAAGAAAATATACTCTTTAGAATTGAGAGAGTCAGCTTTTTGGCCTTTGTCAGCTTAAATATTTTCCGTAGGTCTCAAGAAATAGTTCCCAAGCAGGCGTGCTGCTACTCAGAGAAAGCTTTTGACAATTCCCTGAATACATCCAAGACTCCCGGGATGCGGTCTAGTTATGCCGTCTGACATGCCGTCATTGAGTGCATTGAGATTTTTGCACAGACGTTTTGCGGTCTCTCTCGCTATGTGGTTGAGCTGAGCTGGAAGTTTGAAATTTTTTGGAAAGCTGGGGTTCTTTGTTGTGTAACTAGATAAGATGTCACTTTGTATAGTCTTCTATTGCTAGACTAGCATTTGAAATTGTCTACTATCTCAGCTAGAATTAAGTGACGATGTGGTTGAAGAGGGTAATTATGTGAAACATAGAATGAGCTTTCTAGAACAGTTAGCCAAGCATACACTACTAGTAGTTTGCGGCCTTCACAAGCTTATTTCATTTCTGTTAAATACGTCATATCAATTCCTCTAGCTAGGCGGAGAGCGTCCCCTCATAAATACATGGTAAAATGATGTTGAATTTCAAATACAGTCGTGAATAATACAAGTTTCGATTTATATGATATCCTTCTTTCTCAAAGCGGGTGGTTAATAAAAATTCTATGGCAGGAGTTATTTTGCGAAGGCCCCGCGGGAAGCGCGTATCAGAGTCTAGTGCGAAACGCCGCCGCGGACGTGTTAGCCACTGGTACACGTCAGACGAGACAGCGGGAAGATTTAGCGTTTTGATTTCTTCATAAGACTTTGTGAAATTTTGTTGTGAGTTAATTTGCAGGCCTTAGCAGTGCGTGTCAGAGTTTTAAGTGAATTCTCGCATAACTTGGATACGACAGCAAAAAGTGGTTTTTATTGCATTATTTATTGGAGTAGTTCTATAGTGTGAACTATTTTGAGAAACCTGGAGGTTTTTGGAGATGCGTATCGGAACGAAACCTTAAACACTGCCGCCGTCACTGAGTCAATTTGTAAAGCAGCCCACAATATAACCCACAGTAGAGATATAGAGTTAATGTAATTCATCATCATCATCGCCAACCCATTGTCGGGTAATGTTTGGTCCAAATTACCAGTGGTAGCGAGCAGCCGTTCGAAATAGAAATCAAACTAATTATTAATTATCACACGCCTTTCGGTGAAGGAAAACATCGCAAGGAAACCCACGTGGTACTCGATAATTATTTCGGAGGTAAGTTATCCATCAATCCGGGTGGATTATCGTGTAATCCGCCCCACGAAAGTGATAGGAGACCCGTGCTCAGCAGTAGGCTGATATGGGTTGGTGATGAAACATTGAAACGATACTAAAATATTTAAGTGGACAGCATTAATCAATCAGGCCGACTTATCGGCCGTTCCAGAACTAAATGAGATAGATTTGATACTTCAAACCCACTTCTAATTCCTTATCTATCATCGAAAGGTTTTCTCGTCACCCTAGTTCTAATTAACATCGTTAATTGTCCTCACTACGTTCTACGTACTCTTAGTTGCCGTTACAAATGCCCCACGAGAGTTCCCGAGACTCGCATCGCTTGGGGACACGGTAATTAATGCCTACACATTATTTATCGTATGTTGGTCTTATGCGTGTGTGTGTTTTACACGTGTGTGCATGACTATTTTCATGAGACTTGAAGGAAGTTAATGAGTGAGTACTCTTGAAAATGATGTTTGAATGTGTGTGTGTGTGTATTTATGTGCATTATATACAACTTGTAATACATGAGTGATTTTAGAACAGCAGATAGCTAATAGGAAATCAATTGGCGTGTTCTTTGAAAATAAGTCTCATCTTCGTCTAGCCTATGGTAAGTTAGGTAGTAAACAAAGTGTAAGCTATTTTTAAAGGCCCAAGAACTGTTAACTATACTGATATGTACTATCATTTAAAACGCAATATCGAAAATTCAAAACACACAAATTCATGAGAAGTAAATATTTCGTTTCGGTGTTTCTGCTTTGGCGGTGATAGCCTAGTGGCAGAACGTCTGCCTTTCAAGGAGAAGGTCGTGAGTTCAAATCCCAGTACGGGCACGTACTAATGTGTTTATGTAAAAACAATTATGTACGCAATTATCTCTCGTTTATCGGTGAAGGAAAAAATCGTGAGGAAGCCCACACTTGAGAATTATTTCGGAGGTCAGTATGTTATATATCAATCCAGACCGGACCCTGTGGTGGATTATGGCTTAAACCTCCTCACGAAAGTGAGGGGAGACCCGTGCTCAGCAGCTGCAGTAGGCTGATATAAAAAATACTTTTTAATTCTTACTAGTATTTTTTACTCCAAATGCGATCATCATTAACCCATATCATAAAATCATTAAATAAGTTAATTCCTTCCACAATTTATTTAATAAATCTTACGTGGGTCAGTAACAAATACGTAAAGTTTTTATTTCCGCTACCGCTACCGCCTTTGGCTCGCACCAGCTGCTCCGCCCGGCATTTCTCTATGAAATACCACCGCGCGCTAGGTGAGAATATGCTACCGAGTGTAAAATTTCCCCAGGTGACACACCTACGGGCATTTTTCCGTGTAACTATGTACGTCGACAGTGTAATACGAATCAGGGGACACAGTTCTGAACGGTTAAACTAGCTTTAGTGTAGCGGTTTATTTTCAGAAGTCAAAGGAGTGAGTAGAGTACGCTCTGGGTCTGTCGGTTTCTTGGAAACGAGTAATGAAATTAAATGTGGTTCAGGAAGAAGTAAGTTGACATTGCACAATCATTATAATTATACTGAGTCAGTTTGATTGAATATTTTATAAATTGGAAAAGGGTGGTTTCCATTTCAAATCACGAAATTGTAAGTAGTGTTTTAGTAATTAAAAAAAAGATGTGTCTTATGAAAGTTCAAATCAAAATTGAGGTGTTAATTTACTTGAAATTTTTAGAGCAATTAAATAAAACAACGCTCCTCACGATCATAGTACATATAATTTAGATTCTGATACCTCACTAGAAGCCCTTGTACAGGCCTCGGTTCTACGAACACCCAGACAGAGCAAATAGCTGTAGTACACATTAATATTTACCTTTTCAGGCATCGAATCTGCTACCACACGCTTCGTAGCTCATCACCTACTTACGCCACGGAGGCCATCAAATATATAGTACGTATATGAAAAAAAAAACAATGTAAAGCAATCCTGTGACCCCATAAACACATTTTTAATGACGTGCTTACATTTGCAACGTTTCGTTAGGGAGATAAACACATAACTTCCTTTAATATATCTGAATGGGCGTCCAAAACGCATAAGTAATGCTAAGGATGGGATAAGGCGGTCTTGAAATTGGCGGAAAAAAATTCTACAGTCCTCAAGTCGATCTTATTTTTTTGCAGAACATTATCATCATAAAACGTGACGTACCTAAGATTTTTAAGATTTTAGTGTAAAAATCCATTCAGGTCCTAACTAGTCTCGAGTCAATACTGAAGTTTCGACGTGTATTACTTTTAAATGTTCATAAATCGGATTTATCAAAATAATATATTCATAATTCTTTGTCCTGCTCTTGCTTCTGTCCGGTCGTGTCTCTGTTTTTATCCTAATTTTGGTTTTAGTGTTCTATCTGACAGGCCAATTAGGTACATGGTATAATACCGAACAGCTACACTTTTTTTAGTATGGAAATACGGCATCTTGTGGGATGACTATGGAAATTGAGATTAGCCAGTCTCAATCTCAGTCTCTCTCATCCCTTGATTTACGTTATTCCAAAAAGCGTCAGACACAATCCTAACATAACCGGACTACGGCATCTTGTGACAATACTAATAAGATTGGCCAATCTCAGTCTCTCCTGTCCCTCGTGGATAAAATTCTTTTAAAGCTGGAACACGGCGTCATGCGACAACACTGTCAAGACTGAGACCCGCCAGTCTCAGATTCATTCGCGGTCTCTCCCGTCCTTCGCGGCAACACTTGATATACGTTGTTCGGAATGGCGTCAGATACAATCCTTTTAGCGCGGGAACACGGCCAGCTTGTGATTGCTTTGGCACCAGCATTTATTTCGATAGATTTGTGTGTAGGTATGCGTTTTGTTGATATCAATTGCATGTTATCTGTATGATGGGACATTGAAAAGGGCTGTTTTGGTAGAAATTATAGAGACAGGCCTCTGTGATGTTACCTAGGAGCTTAGAGTGCAGCGGGAGCGTTCAAAATCGTAGGGGTCTTCTAAGAGCTATATAAAAATACCCCCCCCCCCCCCCCCCCCCCCCCCCGGTAACGAAGTCGCGGATATTAGCTAGAATGTTGTGTTTGGCAAACGGTATAATTTCTAAAAAGAAGTAGCTACGTATATCGTAACGCAATATAAAATGAGCTGAACCTACATGAGTCCCATCTCATAACAGCTTCAAGCGAAATGTTCTCCAAAATCTCTTTTTTTTCATATTTTTTAAGCCTCACACTTTGTTCTTACACGAGATAGGTATTACAAAAGTCCGTAGAGCTGTCTGCCAACATAATCATGTTTTGGCCGACTGCCCGTACCAAACTGATTCTCTCGTTGTACGCCACTGTTTTATTGTAACTGTTAAAAATAAAATAACGCGACAAACACGGCCTTGGCGCCGTAAAAAGTAGGCACTGCAGTGTACACTGTGTAGTGTCCTGCTGTGGAGCGATACAGTCGTGTTTCGGTACGTTTAGTTTAGCAGTATCGTCTTAGTGGATGCCTCTATTCAGTCGTATTGTCAATTTATTTTGGTAAGTTTATAATCATCACCAGGCTCCCCCCGTAGTGGATTATGGCCTAATCCTCCTCACAAAAGTGAGATGAGATCGGTGCTCAGCAATGGGCCGATATGGGTTGATGATAATAATTTTGAAGTCATCCATTTGGACTAGCTATCCAATCTGCGCAATAAGGAAACTTGCAATTATTCTTTGCTCAAATTTAATAAGTAAAAAACATCTTAAGATATAGTGCTATTTAATAAACCATCTTTAATGAGATAGTAATTTATATTCGATGATAGCATTTGATTAAACCGGCTTAGGATCCTCATGAATAGTCTGGGCTGGAGATTATTTTCATCTAGACTTTTTTCTTGATAATAATTACTAATCTGTTAGGTCGTTCCACTTAGATAGACTTATCGTACCTTAGTTATGTACAGAATTAAGCAATAAAACCAATTTTTTTCAAGTTGTATTTCTTTTTTTCTTTAATTTATAAACGCACTAGCCGCGCCCTGCGGTTCCACCCGCATAATTAAAGTTTTCCCGCAATAACTCTCTTAAAAGCAATATATTTTCCCCGTTTTTGCCACATTCTTAATTAATGCTCCGCTTCTATTAGTTGTAGCGTAATGTTATATAGCTTATAACCTTCCTCGATAAATGGACTATTCAATACAAAAAGAATTGTTCAATTCGGACCAGTAGTTCCTGAGATCCTAGTGTTCAAACAAACAAACTCTTCAGCTTTATATATTAGTATAGATTATAGATATAGGTTGTTGTCAAATGGTACCTGCATTATAGGTAATTATTTGATTAATTGCCACTGGGGCATAGTGGGACTGTGGAATACAAGGACTAACCCGAGTCGACGTCCGGGGATTTTCAAAACATGTTTAATACTACGTCTTGCCACCTTTGTATTACTTTGAATTAGTTGTTTTTCTATTGTCAACTTTATGGAGACAATAATCTAATACCCGAAACTTTATTTGCGTATTTCAGTTTTTATATCGATACATATGCAATAGCTGTTTCCTGAAACTGTCTTATATACAGTGCCCCAATTACAGCTTTTGCTTAATACAGTCGCCAGCTAGCTTAGTATAAAACATTTATATGAAAGTGCTGTGTCCCTAGCGGTAACTACGTCTAAAAGTCTGATTTCAGAAAAATGTTTAACTATCTCTATAGTCTCAGGTGACGAGCGCAGTGCAGTGCCGCGCAGGGTTATGCAATGCAAAGTTTTGGGTGGCACTGTAACTGGTATGGGCAGGCGTAGCACTTACCATGAGGTGAACGACTTGCTCGTCTCGTCAACCAGTAAAAATAAAAGAAATACCCATAATGGGGCACCGTTCAGCTTCTGCCTTTTGGATTTAGATGCAAAGTAGGCACATCAGGTTTTAATTCAGTTTCTAAGCCACCAGTGAAAACTACTGGCAGTACTTAGCTCATTGCAACCGAAAGCGCTAAAACAAAAAAAAAAACCGAAACCGAGCCAAGAGCACAATCAACACTCAAACAAAAACCCGTAGTTTAACGAAAAGAAAACGAGTTTTAACAAAGAGAGTAACGAAATGAAAACTCAAATATAATTTGGCGAGTTTATTCTATTATTAAATTGGTCGTGAAAGCGAGATAACCTCGGGTAACTTGAGAAGTTTCAGGGTGAGGGCGGCCGCTTGCTACTGAAGATCCCGTACTTTTGTTTGTCCACTAACTAACTACTTATAATAACATAGTCCAACTAGATTTAGCGTGGATGCGCGGTTGGGGTAGTTGAAAGGCGCTAACGCGCAATATCACCTTTTCGGCAAAACTCAAAACATTTATTAAAACTAGAAAGAAAGAAAGAAAGATAAACATTTATTCTGACACAACTGCACACAACAGCGAACAACGTACTTATTTAGAGACAAGACAAGAAAATGAAAACACACGATGAACATAATAGTGTACGCAGATAGCCGGCGCGCAGTGATGTCAGACAAGGCCTGAGCTCAGCATAATGCTGTGGTCAAACCACAACGCTGATTAACTAGCTAACGCTGAACTAGGCAATGATATAGCACTTTTACAAGTGAAAAACCTCAGTCTCATAAACAAAGGGAAGATTATAAACTAAATTAGGGAATAGGTAACTGAAAAGTAAAACCATAACCCTCAGGGTATAGGTTTGATTGTCTAGTTACTCTATTGCGTATTTAAAACAAAATTTCGTTGTAATTAAGAAATGAGATCTGAATCGAAACCAAACTTTTTAGATAATTTTTTCGTAGCCATGAGTTTAATTATCAATGTTTGCTATTTTAATTTCGAAGAGCTGGTTACGGTATAAGATTAGCACAGAGTTAAATACGGTCTCAGGTTGTTCGATGATGGAATGATTGGCTTATGAGAATTAAATAGCGTAAACCCAACGCACAACTTTCCAAATATATCCGATAAAATACCAAGAGAAAAAATGTTAAAAAATTTGACTATCAGATAGTTTAACTACGAAATTGAAATAGTTACTCTATTTCGAAGAATACACGGGCACTAAAACACGGCAATTGTTTAGTTGCGGTCGGTGAGGGTACCGTGCAACGCAGTGACAAAAGTGGAACCAAATCGGTCAGTGTCGATCGAATCAAACTGCCTAAAATCACAATCAAAATGCGCGATGAGTGCGTAGCTCACTTAATACTGCTGAAATCGAAATTATTATGCATTACATGTACCGAAACATAATATAACACAGGCACTTATCGTATTAAATTTATATTATACTACAGAGTAACTAGAATAGAGTTTTTATTTGTGTGGCTGGTTAGTTAAACTCATCATTTGAATCATTTAAATTGATTAAGAAACCATCATTCTTGTATATTTTATTAAAAACATATAGTAAATGATTTATTATATGTGTTATTTTTCTAAAACCTTAACGATAATGCTAAAAAACATGTTTGATTTCCACAGAATGTGCGCTTTACAATTCATGACATTCGCGTCAAATAAAACAGTTTTAGATGTGGCTATTAATCAAGTAATAGTCTGCAGTGCATTCCTTATTTTTGGCAAAAATAAATGCAGGGGTTAAATTTATTTTTTCTTGTTCTGTTATTTTGTGAATTTTTAATCTGGGATAAACAATTTATAATAATTACTGTTAAAAATCAGTGTACGCGAGCTCATGTACTGATTTGAAAAATACTACAGCAGCGTAGCTCGGCTCGTAATTTGCGCAATTTGCATCACAATCGGTGTGATTGGGCGTTCTAGCGCGGGCGGGGCAGGTTGTGGTGCGTTGCGCATTTTTGGCATAAATCAGTGCAGAATGCGTGCTTTCCGCTGCCATTATTAGCGTCACTTCCTTAGCACCATTGTCGGGTGACTTTTCGTCACGGTCAGTCTTTTACAGTGGATAACATAATTATGCTGACCGTTTATTTACTGGTTACTAAATATAACTACCCACCTGTCTAGGTAGATAATAATCATTGATTTTTATTTTTTTTAAATTTGGTTATTATTCTATAATCGTAAAAGATATCCTCTATCTCAAACCGGACTGTTCGGGTGCCCGTGCAGTAGCCACTGCTGCGGGGGCGTCCGAATGATCCAAACATCTTGTGGCATCTGTAAGTTTTGTTGTTATTTTTTAAATTATTTATTTCGTCTGGACAATGTTCCAAATATTTTTGTTTTCTTTTTTTTTTCTCATACCGTTTTTCTTATATAGCTTTAGTTTAGTACTTTGTGCTGTACGCTCGATATGTTAATATTTTGTTGTATGTACATATTTTGAGTTACAATCCAGATTTTAAACTACTTTAATTAACTCATAAGTTACAACGCTTGTAATTTGTTTTGTGCATCAAATAAATAAAACAAAATACACGTTCTTGAGAAAAAGGGTTTTGACAGACAGATGGACAACAATGTGATCTTATAAGAGTTTTTTTCCTTTAAGGTGCGAGACCCTAAAACAATAATAAAATTTGAAAGGTTTATTATTCAACACTGGGATTGGACGAGTATGTTTTCAAATGTGTGGGTTTTTTTATCTATACTTTTTCCCATCGGTACACTACAGTTTGTTCAACTTTTGATTGTGTTGCGAATCAGCCTAGTTCCTACAAATTTTGCATTGGTTGTTAAGCGTTACTGGGCATATGAGACTGTAGAGCCGGTGTCTCAGGGTGACGATCACAGTGCAGTGCCGCGCAGGATTATGGAATCCATAGTTCTGGGTGGGACTGTAACTGTTATGGGTAGCGCTTAGCATCAGGTGAACGCAATTGCTCGTCTCGTCACTCAGTCAAAGAATAAAAAAAAGAACCGCACGCAGAGAGAACGTAGTGCAGAAGACCCCAATTGAAAACTAGACTAACTATTCAATAAACTAATAGTCAAAGTTATTGAAGAAAATAGAATTTAAAATAAGTTCATACAACCTTTTAAAAATAAAGCATTTCTAAACTAGTACATTATGTCAAATTCCAACCACAGAGTGAAACAAATTAAAAACTGTCCAAAGAGGAATTTTTCAGCACCCGTATCCAGTATAAGTCGCGACCTCCATATACTAGGCTCGTGGGTATTGGCAGGCAATTGCAGTCCCAAAGATATCATCGGCCCGGCTTAAAGGGCCGCCGTAAAGGGGACATCGCACCCTACGGGATACAACTTCTAAGGCGGCTACAAACTAGGTACAGGCCCTTTGAGATTGATTTTGTCGAGGCCAATAAATTTGACAGATTGCCAATACGATGTGATTTGAATAAACAGTTATTTGGGACTTGGTTTTTAAATATGACTCGGAAAGTTTTCTTTATTGTGGAATATTTCATACTAGCTGCGCCACGCGGTTTCACCTGTGAAGTTCCCTTTCTCGTCGGAATACAGGAATAAAATAAAACCTATATTACTTGCTGATAATGTAGATATCTATTGGAGAAAGAATTTTTAAAATTGGTTTAGTTATTTAGGCGCGAAATTGTAACAAACAAACAAACTCACATTCGCATTCATAATATTAGTTAGGAGTTTAGAAATGGTGAATTTAGTACTTTTTACCACACGTTGTTCGATGAGCACACGAGACAGATGAGCAAGTCATTCACATGATGGTAAGTGCCAAGCTTGTCTACGACAGTGAGTGCCATTCAGAACTCTGCTTTGCAAAATCACCCTGAGACATAAGCCACAGACATAAGACATAAGCTTTTATAAGCAATTTTAAAACAAAAGCTGCAAATCCCGACCAAAAGTGATTTTTATCCTTTAGATAAATTAAAGAACAAGATTTCGTGAGCAGGGGTTAATGCTTAAAATCACACTAGAAGAGTAACTCTAAAAATAACCTTTCTGGTTCTTTCAAGAAGATCCTTTTGCTCTGTGAAAAATCACCTGAGTGCCTTTATCTGGGGCAATAACGCCGATGTGTTCAGACCCTATCTACCCCATACGGCAAACTGCCTAATAAATTTGTAGGACGCTATCGGCCGACGACTGGCTTCGCGCCGATGTAGGTACACGTATCCTTTTGCCTATAAGAATATTCCATAGCGCACTGGCACACTCCATACAAATTACTGATTTGACATTTCACAAATAAAAATAACGTTTGAATCGTCAGTTGTTTCTTACAAGCTTTTCAATAACACAATAGAAAGAAAGACGAAAACGAAAAAAAAAGTAGGGATAAATTGATTGGAACCTCCTTATATAGGACTCAATAGCAATCACTTACACCGCGTTCACTATAACCGTGCTTATATCTGGATATAAAAGGATGTGTACACACGTAAGTAAGAAGTACTATTTCTTCTCATTTGTCTCTCATTCCAACCAGGCAATATTCTATGTCGAGGCCTTGTCGAGGCATAAAAAAGTTGAAACAAAACTTTCATGGAATACTCTTTTGACTATGGTTAAAGTCAAAAGCTTTTTAATCTTTGGATACCTACTCTATGATGACCTCTTAGTCCCGAACTCTTTGTATTATTTCAAAATTCTTTCAATAAGCCTTCATGACAGCGTGTCAACTCCTACGTGACGGTCGAACGTAACATAAGTCTGACGATTGTTATAAAAATTCTCATAAAAAAGTTTCACTTGCAAAAACCTTAGCTACCGTCAATTAATATCTCAGTACACTGCCAATGTTGGTGATAAGTAACTAGCTATTTCTAATCCAAGCACCACTAACTCTTCAGTGCAAAAACAGTTGTATATCCACAGCAAGAAGCCTTGATAAGGATCCTGTCGGCGACCGTCCTGCGAATTTATTGCGTCGTTGTCCGTATTGGCCCAGATACCGACCCAGACTATAGAATGGAAAGGTTACTACTTATACTAACTAATAAAGATATTTTAGATTCAAATTTTACTTCATAAAATTCCACTGGACGTACCAATGTGTTTCTTATAAAAACATAAGTATGTATGTAATTATCACTCACTCATCGGTGAAGGAAAATATCGTGAGGTAACCAAGTGTCCGAGAGCTATTTCGGAGGTATGTGACTTACTAATCCGGACCAGGCCCTTATGGTGGATTATGGCCTAATCCTCCTCATGTAGAGACCTTTGTTCTACAGTAGAAGGATATGGGTTGAAGATAATTATGAAGCAAGCTAAATTTGTCTGTCCTTGTGAGAGAATATTTCTACGTCATTAAGCTACGTATACACTTTAGTTATCGATTTATATCAGACTAAATAAAAATATAATTTTATTGCCCCATTTGTATAATAAACTACACTCATTAATTTATTTACCGACTCGATACTCAATAAAAATCAACATTACCTAAACTCAGTGCCAATTCACGGGAAAAATATGTCCCAAATTCAATGTCGTCCGATTTTATGGACGTAGCGAGCCATTTAATTGTACATTTACAAAATAGCTGCGACAATAAACACGTAGGACGTCGATAAATCGGCAAATCCCTCTCGACAACTGGTGATATTAAATTTTATTGCCGAACAGACGTCGTAAAATGCGACAATGTAGGTAGGGGCTACGGTTGTGACTTTCAAGATTTTTGTAGTTATTAGTTCTTATGTTTACTTTTCAGGGGAAAAATTAAGATGGTGGCTACAACCCAAAAACACCGGCTTCGACCCTCGGCCCCGCGCCAATGACTTCTCGTAACTTATACTACGGATTTCCACCGTATTGTACTTTAGAGAGCACGTTAAGCCGGCGTCAGTCTCGACTGTTATCGATTGATAGCAGCCATTAAGCCACAGTAACCCTAGGACGGCTTAAGAAACTCAGACACTACCAAATTTTACAAAAGAACAATATGAATTTAAAAAAGTATATCTTAGGAAACAATATGACTAATCGCATCACGTTAAAGCACCCGCCAAGTGGTAAAACAGACAAAACACTTCCATCATCGCATGCCCTTGACAACGAGGTCATTGCAAAAATCCCTTTCTTGGCAAAACAACAAAATCTGAACCATATTCCCCACCCCTTGTCCAAACAGTCATCAATCTACCACCACGCTTACTTACCGTATCACAAAGGAACAGAACCCTGGACCAGTCGGAGTCGTTTGTTGGATTGACCCACATAGCACATTTTCTTGATTTATACTTTGTAAGCAACTTGTATGGTTACTTTTTATTACAATTCAGTTTTTTTTAATAATTTAAGAGGTAAGTAACTGTGTCCCGTGACGTTTTTCACAGTCTTAAGCGATCTGAACAAAGGACCATGCATGCTCCTTACCCCTCTCTGCCATAGTTATATGATCGGCTGTCCATATAATAATAATAATAAAGCCTTCTTATTTTCTATCACCTAAGTATTACATATATGCATTAATATATAATGATTATGATTTTTCACCTACCTATTATATAAATCGTTGTTTGTTTCATTGACATGATATATTAAATTTTTAACAATCTACCTCTAGACGTTAAGATGCAAAGAGGACCAGATTTCAACAAAAAGTTAAAGTTTTGGTTGCTAACGCAAAGTTTTTATAATTTAAAAGAATACTTTTCTATATAATTATGTTTTTAAATTCCTAACAATTTATTTAAAATATGGGTAATTGTTTTGTTTTCCAATTTTATCTAGTGTAAGTTAATTATTGTGCGCCCGAAATGGGCAAATTGTTGAAACTTTTATTGTAATAACAACAGCATAATGTACACAATTTAAACAATAAAATATTCTGATTCTGATTCTTTGTATGCATCCACGTGTTTTTTTTTATCTATATATAATTTGGGAACTTTTATCCAGAGTGGCATGCAATTCCCATCGTAACCTAAACAAAATTACTTGTATGTCTGTAGTTAAATAACAAAAGAAAGCGAATTTACTATTACAGACTTATTATTTGCGGTTGCTGCTGTTAACAGCATTGCATAATCCTGCGCGGCACTGCACTGCGCTGGCCACCCTTAGACATAGGCTCTAAAGTCTCATATTCTCAGTAATTTACAGCTGTTAACAGAGTTAGATACGTGCCGGATTCATAGAGTATATACAAAACAACCTTGTTAAAGTTACCATTTTTCAAATTTGATATGTAGCACACAGCTTCCCACCAAAGCCCCATGACCTATACTACCGTGCCACCTATAAACAGTTATTTTGAACAATAGCTCAATTTCTACCGATGTAATGTATACCATTGTATGGTCAGATTTCCTATTATCTAAAATACAGCCGCTTTTGGACTATAAATAATTTACATCATTCCGTTAAAGAGAAGGATGGAAGAGAATTGCGACTTCTATTCTTCACCATCAACCTATAATATTCCCATTGCCTTAGGGCCACCACCCTTGCGATCCTTTACCGTTTTCACTCGAAGGCATTAAAATCTACACATAACTAATTATGAACACGTCACTGTGTTTACTTTCAATGTCTTTTTTCAGCAACAATTCTAGTGTCAAAACCCCCAGCGTCATCAACTAAACACCCGTCATAAACACCCTGAAACCTGTAAGCGCTGCAAATGACCATCCAGCAGCTCTATTAAGCCCGCCGACTCGCGCTTGACCGACCCTATTTCCCTTCGCGTCAAATATTCAAGATGCGGTGCTGCTCCGCGTGATTTCTCTAAGGCCCTCAGCCCTTTGTTTGAGACGTAGATATAGATGAAATAGATACCACGAGTACACTGTTTTTCGGTGAAGGAAAACATCGTGAGGAAACCCACATATCTACCCGAGAATTATTTCGGAGGTAGGTATGTTATCCACCAATCCGGACTGGGTCCCCGTGGTGGATTATGGCCTAATCCTCCTCATGAAAGTGAGGAGAGACCCGTGCCCAGCAGTGGGACGTTATGGGTTGATGATGAATGCCATCAATTAGCAGTCATTTTACATTTTTGCTTCTCCGTGAGTCATGTTGCTGTTCATGGATGGATCATGTTGAGACAGTGTTAACCTAGTGGGAGAACGTCCGCCATCCAAGCAGAGGGTCGTGAGTTCAAATCCCAGGGTGAACATGTACCAATGTGTTTCTTGTAAAACATAATTATGTACGTAATTATCACTCGCTTTTCGGCGAAGGAGAACAGCATGAAGAAACCCACATACCTCTACTCGAGAATTATTTTAGAGGTATGTTATCCATTAATCTGGACGATTCCCTATAGTGTATTAAGGCCTCATCCTAGTGACGGGAGACCCGTGCTCAGCAGTGGGCTGATATGGTTTGATGATGACGATGCTGATTGGCGATCAACTTGTGGCATCTATTTCCTCTATATCTGCCCCCCCCCCGCCCTTTGTTGGATCAGATTAATAGTCCTCACTTACCATCCACCATCCGTCGTCTGTATTTGCGAACGGAAGCGGAAGGGTGGATGGCGTTTTGATTGGCGGGTGTATGCTAATTTGTTAAACAAAGAAACCTTTGGCTTTGCATTTTGATGTGGGAATGGTGTTATGGTTCACGTATAAATAAGTCATGTGCAAACATTACCCTGTTCTGGTTTTGGGTGGTAATATTTCTAGCGAAATTACTATAAGACCCATAAACTAATTTCTTAGATAGACGAGTGCAGTGCAGTGCTGTCAAAGATTTGGTTGCCAAAGTTCTAGCTGGCACTGCAATTCTTATGGCAAACCTATCAGGCTAATATGAGCTAATCTTTTCCAGTTGTTAAGAAAACCGCAATGAAACATTTCCGTCAAGAACGTGTTATCTCTTTAACAGTATACAGAAGAAATAATACGATCTTGTCGCAAATAACCGTTATCTGCTCATTCGTACGTCTCCAAGTTCACAAGAAGTCAGATTAGAAGCCTTAGAATTTAGTAAAACTCGATGGTCTATAACTCACTCTCTTCGAAAATGTAGTGAACTGCGCTCTGTCCTAGGTAGGCGAAGAACGCAACAGGGTAGTTCTAAAAAAAAGTCGTTTTTTCTCATACACAGGTTAATTAGAAAATTCAATTACAAACCTAATTTCTAGTTCTCCACCTGTCTTTAGAATTGTGTTGGATATTGGCGTCGATGCAGCTAGTATCTTTTCAACTATCCTAAGAGTTACATTGCCCTAAATCGGAAAACAAAGTAACCACAATTTAAAATTTCAGGCAGGTTGAAAACGGCAATTTTTCGAGAACTATCCAACAACGCAATCCAGGCCGTTGCCATCCCGTGGCTGACTGGTCTATGTGGCAACGTACCCAGATCACTTGTAAGCGCTACGCCTGCCCACAACAGTTACAATGTCACCCAGAACTTTGCATTGCATATTCTACCGCGGCACTGCACTGTGCTCGTCGCCCTGACACATCGGCTCTACAGTCTCATATGCCCAGTAATTTCTCTGGAAACAATACCCTTCAAACCGGAGTACAGTAATATTCGCACATTACTGCTTGGCGGATGAAAATCTGGCAAAGGTGTGGAACTTCCCCAAGCGGTCTCTTGCAGAAGAGGCCTACCACTACAAAAAACGACCTAGAAAACTTCCCAAAAGCAATGTAAACAGATTACGAACAAGTCCCAAACACCTGACAACCCAATTTTCCACAAATCAACACTTAATGAACATAAATGACTTCATCCGAAATTGAGCGACGGTGGCCGTCCGCCGTTGGCGTCGCGCCGTTTATTTCCGGTCGTTAATGGCCGCTGACGGACGATTAATCTAATATACCGACGTGAGACGCTGATGATGGAGTCGCGAATGGAAGGTGGGGTTGCAAGGTGTGAACGAATGGGTCAAATAATTGTATGCCTTGGTGACAGTTTCATTTTGGAACATGGCTTTTAGTTTATTGTTGTTGAGTTGCCAAACAGTGAAAGGAAATCAAATGAAATCAATCCATTTATTTGTAATAATACATACTGCTGCTTTGTACAGCTTGCTTCTCCTGTAAAGTTACTGTTTTGGTGTTTACGCTTTTCTACCCTAAAACATAGATAAAATATAGTAATTTTACAGTTTCTTTTGAATCCCCAGGCTCTCGAATTAGTCAGTATCCTCCGATACTACGCAACTGTGCGGAAAGGTCGCACTAACTTTGTGGGAGTGCTTTACAGCAATGATATTCACTATGTTAACAAGAGGTTTCATGCGACCTAGCGTTCCACTGTTTAACGGGACACTATGTTCCCATGTGTTACCATGAGTTCATCACTGAAAAGGACGTTTTAAATATTCTCTATGGACCCGGCACGCATTTAACCCTGCAAACAAAGTATCCTGTCAGTTTTGACGGGGTCGCAGGGGACGATGAAGACATTACACTGATGAATGCGAAAAACAAAGACCGACCCGACTAAAATGATCGAAGAGCGCGAGCTTACTATCGTTATACGAACAGTCGATCATATTACTTTAGCCGAGGGGTAAGCGTGACATGCGTGGTCTTACGGTTACACTATTTTAGACCAAAGACAAATTAATGCAGGGTGGGCGACGCGGCGTGCGGTGCTGTCAATTTAATGCAGTTTGACAGCGCCAAGCGAAGCATTCTCAATATGTATCAAAGCGATACATTCATCCAAGCGCCGCACGCCGCGCTGCATTGTTTTGTCTTACGCCTAAGCTGATTTAAGATTGTAATACCGTATCGATAGGTCCCATAGCTTCCCAGAGTCAACACCGCAAACTCACGGAACCGTGTTTGCTTTACCGATCGAGTACAAACTCGAGCGTTCCGTTCACCCTTGTGACTTCGGGCTTAAGATTTGTACGGCTCTTGGTTTTATAGGCAAACCCTGGTGCAAACCTTTGTTTCTTTCTCGTTTCGATGCCGTAGGGGCAAAAATCTTTAATTTTAAGTAGAAGAAAATGGCAGCTTAGCGGTAATTTGCGCTTAACAACCCAAGGATGCCGGGTTCGATCCTCGACTCCGCACCAAATTATGTGGACATATCCCGCTTCGTATTTTACAGGGTACGTTATGAAATTCAGGATCAAGTTTTTTTAATTTTTTTTTTCTTTTGTCTTACTTTTTTTCATACAACTGAATAACAAAGAGAGGAGTTAGTTTGGCAAAAGGTAAGCGCTATTCACGCCTTTATTAATTAACGTATCATTTGTGTTTTTTAATATACGGGTCCATGAACCAGTAATAAACAAAAATAAAATGAAGATATTTTTCAAAACACAATAAAAAAGACATTAAAAGAATTCAATCGGACAATATCACGTAGAGTAACGACCGAAAACATTTTACTCTAATGTAATCAAACTCAGATAAATGCTAAAAAACCGATAAGGAATGTACTGCAAATTAAATCGAGAACTTTCTTTGTTACACTCAGTTTTTAACCTAAGTTTTTGGAGACTGCAAGTTATTTTGAGTTTTCAACTCTGAGGGGTAAGGTAGAAGGTTGTCTACTAATTTGTGGTTGAAAAGAATCGTTTGTGTGTGCAGGGAAAGAGGAAAATTTGTGTCGTATCGGAGTTTAATTTCTCCTTGGTAGAATTAATGACTTTGCTTTCGTTTCGGCGCCTTTATCGATTCATACGTTAAAAAGTCGATCGGCCTGACCCTATTTCCTTTGAATTTTTAAAAGACGTTTCGACTTTTTTGGTCGTGGCTTATTTTGAAAGAAATGACCCAATTTGCATTTCGTTTTATATGTGAATAGAAGTTATTTGTAGCGCTATTGAAGAGTTGTAGAAACTGGCGTTAGTGAAAGGAGGCCTTAACCCAACGAGGGTGGGATAAGGCTTTTGATGGCGATAATGATGGTGCGGGTTTGATACTTCTACAATACTTTTGTGTAAATAAGTTACTTACAAAAAAAAACACGCATTAACATAAATAAGCCGAATAAACAGTTTTATTTTGTATTTTATTGTTATTGTAATGAAATAATTTCTCAATACGTGTGCAAATTCTTAAGTTAAACGGACGTTTCTAAATTAGTGAAATTTGCGTTAAAACATTCCGTTATACAGATAAATAGATAGACACAAGTGTAGCTAATAAAAGCGTATTAAAAGGCCTATTTTTTGTGTATAATTATCAATTTGTCACAGATTGTTATCGATTCATAGCAGTCGTTAGGTCACGTTGGAGGCCCTTAGGTGGCCTAATAATTTCTGATACCAAACGCTGCCTTAACTGTTTTAAGTGCTTTAACTGACAAAACAAAGAAGTGTAATGCTTAAACATTAACCTGTAATCAATAAAAACAACAAGGGTCAGAACCTACGAACCCTTTGCCTCTGCCTGCGTCTGATGATATCTGTCGATACGGAGCCCACAAAGGACGGAAGAAGGCGCCCATTCCGCACATGTGGGACAATGTCCGTAACTTATGTTATAGTGGCCAAGGATTTAAATTTATAGAGACAGCGGAGATAAGTGAATGGACTAATTACGAAATTGAGTTTAATTTGGTAACAATTACAGTATGTTTTTGTTTATCAGCCATGTCATTAATTGTTTGCTGCACTTGAGATATGTTACTCAAAATCTACATAAATTAAATGAGCAGCTACGACGTAGCTACAGCTAAGGGTGTAGCACTCGAATGGAAACTCCAACTTTTGCGTAGCACAATCAGCGCTTTTTTCCACTATGGATTTCTTTAATATTGAAAACAGTGTATTTCTATCTTCATCTGAGACTAAAGAAACGACAAAAACAGCAAAAGAGTTGTTGTACCAATCAGTCAAGAAAAGCGCTGCAACTCTACTTACTCCAAATAATTACACGTTAGTTTCAAATATTTTATTTATTTGATCACTACCAATACCATGGTAAAGTATAAAATCCTTAGGCTCCAAAATTAGCGTTAACTGTGTCTCTGAAGCGTTTAAAGCAATAACACAGTTACTACTATATCTAGCTTTATTATTGCTATTATAATATAATAATTATATATTATATTACACTATAAATTTTAGTTTATACAATCCCAACATGGTCACCGCAGGAACGTGCATAAAAATCATATTTGTGGATGGCACCGCGGCCAAATGCAAGCGTAACATGCGGTCCCGGCGTGACACCGCGCACGTCACGTCCGCTGGTATGGAAACCAATTTCAGTATTGTTGTGAGTTGAAATTGTTGGCTGAATTATATTAATTTAGTAGCTTTAAATTAAAGTAACTGAAAATGTTGATGGCAAAAAGCTGACCAGGGGCCTCAACACGAACTGTTAAATCCATACAGTTTAAGGCCTAAACTGAACTGCCCTGCTAACTGTCACCATCAATATCGCTCAGCGTTCATAAGTCGACCAGAGACATTTATCCAAAGTGATCAAAACAATTTGATTGCATTTATGGGAGTTTTCTCTTCAGTCTAGTTGTGAGTGCCGTCACGTCACGTTTGTCATTTATGAGTGTGTGGTGCCCATCTAGGCCGTTCAGCTTAAGGCTTTAAAATGAATTGCATGGAATGAGAATAAGTTCGTGGTTACCCCTCTGGTGTCAAACCTAGAAATGACAGTCAACGTGACTCTCCACAAAGCCGAAGATTGGAGCAGGTGGAGAACACTTGTAGTCGTAGTTGGAAGGAGTCACGATCCTTATTAATGATACGACGATCAAGGAGGACAGTAGCTTTGGATAGCCAAGCAAAAATAAAAAAAAACTTTAATCGCATGGCCCCAACCTTACTTCACGGGTCAGTCGGACGATGCATCCCAGAGGACAGCTCTTTTCGTACGTGTCAAACCGCAAGCGACCAAAATTGCCCTTGTCTACTATATTTTCTTTTTTATAAATTAGGTGGCAAACAAGCATGCGGGGCCATCCGATGATAAGTCGTCACCACCGCTTATTGACATTTGCAACGCCAGGGGCACTGCGGGCGCGTTGCCTACCCTTTATTAGTAAGGGCTTTTTTAAATTTTGCTTTAAAGTTCTACATGCCAGGCATCTGAGGGAAAACCTTGGGTGGAAGATCATTCCACACCATGCAGGTACGTGAAAGAAACGAACGCGTAACCCGAGTTGTATGCGGTTTCCACGCATCTATATATGTGGGTGAGCTTTGTCTCCATGTCTTAACATTGACTTTAAATTTCTTACAACTAATTATATAAATATTACAAAATTTATTAAAGAAAATATAATATAGTTTTACCTTTTTGCAAAGATGCCGAAGGTACGATATTAGATTTTTTTACGTGACAGAATTTTTCTAACGAAACCACATTCGAAAAAACATTCTTTCCTGACCGAATATTCGAACCTAAAAGTTTTCCGAAGGTAAACCCATGTTTGCACGTTCGTTACCGGTCAAGTCATCCACACATAACTTTTTACCTTAATACAGTTATGAAACATTCCAAATTGACTCTTACCCCGACTGTAATAAGAAACACGCCTAATTTTAATATACGTACCTGGTCAAATATGTATGTGCCTACGTAACTTTAACTTTTTTCCCACGAACAATTTCAGAGCATCCTTTGTAGTCGACGGTCGGCAACGTTAAAAAAATGTGACAAAAAATTTAATCCACTCATACTTTTAGGAAATTCAGTGATGTTCGTATAACTCAATTTATTGGGCGGCGGGTTTTTCGAGAACGCCGTAAAAAGAGGGCGAAGTTATATTATAATGCTGGATATTCGAGAACCTTGTAGTACGGTAAACGGGTAGTGTTTTAAACTTCGTTGAACCCGATGTCAAATCGGTCTAGCATTTTCAGCTTTTCTTACTTACCGCAAAGGAGTGGAACTTCTTTTTTTTTATTTGACTGAGTGACGAGACGAGCAAGTTGTTCGGCTTGATGCGCCCTGTAAGCGCTACGCCTGCCCATAACGGTTACAGTACCATCCAGAACTTTGCAATGCATAATCATGCGCGGCATGGTACTGCCCTCGTCACCGTGAGACATCGGCCCTAAAGTCTCATATGCCCAAAAACTACGCTGGAAACTGCCGTTCAAACCAGAAAACAGTAATTTGCTCACTACTGCTTTGCGGTAAATATCTTCCCCAGGAGGTCTCTTGTAGAAGAGGCCTCTCACTACAAAACCTTCTTACCTGAGTTTGCGTTTTCCAATAGTTACAGTCCGGGATTACTAAAGTTACGAGTAAATAGATTGCTTCAAGGCAAGCGAGCACCATCGTCGACCGCCATCATGTGAAATAGTGGTCAAACGCAAGCCTACCCCCCTTATTTATAAAAAGTTATCGAACCTCACTTAGTACTGCGCAGTACAAATTCGTAGTGCGCGATTTTATGAAACGTCACATAACTTTTTAAGAATAAGGGGGTACGTCTTTATCGGCTTGTAACCATTCACATATTAATAATAATACTAGCTACGCCCCGCGGCTTTACCAAGTGTTTGACTTGTAAAAGTGCATTATATTGATTTTTTAATTATTAGTATTTTGAGCTTTATTATTATGTAAAAGAATAAGGATAACAACTAGGCAAAATAAGTAGATAAATGTATTTTGACAGTCAATCTTGTCCACGATGAGTACCAAAACGTCCTATCTCAGTATACGATGGTCCTATCCCAGTACAAAATTCTATAGTGGTATGAAATATTATTCTAAAATGAACCCCCATAAACAACAGTCCCCTGACAAAACTATTCCCCATCTATATTGAAATCTCTACAAAATGCACCATTCATGATGTAGCAAGATTCAAATCGTCCATTTACAGTCGAATCTAAACGTTTGCTATGGTACTCAGTATTGGAACTTTTTATAATGGCATATTCAAACTTAAAATCAACTCTATTGCTGTAACTTTAAGGTATATTTTAAATTGGATAAGGTTTATTGTAATAGAAATTGTGTTTATTGTCAGTGTACAAAGTATTGCGGTGACTTAGCTTCAGACATTGTCACGAAATAATATCAGTAACCGCTTCTAGCTGTAAATGCCGATTTAATAATTCAAATGTCAACTTTTTCAATAAACATCTGAACTGCCATATGAAATTATCCTTAAAATATACTAGAAAATAGTAATGATTCTATAAGTTATCACTTAATATGGGGATATTTGACCAATGTTTGTCATGTAGAAAAGGCACGCAATAATTAGTCTGCATAGCTGTGTCTCTTTTTAAATAGCAAAAACAGGAACACAACACCACCATTGGTAGGTAACTCTTTGTTTTGCGGTGGCGAGATGTAGAATTTAAGATTTGGCTTAACAAGAAAATAATGCTTAAGACGCATTATAATCGTTAGATCAGTTCTGTAAAATTATCAATTACTTAGAAATTTTATAGCAGCTGACTCAATTTTTTAAAACAAGTGGGTACCTAAGTTGTTTTTAGATTCATTTTTCTTGATTACTGAGATTAAATGCGATCTCTATACAATACAATTTAGACAGGTTATCTACAATTTAACATTCTATAGTCAAAAAGTGTAAGACTTGCATCTGACTCCCAGTACTGTGACTGCGGGCTGTGTCTCAACGTTGCAGTTATAGCGCTCAGTTTGACTTTTAGACAAAGTCCCTGTTTTTGTTTACGTTTCAAAGTTTGTCCGACACTGATGTCTGTAGCGAATGGTCATTGAAATACCGGCTTTGTCTGGTTGCGTACTCGGTTGACAAAGTTCCTTTTGAATAAAATCACGTCTTGATAAAATGGACATTCGACAGATATTTTCTAGGGAAACCTAGATAAAATCAAGATTGTTACATAAATATTTGTGAATGATTGATGTGATATACAAATAAATGTAGGCACACAATCGACAGTGGCGCCTCTCCTCACTCCCAATCTGTCAGGCAGAGCGGGCGGTCGTCTCCTCTGAGCGTGTGCCTACTTACTGATAATCTGGTTGTTTTACTTTAAACCCAAGCCCTAGATTAGTGAACACAACATTGGCGACGAGAAAAAGCGCAGTAAGTAAAATTATCGCTCAAATTATGTGCCTGTTAACGGAAATTGGTCAGTAGGTAATAAAATTCAAATTTCACAAAAAACAAAGGAATAAGTGACGAGTAGGTTTACTTATTTTAAAAACAACACAATTTCGGTGAAATTGAAGACTCAAAAGATGTTTAAATATGTAATATACCTAGATTATAGTCCGATTGTATAGTTATTGCGTTCTAACACGCAACGAACGACAATCACAACATAATTAGGATTCCTTGTATCTAAGGAATCAGAAACTACAGGGACTATGCACAATCTCACTGATCTATAATCTGCATCGGCGTTCAGCCGAGAGATTTGCTAAATAGATCGAAGATGTCCAATTAAGTCACTAACTTACCTACATAACTTACGTCATATTACGGTTGAAGATCGTATGTATATCTACCTAGCTTTTCAAAGTTCGGGTTAATTAAGGAACGTTTTGGTCCAAATGTTTTCATCTATGTAGTAAGTAAATGCCAGTGGATAAACCTGAGTGATCGATCAGTGATCACAACACAAAGCAGCGCCAGCGGCACGTGTTCCTAAGAAAGGAATAGGCTAAAATGATGGCACGCTGTAAGCAAAACCACCACATTTGTTACTGCACTATTGGTTATAAACATAATTCTGGAATTATACGTCATGAATTGATGTAAAATATTGTATAATCTGCATGCGTGCGGTGTGCTATCGTACATCGTACGTAGTGTTAGGGATATAATAATCTCATGAGCAAATACTTTCCAACCACTTTAATTTTACGCGGCAAAGCATCCTCATTTTGGTGGCAAACCGAACTATCAAGTTCCCGCCGCAGTAGGTATGCAATATACGCAATACGCCGTAACAGTAGGCATGCAATTATTCTCATACGATACGTTCCATTTCACTCATTAGTATTACTAGAATTTGAACGAAAATAAAATATTGCTAACGAATTATTTACGAATCAGAATCCGAAAATATATTTATCGTAAAAACTGTGAATACAAAATGTATACAAAATTACTAAAACACTGTATTAAACGAATTCAGCCATAATAAGAAAAACAATACCACGTATTGAAATGTAGATCTATGAGGGTGACATGTTAATGTTAATGACAAAACCCTCTATAAATAAATAAAGAAAAAAAAAAAAAAGAAATGTAGATGACCATGAATATTAACCAATTTTGACCAATTCCGTTTGCAAATATTGATACCTACCTATCAATAACAAAATGTACCAATGAACAATGTGTCATTAATTACCTGTTTAAACCAAATTACACTTCAATAAAATTGAATTTATGTTCCAACGAACATAGTGTCGTCAATTGCCTGTTTAAACCAAGATACACTTCAAAAAAATTGAAGTTAAGTTCCAACGAACATAGTGTCGTTAATTGCCTGTTCAAACCAAGATACACTTCAATAAGATTGAAGTTTTGTTCCAACGAACATAGTGTCGTTAATTGTCTGATTAAACCAAGGTACACTTCAATAACATTAAAGTTTTGTTCCAACGAACACAGTGTCGTTAAGTACCTATTTGAGCAAAGTACCACTTCAATAACATTGAAGTTATGTTCCAACAAACAATGTTTTGTTAATTATTGGGCTTAAAAAGTACATATTCAAAATATTGAAGTCATATAATTATGCTATCGTTACAACCGAAACATGTGCCATAAAATCCGTTAAAGGCCAAGTACTCAATGCCTTCAATCGCAGCCTCATTAATGCCCAACTGTATGTTTACGTGCTAGTAAAAATAAAACAACACAAACGAAAAAAAAAAAACAAAGATGAATCAAGCTAATATTATTCTTATTTAAGTAAAATCATATTTATTGACAACTTAAATAACAATTTAAATAAATTAAAAGAAAACTAACTAAAACTAAAATCTGGCAAAAGTGCGTCCATGAGGTGTGGTGATTACCCAAGTATACAATATACAATATACAAGTATACAATAGTATATACGGACCAAAGTTTTACGTTGCCCGACGTACCAGTTATCAAATTGTTCTCAAGAATAAGAATAAGAACTTTCAAAGTTCAAAAAATTACAAATTGTAAAATATAAACAAGTTAAATTGTACCAATCTATAGATCGAAAGAACGAACGTGGCATTATATCATCTACCAAGCGAACTGCTGTATCCTTGTTGGTGACTGCACCTATTTTATGAATATTTAGAATCAGCCTACCATATCTGAAAATAAATACGTAGCAAATCATAAAAATACCCCCTTGATGAAGAAATAATACAATTCATTTATTAACAATTCATCTAAACATTAAAAACTGTTATCATTATTAGTGCATAATCACGTAAACAACTGTTTGAGATCAATGTCAGTCAAAGTAATTTACATGCCATCCGCTAGATGGCTCCGTCAAATGAGCCGTCTATTCTTACATCGCGGTGACAAGATTCTCCGCCCCACACACGTCCCACCTACCTAATGTCATCTTAAGTAGCGTTCAAGATAATAATTGTAAAACACGTTCACAAATCTTCGTATTGGAAAATACAAACAATTTTGCCAATTACACGGAGTATTATTTTGGGGGGATACCAGGGCGACAACAACAGCTTTCCATAAAGTTTAATTACTTCACTATAACCAAACAATAAGATTCTGCTTGCAAATCGCATCACAAGTCGTCACTGAAAATCAGTTCCGGCAAATACCTATTCAAACAATAACTGAGTTATTGGTACAAAATAAGCACAATCTAAGAAAATATAGCCTAGGAGGACGTCGGCCTTCCAAGGAGATACTCGTGAGTTCAAATCCCAATGCGCGCACGTACTACTGTGTTTATGTAAAAGCATAATAATTAATCCATAGAGTGCCTTAGACACCTTAAATGGATCAATGGTTGGAAAGCACAACCTACCAAAATTCATAACAATTAATCCATTGAGTGCCTTAGACACCTTAAATGGACCAATGGTTGGAAAGCACAACCTACCAAAATTCATAACAATTAATCCATTGAGTGCCTTAGACACCTTAAATGGACCAATGGTTGGAAAACACAACCTACCAAAATTCATAAAAAATAATTACAAAAAAAAAAAAAAAACTTAAATGAACTAATCGTTGAAACGAAACGAACCAATGCAGCCCATGGGGATAGTTGAAAGGCAATGTTGCCATCAAAAAAAAAAAGAAAAAAAGAAGCAAAATTGCTAGCAATGGCTAGTTTTGTTACTGTGTAATTTAATGTGTTCACCCACATTACTATGAACTTGTTATTTTGCATCGCTGTTGTTTGATACAGATACTAAAGGCTGGTTACAATAAATTGTCAGGTGAATGAGATTTACCTTAAAATGGATATTGATTCTGTTGTAGTCGTACTATGTAGTAGATCTTAAAAATAGATAAATATTAAGCCCTATTAAAAGGTCCATTAAACCTCTTGGGTAAAGAAACTCCTACCTCATTAGTCCTTGATGTTTATTCTATTGAGCAAAATAGTAAAACATTTAACGGAAATTGCCTTTATTAGCAAAAAGTATCTACTACAATCTAAAACCAACTACTGCATATAGCGGTTAAACATCCTACAAACCGTTACAGACTCATAATGCACCCAATTGTTCTTACTCACTGTCAGCTGGCAGCGTACCTAGCATGCTAGCAACATTCCGCCTTTGAGTTATAACGCTAATACAACGAGCCTAATACGTACCAGCATTTTGGACACACTCAAAACCCCAAGTTCAAATATGTTTGGACACACTCAGAACCCCAAGTTAAAAGATGTTTGGTAACCAATCAAAGAGTTCACTAATCACAATTGACAAAACAGTTCCTCCAGTTCGTTAAGTTTGATCACAATTTTTTTGGAAAAACAATGAATCAAAATATACAAATATATAGACGAACTAACAAAATGGACATCAATGAACCTGTAAATAAACCACCTTCATTGGTTTTGAGTCAAAACTGCAGCGAGATCCTTATAACAAAGGTCTTTCATGTGTCTGAGCACCACTGTATGTTCAGTTCGTGCAATTTATGACACGGGTACGTACATACGCAAAAGTTTAATAAATCAATCTTAGAAGCGAGGTACACAACATAAACACCATATGCAAACCTAAAATTGCAAAACACCGCGTTGTACAGCAACGCTGGTACCAAAGCCAATCTCTCTAGATGGACAATTAGACATAGGTACATACATAAAAAAAAAAAAAAAAAAGCGTTTTCTAACAAATGATATTAAAGTCTATGACAAATTTGTTAAGACAATATCTAAATTACCACAAGCAAACTTTATTTTAATCAAATGTACTTTGCTACTAAAAGCTTATTATAAAATAAATGACTATGACAACGACAAAGATGCATAGAAGGAAACTGCTCAAGTACCTCCTGGTGACTAACTACTATAGAAAGGCAGATATCGAACACTGGAAAATCAAAATAGTAACATATTTACGTAATCAAAGCACCAAATAGCGTAAACAGTTATGCAACTGCTAAATCCCAAATCGTGGCAGTTCGAGTAGCAACCCACAAAGGACATTTGGTATTGTTAACACGAAAAGCTGGACTACGTTCTACGTACAAGCTTTGGCCAAAATAAACAGAAAAGAAAAAAAAAAATAAAGAGAGGAAAGAAGAGGTGTAGACTGAAAGACAAGAAATGGTGTGTGAAGTAAGAAAAGGCGAAGAACTTAGTAAAAGAAAATAATTTACTGTCAGAATTAATTCAACACCTCAGATCACTATCGAGAATTGAAAAAGTCATACAATTATTATAAGGTACGAATATGGTACCTACACCGAAATAAAGTTGAAGGTCAATGGAAGTCGTCCATCATTGTTAAAATAGTTAGCATGTAAGCTTACTATTGTAAACAAGATTAATAAATATATAATAAATCATGAATAGGTACACAAGTTATTAAGAAATAATATTATAAACAAATGATTAAGAAATTGTTAATAATAAATTAATAGATAACTAGCATATAATTATTAAATAATCAATAAATGATTGATAAGTAATTAATCTATAAGCGAAAAGCATCTGATAAAGAAGTTACTTGGATATCGATTTATTTAAATATAAAATATAGTTAAGTTAATCTAGAAGTAATTATTGAATATAAAACAATTAATTAATTCTATAAAAAGGAAGAGATGTGATATACAAATAAATGTAGGCACACAATCGACAGTGGCGCCTCTCCTCACTCCCAATCTGTCAGGCAGAGCGGGCGGTCGTCTCCTCTGAGCGTGTGCCTACTTACTGATAATCTGGTTGTTTTACTTTAAACCCAAGCCCTAGATTAGTGAACACAACAATTGATATTTATGAAAAATGGCGTTAAGTAAGTAGAATGTGGTTTTATTAAATCACTTTTTATAACAAAAAATTATGAAATATTTCTGGCTCCATCATTTCTATCACTTAGACATTAAACTTTGAATTCTTATCGGAATAAACTGAATGAGAGGATAATGAATTTGAAAGCGCTTAATGGAAAAGTGGTGAAAGAAATATGTCCTAAAAATGTAGCTAATAGTGAGTTAGATATTAAAAAACAGACAGACAGACAGACGAACAACAAAGTGATCCTATAACGGTTCCTTTTTTCCTTTGAGGTAAGGAACCCTAAAAAGTTACAGGTCCCAATTGGCTCTTCAAAATATTCTGAAAATATGTAAAATCTATTGAAAGAAGAAAAAACACCGACAACATCCCCCAAATGTTTTCAACGAAAGAGTGCTTTCCCAAACCCATTCTATGAGCTTGAACAAAGAAATATCAAATTTCTAGAGCACCTATTTCACCTCGACAGGAATTCCAGCCAGATGTGGACGCAAGCAAGTGAAAACCACTACGGTACAGATAACTCGGCCACAGCGCAAGAATGAAAGAAGGTTAACATGCATACAAAGTCCTCAGTGAAAAACGGCTCCTCACTCACTCGGCTTAAAAATTCAGCACATGCCGACTAATATTTGAAAAAAAGTTAAGCGCCATGCTAGACTATTTCATTATTAAATTCGTCCTCGTAGTTTATGATATAGTGCATTCTACAGACCATGGCTAGAGCAAAATATGAGTATTTGGTTAGTAGATGTTTTTTTTTCCTAGTCGGAGCTAAGCCGTGCATTTGCGGCAATACTTACCCAGTTTCTGTATTTTTATTGTATAAAATCAAGAATGTACGTTAACATGCCCTACTGACTATATTGTTCTATAGATCTGCGATGCAGATAGCGAAGGACGGGTGCGGGGTTCGAATCCCGGCCGAACGGTGTTATAGGGAACTATAAATTCACAGGTACTGTCTGCGCACAGTGGTGCAAAGTGGAGTAGGATTTGGACAAAAATTGGTTTCAATTTCGGAAATCTTAAAAACTTCTATATTACGAATAATAATCGTAATTTACTACTAGAACTAAATAAGGAGACTTTTTTTTACTAATTTAAATAAAAGTAGTAAGCTGTACATCTGGTTCAAATCACTAAATCTATTTAGTGATTTGATTTAGTTTTTGTGTCTGTCGTAGTGTACTGTGTAGCTGCACATTGTATTAGTGTGCGTAAACTCGACAATTTTCAGTCACGACGAGCACACAAACATACAGTAGAGTATTCTATGAAATTTGAAATTTTGTATTATCACTAAAAATTATTCTAATAATGTGGTTACATAAATTTAAGAGAAAAAAAACACAAATTTAAATGTTTTTCCCGTGCTACATCACTAAATTTGTCCCACTGTGCGTGCCCGCCGTAATGTGTAGGAAATGTGCCCAATGGATCGAGTTTTATGCCCATTCCGGGCATAGGTATTCGGCAGTACGCCGCTCGTCCATGAATTTTATTGACTTTGATTATTCTTCTGCCTGCCCAGCAACCCGCGGCACACACGCACGCTTCCCTACACGAAAGCTCGGCAATGTAACAAGACTCAAAATCTTCACACATTAATTCATTTTTCAATTTTCTCTTTATTTCTTACAATATTTATTGTTTTGACGAAAAAAGTAACTTGATTCGAAATCATTATTTATGCTCACGTTCCTACATTAAATCTAACCACTACTGTAAGAAAGCAGCATTATTTTTATATCAATTAAACGTTACCGTGGATTGTTTTTAGTTATAAAAAGCATATGCCCGTAGAAAACCCAAAATTGAAAAATTACGCAACATAATTCTGAATTGGTTACAAAATTGCATTATCTTGAAATTCACTTCCAAAATATGATGCTTAATAAATGTCAAGATAGATAGATAAGATAAACTCTTTATTGAAACAACAGAGAACAGAATGAATTTAACAATTCGTGTCTCTATCGGCGGTCTTGTCACTCAGTGATCTCTTCCAGACAACTATGAGCTACATCGAAACTCGCTATGTTTCGTCGAAACCGTTATCACGCGGGAAAGAGCGAGTATCAATCACCACCATTAGCTTTGGTTATCGCGTTTGTCCTTCGCAATAGGCGCCGATGGGGTGTTTAGAGCATTGCGATGGGATCGGATGCTCGTTTGCAGAATAATTGAATGCTTAAATGCCTTTTAAAGGGCTTTGATTTTGCTCCTTTTCGGGTTTATGTTGTAGTTACAGTGCTAGTTTGACTTTATATATATTTTTATATTTTATTTACACTAAGAATTTGACACTATCACTTCATCATCATCATCATCAACCCATATCGGCCCACTGCTGAGCACGGGTCTCCACTAACTTTCATAAGGAGGATTAGGCCATAATCCACCAAAGGAGCCCGTTCCCAGTTTGTAGATAACATACCAACCATACCATTACAGTCATAGTATATGTCAGTACCATATCATTATTACTGTTTGGTACTTGATAAAGGTATATTAATCATTTATATTTTGATGCCTTTTTTATTTGACTGAGTGACGAGATGAGAATTTCGTTCGATGGTAAGCGATACGCCTGCCCATAACAGTTACAGTGCCACGCAGAACTTTGCATTGCAGAATCTTGTGCGGCACTGCACTGCGCTCGTCACCCCGAGACATTATTTTTAAAGTCTCTCATGCGCAGTAATTTCACTGGAAACAGTGCCCAATGCACAGAGCAGCAGCAAACCTGCAGAGATACATTATTTATTTAAGGCGCCAGACGATCCATTGAAACTCAGGGCAGGTGTATTTTTTTTTATTTAGTCAATTCTTTACAGTACATTGATAATAAACCAGGCATAAAAAAATGATAACGTAACCAACTAAAAGAAATGCGTTATCAGCGCTGAATAAAAAAAAGTTAGCACAGAAAAAATCTCCCATTCAACGAAAATTTAAATCAACAAAAATATAATCATTTTATCTAGCACGTAGCAGTCGTAGCACCTCGAAGCTAGCACGTAGCACCACGTAGAGATTCGTAGCACCGCGTAGCACCTGGTTTTACAGCGATTACGGTTAAATTAGTAAAAGTAAGTTACGCTATTTTTTAGGAATCTAAGCAGAATAAAATGTTTTTACTGCAATATAAAATGAACAATATTTGATTTGATTCTATGATAAAAACAGAGACTATTGTAAAGATAATCTATGGTATATACTAATATATAAAGCTGAAGAGTTTGTTTGTTTGTTTGAACACTAGGATCTCAGGAACTACTGGTCCGAATTGAACAATTCTTTTTGTGATAAATAGTACATTTATCGAGAAAGGTTATAGGCTATATGACATCACGGTAGAACCAATAGGAGCGGAGCATCAATGAAAAATGCGGCAAAAACGGGGAAAATATATTGCTTTTAAGAGACTTATTGCGGGAAATCTTGAATTATGCGGGTGAAACCGCAGGGCGCAGCTAGTATAATATAAATATGTATATATATATACATGGACCCTGCATACGCACGGAACCTACACAGCTTATTGGTCCAGAAACCAGTAGAGAGTGTCAAGGAGTTGGTGTACTGCTTTCCACTGGGATCATAGTATATGGAAAGATGTAGTCTCTGCCTATCCTACCGGGAGAAAGGCGTGACTGTATGTGTGTTTGTGTATATACAATAGGTCAGCAGAATAAAGAGCAAAAATCACGAATAAAATATTTTTCCCTGTATTTGCTACCACATTGGTCTGTCCGTACCTTTATTGAAGTAAATATAACAATATTTCACTAACCTAAACCACATTTCAGCCCCGATAAGATGACCCCGAAAATTCAATTTCAAAATTTAATCTACACTCGACCTTCGGAAAAATCCAAAATCCTACCCTTCCGTAACATGTCCAATAATATACGGTATTAACCCTTGCCGTTACATTTACACGGTCATAAGTTTCGGATTAAAAAAGGAGGGGTTGAAAGAGGGCGTGGTAAAGGTTTGGTTCCTCTGCCGGCGGAGACGCAGTGAGAAACAAGGAGCGGAGTTAGCATGGATCAGCTGATTAATAAACGATGTTAAATTTTAATTGATGTCAAATGTTAAATTTTGACATGATGCAAATAGTTTACCAGCTTTCAATTGAAACTTTTTTCAAAAATCTTGGTAAATTGCAATATTTAGTATACTCAATAAGATAATATAGAAATACAGCACCTGAGGATGTCTCGTGCAGAGACGAAACACGTGTCGTAAATTAAAAATTGGCGGAATTAAAACTATATATTTTTATATTATCTTATTGATTATGGATTTCCGCAAAATAACGCCTGATTCTATTAACTATTTAGTATACTCTCTAAGCAAGTTTAATGTAGTAAACGACTTGACTGCGGTAGGAAATTTACAGATTTGACAAGCTTTGATTAATTTTTCTATTCGATATTATTATCTTCATAAAAGTCTTGGTCAGTGCCGCTAATCGCTAGAACTGGGACCCAACCTGAAGGTATGAATGGAAAGGAGCCGACGGATGAGTAGGGTCCCTATTGTCGCGTGTACAGACGTCTGTGCGCGTGCAGTCAATGTTACAGACAGATATGAGGTTCTACTGAGGAGTGATTGATTGAATATCTAAAGAGATATAGCTTATTTGCGACCTGGGGCCTCACCACAAACAGTTAAATCCATCCAGTTTAAGGCTTAAACTGAACTGCCCTGCTAACTGTCACCACCAATATCGCTCAGCGCTCATAAGTCGACCAGAGACATTTATCCAAATAGATCGTAAGAATTTGTTTGCATTTATGGGAGTTTATATAGCTCCATCTCATTCTCTTACTCTCTCATTCTCTTCAGTCTTGTTTTGAGCGACGTCACGTCACGTTTGTCATTTATGAGTGTGTAGTGCCAATCTAGGCCGTTCAGTTTAAGGCCTTAAAATCAACTGCATGGAATAAGAATAAGTACGTGGTTATCCCCCTGGAAATCAATTAATCTTGTCTCAAATCTTGCTGAAAATTGTTTGAACCCAATAACAAATATCAAACTGATTTACAAATAAACAATAGCAAAATACGCAATTACTTGGATGTTATGGACTAGTTACTTGGATGACATGGATAAAAATAGCTTTGTCTCATCTCCCACCAGCCTCACGAAACGTGGCCACGGCCGCGACTTCCAGCTAATTTCAACAAATTAAATATTAACTTTCAGGAGGCGACGACGGTAAAACCACGTCCCGAACACTCCCTACAAAAGTGGATGTGACAACTCACATATAAAATTACGTTTGTGTGCGCGCCAAATGCAATGTAAGTACTCAAATACACTACGCTATCAAAACAAAAGACAACTCGGTAGAATTCAAGTTCATACGCACTATTTCTAATGAGGCAAAAATAAAAATAGTTACTGTAAATTTCTTCTATAATAATTGATTTTCTTCTTTCAGTTATATGGTTCTGTAATATATCTAATAACTATCGTATCGTCTTAAACGATATCGTCCCACTGTTGAGCACGGGTCTCCCCTCACTTTTGTGAGGAGGGTTAGGCCATGAACCACCACGGGGGCCCGGTCCGGGTTGGTAGATACACACCTTACCTACCTCCGAATTAATTCTCGAGTAGGTATGTAGTATTCTTCATGATATTTTCCTTCACCGAAAAGCGAGTGATAGTTAAGGTAATGCTTTTACAGAAACACATTCGTACGTGCCCGCACTGTGATTTGAACTCACGTCCTTCTCTTGGAAAGCGGACGTTCTCCCACTAGGCTACCACCGCTATCGCATGTTTGATATAAAATTGGTTTCTTTTATTTCTAGGTAGAGCACTTTGCACATCTTTGGACAATTGTTCATCTATAAGTGAAAACTGTTTAAAGCTATATATAGAATAGAATAGAATAGAAAACTCTTTATTGTACACCAGAAACAAAAATAAACACAGTACAGAAAAATTACAATAGGTAAACAAGGGTAGTACAATGGACGGTCTTATCGCTGAAAGCGATTTGGAGCGACAACCTTTGGAATGACAGTAAACAACAATTTTTCGATAATAGGGTGGGTGGCGTACGTTTGCAGTAATTAATAAACACGATACGTTTTAATAATACACATACACACTATACTTAATAAATAATAAAAAATAATAATAATATACATATAAAATAATAATAATATACCTATTATTATATCCATGGAACATTTAAGAAGCTGTTAGTTTACTATACAAAATTTAAAAAAATTGTCTATAACATGGACGTGTAGTATCTATTGACTGTCATCGCGCCAATTATCCCAGCATTTGCGAGAAAAGCGCCAAGGATGCGGATTGTAAGGGGTGCCCTTTCTGTATGCGTATTTTGTCTTCTGTGGTGAAACTACACGTGAGACAGTACGCAATTTGTCCGCCGCGGTAATGACGCGCGGGTAATTGATACGGAGCGACGTCGGGTGCGGTAGTGGGGCTTGAATATTCATTGTTGATGGTAAGTGCGGAGTGGGAAGTGCGTAGGAAACGGCGCGCGACGTCGTTGCTAGCTTTACGAAGTATTCATTAGAGTTGAAGCTCCAAAAATTGCATAAAGGTAGAATTTCGTGAATTGCTTTTCTGTTTTTACCCTATTGTTATATAAAAGATTCGCGCTACTCATCAGTTGAATTAGATTGTACTGAAACCTGAGTGTTATAGGCTTTGTTCTCAAGTTACACCAAGTTAACGCCTCATTTAATTTCGCCGTTTCTGATCTCTGAAGGTCGTTGTCTAATACGAATAGATAATGTTGAATTGCGATTTGCCACTACACAAGGCATTACAATTCAAGTTTATCGAAGGTTTCTGAATTTGCCTTAACTATAATTAAATTAATTAATTAAATGGATATAATAACTGAAAATAGTGAAAATAATTGAATTTTGACATAGTAAGATAACAATGTAAAACAGGATTTATCAAATTGTTGTACGTAACATACACACACACAACAGGGCAAAAAATTGTGTAAACCACAATTATTTGCTCAGTGTTAGTAGGACCATGGTTCTTGGAGTTCCTGGTTCCCTAGACACAGGGAATCATATTTAAGGACCAGGAGCCATGTATATGATCGTGACGCGTTATTATTATTATCGGGAACTCAAAAGAGATAATTATAATAACCTTAAATATATCCCATTTCCAATGATAATACTACCAATAGACTTTGACAGTTTGTTATCTGATAATATTTGGATAATGTACCAACAACAAACAACCCAAACAAAGTAAGGTACATTCTACACGGCATACGTGGAAAACGACTGAAAATGCAACTTTTTATATTACCTTAAGTTCCCATTTATTTAAAAAGTATCACCACTGTAAGTAAAGTTCCGTTAACTATTATAAATAGAATTTTAAGCGATTCAATATTTGGGACCAACTCGGAGCAGACGCCTAATGGGATATCGGCATAGCCAGTGTTTACTTTTACTCCGTTAAACGGCGAACGTTGCAGTTTATACTCTTAGCCAGCGCCCTAGTTACGTGACCCACATTAAACTTCAAATTATTTGAGCTATTAAAAATAGTATTTGTAGTATATAATAGTATATTTCTATTAAAAAATAGTAACTACCCGCCACTTCGTTCAAAAAACTCAAACTCAGATAATTTATTGCAAGTAGGAAAAATAAATGCACTTTTTAACTCAAACACTTAATTCTCTTATAATAAAAAAAAAACGAATATGATGAACTTATCTAATGAGTAACTGATTATGGTTAAGTTTGAAAAAAGGCATTCCCCTTTCAAGTGGTGATACATGCATAATCTCGCACGGGAAAACGAAACTCCATTAATCCTACCAGAAGTGCTTCGTAAATACTTCCGTCAGAGAAGAAAGAGTCGCGTAGGGCTTGGAGAATTATATTTAGAATCATATTTTCTTGAACCCTTAAAGATATCAAAGTGAAATATTCACGAAAATGTAGGTTAAAACTTTGGTTTAATCTCTGTAACTTTCATTAAAATCTTTTGAACCGTTTTTGTGCCATCGCTAGGCGAATTTTCGGACAGACAGACATCAATTCTAAAAACTGTAAGTTATGGATGAAGCATTGCATAAATAGAAGATTCTACTAAAATTTTGGAATAATATTAAATCACAGACAGACACTTCAATTTTATTAAATAGTATAGATGCGAAAATGTGTGTGTGTTTGTCCTCTCTTCACGCCAAAATGGCTGAATCATGACGAAATTTATTTTACCGATACCTTAAGTTTTGGAATAGAATAGAGGATACCTGTTATCCGGTAAAAATGAAAGGTCCCTGTGGAATTTTTGTTGCCGCGGGTGAAACCGCGAGGCGCATTGCTATATTATATACGGTAGATCTCTCGACGCGCCGTCCCCTGTTTTTACTGGCTTAGAAGTTAGTTCCGCTGCCAAGTTCTGCATAAGTGTATTGTGATTGCAGTGCCCATGTGTCTTGGGTAACTTGAATATTGGACATGGAACATAACTTAGTTGATGCAAATTGAGTTAGCAATTTTGGTTGGATGGTTTATGAATCGATCGACTTGAGATAAGAAGGTATTTTTGAAAGTTGCGTCTTTCGAAGAGGTTCTTATCTTGATTTTTATTATCAATTGATAGCCATCGTAGTCAGACTAAACAAAAAAACGACTGCAGTAAATCTTCTAATATACGAAGCGTAACTCTCTCTTTTTCTATCTTCATCAACTTATATATATCTATCTCCTCTCAACTTCCACTCGCCAAGGCCGATCACATTTTTCGTAACGCATTTACCAGCTTACTCCCTAAGTCAAGCGTGCGTAAAGAAGTTTTACTTCAAAAACTGAAGTGTTTCGTGTCGGTTCTCTAACGGATGTATTCCGAATCGAATAGTAGAGTCAGTTAACTTTCATGAGTGCCTTTTAAGGGCCTATGGGCCTTTTAATTTTTCACCAGACTGTCACCAGACAAACTGTCACCAGAGACTGTCACTATTTTGACATACAAAACCGTGACCGTGTGTGATTATTTTTGTGTATAATTATCTTCGGTTTTTTCCTAAACCGACTTAGACGATTCTTGTTTATTGGAAAAGGTAAACTTCCAAGGTGGTTCCATATTAAGCTCTTAAATATTGTTTGTGTAGTTTTATTTGGTAAATCAAATGCAAGTTTTTAAAATTTAAAATGTGATTCATGCAATTACCTTTGTCTATTATATATGACTTAAAAAACCACGAGCGAAGGCGCGGATAGCAGCTAGTCTCAGTATATTTTTGACTGCCTGCGTGTAAACAAATACTCCAAATTCTTATTCCTAAAACATCTGAGTTTCTTCTTGTTTGTCTCTGCACACGTTCTAGCTTCTGTAAATATGTACCCGAATTGACGTTCAAACGTTTGAGGAGGAATCTGGTTTATCTATAGACAAACGCAGTCGACTCGCAATATGTTTACAAAAGTTCTTTGAAAATACATTCAGGTTGGAATTCCAGGCTCTTTGTGGTGTGGTTCGATACCTTCCAGATGTAGATGGAAAAGAAAGCACAAAGAATTGATGTCTAGCTTTAGAAACACGCATACAAGCCCTCGATTGATTTTATTTTTGAGGTATGTGATGCACTAATCTGGATCGGTTTCCGTGGTGGATCATACCCTAACCATCCTCAAGAAAATGAGGGGATATGGTTTATGATAATGATAAGTACGTCGATCCAACTTATATTATACACGTGAAAGTACGTTTAGTATGTGTGTTTGTCGCCATTTGGATTCTGTTATAATTTGGTACTTTGATAACGAGCTATTATACCCTGCGGTTTCACTCGCGTCGACTATGTTGATAAGGTTTATAATAATGATGATGCTGATCATGAGAATATAAGTGTGTGTGTGAATGTATATGTGTGTTTCTTGTATTGTTGTGTGTTATGTGAGTCTGTCTGTGATAGAGAAGTATCCTATGTATTATCCCAGGATCTAAGTAAAGTTATATACGTATCAAACTATATCAAAATCCGTAACTCGTAAAATCTTGTCTAGCAAAATATATTTCATCATCATCATCATCAACCCATAACGTCCCACTGCTGGGCACGGGTCTCCCCTCACTTTCTTTCTTTTAAAATATATTTATCATAAAAAAAATAATTAAATTCATCTTAACCAAATTTATTTTAGTCTAAAATACTTTTTTAATCACAATAATAACAAAAATAATAAGGAGTCACGATCACATTCATATATTCTGACCCCTAACTAAGATTCCTTGTATCTAGGGACTCAGGAACTACGAGGACCATGGTCCTAAAACACCCAGACTCAGAGCAAATATTTATGATTTTATAGTAATAGAAAATTGAAAGAAAGAACAAAAGAAGAAACTCCACATTACTACAACTCCCATTCGAAATAGGATCAGAAGTGACAACGCAATATCCACAGGCAAGCGTTGAATCCGTTCAATAATACAAAATACACAGAAAAGCGCTTGCTGCATGCGTTAAAATTGAAAACCGCCTCATTTTTAAAGTTTATCAGCCGCTCGCAGATATTATGGAATTCGAAATCTTGGCTGAATCCCTCAATCCCGCCGAGTCAACACACGGCTTCGTTCCGACATTGATATACGGAATTCATTCCGACGTCAAAAGTATACTGACATAGGAAGTACTTACTCGTACATGCAATAAGTCAGAACATTTTTCTCAACGAACCTTGTTGATATTAAAATAGGATGAAATTGATAACTCTTTATCGTTCACCAAAAAGAAGCGAGATATACTGCTATATAGTTACAACGAGATATAGATGGCTTACTGTTGTAAAGGAACAAAAGAGTTTTTAACAAGAAGTAGTACAAGTGGCCAGTCTTATTACTTAAAGCGACTTCATACAGATAACTTTCCAAATAATCTAGTCATTCTTATAAGAAAACGGCCAATAGCGTATCAAGTACTTTTGGTTAATTCAATCAACAATCAACAACCCATAACGTCCCACTGCTGGGCACAGGTCTCCCCTCACATTCGTGAGGAAGATTAGGCCATAATCCACCACGGGGGCCAGATCCGGATTGGTGGATCACATACCTACCTCCGAAATAATTCTCGGGTAGGTATGTGGGTTTCCTCACGATGTTTTCCTTCACCGAGAAGCGAGTGATAATTACGTACATATGTTTTACAAGAAACACATTGGTACGTGCCTGCACTGGGATTTGGTTATTAAACAAACAAAATACGAAATCTCAAAATTTTCAGTATCAATATTGGAAAAAATTAAATGCTCGTCGATCACATACCTAGATTCTGACCCCTTACTAGGTTTCCTCAATCATCAGGTTAGAAATCAGGAACTGCAAGGACCATGGTCCTACAAAAACCCAGACTCAGAGCAAACACTTGTAGTTCACACAAATATGTGCTCCGTGCGTGAATCGAATTTGCTACCTCAAGCGCAGTTCGCTTATCACCGATTTACGCCACGGAGGCCATATAAAATTATGAACAGTAAGACGATATTTAAAAGAAATTCTTGATTGGATATTTCCCCAGCTTATTACCATGTAGGCCTTCCATCAAAGTCATAACACATAATCAGTTGGAGCGCTTCGGCGCAAATATCGACTGTTTCATTTCATTGTTCGGTATCAGCTGCCTCTATGCCTATTGTAGGGCGACCATTGCCACACTCGGACATTCCAAACATAAGTTAATTTGACAACTCACAAATACTATTGACGTTTATACACGCGCCAAATGCGTGTGTAAGTACTCTGACATATTACGCGGCCGAAATGAAAGACAAGGAGGCCTACCATGACATCTTGTAGCGATTATAGGATATATAGGATTATGCCATGCAAGGTTCTGGGTGGCACTGTAACTGTTATGGGTAAGCGTAGCACTTAACAACAGGTAAACGACTTGCTCTTCTCGTCAAATAAAAAATAAAACATTTGGGCGTTATATTGACGGCCTCCCAATTGACCTCCGGATCGCGGGCAGAGGTGCGGGACGCGGATCGCGGGGTTGTAGAGTGTCCATTCTGTATGTAGTACCTACTATAATATATGTCTTCTGTGCCGTTACATTGAGTTATGGAGAGTTTCACGATTACAGGCTTAGCATTGGATATATAGTATTCTGTGGCATTGCGTGGATAGTGGTTGCGGGTGTAAAAATGTCATGGCGTCTGATTTAGGTGTGCTTTTAAGGATGCGGTGGGTGTGAGGCCTAAGCGCGGGGGTCGTTTGTGGACAATGAAGTCAGTCAATCAATTCTCTGTTAGTAATAAAACTACAATAAGAGGAGTAGGATGAACTGCTATCTCCTCAGTCAGCTCTTGGGAGGTGCCACTAAGTAAGAAAACTTTCCAGCTTTTAGTGGTTAGTCAATTTGAACCTATTTACAAGCATTTCTTTGGTTTGGTTTTGTTAAAACTTTGATTGCTAAGTCCTCAGTTCTTTTTATTTTCTTTAATTATTGAAATAATGCAATCAAAATTAAATTACACATACCAATGTGGCTATAACAAGTTAAAAATTTAAAAATATTCATAAATAAATAAAATATATCATGCTGTATAACATATTTTGGGATTCTGTCCAAATCGAAATATTTGTACCTATTTTAAGTTAAAACTATACTGAGAGTGTTCTATTATATTACGAGCCTAAATAAATTTAAAAACAAAAATTGATTTTGTATATTTTGTCTCCAGATTTTCTCCGATGAGGTCGCAATCTTCTGTTCTTTGGTCTCGCTTTTACTTGATTAAAAATTTAGCACAAAATGAGGTATTGATGTCCATATCACAACAAAACTAATGGCCACATCAGGCACAGATCAAAGTGATTCCCTTTTGTTCCGGTCGGCGGCGCCAGCGAATGATTCCGCGCTGGCTCGCCGATCGCTTTCCGCCCGTAGTTTCGGTTCGATGCTCGCGCCGATACCAATGTTTGACAATAGCTTTGTAATATGCGATGTATTGTGAGCGTGCCTAATTTATTAATGAATTGGACTTGTCTGTGTGCCATTTGTGGAAGAAACTAAGCTTGTAGATAGATAGTATAGACACAAGTTGTGTAGTTCAGTCAGACTCAGACAGTTGTGGTGATCGAATTGTAGCTTCTGCGATGCTTAACGGAGACAATTCAAAACATTAATTATTTATTGCAAGTAGGCAAATATAATGCACTCTTACAAGTCCAACACTGAAGTCTCATATACATAGCGAAATAAAAAAAACAAATCAAGTATGATCAACTATATAATAATTAACTTATTATGGTTTGAGTTTGAAAAAGGACATTTCCCTTTATAGGGTGACTCATGCCTGAATCTCGCACAGGGAAAGAAAACTCATAGGGAAATATGCCCATCAGGGAAGGTAGTAGAATAATGAAATACCTAATTACATATTTTGAGGAAGCTGGTAGCCGAGCAGTAATCTTTATGTTTTGCAACTCAACGACAGCGGATTCGAAACCTCGACCCCGCACCAATGATAACTACATTTGATAAAAGTGCGGATTTCTATCACTCGGAAGTGCGGAAGGCACTTTAAGCTATCAATACTGGCTATTATTGATTATAAGCAGTTGTTAAGCCACGGCAGATTCCTTTGGGGGTCCTAACAAGCTATGATACCAGAAGCCAGCGCTAAGTATTTGGACAACAAAACCGTTTTTTTTTTTGTTGACAAACACTGTCAAAGTGACATCCGTAAACTTGTCGTTAACTTTTTACTATTTCTTCGCTGATACAGTTTTAAACCAACACAAAATTATCAACAAAAACATGCATATCTAAACACTTTTTTTAGGGTTCCGTACCCAAAGGGTCCCGTACCATTCCGTTCCGGACCCTATTACTAAAGCTACGCTGTCTGTCTGTTTGTCCTTTTGTCGCCAGGCTGTATCTCATGAACCGTGATAGTAAGACAGTTGAACAGATCATCACATCACAGTTGATGTATTTCTGTTGCCGCTATAACAAAAATACTAAAAAATAGAATAAAATAAATATTTAAAGGGGCTCCCATACATAAACGTGATTTTATTTGTTCGTTTTTGTTGTCGTTTTTCCTTGATATTGATAACGGTAACAGGTAGATACGCTTGAAATATTCACAGAATATTTAGTTATATATTTCATTTAAAAGTAAATCATTAAATACAGCGAGTCCGACTCTCACTTGTTAATTTAAGATTAGTTCGTTGCATCGACGTCACATCACAACTCAACTGCCGTGCATTTCGGCGATTGCCCGGCTATTTGCCCGCAAATCCGACGGGCGCCGTTAGCGAGCTATGTCCACTAATATTTACCTACGGGTGCGCCTACAATAAACACAGATTAAGTGCGCCGCTGCGCAAACTGCCGATCAGGGGGCCTACTCTCACCTATTAGTTAGCGGCTCAGTTTAGGCTCAGTTCAACTTAGGTTCCTAAACTGCACCGCATCATTTCGTACCATGACCTACACCTAAACAAAATCGTTATTGGATCGTTAACAATAAGAATGAATGAACGATAGTTTCTCACGTCTACTATGACGTCACTCTGTTGGAAAGAGACAACACTATATCAACATCCTTTGCTAACTTCGTATAGCCGTGCTTCTTTCTTTTGGTTGCGTTCAGAAAAAAAAACAAAAAATGTTTCGGAAAATTACGCTTATTTTCATGTTGCATATTTTGTCATTGGTGTGAAGACACAACACCTAAGTAATTTAATTAAGTATTTAGATGTATGTATCAATAATGTTTATTGATTTATTATTTATTTAAGATCATTTTTAAATTAAATTACGAGTAAAATATTGTGGTCTTAGAATTGATATCTTTTTAGAACGTTCCTTTTATATTTTCGACATTTGACATTTGATTAATGAGTGACGGACGGATGAATGTTCTTCGACTCTAATTAGAAAATACAGCACGAAAAATTTCGTATATTGAAAATACGCGCGCTTTTGTGCTGTTTTTTATAAAATACTATTTTCGATTTCTTTTTATGTGGTTTATAAATTCACTACAATGGCGTCAGTAATTCTGACTAATATTTTGCATATTATATAAAAACCTTATTTCTTAAGTAGGTACTTATACGCATGAATCTATACTCCAAAATTCCCAAGCTTACGTCTCAAGTGTTAGCGGCTATTTTAAGTGGTTTTCTTTATATTATACTGTGAAACTTCTCGTCAACGAGTAAGCTACGGGCAACTTGAACACCTTTGGGATTTCATAAATAGGCACAACGAGATTGCAACGTGCTAAAATAAAATCACGCAAGCCAGGGAATACTCTCGCCGGCTGTGGGAATCAGTAGCCCTAAGTTTAAACTCCCAAGGCGACAGTGCATACACAAATACACACACTTAATTATTATGATTTTTACACTGAAATCAAAATAATCCCTACTTCCCTACTTATATTATAAATGCGAAAGTACTGTCCGTCGTTTTGTCTGTCTGCTACGCTTTCACGCCTAAATTACTGAACTGATTTAAATAAAACTTGGTACAGCCTAGACTCTAGAGCCTGAGAAAGGACATAAGCTACTTTTTAATGCGAGAAAAGGGTTGTAAAGTGTTGAAATAGGGGATGAAAGTTTCTTCATATTTTAAGCTAGAAGCTGGAAACTTATTTTTGTGCTTTTGATTAGATATAAATAAAAATGACATTCAAATTTTGTAAAAAAAATTATCCACAAGGTAAAATAGCAATAGGGGAAGAAATTTTGTATGGAAATATATAAGGTTTCGGCTAAACCACTGCACCGATTTTTAAAATTATTTATCTATGGAAAACTACATTATGAGCGAGTAATAAAGGCTATATTTTATACCCGTATTCCCACTGGAAGAGGAACTACGCGGGTGAAACCGCGGGGCCGCCGCTATTAAGATATATAACCAAAAAGGCTCAACTTTGGTTGTGAAAATATTAACTTTTATTGAGACGCTAATTTTGACAGCTAATGGGATCAGTATAGGTTCAAATAGGTTTTAAATATAGCTCATGGTACGAAAAGAATGAACGAAATGAATGACTTGCGATCCAGTTTAGGTTCAAAATGGCGGAAACCTAAACTGAGTCGCTAATAAGACGTCATGGTACGATTATGCGACGCAGTTCAGTTTAGGTCCTAAACTGAATCGCTATAAGACGTCATGGTAGGCCTCCAGGTATGGGTTTGGTTTGGTTGATAAAATACGTTGGGAATTTTAGGAGCTGTGAGGGTTAATGGGATTAAAATCCTATCCTATACCTAGTTTCACTATTTGAAGTTTCACAGGTTTTACATTTTAATATAATTATACTGGTGAAACCAAATATTTCACACGCGACATGTAACATTACGTAAATATTTTTATACAACAGAGTAATGAAACAAGCATGTTCTTCACTTGATGATAAGCGCTACGCCTATTCATAACAATTCCCACTGTAGTGAATATTATGAACTATGAACCAAAATTGTCTAAACCTTGTTAAATATTAAACATTCATTGCTATCGCTTCCAATACACATAGTTCCAATACACATAACCCTATTTCCACATCCTACTCTCTACTAAGATTATAAATGTGAATGTTTTTAAGGATGGATTTGTTACCGACAAAAACGGTTCTAATTTACTTTAATATCTAAATTCCTTACGCAAATTTGATCCGTTTTGTCCAATAAATATGAATTAATTTCGCGCTAGAACTTCAATTGCATTAGGTCTATACGTTAATCATACCAAGTTTAAAAGAACATACAAACAGTCACGCCTTTCTTCCGTTGGGATAGGCAGAGACTACATCTTTCCCCATGCTATGATGCTACGATACTATCACACATGGCGCAGTAGAGCTGACCAGGGGCCCAATTCTATAACTTAGAGTAAAGCAACACGCCATTGACATACTATCGACACACTACAGACATTATATTGCCACTGTTGCAAATTTGGCATTCTGCGAAAACTCCAATGTTATCTCAGTGGTGTCTCAGTAGTGTGTCGATTGTGTGCCTGTGGTGTGGCTGTTGTGTGGCAGTACAATAGTTTTCAGTGTGGCTAGCAAAAATAATAATTTATAGAATACCAAATGTCAATGACTATCCTATTGAGACACTAAAAATAAAAATAAACATAAAAATTAAAATAAGCCTTTATTGCTGTTTCCAAAAAAATTACATATTGCTTAGGTATTACATTTCTAATTTAGAACCGGTTTTCTCAACAACAGCTTGTCTTTCGACAAAGGCCTCCTCCAAAGCCTTCCACTTATCTCTGTCTCTTGCTATTCTGATCCATTCCGAGACACTACCGACACACAATTGATAGGTTAGTTATTTTATAGAATTGGGCCCCAGCGCTGTTGTACGTGTAATCGTAGGAGGGCTTGGGTCGAGCCTTTCGGTTTAGGCTCTTTACGTCGTTATCTATGTCATAGTATCTCATACGACATCATGCAACCGCCAACTCCGTGCAAGTAGTCTATCGGCCGGCGTTAAGTGAATAGTTGGTGGCTAAGTTGCCCCTAAGTCCGCTAAGTAAACCCGCTGAGGCCGGCAACTTTGCCCCCTTCCACCCTTGCCCCCGCTCGCCCGCACGCCCCCTTTCCCACGACTTGCCCTCATGTTCATAATACGTGCCGATAACGTCGCCGGCTTATCGGGTTTGAGATTTTTTTATTTATTGGACTTTTATTTTCGGGGATCATAGATATTACTCGCCACTATTTTGGGGAAGTGCCTGCACGGAGTTGATCGAATTTTTGTAGAAAATTATAGTGAATCGTAGAAAATTTCAGTCTTGACTAGAATATAATCTACATTAAAAACAATGCTCCTGATAAAACATGCTCATAATCTATTACTATTAAGCGAGTTTCTGTGCACGGGTCGTCTCTCAATTTCGTGAGGAGGATTAGGCCATAATCTACCACGGAGGCCCAGTTCGGATTGGTGGATCATATACTTCCGGAATAATTCTCAGACATGTGGGTTTTCTCATGATGTTTCGATTCATTGAAAAGCGATATTTCTATCCCACCAATGACGCGTTTAAATTCATCGATAATATTACAGGAGTTTTCGTTCATTCCGCGGTGCCTAGATGGCTAATTAGCGAATTAGGCAGGTGCAGCCGAATCAGACTAATGCCTGCTTTGCACAAACGTTATCACTGGAGCGGATCACAAACACGAAGTGAGGCATAGTTAGACGCTCAATCGATATCATAAGGGCTGTTTCCACTATGGTAAGGTAGGTAAATTTATTTTTTTGCAAACTTTTTTTAAACTTGCAATGTAAGTGTGATCGGGTCAAATCTTGCAACTGAACAAAGCAGCTATCTTCAACCGATAGAGATGAAATTTTGGATGTGTAGTATTGGGAGGCCTCTTCTGCAAGAGACCACCTGGGAAAGTAGCACACTTTTGCCAGATATTCATTCGCCAAGCACTAGTGTGCAAACATTACTGTGTGCAGGTTTGAAGGGCACTGTTTCCAGCGAAATTACTGGGCGTATGAGACTTTAGAGCCGATGGATATCTCAGGGTGACGATCGCAATGCAGTCCGCGCAAGGTTAATGCAAAGTTCTGGGTAGCACTGTAACTGTTATGAGCAGGCGTAGCGCTTATTATCAGGTAAGCGACCTGCTCGTCTCGTCACTTAGTCGAACAAAAAAAAACATCAACAGTATAGCAGTGAGTAGTGAGCGCCAGCCTTCTACTGCCATAGTTAAATAAAGCACGAACGACCCTATTGTCCAACACGGTCGCTCTCGACAAATGGACTAATTTCCCTTCTGTACGCCTAAATACATGTTGTTTTCAGCGGGTTTGCTCGGACTGGACTCTTGATTGGATGTGGAGTTGTCCGGACGCGTAAGTGCAAACTCTACTGCAGCACTGGGTAACCTCTGTCTAAGGATGTCCCGTGGTACATTTGGGATTGTACTGTTTGTAGACAAATATGTACTCCAAAACAATATAGCAAGGTTGTATAGTATTAGATAAAAAGTTTTCCCCATATTCATAAAAAGTTACGTAACGTTAAGTAAAATTACGCGCCACAATATTGCACTGCGCAGTACTAAGTGACGTTTGATATTTTTTTCACATTTCACAAATCCCTGTTAATAGGAGATTAGGATCTGCGCGGACCATGGTACTCCAAGCATCCAGTCGAGAGGCAAAATACCTGCGGTTCACAAATATCAGTCGCAGTCAACTCATGCGCGGTAGCGGAGTTTGTAATTATGCGGTCCAGACTGGCTGGAGTTTAGAACTGTTTGTTTTGATTCCCTTGAATGCAGCGAGTTTCTGTGAAGCGCTGTTGCTCGAGGGTAATGCGAAAGGAGTCGTCAAAGTAGAGAAGTACTAGTTGGCTAGAGTCAATAAGAGTGGATTCAATAAGAGCGATACTATCTAAGGGACACTGTCAGTGAATGATGCTAACGGGCATTACCAACCAAAGAGATTTCATTAAAACAGGATATCGTATGAAAATCTATCCATTAAGCCATCTGATTTAGGTGTCTAGCGTAAGTGAAACCTCATTTGTTCCATTTTATATCGTTTATCATAGCAAGCAACCGCTCGTTGTGGCGTTCTGTGGGGGAGGCCTATGTTCAGCAGTGGACGTCTTCCGACTGATGATGATGATGTACTGTGTCTAATGACCGATGGAGTAGTCGAGTTCTGGAGTAGAGACCGCGTTTAGGTAAACGTAGTGTAGGACGCCCGCGGCAAGGTGGAGTGAGGACTTGCGGGACACGGCTGGCAAAGGCTAAATGAGGAGAACCGAAGATCGGGCTCAGTGGCGTTCACTAGGAGAGGCCTACGTCCAGCAGTGGACGAATATAGGCTGATGATGATGACGATGATGAATATGTGTCTAAATAGCGGTGATAGCCTAGCGGGAGAACGTCCGCTTTCCAAGGAGAGCGTCGTGAGTTCAAGTCCCAGTGCGGGGATGTGCTAATGTGTTTCTTGTAAAAAATATCTATGTTATTATCACTCGCTTTTCGGCGTAGGAAAACATCGTGAAGAAACCCAAATACCTACCAGAGAATTTCGGAGGTCTAGCCATTTATCTGACTGAGACTTGACATTTTGCCTCCGTTAGTTACAGAAACTCTATAAAACTTGAAACATATTAAAAGCTGGAACTGTATAAATGCAAAAAAAAAGAAGCCAAACGAAAAAATAACACAAATAAAACAATCCAACTACTTCATTAGATGCAATCCTCATTACAACAAGAGAACAAGAACATTACAATATTGAGCGCTTCAAATGAGACTAGGAATTGAGTCGAGTAATTTTCCACCGCTTCCAGAGTTACTATATTACCAAAGACACACACGTCTTTTCACTTCATTTCTGTACTGTTCAGAAGCCAAGAGCCGGCAGGTAATTCCGCAGGTAATTTGTGCAAGTGTATGCCTTTGTGATACAAATTAGTACGCTTTTACTTCCATGCCGGCAACGTTACACCTACGTATCTAACTTCTCGTCATTCTGTTGTATAAAATATAGTGTCGTTTCAAAGGACTGTTGTTGTCGTTGTTGGTTGTTTGTCGAAGAAGGTAGTGCCGACCTAGTGTCAGAGTTTATCAAGGCATTTGATGTGGTTTAATGAAAGGTATCAATCATTAACAACCGGGACTAATGAGTCCCCTACCAACCACGGAGTGATGGAAATTTGAGAAAGATTGGACCAGTTCGACACTTTTTTTAAATATTTGTCGAGGTCTAAGGAACGTTCTTATGAAGAGAAAAAATTGTAAAAGTTGCTCGTAAAATTGGAAAATTTGGAAAAACTGAAAATTATATTTTCTATGAGATTTTTGTGTGAGCTGCATTGGAAAGCGCACAAGCTTCTATTTGGCAACGCCTTTTTAATGACCGCGACGTATACAGTTTGTTTCTTCTAAATGAGGGCATGTGATCGGTTGTCCTGCCTCTTTTTTAGTACTTTAAGGGTGGGTTTCGACCACGATCTTACCTTTCCTTCGTGGCTGCGCAGTGCACAGCGGCGGCTGTCAAAAAGCAGGCAATTATTCAGCAGCATGCAGCGCCTTTGTTATTCAAATGAAGGCTTCCACTTGCACGTCGCGACGAGAACCTGACCTGTGTTGCCAGCTGCCTGTTTACGAATGGAATAAGACTTTGTTGCCAGTTGTAACAAATATCTAAGCAGCAAAGGGATCTGTGCTGAAGTTTTGAAAAAAAACGTAATTATTTGATGAATAGTACTTACCTACCGACATAATTATTACATAAATTATTTTAATAAATGAATAAAAAAATGATCAGGTACCCACCTTCGCCGTCCCACTTAAAACTTCACAAACTAAATGTTTATGAAAATATATATTTTAATAAAGAAACTTTAAAACTTTCATTAAACTTCTATACATTAGCATTCATTGACGCATCAAACTACTTCAACAATACTTCAGCTAAGGATATTCTTAAGAGCACTCTTAGAATCGAATTAAACTAGAAACTTTCAACGGTATCACAAGTTTACGAGTGGAAACTATGACTTTCAAATTATTTTATACGTAAAGTATACTAAACCTACTAGTCATGACCTACGGAGCCGAACGTGGACACTCACCCTATAAATCGCTTTTTTAAAGCGCAAAATTAGTGTGTCAGTTCTTAAAAATACGCGACCAAAACAAAAGACAACCCGCTAGTCCACACTAACCCGTTTGTCTATTGTCATTAGGCGTGTAATATTGATTGACCTCCCAATTGTCCACCGAATTGCGGGTACATGTGCGGTTGAAAATGGCAGCAGCATGAAAATAAGACGTCACGGTACGCTTATGCGACGCGGCTCAGTTTAGGTCCTCAACTGAATCGTTATAAGATGTCATGATAGGCCTCCAGGTCCTCGATTAGACGGCGCCGTCCATTTGCAAGTAATGACACGTAATTTGGATCAAATGTTCCGCACGAAAGCGTACGATTGTTCTTATAGTAGCACACAGCACCGACGAGAGCCCCACTAGCGATGGGGCTGCAACATGCGGTATTAGCTCGATTTGAGGATATTGCTATAAGCAAGCGTGCTGCACAGCTCCGGCGTAGGTCGAGAACTAGTGAGTCAACTGGCGAGCGGCAATACGAGTCAAAACTACCCTCACTGATTACATAAAATAGTCCAAGAAAAATAAGTATGTACATACTACCCTCAAAAACTGTCGATGATTTGTTCGTTCGAAAACCACGCAATGCTATCAATAAACAGTTTTATAATAATGTTCAAAAACTATTATGCGGCTTGAATAGCCTGCTTAATTTATAAAAAAATACTGCATGGTGGTGAATAGTTGAATATCTGGGAATGTGGGCCTCACCACGAACAGTTAAATCCATCCAGTTTAAGGCTTAAACTGAACTGCCATGCTAACTGTCACCACCAATATCGCTCAGCGTTCATAAGTCAACCAGAGACATATATCCAAAGATTTGTTTGCATTTATGAAAGTTTCATTTAGCTCCAACTCATTCTCTTTTTCCCTCATTTTCTGTAGTCTATTTTTGAGTGACGTCACGTCACGTTTGTCATTTATAAGTGTGTGGTGCCAATCTAGGCCGTTCAGTTTAAGGCCTTAAAATGAGCTGCATGGAATAAGAATAAGAAGTGGTTACCCCCCAGGCGGACAGTTGCCAAAGATAACACAACTCCAATCAGTGATGTTCAAAAATTATGTGATTGTCAAGCATGGGCACAATGCATATGTAAAGATACCCATCACAATTTACCTTGATATTTCAATTAGTGTTTGCTCAAGTTAATCTGTTTCAGCACCCCTTAAATATTCTAAATCTGAATCTAGATCTAGGGCTAGATTTAATTACTAAACGTAACTATTTTAATGGCATTAATATATGCAAAACTGATTGTTAATTGCTCTCGAAAACTGTTTGCTGGAAAGTTTTAATGAATTGAAATTTGTTTTGTGGATATTTTAAATGAATTCTGTAACTTAATGGCATAATTTTAATTAAATATATGCTTAGTCTTAATTCAACGCTACCGCTAATGGAATTATATCATCATGATTAATTTAATTAAATAAATCCATTTATTTTCCACAATACAAAACACTGCGTTACGTTACATTACTTTTGTGATATTTAATAATTTTTGGCATTAGATGTTTTTAATTTTATACTGTTTAAATTCTTTAAATTATAAATTACTTTAGACATTTAGAAATTAATGATAAACGGTCATTACGCATATACGAGTAAGATCAGATCGATGATTACACATAATCGCTTAATGTTAAATCGCTTTCAGCAATAAGACCGCCCATTGTACTACCCTTGTTTACCTATTGTATTTTTTCTGTACTGTGTTTATTTTTGTTTCTGGTTTACAGTAAAGAGTTTTCTATTCTATTCTATAATGTAGTGCAAGTCCAGAGCATTTCAGGGTAGCGTTTTATAGAATTGAAGTATATATTTTTCTTTACCTAGATAGAAAGAAAAACAAGAAACTCTTGAAAAAAAAATATGCCATTTTATTTTAATAAAATAGCTTATCTCACAGCACAATGGCTGAAACCCTGACGACAAAAGAATAACTACATAAATAGAATCCGATATATTTATTTAGACACCATTATATACCTCCTAATACTATTTCGCCAAATGTGTTTTAAATTATACCTATTAACTGCCAAAATGGCCGAATTTATCATTAAACGCGAATCTCTCCGTAATTACACGCCATTGCAGGATCCGTTCATCAATTTCTTATTCATAAAAGTCGATAAGTTAACGGTTTCATTTTGTAAATTTAATTTCAGCCTGTGACACTTAACGGGATTTAGTGGTGGGACAGTTGGGATGGGTCTCTAGGACTAGAGTGGGTAAAACCGCAAAGAGACTTATGCCCTTATTACCCAAGCTTAGCTTAAATGAACATTTTAATTGACAATCTACACGAAAAATTTAAATTTAAGCGTTGCTTTCCTTAGGTAATGCCTAAGTTTAAAGAGAACATAATATTATTAAACTCAAAACTCAAATCATCATCATCATCAACCCATAACGTCTTACTGCTGGGCACGGGTCTCTCCTCACTTTCGTGAGGAGGGTTAGGCCATAATCCACCACGGGGGCCCAGTCCGGATTGGTGGATAACATACCAAACTAAGAAATAATTCTCGGATTTTAATAATAATTTTCAAATCATCACTCAGTATGACATATGTTTGTTTAATTGTAAATAGGCAAAAATATTGCACTTGTACAGGTCGAAAATTTAAATATCTAATTAAAACATAAACTTAAAACAAAAAAATTAAATCAAAAAATGATTTACTAAAGTAATCCAATCCTCATTTTATCCTTTTCTTTTGCCGGACTAAGTTAAATCCAAAAGGAAGAGTTATGTTTTTATTCAATTAAAATATTACAATTAACTAGCAAACGACAACACTTCGGATTCAGTCTCGATCCTCATCTTGATTTCGAAAATAATAAACACGCTTAGCTTGCTATCTGTATAGTACTTTACTGGTTTTATTAGACTGAGTGACGAGACGAACAAGTCGTTTACCTGATGGTAAGCGCTACGCCTGCCCATAACGGTCACAGCACTGACCAGTACCCTGCATTGCATAATCCTGCGCGGCACTGCAAAGCGCTCGTCACCCCGAGACATCGGCTCCAAAGTCTCATATGCCCAGTAATTTCGCTGGAAACAATGCCCTGCAATGATGAAAGAATTCTCCTATGTCTTACTACTATACATTGCTACTGCCAGTAATCAAATAGATAAATTGCGTGATGATTTTCGAACGTATTTCATTAGGTACGAGGGCGGCACTGAAAATTTCGGGAATCAAGGAAGTGACACAATTTTACTATTCAAAAATGTATTTATTGCTTTTCGAAGTATTCTCCGCGAAATTTGACACATTTTTCCATACGATGGAACCAATCATTGAAGCAACCACTCCATTCGGAAGTTGTGGTCTCCAAAATGGCCGTTTTGTAGGCGTCCACAGCTTCTTCAGGTGATGAAAATCACTGTTCACGCAATTTATTCTTTATTTTAGGGAAAGTATAGAAAATCGATAAGCGATAAGTATAGCGATGGAAAATCTTATGATTTGGAGGCATATAGTAAACGGGGTCACTGGATTATAATGTACAAAACACGTTCCTAAAATCTAAAGGTTCAATGAAAAACCAAATTTTGGGGAAAAAACCCGGACCAAGGTTCGGATGAGTATTTGTTTCCCCACCGTCTTTGTACCATTGTCCCCTATTCATCGATAAGCACATTGTCTCGTTCTATTTATCGATGGGTCCGATTGTCCCATCCCTACCGGCGGCAATGCGGCATCGTTAATCAGGGCGGCGTGTTAATATCGCAAATATTTATCTCGGCGGCAAATGAAAATATTCGATGGCCGGCCACCTGAACAATGCGTGGGGTAATAAAAATCTTTCAATTTGTTGTAATTGATGAATTTGATCACGTTGACACTTTATTATTGGTATTTTTAATGTCATAGTGTTTGTGAAGCGTGAGGTTGCGGGTGCGATTCCCGCACAGGGCAAAGATTTGTGTGAAACACAAATACTTGTTCAGAGTCTTAGTGTTTGTAGGACCATGGTCCTTGTCGTTCCTGATTGCCTAGATAGGAAAATCTTATCCAATATATCTAGGGGAATCCTAGTTAAGGGTCAGGCTCTGTATGTGATCGTAACGGATTATTATTATGGTTATTAATTATCTTTTATAATCATTATCATCTTTATCGATCCATACCAGCTCACTGCTGGGAACGCCTCTCCCTTCACTTTCATAAGGAGGATTAGGATTAGGATCCACCGGACCCGGTCCAGATTGGAGGATCACAAACAAAAAAAATATATTTTTCCTTAGTCCTAGCGCCTAGTGTACATTGTACAACATGGGACGAAGCGTAGCTATCATAATAATATGGAACTCGGTACAAACTTGCCAGATTTTAGTTTTAAAACTAAATACTTACACTATTAAGAACGTCTACAGACCGCTAACAAATTCACAGTTTGCGTAAATCCCCGAAAATGCGTCTTAAATACTAAAACAGTTTAAAAAACAGACGCAAATTCAATCTAACTGAAACACAAGGCAGAAACCCCTAAACTCGATTGACATTCAAATCAGAAAGAAATCTATTTTCACGGCCAACTTTTTCTAATAAATCATTCAAAACGTTATAATTTCAGTGAAATCTGATTATGTAAAGGTGGGCAGGGAAGAAAAATCCGCAAAGCGAGAATGGCCAAAGAATAACTCTGAACAGATGCCATTGTTTACTCAAACGATATTTGCCTAAAGTTATGAAGAATTTTCATTATCGCGTTGACTGTTGAAAACAGACACGTTTTCTATAACCTTACGGCAAGTGAAAACACGCCTGGCATGTGAGCCCGCACTGCTGTATTGTCAATTTTATCACAACAGTTGTGTGCGCCCGCACACCTGATTGAGTTTAGTTACGGTGCAACAGTAAACACGTTGTTCGAAAGCTCGCACAAAGTGACACAAAATACAATCGGTTCAGCAGTCAACGTATTAATGTTATTGTTAGCTTACATTGATGTTTTAGCTGACACCAATTACTTGCACTTGAATTGTGGAAGAACAACTCTTACGGTCTACTTGTGGAAGTACCAATATTAATACTCAATTACAAATTAGTAGCAAAACACTAGTTTCTGGTTTGAATAGCAGCGTCTAAGATAGATAATGCTAGATAATGTAAATTTCAGGTGGTACTCTTTTCGACAGGCTTGGCTCTGACCATCTGACGCACGCTGTGCTCGCTTAATTCTTCAGCTGTAAAAAGCCTCGTATTCTTTCACCGTAGCTAATCTATGCCCACCTCAGAATTAAATTAGCAAATGGATCCAAAGTTAGCGGAGGAGCTGTACAAGAAATTGATTAATGCTCCGCGCGAGATCAGACAATTATTGAATTGAATTATCTGCGGAAATATAAATTGTTGGGAAACTTCGGTGTTGCCAGCGAATAGCGGAAAGATAGCATTGTTTACTGGAGCTTTAAGGATGGGGTGTTGTGGATTCTTATAGCTTATTTATGCTACGGGAACTTAATAGTAATAGTATACCATAGATTAATGATTAATCGGTGTCATTAAATAATCTTATGAAACGGCAAACACTACCTTAAGTTTTGTAATAAAGAGAAACAGAAAACTTGAAGGCTGCTTTATTAGGAAATGTGTCGATATAAACATTGATTTATGGTTTATCGAATCATGTCTTATTATAATAGTCGAGTTTTCAGGCACATTTTTTTAACTATGTGATAAACTCAACTCCCATTTTACCTCCAGTCTATGCAAATCAAATTAAAGATATCGGTTGCAATCGAACTTTTTTTTTACAAAATAAAAAAACTAAAAAATTATCGTCATTACCACTCATAGCTTTAATTTGCGTACTATTGGGCTTAGATATATGTTCTACCATGCCAATAAACTGTGAAATAAACAAACACCCACGGTAAGTTTATTAAGGAAAACACGACAGAATCGGGCCAACCGACGCGCGTATAAATGATCCCTAAGAACAATTTACAGCCTAGGCTACATTTAGGCCAACATTAATCTTTATTTTCGTGACACCCCTGGCGACATTGATTCGGACAAACTTGCTGACCCTACCGTGAAGAGGGTTGCGTAATTTACCTGCGTTAAATTAATCGTTCTCGTTTATATATAGATAAACTCATGAAAATGGGGAGAAAAGTGTTATGTTTTCAAATTATACTGTAAAGGTGAACTTCTGTGGGTCGCGGTCAACATGGCTAATACGCGCGGAAATAGAAATATATGGCGCTCGGAAGCGGCGTATTAATATATAGCGGAATATTATTTCGCGCATCTGTGGCGTGCGTCAGTAACGTCATCTGCGACCCACAGAAGTCTACCTTAAGTGTGTGTGAGCCAACTGCAAAGTGCGAGGTTGCGGGTTCAATGCCGGCATATGCTACAGACCTGTTTGCTCTGAGTTAGGGTGTTATAGTTCTATGTTACTCGTAGTTGCTGTTTCCCTAGATTTAGATAATCTTAGTAAGGGCTCAGGACTCACATACATAGGGTATGTGATCGTAACGCGTTCTTTATTATTTTAATTGCCAACCTGCCCAGCCACCTTCACCGGCTTTTTTTCCGTGCAGTTGCCCCACTGCCCCAGATGGAAAGGCACCAAACGTCCGCACGTGACAATATTACCAATAGACAGCTTAATTTTTACCTTTTTCGTCGATAATTCCCTTTTTCTAAATCCATTTCATCCTATTGTTCAATTTTCAACGTCTCTAGAAGATTCTCCGATGATTTTGCGAAATATTTTTCTGATAAAATATGCCAGTTTTTTTTTTTGATTGTTTTATCAATTACCGATGTGGATTTTTGTGAGTCGTGACGGATAGAAGGTTGTGTTTGGGTAAGATAAAACGAATTTGAGATTTTCAGGCACCGCGGCAGTTATTGGTTTTATGTGTAATATTAATAAAGGCAGGTTACGGTATTCGTATACTTGCAGGGAATTTTTCCACCAAAAGAAGTTCCAGTTTTCCTTTTGTTAACTTTTTAATTCTTTTTTTTCATAGCGTCATAGCTAACAAGAGCCCAGTTGGTTTCGAACCTTCGTTTCTTATCAAACTTTAACAGTCTTCACTCAAAAGATAAAACAAAATGATATTAAACTTCACCTTTTACGGGTAATCCGAAAACATTGCATCTTATTACAGGCAACACTCTTTCACGTTTATACTCGCCTGGTAATGTGCAAGAAAACTCTGTAATAAACGGTAACGCCGAGGACTCGAGCTGATAGCACCATTTTTGAAATTTAGGCGGCCTTATTTCGAATCTTACCACATGTTTGCGATAGAGGCAAATAAAACTCCCAAAACAAAAAGTTCTTTAGATTGTTGCCATCTATCGTACTCCTATCGCTAGTTGCTCTAGTATATTGATACTTGCCAACCAATAGCTTGCCTATTTACACACTCTAGCCATTGGGCTAGAGTGTGTAAATAGGCAAGCTATTGGTTTCCGTAGACGAATTCTTGTGACATTTTGCGCTCGATCTCGTCGTCATCGCTCGCAAATTGCTACTACTAAGTTTTACGTAATCAGACAACGAGGCTGGGGGCATAATATTTTAAGCCAGAGATTGATGGGAGTGAGCTGCCCCAAATATGTTTTCATAATGAAACAATCAAACCCCTTTGTGTTACACTTAAAAGCCAGATTCTGTTCATCTATATACTTCCATACCCATTTCAACAATTACCCAAACTAACAAAATCACTTCAAATTCTTTATAATTAATTCATAAGCCCATAAAGACATTAAACATTTATACAACCGTAATCAAACAGTAGCGACAAGCAGGTGAACGAACTAGGGATGTTATTTGTAACCGTAACTTTCGGACGTCCGGATAAATGTTACGGATTCATTTTGGATATGAATCGACTCGTTACTAGTGGGGGTATCTGTTTAACATCTATAATATACTACTAAGTTTGAGAAGTTAATGCAAGTATGGTTACATTTTTCAAAAGGTAAGTTATCCTTATTTTATATTAAGTTATGTATATACTACACCAAAGGCCCATCTGAAACTCTTGGATTCAAATAAATCGAAAGGTAAGTTGTTTGTTTGTCAAAAAAAGTTATTGATACATACAAACTGTACAGCAAAATTTTAAAAAATCCGATGAAATAAAAGTATCCGTAACCATTCTATTATCCGTAACCTAAGTGTTCGGCTACAACACTAGAACAAACCAGGGGTAGCAAGGGCCCTCAAGGGTGGAGGGTTGCTCAAGGGCTCATTCCGGTAAATTAACCAAAGGTGCGCCTAAGTCGAACGGCTTAGTCCGCTGAGGGGGTGCACCGATTGTATTGTTTTCGTGTAGATTATTAAGAAGGTTTCCATTTAAGCATCTTTATGAAGTAACGTTTTCATTATGTTCAGTAAATTATTAAGCCGGCTGATACTAACAGACGTAGTCAGACACTACTGAGAAGGCAATAAAGAAAGGAAAAAAACTGGACTCTGTAACTATCAAAATAATTCAGAAATGAAAAGTAAATCAGTGTATTATTTGATGAATTTTAAATGTCAAAAAAAATTGTTTTATAATTTCCTATTTTTTTCCCCAGTTAATTTGCTTTATGGAGGAAAGCTTAACTTTTGTTTTAAATTTAAATTTTCCGCTAAACCAAAATGTGCCACCTTAAAGGATGAAATGTAAGATAATGAATTCGATGTTGTTTTGTAGAATTTCTAACTATTTCTATAAATATAATGCAAAAAAACTTCAACATTTTTTTAACAATACGTCAACAGGGGCATTTGAATGCTTCTTGCCATCCATGTGTTCCAACTTACTTATAGTTAGGTTGTAACGTCATTAGTGTCAATAAAATCTGTATGACGTTAATAATGTTATGTCAACTTTCTAATTATCATTTAAATTATTTGTGTAGATTTCTTAGGTACGTATTTAGTTATTGTAATTTTCGAACATAGACTAACTTTGTGGTAGGCCAGTAATGATAAAATTAAAATGGATCTGAAACGGTAGCCGTTTCTATTATTTATCGATAAATCCTCCCAATTAAAAATCATTTTATCGATAAAAATAGTTGAAACACGCCTCCATTAAATATCAGTAACACAAATAGTGGACTCACTGGTATGGAAAGGTATGAAAATGATCGGATATTCTAAAAGTGGGAAAAACTGACCTCAATAACAATATTTTAGCGAAGTTTCATAAGTTATCTACAAAAGTCTTACAACCCCATTCTATGAAAACCTTCCAACCTAAATAGCCTCGGTGCCATTAGCAAAATTCATATTTCAAAGCTGAAAGAAACTAAATGAAGAGTTCCTCGAGAAGTAGAAAATATGAAGAAATATGAACACCGAAACGCAACCACTAGAAAAATAGTCGAGTGTTGGGAGCTGTTGGCCACTTTAAGTAATGTCATTTGGGAAAAGAAATTTAGGAAATTTCAAGAACACCAAACAATTTATATTATACAAACTAACTAAAAATCAAAGAAAAACAAATCTTTTAAGACTTTGTCTTCTTTGATTTTTAGTTAAAAGTAAACTTTTCGATACATATTTTTTCACTAATTTCTGTCGTATTTTTCTAAAGATTAATAAATAGTACTAAGCACATTCAAACAAGCCACTCCATTTCCTCCATTTTTTGGGAACATTACCCATTAGTAATGTTAATTAGTAATCCTCCTCACGAAAGTGAGGGGAGACCCGTGCCCAGCAGTGGGACGTTATGGGTTGTTGATGATGATGATGATGATGATGATGTATGTTCCCAAAATGCTAGGTGCATTGTTAAGATCAGAAACATTATTGGTATATAGAAGTTTTTTAAATTATCATTTTTGTCGCGGATTAACTCTGTAGGGTAATAAAAATTTATTATGTTGGTTTAATAACTCAATAAACTGTGTTTATATAAACCGCTTAACTTTGTCAAGCAGCGGAGTCTTTTGATTATGGTTGTCAACATCTTTGATTGATGGATTTCAAACGAGATAGTGATATTCTTTGAATTATAATAATAATATTATAGTAGTAATAGTTTTTTTTATAATAGTATTTTTTTTTATTTCTTTCCATTATTAAGGCCACTAACCACAATAGCTGAAGAAATACCTTTGCATTTATGACAGTCGCCTCTCCTACTATAAAATATAAAACTGCGGAGGCTATAACAACTTGCTACTTAGAGAAGTAGTTTCTTGCTCCCATTTGTTTGTGTTTTATTATTTTATGAATAGTTGTGTAACTCAGTGTTGAGTGTTGTTTGTTTTACGCGACTAATTGTTATGTAGTATTATTTCATTCGATAAAACTATATTAAAAACAGTACCGTAACTGACTGACAGACAACGCATAGCCCATATGGCTGGAAGTAGATATTTGAAATTTGGGGGAATTTACCTTAGGTATACTAAGGGTGTCCTCAATTAGTTACTGATTAGTTTAGTGATCACAGAATAGAATAGAATAGAAAAACTCTTTATTGTACACCAGAAACATTAATAAACACAGTACAGAAGAATTACAATAGGTAAACAAGGGTAGTACAATGGGTATTTGTATTATTATTTATGTGTAACAAGGGTAGTACAATGGGTATTTGTATTATTATTTATGGGTATTTGTATTATTATTTTTATGTATCTAATAATAAAATTCAAAAGCCGATTGTACAACTTTAGTATCACTGTGCTATGTCAGCCATTTTCTTTTTGTTCTCTTTTTCCCAGCTTTTTGTCTCGCATACAATCCTGCGGAACGTCCGGCAACAGATATAGAGCACAACACCGCCCATAGACTAAAAAAAGTTCAATTAGTCCGCCGCCGCGCCGGCCGGCAGACGGACTTTTAAAAGTTTTAATTAAAATTGAAATTTGAAGGGCACCTAGATATGATCGATGACTGAAAATGAAAAATATGTTTTTCAGGTATATTTTGGAATGGGTTTCATTATTCATTACGTTATTAGACATAGTAGGTACGTGCCTTAAATCTACAAACTCTAAACAAATAGTTTTGTGGGAAACATAGTGAACTAAATATAAAATCTGAGTTACGTTCCCTTTTATAATATTAGTAAGGTAATAATGTACCTCTTTATTGCAAATCCCGTCTAGTTACATCTTGATATTACATCTTGTTACAAAAGTTCTACCAACCCCATTAACCTACTTTTCAACTGCCAACTCAATAAATGCCATCAACAACTTATGATCAACTGTCGAGCTCAAATCTTGATCAAAGATGGGAATCAAGTCGCGTATTGTTAAATGGTTATTAGCAATGCATAAGCTATTCTAATGCTAGGTGTTTAGGACGAAATATGTAGATTTATTAGGTGTGAAAGAAGATTTTTGATAGATGAATTATATAAACCTTTGATAATGCCGACATTGAGGCCGATGCCGATGCAGACGCAGACGTTGACGTGAACGCCAACGCTGAAAACAATGCCAATGCCAATGCGAACACTGAAAAAAAAACCACCGTTGCCGCTGACACTGACGTAGACGCCTATGTAGACGATGATGCTAATGAAGATGCAGACACTGAGGCTGACCACAACGCAGTCACCGATGCTGACGTAGATGCCGAAATTAACGCAAACATAGATAGATAGATTAACTCTTTATTGAAACACCACAGAACAAATAAAACTTAAAACTAGAACAAAACAAATTTTACAATGAGTGTCACAATGGACGGTCTTATCGCTCAGAGCGATCTCTTCCAGACAACTATGCACGGAGAAGAGTAATTAGTACATTGGACGGTGGCTTTCTTTATACCAACCTTTCTTATCATAGATACCAACGTAGATAACGACGCCAACGCAGATGCCAACACAGAGGTTGAAAGATTGGTCATGTTCAGAGTTCGTATCATTGGCAGTACAACTTTATATAAAATAAAATATAAGACGGCTGTAGCCTAATTTTTTCAATAGTCAATTAAATTAACTAAAACTTCCACCACACACAACTGCAAACGCGGGCGCGTATTCCTAAATGCTGATTAGCAATGCTAACGCCATTCATACGTCGGGAGCCGTCTGAATGCTGAACATGCGGATTTAGGACATGTTCTGTTACATCGGCACTTCGAAGTAATTAGGCGACGTAACTTGATAACTTGTCAATAGGAAAACCTTTACTAACAACAAAATTACCTTCATCGACATTTAAGTAACCTAATGTGTGTACCGCTAAATTATTTATTACTAGGTGCACTTTGGTGTTGCTCATGTAAATTACCGTTTTCCTGCAAAAACGGCATTTCCCTGGAATTAAACATAGCCTATAGCACTTGGGAATATTATAGCTACCTAATAGTTAATTAATTTCCAGAATGAGTATCCATTCGCATTACCATGCATAGGTGTCTGGAAGAGATCGCTCTGAGTGATAAGACCACCTATTGTAACACTAACTATTAAATATATTTATATCTGGTTTTTAAGTTCTCTTTGTGTAGCTACGCGCATCTAAAATAATGGAAAATCTTAAGTTTTCGCGAAATTCATTCATAATTACACGACAAAAAAGTCTAAAACAATATCAAGATGTTAGGTAGTACCTGTAGTCAACGTGTGGTTTGTCAAAATGATATTTTTATATCAATCTATGCGCGAATTAGAGTCATTTTTGTCCAGCAAATACACCTAAACCGAAGAAGTAACCCATACAAGTAACACAGCCAAAATACAACTAACCTTGACTCGTAAGTCCCGATGTCTGTCCAACAACATTAAGGTCGTGTATTACAATCGTGTGTAAAGTCCAGCCGGACAGACAGACAACCTGACACGGCATTATCACCTGACTACACGGCGCCAGTGACGGCGAACCACGCAGATGTACAGATAATAGATACAGGCAATTGATCGGTTATGCGTGCCCAAAGTATGGGCAGTCAGTGCATAGGGCTCTTACTTCAATGAACCGCGCTGTCTTGCCATCTTCAGCCGTCCAGTTGCTCGCATGCTTCAGATTTCAGAGTACTATTAGCTATTCTGCGGAAGTGACTAGCACATTCACGTTATTGGATTCTGTACATTAATTTTAGTAAATTCACTTACTTCTGTGCAGCTTCTATGCAGCTGTTGTATTGTTGCTAGTGTGTGTTTTACGATTATGTTCCTTGCCACTCAGCTGTGTAACAGACAAATTTGGATGATATTTAGTGTTGAAATCTATATATTTAAAAATGTTATGTTGGTTTGTGTACGCTTCAAAAACTCAAAAATTTCTGCACCGATCGAGCTAAAATTTTAGCATGATATATAATCCGCATCAAGGATTGTTTTTCTAATTTTTTTTCATCAGTGACATATCAGCAAATGTGCGATGTGCCACAGCGCAGCGTGGCAGGGTACAGCTAGTACTTTATAATATTGTAAATGGTAACCTGTCTAGATGGTGTATTACTGCTTTTCCCTGGGATAGTAGCACTTGGAAAGGTGTGGTCTGTGCCTATCCCAACGGGAGAAAGACGTGTGTTTGTGTGTGTAAATGGGAAAGTCTCGATTTAGATTTTTTTTAGACTAAATACTAACCAAACGCTAAATATTACGTATGTATGTTGTATGTTATGTATTTGTATTATGTACTCGTCCGTACGTGTGTTGCTGTTCAACTCAACAATGGTTGAGCCGGGTATGATGGGGTTAAAACAGACATAGATGCTTTAGGTCCTGGATGAATATTATATTAATATTATCAATACTCAAGCTGCGGGGCGCAATGAGTTGTGTATAAAAAGCAAAATTGCTGATAGTACTTTTGTTAGGTTCATACGATTTGGACCACTTGCGTCATCTATTCCTTTTATACCTATGGCGTGCGTGTCAGTGTAGGTTACAGAGTTACAGTTCAAGTGTCGTGTCATGTTCGAGAGGCGATGGTTCTATGAAGGATACGACGTAATCTGATCCTGGGGGGTCACCGCGTACTTATTCTTATTCTATGCAGTTAATTTTAAGGCCTTAACATGAACGGCCTAGACTGGCACCACATACTCATAATTATGACAAACGTGACGTGACGTCACTCAAAAGTTGACTGAAGAGAATGAGAAAGAAAGAGAATGAGATGGAGCTATATAAACTCCCATAAATGCAAACAAATTGTTACGATCTCTTTGGATAAATGTCTCTGGTCGACTTATGAACGCTGAGCGATATTGGTGGTGACAGTTAGCAGGGCAGTTCAGTTTAAGGTCTTAAACTGGATGGATTTAACATTACATACATAAGTACAATCACTCCTTTTCCTGTTGGGGTAGGCAGAGACTTTCCACATGCTACGATTCTATCACACCTTTTTCTCTTCTTCCACTTTCATAAGTCCTTTATACACGCTCATCGGTTATAGGCACTTTTGACTTGGCTTGATGTGATGATCTAAATATTTGTTAATGCAAGCAAAGTCGCAGGCACAGCACAGTAGTTCATATGGTCATTGTTATTAGCTTGGCTTAGAAGATTAATTAACTCCTAATGAGACGACCGTGAATGGATATATGCTTACCTATGTACGTGTATGATGTTTAAACAAATAATGCGTCCTAGATTTTATGCTACACTATGATTATTCTTATGTAGTAACGTGTAATAAACACTGTTCTAGAATTAAATTAATAGCGAGTACTCGTTGTCCATTCGAAATGCATTTTTAATAAATACAGAAAAATATGTTTGTCAAAACTCATCGCGAAACTTCCGCGCAAAAATAATTTAAAGAGGTAAAAGTACCTATGCTACGAATTGTTAATCAGGCTGCATTTTGTTCGTCGCAGTTATTGAAATTCAAAGCGGTTCGCTCGGAACGCGACTGAATAAATAAAATAGTGGGAAATAATAAACTACAGGCAAAGTTGCGATCGCAAGTTGGAGCAATGATTGCCGATTTGTGATGTTAAAACTGCGCTGAGAGTCGGGCGCTCAAACCATTTCATATTTTACTTCATAACTACCCATACCAGGTGGAGTTAGAGGGAACCCTGGAGTTAGAGAAACCTGTACATACTTGTATGTACAGACTTTCTTTAGATATAAAATTACGGGAGCTCATGTCGTAATAATAATGTTCTACAGACAATGGAAATTAATAATTTAAATTATCTGCACAGCATTGATATGTATTCAATTTGCTTGCTTAATTAATTTGCTTTTAATTATTGTGGTTAAAACGTCTTGCGTGAATTTATTTATGGGTTACAGTTTGATGAATGCGTTGTTTAGTTTGAGGATTTTACAACATCAATTTGGATCGATATTCTGTTTGATAAACTTTTGGTGGTTTTTCTACAGTTAAATACCTGTCGCCGCGAGGACGAATCGGGAGCTTTCGGGAATCTCCGGCATTGATCAAAGATACTTCGATTTATTTTATAAGTTTGATCTTAATTTGTAACCTTTAATAATGTTAAACCTTAACATCCATTTTAATAGCGTTTTGTCAATTTACAATCTCTAAGTTAATTTATCAAGCTAAAAGAGTTATGTTTGAGTATATCCGCCGCCGCAATGATAAATCAGGCACCTACGTCATCGAGTCGAAAAGACTCGATTAAGTTAAGATTTGTTTTTGAATATCAGTAATCTGTATGCTTGAATGACATCAAATCTAAGAGTAAATTCTAATTGCGTTGTATCCAGTTAAAACCTTCAAAATGATTACCTAACTTAAAATAGTTCTCAGTTCGATCGTTTCCTATCGTCATTTCAAAGTAGGTTTATTCCTATTTAAAATTATGATTGCTGTAATGCTTATTTACTAGCCGTACTAGGCTTCATAATCTTAGTAATGCTTATTAAAAGCTTCTGCTTAGTAATTGCTGATTCGATGAGCTAGTTCTGATAGTTTGAGGCCGCCATGAGCGCCATCTATCTTCATATCTTGTAGCTCGCTACCATCTCATTGGTTGGAGCAAAAAGTGGTGGCTGGGAACTATCGGAGCTAGTTTCTTGACGGCACTTTGAGTTGGATTCTCGGTGCGAAAACATTGTGAGTAAATCCTTGCTAAATAATTCAATAAAATAATTATAATTTCAGTGATTCATCTGCTTTTATTTCAAACTAAATTCCAGGGTGTGTTTTGTTAACCTTGTGAGTAAAGTTAACAACTAGGTAGACATTTACATTGCAATAGCAAAGCCGGTGGTCAGCAGGCCAGCGGTTTTGCACTTTTTAAAAAGGGGTGGTCTACCATTATCACGATATCAGAAGTGGGATGGAATTCAACGATCCTTTTCTGTCCGTTCATAATAATTTTTCAGGTTACCCTAATCACACCCCCGAGAACAGCGACTGGGCTCCAGGATGGATGCCCCTGAGCCGAACCATGCAGCGCCTGGTGCCCCAGCGAGTACAAACGTGTCTACGACATGCGAAGCGACGAGCGGACCTGCCATGGCCCCAATTGCAGCACCACCGGCAATGTTACTACAATCTGGTAATGTACCCCCAGATTTTTTTTTCTCAAATATGATGACGATGATGCAGCATATGAGTGATCGGTTATTAATGCAACAAACATCCGTCGATAAAGTCAAGATTACGGACGTATTTCTGCCTTCGTACGACCCGGACGGTAACGTCGGAGTTCGGGAGTGGTGCAAACACATATCTACAGCTAAAAGCACGTATAACCTCACCGACTACGACATCCGGATGAAAGTAACCGGCTTGCTAAAGGGTCGTGCCAAAATATGGGCTGATAATTGGTTAGTCACGACATCAAGCTGTGGAGGCGGTGATTGGAACGGTGAGTGACGAGCGTCTCCGTATTGAATTAATGAATGCCAGAGCTATCTCAGTGCCCGAATTGATAACTGTTGCCTCTTCTATTCGCGTGAAGCGCCCGATTCAAAGTAATAACAACCAACCACCGTTGAAACGTTCCAAGGTTAATGTTGATTACCGAAATCCCCTTTATTGCACTTTCTGTAAAAGGAGCGGCCATACTTTCAATATTTGTCGCAACGGAAACGATTCAAATGCCCAGCCGACCGATAAAAATTCCACGATGTCATCCGCTACAATGCCTAGGCCGGTTAGTGATAAGATTTGTTCATTCTGTTCAAAACCAGGTCACACGTTTGACACCTGCTATCGTCGCGAAGAACGGGTAGTTTCTAACGTGAATTCGGTCTCTAACGATAGATCCAGTTTGAATACGATGCGTATTTGCGTTGGTGACAAAATTCTAGATACTGTGTTTGATAGCGGTGCGGAATGCTCTGTGATGCGAGTCTGTCGCAAACAGATTGCCCGGGCAAAGACGTCAGGCCATTCAATATTTACGTGGAATAGGTCCTTTTCCTGTTGTTTCAACAAGTACCCTCACTGCGATCTGCATCATTGACAATATAAATGTTGAAATCATGTTCCATGTCCTGTCAGACTACGAAATGACGTCAGACGTGTTAATTGGTGCGAACTTACTTCACGAGACCGGTCTCAGTGTTATAGTAACAAAAAATAGTGCAACTTTGTTATCTCAGCCCCGCGTCTTGCACGTGCGATCGAACTGCCCTTTGTTTGAGAACATTAACCACGACTTGACGAACACATCTGAAATTGACGAACTGATGATTTTGCTTAACAAGTACTCGCATGTTTTTACCCGCGGTTTTGCTAAGTCTCACGTCAACACTGGTGAATTGGAGATTCGATTAAAGAACCCAGACAAATATGTTGAGCGAAGGCCTTATAGATTGAGCCCGATCGAGCGCGAGAAAGTTAAACAGATCGTCAGTGAGTTAATTGAGAATAACATTGTCCGTGAAAGTAAATCGCCATATCCTAGTCCAATTATTTTAGTTAAAAAGAAAAACGGCGACGATCGCATGTGTGTAGATTATCGAGAGTTAAATGCCAACACTGTACGCGACCATTTTCCGCTTCCACTGATCGCGGATCAAATTGACCAACTGGCAGGCGGGCGGTTCTATTCGACGCTTGACACGGCATCCGGCTTTAACCAAATACCGATTTCTGAACACAGTATTGAGAAAACAGCCTTTGTAACACCTGACGGGTTGTATGAGTGTCTCACGATGCCATTTGGTCTCTGCAACGCACCTTCCGTGTACCAGAGATGCATAAATCGCGCCCTAGGGCCCTTGTTGAACGCAGGTAGTGCAAATAGTGACGCTGATAATAATAATAATAATAACGACGGTGTAGCGCAGGTTTATATTGATGATGTCATCAGTAAGTGCCGTAATTTTACTAGTGGATTGGCATACTTGGAGCGAATTCTGATTGCGTTATGCGAGTCAGGTTTCTCGATAAATATTGAAAAATGCCTCTTTTTCAAGCGCTCTATTGAGTACCTCGGTAATGTGGTAGAAAACGGTCAGGTTCGTCCAAGTCCCAAAAAAGTCGAGGCCCTTCTAAAAGCTTCCGTGCCGACTACAGTTAAACAGGTGCGTCAATTTAACGGGCTTGCGAGTTACTTTCGCCGTTTCATTCCTGATTTCGCCCGAACTATGGTTCCCCTGTACGATCTTACTAAACAAAGCACTGGGTGGCAATGGACTCATGTTCATGAGGAGGCACGTCAAAAGATTATCCATCATCTCACCTCTGCGCCTGTCCTTACTATATTCCAAGAAGGAGAGGCTATAGAGCTCAGCAGTCTCGGATTTGGTGCGATTCTCGTCCAAGTCATCAACGGCAGACAACATGTGATCGCTTACTTCAGCATGCGCACCACGGACACAGAAAGTAGGTACCATAGTTACGAACTGGAGACATTGGCCGTAGTGCGAGCGATCAAGCACTTTCGTCACTTTGTCTACGGACGTAAGTTCAAAGTGATCACAGATTGCAACGCCTTGAAGGCTTCCAAACATAAGAAAGGCCTGCTACCTCGCATACATAGATGGTGGGCGTATTTACAAAATTTTGACTTCGAAATAGAATACAGGAAGGGCGAGCGGATGCAGCATGCCGACTTTCTCAGTCGGAATCCAGATCCATTGACGGTCAATACCATGACAAACAATCTCGATTTGAAATTTAGCGTGCCTTATGAAGTTTACAGAGTCCTAGAGAACGACCGCTACCTCGTCAAGAAGGTGGTGGGCCACCATGGGCGGCCCCGCAAAGTCGCGCACGATCAACTGCGGCGCGCCCCTCAGCCGGGAGACGTCGCCCAGGCGGCCGTGTCGCCTCAAGATCACCAGCAAGCTGCTCTACCCCCGGTGACGCTACAAGCGGTTGACGACACTGATGGTGACGTCGCCGCCACTGAATAACACAACATACATTGCGCATCACTACTATAACAATCATGGTGAGCACGTTTCATTCTACTCTGCTACATCATTCATACACTAAAACACATCTCACATCTATTTACCTATCTTTGAGAAGGGTAAAATAATATTTTCATTTTGTGGGTAAGACTGTACACTGTGACTGTGACTGTACTGTACTTTGCTGGTATCCCTTCCCATTTCTGTCATTTTCAGAGCCTCTGTGGACCACGGTCATAATACTTAAGGCCCAGACCACAGCATCGACCTAGTCCCATTTCCTTTAGAGCCTCTGTGGACCACGGCGTACAAGACCGCCCAGACCACAGCATCATCCCTGTCTACGAGTACCTATATAAAGTAATGCAATTATGCGTGGAGCATTTGCATTAACTTAATAACAAAACTACTTGTGCAAAATGCGTGGAGTGTTTGCATCAAGCAAATCATCAACTCAGCTCATTCCTACGTACAGCACTGCAAATCAATTTTATCTATTCCTTAGCAAGACAATGAATGCTTTGAATACATGTGATAATCACTTCATTAACATTGCTTATGGAAATATTTTATGGTACTAAAAAGTTGGCTGATAACTTTGTCATTACCTTAACACTAACAAATACCGACAATGATGTCCGAGTATTATTCTCAATACAACGTTATAACAGGCGGAAAATAAGCGATCGTAAAACTTAGTTATCAGCTAGCGTACCGGTGTACGGATGCCTAGCTCAAATGAAAACTTTAAATTCCAGAAACCGCGGCAGGTGCAGAGCACGCACCGCCTCGCAGAATGGCCGTGTCGCCGCGAGGACGAATCGGGAGCTTTCGGGAATCTCCGGCATTGATCAAAGATACTTCGATTTATTTTATAAGTTTGATCTTAATTTGTAACCTTTAATAATGTTAAACCTTAACATCCATTTTAATAGCGTTTTGTCAATTTACAATCTCTAAGTTAATTTATCAAGCTAAAAGAGTTATGTTTGAGTATATCCGCCGCCGCAATGATAAATCAGGCACCTACGTCATCGAGTCGAAAAGACTCGATTAAGTTAAGATTTGTTTTTGAATATCAGTAATCTGTATGCTTGAATGACATCAAATCTAAGAGTAAATTCTAATTGCGTTGTATCCAGTTAAAACCTTCAAAATGATTACCTAACTTAAAATAGTTCTCAGTTCGATCGTTTCCTATCGTCATTTCAAAGTAGGTTTATTCCTATTTAAAATTATGATTGCTGTAATGCTTATTTACTAGCCGTACTAGGCTTCATAATCTTAGTAATGCTTATTAAAAGCTTCTGCTTAGTAATTGCTGATTCGATGAGCTAGTTCTGATAGTTTGAGGCCGCCATGAGCGCCATCTATCTTCATATCTTGTAGCTCGCTACCATCTCATTGGTTGGAGCAAAAAGTGGTGGCTGGGAACTATCGGAGCTAGTTTCTTGACGGCACTTTGAGTTGGATTCTCGGTGCGAAAACATTGTGAGTAAATCCTTGCTAAATAATTCAATAAAATAATTATAATTTCAGTGATTCATCTGCTTTTATTTCAAACTAAATTCCAGGGTGTGTTTTGTTAACCTTGTGAGTAAAGTTAACAACTAGGTAGACATTTACATTGCAATAGCAAAGCCGGTGGTCAGCAGGCCAGCGGTTTTGCACTTTTTAAAAAGGGGTGGTCTACCATTATCACGATATACCATTATAATTATCTTATTTAAATTTATATCGAACACTACATAATTTTTAGAATTCGGTAAATGTAAAATGCAAAAGCTGCTGGCAAACACTGACTAGATCAGGCAGTTAATTAAAATGGAAAAGCATTTTTTTATCTTACTCAGTAACGAGAAGAGCAATTCGCTTACTTAATCGTAAGCGCCATGCCTGCCCATGACCGCTACAGTGCCACTCAGAATCTGTTGCGGCACTGCACTGCGCTCGTCACCATGAGACATGGTTCTAAAGTCCCATATATCCAGTAATTTCGCTGGAAACATTACCCTTCAAACAGGAACAAAATATTTTTTGCACACTACTGATTGGCGGATGAATATCTTCCCCAGGCGGACTCTTGCAGAAGAGACGTACCACTATTATGTAAAGTTCACAATATTTTCTGCTAAACAAAACGGCCTCCTGATTTATCTAAGCAATTACTGTAAACCGGCGTCAAACTAAGCAAAGTGGTACTTAATTCCCAATCTAACTAAGTAACTCTGGAGCACTGGGCAAGCCGTAAAAAATTCGAGACGTTTCCAATTCCATTTCAACAAGATATCAATTTTCGTCCAAAACAAGCCCCTTTAAGGGTTTCGGGAAAGCGAGTTCTTTCTATTTATTTTATTAAAAGTTGAGAAGATCCAGTTGCTTGAAACTGAATCTGAGTTTAAGTAATGCTTTATTTTGTGGTGATTATCACTTTGTGATTAATTAATGTTAATAAAGGTTTCTTAGCAGAGAATTAACGTCAAAAGTTTATTATACTTGATTAGATCGGTCAGTTTTGAACCAATTAATCTTTTATCCCCGATGCAAGAAAAAAAGCGGTATGAATTTAACGCGTGTATCTGTATCTGTCTGTCGCATTATAGCTTTGAAACGGATAGATTGATTTTGACTTAGTTTTTTCATTTGAAGGGACTTGATCGAAAATTTTCTAAGCTAATGTTCATGTGTCGGTGATTTTAATTTTTTTTAATTTTTACTTGTCATAAAAGTGTAGCATAATTCTATCGGTTGAAACACAATCAGCAAATACAATCAGCAAATCAATCAGTGCAGACCCGCCACCGACGTGTGTAGTAAAGTAAAAACTACGCTTTCTGAACGTTCCGAATGCCTCCCACCGCGTGTCAATATTTATTACCGTGTAAGTGTCAGTCAGTATTAAAGTTCATGATGTGGTTAGACGGCTTCCGTGATTCGATTCTTGCACAAAGCTAAGATTTTGCTCTGAATCTAGGCGTTTGTGGGAACATGGTTCTCGTAGTTCTTGATTCCCTCGATACAGATAATCATAGTCTTGGGTCAGGATTTATTTATATGGTTATAATGCTATTTGATAGCCAACGTTGTGTAAGTTAGTGAATAGCCAAATGCTAAGCGTGAGGTTTTAAGTTCGATTCCTAGACAGGGCAAATACCCACTTGTGTTGGTATTTGCTCTTATTGTACGTGTTTGTCAATTGTAAAGATTTGGGCGACTATGCTTCTGTTTTCTACCATTATGGCCTTGGATGTTTCGCTCAGATATGGATAAGGTAGCTTATTCTATCGGTAAATATACTTGCGCAACTGTATAGCGCTCATCAACCCAAATCAAGGCATCGGTTTTTTACTCTAGGTATGTTTAGTGACTTTGCTGGCTGAAAGAATCCTACTAATATTATAAAATTGAAAGTTTGTGAGGATGGATGAATGGATGGTCGTTTGTTACTCGTTCACGCAAAAACTGCTGAACGAATTTGGATGAAATTTGGCATAGAGATAGTTTATTACTTGAATTATCACATAGAATACTTTCTGTCTCGTAAAAATTAACAGTTTCTGTAGGATAATACTCAGTGCAGGTGAAACTGCAGGGTAAAGCTAGTACAGTATATTACTGCTTGGAGGTCAATCATATCTACTAGCACTAGCACCTTCACCTTGAGTTGCAAATTGGTGCGGTATGAAGCTTGGTCACTGTTCTACACGCACAATGTGTATTTTCCTTGGGTCCGGGATGGAGTCCGCGATTTTACGACCACCACCGACGATTTGTTGCCGCCTAAATAAATTTAACGTTTTATCTGCAGCCCTGAAAGGCGCTGTCGGTGCTTGAAGTATGTTGGGAGCCTCCGCGAGACTGGAGATACTAGGGAGCCGGGAGCCGGGAGATGGTAGCCGGGCACCTAGGGAGTCGGGAGCCGGGAGACTAGGGTGTCGGAATGGGACGGACTTTGGATGTTTTTGTGTCTTCCCTCTCTGAAGATTGCTTTGTAGACGATGGGATTGCAATCGTTTATTGGCGGACTGGTTTACGATTATGCGTTCCTTCACGGCTCGGACAGTTTTGTTTTTGGAATTACTGTTTGATTTCCAGATGTACGTAGCTGGACGTGATTTTAAATGGTGCGTATTGAGTTTGTGTTGATAACCAAAACATGCAGCGGTATTTGGTGCAACAGTGTGTGCATTACATGGCTTCAAAGAAATTAAAAATTATAATTTGCGCAAAGATATTGTGTTACGACTTAACTATCAAAAGAGCGGGATAAAGGGTCCTACACACTATGCCATCAGAATAGCCTTAATAACAGGCTGCCGCGATACTCTCCGGCATGCCACCGGCAAACCCGCTGGCAAGGGCGGCAGCCATTCCAGCGGCATAGTGCATAGGAGCCCTAAGAATGTTGGTATAACATCTCACAGGTAACTTGTTCTAGTCGCCAATAATACCAATAATACTGAATATACTCGTAATCCTAGCACAAATAGCAAATTTGTAGCTTGCCTTTATGAGAAAGCGATGTTTCTGTAAGTAGTTTTTCTAAGCTTGCACCCTTTTTCCACAACGTTAAAGTATATCGCCCACAAGGGTTTGTTGACTCCAATTCCGGCCCTAAAAATAATACGGCAGTTTGCCGTATCATCTCCGGTATCATATTCTTAATATATCGAATTACGGGACCTTCTACGGACATTGTACGGACCTCAACGGACACGTACGGAGGTCGGCCTGTAATTATTGGCTGCTATATTGAATCGGGGTTTTTCATTTTGTCCGGACTCGCTCATATCACAGATTAGATATTGGTTGGCGACAGCGGACGGGGGGCAGTAGGAAATGTCGTAGTTTCGCGAAAATAGCTGTATTATAATTTGTTTAATCCCTACTTATATTATAAATGCGAAAGTAACTCTGTCTGTCTGTTGCTCTTTCACGCCTAAACTACTGAACCGAATGAAATGAAATTTGGTACAGAGATAGTCTAGAGCCTAAGAAGGGACTTAGGGTACTTTTTAATGCGAAAAAAGCATTGTAAAGGTTTGAAATAGGGGATGGAAGTTTATATGGAAGCTTGAAATTTATTTTTTAGGCTTTTGATTAGATATAAATAAATATGACATTCAAAAAACGAAAAAAAATACCCTTGAGGGGGTAAAATAAATATAGGGGATGAAAGTTCGTATGGAAATATGTAAGGTTTCAGCTAAACCACTGGGAACAGGAACAGGAACTACGCGGGTGAAACCACAGGCGCAGCTAGTATTGTCATAATAAACAGACTAGTGTGCAAGTGGCTCACTCGCTCGGGTTCTCGGCCGAGAGCTTGAACAAACACTGTCTCTCCACTTAACTCGTTACGTGAAACATTTAGTGAAAGGTTATTATTACTTCATTTGAAGTACACTTCCAGGGTACTCCCATGCAAATTGTATGAATTTTTTTTTTGTATAAAATATGGTTCTTGAAAATCCATTGAATTAATTTTAACCGCAATGGAGATCATCAATATTTTAGATTATCTCCGATACTTGTTTTCACTGCTGTAAATATGGTTTGAATGAGTTGGTGTATATTTTTCGGTCGTACGCGTCACACAAACTCGACAATTTCCGTCCCAATGCTTTTTTAAACTGTGGTCTAGATTAGGCACGGCTCGGTATCGGGCAACGGGTATTTTCCCGTTATCCCGGTCACTGGTATATTTTCGGTTATCCCGTGAAATGTTTGGGTGGTGCGAACGCATTTATCGCCACAACTGATCCGTGACGAGTGGCTTCGGCGGTGGGTTTGTTTGATGGTTTTATGTTCTGAGATATCTGCAGTGATAGTGGCATTTTTACTGCAGCGCGTTTGTTGATTACTTTAGAATAAGTGACCAATGGGCTATACGATTCTAGATTGGAGACTGCGTTTAGGCAAATATAGTGTAGGACGCCCGCTGCAGGCGGAGGGACGACTTGCGTAGAACTGCTGGCAAGGACCGCGGTTACAAATTGTAATGGTAACCGACTTCATTTGACGTTTTAAGTATGAGCCAGATGTCAATTTGAACCGTAACTTAGAGGCTGGATGATAATATATCTATCAATAAACCTCTTACATTCGTCCCCTTCATTGTATAATTGTAATTAAAACAAGTGGCGGTGGTAGCCTAGTGGGAGAACGTCCGCCTTCCAATCAAAAGGTCGTGAGTTCAAATCCCAGTGCAGGCACGTAACAATGTGTTTCTTGTAAAACATATGTACGTAATTATCACTCGCTTTTCGGTGAAGGAAAACATCGTGAGGAAACCCACATACCTACCCGAGAATTATCTCGGAGGTAGGTAGGTGATCCACCTATCTGGATCTGGCCCCCTTGGTGGATTATGGCCTAACCCTCCTCACGAAAGTGAGGGGAGACCCGTGCCCAGCAGTGGGACGATATGGGTTGATGATGATGATGATGAATTAAAACAAAGAGTACAATCAGTTAAAATAAAATCTATCGCGGAAAATATCAATAAAAGTAATTATATTAACAAGAGCCACAATAACACATGTTGTAAATCAGTAGCGTACATCCACGACATCCAAATTAATTTATTACAACCAAACCAATTCAAGCTTTAACGACAAAAACGTATTCATGAAAACAATTTTCCATTCTGTACAAAATAAACCTATTTCAAAACATACTCCTTTTGAGAAACGTTTTAATTGACATCAGCGTACGACTTAAGGCGAAGCTTACACAGAGAGGCGGGCTTAAGGCGCGGCGCAATCGCGCGTCTGCGTCGCGTCGAGTCGCGTCGCGCGGGGTCGCGTCGTGCGCTGTCGCGTGATTTATGCGAAATGCCACCGGAGCACATGTGTCTCCGGCCGCGATACGATTACACATTATGTGTCTCTAAGCGAGGTGGCCATGAACACTGAAAAGTTTTGGAATATTTTTAAGATCCGTTCAAATTTAGAAAAAAATAAAATAAAAAGAATAACATTTATTCTGACACAACTGCATACAACTTCAGGCACGTACACATCGAAAAACAAGAAAAGAAAATTACACAACGAAGATAATAGTGTACGCAGATAGCCAGCAACATACACACAGTCACACCTTTTTCCTAATCTTTGTACCTAACTATTAACAAAACTCAATGTCCGGTAGTATAGATTCTTTTTCAGTCAGACTATTATGGCGATAGTCCATCACCGCTACAAATTATGAATAAAAAATATTCTGATAGAATAGTTTTATTTTTTTCGTAAATCGGTCGAAAAAGCCAACATTATATACTATGCACCATGTGAGCGCTTACCATGATGTGTGTCATGTGATACCAGTTTTAACTCATATTTTATAGACATACGGATCTGTGGTGTTGAATTTAATTTTTTAGTCCAGAGCATTTATTAATTTATCTATAAAAAGTTTCAACATACACGACATATATAGCAAATAAAAAAAAACTTGTCTTGCAAAATTCTCATCATGGTCACCCTACCTTGTCGCCAGCGGAAACTGTAAAATGTAAGGTGACACAAATTACTCGTTGTATTTAATAATTTAGCGCCTCTAAGCGTACACGGCACGGATCATACTTCACGCCGTGTGAGAGCGCCTTAATTAGATTATTACGTAGTACTAATTTGTTTGAATATATTGATGCGTTAAATAGCTTAGATGTGCTCAATATGCTTGATTTCTCACTCTCCTTCCCACCATCGGACAACAAGACGTACGGAAACACGGCATCCGTATACGGTTGACATTCCTCCGATCCGCACAAAGCGATTTGCATCCACAATTACAATCCGAACAGCGAAGGATTGGAACACCTTACCCCTTACCTTATCTTTGTTTCCCGAGAACCATAACCTGAAAGTCGAAAGTCGAAAGTGAATAGGTATCTTCTAGGCAAGCATGCTCCACCGCCGGCCGCGTCGACGCTTACCACCAGGTGAGGTTGAATGCTTTCCTGGTCTGCAATCAAAAAAATAAGTGAAAGGTGCACTATTAGAATGGGGTTTATGGTAAATGAAAAAGCGTGGTTTTTGTTCCTTAAAGCCACGGTACAGGAATTCTGGTGAAAATGTTATTTCTCCTGTCTTTAGAATAAGCATGTTTATATATTATTCAATATTATATATGGATAGAAAATCGGTATATAGTTCCCTACAGTTTTTCACACGGAAATGAGCCCGTAAACCACCCAGTATGACACGGAGGGGATGTTAAGCCGCGTTATGTGCCGGAATGTAACGGGTTTTCGTTCAGCTTTAATGCCGAAAGGTGATACTTTATTACCTTTCGAAAGTTTTAACGTGCTGTGGTTATTTAAACAAGTTATTTGGCGAAAAAATATTTTTTACACAATATTCTATAAATCTATAGATATATAGGTAACGTTTTATTGACACCATGTTAAATAACATAAAATAGAGAAAAAAGGAAACAATCACCACACCATAACATATCTATATAACGGGTAAAAATAACGACGACGAATAACGTTGCTGAGAAAGTCGTTCACCTGATGGTAAGTGCTACGCTTGCTCATAACATCTACAGTGCCACTCAGAACTTTGCATTGCATAATCTATATCCATATATTAGCTATAAATCTGTAATCTTTTAAATTTTTTTTCTCTGCTCTCTCGTTTTCCCACACCACCATTTCAGTTACACCTCCAGGATGACTGGTAGAAAATGCTACTTAGCATTAAGTACTCCTTTTACTCCATGATCAAAAATTGCCAAACCATCAGTAAACTGTTGATCACCAAGGAGCTCCATTGTATACCTTCCATATCTATCATCAAATCAGCTCACTGTCTTCTCATATTGTATTGCTGGAACCCTAACTAGGATTCCATCCCTGTATCCCTAGATACAGGGAGGGAATCAAGAACTACGAGGACCATGCCACCCAGACTCAGAGCAAGATTTGTGGTTCACATAAATCTTTATCCTATGCGGGAATCGAACCCGGAACCTCACGCTCCGCAGTCGGTTCATCACCCACTTACGCCACGGAGACCGCCAACTTCATAATGCAAAATTTTAGATCAAATGAACAATGGAAGGTAGGTCATTATTAATAGCCGTAACAGGCGCATGATTACTATTTAGTACACATGCACTAATTACCGGCTATTATCCGAACTCCGCTAATGAGATAAAGATGCGATTGATAGCATTTAACCATAGGTTAATCATATGTTTAACTATTAATCAGGCTTATGTTTTAATCGGTATTAAATCAGTCGGAATCGCTCGAGCTGACGGCTGATGAAGGGCGGGCATTGCTCAATAATTAACTGGTATGAAGTAATTTTGCTTTAGCCGTATATTCGGCTAAATGATTCAGGTAATTAATTATAGGATAGTTTTTGATACAATTGAAAGGAGGCGGCAGCTTCCGAAACTTAATACAATGATGACGAAATATCTTGCGTTAAATACGATTTCTAATTAGTTCCTAGGCTAGGAGGTAGCCGGATGCATTTCCGCACGTCGGCGGAGCTAAGTTACGACGCATTCCCGGGGTATAGTCGGGGAGCGGGTGGCGTGTCGCGAACGGAAATGGAGTAGTAAAATATGTTGTGCACGAGCCGGATTTTCTGTGCAGGTGTTAGTATGTGAATTCTTTAGGAGAAAAATGTGTTTTAAATTATAATAATAATAGAGTATGTTTTTCTTAAAACGATAGCTTAGTTCAGTAATAGTCCAAGCAGCCTCACTGAGGTTATATATTTGACATGTATTTTCCTGTAATCTATATATATAAAAATGTGATGTTGGTTTGGGTACGCTTCAAAAACTCAAAAAGTTCTGCACCGATCGAGCTAAAATTTTAACATGAAATATAATCCGCATCAAGGAATGGTTTCATCTATTTTTTTTTCATCAGTGACATGTCGGCGAATGTGCGAATGTGCCACAGCGAAGGGCACAGCTAGTTAATGTATATAAAAACACTACATAATAGTAAATAAAGGTACTCACTGAACTAGTTGTAGAAAAATATTTAAAATAGCTTAATAAATAAAAAACAACCTAGATAAGACCTGAAATTTCCACTAAAAAGTAATTTCACATTCATCAAACTCGTTAACTCAATTACCGTTTTACAACGAGAAACTTTCAAAAGCTGACTCTAAGCAGACGTCAGGTTATCGAGAAAAAATAATCAGTCAGCGCGTGTCGGGAAAACGGGGAATTTATTTAATTTCGTCAGATGCGAAGTTAGAGGAATAATCATTTATTACGGAGATGAATCTAAGTCTGTGAGAAGAAATGATTTATTGTGTGCAGCAACAGGTGAGCTTATTAGCCGCTGGGTTATTGGAAAAGGAATATTTAGAAAGTAGAATGAGATTAAAGGTAAATTGGCGCTTTGCTCTACCTTAGAATTTTTGAAAGGAAAATGCGACCACAGAGCTTAATTTAAACAGATATTTTAACTTCAATCTTTATGCAATTCACTTCTCTCTCTCCATTAATATTTTTTTAATCTTCCCGACTGTGCGGCGCAAAGGTGAGTTATGTGTTTATCGCCCTATTTAAGTATGTATAGAATAGAATAGAATAGAAAACTCTTTATTGTACACCAGAAACAAAATTAAACACAGTACAGAAAAATTACAATAGGTAAACAAGGGTAGTACAATGGGCGGTCTTATCGCTGAAAGCGATTTCTTCCAGACAACCTTTGGATGGACAGTAAAAAACATTTTTCGATAGTAGGGTGGGTGGCGTACTTACAGTATTTAACAGTCACAATACATTTAATACTTATGTTTTAATAATACACATACACACTATACTCAATAAATAATAAATAATAATAATAATAGTACAATAATAATAATATGTATGTAAGTATGTTTGGTCCTTTGTGGCGCTTTCTTAAGTAAATGGATTTGTTTTGATCTTGCAAGCGTTATTAAAGACATGAAAATAATCAAAAACGTATTACAATATGTAGGCAAACATACGCCATACTGTTTCTTTTTTGTTTATTTTTTACAATTTCAGTGTCGATTTTTTTTATTCTGATTAAATGTGAAAATGGCAAACAATTATCAAATATCATATAAAAGCACTTTAACAATGTTTCAACCAATTTTGAAACTAAACTTTATTATAATAATACGCACTTAAAATTGACATCGAAATCACAATATATTTGAGCAAGTCTTTAACAATATCTAGATACTTCTGAACTTCGAAATTAGTTTCCATATCTCGTTATAGCTAAAGAAAGTTAAATTAACTTTATTCTTTATGCCGCCATCAAAGGCTGCGGGAACCTCTATATATCGCAAATTATATTTAAAACTAGAAGTGCCCGTGACTTTGTTCGCTTTAACAAATATTTATGTTCACATCTGAACTCTGCAAGATATCGAAATAAAACAAACACAAAATTTAAGTTAATAAAATCTATGTATAAATTCTTGAGATTTTCATTAAAATCGGTTTAGTTTCGGAGCCTATTCGAGACAAATTTTCAGACAGACAGACAAAAAGTCTAAAAGCGGTCATATCTTACGAGTAGGCGTTATCAGTTTTCGCTTACATTTTAGCACTTATTTTGAAATCACAGACAGATTTCAATTTTATTATAGTTATAGATTATATTTAAAACGAGAGCTTGTCGATAAAGTCGACTACACAGAGAACATTTTCATTGTTACAGGTTACTTCAAGATGGCGGACGTTTGGTTCTTTTAATTGGTTTTAATCACCACACATACACACACACAACAGTTTTTAATTAAAATAATTTTTATCAATAATAGTACCATTATTTGTAAAATTCAAGTTTTATATTGCATCTTAAAGTGGCATCTGTTTTATTGTAAACGTTGATAAGCTCGCGGTAAACTGAACTTATTGGAAAACAATGATACCGGCTTATTAGCCTTAATCCGCACTTAATTACAGTTTTCTGCAGATTTCCACCAATCCGTTCTAAGCACGTTGACCCATGGTTTCAGTCGGCTTGGCAAACTCCGATCCCATATTGGTCCACTGCTGAGCATGGGTCTCCCCTCACTTTCATGAGGAGGACTAGGCCACCACTGGGACCCGGTCCGGATTGGTGGATAACATACCTCCAAAGTAATTCTCGGGTAGGTATGTGGGTTTCCTCGCGATATTTGACTTCACCGAAAAGCGAGTGATAATTACGTAAATAAGTTTTACAAGAAATACATTGGTGCGTGCCCGCACTTAGATTTGGACTCACCACCCTCTCCTTGCAAGGCGAACGTTCTCCCACTAGGCTACCACCGCCTTCCATTGTAAATATTTAGACTTAATTCAGATTGAAAGTAAATTGTCAGCCTGCGCTTGAATCTTGAATCACACCTGTCTACGGTAGAAGTTTCATTAGCACCATGCCACAAAGCAATGTGATCTAAATCCAGTATTACCATGCTTAGTATACTATGAATTTATTAAAGCAGTAATACCTATGCTAATATCGTGTCACCTGGCAACATAGTGCAGCATAGTGTCGCAGAAACGGTAGGTCAACTTGTGACAATAGCTTTGTCTATTGCATTTTGCATTTGCCCGGAACTTTGCAAATGTAACGGAGAGGCGTTGGGCTCACCATCAGGTTAACGACCTGTTCTTTTCGTTACTCCATTGTTTTAAGAGATTTTTCTCTATGTTGTATTTAAATATTAAATTGAATTTGAACAGCACTGACACAAAAATTGAACTATCGTTGTGATTATCAGGTACTATTGCTAGGAAGGATCGCTACAAAAACTACATGCTTTTTTTATAATTTTTGTTAAAAATCTTGTTTCCGAAAATGCGTTCAACTAAATCACCCAAGATTCATCAATAATTCCTTCGCTTGACTCCACAACCCCCGTTTTATTACATTATTTACAATAATATCACGCCCGTCGACGAGCTAATAAAGAATAATAGATATGAATAAAGATAAATTCTCGAACGATCACCGTGATGAATGGTGGCAGACAACAGGTGGCGTTGTTGTACGCTTTATAACGGTAACCCTCCCCGAACGTGGCTTTTTAGTTTTTTTTTTTCGCAAATAATGGACCTTTGCAAAAATTATATTATATTCTCTATTTTTACCACTGTTATTTTAATTTGACATAATTATTTTATTTTAGTGTTAATAATCGATCAGAATCAGTGGTGGTCAAACATGAATTGGTACTTTTGTATAAAACAGAACGTAAAAAGGTTCGAAAGTGTACCTAAATTCGTATTATTATTGTTATGACTAGAGATCTATAATTGGTATTCACAATTGCTTAATTCCTCAATAGCTCATTGCTTCAACGATAGGGGTAGAAATAGAACGGCTCTAACCCCCAAGTCACCGTCTCACTGTGAAGACACGGACTCTCCTATAATTTATAATTGGAACAAAAACCCCACTGTCAACCATCGGCTGTGAGTTTTATAACTGTTTACCGTTACACTGTGACACGAATGTAATACATAGTGGCGTAGTGCGCGATATCTCACTGCTGCCATTTGTATACTGGCTAACGTATTGTTTCAAATAGGCATTAGTATTTGTGCTTCGTACTTTTTCTAAGGAGTCCCGTTAAGCTATGACGTACATACGTATCGGCGTCCTCCTCAACATTTCACCACTATTAACATGTGTATACTGGCTCATGTATTGTTTCAAATGAATGATTGTTTGCTCCGTTTTTTTTTTAAACTGTGACATTTTTGGATACCTACCGTTACACTGTGACACTAGTATTGTACGTAGCACAATATATCAGCACTGGTGACTTGTATACTGGGTAAAATATTGTCACATTTCATATCTTAGTTATGATTTCACATTGGCATTAGTTTATAATAGGATGTTGGGAGTTTTCTATTCTATTCTAATAAATTGAGATCCGCACGTTTTCTAAGACTGAGACTTATCTTACTGCGTATTATTACACTGTGACACAAGTACTATGCAGCACGTCGGTCGGCGTACTCCGCAATATGTCACTGTTGCTATTTGCGTTGTCTGACGTATTGAAATTTGAACAGGAGTTTGGTGTTTAGCTCTTAGCATATTGGGATCAGATGTTGAGTTACGGATGTTGTTAAGGCTGACATGGAAGCTAAGAAGGCGATTTATTTATTTATTTATTTATTTAGGCACACATAACAGAACACTATCAGTATAATATTGCTAGCATTAAATAGGTACAATTAGTTTAGTGCTGGACAGTGTCCCAAAAGATGCGTACACAGCATGACAGAAATTAACAGTAACAGTTAACATCGAGGAAAATTAAAGAAAGCAAAAAAAACGAAATTAAACAAAATACTTTCAAGATAAAATTATACAAGATTACAATTATGACTTAAAATTATTAATATTAAACTTATAACAAGACAATACAGACGCTGTTTTCACTGCCTCACAGTGAAGACACGCGTTAGTGCATTAATTAATTAACAACATTTTAGCCACCTCTCAGAAGAAAGAATAGCCAAAATTTCTTTTTTAAATTTATATAGGTTGTCATTAAAGATATCTATGTCGTTATTATGACTGACAATAAGGTCGTTGTATTGGCGACACATACGGACAATGGGATTGTAAAATGAAGTATTATTAGTATAAACCTGTAGAGAAAAAATGTTTAAGTGAGGATGGCGTGATCTAGGTCTTATGTTGAAATTTATGAGAGACAGAAGAGAGGGCGAATCTACTATTGAATGTATGATTTTGAAGAGGCACATCAAGTCAATATATTCACGTCTGGTATCCAGAGGCAACGAATTAAATTTACAAAGTCTTTCACTATAGGACTGGAGTTTACGTGTTAGTCCATATCTATAGCACAAAATATTCAGGCATTTCTTTTGTATTTTCTCAATTCGGTCTGAATGGACAGCATAATGCGGAGACCAAATAACGGAATTGTATTCCAAAATACTTCGAACTAGTGTGTAATAAAGGTATAAGAAACTGACAGGATTTTTAAATTTTTTAGTGGTTCTAGATAGGAAGCCTAAAACTTGATTACTTCGGCTAACTATATAATCATAATGATCACGAAAAGTGAGTTTCTCATCAAAAAGTACTCCCAGATCCTTTACCACGGCTTTCCGTTCTAAAGTTTGTCCTTTTAGTTTATAGTCATACAATATTCTATGAATTTTGTTTGTAAAAGAAATAACGAAGCACTTATTGACGTTCAATAACATTTTATTCTCGTCGCACCATATATTAATCGTGTCCAGATTAGCTTGAAGAGATTCAGAGTCAGCCGGGCTACTAATGGTAGTATAGATTTTTAAGTCATCTGCATATAGCAGACAGGGGCATGTCAGTTTGTATATGAGGTCATTAATGAAAGCAATAAAAAACAGAGGACCCAAGTGTGATCCTTGTGGCACTCCTGACGTCACTCTTGCTGGCAAGGATGTAAAGCCTCCGACTGCTACCAGTTGACTCCTATTACTAAGATAAGATTCTATCCAACGTAGAAGGTTACCATGTATCCCGTAAGAAGCGAGTTTTGTGCGTAGCAGATAGTGATCGACTTTATCAAATGCTTTTGAAAAATCGGTATACACACAATCAGCCTGTGATGTCTTAGCAAAAGTACTGCACAAATAGTGTTTGTATTCCAATAGGTTTGATGTTGTTGATCTGTTTCTGATAAAACCATGTTGACGAGGTGATAAAAGTGGTTCAATATGATAAAACAAAGTGTCGTAGACTAACGATTCGAACAACTTACCCAGACAGGACAAAATGCTTACGGGCCGGTAATTTTCGCAACGTGATCTGTCACCAGACTTGAAGACAGGAACAATATGCGCAGCTTTCCACTCGGAAGGAAAAACACCGGATCGAAGTGATTTATTAAAAATAATTTCCAAAGGAATGGTTAGGGCTTTGGCACATTTGATTATAAAAATTGGAGGAAGGCCATCAGGGCCAGAACCTTTGTTAGGATCCAGTTTAATTATTTTCTTAGCAATGTCATTCCGACTAATTGTGAGACTGCCTAAGGTACGATTAGATTTATTAGTTACTATGAAATTTTTGTCAGTAGGAAAATTGGAATTGTCTTCAAAAACAGAGCCAAAATAATTGGAGAAGAGTTCACAGATTCCTTTGCGATCAGATGAAACTAGATTTCCGAATTTCATTGTTTGTGGAATGGAATGAGTACTCTTACGACTGTTGACATATCTCCAGAAGTGCCTGATATTACCATCCAATGATGATTCCACGGAGGCTATAAAATTAGTATAATCAGATGCAATTAATTTTTTACATCTTCGCCTCAGCAAAGAAAAGGTATCATAATCACGAGGGTTGTTATATATTCGGTAGCGGCGGTGAAATTTTAGCTTCTCCTTGAGACAACTTATTAAAGCCGGAGTAAACCAGAATGGGTATTCCTGGCTTCTGTCCCGGGTTAAAGGTGTATGTTTACAAATTATACGTCTTAACTCTATGTAGAATATGTTTGTCAGGATATCAACATCGGGCTCATCCAGAACATGGGGCCAATCAACTAGAGTAAGGTCATGACTAATCAAATCGAATTTACTCCGGTTAAAATTAAGACGAGGTTCTTTTTTATGCTTGAAGTTTTTGTCTATTATATTAATTACTCCAATGTCGGCAACCAATGGTGGATGATAATCATCCAATCTGCTTAATGGATCAGCTCCATAAACTTGTATAGAGGTAGAGGTGAATAGTATGAGATCTAAATATCTGTTATTCTTGTTAGGTACATTGTTGAACTGATAAAAGTTGCAGATATTTATAGTTTCTATAAGTAATTCAGCCTTTAGTCCATGGTGGCTATTTGGCATCATTATGCTGGAATTATCAGGTTTGGACCAGGATATATCAGGGGTGTTAAAGTCGCCAATACAAAGAAATTCATTGCAATCGTCATATTGAGTAATTATATTTTGACAGTTGTTGTGAAATTTACGAAGAGATTCGAAAGGCAAATCGGGAGGCAGATAACAAACACAAATATTTATTGTTTTGACATTATGAGCACTAGGTAGTACGCTAATCCAAATATCTTCAACATCACTATCCCATGATACTTGACGAATAAAATTTATATGTTTTTTTAATGCAATAAGAACACCTCCGCCCTCGGTTTTTCGCGAGTTTGATTCATATCTATCACGCCTTACGACGTTGTATCGAGTGTCAAAGATCTCAGAATCAAATACACTATTATTTAGATTTGTCTCAGTCAGGCATATGATGTCATATTCACAGTTAAGTACATTTAGCAAAAAATCATGAGTTTTAGTTCTAATACGATTTACATTTTGATAATATACTAACATCATAAAAAACTAAACGAAATCAAATTATGTACGTTTCCAGAAAAACAAAAACGAAAACGAATACCTATTAAAATCTATTAAATTAAGCTAACTTGTTCAAAGTGTCCATATTTTTGATATGAATGCAGCTGGCGGCGTCCTCTTTACGCACATACACACGTCCGTACTTCACCCAGATATATTTGTAGTTTTTGTCTCTGGCAATTTTCCTGGCAGATGCATGAAGAGCCTTACATTCTGGTGATAGATGTTCCATGATATAAATTTTCTGTTTCTGGGTAGTAAGTCCGAGATGGTTTGTGTTCAAAGTATCGTCCTTGTTAGTCCTGTTGAAGCGATGGCAAGCAGAGAGAACGTTGTCCCTTAGGCGAGAGTTGGTTAGAGTTACCAGGATGTTGCGCGGCCTATCTGTTGAAGGATTCAGCTTGGCCACCCTGCGGCACGAATGTACTTTGTCCAAGTCCATTTCCAAGTTTATAGTTCGGCATAAGTTATTGAATATAGCTAGGGGGTTCTCATTCCGGCTTTCAGGCACAGCCTGGATCTCCAAATTTTGACCGCGAGTCATTCTTTCCATGGAGGCTAAGCGGGCAGTAAGAATGTTGATCTCTTTATTAAATTGCAGTTTATCCACTTCCATGTCTTTAATGGCCTTTGCCTGCTCCTCCAACTTATACTTCATTGAAGCCTGTTCCTCACAAATAAAATTAGTTGTTGATGTAAAGTCGTCCTTAAGATGTTGTACAGTAGAGTCCATTTCGGCAAGAACAAGTTTTTTGACGTCCTCCTTCATCGCGGATCTAAAGTTCTCCATGAATAAATTAAGCGAGCTATTCAGTTTCTGGTCCAGTAATAAACTTATTTTATCCATAGTCACCATGTTGTTATCTATGGTCATGTTTGATTCGATTTGCGCTTTTGAGAACATAGGTGACTGCATGTCATACGACATGTTCATTGACTCATCAACTGTTGGGATTTGAGTTTGCCGTACCGGAGTATTTACATTAGACCGCGGACGTCTGGTGACGTTGGTACAGGACGGACATATCCACTTTTTTCGATACTCGACAGTCAAGGAGTAGAACTGTTCACTTCTCAGATTTAAACATTCAGTATGATATTTGGAGCGACAATGACAACATTCCAGGTAACGTTCGGAATCTATGGCTTTCGTACAAGCAGAGCAACTCATTTTGTATAGTTACTAATATACAGCTATTATTTTATTTTTATTTTTTATTTTGTGCAAAAAGCGACACAAGGCTCCGAGATTCGAACCTACGTCTGAAGCTCAGCGGTATCTGATGTCCGAGTCGGCAAGCCACGAGTCCAACTCGACTATTAACGCAAGGTCTAAATTACGTAAATGGTTGCTATCCCGTCCAATCAGCAGTTTGTTATTGGTTGCATTATTATTGTTTTACGGCTACCGACATTATTACACTTTATGACACTTCTCACAAGCCAAACGTAATTACTCACGGTTTTATTTCATGATTATGTCCAAACTATCAAATTTGAGCACTGGGAGATTAATGCACTCGATGGTTGATGAATTTAAGTCCTTGTAGGTGAAACTTTTATATTGTTATATCAACTTTTTACTTGGTTTTATGAATTAAAACTGGAGAGATTATCGATACATATACTGTTCGGTGAAGACCGCGTAGGGTAGTTGACTAAATATACGCGATTGACTAAATATGTACATCATCAACCCATATGGCTCCACTACTGCTGAGCACGGGTCTCGGTCTGGATTAGTGGATAAAACACCTAATAATTCTCAGGTAGGTACATGGGTTTCTTCCCGATGTTTTCGTTCACTGAGAAGCGAGTGTTATACGAACATATGTTTTTACAAGAAACACATTGGTACGTGCTCCCACTGGGATTTGAACTCACGACCCTCTCGTTGGAAGGCGTATGTTCTCCCACTAATTAAGTTTTTATATATTTATAACGTCCTTTTCCAAGCTATTCTGTGTTTTCATATCAAAACATCATATAAATAAGTATTACAAGTGAACTCATCTCGAAATCAATCGCTATTGATTTGTCCCTAAACGCCTTGGGATATTATTATTGCTTTTCGATAATTACAGACCATCACTGGGACCCTCTGTTTTTATGGATTATTATCGTTGGGAATTATTATCACTGAAGATGAAATTAATACGTGACGAAGAAAACTAATCTAGAGATATGAAAAAAATGGCAGGACTCATTTAGTAAATTCAGATATTGGTTTGATTTTTAGGTTATTTTTATACAGCTGAGTAAGAAGATGAGCTGGTTATTTTCCTAATGGTAAGTGCTTCAGCTTTTTATAAAAAATACTGTACCTAGATCATTTAATTGTTCTGCAGTGAGACTAAAGAGGTTGGGATGCAAAAAAAAAAAAATTCGTCATTTAAGACGTAATTTTTTAATCTCAGCTGCAACCTTGATTATTACTTAGGTATCTAAGAACCCGTTGTTGTTTTACTTAATAAACCTGAAAACAAACAGTTTTACAAGCTTTTATCAAATTTGTATGTATGTATGTATGGGTCAAATCCTGCCAGTCAATTTTGATCCAATTCCCGTTCTTCAATGTCAAGTTCCGATGACAGTAAAATTTTATAGTGACAGCGAGATGATCAGGGGCTTCACCACGAACAGTTAAATCCATCCAGTTTAAGGCCTTAAACTGAACTGCCCTGCTAACTGTCACTACCAATACCGCTCAGCATTCATAAGGCGACCAGAGATATTTATCCAAAGAAATCGTAACAATTTGTTTGCATTTATGGGAGTTTATATAGCTCCATCTCATTCTATTTCTCTCTTATTCTCTGCAGTCTATTTTTGAGTGACGTCACGTCACGTTTGTCATTTATGAGTGTGTGGTGCCAATCTAGGCCGTTCAGTTTAAGGCCTTAAAATGAACTGCGTGGAATAAGAATAAGTACGTGGTGACCCTTCTGATGATAGAGCTGAAACTCTTTGGTGACTAAGAGTAGATTGATAATATTTTATAACTGTTTCTCTGATAAACTATGAATTTTTACCAAAACTTTTTTTCCGGTTAACAAAGTGTGTAATGCATGGCTTTCTATTTAAACTTTTCGGTTTTATTGCAGTTCATACCAATTACCAATAACAAAATCATAGAATAAAAGTTTTCGTTCATATTTTCGAGAAAAACTAATAAATAGAAAATACACTTAGTCTCAATTTGTTTTGCAAATTTGTATGGTGCGTGAGTTTCAATACATCCATGTTTTTCCTTCCCACTGCTTGTCACTGAAAATACTTAATATTCTTTAAAAAGAAACATTTAAGTATGAGAGTGCGGCAATTACATCATAATTTTAATTAAGGTAGAAAAATGAGCAACCTCCCCAAGATTTCTTCGTGTTTCCAGTTTATTTTCCACTTTAAAGTAATTAACTGAGAATTTTCATTTATAAAACGATTCCAAGTTTTATTGTGAACGCTTTTACGTAAAAACTCTACGTTATTACGTAAACTTTCTACATTATTGCGGGAATTCTCTACATTCTTAGAGTTACGGCTTACTTCTATATGAGCTATTGCACCTATTTCGATCCTGGGCCGCACACGTTGCTTATTTGCAAAAGTTATATGTGGATTAAAATTGTTAAGTGTGCGGAGAGGATGTAACGTCATCGACGGCCCTGTTTATTATTTTTTAAAAGCAATAATGACAGAAAGATATACATTAATTTGCAACAGCACAAAATTTTACAACAATAAAAAATACAAACAAAGCTGATTGGTAGCAGTAATTAAGCTATGTCAGAGATTGAATGCCCTTGGATGGCCTGTCAATCTCTGACACCATAGGCCAGCATTACCTCATTAGACAGACAAACCAGATAATAATTATAAACGGACTTGGCGTGTAATTCAACTCTTATAGGTGCCTGCAGAGACGCACACTATAATTAAGATACAGCGTATACAACTAGTTAGTTGTATTCTGTTTCGCAGCAAGCCCTTTGAGTGCAATTTCTACAGTTCTGATGTTAATTAGGTCAACCGAGGACTTTGTACCCTTCGGCACTTGAGGGTTTAAATGGTTACATGGTTCAAAGTTGGCCAGTTGACCCTTGATAAGGATGGGAAATTGATACCGTTACAAAACGGGTAGAAGATTGTTTATTAGCAGAACGTCGAGGTGTACTAAGATTGTGTAGAGCTCAATTAACACGTTGACTGCTGAACCGGTTTTTACGTTTGGTCGCCGTTACGTACTGTGTGTGTTTTCCAGCAATGTCATGCGGTCAGTGTGTGAGCCGCACTGTAGTAGCGCCGCGTTACACACACACGTTTGTGTTTCGCCGTACAGCCTAACACAACAGGTGAGTTTTCCCGCACCCGCGTAAAGTTATAAAAAACACAACGTCTGTTTTTCCAGCGGTGAACGTGTTAATAAACACCCTAAATAGCCTAGTGAGAGAATGTCTTCTATCCCTGCTAGGCACAGGTTTCCCCCTCACTTTCGTGAGGAGGATTAGGCCATAAACCACCACGATATAAATTGACGCCTAGTATGGATTGGTGCATAATATACCTACCTCCGAAATAATTCACGTGTAGGTATGTGATACATTTATTATCACAAATGTTAAATAAACTTAATTATAAAGCTCCTAATTGAATAATCTTGACTAATTACAATTGGAAACAAACACACGTACTTACGTGATTTTCCATTTGTTCATATTTTACAGTAAGACCGATTTTCTAACTGAAAGGTTTCAGAAACCAAAGTAGAATACCCAATTGATTAACCTAAATGTAATATTGTAATTATCAAACCCACCTTTATATTCTTACGCACCACTGTACCGTTTAATTAACTATTTCCTGGCACTTCGCCGCAGGAAATCTGTCACTTCCGGTTTAAGCCTCCTCGGGCCTTCTATGAATTGAAGATACTAATTTCCGGCAAGTGAAAAGCCTTCCAAGTGAAATTTTCCCACGGGGGTGAGTTTCACTCAAATATTTTTGGACGTCAGCTAAATTAAACAACGTGATAAGACTATTAAGTTATGAGCTAGATTATGAACGAACTGGTAAGATTTCAACGAAATTCAATACAAATTAAAAATAACTAAAAAAATACGCTATAATAGCAAGCCGAACAAAAAAGTAGAAAAATCACTTAAAAGGTGGACGTCACGTCACGTTAGTCATTTATGAGTGTGTGGTGCCAATCTAGGCCGTTCAGTTGGCCTTAAAATGAACTGCATGGAATAAGGATAAGTATGTGGTTACCCTCCTTAATTAAGAAACCCTCGAGTTTGATGCAAAGGATTTTTGTTTTTAATACTTACATGGAGTTAGAAGGTGTCAAACTTTAGTGCGAATGGGCATCGACCTGTACTCAGCGCTCTCAGAAACCAACAGAGCACCTTTAAACTTCCTAGTTAGCGGCACTAGTTAAATACTAACTTCCAACTAGTTCTACGCAAAGTCATTAACGTTTCAAACAATATAGAGGTACAATTAATTAGGAAACAATGAATAATTTTCCACAGCGTTCCTTCTGTAGACTGAGGAAGAACCGTAAGCTTCTTACTACTATAGTGAGAATAGTTTAGTTTCGACATCATTATAAAGGGCCTATTATTCGACCCTTAATGACTTTTAATCATCATCAACAAAAAAAAGAGAAAAAGAGTTTTCATCAAAGAGTTTTCTATTCTATTCTATTCTATCAACCCATATCCGCCCACGGCTGTGCACGGGTCACCCCTTACTTTCGTAGAATAAGGCCATAATCACCACGGCCGCCCGGTCCAGATTGGTGGATAACATCTGAAATAGTTCTCCGGTATGTGGGTTTCCTCACGATGTTTTCCTTCACTGAAAAGTGAGTGATAATTACGTACTTGCATATGTTTTAATGAACGTCCATGGTTCTTCAGTTACATCGTTTAAGGTTTGTGCTGAATGTGGATTAATATTAAAATTTAATCAGTAATTTAGTGCGACACTTCTTTAGGAATCATAATTAGCCTTGTCCTAATTAAATTGTTGGTCTTCTGTCAATAACTAGGAAGATAATCTATAACACCGCATTTCGTGGTAGCATTCTCTCATTCCCTGTTTCTAAAAAATATTTATTTATTTATTTATACAATTAATTAATAAATAATTAATTTATATATATTTATATAATTAAAACGGTTTATACCAATTACATTAATTATTTACATATAATAGTAAAATACAGTACACAATTAAAGTCTAGTGTATCCTCTTTTAATCAAAACAGTGCAATTCAGAACATAATGGTTGAAAAATTGAGACAAAAGAAGTGAAAAGAAAAGGTTATTCTATATATTTACATATCTAACATACAAGTTTCATTTCGATAAGTTGGGGTTAGGAAAATCCTTTTGTTGTTGGAGAATTGTATTTTATTATATCACATTATTAACATTGGCGGATTTTTATTTCATATGTAATTGAAGAAAAACAAGAGAGTTAAGTTATTTTTCTTTAATTTATATGAATCGTAGAAAAGTATACGGCGTAGAGTTGTCTACGGTGGTAGCGATGGCGTCACAAAGGCAGTATTTTGAGACCGAGGAATAATCCTTGGATAAAGTTTATTATATAAGTAAATAATCCTATTTTTTTCCAAGCACTCCTAATATAACTCGTTCACAAGCATATTAATGAGCCAACAAGAAAAAGCACCTACGAAATTCAGGCAAAGAACGGTACTTTCTATTCAGCCTGAGCGCTAACCGGAAATTAGAGCGTGGAAGCCTCCAGAATGGATTTCCGCTGGACGCCGCCGGGAAGTGGACGGGGTTCTTTATTTAACTTTTATTGTGTAGAAGCTAAGTGTGTAGGTGAGCTTTAACCAGCGGTTTAAGTGAATCGGAGTCTTGGTTTGTTTTCGGGTGGTAGGGTTGAACTGAGAGGGTTTTTGAAGTAAAGACTTCTTTAGGCGCATTAAGCTCTTTATTTTGTGGCTATTGAATGAGACTGAGCCGTCAGACTCGGCTATGTAACGCTCGCTTGGGTAATATTGGTTCGAGTCGATTAAGGGAGCGATAGAAATATATAATAGTCAACGCGTCACTGATATCTGTTAGTACTCGCTTGTCGTAATGTTACATGAGCGAGGATGCCGCTTCAGTCGTATTCAGTTTCAAAATATAAAAAAAAATATTGAAAATTCTATTTTGCGGCAAAACTATAGCTTATAGTAACTGAATTATTAGACGTTATATTATCTAGATGGGCACTATAGACGGAAGTGTTCATTTTATCAAAAAATGCCTGATAATTTTCATACATAGATTTGTAATTTCAAAACTCAAATCATTTATTGCAATTAGGCAAAAATAATGCACTTTTACAAGTCAAACACTTAAGTTACTTATATTTACATAGAGAATATAAATCAAATATGATCAACTCAACTAGTGATTAACTGAATATAGTTTGCGTTTGAAAATTGCAACCCTAAGCTTCCGCCGCATTATAGAGTTGAGAACTAAACCCCTGACGCTCGCAGTACTTCCCCGAGTTATTTCCTAACGCCCCATAGCATCACCTTCCTTATTATATAAGCTGTGGATGTTATTAGTAATGTTGAAAAGTATTCCATATTTTAATTAAAGACTATCATTTTCCATATCGTCAGCTCTTTTGTAATGATGAAAGGATGTGAGCAATTTCACTGGTCTGATACTTTTCAAATTTATTATCTCGATATTTCTATGATAATAAAAGATCATGGCAACCTTGACGTTGTTTACCTATTGTAATTTCTCTGTACTGTGTTTATTTTTGTTTCTGGTGTACAATAAAGAGTTTTCTATTCTATTCTATTCTATTCTTGACCTGGAGGCATACCATTACATCTTCTATCGATTTAACTTATAAGACCTTTGTACACAATTATTACAATAAAACATATTATATTCTATTCTAAATGAAGACCTAAACTGAACCGCGTCGCATAATCGTACCGTGACGTCTTATTTTTTTATGTTGCTGACATTTTCAACTTAAAATGGATCCAATTTAGGTTCAAAATGGCTTATGAGTGACTCAATTTAAGTTGCTGCCATTTTCAACCTAAACTGGATCCAGTTTAGGTTGAAAATGATAGCAACATAAAAAATAAGACAATGCGGTTCAGTTTAGGTCTTCAATTGAATCGCTATAAGATGTCATGGTAGGCCCCCTGACACTGCAGCATCGCCTGGAGTCTGCAGGATCTTCAACGCCTTACCAGCTTACAGCAAAGCGCGCTAGTATACGCCACCTTGTCTGTTAATCTTTGGCGGGCAACTGTTTTCTAATCTATCTTTTAGATGAATTCGGCAATTTTTATTTTAAATATTCGTAGCGGTGCGAGGAAGGTTTTTATGAAAAAAAAATTGGAAAAGCTACCCAGAAAATTGGAGAAAACTTTGAATTATTGTTTTCTTTGAGATTTTTGTATGAACTCCATGGACTCCAATACCACTGACTTTGATTTTTTGCGATCTTCAACTATTCCTAAGTAACATGGTGGTTTTTAACCTGGGAAATGCTGAATTATCGCGGGAAAACTGGAATAACACTGGTGAAACTGTGGAGCACAGCTGGTATCGATATTATGTCGATATATAAATACCACCATGAACAAACTCGCGGGTAACAGCGAGTACCTGAACAAAAATACCTAATATATTTTAACAGTTAGTATTTGAATAAAGTAATTTATTTTAAGTAGGGTCAGCGCCCACTGGAGTGCAAATAACCCTCAGTTCTAGTATTCGGAGCAGAATATGACAGCGCTGCCCACAGATGATAAATCGGTAATAGTTTACTGACGGCGGGGTTCATTCTCGCTTTAGTGGAGTGGTTCCGTACATATTTTTTTTGGGATTGGTTGATGGTCTAAAAATTTTTATAAAAAAGTATTTTTGCGAAAACTTTTATAAAATACGTATCGGGTTCTACAAGCTGATCTAAATGAGTTGTAACACCATCAAACTAAGGTTAGTCACTGAGGAGTTTCGCTGTGTACCTTTCGTCTCCATCACCAGATCAGCTCGCTGTCACCTTAAATTGTATTGGCATCGATATTTGACATTCATACGTGCAAAATTTAATTTCAATCGGTGGAAAAAAATTGTTTTAATATTATGCTGCAAGATTTGACACGAACATAATAACATACAAAAGCTTGTGAAACGTGTTAATGCGTAAGAAACGGAGTCAAAGGGAAAATTGGAAAATATTTTTATTGATATACTATTAATAAACAACGTATGCTTCATAAACACCCCGTATGTAGAACACTGAACATATTTTCCCAACAAATATGTTTTGCACTTATCAAAGAAACAAACCCTAACCCAGCTAGGGTTTCACAAAAATCCTAGCGCTGTAAATTACTCCCGAAGAACGCAAATAAAAACATAACCTCATCCCCGGATTCAGACCACACACATATTAATTCGGGCACATTCCGAAAAAGGTTCCGCACTCGTCCGACAGAACCCCAAAACGAAGTACGCAAACAAATTACGTAGTCACCGGGCGTGCGCTGAAAAATCTTGGGGAATTTATTTCTGCTCATCCCAACATTAAAATCCGAGCCTTTTTGCTATTTTTGCCGGGAAAATAAGGCTATGCCACTGTGCTATTAAAATAGGCCCCATTTTTGCCAAATAAATTAGGCTCTGCTTGCCGCTGTCTACATTATCCCGGGAAAGTACTCGCACAATTAGTTATCTTGCTATAAGTTACAAAACTGTTCGTTTAGTAACCAAATCGAATCGAATAAATTTCATTCTCGTATCGAAAGTTTGATTTTCAAGTTATTCAAGACAAATTGAACATTAGTTTTTTATTCGATTTTAACTACTGTCGATTACATCATTCTTTTGTTAAATTTTGAACTAAAGACATCTTATTGGCATTTATAAAAACGACTAGCTGCGCCCCGCGGTTTCACCCACGTAGTTCCCGTTTTGTCCCAAGACAACATACCATCGGGATAAAAAGTACCCTATTACTCAATCCTGGTTATAAACTGTCTGTGGTCCAAATTTCATTTGAATCCGTTCAGTAGTTTTTGCGTGAAAGGGAAACCAACATCCATCCATTCTCACAAACTTTCGCATTTTTAATATTAAGTAGGATGTTAAATATTGTCATTAGCTTTGATTATTTTTATATTGTACTTATTATGGCATAAAAAAGATGACGCAAATTGATAAAATGGCATCCCCGCAGAGTTTCTTGGTGCTATTTTCTCTGACGGGCGTATTTCCGAAGCACTGGTCGACTTAATGGAGTTTCCTTTTCCTGTGCAAGAATCGGCTATGGATCATCACTTCAAAGCAAAATTTCGTCTTCAAAACTCAAACCATAATTAGTTACTCATTAGTTTAGTTAATTAGACTTGATTTATTTTTCTCTAGGTATATCAGACTAAGTGTTTCGCTTGTAATTGCATTATTTTTGCTTCCTTACAATAAATGAGTTAACACGCTCAATGCTGAGCTTTTTTTTTTCATAAGCTTTTCATAACTGGCCGTGAGCGCGGGAAAACACATCTGTTGTGTTTGTTGTATGGGAAAACACTATAGAGTGTGCAGAGCCGCAACCACGGTTAGACAAGCAAATCGGCTCATCAGTGAAAGTGTCAAGTTTTGAGCTTTATTAATTATTATCTCAAGGTTTCTAACATTTACCTTTACTTGTACTTATTCACGTGTACTAATTATTAACACGTTATTGGATTTTCTAAGTATTTTCTCGTATTTTTACTTACGGAGTAAATAATAACATCTGAGAGGAAACCAGAATACTGTAGGCGGAGACGCCAATATTAATAGAATCGTTATGCAGAATTAATAAAACGAAAATAACTCATGATTAGAAGTTTATCGTAGTGAAAAAGAAGTGAAAGCCATTAGTCGTAAATTAACGTTCACTGCTGCAAACACAGACGTTGTGTTTTTTATAACTTCACGCTTAACACACCTGTTGTGTTAGCGCAGTTTACGTGCCCGCTGTGCGGCGAAACACAGACGTGTGTGCTTAACCCAGCACTACTACAGTGTGGCTCACACAGACAGCATGCCATTGCTGGAAAACACACGGTTCGCAACGGGGCCCAAATGTGAAAACCGGTTCAGCAGTCAACCTGTTAAAAAAACACGTATAATATGGTACTAACGTATAAATAAGTTATAAGTCATAAGTCATAAGGTGATGGGCGCAGAGCTGAGCCGTATTTAAGTGGGAAGCCAGACATAAGAGCTGCAACGTGCGGCGCGCTGCATTGATCTGTCTTATCCCGGCATTAGACGCCCGATTTTTCCATCCAATAGTCTGAACCGATTATTATCGGAAGGCGTTTTTTACGTACATTATTTGAACACTCAATACACGTCCAGCCCGATAGTCGCATCGGACGTCCGAGTCGGACACAGCGCCAAGGCGTACGATCCGATAGTCTGATCAGACAATCGGAAAACAAATACGGCATAATACTGCCAGGCTTAAAATTTACACCTAGATTTTGCGATGCAGGGTTCTGTAGCACAGCAAATGTCATGGGCAGGCGTGTCGTTTACCATCAGGTGAAAGACCTATGCGTCTCGTTAATTAAAAGAAAATCTATCAAATTCCGATCAATAAAAAAAATTGCTGACTAATTAGCCGAGTCTAGACTGTACCTAATTACTAATTAACGTTGCTATGTCATAGTAAATTACGATAAAATAAATACACTTTTAAACAGTAGGTACTTAATTGTTTTATTAGTCCACTACTATATCCACTGCTTAATTGAAAATGTACCAAATGTACAGTAAATTGTACGCACAGTGTACCACAAGTCGGGTTGATTGATGTTGTTCGCCAAATTGGTTTCACAAATGACGTAGGCGTTTGCGTTATGGATTGAAAAAAATATTCGCTTCCACGATTTAAGCTTAATTTTATAATTATGTTTAATGTTTATTTTCACAGGCTTGCAGGGAATCAACTTGTACATAATGATGAATTAAATTAAATCAAGTTGAATATATTATTAGTGAAGGTTTAGATTTTATTATAATTAGTTATTGTTGTTTGTTAGTTGTTGTAGCGGAACTAGTGTACAATACTCGTCAAGTATTTTCTATTCTATTATTTGTTGTAAAATATCAGCTCTAAAGTTATTGCTATCTTTTAAATTTACATAAAATTTTATAGTGTTAAAAACTGTAATTGTTTTGTTCAATTTGGTACACTCTGAAATGTACCAAACTCCACGTACTTTTTTTTTACTAAGTAAATAATTTTTAGACATGATTGATCTCAACCGATATGATTTTTTAATCGTTACTTCTCAACCGAGCAATTGCTTTCTCCAATAACATCAATCTAATATACCAAAACGTTTTTTTTTTTTTTTCATATAAATCATCAAACGCTACATTTAAGTCAAATAAAAAAGCTACCGGGAGCCCAGCGCCAATACCGCCCGAACTTCATATACCTTATATTATTCATAGCAAAGAAACGCACGTCTGACTCCAAGAATCCCGCGATTTGGCTTTATTGCCTTCTGGAAATGTGTTTATTCACGTGCTGTGTCTTCGGATCCCCTTTATAGACTGTTTATAGGAGTTTTCCACTCTTTTATGTATATTTTTAAATCTGAAAATTTTTCGATGAGTGCTGTTTGCGACGGCAGTTTAAGTTTTATTTGAGGAGTTCAACAATTCAGTTTAACCGTCGTAAGTCCGTGAATGTGGAGTCCTTATTCCATGAATGTAAAGTAACAAGGTCGTGAATGTATTCACTTATGTTTAAGAATATATTATTGTCTTATGCTTGTGAATGTCTGGCCTTATTTCCATGAGTTTATTGTAATAATCTTGTAAATATTGTTGCATTTTACGACTGAAGCTTAAACTTAACACGTTGACTGCTAAACCGGTTTTTACACTAGGGCACCGTTACGAACCATGTGTGTTTTCCAGAAATGACATGCCGTCTGTGCAAGCCGCACTGTAGTAGCACCGCGTTAAACACACACGTCTGTGTTTCGACACACAGCCGGCAAGTAAGCTGCGCTAACACAACAGGTGTGTTTTCCCGCACCCGGGTAAAGTTATAAAAAATAAAACGTCTGTGTTTTCGGCAGTGAACGTGTTAATTAATAAACTTTATTGATATAAACACTAGCTGCACCATATAACATACATTTGGGTAAAGGACCTAAAGTATCTAGATACCAAACTGTATCAAAATCTATTCAGTTGTTGCTGTTCCAATGCAAATAATATCTTATTTGCTATATTAATAGGATGCAAAGTTGTATTACCTTTTAATATTTTGGCTTTGCACATGTCCTTGTTTAATTCTTTTCAAGAACAAACAGTTGAAATTTTAATCAACACTCTCCGATGAAATAGAATTTCCCAAACCCTTTTTGCATTAAAAAAAAAGTTATATTCGATTAAAAGCATCGCATTAAAAAACCCACTGAATTCAAAGCAAATATACGGCTACGTCACACACAGGAAATATACATACAAAAAACAACGCATCATACCCATGGGATATTATTTCGACGTAATTTGTCGAAAACCACGTAAACGAAGCGAAAAGATAAAACAATTGTATAGGTTTTTCCAAACAGTACGTGAAATCTATGAAACCAATTGCAACATACAAACAAACAAATTCAATTGCAAAAATTCTAAATTAATTTTATAAGGGAAGTTGTACTCTATTTTATTAACATAACAGCTATTTTTGTACGTATGACTGTCATAATGACAGTTTTAGTCATCATCATAATCATCCGACGTAGGCCTCTCCTAATGAACTTCACTGAGCCAATATTCAGTTCCCCTCATCTAGTCTTGACATTGGTACTATTTTCTAATTTAGGGCAAGATGAGGTACTGTCCTTACCATTCTATTGCTCTGTGAATCATATTATTTCCCGTTGTAATAAAACAGACGGAGCATACGCAAGCTCTCTTTGTTTTCAAATTCAATACTTTGAGTGTACCTACGGCTTTTGATCATTCCAAATGCCGCCACCCTCCACCACTAACTAAACCATATACAAAAATATTTCTTTGGCGGAAATAAAGCTGCATATCTTCATTATCTTTATAAATACGAAAAATTTTGAATATGGAATTCCTCAAAGTAACGCCCGATTGTACCAACTAAAATCCCATTCCATTAAAACGACAACTGCTGTCGAACTAATTTACCTCCATTCATTTTTAATTCCAGTAAGTCCATTAAGAAGTTTCGCTGCAACAATGCCATAATGATAATCACCGTAGTTACCTTTTTAAGCCCGTTTCTATTCATTTCGATGCCGAGGGAGAAAAATGGACGAGCTTTTATGGAAAGCGATCCGATGTCTACGACCTTGCAATGTGCTGTCTACGACCTTCCAATGTGCTGTCTACGACATTGTGATGTGCTGTCTACGACATTGTGATGTGCTGTCTACGACATTGCGATGTGCTGTCTACGACATTGTGATGTGCTGTCTACGACATTGCGATGTGCTGTCTACGACATTGTGATGTGCTGTCTACGACATTGCGATGTGCTGTCTACGACATTGTGATGTGCTGTCTACGACATTGTGATGTGTTGTCTACGACATTGTGATGTGCTGTCTACGACATTGCGATGTGCTGTCTACGACATTGTGATGTGCTGTCTACGACATTGCGATGTGCTGTCTACGACATTGTGATGTGCTGTCTACGACATTGTGATGTGCTGTCTACGACATTGTGATGTGCTGTCTGCGACATTGCGATGTGCTGTCTACGACATTGTGATGTGCTGTCTGCGACATTGCGATGTGCTGTCTACGACATTGTGATGTGCTGTCTACGACATTGCGATGTGCTGTCTACGACATTGTGATGTGCTGTCTACGACATTGTGATGTGCTGTCTACGACATTGCGATGTGCTGTCTACGACATTGTGATGTGCTGTCTACGACATTGTGATGTTCTGTCTACGACATTGCGATGTGCTGTCTACGACATTGTGATGTGCTGTCTACGACATTGTGATGTTCTGTCTACGACATTGCGATGTGCTGTCTACGACATTGTGATGTGCTGTCTACGACATTGTGATGTGCTGTCTACGACATTGCGATGTGCTGTCTACGACATTGTGTTGTCTTAGTTTTGATGCAAGATCTACGATATTTCGTTGCGATATCTACAATATTATTATCCGATGTCTACATTGTGATGCAATATCTACGAAATTTCCATCCACTGTCTACGTTATTGCTATGCGATGAATCACTACAAACTGCCTGAAATAATTTTAATAAAAAGAAACCTTATTAATCTCGCTATGGTCTGAATTTAGGAAAACATTAGTATTTTATAATAATGCCTAATCTATATTCAGTGTGGAAGTTAAACTCAACACCTACGTATATTCCACGCTTAGCGCTAATACATTTGCGCCATTTCAATACTCTAATATTTAATGAACGAACATTCTCCTAAAAATAGAAACTCAATTCATCCAAAATTCTTCAAAAATAGGTTACAGTGATAAAGACTACATTTTCTGGAACGACCTTTAATAGACAAGGCTACTAAATTGATTTTGATTTATTTTTTAGTCGGAAAAGGTAGGTTTGTTCTAGATAAATTACATGAAAACTGGTTAAGTAGTTATGAGCCATTTAAACAGATTGCATGCTATTAAATGATTTCGCTACGCCGTAGAGATTGTTCCATCGCATCGTAGCATCTAAATTAACCAAACAGCAAGTTCTGAAGCTTAAAATCTCAAGTTGGGCCTTCGTGGGTTGAAAAAACCGAAAGCAAGCCAAGTTCGGTACAATCCGCGTCTAACGAGCTGCTCTCTGGGTAATTAACTATTTGTTCCAAAGTCAAAGAGTGGCGTGGAACGTCGTTTCGGGAGGGGGTAAGTGACGAGCGGTAGAGGGAAGAAGTTATGGGCACTCACGCTCCATATTTATGTCCAGTTATTTTTTTTATGCGTACATACCACCGAGCCCGTAACCAAGTGGAGTCCAATGTTAGACGACATCGCGGCAGGCCCAGAGAGAGATGCCGGGACAAGCTGGACGTCTTCTGGAAGGACTGGCAGCGGAAGTATATAAGCCAAGAGGAATGAAAGGAGATTAGGGAGGCCTTTGCCTTGCAGTAGAACGACCATGGCTTAGTAATAATAATGCAGTCAGACCTTTCTCCCGTTGGGATAGACAGATACTACATTTTTCCACATGCTACGATCCCAGCGGAAAGCAGTTCACCAACTTCCTGGGACCCTCTACTGGTGGGGGTTATGGGGTGTCTTTTTGTGTGGTTACATGTTTCACGATTTTTTTCTTCTGCTAAGCAACGAGACGACGAGTTAGTTTCTTTGATGGTGACCTCCTCCTTAAAAACATTTTTTTTTGTTTAGTTTTTGTTTAACTGAAAATAATCCACGTTTCCTAAATAAAGTCTTAATGTTAATAGAAATGAGTAAAAAATACGTAGATTTAGTCAAAAAGTAAAAATAAAAAGCCTAAATAAATAATGGTACAAATTTTAATGGTGTTCATTTCTTTTGTTGTTATTTCGAATTAGTTTATTTTATAATCAGACTCCAATAACAAGTTCTCTTATTTCTTGTTCCATTAGCGAATATTTCAAGCCAGCTGCCACGACAAGAGTTTTTAACTTGATGAAAAACACAAATGAGGTTTTTAATAGAATTTTTAACATTCTGCCCGTAAAGGGTCGCGTTGACGCGTGAACCGGAAGTGGGATCGGGGGTTATGAAAATTTATTGTTTGTTCCTTGTTTTAGGGGTTGTAGCTAAAATGGTACATCCGTTAAATGATTTGTTCATTCGTGTTTGGTTTATCTCGTTTGATTTTTCGTAGCGGTGTTATAAAACCTCATTTTTAACCGACTTCAAGGAAGGAGGAGATTGTCTATTATGTGTTTTTTTCGGGATTGTGTTCAGTAACCTGCCTTTAAAAAAAGTCTATTTTTGGCGCAAAAATGGTTAAAACGTGGCAGTGGTAGGTTTCAGGTGACAGATTAACATTTTAATTTGTTAGTTTCCTTCTGCTTGTCCTTAGTCCGCGCGACATTCCAAGGGTTAAGGCATTTCTCATGATAGTAGATTTTAAGCACCCGTGACCTTCCATAATCTGTACACAGACAGACACACTTGACGACAAATTCATTAAAATTCTAGAAACTTAAATTTCCCATAGAAAAAAAATCGTAAACTAAATGAGAAGGCTCATTAATTTTTGTCACTAACTGTGCATTTTACTTGAAAATTAATCAACCCAAGAAAATGCAGACCAACCGACGCGGACAATAGAATGGACGGAGACGTTTTGCGTTTTACAAAGATCTTCCTTTTAGTTTTATAATAAAAACAAAACAGTCCTGGTTTTAACTGACAGACATTTTGCCCATTAATATTAAAGAAGCTAGTCAGACGGAGGTCCTTGCCCGGTAAAGTGTTATTAATAGAACTTTATCATCCTGGGACAGTCGCGCTGCCACTTCTCATTTTTATGTCAAACATGCTTTAAGAGTTTTCTTCATAAAATCTCTGAAGTAGTAAACTATTGTTTTCGTCGACTTCGTCGTCAGTAGCAAGTTTATTTAACAGTTGACAGCTGAAAACACAAATTTTTCTGTTTTTGATAAAGTTATGGCAAACGAAAACACGCCTGGGGCCTCACCACAGTTAAATCCATCCAGTTAAAGGCCTTAAATCTGAACTGCCCTGCTAACTGTCACCACTAATATCGCTCAGAGTTCATAAGGCGACCAGAGACAATTATCCAGAGATATCGGAACAATTTGTTTGCATTAATGGGAGTTTATATAGCTTCGTCTCATTCTCTTTCTCTCTCATTCTCTTCAGTCTATTTTTGAGTGACGTCACGTCACGTTTGTCATTTATGAGTGCGCGGTGCCAATCTAGGCCGTTCACTTTAAGGCCTTAAAACGAACTGCATGTAATATGAAAAAGTACGTGGTGACCCCCCAGCATTTTGCATTGAGTGTCTGGATGGAATGCGACAGGAGGCGAGCCATCAATGTATCTACATTCAAAGGGTTCAATTCATATACGCGTGGGGGATGAATAATGGAGGGTTGGTTTTCATTTGGTTTTACTTTGACGGATTGGGGACTTTTTGGTTGTTGTTTCTGTGAATATGGCTTAGCAAGCTAAGTAGGGCTTTAATTATAGATAGCTGTACCTCGCGGTTTGGGTAATTCCATTTCTCCCGCAGAAACTGTGCATTTTTTTGGGATAAAAGAACCTATTAGCACTTAGGGGTAATGTAGGCTCTTATTAGTGAAAGTTTTTTCAGAATCGGATCAGTATTTCTGGAAATTACTTCCTACAAATCCAGAAACTTATAAACAAACTTTTCCACTTTATATTGTAAGTGTGTACCCACATGCCTACCCGAGAATTATTTAGGAGGTAGGTATGTTATCCACCAATCCGGACTGGGCCCCTGTGGTGGATTATGGCCCAATCCTCCTCATGCACGTGGGCACGGGCCCAGCAGTGGGACGTTATAGCTTGATGATGATGATGATGATGATTATAAGTGTATTTACGAGTGTTAGTGGACTTACAGTAAATCTTATTAAGGGGATCTATATATCTATTATTATTTTTGGTGTTTTATGAAATAATAACATATAATTCAATATGTCCAGGCATTAGGAGACTTTAGAGCCAATGTCTCACGGTGAAAATGTCTAGTGTGGTAACCATGTGCTCCGCTATTACTAATATCTCGCCTTTATACTGTGTTAAAATATATTTTTTTCCTTTTCAATGTATTGAGTTTTTAGTCACTCGCAGTTACCGCTAGAGGCGCTGCACTGGATATCATACAAATGTTTTACTATACTCGCTAGCGACAGTAGTAAGCAACCGTATTATGGGAGTACAGAAAACAGAAAAATGAAAATAGGCGTCTGACAAAAAGTCACACCGTTAAACCAGATGGAAAATTCCCACAAACCCGCTAAGCCTAGCTAAAATTGCTAAAAAACGTTCCACTGCGAATTTGGTCAAAGCTTAGATTACCACAGAAACGCATAGTAGCCCAAATTTGCATAGTAACGTACAGTGGAGCAATTTACAGTAAAGCGCAGTGGGTCGATTCGCAACGTGCAATGAAGTTTTGTAACTAACAGTGCTAATTGGCCAGGGCTGTACGCAAATTCGTGAATCAAATCCACGTCACTGATTTGCGGTCTGCGTTAGGGTTGAATGTGGAACGCCTGTACTCCATAGCATATTGGATATGAGAAATTTGTTGGGAACGAAAAATTGGAGTGCGTGCTTATAAAAATCCATTTAAATCGGTTTAATCGGCTTTCCGGTTTATTTCAGTAGTATCGCTCGTATTTTTGGATTTGAATTCCTCGCAATATTTTGTTTGGATTCGATTGTATCGTCAGTTTTGTGTGATGTTAACACGGTGAGTAAAATCGACTGCCTTAACGCATATGTCGTCATAGCCAAGGTTATTCAATTAACATCCTTTATTTTTTGTAATGAGATCCTGCTACTTGAGCTTAGATGTATTTTGTAATAAAATTTTGCATCATCATCATCATGATCAACCCACATCGTCCCACTGCTGAGCACGGTTTTCCCCTCGCTTTCGTGAGGAGGGTTAGGCCATGATTCACCAGAGAGGCCCGGTCCGGATCGGTGGATAACATACCCACCCCATATGTTGTTTGTTTTCCTTCGACAATATTTTCCTTCACCGAGAAGCTAGTGATAATTACGTACATATGCTTTTATGAAGGCGGAAGTTTTCCCACTAGGCTACCACCGCTAGTCAACGTCACGATTCAGTGAAGTATGATTCATTGCCTTGATTGGTTCGCGCTAACGTAAAATTACTAATTAATACGAAGTAAAACAAGTAAGACAAAAAGTACCAAATAACAACACTCAGATTCCCACCAAAAATCACAAGATAAATGAAAACGAAGAGTCACAACGAACGTAAACTTAAACTCAAAATACAAAGCCACAGATAAAATACAAACCACACATCCGCGCCGACACTAGCGCTGCCAACAACAACCGCTAAACAAAGCACAACAATCGAGTCCGACATGTTTCTACAATCGACTGTAACGCTACAATCGAATCTATAAACATTTCAACTCTAACTGAACCTCAAAATAAGAACAAGCTATAGAAGGAATATTAAAGGCAGCAGCTGTCTCGCGGCTCTCTTATTCACATCTAGTAATACAGCGTATACGAGAGTGAGTGAAACGTTAAGCTTCCCATGGTTTTTATTATTTCAATTATGCTCCACAAGATAGATTGGTCAAGTTGACGTGGTTGATTATTTGCTACTAAGTAAAGTCATGGCTTGAAAGCTGTGTGAATGGTTTGGTGAACAAAACCAGTGAACAATTAGTGTTAAGTTGCCAATTAAGTGTGGATTCCTTTTACTTTAGTAAAACTTTTTTGAGAAGTTTTTCTGTTTTTTTTCGATTCGATTGACTCGCCGCTGTATTCGTTGATTGTTCTCTCTGGCTCGTGTAATGTCGTGCGCTGTTTAGATTTGAAACAATCGCAATCGATGACGCCAGCCGCGATTTTCTTTCAGATGTCTCGGATTCACTTACATTCGATAGTAAGAGAACATCATTGAGAAACATCGAGATGTTTGAACAATCGAGACAATCGATTAAAACAAATCGGTCTTGCGCATCGCTAGCTTGCACGGGAGCCACCAACAAGACCCGCTAAACAAAGCATTATGCTGCAAAGTAGGAACGGAACACGAAACGAGGCATTATTCCGTAGTTATCCGTAGTTATGCGGAGTTGCGGCTGCTTCCGGATAAACAAGTCTAAGACGAGGCCTGCTTGTTAAATATTAACCAAATACTGCATCGGCCTTTGTGGCATTCGTTTGTTAAACTGCCAAGCCCGAGGTCGTTTATGTGTAATGAGATCCGTTGATATTCGGTAGGGTACTTGAAAGATTGTGACTCGGTATTTTCTAACAATTCTTTAATAAAAAAAATATTTATTTCGAACGGGCTTATTAGGTACACTATAAGATACTAATAAGACCAACCATATACCTACCTACAATAATATTGAATGCCAAGACGTACGAGCAATCTTCAATAATCAACCTAACCTAAACCACCAATAACATTGCGCAAAACGTAATATTGTAAAATATTGCACCGCGCCGCGCTGTCCTTTTGATACATTTTGACAGCGCCGCACGGCACTGTCACTTTGATTAAAATGTATGAAACTGACAGCGCCGCGGGACGCACGGTAGCGGCGCGCGCGCGCGTTACGCCGTGCTGCATTCTATAAAGGTCAACGGGGAGACGCTGTCAATGGGGTGAAGTCAATTGAAATTCTGGGTCACTATCATTGCTTTTTTATGCAGCGCAGGCAAGCATTTGACTCCAGTCTCACCTGACAGTCTTCTGTTTTTAATCATTTTGATGATTCTGAATTGTGTATTGGCGTTCTCTCCCAGGCATCCACAGGCCCGGCTAGGCTGGCCTGAATAGCTTTGAGAGGCTAGTAATAGACATGTAGATTGTAGGTACCCATACAAACTCTCTAATTCCTCAGCTGCTTACATTATTTGAATGGATGATCGTGTAGTGGCGTAATATGATAGCGTTTCAACCCCCCGCAGCAAAATTACAGGCTATAAACGAATAAATAATGATATTTCCAGAAGACGAAAGCGTGCAGTGCCTCAAATGACTTTACAATTCGATTTGTTGCAGTATTCCTAGTTGCTGCCACTGTTTCATTTTACAATGCTGCAAACCTGCACTTAATTTCCAAACTAGCTGCACATTTGTATGTATGACGTTCCGACAATTTGCAGCACATTGTGAACACGCGATATTTCAGGATTTGCTAGCTGAATTTCAGCGCTCGTTGGGAAGTTGTAACTTTTTGTTCAGGTTTATTAAACTACGTATAGTAGGGGCAGTTTGACTGGACAGGTGCAGTTCTGGACAGGTGTACCGCCAGCATAATATGAGGACATGCCGTATTTAGTTTATTCTGACGGTCAGTGCTAACATCGATCGTCCGCAGCTATCGGTACGAAAGCATGGTTTTCACTGCGATATCTATGGAGGATCGACGTCAGTACTGGCCTTTAGGATAGGTACTAGATGCGACCAACTTGCTGCACGCGTCCCTTATTTAGTTAGTTTAGTTATCCTATCCATTCCTCTCCACTCCTGCCAACGGGATGGGGTTCTCCCTTGAGGACCAACGCCGTCGGGGCCGCGGAAGTCCACTCTCGCACCCGTAGCCCCGACAACAAAGGCGTCCCGGTGGAACACCCTGGGGTTTAGTGGGTATACCCGTCAGACTGGCAGGGGAGTCCCACATAACCACCCGGCCCTCACCCGGGTCTGGTGGTATGCGTAATTGTATTCCCCAGGTAAAAAAAAAAAAAAAAAAAGTTATCCTATCCATGAATAAGTTTTGGCGGAATCGGAGCTAATATTTCCGCAAAGTAGCAAATATTTTTAAATCAACGTAGTAAGTTATTAAAACTTGTAATAAGTAACACAACTCTGCCTTTCGTCTGAGCACTACTACGGCGGGGCTTATTACGAAAGATCCACCCAGTCCATTGTTCTAAAAAAAAAACCATCGTACCCCCGATATTCGCAAGAATAGAGGGTGGTGATGTGTGACATTCGCCTAACAAGGATTATTTTAAGTATCAACCTCATAGAATCTACTACTATACCAAACTATTTTGAAAAATTAAAATCATTAATATGTTCATTCATTTCTGTAATCATTCATTTATTTAATTATTCATTCATTTATTAATTTACTAGCTGTGCCCCGCTTTGTCCCCCGGGAACATACTATCGGGATAAAAAGTATCATATTACTCAATCCTGGTTATAAACTATATGTGTGCTAAATTTCATTCGAATCCGTTGAGTAGTTTTTGCGTGAAAGAGGAACTAACATTCATACATTCTTACAAACTTACGCATTTATAATATTAGTAGGATTATTTCATTCGTTCATTTATTAATTAATTCATTCATTCATTCATTCGCGCGTTCCAAGTTTGCATGTTCTCTGCCAATGTTTTATAGTCTCACGTTGTTCAAACGCCTCCCCGCTGCGAGCGACCTGCTTTTCTTGCCAGACTAATAACATTATTGCCAAGCTAATAGCTGAACGTGGCTAGAAATCATACGAGGAATTACTTAGCGAGCAATATGAGCGGCCGAGAACAAACTGTGCGCTCATACGAGTTTCCTTGAAATAAAATGGTGCTGGTATTGAAATAAAATCACTTTGTAGCTTTGGGTTCAAAGTACGACAAAGTTTACAGTAGAACCTGATAAAAACCATTATCGACATAAGTATTAAATGTTTTGTGTTTATTAAAAACTGTAAGTACGCCACCCACCCTACTATCGAAAAATGTTTTTTACTGTCCATCCAAAGGTTGTCTGGAAGAAATCGCTTTCAGCGATAAGACCTCCCATTGTACTACCCTTGTTTAACTATTGTAATTCTTCTGTACTGTGTTTGTTTTTGTTTCTGGTGTACAATAAAGAGTTTTCTATTCTATTCTATTCTATCGATGTATGATTTTACACAATTGAAATATTCAAACCGATTATCAACTAAAGCATTTTTTAAAAAGCAAGAGGTTTTCAATTCGACTGTGTTTTATTTAACGGGACCACTTGGGATGCACCAGCTTTCATATAAAAAAAGAATCATCAAAATTGCTCCACCCAGTCGAAAGTTCTGAGGTGACAAACATAAAAGAAGTCGGTTACAAACATAGTTTTTTTGTAGAAACACTACATTGCTTCAACTTCATCAGTTAACACTATTATCAGTATGTAAACTAACAAAAACATAGATTTTAATAAAGTAATCTTCACTGGCCCCGTGGTGGATTATGGCCTAACCCTCCTCTCGAAAGTGAGGGGAGACCCGTGCTCCGCAGTGGGACGTTATGGGTTGATGATGATTACAGCTTTCAATAAATGATTGGTGCAATCCATATAGCTATTTGAAATTAAGTAGAGCGAGACCCGACTTGACCCGTCGAACTAAGCGCAGATGTTCAACATTACACCCACTCATTCTAAAGCTCTATGTAGAGTCGAGTTGCCGTCTCTAGCATACCTCGCATTGCAATGGATACATCGACGGAGCTCTCGTGACTTGTCTACATCGGCATGGCGATACGGGCTCTACAAAATCCGATTCAGATTTTTCTTGTATTCTCTGGCTGCAAGAATTTCTCATTTATTGAGTTCTATTTACAGAACGTGTTCGCGCCACTTACATTGGCACTCATAATACCTTCCTACCTTCCTATTCCTATCATTTCTTGGCGACTATCTCTGTCGCTCATATCGTGGTATCCACGAGAAAACTGCTTGCCGCCGCAAGTAGTCTGCGATCGACCCTCGTCCTTCGCGGCTGCCGCTCTCGCCGAATCCAAAGTACTGGATCTGCTGCTCCTCTGCGGTGGTCCACGTGAATTCGACGCGCAAATATAAACAACACCCGCTATAAACCCGCCGCGTAAACGCTCCTTGCCGACACGCACCAACCGCCTAAAATACAGTCCACTACATCGAACGTCATAACATCCTGAAGGAACAAGCAGCTTGGAGACGGACCCGAACCGAGGTGATTGCAGTTGCATGGAGACCAGGTTAGTCGCCAAGTTCCTTTGTACTACTCTTCTACCAGCCATCCTTCCCCCGCCATTGGAGGCGCGCTCAGCCTATACAGCTTAGCTGCCGCGCTAACATATTGTTGGTCCTCCGCCGCCGGATCTTCTCTGGTCCTCCCGCTATTCTCTGGCCCCTCTTAGGCCTCATATAGTCCTCTTTATAACCGCCCGCAATTTTATATTGGTATTTTTACCAACGATAATTTCCTATAATTATCGTGTTCCCGCCCGCAATTACAGTTCAGATAGTACCCTGTACTATCCTACTACGCTCTTATATACTTATTTCGTGTATTCCGCATTCCTAAATAGTAAAAATAACGATTTTTCCGTAATTCTTAATTTTTATTAAAAAGTGAAGGTATTCCTAACGACCACCCGTGCGTCTCCGCGTGGGTATTCAATACGCCGCGCGCGCGGCAGGTAAATGCTGTAGGCAGTTGCAGTAAATTAGGAATTTCATACTTTATCTAGTTTTTTATACTTTGTTAAGATGGCTATGGCTACTCGTTCAAAAGACAAAGATAGTGAAGTATACGAGGACGCAAAAGCGCTCGATACGTTACAGGTCGAACGTTTGACCTTGATAGGTAAACGTGACATTATATTTTCTCGCTTACAAGATATTTTTAACCGATCTTTAAAGGCTTTCACTGATGATACTGAGAAAGATTTATTTCTATGTGGAATGATCTCGTTAGACCGCTTACGCTCCGATTTCAATGAAATTGTGAACAAATTAAATGTCACCGAGTTGACTCTCAACGCTTCGTACACGGTAAACTACCAATCTATAAACGTCTTCGAAGATATGTTTTGCCGTTGTCAGTTTGTTTATAATAAACTTAACCCGCCTTTAAAAACCGCTGATTTCAATGTTGCCCCGCAACGTAAATCCATCAGAATTCCTGAACTCGATTTGATGGTCTTCAATGGAGATCCGATGACCTGGAGGATATTTTATGAGTCATTCAAACGCACGATTCACGAAAATCCCGATCTCACTGATCACGAACGCGTCCAATATTTAATTAATAAATTGTCAGGCCGGGCCCTTGCAGTTTGTTCTGGTATCGTACCTAACGGTGATAATTATCCGATCATATGGCAGACGCTCGTCGATAAGTATAACGACAAACGTAACCTAGCCTCCGCTTATCTTGATCAAATGCTTGATTTTAAATCTTTTAACACCGCGACGAATAAAAACTTAGAATTATTCCTAGATAAATTCTGCACGGCTGTGTCAAGTTTGAAGTCTCTCAAGCTCGATAACGTGTCTGATTTTATTTTACTATCGCTCGCTTTGAAGAAAATAGATTCAAGTACTGCACGGTCGTTTGAAATGCACATGCGAGGTAAATCTATGCCTACATACAATGAACTTTTAAAATTCATCCGCGAACAAAGCAAAATATTGGAACGCACTACGACCGATTCTCTTAGCCGCAGTGATAACAGGCCGGGTACTGCAAGGTCTACGCAGTCTTTTGCAGCATCATGCGTCACTCACTGTCCGCTTTGCAAACAAGCCGATCACGCTAACTTATATAGATGCCCTGCATTTGATAAGCTTTCTATCGACGACAGGTACACTTTTGTAAAACAAAGCAAAGGTTGCACTAATTGTCTAAGCACTACGCATATAAATACTGCTTGCAATTCTAAATTTAATTGCCGTTATTGTGGATGTAAACATCATTCTATGTTATGCCGCAAAGTATCATCTTCCCGTGAAGACAATCGCCCGTACCCTAGCGCTCCGTCACAGGCGCACGCGCCGCCTCCGCGCGCGCGAACTGGCAACTTCTCCGCCGCCGGGGATCACATGCCGCCTTCGGCATCGCCGCCGCCCGTCGCGGGCTCCGCTAGCGCTCAGCTGACGAACTTACCTACAACTGCTTATCAGTCATCACAACAACAGGTGTCGCTGTGTAATATACGCCCCGCTTCGCAGCCTAATGACACTACTTGTTTACTGGGAACCGTACAAGTTTATGCTACGGATTTAAATGGTCGCCGCCATGTAGTACGCGCCTTAATTGATTCGGCTTCCCAAAGTAACTTTTTAACTTCAAAATGTTGCGCTAAATTAAATTTAAAATGCAATAAGGTGACGAACACCGTTGTTAAAGGGATAGGTTCCGCATCTAACCCAATCAAGGGAGCAGTTTCTGCTACTTTATCTTCCCGCCTAAATGATAATTTTATTGCAATTGACGCCTATGTTATCGACCGCATAACAGACAATTTACCGGCAGTGAAAATTGACGTATCCTGCCTTTCATACCTGAACTGCCTGCCTCTGGCAGACGACAGTTTCGCTTCGCCTTCCGAGATCGACATACTTATAGGCGCGCCGCTCTTTTCTGAAATATTGCTATCAGGCCGCGCCGCTGGTCCGCCTGGTACTCCAACCGCTTTTGAAACCATTTTTGGTTTTATCGTAATCGGGACCGCTCCCGTTACTCCCGCTCATGTTACTCCCGCTCATGTTACGCCCGCTCATATTGGAACCGTTGTTTCTATCACTGACCCCTTGGTTGAAGATAGATGCCGCTCTCATATTTCCCTCTGTACCTTTACGGAAGGACCACGTTTAGATAATCTTGTCCAACGCTTCTGGCAGCTTGAAGAGGTGCAATGCACGCCGACTTTGAGCCCAGACGCTATAGAATGTGAACGCATTTTTACAAATAACGTTTCCCGCGATCCTACGGGACGCTATTCTGTAGCGTTGCCTTTCTCCCGCGATCCCGCGACCTCTCTGGGTAATTCTTACCCTATCGCTAAAAAACGCTTCATGTATCTCGAACGTAAGCTTGCCGCGACACCTGCTCTGCGCTTAGAGTACGATGCTATAATCAAAGAGTACATTCAGAAGGGTTACATTTCACTGATCGACAATGATAGTCCTTTTACTGGATATTACGTGCCACACCACGCCATTGCGAGACTACAAAAAACAACAACTCGATGGCGTATGGTGATGGACGCCAGTGCTGAAACTGACTCAGGCCTCTCCTTGAATCAAGTTTTATATACCGGGGATAATTTACAAAACGATCTTTTTACAATCCTCTTGGATTTCCGCCTCTACCCAATCGCTTTTACATCCGATATTAAACAGATGTACCTACAAATTTTGATAAATAAGGACCACCGCAAATATCAAAAATTCCTGTATCGATTCGATCCCGTTTTTCCGCTTGATACCTACCAATTCAACCGCGTTTGTTTTGGTCTACGTAGCAGTCCGTTCCTTGCAATGCGAGTGTTGCGAAAGCTGTGCGCCGCCGACGGTGCCCACTTCCAGCTCGCAGCATCTCTTATCAGCGACAACACATACATGGACGACGTGTGCTACTCCATGCCTACTCTGTCTGCTTGTTTACAACTCAGAGACGATCTCCGCGAGTTGCTCAAGGCCGGGGGCTTCGATCTCGTCAAATGGGCTAGTAACTCACCCGCGCTCCTTGACTCCCTTCCCATCTCTGCGTTAACGGAATGCGTTAAAAATGCGAAAAATGCGTTAACGGATCTTTTAAATTCCGACGAATATAATAAGTCTATCTCAGATGAGTTATCAGCTAATCGCATACACTGGAAATTCAATCCACCGCGAAGTCCTCACTTCGGGGGGAATTATGAAATATATGTGAAAGCGTTTAAAAGTCATCTTCATAAAACGATCGGTTCACAGTTACTCACCTATGAAAAAATGTTAACCGTACTCACACAGATAGAATGCGTTATCAATTCTCGTCCTATAACGTTATTGAGCGAAGATCCGTCTGAGCCGACCGCGCTGAGTGCTTCACATTTCTTAATGACCGCACCGCTGAAGCATTTACCCGCTTGCACGGTTCCCGATGAACCTGGACACTTATTGAAACGGTACGCTTTATTGGATCAAATGGTACGATCATTTTCCAAACGGTGGAAGTTGGAATATCTTCACTTACTTCAATCTAGAGGAAAATGGAATACACCTTCGAATCCCATTACAATAGGTTCTATTGTTCTTATTATCACTGATAATATTCCCCCGCTATCCTGGCCTCTCGGCGTCGTCGTGGCCACTCATGTCGGCGGCGATGGCATCTGTCGAGTAGCGTCAGTAAAAACGGCGACCGGCGTCTACCAGAGACCCGTCGTCCGTTTATGTATCTTACCTACCCAATAATTTAACCCCTTGCTCCCCGGTCAACCGCTATGTTATATTTAACCCGTTGACTGCTTAAGAGTTTAACTCTTATTTTTATTTTTTTTATTTCCCGCTTTCTTTTAAAAACCAATGGTTTTTAGGCCGGGGGCAAATGTTCGCGCCACTTACATTGGCACTCATAATACCTTCCTACCTTCCTATTCCTATCATTTCTTGGCGACTATCTCTGTCGCTCATATCGTGGTATCCACGAGAAAACTGCTTGCCGCCGCAAGTAGTCTGCGATCGACCCTCGTCCTTCGCGGCTGCCGCTCTCGCCGAATCCAAAGTACTGGATCTGCTGCTCCTCTGCGGTGGTCCACGTGAATTCGACGCGCAAATATAAACAACACCCGCTATAAACCCGCCGCGTAAACGCTCCTTGCCGACACGCACCAACCGCCTAAAATACAGTCCACTACATCGAACGTCATAACATCCTGAAGGAACAAGCAGCTTGGAGACGGACCCGAACCGAGGTGATTGCAGTTGCATGGAGACCAGGTTAGTCGCCAAGTTCCTTTGTACTACTCTTCTACCAGCCATCCTTCCCCCGCCATTGGAGGCGCGCTCAGCCTATACAGCTTAGCTGCCGCGCTAACAGAACGCATATTTCAAAGCTAGGAGATAAGGAATTTAGCTCGAAGCGGGACTGTGTCTCTTTTGTCCTGGTACTATAAATATAAAGCTCTACAATTTGGAGAGATTTGTCCCAAATCTACCTACGCGCGAATAATTGAGATAAGGTGGTAGATCAGTGTTAAGTGTATCCAAGAATTAAATAAACACTGTAAATACACCGTTTATTGCCTCATAAATTATTAAAAAAAGAAGAAAAAAACAGGTTACCCACCATTCTTCTATTCCATTCGTTCTATCGTGTACATATTTCTGTCATTTTGCCCTGAGATAATAATTTGAAAATGTCAAAGAATGTCAAAGGAAGTTGCCAGCAGAAGCTATCTATTCAGCCCGTATGCACCCACTGCTGGGTATAGGCCTCCTCTGTTTCACGCCATTCGTTCCGGTCCTATGCCAGTCTCATCCAGTCTATCCCGATGTGCTTGGCGATGTCAACAACTTTAAACCTCAGTTTATTACAAAAAAAGAACTCGTAATCGGCGATTCTGCAGCAAAAACGCGATTCAATAGCTTGCCGGCGTCATCCGAAGCTGTAAAAGGTTCCTTTACTCATAGATAACTAGGTTTTCTAAGCACCACCTTCCGTCCACCAAACACATTTAGCATTAGTAACTTGGCAGTTACAAAAGTTAGCGTGTTGCAAACGCATTGTTCCGCAGATAGCGATCGTGGCACGCTAGTTAGACGAAGCCTTGTACTCGCCTTGCACGCTCACTTTGTAACCGCTATCTTCTCTAGGAAACTGCATTTTATAACGTGTTGTTCATGCCAGAGTTAGAGCTTAAACTTTGTTAAGCGCTTCAAGGTATCAAACTGTAGATCTTTTATGATTAGCTGGGAAAGTTTGCTGGGTTTTGAAAGGTTGCGTGGAACCTCTTGGAACGTGTTGTTTGATGTTTTTTTGAGGTGATTGCGTGCATGCCGGAGAGCCGAACGCGCCGGACGCGCTGATGTCTGATTCGGTCTCGCACATTTGTCAGGCAATAGGCAGGCATACGACTTTCGCGCATTCCAGCGCATCGCTTCTGATGTTGTCATCAGAATTATCTTGGGTTTTCGTTAGCTTTCGAGTTTTTTCTGGGATTTGCGAAGTTTGGCTCTGGTTTTATGTGTGAGATTCAATTACATTTCATACAAATAATTCTAAAATACGATTCTCCGGCACGTTTGATGCGTTCGGCTATGGCATGTGTGCGATCACTTTTAATTTTAATGTTTAAAAAAAATACTAAAGCAACAACGTCACATTTTCGGTTTCCCGCCATAATTCCACAAACTAGTTCATATATTTCCCATCATTATGGTAAATGTGTCAATGCAGTTGCGCACTGCTGGCGCAGGTATTTCATATTGAATTGGCAAATTTAAACTATTAGTCCTGCCCGAGCTGCAAACCCCAAGCCTACCGGCCACTCAAACAATCCATGTTACCTAAACCCGTAGCCTGACTACGTAAAACTATGTAGTAGCGACAGCAGTAGCAAAGTGACAGCAACTGTATTTAGAGTTCCATCTATTGGAGTCCTGTCGGTAGTGGCGCTAGTATCTATGGTCTAAGTACACTCTGTGACATGCGTGCAAAGGGTGTGCGATCGGTTTCCGTAATACGATTTCTAGTGATATTTTGCGACAGATTGCGTAGCGATTGCTATCATTTTACTACTGCTGTCACTACTGAAAAATTTACATAATAAGGGAGCCATTTTTGTAATAATTATTATTTACTAGCTGCGCCCCGCAGTTTCACCCGCGTGATTCCCGTTCCCGTGCGAATACGGGAATAAATATAGCCCAAGTTACTTGCTGATAATGAAGCTTTCCATTGTTGAAATAATTTAAAAAATCAGCGTGTAATCGTAACAAACAAACTCACGTTCGCAATTATAATATAAGTTAGGATACTTTGTGCCCAATCGCGTTGTGATTGCTGTCGCTCCTTCAAAGTTTTACATAATCAGGCAACCGATTATCTCTAATTTCATTACGCGCGAACAATCGCGCGCGAAGCTTCCAACGTTTGCAAATGCGCAGTGATTAGCGGCACTGATACCATTTTGTTAATGGTGTGATGGAAACCGGCAGCCATACCATGCTTGTTATGTAATAGAATTCCACTTTGAAAGGTAGTTTATTGTCACAGAAACACGTATATTGGTTTAATAATATGCTTTTTAAACGGCTTCAAATAAAAAGGAGGTTCTCAATTAGCCGTTTCTTTAATATTTGTTCCAATTATTCTATTGAAAGGATATACTTTCAGATTAATCTCATAGAAATTTCATCAAAATCGGTTCTTTAGTTCGTTTTTATTAGTACGTTCAATTGGAGTTTACGTACTAAATAAATGTCAGTAAAAATATATTATATTAGGTTTCACACTATTTGGATTTTGAGTCAATGTCAAGTACAGTTTATTTGTTTATTTGTTTCCTGGATTTTCCTATGTAGGATTCCCTGTATCCAGGGAATCCGGACCTACGAGGACCATGGCCCTACAAACACCCTGACTCAGAGCAAATACTTGTAGTACTTCTGTTATACTTACTTCGAGTTTTTTTTAACTTCGAGGTCGCGCTATTTACTTTAGTTAAGTAGCATTCAACGTTGCAATTCAGTAATATGGTAGATGTTTTCTGAGCAATTTTATAGAGAACCTGTAATTACACGTTTTTGCGCCATTTGCCAATGCTCTTAGTTAGACATTTGTCAGAATTAAAGGAGTGCTGTATTTTGAAGCTCTAGTGGTGAGATTAGATACTTTGATATTACAGTTGTTTTACAAATAAGGTAGAGTAAACACACGAGATCATTCAAAGGAATGCTAATACTAAAGAAAAAGGACATTACGAATGTTTTATACGGGTGGTTTTCCTTATTTCCCAACCAAAACTGCCGCCATACATTTAGCTAACCCATTTCGTTTTGCAACTACATTTTTTAACCGAACAAACAGCGGTACCCTTCCAAGGCAATAGCGTAAAGATATAAACAAACATCTAAATCGAGAAGGAAATTTAATAGCTCCCTATAATAACCGAATGAGGGTCTAAAAATTATCATAACCCGAACACTACTGGCGACCTTGAGGCAAATCCTGACAATGTTAACCCTGCGGCCGGGTTGGAGTAATATGGAACGTATAAAATAGAAAATAGGATTGGCAGCGATGTAGTTCTCAAAGTTGGTGATATAGTACATCGACGCTGAAAGGATCGTGGACTTAACCAATGTTTTATTCATGAGAGGAATTGGTGTTTGTCCAAATTTGACGTGCCATATCTTGCAGCCGCGATTGAAATTTTGCCAATAAAAACTTATTTTATTTTACACTTTATGGTGGTGGAGTAATAGGATTTTATTAGGGTGGCTGGTGGCTCTAGAACTGGGGCAATATCTTGATCGTCACGCGTTAAGCGCAGTTTATTTCGTAACTTGGACCCGAGCGTTGTGGATAAAGTTTCTAGTGTTAGTGTTTCTTGATAAGTTATATATCTCTCTGTTTGTTGGAATTCTTTATCGATTGCCTTCAATCGCGTCAATGATCAAATGGGAATATTGAGCATCATATTATTTCATTGTTTAAAAGTAATGCCACTAAGCGGTCACCCATCCAAATGAGTGCCTTCGAGCCTCGCTTAACTTTAGTGATCGGTTAAGTGAAAACCCCGTTAATCATACCATAATTAGGCTGTGATCAGACAATGCTAATTCCCGTTTTTATCCTTCAGCTGTATTTAAATTGTTGAAAATAATTTAAACGTACATGCCTACCTCTTTTGTTCCATTTATAGTCATTATTTCCAATCGCCCTTTCCAAAAACCCACGCATATCCCTACACGATAATCTAGCATTCTCAAATCTTCCAAAAAGCAATAATGGAAATTCTCCGGTAAATAAATTAAGATATGAACTTTGTTTTGGAGAAAAGAAAAACAACGTTAGAAGTTTAGATTGAATTCTTGGTAAATGAAGCCGCAACGATGTTCGAGGGCGGAGATCATAAAATCAATTTATATCGGACAGGAACCAAATTGTTTAGAGTGCGGCTAACATTTTCAATTTATAGGGTCCAAGCTAGCGACAGCCGGCTCCGAGATGTTTCGCTCGATTGTTTCGATTGTTCAAACATCTCGATAGTTCTCCGTGATTTTCTGTCGCAATCGCATTTAAGTTAAGCCAAGTTATTGTAAAATATCCGAAAGAAAATAATCGTGGACGGTGTCACTGTCTGCACTTCTTTTTGAGTTTAGAGAGAAAGCAAGCAAAAAATGCAGCGGCGAGTCAGTCGTCTAGAAAAAATCAAAAAAACAAATCGATTGTTCAGTCAGGGAGCGAGATGATTCCTAGACTTTTTTTTTGTAATATGTCTTCAATTATACGCGATTGTCTAAATAAGGATTATGTTATTCGGTCGTATGTATGCGCGCATGTTTATTTGGCGCACCCTACAGTGTAAACAGCTTGGAAGATTTAGGTAATTGAGGAATCGTTGGATTTGTTATAATCACGAGATTACCAGACTAAATTGGCAGTCGGTTTTTGTTTTTTAAATAAATATTCAATTACTTATTGCCTATATTATTAACAGTATGTAGTTATTGATTTTGAACTGAATTCCGATGCTATTGTGATGTTAAACTCCAATTCCGATCCAATTCCTGTTTTATTCAAGAGGAAGGCCCAGTGTCCATTATAAATGATGCGTTTCTGTGTCAGTGATCAATTAATTTGTACCTACGTCATTACGTCATTGTAGCGATGTGACGTCACATCTATATTTTAAAAGTACCTATTCTGTGATCACGTGTGAGCATAAAAGTCATGCTCTCTCTTTCTTTCTTCTCCTATCAGTATTGTTGTAGATTGTGTGCTAAATGAGATAGTGCCAGCATTTGGTGTCAGTTTGTCAGGGCACCCAAGGGGCTCTGACGTAGCCTAACGCCTTCTCTATCTATCGATAACAATTGGGTACAGCTTAACGTGCCCCCGGAAGCACGGGGCAAAGGAACTCCACATTTGTGGAACTAAGTCATTAGTTGCGGTATCAAACCCGGTAACGTTGGGTTGCAAAGCGCACATATTTACGACTCTAGCATTAAATATATGGAACTACTAGCTGTACCCTGCCACGCTTCGCTGTGGCACATTCGCACATTCGCTGATATGTCACTGATGAAAAAAATAGATAAAAACAATCCTTGATGCGGATTATATATCATGCTAAAATTTTAGCTCGATCGGTGCAGGACTTTTTGAGTTTTTGAAGCGTACACAAACCAACATAACATTTTTATATATACACATATAGATAAAACCGAAAAAGAACCGGTCTTAAAGGAGAAAGACAGATCAATGCAGGATGGCGTGCGGCGCGGCACGCGGCGCTGTCAGTTACATACATTTTGTACATTTTGCGGGCCGAGCGCGTCAATGTCACTTGTTCTTTTTAACCGGTGTGAACTTGGCAGCCAAAAGTAGCAGCCTATAATCCGACTAAATTACGAAGGTCTTTTTTTGTCATTATGTTTTAAACCTCTGAAAAGCTATAAATATAGCTCTTATCGAGTAAATAATAATAATTGGTATAAAAGTCGTTTTGATAAGAAACGAACTTCATTGTTTTACGCAAGAAATATTGAAGGGTACAAAACATTTTAAAGGGTATTTTATGATAACGCGTCTAGTTACTACTCTCTATCAAAGAAATCAGATTGTTTCAGCATCTTACTTTATGCTCCGATAATGTATCATTCAAATAAATGTATAGGTAACGTGGTTCAAAAATATCTTTACCTGAAAATTTTCACCTGAAAACGGAATTATAAATTTTTTAGACACCATTTTTTGGCTGCTGGTATTTTCCAACCTGTAGACCTATGAAATTGTTTAATAACCAGTCCGCGATATGTTCACTGATAAACAGGCTATCATAAAAGCACAAATTGGAAGTGGCTAAAAGCCTATTTAATCCTAAAATGATCACACAAATGTTACGGTAAAATTATTTTTCATACTAAATTTTCAAAGTGAAAATCGTCTTCCCGGTTTCCCCTGAAATGTGCCATTTAAATCGCTGAATCGTAACACGCAATACGTAAACTTCAAAATAATATGGACCAAAAGTTGGCTAAAAGATTATTTAACCCTAAAATGATCAAACAAATGTTATGGTAAAATTATTTTTCATACTAAATTTTCAAAGTGAAAATCGTCTTCCCGGTTTCCCCTGAAATATGCTATTTAAGTCGATGAAATTTAACATGCATAACCTAAACTTCAAAATAATATGGACCAAAAGTTGGCTAAAACCTTATTTAACCCTAAAATGATCACACAAATGTTATGGTAAAATTAATTTTCGTACTAAATTTTCAAAGTGAAAATCGTCTTCCCGGTTTCCCCTGAAATATGCGATTTAAGTCAACACAACGTAACAGGCAGATCATAAACTTCAAAATAGACCTTGCCAAAAGTTGGCTAAACTTCTATTTAACCCTAAAACGTCTCCAAGAAGACAATCGAAAAATTTTCAAAAAAATATTTTACTGATCGTGCGTTCAATTCTACATATCTGCTTCTGGAATGACATTGCACAAGTATCTTATTTTATGCTCTGATAACTTACCTTTCAATTGAATGTAATGATAACGTGGTGCAATGATATCTATAACTGAAAATTTTCGGCTGAAAACAGAATTATAAATTTTTATGGACATGATTTTTTGGCTGCTGGTATTTTTTAACCTGAAGACCTATGAAATTGTTTAATAACCAGTCCGCGATATGTTCACTGATAAACAGGCTATCATAAAAGCACAAATTGGAAGTGGCTAAAAGCCTATTTAACCCTAAAATGATCACACAAATGTTACGGTAAAATTATTTTTCATACTAAATTTTCAAAGTGAAAATCGTCTTCCCGGTTTCCCCTGAAATGTGCCATTTAAATCGCTGAATCGTTACACGCAATACGTAAACTTCAAAATAATATGGACCAAAAGTTGGCTAAAAGCTTATTTAACCCTAAAATGATCACACAAATGTTACGGAAAAATTATTTTTCATACTAAATTTTCAAAGTGAAAATCGTCTTCCCGGTTTCCCCTGAAATATGCTATTTAAGTCGATGAAATTTAACATGCATAACCTAAACTTCAAAATAATATGGACCAAAAGTTGGCTAAAACCTTATTTAACCCTAAAATGATCACACAAATGTTATGGTAAAATTAATTTTCGTACAAAATTTTCAAAGTGAAAATCGTCTTCCCGGTTTCCCCTGAAATATGCGATTTAAGTCAACACAACGTAACAGGCAGATCATAAACTTCAAAATAGACCTTGCCAAAAGTTGGCTAAACTTCTATTTAACCCTAAAACGTCTCCAAGAAGACAATCGAAAAATTTTCAAAAAATATTTTACTGATCGTGCGTTCAATTCTACATATCTGCTTCTGGAATGACATTGCACAAGTATCTTATTTTATGCTCTGATAACTTACCTTTCAATTGAATGTAATGATAACGTGGTGCAATGATATCTATAACTGAAAATTTTCGGCTGAAAACAGAATTATAAATTTTTATGGACATGATTTTTTGGCTGCTGGTATTTTCCAACCTGAAGACCTATGAAATTCTTTAATGACCAGCCCGCGATATGTTCACTGATAAACAGGCTATCATAAAACACAAATTGAAAGTGGCTAAAAGCCTATTTAACCCTAAAATGATCACACAAATGTTACGGTAAAATTATTTTTCATACTAAATTTTCAAAGTGAAAATCGTCTTCCCGGTTTCCCCTGAAATATGCGATTTAAGTCAACGAAACGTAACAGGCAGATCATAAACTTCAAAATAGACCTTGCCAAAAGTTGGCTAAACTTCTATTTAACCCTAAAACGTCTCCGAGAAGACAATCGAAAAATTTTCAAAAAATATTTTACTGATCGTGCGTTCAATTCTACATATCTGCTTCTGGAATGACATTGCACAAGTATCTTATTTTATGCTCTGATAACTTACCTTTCAATTGAATGTAATGATAACGTGGTGCAATGATATCTATAACTGAAAATTTTCGGCTGAAAACAGAATTATAAATTTTTATAGACATGATTTTTTGGCTGCTGGTATTTTCCAACCTGAAGACCTATGAAATTGTTTAATAACCAGTCCGCGATATGTTCACTGATAAACAGGCTATCATAAAAGCACAAATTGGAAGTGGCTAAAAGCCTATTTAACCCTAAAATGATCACACAAATGTTACGGTAAAATTATTTTTCATACTAAATTTTCAAAGTGAAAATCGTCTTCCCGGTTTCCCCTGAAATATGCTATTTAAGTCGATGAAATTTAACATGCATAACCTAAACTTCAAAATAATATGGACCAAAAGTTGGCTAAAACCTTATTTAACCCTAAAATGATCACACAAATGTTATGGTAAAATTAATTTTCGTACTAAATTTTCAAAGTGAAAATCGTCTTCCCGGTTTCCCCTGAAATATGCGATTTAAGTCAACGAAACGTAACAGGCAGATCATAAACTTCAAAATAGACCTTGCCAAAAGTTGGCTAAACTTCTATTTAACCCTAAAACGTCTCCGAGAAGACAATCGAAAAATTTTCAAAAAATATTTTACTGATCGTGCGTTTAATTCTACATATCTGCTTCTGGAATGACATTGCACAAGTATCTTATTTTATGCTCTGATAACTTACCTTTCAATTGAATGTAATAATAACGTGGTGCAATGATACCTATAACTGAAAATTTTCGGCTGAAAACAGAATTATAAATTTTTATAGACATGATTTTTTGGCTGCTGGTATTTTCCAACCTGAAGACCTATGAAATTGTTTAATAACCAGTCCGCGATATGTTCACTGATAAAGAGGCTATCATAAAAGCACAAATTGGAAGTGGCTAAAAGCCTATTTAACCCTAAAATGATCACACAAATGTTACGGTAAAATTATTTTTCATACAAAATTTTCAAAGTGAAAATCGTCTTCCCGGTTTCCCCTGAAATATGCGATTTAAGTCAACGAAACGTAACAGGCAGATCATAAACTTCAAAATAGACCTTGCCAAAAGTTGGCTAAACTTCTATTTAACCCTAAAACGTCTCCGAGAAGACAATCGAAAAATTTTCAAAAAATATTTTACTGATCGTGCGTTCAATTCTACATATCTGCTTCTGGAATGACATTGCACAAGTATCTTATTTTATGCTCTGATAACTTACCTTTCAATTGAATGTAATGATAACGTGGTGCAATGATATCTATAACTGAAAATTTTCGGCTGAAAACAGAATTATAAATTTTTATAGACATGATTTTTTGGCTGCTGGTATTTTCCAACCTGAAGACCTATGAAATTGTTTAATAACCAGTCCGCGATATGTTCACTGATAAACAGGCTATCATAAAAGCACAAATTGGAAGTGGCTAAAAGCCTATTTAACCCTAAAATGATCACACAAATGTTACGGTAAAATTATTTTTCATACTAAATTTTCAAAGTGAAAATCGTCTTCCCGGTTTCCCCTGAAATATGCTATTTAAGTCGATGAAATTTAACATGCATAACCTAAACTTCAAAATAATATGGACCAAAAGTTGGCTAAAACCTTATTTAACCCTAAAATGATCACACAAATGTTATGGTAAAATTAATTTTCGTACTAAATTTTCAAAGTGAAAATCGTCTTCCCGGTTTCCCCTGAAATATGCGATTTAAGTCAACGAAACGTAACAGGCAGATCATAAACTTCAAAATAGACCTTGCCAAAAGTTGGCTAAACTTCTATTTAACCCTAAAACGTCTCCGAGAAGACAATCGAAAAATTTTCAAAAAATATTTTACTGATCGTGCGTTCAATTCTACATATCTGCTTCTGGAATGACATTGTACAAGTATCTTATTTTATGCTCTAATAACTTATCTATCAATTGAATGTAACGATAACGTGGTTCAATGATATCTATAACTGAAAATTTTCGGCTGAAAACAGAATTATAAATTTTTATAGACATGATTTTTTGGCTGCTGGTATTTTCCAACCTGAAGACCTATGAAATTCTTTAATGACCAGCCCGCGATTTGTTCACTGATAAACAGGCTATCATAAAAGCACAAATTGGAAGTGGCTAAAAGCCTATTTAACCCTAAAATGATCACACAAATGTTACGGTAAAATTATTTTTCATACAAAATTTTCAAAGTGAAAATCGTCTTCCCGGTTTCCCCTGAAATGTGCGATTTAAGTCAACGAAACGTAACAGGCAGATCATAAACTTCAAAATAGACCTTGCCAAAAGTTGGCTAAACTTCTATTTAACCCTAAAACGTCTCCGAGAAGACAATCGAAAAATTTTCAAAAAATATTTTACTGATCGTGCGTTTAATTCTACATATCTGCTTCTGGAATGACATTGCACAAGTATCTTATTTTATGCTCTGATAACTTACCTTTCAATTGAATGTAATAATAACGTGGTGCAATGATACCTATAACTGAAAATTTTCGGCTGAAAACAGAATTATAAATTTTTATAGACATGATTTTTTGGCTGCTGGTATTTTCCAACCTGAAGACCTATGAAATTGTTTAATAACCAGTCCGCGATATGTTCACTGATAAAGAGGCTATCATAAAAGCACAAATTGGAAGTGGCTAAAAGCCTATTTAACCCTAAAATGATCACACAAATGTTACGGTAAAATTATTTTTCATACTAAATTTTCAAAGTGAAAATCGTCATCCCGGTTTCCCCTGAAATATGCCATTTAAATCGCTGAATCGTAACACGCAATACGTAAACTTCAAAATAATATGGACCAAAAGTTGGCTAAAACCTTATTTAACCCTAAAATGATCAAACAAATGTTATGATAAAATTAATTTTCATACTAAATTTTCAAAGTGAAAATCGTCTTCCCGGTTTTCCCTGAAATATGCGATTTAAGTCAACGAAACGTAACAGGCAGATCATAAACTTCAAAATAGACCTTGCCAAAAGTTTGCTAAACTTCTATTTAACCCTAAAACGTCTCCAAGAAGACAATCGAAAAATTATCAAAAAATATTTTACTGATCATGCGTTCAATTATACATATCTGCTTCTGAAATTACATTGCACAAATATCTTATTTTATGCTCTGATAACTTACCTTTCAATTGATTGTAATAATAACGTTACAAAATTAAATTTATTCACATAATATTTTCACACGGTTATGTATAATACTATGTAACTTCCTTATTTTTCAATTTTTTTCACCAATTACGTTGCCCAACATCAAGAGTAGTTGGCATCTACGTGATTCGTACACAAGGGGTATGAATTTTGGAAAAAAAAATGGAAATCTTCATTTTACTCTCGAAATTTCTTCATTACCGGACGAACACCGCAGTACAAGCACACATATTTGGCATAAAAATTGGAGCTAATACTTTAGTGCTGCATATCATCAGACGCGTATTCAGGAGCTCTTCTAGAAGGTGCTTCAGAAATTTTAATTAAATAAACTTACAATTAGTTAGACAATTTATTACAAAATTAAAGTCATTCACATAAAATTTTCACATTTTTATATTATAATACTATGTAACTTCCTTATTTTTCAATTTTTTTCACCAATTACGACGCCCAGCATCCAGTCGACTTAAATAGCATATTTCAGGGGAAACCGGGAAGACGATTTTCACTTTGAAAATTTAGTATGAAAAATAATTTTACCGTAACATTTGTGTGATCATTTTAGGGTTAAATAGGCTTTTAGCCACTTTCAATTTGTGCTTTTATGATAGCCTGTTTATCAGTGAACATATCGCGGGCTGGTCATTAAAGAATTTCATAGGTCTTCAGGTTGGAAAATACCAGCAGCCAAAAAATCATGTCTATAAAAATTTATAATTCTGTTTTCAGCCGAAAATTTTCAGTTATAGATATCATTGCACCACGTTATTATTACATTCAATTGAAAGGTAAGTTATCAGAGCATAAAATAAGATACTTGTGCAATGTCATTCCAGAAGCAGATATTTCGAATTGAACGCACGATCAGTAAAATATTTTTTGAAAATTTTTCGATTGTCTTCTCGGAGACGTTTTAGGGTTAAATAGAAGTTTAGCCAACTTTTGGCAAGGTCTATTTTGAAGTTTATAATCTGCCTGTTACGTTGTGTTGACTTAAATAGCATATTTCAGGGGAAACCGGGAAGACGATTTTCACTTTGAAAATTTAGTATGAAAATTAATTTTATCATAACATTTGTTTGATCATTTTAGGGTTAAATAGGCTTTTAGCCACTTCCAATTTGTGCTTTTATGATAGCCTGTTTATCAGTGAACATATCGCGGGCTGGTCATTAAAGAATTTCATAGGTCTTCAGGTTGGAAAATACCAGCAGCCAAAAAATCATGTCTATAAAAATTTATAATTCTGTTTTCAGCCGAAAATTTTCAGTTATAGATATCATTGAACCACGTTATCGTTACATTCAATTGATAGATAAGTTATCAGAGCATAAAATAAGATACTTGTGCAATGTCATTCCAGAAGCAGATATTTAGAATTGAACGCACGATCAGTAAAATATTTTTTGAAAATTTTTCGGTTGTCTTCTCGGAGACGTTTTAGGGTTAAATAGAAGTTTAGCCAACTTTTGGCAAGGTCTATTTTGAAGTTTATGATCTGCCTGTTACGTTTCGTTGACTTAAATCGCATATTTCAGGGGAAACCGGGAAGACGATTTTCACTTTGAAAATTTAGTATGAAAATTAATTTTATCATAACATTTGTTTGATCATTTTAGGGTTAAATAAGGTTTTAGCCAACTTTTGGTCCGTATTATTTTGAAGTTTACGTTACGCATGTTAAGTTTCATCGACTTAAATAGCATATTTCAGGGGAAACCGGGAAGACGATTTTCACTTTGAAAATTTAGTATGAAAAATAATTTTACCGTAACATTTGTGTGATCATTTTAGGGTTAAATAGGCTTTTAGCCACTTCCAATTTGTGCTTTTATGATAGCCTCTTTATCAGTGAACATATCGCGGACTGGTTATTAAACAATTTCATAGGTCTTCAGGTTGGAAAATACCAGCAGCCAAAAAATCATGTCTATAAAAATTTATAATTCTGTTTTCAGCCGAAAATTTTCAGTTATAGGTATCATTGCACCACGTTATTATTACATTCAATTGAAAGGTAAGTTATCAGAGCATAAAATAAGATACTTGTGCAATGTCATTCCAGAAGCAGATATGTAGAATTAAACGCACGATCAGTAAAATATTTTTTGAAAATTTTTCGATTGTCTTCTCGGAGACGTTTTAGGGTTAAATAGAAGTTTAGCCAACTTTTGGCAAGGTCTATTTTGAAGTTTATGATCTGCCTGTTACGTTTCGTTGACTTAAATCGCACATTTCAGGGGAAACCGGGAAGACGATTTTCACTTTGAAAATTTTGTATGAAAAATAATTTTACCGTAACATTTGTGTGATCATTTTAGGGTTAAATAGGCTTTTAGCCACTTCCAATTTGTGCTTTTATGATAGCCTGTTTATCAGTGAACAAATCGCGGGCTGGTCATTAAAGAATTTCATAGGTCTTCAGGTTGGAAAATACCAGCAGCCAAAAAATCATGTCTATAAAAATTTATAATTCTGTTTTCAGCCGAAAATTTTCAGTTATAGATATCATTGAACCACGTTATCGTTACATTCAATTGATAGATAAGTTATTAGAGCATAAAATAAGATACTTGTACAATGTCATTCCAGAAGCAGATATGTAGAATTGAACGCACGATCAGTAAAATATTTTTTGAAAATTTTTCGATTGTCTTCTCGGAGACGTTTTAGGGTTAAATAGAAGTTTAGCCAACTTTTGGCAAGGTCTATTTTGAAGTTTATGATCTGCCTGTTACGTTTCGTTGACTTAAATCGCATATTTCAGGGGAAACCGGGAAGACAATTTTCACTTTGAAAATTTTGTATGAAAATTAATTTTATCATAACATTTGTTTGATCATTTTAGGGTTAAATAAGGTTTTAGCCAACTTTTGGTCCATATTATTTTGAAGTTTACGTATTGCGTGTAACGATTCAGCGATTTAAATGGCACATTTCAGGGGAAACCGGAAAGACGATTTTCACTTTGAAAATTTAGTATGAAAAATAATTTTACCGTAACATTTTTGTGATCATTTTAGGGTTAAATAGGCTTTTAGCCACTTCCAATTTGTGCTTTTATGATAGCCTGTTTATCAGTGAACAAATCGCGGGCTGGTCATTAAAGAATTTCATAGGTCTTCAGGTTGGAAAATACCAGCAGCCAAAAAATCATGTCTATAAAAATTTATAATTCTGTTTTCAGCCGAAAATTTTCAGTTATAGGTATCATTGCACCACGTTATTATTACATTCAATTGAAAGGTAAGTTATCAGAGCATAAAATAAGATACTTGTGCAATGTCATTCCAGAAGCAGATATGTAGAATTAAACGCACGATCAGTAAAATATTTTTTGAAAATTTTTCGATTGTCTTCTCGGAGACGTTTTAGGGTTAAATAGAAGTTTAGCCAACTTTTGGCAAGGTCTATTTTGAAGTTTATGATCTGCCTGTTACGTTTCGTTGACTTAAATCGCACATTTCAGGGGAAACCGGGAAGACGATTTTCACTTTGAAAATTTTGTATGAAAAATAATTTTACCGTAACATTTGTGTGATCATTTTAGGGTTAAATAGGCTTTTAGCCACTTCCAATTTGTGCTTTTATGATAGCCTGTTTATCAGTGAACAAATCGCGGGCTGGTCATTAAAGAATTTCATAGGTCTTCAGGTTGGAAAATACCAGCAGCCAAAAAATCATGTCTATAAAAATTTATAATTCTGTTTTCAGCCGAAAATTTTCAGTTATAGATATCATTGAACCACGTTATCGTTACATTCAATTGATAGATAAGTTATTAGAGCATAAAATAAGATACTTGTACAATGTCATTCCAGAAGCAGATATGTAGAATTGAACGCACGATCAGTAAAATATTTTTTGAAAATTTTTCGATTGTCTTCTCGGAGACGTTTTAGGGTTAAATAGAAGTTTAGCCAACTTTTGGCAAGGTCTATTTTGAAGTTTATGATCTGCCTGTTACGTTTCGTTGACTTAAATCGCATATTTCAGGGGAAACCGGGAAGACAATTTTCACTTTGAAAATTTTGTATGAAAATTAATTTTATCATAACATTTGTTTGATCATTTTAGGGTTAAATAAGGTTTTAGCCAACTTTTGGTCCATATTATTTTGAAGTTTACGTATTGCGTGTAACGATTCAGCGATTTAAATGGCACATTTCAGGGGAAACCGGAAAGACGATTTTCACTTTGAAAATTTAGTATGAAAAATAATTTTACCGTAACATTTTTGTGATCATTTTAGGGTTAAATAGGCTTTTAGCCACTTCCAATTTGTGCTTTTATGATAGCCTGTTTATCAGTGAACATATCGCGGACTGGTTATTAAACAATTTCATAGGTCTTCAGGTTAGAAAATACCAGCAGCCAAAAAATCATGTCCATAAAAATTTATAATTCTGTTTTCAGCCGAAAATTTTCAGTTATAGATATCATTGCACCACGTTATCATTACATTCAATTGAAAGGTAAGTTATCAGAGCATAAAATAAGATACTTGTGCAATGTCATTCCAGAAGCAGATATGTAGAATTGAACGCACGATCAGTAAAATATTTTTTGAAAATTTTTCGATTGTCTTCTCGGAGACGTTTTAGGGTTAAATAGAAGTTTAGCCAACTTTTGGCAAGGTCTATTTTGAAGTTTATGATCTGCCTGTTACGTTTCGTTGACTTAAATCGCACATTTCAGGGGAAACCGGGAAGACGATTTTCACTTTGAAAATTTTGTATGAAAAATAATTTTACCGTAACATTTGTGTGATCATTTTAGGGTTAAATAGGCTTTTAGCCACTTCCAATTTGTGCTTTTATGATAGCCTGTTTATCAGTGAACAAATCGCGGGCTGGTTATTAAACAATTTCATAGGTCTTCAGGTTGGAAAATACCAGCAGCCAAAAAATCATGTCTATAAAAATTTATAATTCTGTTTTCAGCCGAAAATTTTCAGTTATAGATATCATTGAACCACGTTATCGTTACATTCAATTGATAGATAAGTTATTAGAGCATAAAATAAGATACTTGTACAATGTCATTCCAGAAGCAGATATGTAGAATTGAACGTACGATCAGTAAAATATTTTTTGAAAATTTTTCGATTGTCTTCTCGGAGACGTTTTAGGGTTAAATAGAAGTTTAGCCAACTTTTGGCAAGGTCTATTTTGAAGTTTATGATCTGCCTGTTACGTTTCGTTGACTTAAATTGCATATTTCAGGGGAAACCGGGAAGACAATTTTCACTTTGAAAATTTAGTATGAAAAATAATTTTACCGTAACATTTGTGTGATCATTTTAGGGTTAAATAAGCTTTTAGCCAACTTTTGGTCCATATTATTTTGAAGTTTACGTATTGCGTGTAACGATTCAGCGATTTAAATGGCACATTTCAGGGGAAACCGGAAAGACGATTTTCACTTTGAAAATTTAGTATGAAAAATAATTTTACCGTAACATTTCTGTGATCATTTTAGGGTTAAATAGGCTTTTAGCCACTTCCAATTTGTGCTTTTATGATAGCCTGTTTATCAGTGAACATATCGCGGACTGGTTATTAAACAATTTCATAGGTCTTCAGGTTAGAAAATACCAGCAGCCAAAAAATCATGTCCATAAAAATTTATAATTCTGTTTTCAGTCGAAAATTTTCAGTTATAGATATCATTGCACCACGTTATCATTACATTCAATTGAAAGGTAAGTTATCAGAGCATAAAATAAGATACTTGTGCAATGTCATTCCAGAAGCAGATATGTAGAATTGAACGCACGAACAGTAAAATATTTTTTGAAAATTTTTCGATTGTCTTCTTGGAGACGTTTTAGGGTTAAATAGAAGTTTAGCCAACTTTTGGCAAGGTCTATTTTGAAGTTTATGATCTGCCTGTTACGTTGTGTTGACTTAAATTGCATATTTCAGGGGAAACCGGGAAGACGATTTTCACTTTGAAAATTTAGTACGAAAATTAATTTTACCATAACATTTGTGTGATCATTTTAGGGTTAAATAAGGTTTTAGCCAACTTTTGGTCCATATTATTTTGAAGTTTAGGTTATGCATGTTAAATTTCATCGACTTAAATAGCATATTTCAGGGGAAACCGGGAAGACGATTTTCACTTTGAAAATTTAGTATGAAAAATAATTTTACCATAACATTTGTTTGATCATTTTAGGGTTAAATAATCTTTTAGCCAACTTTTGGTCCATATTATTTTGAAGTTTACGTATTGCGTGTTACGATTCAGCGATTTAAATGGCACATTTCAGGGGAAACCGGGAAGACGATTTTCACTTTGAAAATTTAGTATGAAAAATAATTTTACCGTAACATTTGTGTGATCATTTTAGGATTAAATAGGCTTTTAGCCACTTCTAATTTGTGCTTTTATGATAGCCTGTTTATCAGTGAACATATCGCGGACTGGTTATTAAACAATTTCATAGGTCTACAGGTTGGAAAATACCAGCAGCCAAAAAATGGTGTCTAAAAAATTTATAATTCCGGTTTCAGGTGAAAATTTTCAGGTAAAGATATTTTTGAACCACGTTACCTATACATTTATTTGAATGATACATTATCGGAGCATAAAGTAAGATGCTGAAACAATCTGATTTCTTTGATAGAGAGTAGTAACTAGACGCGTTATCATAAAATACCCTTTAAAATTTTTTGTACCCTTCAATATTTCTTGCGTAAAACAATGAAGTTCGTTTCTTATCAAAACGACTTTTATACCAATTATTATTATTTACTCGATAAGAGCTATATTTATAGCTTTTCAGAGGTTTAAAACATAATGACAAAAAAAGACCTTCGTAATTTAGTCGGATTATAGGCTGCTACTTTTGGCTGCCAAGTTCACACCGGTTTCTTTTTATATGAAATTGAGTGACGTAATATGAGACACACCGCACTGCACTGATCTGTTTTTGCCTTAGCCTTCCCACATCTACACTTATAGCTCAATTAGTCAGTTGCACTGTGCGCCATGAGAACTTTTAAGATAAAATTTACCTTGGTCAGCCAATTGCGCTGTCACCTCCGCTGCTAACAAAGTTCAACGTTGACGGGTGCGTCAAGGAAAACATCATCATCATTGTCATCGAATACTGTACATTCCGGATGCGCATTTGACTATTTCACCTCATGCATAGCATTGGCATCATTTCAGCGCTCGATAGCTCGTTTTGGCAACTGCGACGATTTTTTGCTATTCAATTTTGCATCGAAATGACGCCCGGGACTATCGCTATAACTTACAACTCAAAAGTTTCCCACCAATCGCGTCAATTCAAAAAGAATTGAGTGTGCGTTGACTCTAAATTTTACGTAAAAGCCGCGTCGTTGCTTTTCAGTGTTGCACGGTTCGCGAGCCTCTCTCTATCGCTTTATCTATATAATGGTTCACAACAGTGTCAATACAGAAAGCATTAAGTGTGCGTAGGTCCTAAATAACCCACATCGTTACTTCTGAATGCTGCGTCAAAATGGTTGGCTGGACCTGGAGCTACAAAGTTGCCTACCAATCGCATCGATACAAAAAGTGTTATGTATGCGTGGGCTAATAAAAAGCGGTGGTGGTAGGTTACAAGCAGAAGGTCGTGAGTTCAAATCCCAGTGCAGGCGCGTACCAATGTGTTCCTTGTAAAACATAAGTACGTAATTATCACTCGCTTTTCGGTGAATGAAAACATCGTAAGGAAACCCACATACGTACCCGAGAATTATTTCGGAGGTAGGTATGTGATCCACCAATCCGGACTAGACCCCCGTGGTGGATTATGGCCTAATCCTCCTTACGAAAGTGAGGGGAGACCCGTGCCCAGCAGTGGGACGTTATGGGTTGTTGATGATGATGCGTGGGCTTTAAATTTTCCACAGCCACGTTGGTAATATCTACTTGGTATATTCTGTGGATACAATTTACAGTATTATCCACACGAAAACTCGACGCCATTGCTTACACAAAGCGTTTGATCATTTTAATAGCATATCAAATAGTGTCGTAACAAAATAAAAACAGAGGTTGATCGAGAAGCAATTTGTGCGACACTTTCGTTTACGTAGGTTCAAGTAAATAACAGGGCATTTTAATATTATAAGGAAGTTTTTTACTTAGCTACAGGAATATTTATGATAAATAATGGCATATTTTTTTTAAACTTGTATATATATTAGGTTATTGAAAGAATAATGTACCTGTATAGATGTCAAATGATGTAGAAGGTACAAAAAAGGGAGAAGATTTTTAGCAGTAACGGTATTAATAAGGCCAGGATGCTATAACGGAGTCTCTGCCGTTGTTAGTCTTGTCGCCCATCTAAGTGTGCAAGTATAGCATATTAAACACGCTGCGACGCTTAAGTGGACAGTCTTAATAAAGAAAAAATGCATAAACAACACGAACATAAAATAAAGCTAAACTATCATACCCTAAATAAACATTTAGCGACAGATTTATCCAAATTGTAGACAGAAAGAGTTATATCAGCAGAGAATAAACGTAAAACAGAATGGAGCAGTAAAACACGCCGAATAAAAACCGTATGCGTATTTCATTGACAAATTTGCAAATACACGATGCGTCGGGTTGGTTACGGAGAGTTAGTAGAATAACAGGGTTCTTGAACAAGCCAATGCGGTGACGAGCGCAGTGGTCAACGTGGTTGCCGCGGTAGCAACCATTGCAAGTTTCACACCGTCACTGCCACCGCAAACTACGCGCAGAGTGGACGTATCTTATCTGATAGCAGATAGATATAATATATATTTTATTAAAAATAGTAGAATATAATAATCATACTGAACACGTTGACTGCTGAACCGGTTTTTACATTTCGGTACCGTTACGGACCGTGTGTGTTTTCCAGCACTGGCGTGCCGTCTGTGTGAGCCGCACTGTAGCCGCGCCGCGTTACACACACACGTCGTGTTTCGCCACAGCCAGCACGTAAGCTGCACACAACAGGTAACACAACAGGTGTGTTTTCCCGCACACGCGTAACGTTATAAAAACAGTGTTTTCAGCAGTGAACGTGTTAAGAAATAAAGATTTGGTAATTAAATGAAAATTAAGTAGTTGCGCCACCAACCATATAATTTAAAAATGATTTTCTGTCGACGCAAAGGTTGTCTGGAAGCGATAAGACCGTTCATTGTATTACCTTTTTTTTACCTTTTATTGTATTCCTCTATTGTGTTTTTCGGGGTACTATAAAGAGTTTTCTATTCTATTCTACAGCGTCACAATCTAGTGGTTTGTTTGTTGCTTTTCTAAGGCATATCGTACATGGAACCCCTTCCAGTCCACATGCGCTTATTTGACACTATCTTTAAATGTAAAACCTCGGTAAAGTCTTAACATATTCTTCTTTGTTTTATCAAATTGATGGCTTGCGGCGGACAACTGTTAAACTTGCAGTGGTCGTGATTTATGATAGAGTCTTGTGCATGAGAGGGGGACAGATCAAGTCCAGTGCTTGAATATCATTGGCAATTTGACAAAAGATACGTAAGGGTCTTGAAGTCCAAGAACTCTTACTAGGTCAGCAAATATCATAACATTCTTACTGATCTTCTCAGAAAAGTGAATTTATAACTACCAGGGGCCTCACCATGAACGATTAATTCCATCCAGTTTAAGACCTTAAACTGAACTGCCCTGCTAATTGTCTCCGTCTGTTTATCTATATAGCTCCATCTCATTCTCTTTCTCTTAAATTCTCCTCAGTCAATTTTTGAGTGACATCACGTCACGTTTGTCATTTATGAGTATGTGTGTGGTGTGAAACTAGGCCGTTCAGTTTAAATAAACTGCATGGAATAAGAATAAGTACGTAGTTACCCCCCTGTGTTCTTCTAAAGTTACTCATCACATATTCTAGAGATAATGTTGATGCATTTCAAACTGATAAAGTATTTGTAACTGATATAATAACATATTTATTAAAACAAAGAAGATTTCCATATTCCATAGCGAAATACCCAAATCTCTAAAGACAACAAAATGCGATGACGCCATAAGGTTTTGGGAAAACGTGTGACTTTCGAATTTTGGCAACCAAACAATCTCTAAAAGTGCGATTCTATCAAGAAAGTCATCCTCAATATTGTAATTTCTTTTTGTAACAGCGAAAATCATCCTAAAACCCTTCAATGCATTAACACACGCCAATTGTCAGAACAATTAAGTACCCCAGACTCCAATAACGCGCCGGAGCCGCGCGGGCGAAATACGTAACGACATCAGAATCCGACGCAAAACAAAGCAATACAAACAGCGATCAAGGGCTCAATAAGAAGGCACACTAGAGGGGAGAGTGGAAGGTTAGTACAAGGGCTGAAAGATCTGTTTTTCAGTTTACTTTTTATTCGGCTGAGTGATGAAATAAGCATCGTCCGCTTGATAGTTAGCCATATCTGCCCATAACCGTACAATCAGTTCCCGGTAGGCAGTTTGTACTGCAAGACTCCACTTGGAAAAGTTCCCCATATTCAACCACCAAGTATTAGTGTGCAAACATTACTATGTTCCAATATCAAGGTCATAGTTTCCAGAGAAATTACTGGGTATAATAAAAATTCAAAACTAATGTCTCAGGGGGACGAGCTCAGCGCAGTGCCACGTAAGGCAATGCAAAGTTCTGGGTGGCTCTGCAACTGTTATAGGCAGGCAACTGTTGAAAGATTGGATCATCCATTACTAAGCAACATAAAAGAGCGATCGCCTGGAGTGTGAACTTCATTTCGCTGATACGACGAATTGTTAGCTGATAGTCACCAAGTTTTGGAAGATTCTTACATCGATGATTACCTTCAAAACTAGTATACTGTCTCCATCTACAAAACAGGGGGAGCAAGAAAAAACTGGAACTGTAAACGTTTCATCGGGACACATAAAAGGGAACGCATCAAAATTCACTTTGCTAGCGGGGAGGGCCGTAAAAAGAGGAGGGTGACTGCCGCGGTGATAAATAAAATAAATGCTAGTCAATCTGATTCGGACCGTGCGAGCACTCTTTTTGGGAAAAATGTTTTTGAGAACACTGCTTTGGGCACTCTCTTTTAAGGATTGGGCTCTTGTGTGCTTGGAGATATTTAGAGGGTAGATACAGCGGATCGTGGAATAAGTTCTCTAAGAAATCGAAACGGGTACGACTAAGGGTAGACTAGAGAGATGGCGGATGCGAAGGAAGTACCAAGTAGAACTGTTTCTACTATAAACAAGTTAAAAGACTGGATATTATTGAACTGTCATACCATTTAATAGAAACAACTTATAATCTTAAACGTAGATCCTGATCTCTAAGATTCCTAGGATATTCCTAATCTCTAGGATTCCTTAGAGAATCATCACCGCCTTACGCCACAATAAGCTTTGGAGAAAATTATATCACAACCCACGTCACTAGAAAATGTGAAAATCAATAGGAAATGGTCATTAAAGGAAGTGGTATTTATGTGAATTGCTAATATCAAATAGTATGGGTAGGGGACAATTTTTTTTTATTTGACTTTTCGATCGCTACATCTGCCCATAACAGTTACAGTACCACCCAGAACTTTGCATCGCATAATCTTGCGCGGTACTGCACTGCGCTCGTCACTTTGAGACATCGGTTCTTAAGTCTCATATGCCCAGTAATTTAGGACATTTTGGGATGAGCCGTTTTAAAATACCGTCTGAAAAGTGCCATTTAAAAACAAAACAAGCTTTTTGAAGCGGACTGATCGAAGAAAACCTTGATTGAATCATTGAGCGGCGGACCGGTCACGTGCCGGGGAATTACCCATTCCGTGCAACCGACACTGTCGCGCTGTTCAATAAAATTTCATCTCAGAGTTAATTATTTCTTTAGAAGCATTTCTTTAGAGTATTCAATGGAGATGCCGTGATTTTAAACTAACTTCAGAAATTTACGAATATTGGATTTCGACGTGTCTGTATTTTTAATCCAACTACCCAAAAGGAGGGTTATGTTTTCTCTTAGCCATGTCCAAGTTTGCTCGTTTTTCTCTTCGGGAATTTTTCTTTATCCCGGAATGGAAACTTGTTACTTTAAACTAGTTAAGTTCTGTAGTGTTTTTCTTTATACCAAATTATGACCAGACGAGCATGTTGTTCATCTGGTGGTCAGCGCTACCAGTTAACACTGCAGTGGCGCTCTGAATATTGGATTCACTCTAAGATGTTGGTGGTTAAGGCTCACAATTCACAGTAATTTTGCTCATAACATTTCTTATCAAATCGGAACAAGCAAAGTTTTCACACTAAATATGAAGTTTGAATATATCCCATCAAAAGTCAGGCCTCTAGGCGAATTATCGAAAAATCTCACTGATTTAAATTCTTATTTTAATTCTTTTTTTTATTGTAATAACAACAACATAATGTACACAATTTAAAGAAAAAAAAATTCTGATTCTGATTCTAAATATAGATAACGTTTTAGTGTCAACGTAGTTTATTATTCTAGAATGAAGAGTTACTTCTTGGACAAACGTCAGTTGTCCGCCATATTCCATTCTAAGGCCAATAGCTTCAACGGTGACCCTGCTGTCTCCGTTAATCTTTAGAAGCGATATTTTCACTTCACTTAAACATTTACGACGTGCGGAGTTAAAATAAAGCCGCACTCAATCTGGGAGATGCGCGAAGGGACCGAGGTACTTTCCCATATTCAATTTATTTTCTAACTACCACTCTCACGGTGTGCGTACAAACCCTAACACACACACACAGCCTAGAAAAATCCCTTTAACTTTGACGGTCGAATTAACAGAGGGGAAGTTTATCGGTTAGGTTGTCGTTAGTCTGTGTGGCTAGGGTTGTATCGAATTACTAGTGTGCACTGGAATTCTCGGAGGACCTCAGTTGATTGAAAAAGAAAACAGCTCCGCCGCTGTCCGATTGATTCTTTGTGCCCTCGTCCTGTATATCTTGTCTTAGATAGCTTAGGAGATGGATGGATAAAAAGCTAAGTAGAGAGGCTTTCATTTGAATACTCAAATAAGTAGGTATTTCTATTTGTCAATCACATCAAGAAGCGTTTTCATTTTATACTGTAGAAAATTTATTCAAATTTTATTTAAATTTTACATCTATTTTCAGTTTTGTAGCCACTTAGCATAAAGGCAAACGTAAAGTTTATGTTTCATTTTCAATTCAATTATTTTTATTCACACTGTTCGTGAAAAACTCTCAGCAAAATGTAAAGGTAAAAAGATGTTTTTGCTCAATTATGTACATTATGTAATAGGACCAAAAGACACATTGAAAAAATGATTCCATAAACAAAATATTGGCGATACTACACATATGTAATATTAAAAAATATTTTTATCATTTATAATAGTTATGTACAGCCAACGACAAAAGTCACAGAACATTTTCAAACTTCCAATTTAGCTGGTACTTCCTTCACGAAAGGTCAAAAGTAGTATTTATTGTAAGTAGGTAACACAATCAGTTTTACAAGTCAATAAAACTCACAATTAATAAATAAAATAACATCGTTATCAATTATTTATCTGTAAAATCAAAGTCTAGAGTTGAATACGGAGTTACCCTTGTCTCATTATAATATGAAACTACCCTCGAAGGGTTCCCTACTATTTCAGGATCTTCGAGGCTCCTTAATGCATCACACCGCTAGCTCCTGCACTAGCCGGCTCCGGCAAACAGTGTCCGTTCCGGTCTCTTCGTTACGACTTTATACTCCTGTGTGTTCTCCCCTTTATGCGGGGGTTTGTATGCAAAACCACCGACTTAATGCGTTTGCAGACGTTACATTTGTTTGAAGGATTTAGGAGATTTTCGGAGCTTGTTTGACGAATAGAAAAAAAAGCATTTAGTATTTTCTGTGACCATTCTATTTATTAAAGTTTTTCGAAATGAATTCATAATTATAATATATACTAAAAAATAAACAGTATTTTCGTGATCATGGTCAATATAACTTCATCATCAACCCATAACGTCCCACTGCTGGGCACGGGTCTCTCCTCAGTTTCGTGAGTAGGATAAGGCCATAATCCACCACGGGGGCCCAGTCCGGATTGGTGGATAACATACCTACCTCCGAAATAGTTCTCGGGTAGGTATGTGGGTTTCCTCGCGATGTTTTCCTTCACCGAAAAGCGAGTGATAATTACATACATATGTTTGTATGTTTACAGAAACACATTGGTACGTGCTTGCACTGGAATTTGAACTCACGACCTTCTGATTGGAAGGCGGACGTTCTCCGACTAGGCTACCACCGCTACAAAACTTGATCAAAACAATGAGGTTAGTCAAAATGATTTAATCAATGCGCGAATTAGATCCGCTTTTAATTGATTATTCTAGAAAATGTATTGATTGATTAAAAGTGGTTTTTTTTCATAAATAACGCGCTACGATCACGCACATAGATCATGACCCCAAACTAGGATGCTCTGTATCTAGGGAGTCAGGAACTTCGAGGACCATGGTCCTACAAACACTTAAACTCAGAGCAATCACCTGTAGTTCACGCAAATTTTTGCTTTGTATAGAAATCGAACCCGCAACCACACGCTTCAAAGGCGGCTCATCACCCACTGCGTCACGGAGGCCGTCAAATTTAGTTTAACAATTAAATTAATTTAGGGTTGACGCTTTAAAGCGGGGTTTATGCTATACGTGGCGTGAATGACATTACATGTAGAGATATTGAAAGACTGTCTCTAAGGTTTATTTATTCGACCGTCGATATCAAATAAATGATTTACAACTAGAAATATAGATACACAGACTAGAAAGCCGACTGAAAATACAGTTTGAATTCAGGGTATAAATTAGGTATAGGTACTGCTTTATTGAGGCGCGCGTGATTTGAATACCATTGTGCCTTTGTAAGTCCTACCTACATTGCTTGTATCGATGGTAAGTCGTACTTTCATTATGTTTGTACTTAGTATTCTTTGTGAAGTTTTACTTGTGAAATCCTGGATTATAATAATATATTCAAGGCAAACGTCTCTCCTCCCTTCCATCTTTTTTTATCTTATGCTAGGTATTTCAACACTAATATAAACTGTTCTCTAATAAAAGTCACAGCCAACATATTTTTTTTATTCTACCCCAGATATTTGGCACCAATAAATTCCCTAACACCCATGCACCGTCACGAACGATTGCTCAAAAATAAAAACAAAAACATAAATCTAAAACCTAACACGAGTTGCGGAGCCGGAACCTGGCTGGCTCATACAAGCGCACCTAATGAACGGACATGAAACCGCGCCCGGACAAAAGTAAACAGGACATCCGCTCCCAAAACAATGCAAAGCACCAAAGTACGCACAAAAAAATGAATATTTGTTCACCAAACGAATTTCGCGCAGTCCAAACAAAGTTTTTGAACAGAAACCGTGCGGAAGCGCGGTCGCGGTACGGCCCGGATGGAACCGAACGGCATTTTTCACGGAACGGTTTAGGAGTGGTTATTTTTAGCCGTGAGATAATTCAGTTTAAATATCGACGCGTCCGAAGCGTTAAACCGTTTACTGCATTTTTAAATTGAGTTCCGGGGAAAAAACGGTGCCCTATGCGTATAGCGCATCGTCAAAAGACCGAAGGGTCCAAGCCCGAAACATAAGCTGGGTTCACATCTGTGACCATGATCAAACACAAGTGTGGACGAACGGGTTTTGTCGAGCGTGTGTGTTATAGTCACGGAGTCACGACCAAGTGTAATGTAGCGATTCTTTCTGGGGACTCCTGGGCGGGGTGCAGTAAAAATTCGCATCCTTCGTCCATATTGAGCGTAACAATTACCGAGACACGGTCATGAAGTTACGGGCACGGCTATGGTCACAGGTGTGGACCCACCTTTAGCTGACCGGGTGTCACTTTACCTAAAAATGCTAATCAACGTGACACTCGACAAAACCGAAGATCAGAGCAGATGGAGAACACTACTCTAATTGTAATTTTTTAATCTATGTGGAAACCACAACTTCGACATTTATTCTGCCTCATAATAGTGTGCAAGCATTGCTGTGTCAAATTATAACTAGCAACAGGGTAGTGGCTTAAAATAGAAATAATATGATTATCCCGAGACATAAAACAGGCTATGACCTGGTTTTGTATGATAACTAAGTACCTGTTTCTGTATCTTCGTTCGCACCATATCTGTACACATATCCCTATATATATATTAATATCTTATGAACCCCGCAAGATGGCAACTCAACGCGGATCAGCACAAATATAGCGCGAAATCCTATTGAAATAATATGCTATTGGAGATGGCAATGTGGAATAAAAACTTTTTGGAATTACTGTTTTATGAGTTCATATTATAACTATGTAGGAGACCTATATTCCTACCTACACTTAAAACCGGGTGCCTACTTTAATGTGCAATTAATATCTTAAGTTTCTATCACCTTTGCTTGTACATACATTTTGAAAGCTTGTAGTACATATTGTTAGGAGAATACTTTCACCGAGCCAGTTCCCCCTCCACTCGCCTATAAAAGGCGAGGTAGACCGGCGCATCGGCCTCTTTTGCTGGCGTGCCCTCTCTCGATTGGTTGTGTTTTGTGATCCGTGTTAAGTTAATTATTATTATTGTTCCTTGTAAAAATTGCCTTAAATCAATAAATTATTAGTTTTAGTGTTATTTCTCTTTTTTTTATATTAAAATTATTAAAGTTCCTAAAATCAGTTGTGGGATCAGACTACGTTGCCAGTTTGCTTGTGTTATTCCTGATTTCTTGCTAAATCCGCAATGTCATCAACGCGACGAAAGGCCAGAGGCCCTCCAAGAGAGTGCACGCCACCGCCGCCCGACATAGGGCAGCAGCTTGGTTCTATTCTCAACAGGTTGATCGCGCTTGAAGAACGCTCTGGCTCTGAAGCCAGCAGCGCAGTTGCAATAGCTGCACCAGCTTCGCAAGCTTCGCAGGCTTGTAGCGAGGCGGGCGCGTCAACACCGTTGAGCGGGCCACGTGGCTTGCATGAGCCTCCAGCGTCTGGTGTGGCGGCGCCTGCGGGTGCCCCGGCCACGCCGTCGGTGTCAAATTCTGTTGCCACGCCTGTTCCAGTGGATGACGTGGCTGAACGGCTCATTAACGCTATAAGCGCGTTAAATACGGTGAGACCAAACCAATACTATGTATCTGATTTTGACCCTGCAATTCATGACATCAAAGTGTGGTGCGACGAGGTAGATCGTGCGGTGTTACGTAATCGCTGGGACGACCACGAGTGTCTTGCCCGAATAGGTAATTGTTTGAAGGGAGAAGCGCGTTCCTGGCTCAGCCAGTGGGTGCATACCGAACGCACGTGGTCTAACTTCAAACAAGAACTGAGTTCACTATGCCCGCGACACGTTGATGTCGCGAATATTCTTTTCGATGTTATGTGTACGAACTCCGATAAGTATTCCACGTATGCTGAATACGCGCGTAGATCATTGCTCAGGTTACGCGTGGTGCGAGGCCTCAGTGACGACCTCTTATCTGCTATTATAGTTCGCGGTATAGCCGACCCTCAAATACGCGCGTCTGCTACAAACGCCAAGCTGAAGCCTGAAAACATCGTGGAATTCTTATCTATCTACGTAAAACAAAAGACAACACGTGATTTTCAAAACACCTACAGTGCTGGTAGGAAAAGAAATTATTCTTCCCTACCCTCAACTAGCACTGGAGGTAGGCGCGACGATGCTATTCCACATAAACGTCGTGCTAGGGATGTTTCAGTGCGTTGTTATTTCTGTGGTCGTTGGGGTCACGCTTGTAATGCTTGTCCCTCAATGGTGCCACCGCCCGCATCAAATAACAACGATACTGCTACCAGTTCGAAGTCAGTATTGGAAAAGTGTTCGTTTTGTAAAAAGAGTGGTCATAGCGAAAGTAAGTGCTTTGCAAAGGAACGATCCGAGTCTCGTAATAAAGGGAGTGTCAACTTTTGCCGCGATATTTGCACCGGTTGTGTATCAACGTATTATAGCAGATACGCTCAAACACTTTATTGAGTCCGGTCGCGCTCTAGTTTATATTGACGACGTGCTCCTGCCCAGTGACAGTGTTCAACAGGGCCTGGACCTCCCCGATTCAGTACTAAGTACCCTAACAGAGGCAGGTTTCTCCATCAACTTACGCAAATGCACTTTTCTTGCCAACGAAGTGGAGTATCTTGGAAGGTTAATAAGTAACGGTCAGGTACGGCCGAGCCCTCGTAAAGTCGAAGCCTTGGTCAAATCGCCGGTACCAGGCAACGTTCGGCAATTTTTGGGAGATTTCTCAGTGCATGTTACCACTTTGAGAATGTATGCCTATGTGTATGTTGCGGGGTAGGTGCTTCAGTAAATACCTGTGTTAGTCTCTGGATATTTCCATCGAGCATCGGGGTGAATGAAGTACCTGTAGGTATCTTGGATGACCTAGACGGGCCGTTTTAGTCTCTGGTGAAATTCCATTGAGCATCGGTGTATTTCTGGGAAGAGTCCTGTATAAATCCTACGCTGCAGGTGTAAGGTGACTCAGTAAATGTCCGTGTCAGCCTCCAGAGTTTCTCTGTCGAGCATTGGAATGAATGAGAAAAGACTTCATAAGTCCTGTGTAATAAATACATACGCATCTACTGCAGGTATAAGTTGACTCAGTAAATATCCGTGTTAGCCTCCAGAGTCAATCTGTCGAGCATTGGAGTGAATGAGAAGAGACTTCGTAAACCCTGCCTGTGTGGATACATACATGCTTGTCTAAGAGGTTTTTTTATGAAAATGAAAACGCTTAGACTCTAACTTAGTAATTTTATTTCGATCATGAGTTTTCGTTGTTTGTTTTAGCTCATGATGATGACGACGACATTCAGAGCCGAGGTGACGCTACTACGGCTCCATGTCATAGCAATGACGTGGCGACTGCTCAAGAGGATGCGGCCGCCGGTGCTACTCCAGCGGTCTCCCACATGGGCCGCGAGGACGCTGCCTTGTCAGGAGAAGCCGTGTTAGGAGAATACTTTCACCGAGCCAGTTCCCCCTCCACTCGCCTATAAAAGGCGAGGTAGACCGGCGCATCGGCCTCTTTTGCTGGCGTGCCCTCTCTCGATTGGTTGTGTTTTGTGATCCGTGTTAAGTTAATTATTATTATTGTTCCTTGTAAAAATTGCCTTAAATCAATAAATTATTAGTTTTAGTGTTATTTCTCTTTTTTTTATATTAAAATTATTAAAGTTCCTAAAAATATATTCTCTGGTATAAAGTACAAACTATGTTAACGCCATGTGTACATTTTTTTACGAGTACAGTCACGCAAAATAAAGCCAAAATAAATAAACAAAACTGGACAAAATTCTCAGACGGCACAGCCCTACGGAGCAACTTAATTTTCCACAAGCTTTTTAAATTCAAAGAGATATCTTCACAAAACACATAAAGCTAGGGCCGGGGACGGGACGGGATGGGACGGGATGCAACTTGCATGCCACGTCCGAGCCTGGAGGCGAGCCAGACGTAGGATTGTAGGCCGGGAACGGACGGACGAGAACTTACATTTCCGGTCAACATCTAACAATTTCCGGAGCTTTACAGTGACAGTATATTACCACAGTGTAAATAACAACATTACATTAGTTAGGCTGTGGGATGATATTGTCCATGTTTTACTAAATGTTGCTAGAAACCTTTATTGGTTCAAACCTGTCTGTCTGACAAAACTGTTTGTTTATGGAAAATATATTGTAGACTGCCTTACATATTAGCTACTGCAAACTGGTCAACATTAACCCAAACACCTTCAATTCACTGTTAGTCTGTACGTCTTTATCACTTGACCAATGTTGTGGGATACCACTGACGGAAACTCTGTGGATAGCCTTGGCGTTTCCGATCAGGTGTACGACGTCCCGTTACTCTGTAATATAAAAAAAATACAAATGACCTTATATTTATTTTAAGAATCCCACCCTACAGTGATACAAGGCACCCTGCCTCCCGCCCTACCACCTCGGTTGACAACCCTGCTCGGTCACCATCACCACAGTATATATAAAGTCCTGCCTACCGTCGCATCGCCAATTTAATAACATTTCTGAAGCGCCACGGTTTATTACTCTGTGTAAAACTGTAGACAAACTTAGTTTCCTTGGCTATTCTTTTTAGATCTGTTTGGTTTTTCACAGATACGGGTCAAAAATTTAATTAGTTAATAGCCGAGAGCAGATAGTGGCCTAGTGGTAACTGATGCTTTTTACAACTCTATGGCACCGGTTTGTTCATCGGCCCCAAAGCAATGACTTTATGTAAATTATGTGTGGATTTCTATCGATACAAACAAACAAATCTTTTTATTATAGGTTGGTTTATTATCTTGGATTAATAAACACAATATTGGAATTAAAATTTGTGCCTTATACTTCATTAAGTATAATTGTGACCGATATTAGTACCTAACATAAAAGTCTTCAAACCAAAAATATTTGATAGAAAATCAAATTTACAACCATTAAAAGTGATGTGAGTCTCTTCCATTTGAAATAATAATAATGACGTTTTAAAATATAAAAAAAAAACTATACTTTTTTATGGAAATGCTTTTTTAATTTAATTATAACCAAACTAATCATAATGATATGTACATAATATAATACACACAAGGCTTACTGTTACAACAAATTTAGCTACAAGCTTAAAATAAAAAAATAAACGAAAGTAAAACTTTTGTAAATCTCTTCTTAACTTTAAAACAACTTGAACATCGCATAATAGACCTTCAACCTCGAGGTTTAAAGCTTAATTTCAGACGAAAGGGTTCTGAAGGGGCTACTATATACTCGTAACTCCTTCGTAGTGACCTTAATCGGCACACTTGTCGACTTTGTATACATAGTAGCGGATATGCTTGTGGTACAAATCAGAAGCGATTTTTACCTTAACCAGTGAGTTATTTCAGCGGGATTGTAATGTAATTACTTCAATTGATTTAACATTTGACCACAATCATGTGGTACATGTAAATGTGTGATGTGGTCGAAGATGGCAAACACGCTAAGCCTTCAATCGGACGGACTCTCAAGGACTGCTGTCGGAACTCCCCGAACAGATTTTAGTGTTCACTAGTGGATACTTAAGTAAAAGCGTTTGATAAGCTAGGTCAACATCTGTAACTGTGATTGTGACTGTAACTTCACGACCGTGACAATACGCAAATGTGGCTAAATTTTCTCGTGAATATTTGTTTTGGTCACGTTGTCACGACCTAATGTCACATAGAAATTCACTTAGAGGCCTCCTGAATGGGTCGCGGTAAAATATAACAGCCCTTGTCCATATCGCAAAAACCGTGACACGGTAACAGAGTCACAGTCACGGTCACAGATGTGGACCAAGCTTAACGCTTACTCTCTTACTTTGCACCCTACACTACACAAGTAAATAGGTAATAAAGGGCCAACTCACGTTAATAATTAATACATTAATATAACGGCAGTTTATGTACCATTTCAATTTATGATCACGCCGGGTAACGCTTATTGACGTATGATTTGATTAATTAGCAAACATTTATATTGAATGCAAATATGACTTTAATTAGTAGTAGGCAGTTAATTATTGACAGACGGGGGGGGGGGGCTAGTGGGAAAACGTCCGCTTTCTAAAGAAAGAATCGTATGTTTGAATCCCACAGCGGGCACATTATTATACCAATGTGTTTATTGTAAAACATGGATTTTTGATCGAAGTATGTAGGGAATTATCACTCGCTTTTCGGTGAAGGAAAACATTGGGAGGACACCCATAAACCCAGAATTGTTTTGGAGGTATCAGATCCACCGATCCGGACCGATGTATTAAGGCCTTATCCTTCTCACGAAAGTGAGGGGAGAGCCGTGCTCAGCAGTGGCCCTATATGAGTTGATGATGATGATGATGAATTATTATTTATATAATTATGCCTTGGTTTCATAAAAACGGGAATTTTTTATCTTTATTTATCTAATCATCATATTAGCGGTTTACATTAACTGTAGCCACACAGTTATTCCAGGACATAGATTTCATTTTTTTTAAATTACTATGATATGCGGCAAACAAGCCAGCGCTACATCAAAATCCACCCAGCCACTGTGGCGTGAAGGAGAAACACACACACACACACACACATACGCACATTCTGCCACAAATATTTGCATTGATAAAATCAGCGGGATGGGATACGTCTCAATATTCGTTCACAGTAACCCTAAAAGCAGTTTAGTTACCTTTACCTCGGTTGTATATCCGCTTTATTCTCCCGTTACCTTAACGTGTAATACTTAAATTTTATACCGACACCGTATCGATACTGAAGTGTATCTTAATAGGCCATTGTGGGGCTTAAATACTCTCAGCTCCGCGGTGGGACGTCTTTGTTTAGAAACGTGGGGAATTTATAAGAAACAAGATTAGGTTGATAGGAAATGAAAAAAAAAATGTTTCTTCTTGTTTCGTTTGACTAAAGGTAGAGTCTCATGCGTCGCGGCTCACGTGACCGACAGACTCGCGTGAGATGTCAGACGTATAGAGTGGCTTTCAAGCGTCATATATTTGTTTTGTTTGCTTTACTTTGATACAGCGTCATACGAGTAGTTTATTCGAGTCAACGTGGATACTAAACGGAAATTTTGTGACGCATGGAAACTACCTTAAAATGGCGGCGGTTCCCCCTCCGCCGCGCGCGGTGCGTCAAAATCCTTTCTCAATTATATTAACTCTTTGATGCGTTAGCTATCGAGTAGCGTAGATGCTAAACAAGTAGCTGCAACGCCAAACTGTATCCCATGAATTAGTTACCACAATTTTTTTAATTGACTCAATATAAATGCAAATTCAAAGACTAATTCACGTCGCAAATTCCTAATGGGTAATTTCTAATGTTCAAATTATGTAGCGATAAAGCGAACATTAAAGAAAACGAGATACAAACTAAAAGCCGCCTCAATAAATACACATCAAGCAACAACATGTTTGTTACTCATACGTCCGAAAAATAAAGCACTAAATCACTGAAGACTAAAAATGGAGACGAGTACATTGCTCCGCGCCGTTGGACCATTAGTGCTCTGTTCTTGCTGAAGCAGTGATGTATGGTGCGCTTGATTTACGACTGTGTTAGTGTTTAGTGACCTGTGATTGCCTGTACAACTTGCACTTGACACTTAAAGCACACACAGAAAACACTAAACACAACACATATACACTACATAGAATGAACGCTATCTACCCCCCGCGCTCCACTTCCCCGCACTTCTGTCCGGAATTCGGAGGGGAGTTGAGAAGTCAGTCGATATTACCCGCCCAAATGACAATAGACAAACGGGTTAGTAATGAACGTTCATACTATCAGGTTGTCTTTTATTTTGGTCGCGTAGTATCATTGAGTACAGTTACTTTACACACGCATTAGACGCGTGTTTATACGTCACTTTACAGGGTGAAATGTCAAATCAGTTGTTTTTTAATGAAGTGTCTTGTGACTGAGGGCGAAATCTTTAAAGCAAACTGCCACAAATCTAAAGGTATAACGATGATAAGATCGATCGTAAGCACGTCCTTCCCTTTTACTTAGCATTTGCTTAATAAAGTCCGTAAATCCCAGAATTAAAGTCGATTCTGAATACGGGCCCTTAAAGTTTTCACTGAGGATAAACCTCCAAGTCATCGATCACTAGACTTCCCTTACCAAATACTCGAATCTAGACTTGAAGTTATCTATGAAGTGCTTCGGTAATGTTCTCAGGTGTTTCCCGAACGGTTTTAGAAGACCACCCGTACTCGTGCGCTGAGTTTTAGTTCAATTTCATCAATTTTACCGTTTGGTCCGCGTGACGGCGTGCCAAGTTTTATGCGCTCCTAGTATTTGAGGAGAGGATTGGGTTAAGTGAAGATGCGATATTGATTTTATCGTTTCATTTTAAAGGAATTCAAGTTAAAGTATTGATTCAAACTGGAAAAAAGCGTGCGTAGAAAGTTTTGTAAAATTAAAATAGGTGCTCTTATTGCTTAATACCTATTTCTTCCAGGTAACCAATACAAAGCGAGGCTTGAGAGAAAATTTAGGCTCCTGTTTCCTGTTTTAAATCCAAGAAGATTAGGAACAAAAGATAATATTAAATGAGATTTAGATTTAAAGCAGTGGCAGATGTGTGTTCCACTGTAGAATTGAAGGTACCGTATAAATGCGACAATGTGAGTTTATCAATAAATTATACATTGTACAATTACTATTGTATTAAAATACATTTGAACCTTGTTCTTGACAATACAAGCACACATAACGAGCTTTCCGAATACTTCTAGTATTGAGACAGTCGTACAGTTATATTAGATTGTGTTGTTTATGCATATGGAATAGGAACCATATTCGCTTGAATAGATTTTGAATACCCCAAATTCAGCGTTAGAGAAATTTGAATTTACTTGTTTGTGCCATAAAGTTTAATTCTGACTGCGTTCGAGCTCAGGATGAACATCTCTTAGGAGCGATTTGAAACATGTTCAAATATGGTAGCGGTGAAAGCTTTCTTCCCAGTTCGTGTTTTATTTTTAAATTGCGATTTATGTTCGTAGAGATGCGGAGGCGCTCGCGGGAACCTCGGATTTCTTCATTTGAGATATTAAAGTTTATTAGAAACTTGGTAATGGAACGTGAACGGAGAGCTTAAGGATTAAATGATGGTTGTGTGCCGAGATTATGAACGTATTGGGCAGATGCCGGTAATATGTTTCGTTCCTTTGAACGGTTATTTTGAACTCACACTTAGGCAAAAAAAAACGATATATTACTAGGATTAACGTTAGTGTGTGACTTTTTTCTCCAAGATGCTCAGTTTAAGTTCAACCAATGCTTAGTGCACTTGGACTGTTGAATGGTACATAAATGAAGGTTCATACTAACCCGTTTGTCTATTGTCATTTGGGCGTGTAATATTGACTGACCTCCCAACCCGGAGAGACCCGGAGAACTCTTCTCTCCGGATTGCGGGTAGAGGTCCGGGGAAGGGAATCGCGGGGACGGAAAATGTCCAATGTTAATTCTGTATGTATTACTCTATGCTTTCTGTTTTTTTTTATTTGACTGATTGACGAGACGAACAAGCCATTCACCTGATGGTAAGCGCTACGGTACTGCAAGAACTTTGCATTGCATAATTCTGCGCAGCACTGCACTGCGCTCGTCACCCTGACACGTCGGCTCTAAAGTCTCATATGCCCGGTAATTTCGCTGAAAACAGAGCCCTTCAAACCGGAACACAGTAATGTGTTTGCACACTACTGCTTGGCTTCTGTTTCCCAACATTGAAAAGACGTCAGTGTGCGTAAATCTTTCAGGGGCCTCACCACGAACGTTTAAATCCATCCAATATAAGGCCTTAAACTGAACTGCCCTGTTAACTGTCACCACCAATATCGCTAAGCGTTACCAATATTGCGGCCAGAGACATTTATCCAAAGAGATCATAGCAATTTGTTTGCATTTATGGGAATTTATATAGCTCCATCTCATTCTCTTACTCTCTCATTCTCTTCAGTCTATTTTTGAGTGACGTCACGTCACGGTTGTCATTTATGAGTGTGTGGTGCCAATCTAGGCCGTTCAGTTTAATGCCTTAAAATGAACTGCATGGAATAAGGATAAGTACTCGTACGTGGTTACCCCCCTGGTTTTTGAATAAATCTATATCACCGTTCCACGGGTCCCGTATCTTTCTCCGGCCATAAAAAGGTTTACGGCCCACCCGGCGATGTTGGGAGATATTCGCGCGGTGTAAGCGCGTTTCAATCGAATCTACTATTGCACTAAACCTCAGGCATGCGGACGTAATAATTGGGGAGAAGATGTATGATAGGGATTTTTTTATGTACCGGGGAATGATGCGGGGAAGTGGTTCAGTATAACATTGATGGAAATTGGCGGCCTCTGTGGCGTAATAAACCGACAGTGAAGCACGAGGCGGTGGATTTAATTCTCGCACAGGGCAAACAATTCTGTAGACTACAGGTATTAACCCGGAGTCTAGCTATATATAGCGCCATGGTCCCCGTAGTTCCTAATTCTCTAGATACAGTTATACACATATTACACATTTACTGGCAATCCCCACCCTTAGGCTTAGTTCCGTGCTTATAGTTTTTTATGGGTAGTAATAAAAACAAGAAATACTGAATGGATTTTAATTTTTCTTTTTTTAAATAGCCGCATAGCCAATGAAATAGCAATTGGGGCTGTAAAATAGGGTAAAATGTACAAGGAACATAGACAACATATTGATACAGACTACGGAGAAAAAGCAAACAAGAGGTGGTGACGCCTCGCCATGCGCTTGTAAGAGCGGTCGCGTCGCCACACCAACAGCTTGTGTGACCTAATATTTCATATTAAATAGTATGAGGCTCATTATAAATGGCCATTAACTCTTTTTCAATGCACCCCATTTAAAGTCTCTTTTAATATGATAAAATATTCAGATATCGCCACAATAAATTGACTTTGTATCCTACAGAACCCCAACCTCAAGAAGCAATCACTAGATACCTCTCAGCACGAGAACGGAATACAAATCAAAAATGATTCCGTTTCTAATGGCGCCCGAGGAAATTCAGGAAAATGTTGATTTCATTACTTTTATTATTGAATTTCGGATTTTTCAGAATAATATGACTCCATTGACTAGATATGTCCTGCAGTTGTTGTTGTCTGCGACTTTAGTGATATTTTTTTTGATAATTATTATAAGTATTAAAGCAACTGTTTCCTAAGAACTAAACAAAAAAAAAACAACGCAAACTATTAAAAGACAGTTTTTGTTACAGTATGTTATTTAGAAGAAAAAAAATGAAAAAGAGTCCGAAAATTTGAAAATTTGGGAAAATTATAAATGCTTTTTTCTTTGTGTGATTTTCGTATGAAATCATGGCTTGCCATTTAATTACGATTTTGTTTTGTTCTGCAGTTGTTTAATTACGTGTGTGACATAGCTGTTTTTAACCTAGAAAATGCAGAACACTTGCGGGAAAACTGGAATAACGAATGAAAGTCAAACTAGGTAAATCAAATTAAACATCAGAGCGTGAGAGTAACTCGGATTTACAAAAGCACCCTTCAACAACCTTGGTTAAACCTCATCATCGACTGGGTTCAACTCACCGAACGCGTGTGCTCGCTAGTGCCAATAAAAACTTAATCTTTTTTATGGAACGAATTAGGAAGAAAGTTGAAGTAAGAATAAGGATTAATACTAGCGTGTAGAAAGGACACCCGTGCACTATGTCATTGCATTCGGGAGTTCAGCTGACGCAGAAGCGTCGCGGCTCCAATGCAACAGATTTACGTGGATGTCTTTATAACTTGACGACTGATATATCTGTTTGTCAATTATAGATATACAGACGCTTGTCAGATCAATAGATAGCTTGCCCAACACTCCTAGGAAGTTTCAGTAAAGAATTAATTACTTTACTGAATCGTGACGTTGACTACGACTTGACTAGACTACTGACAACCTGACTGACTAAGACACTACAATTTGTCTACTTAGAAAATAATTGTAGCATTTTAGTACGTTACTGGCTGAATGCACTAAACCTGCGAATCCAATACTAAAAAAGTACAGCAAACAATGAAACATTACACACACAAAAGGCACCGTCTTTTGTTTGTCGTTTTCGAAGAGTATCCATTCTATACGCTAGCATATTTTTTTATTCTAAGAAAGTCAGGAAGTTTTTTTGACGATTTTTCGACTATTCCATACACATTACGGATATAACATCCTCGTAAAGTATTTATGTGTTCGGCACAATTTGGTTTGATTGTGCGCCTGTCTCGGGTACTTGTGTTTATTGGTGTTGGGACTTTTTATTGCTTGTACTTACCTCATTTTGCAGATTTATGGCGAAATACATTATACAGTCGAATAAAGTGCTTGTAATAGAAGTTGACGGTGGAAAGTCTCGTAAAGATGTTATGGCTCTTTGATTCACCTCCGTCAGATCAAGCGTTTCGATTATGGCACTCCCATACAGACGTGTAAAGTGACGCATTTTGTTTTAGTACCGACAATAATAGGCCCTATTACAAATTGGCGATGACGATTATCGTATGGCAATGAAGTTATCGTATTCCGTGTGGGAGAAGCCTTAATGAAAACTGTTAATTTTAGACAATTGTGAAATTTGTATGATAAAGCGTTGATGTTGAAACTAGATTTCTATTTTCATAATCCAGTAGGTTCTTTTTTGTAAGTTATTTACAACTGCCTATAAAATTTGGCCTTTAAAGGCATAAAAAGTAAATATAAATGATGTTGCGTAAGTATAAGGACAAAGAAAACATGGATCATTTAACTTTTCAATATGAAATTAGAACGGAAAGTATATCAAAGGGCATGCCGCAACAACTCCCCAGATATTGCGGCGAAAGTTAAATTGATACATTTTTAACAAGTTTCGGGTTTTTTTTTATCTTTGGCCGAAGGTAGAGTCTTTTAATGTTTAATGATATTGAATTTTACATATAAAAGAGTGAACTGAAGTTTGCTTGTTAACATTATTTCTTTGTAATTTGATATCTAAAGGTTTTATTTATTATAAATTTAACATAAATTAAAAAATAAAGTCTGACGTGCTAATCGAAAACAACTATTTCACGAATATTTTTTGACTCAAGAAAATTATGTACGCTTCTTGCAAAATCTGTTAAATAATGCATGTAGGTATTAAACAAAAATACCAAATGAAACAATAAATAATTAAATTAATTAATTACTCAATTTCAATATCCCGCTCTCGCCTGCGCCTCGTCCCTCTTCAAAAGAGTTTTTTTTCATAAGTTTTAATCAAAACATTCCGACCCCCGTCACCGGCGTGACGCCGCTGCTTATATTAACATAATACATCGTCTTATTACACAAGAATATTGTTTTTTTTTCAGCCCTTGAGGTAAATATCACCCCTTGTGCCTGGGCGTGCTTTAAATCTGCAATTTTAGGGGTTATCGCGACGCTAAGGGGGGTAGAGAATGTTTTCAAGATGTCTATACTTGCGCAAATATTTTTGGGATTTTGGGCAGGATTTTGGAAGATTATATTACATTCTTACAGGTTGCCGGGTAAAGGTGTCAACTTTAGCTTGGCAACCTTATTTTTCTTCCTTTGACGAAATATTACAATTCTAAAAAAAAGAGTTGAAAAAGGTTATATATCGTAGGATCGACACAGACATCGTGCAGTATTCGGGCTATGCGAAATTGATCGATTCAAATCAAGTCCAATTGGAATAATTAGATATTATCAGTACACCTGACTTAACAACAAAATCCAATAAATCATAATGCATTAAGATCGCGTATGTAGACCTTGAACCTGTAATTCCCTCTATCTAGCGAATCATGAACTTCAAGCAGCACGGTCCTATTAACACCCACACTGAGCGAATACTTCAAATTTAGACTAATGAAACATTAAATCAAACTAGTTCAAAGACAAAAATAACTCCCGCGCCGTATAAAACAGTTCAACGAGCTGTCGAAACTTGTCGATAGTTTTGCATCACCACGTGTCATTCAGTGCCTTAAACAAAACCAGGGAACGAGTGCCGTCCGGCGAAACTAGGTGACATATCCGATGGCGCTGTCGGCTCGAACATAGCTCGAATAGTGGCTCGAACATGGCTCGAACCACACTCGAACTGTCAACTTTGGCTCAGAGAGATAACTTGGTACTGTGCACGTCATTGTGGGATACGTACATTGTTTTAGACAGAATGACTACAGGAACTAATGCTTAGTTTTTAACTCTGCACTTTTGAGATTGAGTTTTTGCAATGGGGTTGTGGGGATCCTCGAGGGATACAAACAAAGTTGAATAAAATAATTTGTAATGTGAAATCATAGTAAAGAAAAACAATACCAGCAAAAAAGGGCAAAAAAGTGCTGTGTACTCGATGTTTTATGGTAGAAATTCTTTCGCTATTATCAGGATGTTTCAGTATCTGCGCAAACACCAGGATTGATTGTGGTCAAAATATCCTACTAATATTATAAATGCGAAAGTGAGAATGGACGGATGGATATTTGTTACTCTATAACGCAAAAAACTGCTGAACGGATTTGGATGAAATTTGGCACACAAATAGTTTATAACTAAGATTGAGTAATAGGGTATTTTTATCCCGGTACTATGTTCCCGTGGGACAAAACGGGAACTACGCGGGTGAAGCCGCGGGGCGCAGCTTGTGTATTACTTACTTTTGACATCTCAAACATTGATCTTACCCATTTCATTAATTCATTTCATTCATTTATTGTATTTTTTCTGTACTGTGTTTATTTTTATTTCTGGTGTACAATAAAGAGTTTTTCTATTCTATTCTATTTTCTATTCTATTCATCTCTTTAACGATTCTAATTAAACACTCTATATCCACTAACATAATAATAATTTATATGCAGACTTCCGCCACGCCATCTCCTGTATCTACAATCATATCACAAATAAAGAGTCTGTGAGTTTGTATGTGGTAATCTCCGAAACGAAAGCTTTGATTTCATAAATTCTTTCACCAATACGAAACTTCATTATCCCTCAATGCAATAGGTTAGGTTTTATCACGGAAAATTGCAGATTTTCAATGGAAAAACGGGAAATATGCGGGTAAAACCGCAAGGCGCAGCACGAGAAGTATAAACTGGCCTGACTATAAAAAGTTATATCTCTCGTTGACGGACGTCGAGGCATTTGACAGGCCGGAGGAGTCGGCTTTATGTTCCAGCAGCTTATTGACTTGTTTGAGGAAGGACCTACATGGACTGTTCTGGGTTTGATGTGGCATTATTGGCTTATGCTGGTGTTTATCTGGCACTTTTGGCGTACAACGTTCTAATGCTAGTAGCATTTGCCTATTTTTACAGGATACTTATAATAAATGCCTGCCATTTCAGCGCCACACTTATGCCAGAGCAGTGGTGCGCTAACATTACCGTATTCCAGTTTGAAGGGCACTGTTTCCAGCGAAATTACTGGGCATCTGAGAATTTAGAACAGTAATCTCAGGATGACGAGCGCAGACTTGTGCCGCGCAAGAATAAGAAATGCAAAGTTATGGGTGAGGCTGTCACTATTACAGACAAGCGTGGCGCTTACTATCAAGTGAACGACTTGCTCGTCTCGTTACTCGGTCAAATAAAAAAAAAACCTTATTTTTTGTCATTTTTTGGAGTGATCTGTGATCTAGTTCACTTAACTTTAAAAGAGTTTAACAAGATCAACGGTTATGGTTCATAGTTGATTTAAACTTAAAAGGCTCATTAACCTAAATAACCCTTACTTTATACTTGAACGCTTGGTTGAAAATCGCTAAGTGCTATTTGGAATTTGCTTTAGGGTTCTGTAGGTTTTTTTCTGAAAACAATTACTACAATTTCACAAACAAATACTCGTTGCTTTCATAAGACATCTCCGTTGCTCTGAGTCTGGGTATTTGTAGGACCATGGTCCTCAAAGTTCCTGATTCCCCTTGGTACAGAGAATATTAGTTAGGGCCAGGATCTATCTGTGTGATCGTGACGTGTTATTATTATTATTCTCTTTATATATTTATTTTTGAAATATTATATTATATTTCTACAAAAAAAAAAGACAATTAAAATATTCTAAAACGAAGTTAAATCTGGGGTACCACGGGTAGTGAGGCAAGTCCCGGGCTACCGATGGTCCCTAGCCATCGGCTGCAGAGAGGAACCTCCTGACAATATTTCTAACAAAGATAAACATTGTTTTAACCTGTGCCAAACATCTACACTAGGTTTAGTTGTAATGTTTAGCTTTGAATGATAAAAATGAATAATAATGAATAATAATATGAATATATTATTCCGTTTTACTTATTGTAAACTTTTGTAATGAAACACAAAAAACAAAGTATGTGTTTAATATTGATGAAATCATTGTATAGTTTGCCGAGTGGTTTTGTGGCAAGCCCGGTTGCTCGTGCGAATAAACAATCAGTTACAAGGCTCTGTATTTTTAAAACCTATATCAAGAACATTTAAAAAAACATTATTTCCGAACGCTTATAGAAGAATTATTTTATTAGTCCACTGGACAATGGGACACGATTGTTTTTAGCATGTATGAGAATATTACCGACAGAATTATGAGGTGATCTGTGCCATTAATTAATTGCCATTAATTGGATTAATGGTAATTTTTTAACTTTTACATATTTTATAATGGGGAGGGGGGCATTGGTTGGCAAAATTAAGTTCTCAACATCTTATAATATTTCAGTAAGCGGCAAGCTAGACAAAAGAGGCGCAGATTGTGGAATTCAGCGCTCTGCATGACGTCATTCATCGCCTTTTTCATACAAAAAGTGAACTGACTGAAGGACTGAAGAACTACCATTAAAGCGTTCTCCCGCACTTCTCAAGGAACGCTAAAATCCTTACCCGCTGCGAGCGCTACATAAATATTTAATACGATTGGTTTATATTCAGAACTGGTAATAGAGGAATTATGATTGCATTACGTGATTCGAGCGATAAAGTTCTGTATGTGTCGAGTTATAAGAGCGATTATTGCTTTTACAGCCCAGCCGTGATTACGCACTTCCTGAGTGGATGACTTTTATCGTGCTTTTAGGGCATTGTTATAGGTGATTTTGTCTTTGTATGGGGAATCAACGCGAGATGGGAGGTTGATGAATTTGAGGTTTTTTTTCATGTATTTAAATTATTTTAAATACCCTGCACACAAAAATACTTTATTTTCGTTTATTATGGGCATAAACTAGCGTGTGATATTTTTCTAGTTAGGTTATTTTTACTATTAGTAATGCTTGTAACTGATTCGTCCACCAGTTCTCCACCTACCTCGGTCTGGAGCAGTGTGGTAACAGGCAGCAGGATCCTCGTTTCAACCTGATACTGAAGGGCGAAGCCCTATCGATTTAGGGCTTTATCGATAATGCTGCGCTACTACAATAGCCTTTCGACAGTTTTATGTGTGGGACGTCCAATTGTGCTTGGACATTTTAAATAGACGACATCGTCTCCAAGAGGACCCGAACTGAAAATAAGTGGACTTGCGACTTATGGCTACCCCTGTGGTTTTCAAAGGTTTTATTCGCTTTTTACATCCTGTCGGACATCTCATTCTGAATCTTCTTTAAATTACAGAGCAACCAGTAGTGTCCAAACATTACTGTATTCCAGTTTGAAGGGCATTGTTTCTAGCGACATTACTGGGCATGAGACTTTGGAGCTGATGTCTCGGGGTGGCGAACGCAGTGCGGTGCCGCGCAGGATTGTACAATGCAGGGTTCTGGGTGATGCTGTGGCTGTTATGGGCAGGCGCAGCGCTTACCATCAGGTGAAAGGCTTGCTCGTTTCGACACTGCCAAATAAAAAAAATACAAAAAATTGAGAACTCCTCATTTTTATTTGTGTGAAATTTAATTTAGTTTCTGTTGTGTGTATTGGGATAGTAGTAATTTCACAAATTGTAAATGTAAACTGTGCTTACAATACCTATATTTAGGTCTATTTAACAATCTGGGGGAATTAAGTACTACTATTTCTATTTGTTGTACTTTACCTTGTCATATTCACTAATATTAATATCAGGTATTCGTACTTTTATAATTTTATTGCAAATGAAGTTATTAACTCAACCCAAATGCGTGTTTTAAACCAATATATCCTAAAGTAACTTGAGAAACGTCTTAGTTTTAATCGAATTTTTATCTCTATTATCGTATCGTATCTTGTGAAACATAAAACGAAGTTAATTAGCAAGGTGAACCTTATAACTCAAACTACAATCAGGCCTTAAATTAGTAACTGATTAAAACTAAATTGCCTAGTCGACGCCTACAACGTGTTCGGACTTGGGTCTAATCTTGTATTTAACCGAAAATAGCTCTTATTGCAAGCGTACGACCGCGCACACACTTTAACCGACTTTCGTATTGCGCGGTTTCATTACCATACCGTTGTTTTTGGGCAACTATTTGTGGACATAACACAATGTTGAAAATTATCAAACTAAGCTATGAGAAACTATTATAAACTATAGTTTCCTCATTTATAACTAGCACTTCCCCGTGGTTTCACCTGTTGTTTCCAGGTAAACAGTTTTGTGCGTAAATCCACGGTATTATCTATGTCGACACTAAATTTCATCGAAATCTCTTCAGCGATTGCGAAGTGAAGAAGGAACAAACACACAAACATTCACATTTCTAATATTAGTGTGAATGTGATGATTTCGTAACAAACACCCACCAGATAAGACGAGGGCGCAGTTTTTAGATGATGATTTTAAAGTCAGTAAACATAAAATGTGTCCTACAGCAGCATAATTAAGTCACATTTGTATTAGCTTATTATTTTCATATAAGAAGCTCTACTGTGAAAGCTCTCAATGTGCCGTGTGTTTTCTTTTGTAATGTACCACCCCTAATTATAGCTATTATTCTGTTACATGCTTTATCTAGAATATTATCATATTCTAGAATATTCGATTCTCAAATTACCTAGTTCTACAAGTACCTAATTCTTTAAATGACCGATTAAGATTGCAAATGTTCCGTGGCAACAGTTGCAACTATTTAGAGGCAATGTGAAAGTCCTCTGGCGTCACGCGATACTCCCATCTCGTTGTGTAGCGTGCCTAATTATGCTATCGTTCTGTCACAAGCCTTATTATTGTACACTCCGTGTTTTGGACTCCGTGTAATTACGACTTTTGAAGGTAAGATTAGTGGCCTTATGAGAATTTGTTTTATGGTAGGGGTCATTTTTTTCCTGAATAACTAGTATAATCAGTATCGAGTAAAATCGTTCATAACAGAGTGAGTTTTAAGCGTAGGGTAGGCCTCTCCCAATGAACGTCACTGAGCTTGAGTTTCGTCTCTCCTCATCCACAACTCGCCCAGTAGTTGTCAGTTCTTCTAGAGATGTGACCGGTCCATTGCCACTTCAGCTTGTCATCTGACCAATAATAAAATGTTAATGGCTGTCTGTGATTTGAAAATTAATGTAAAAAATTTAAGGGGAAAATGATGTTTCTACGTGATGCTTTTTATGACCGTGCTTAAAATGTTTGTATGTCTGTCAGTCGGAAAATTTGTCTTGATAAGGCATCGAAATCGTTCTTAAAGAAATCGTACCGCTCGGGCTTCAACGATTATATTAAAAGTACCAGTGAATTGTTGTGGTGTAGTTGTATTTATGCTTTTTTAATTAATTTGTTTTAATTTAAACTAATTTAAACTGTTTACAAACAAACATTTTATAAATAAACCGAATTTTGTATCTAACAAATCCATTAAACTTAAAATCACTGGTTTGGAAAAAGCTGAAAAGATTAGCGGCTCGTATCTCTTTGTGTAGATTCTAGGAGAGATTTGATCAAATAACTTTGCTATTTAATTTATTTTTATTTTGCATATAAACAGACTTGTATATTCTGAAACTAATTTGTTTACAAACTCAATATTGTTTGCGTATCTGAAGAAATCTAATAACTTAATCTAGAAGGTATGAGTTAAAATTTGACTTATGGTATAAATTTTTAAAGGTTTGACAGTACATTTTTTTTTAAATACATACACGGTCTTTGAACCAATGTTTTAATTGGTGCGACTATTACTATAAACTTATAAGCTGATACGCGAGGGTACCGCATCGCACGTGACAACCTGAGACATTAATTCTTAAGTCTCATATATCCAGTCCGGACCGTGCCCCGGTGGTGGATTATGTCCTAACGCCTCACGAAAGTGAGGGGAGAGCCCCGCCCAGCAGTGGGACATTATGGGTTGATGATGATGATGACATGTCCAGTAATTTCGGTGGAAACAGTGCTTTTCAAACCGGGACAGAGTAATGTTAGCACACTACTGCTTCGCAAATGAATATCAATCCCTAAACAGATTTTCGCAGAAGAAGATTACCCCAACCGATGGAATCAGGACCCTAGTCTTGTGGACATGAAGAGAGTGAAATGCACCCCATACTAAATCACCTATCTGCTGTCATCATTATCATCATCATCGACCTATATTCGTCCACTGCTCGACGCTGGCCTAATGGACGCCACTGAGCCAGATCTTCGGATATATCTATCTGATGGATTCATCTTATTACCTACAAACGTAGAAAATACCTGGATGCCGAATGAAATCTGACCCTATTCCGACTTTACGCAGCGTCACAGTTTCAATACCAATCTAATTCCAATACGGTTCAAGAACAAGCGTGTGAAGTAAGTAACACAGAGATAAAGAACGTTTACTTATCTGAGCCAGCATTAAGAAACGAGCTGTCAATGTTAACGATGATCATAATTATGTTATCCTAAAAGGCGAGCCAAAGCCTTTGACCATTACAATTCCGCTAACAAAGAATAACTTTCTCTCAGCATCTAAATACCATCAAATTTCCGGTTATTTTCGGCTCTTCAAGCTCCACTTCAAAGTCAAGATGCCATTATGGTAATAAACAACCATAAGTATTTCAGTAACGAGCTAAATCAAATCCGTCCAATCTCCGACGGGGCTCTAATGACTGACAATAAGCCTCCGACGGAGGCCTGAAAGTCATCTTAACGAAACAATTCTCGCGTTTCTGTATTACTGAGCATGGAGGAACTAGCCTAGTGAAGGAGAAATACGAGCACAGAACATCATTTTGACCCTCCCTGGTCAACTTACTAGCTGCTAACATACTAGCTGCGCTACTAAACTCGGTATTTTTTCGAAATAAAACAGAAGATCATGTAGTTTTCTATTACTGAAAGAGTTTTCAAAATCAGATCAGTATTTCCGGAAATTACCTCCTACGAAAAAATATTTAATAGAGTCAAACTGTTTCAATGAACATTTAGGAGAACATAAATTAACCTTCCTAGTTTCTGATTCCGACACAGGGGATCCTGGGTCAAAAATTCAAAATCTATGTATGCGAACGTGATGCGTTAATTATTTATAAAAAAAAAAAAATATTTATTCTCATGGTTGCACTATATCGTTAGATTGGGAATTTATCCATTCGTGAAGAACTGACCACAAAGACGGCGATTTTTTTCACCATAATTTTATTTTTCTTAATAGGTATGTAAGTCATACCAAAATGCTGTTAAAATTAGCAGGTATATACTATGATGAATAGTCCCGGATGTTTCGTTTATTTACATGAGGCCTCTACCGCACTCGTTCTTCGATGTGTACGTAACAATTCCCACCCGATACGCTGAGTCACGATCCTTTCTTTATCTTCTAAGGGTCCGAATTGCGACGGTTTTGCGATACTGCGATTTTTGTATTTGTTTTGAAGATCTCTGATGGTTATTCTTGTTGTTACATTTCTTCCTTTAGCGGGTAGATTACTGTTGAATCTACTAAATTTTAAATATTGTATTACATTTAGTACTAGAACTATCTAGCTACTGGACGCGAGAAGTTCTCAATGAAGTATGAAATCCCGTTCAACTAACAATCGCCGTTTACACCATTTCACAGCACATTTCGTCTTTTTTTCGTATGTTTACACGTTTTTTTTTTTTTTTTGTATAATTCCGGTGCGGGCGCGGGCACTTACCAATGTGTTCCCATAAAGCATAATATACGTAATTATCACTCGCTTTTCGGTGAAGAAACCTACACACTTACCAGAGAATTAATTCGGAGGTAGGTACGTTATCCAGCAATCCGAACCGGGCAGCCCCTTGGTGGATTATCACCTAAACATCTTTGCGAAAGGGAGGGTTTTCTCGCGATTTTTTACTTCACCGAAAAGGGGGTGATAATTACGTACATATGTTTTACAGAAACAGTAATACGTGCTTGCACTGGGATATGAACTCACGTCCTTCTGATTGGAAGGCGAACGGTCTCCCACTAGGCTACCACCGTTTATTTATTTGAAAGGATATAATTTCAGATTGGTCCCCTAGAAATGTCATCATGTTCGGTTATTAAATCAAAATAACTGAAAAAATTAAGTCATACAAGTAAGTAACCGAAATTAAAACCTTGGATCGGTTGTTTGTTAAAATTTTCTTTTGGTAAGTAACTGCGAAAGAAACCTACTATTGCCAGAATTACTCTTTCTAATTTAATTACATTTCTCTTTTACTTATTGAATTTCATTGATCTTCGTGGTCTTGATAAGGTATATTATATTCCAATTTTATACAGGCACGTGTACAGTATTTACGTATACGTGTTTTTATCATTACCTACGTATTTTTTATGAAATAATATGTTTTATTTCCATCGGCAATTTTTTGATGAATATTTCTTATGGATTCTCAAGTAAGTAAGTAAGAAAAGTTTTCTGGGAAAAGCGTATTCTTAATCAAGAAGTACTTTCCTAATATTACAAGCTCTACCCTGTTTTTAAGTACCGGTCCTTCCCTGAGGCATAATTTTTTTCTTTTACAAGAATGGAAACATGTCTTTTCCATCTGGATTTTTAATAAGATTTACTTACATAACTGAAAAATAGTTTGTGTCGCACATTTCGTGAAATATTTTGTATTTTTTTCTGAACGTAACCTTTGAAAAACCATCATAGAAAAAAAGACAAGACAAGAAAAAGGAGAAAAGTGGGATCCATTAGAAAACTTATATAACAATATCGAAAATAAACTAACCTTTCAATACAACTTAAACCACCGTCCGATGATCTCGTTACTCGTCTCGATACATGGTTGTCTTGAAGAAATCGCTCTGAGCGATAAGTCCGCCCATTGTGACCGTTCTATTTTCTGTGCCGTTTCAGTAATGAGTTTGTGTATATAATAATTATCTTACCACCTTTCAAATTTGAAATTTTCCTAGATTAAAGTTAAGCGCTGCTCAACATCGACATGCAGACGGTACACACATGTGTATTCGCAAACTCGGCAAGCCGAATACCTTTCGACCGACAGACCGACAGCCGTAATCCTTCTATCGGCGATCTCGCGCGCTCCAGCGCACTCCAGCCCACATGCGAACCTCACTTTGTTCACATTTAGGAACGTCTCTGTGCACTTTGAGGCGCTCTGTACCGGATTATATCGATAAAGACCGGTTTGTTCTGATAAATACTGGATTGTTTTGATATAAACTGGTTCGTTGAATTGAATATTCGGGAGTGAATCACGTTGATCGAAACATATCCTTGTCTATTGTTGTCTAAGATGCTTAGTCAATTGTATCTTGACAAAGGCAACCCGAGTTGAATAGTCCGTAATATTATATGTGGTGTCGATATACCTATAAATGGCCCTGGGAATGTAGAATAAGTATATATCCTCATTTTGTATTAAAATTAACGTTTCGCATTTAACAGATATCGCTCTGAGCGATAAGGTCTTCCATTGTGATACTAATTGTAAAGTACTAAACCTGTTTTGTTTAAAGAGTTTATCAATCTCACTATTTATTATGACATAACTCAGTTTCGCAACTAAAAGTACAAGGTAGGGTACTAAGGTGCGCTTTTTAAGCAGGGGGCGGCGATTTGGAATCCCAGCACCAACTAACACGGATTTACCAATATCACCACAAGCACCGATGTGTTTTGTGTGGAAACGTTTGAACTGTTTCTGTTTGCTATGTCATCGTAAAACAATCACAAATATTTATCCGAAAATATTTTGAAACACATTGTTTTTGTAACAAAGAATATTACAAAAATCCAAACGAAATCTCGAAAGCATAAACTCCGATAAAACATTGCCGAGATTATGAGCGCGTCGCGGCAAAAAGCAACGGAATAAAATAAAGCTCTGTATACACATTTTTTTCACCATAATCCCATGAGCCCATGACTTATACAGCCGCCGTCGCGTATGTCATCGAAACTCGGTAAAAGGTACCATTTGATACTCTCCATTTTCATTCCGCCGCTAAAATTTGTACCCAAATATTGTAAAGAAAAAAATAATAATTTCCGAGATCGGTGGGACTTCAAAAGAGTTCTTTTTGCTTATTCCGGACTCCAAATCGTTTCTGCGTTACGTTTTAAGTTATTAAGGGAAGCAAATGAGATGTGCGTGCGTATTTTATTTGCTTGTGACATTTCGTTTATCGTATTTCTTTGGGTTTCATTACGATTTGCTAATATGGAAAGTAAAAGCTGGCTGCGTTCCATTTTCGTACACAAATGAGACTTATTCTTGTAAATAGCTTATATTGGAGAGTCGTTGGTAGCAACCATATTACTTATACACTACTTAGTACTTAGGGCAGGCGTGGCGCTTACCTTCCGGTTAACGGCTTGGTCGTCACGTTACTTAATAATTTAAAAAAAAAAACGGGTTTAGAATTTATACAGGATGTATAAGGTGACTTAAACGAGAATGTTCTTAGCTAATTATAAAAAAAAGATATTATGATCAGAAGTTTGAAGACACTTAGCTATATTCTTGTTGATCTGTGCTTTATGTCTTTGCTATTTGCTAACTTGCTTACTGTATGTTGCAGTATATTGATTTAGTGTTTGTGATAAATTCCTAACATGTTTATGCTTTTCAGTACTGATATGTGATAACCTAGGAACCTAGGAATCGGCTTAGAAACAACCATACCTATCTTAATTTTACATTTTCTAGTCTTTCACAGTCGTAAATGTTAAACTTCGATAACGAATGCGACAGATTTTAATAATTTACTTGACATTTTTTTTTTTTGATTTGTGAAACATCAAAGGCAAAGAAAAATCCAAAAACATTTTTTAATAATATTTAATAATATTTCCTTCTCTCTCATCACAATGTATTTACATAATCATTACAAAATAAAAACGAAATGACGAACATCGCAAACAACGAATCCGTTTCGTGCGTATCCGTTTATACGTAATCCATTTTAATTAAAACGATTCATTTCCAACGTACAAATAATGTCGAATTACATATAACATCACTCTACTTTAAGTTAAGGAACATAGCTATGTATATTTAACTACGGTACTATCAATATTTCGTGACTACTTTACAAGTAAGAAGATGGAAAGTTTAACAGTCTGAAGTTTAAGCCACGTACACACAGGTGCGATATTATCACTTGGTAACATCGCAGGCGTTTTGCGATATCTGTTTTAACTATATATTGTATTATAGAGTGTGCATTGTACACACTGCTGCGAAAATGTCACCGTGATAGAAAGTAGGACGCAAAACTAAGCACGGAGCGCCGCATTTCGCATCAATTGAAAATATCGCGTGTGTGACGGGCTTGAAGCTATGTATCAATTACGTGCGATATACTTTTGAATATGACGTTAATCGTTTTTGGACTGACATAATCATGTACACTTTAATGTATGAACTAGATTAGGGATATTTAAGTGCATCAATTAATAATATTTACTGTAAATGCCCTGTTTCTAGTAATAAGTAAATATGTACATTCCTTGAACATTGCTTTAGCGGTAGAAATGCGATGCATATTGTGCTATCACCCGAGATAATTCGATCAAATTAAATGAACAGCAAATAGCCTGGTTTACCGCGATCGAACAGGCGCCCGTGGTAGCCGCACGCAGTTGATACATAGCTTAACAATTGTACACTGACTCGGTTTGACGAAAAGTGCGATATAAAACTTTTGTGTTTATACCTTAGATTTTTTTGTACGTGGAGACTAATATGTGTAGTTTGAATTTTAAGCTGTTTTTTTTTTATTTTATTTAATTATGGTTTTGTACTTTAGGAAAATTAGTATAAGTAAATTTATTTTTATCGGTTTCTTTCTCTTTCGCGCTATTTTGAAATGATTGAAAGTTTGCTAGCAATAGCTAATTGTTAACAAAAAAATGAAATCGGAATAGAAATTTTGAAAACTCGAGTCAATGTGAACTTAATATAATGAAATATTTAATATTTATTATTCGCAATTTAAGTAAATGATTAGTGAAAAACAGTCGATAGATTTTTCCAATTTATTTGTCATATTATTACCTAATAATTACAATGGTTAGTCTGTTTCATTAGAAAATACAACTTAAAAGTAAACACTTGTTAAAACGTTAGCTTGATTATTCGACAGTTTAACGGTGATTAAACCACGAGTAATTTGAGAAGTAGTAATTACTTATTTATTAAGCGTAGACATTCTCTTTCCTCCCTTTTTCTCGACAATGACGTCTATTAGGATGTCACTAGAAATATCTTAACCTACAATTAAAACTTAATTCCTTGGATATGTCAGACTTCATCGCAAATGACTGACAACTTATTCATAAAATGTTTTTCTAATGAATACAGACTCAAAATCACAACGGAAATGTTCTATGAACAAAATTATAATTTTTCACCACGAGAATGGTGGAACGGCTACAATGTAAGTAATTACTTATTACAATAAATTATAATTACTATTTACAATAATTAGAAATATTTACAATGCTTGATATAAACTTATTATTCTACATTACGTATAGTTCAGTTATTTACAAAAATGTCATTTACAATTTTTTTATGAGATCAATGAAGAAAACAATCACAGCTCTTTTTCTAACTATATTAAAAGAAAAACATGTCATCACCTTCGTAATACTATTAAAATTTTGTAATAAAACCTTATTAGTAATCATAATGGCATTTTTCATTATACACAAAGATTTAAAAAAAGTCCCAAACGAAAACATTAAGGTTCGAGTTCACCAATGTTTGAACGGTGGTTAAACAGTGGTTAACCTAAAAATGTATGCTGATTGTAAAATCAACTACTGGCGAACTAGTACCTTTATTCATTTAAATGACCTATTTAAAACCATATGGTGACTGTCAATTTCCTTATCAATTCATCAATTTCGTTTACGAAAACATTATTATTTTATAACAATTCTCTAATGCCGCTTATTATATTTTAATACTAAGTTACCGATAAAATTATACGTAGAGTATTCTTGGTGGGTGGAGCTTTTGATCAATTCCGCGTAAACTCAGGCAACCAATGCAATTAAAAATATTCTGAATAGAAACCATTGAAGTCATTCGTTATTCATCGTCATTCATTAAAAAAAAACTGTTACAAAATTTCACAGAACAATTTGTCATGTCATAATTATTAAATTTATTTATAACTTACAATGTGTAATAAAACGTGGTTTATATTCTCATATCATATGATTAGAAACCAATATCATTAGTTATATTATTATCTGAGCTCATTGTTTTGCTTATCAGGCTATAACATTAATTTATTTTTAAGTAATCAGAGTTGAGTGCCTTTGTCGTATAAAAAACTATTGATTACACAATATAAACACGATTATTCGGATCACAACCTAACTTTCAACTATATATCTATTTAATTCTCTTACAAGAAATAGCTTTTAAATTTGTCCTGTAAATAAAATCACTACATAATTCCTGTATATCTTTGTAGAAACAAATTGCAATTCATTTAATATCTCCTTGTACGTTAAAATAAATAGAAAAATGTAATTTGGTTCAACGAAGTTACAGTGTAAAGAAGAATCGACAGTGTTGGTTCTTTTTTTAATCGTACAAATGCGGCAATAAAATAAAAAAAGGGAAATTAAGTTTAACAGGCTTTTCTGTGGGATTAAAACATCAAAGCCGAGTAAATCCTTCTAAATCAGCAAACAAGTCTTAACAATCCAGTTCCCGGTACCTGAACTAAGCTAAACGAAAGTTTTGTCGATAAGCTGAAGAAATATTTCACAGAAACCTTTTAAGCTCTAACAAGTTAATAAAATAAAAATCTATAAATTAATACAAAATAATTTTTCAGAAAAAGGACAAAGTCGTTAATACTCTTAAGAACATTATTTTGATCAGGAATAGACCATTAAAGATGGAGAAGTTCACCGACTTTTAAACCACGATTAACTACAGAAATAAGTATGATACTTCAGTGTAACTGTTGTTTAACTATGGTTTAAAATATTGTTAACTCCAACCTGAGTAGTTTTACGGGCAATGTCCTTGTTTCTTTTAAAGCGAAATAACAACCCTTTTTCTCAAAAATAACAGTCCACACATTCAACACAACCACAAAAGCTCCCCCACGCACCAGGGCCGGACTCAGGCCGATCATCTGCAGGCCATCGAGGATAGCAGATAGGTGACAATCGCGCAACTAAGCTGCGATGTTAGGTAAGACGATGCTCGATTACTTGTCTGCATCGCTGCTGGATGCTCCCCTGGTGGAAGAAAAATATTATCATTGACTTATTAAAAATATTTAGTTACACTATTTTTTAGAGAAAATGTTAGCCAAATAACTCTCTTTTACAGCTTTACTTATTATCTTGTAACAAAAACAAACAAAAAATTATTAAGATTTTGTTTTGGTACATAATAATCACACACATTACAGTACATTCAGTACATTTGGTGGTGGATTACGGCCTAACCCTCCTCACCAAAGTGAGGAGAGACCCGTGCCCAGCAGTGGGACGTTATGGGTTGATGATGATGATATAATAATCAAACATATCCCAATGAAAATGGAAAATTTTAACAGATAAATTCGAACTTCACTTACCATTGAGTACATGAACAGAGACGGACGCAGGGTGCGCGTTGTTGGGCACACAAGTGTAGTTCCCAGAGTCGCTAAGGGACGCTTTGGTCACCAGCAGCTTACTAGTGGTGCCCCCTTCTGTCTTCTCCGTCTCCAGACTGATGCCCCCGCGGGGCGAGTCGAAATCCACCACTGCATTGCCGTGGTACCTGGAAACAATTGCTGTTAAGTTTCGTTGATAAATTAAGCTGTGAAATTAAAAAAAAATATATTATATTGGTTTTATAATAGTTTTAGTTTTTCGCGTCGTGTTTTTTATTAAAGTTTTTTTTTTGTAGTTTTTCTGGTAGTTCATAAAATACGCATAGGATTGTAGATTGTGATCAATAAATGTATATTTCCCCTTAATATTAGATACAAAGTGAAACCTTATCACGAAGTAACGATAAAGTGAGAAATAAATACCAAATATATTCCAACTATAAGTAATTTGTGTCCCTACAAAATGCACAATGTTTTAATCAAAACCAAGAATGTGCCAAATTGTGCATAAAACGCAGTAATAGGTATATTTATCTTATATACTTACGAGATGCATATATACTTCAAAGCAATGTTTTAGTAAATGAATCTAAATGAACCAAAACTTAGCAATGTTCAATTAATGTACGTTACATTTCCATGTCAATAAAAGCTTTCAGTTCATGAAAGAGAAACTTGTAGACGTCTGTAAGTTCTAACTTAACAATAGCTTTATTCTTCAAACGATAACTAAGTAATGATTTTAAAATCTAATTTGGTGTTTTCTAATTTTCTGTCTAATAAATTCCACAAGCTTTTAAAACCTTTGAAGCTCACGGCATCTCACTAATATTATATATGCGAAAGTTTGTGTTTGTCTTCTCTTCACGCCAACACGACTGAACAGATTTTGATGAAATTTAGAATTGTTGATAGCAGTTATACCACTTCAAAAGCTCTTTGGCAGCCGAAATACGCAGATACCAGAGGTCAGGACCTCATTCCACAAAAACAAGATCGATATAAAAATGCGACCACGACTAAAATTATGATAATACGGAAAATAATTCCCTTAGTACAAACGCTATAATAACTTCGGAATGTAGGTATTCCAAAAGTTCTAAAAGTGCACCCTCTCTTAAAATTTAATAAAACTAGCGAAATATTTTATCAAGTTTCAACGGGACGTAAATGTATTCTCTGGAAAATTTCAGTTAATTCATTTTTAATTTTAACATTTTACGTTTACCTTGAGTTTTTCACTAGAATTAGAATATTTATTTTTGTTTTAACATATATAATGTGTAGTTTGTGTATGTTTTTTTGTGTTGAATGCGTTGAATGATGATGATGAGGATATATTATTATTATGTAGGTAACGGCTAGATACGGCATAAATAAATAAATGAAAATGCTGTACAATCAGACATAATCTTGACCCTAGATTCCATGTATATGTAACAAATCGAGATCTAAGAAAACCATGGGTCATTAACCAGGGTCATAGTAAAGACCTATACTCGTATTCACACAAATATATGCCCTATGTCTGTGCCAAGAGCATCAAAGCTGAGCAGCAAAGCGTGATGTTGAGGAAAAAAAAAACGAATATAAAAATAATACATCGAAATATAAACCGAAGAGTATAAAATGCCTTCGTGCATATAATTAGTAACTTATTTGCGTCTAATTAGAGTCAATCCATCAAGCATCGTTCAAGTTACGTGCTACCTCTTAACGTAGCTCTAATGATGTTTCGTTAATTAGCTTTCTTTCAAGCATTGACTTGCACGCGTTGACTTTGGAACTATACAAAAAATGGATCAAAACTTAGAGAACGCAGTATGGGCAACGACACTTTGTGTTGAAACCTGTGTCACTGTTATTTTTTCCAACCTTTCTCGAATGCAAAACATTCGTGCCATTGAAAAAAATTGCAGTGTGGCTATTAGCAGTGTTTAACACACCTTTAAGGTAAGGCGTTTTACGAACTAAAGATTATTATTAAATAAGGCGTTATTTAAAATGCTACTTGAATGAGTGTTTGCTTGAATCTCTTTTCTGATAATTACAACCTGGAAGTATTCAAGTCACGAGTGAATAGGTGACTTCTAGGTAAGCGTGTATCATCGTGGATCGCTTCTTCGATTTGCATTTGTTGAGATTATGGCCAAACGCAAACCTATCTAGTAATACATACTTTAATTATTATTATGTGTCTTTTTGTATATAATTTTTGTGCATAAAGGACGGATAAACAATGAACCGATTTTAATAATAATTTAAAAAATATGGCGAATCGGGGAAGCAACGTGGTTAGCCAGACAATGTCTGCGACCCGTGTCAAACGAACAAAGAAAAGTCAGTCTAAAAAAAACTTTGTACTTATAAAAGCTGCAACGTCCTTACTGGTGCCACTATTCTCCGCGAGGTTCATAGAGCGCTAAGGTCGCGCAAGGACGTCCCACGCAGCCTATTCTGAACTCGGCTTCATTAGTCGAAGCCCGAGAATTCACAAATGATTCTCGAATGCCGAGACTAAAAACATGTCTGAGAATGCAATCGAATTCGCCACGAGTCGGATTGGATTTCGATAATTTAATAGGTATATTCTCGTCTTTGTTGGAGATAGACAATCTTTTCTATTATATTATATTTATTAAATAGAGATATTTAAGTTTAACTTATTGTTTGTTTGTCGAAAATAATAGTGCTGGCTTCTGATGTCACAGTTTATAGGCCGCCCAAGGGCCTTTTACATCGCTTAATGACAGCTACCAACCAACACAACCGGGACCGATGACAATGCACGTAGCAATAAAAGCCCTCATATAGCGTGAATCGAACTGGGTGTCATTGAGTTAAAATATGCACAAATTATCACTCGGCCACTGCTCTCAAATAGAAAGTTATAAGCAATATTTCCTGTGAATTCTCGTCTTTTTAGACGAGAAAACACATTCCAGTAGCTTCCTCAAAAAATTGCTGACTACAGGCATTTAAGTATTTGAATGCCAATAAAGACATTATTTCGCTTGCAAATATTACCATTGTATCAATAATATGCCATCTAATGATAATCTAATGATTGCATGCAAGCTGAACACAGTGTAAATACATTATGGTGGATATATCAGGCTGTGCTAGTGGCATGTGTAATGTGTATTCTCGCACCATCGAGAAACAACAGAACGAATCGAAAAGCAATGTTTGCAGCCTTGAAGGAGCATTACAGCGGCATCGAAAAACAACTGAATGAATCGAAAAGCAATATTTGGATCCTTGAAGTGGGATTACCATAAGACGGAGGCGCTTGAAGGCGGCGAAGAGTGCACGTTCACTGAACACGTCAGGGATATCGTGCTTCCTTTCTTTACATACACGTCTTGAGATCCCCAGATGGTCGCTGCGGCCGCTGCAACAAACGAAAACACACCTTAACACAACCACGCGAGGTTCATATTTAAATTATGGTAATTTGTTTTGCATGGTTCAGGAATATCTGCAGCAACAAACAAAATGTACACTTGAATGTTAAGTGATAGAGTGTATATTTGCTCGGTTTGTTGCAAGATGCAAATAGGTATTTCGATCGAATTAGTGTACCTTTGGGTACAAGGGTGAGGATAATGTTGTAAAGGTTGTTTATGGAGGTCATCGAGGGACTAACAAATTTGATTTAAAGACTAAGGCTTGTTTATAAAGGGTTTTATCTTAGGTCACGTAAAGAAATACGCCAACCAAAGAAAAGTCCCGTGGGATCTGATTGAGGGCCAATTGTTTGATGTCTAGTTAAACTAAATTGTTTGAAAAAAAAAAATGGTATAAAAAAAAATAGATTTGGGATCAAATTTCAAATGGAAAGTAAGAGAGGTTTGAGTTTTTTTAATTTTTAATTTAATTTTTATTTTTAATCCAATTGTATTGAAAATAATGATGTCAAGCGTACCGCTCATGGTTTTTGAAACTGGTCTGATCATCATTTTGATGCTGACTGTACATAAAGCGCTGTTCCATCATGTCCTAGAACAAAATATTTCCAAGCGAAATCCGAATTTCGTCTCCACCGTTGATGTATATAAAATTATCTCGATTTGGAATTGCGATCCAAATCTAATGGGGCGATACGTAATTCGACTTTAATAGTGTTTACATTGCGCTCAAAAAGTTACTCTATTCCAAAAACTATTAGGAGTAACGACAAAAACGTTTATTTTTATTGGGCCGATGTCAACTGCGATAGGGTAGTTGCCTCTATTTTTCGAAGTGAGGCAGTTTTTGGCGATAATGCGAAACAGTCTGCCAAGTTCTCGACTTAATTTCGCTACACTTTACGCAGGGCTGCTATCTATATATGCATGCAGTAACATAATTTAAAACTAGGACATTCATATCTGGACTGTGCTTTTATTTTTTTTAAAGTAAAGTCTAAAATTTTCTCTATATGTCATCATGACATTTTTAATCATGCATGCTAAGGTTAGTGACGTGAACTTACAATATTCGCCTTTTTGAGTTATAAAGAAACCAATTTGAACACAATATCCGGTAGCAGATTCAGCTTACATTCATGACTGTCCCCTTGGGACCCATGTGAATATTTTTTTCACTGTGTGGGAATCGAACCCGCCACCTCACAATTCACAGTCAGCTCATCACCCACTCCGCCACGGAGGTAGTCGAATAATATTAGTATTATCATTGGAAACGGGATAATTACCATGCATTTCTTAATAACATGAACTGTGGCCTAATTTTCTTCACGAATGTCAGGGGACCCGTACTCAGCATTAGGCCGATATGGGTCGATGATGATGATGATTATGATGATGATGTTAATAACTGTAAGGGTATCAACATATCGGAAAACAAATGACGATAGATGAACAAAAGCAGTCACAGAATGATGACCGAGAGATGGTCGTAGACTGACAGGCAGACCATCAGCCCGCTGGTCGGACGACCTTATGAGGAAAGTCTGGAGGCAGTGGATGCGCCTCGCACAGGGCCGGAATAAGTGATGTTAAGGAGAGCAGGCCAACAGCGTGCTTACACGGGCTGAGCCGACGATGATAAAAAAAATCAACAAAACAAAACAAACACACACACAAAGATAAATATCCCGTTTCCATTTTGATGAAATCTTAACAAATGAACTAATAACAACGCATGCACTAACTAAAACACAAATAAAGAAGGAAACTAAAGGATAACAGCAATAAGTGAAGAAGAGAGGGGTACCTGGGGAGCGGGGCGCGGCCGAGGTCGCAGGGATGTGGGACTCATCTGCAATGCACAAGACAACAGCTTAGGAAGGGGGAGGAGAGACGAGAGGTGCGAGGCGAGAGAGGGAGATACCAGAGACGAGAGTGAGCGTGAGCTAAGATAGACGTGGCTAACCAGCTAGGCGACTTAGAACTTTTCGATAATGGATTCGATTCGATAGCATTTCGTATCGAACTTCAATTTTCCACCATTTATTCTTTGTCAAAATGAAATAACTACCTCCCATTGTAAAAACGTCGTTATGTGGTACCACACAATATATATTCTTCTGTGACGTAGTAAAAGCGTTTCACAGAACACATCAAAGGTGTGTGAATGAATTACTAATAGTATCGTGTGAGTGATCGAAATTGAAGTGCCACCGAAAAGGTCCTATTTATTATTCAAATCGCAGATTGGGGTTAAATCAGATGGCAGGGTAGCGTGGTTACCAACTCTTTAGTTTTAGCTTCGTTCTTTGGGCAGACGCCCTTTCGTGTCACCTTTGGATATTTTTGTACCGCGGGCAGATATCATGTTAATATTTAATTTTATGAATAATGATTTTATCAAAAAAAGTATTTGATGTACATCCAATGCTGTACGTAAAATTGTGATTCTTTACTTAAAATTTAACTTCGTTTAGTTATGTGAAATAATTTTTTGTGTATTTAAAAAATTAAATGGTTGTTTATAAATATTTGAATATGTAATTTTTAACTTTTTTGCCCAGTAAAAAGTTAAACAAACTATACTTATAAATTGAAAAAGTACATTTCAAATGGGGCAATGACTAAATATTGCTTGTCCGTGCCTATAATAAAATTGGAGAGTCTGTCTGTAGTTTTAAACTGAATACCCGATTTTTACTGAAAATTACTATAATTTATAAATTATAATCAAATCAAAATTATATTATAATTTAAAGGGCTTTTTTATAATTCATTTTACTAAATGAATTATAAAAAAGCCCTTTTTAACATTTTCTAAACCAAATAACTCATATAAAAACTGCCCTCGCCCAAAAAACCACAGTTCGAATATCGCCAAACATGATAAAGTATATAGTTTGTCACACCGAAACACCAACACAAAATAAAGGTAGACACCCAATGAAACATCGTTTCGCATTTTTCAGCCATAACAAGCGCTGTAATTGGCTATAGCTGAATTTGAAAAGCTCGCATGACGTATCAGACATCCAACGTTGATAAATGGTTCGGTATGTGACGAGGCAAACATAGACAGTTAAAAATATAATGATAGTTTTTGAGATAAAAGAGAAAAATGCGCAAATAAATTAGCCAAATAAAACAAACTACGAGCCAAAAATACTTGACCAAACACGTACGCATAAGTATGCTTAAAAATGCAAACGTGTTCAACACAAATTTTGAATTTTATTAGAAAATAATTTAGTTTTTTTTTTCTAGTAATTTTTAGGTTAAGGTTTTCTTCTTCATACTTCTTATAGAGTTAAAAGTCGAGTTTACCACCGAGCGATCCTAACTCCAAATAATCACAGTCAATAGCACCGCTCGCAATTATATCTTTTTGTATGTTTAACCCACATTTCTACTCGATAATGGTCTCGGAAGTAAGTAGGTATGCTATCCACCAACTGGACCGGGCCTTCATTCAACCTTCCTCACGAAAATGAGGTGAGACCCGTGCTCACCAGTGGGGTGATATAAGTCGATAATGATGTTAAAAAACTACTCGGATTTACTTAAATTAATCGAAGTAATAAAAAGTAATCGAGACCTATCGAGATTTTCGAACAATCGAAACAATCGATTTGCACATCTCGGTCTCACAATCGCAACCCCGCATAAAGTAAGGGGGTAATCCCCCGTTCATCAAGCGTCATATTACCAAATGGCTAATGCCACAGAATAGCCAATAGTACCAACGAGTAATACGGCGATACAAAGTGATATCCATCCTTTACCGTCAACGCAGGGCCGGAGCCAGCGCTTGGAAAAATGAGCCAGTTCCAAATGTGGCTATTGCTGCTAAGTTGAGCTTCCGAATACGTCTTTTTTATGGCAATAAAAAATATAAGGCTAGCTAAATATTGACTTGAAGAAAATTATTAGTTGTGATGGTGACTAGAAAAAAGAGAACTTTGTGAGGAAGCCCACATGCTCGAGAATAATTTCGGAGGTATGTGATCCACTGATCCGGGCCAGACATCCATGGTGGATCCTAATCCTTCTCACGAAAGTGAGGGTGACCCGTGCTCAGTAGTGAGTAGGGAAGAGTTGATCATAATGTAAAAAAAAAAACTATCACAGTGGATTATAATCAAACACCCATAATAATTATGTCTAGAATTTTAACGTCTATAAAAAAAGTAATACATTAAAAATATTTTAATTAACTAGACATTTTCATATCTCAGAACAGATTTTATTATTTATTAGCTCAATATCATATTTCAAAATTAACTTTGTAAAAGTCTTGCCTACAGGTTCAAAACTTTTTTGTTCTACGATTTCAAACATGAAGTTAATTTAGTTTTTTCTGATGAATATAATTATAAAATTCAACATCATAAGATAAATATCGATGAACAAAAATAAATTTGGATAATTCAGTTAAGAATTATTTACTAGCTATTTTGTTTTATTCGATATCGAACCCATTGTGACATAAACTGTAAAGTTTGTTCTTCGCTGCTGTTTCAATAAAGAGTTTATCTGTCTATGTATGTAATAAAAAAATAATAATATTAAAATCCTCCTAAAAATAAATGATGATTCTACTAAGAAAGACAAAAAAAAACTCAAAATTCTCTCTGTTGTCCAAATCTAAATATAGACAATCATAGTGTGGAACAATGGTACTCCATGGGCACTCTTTTCCGCTAGGCTGATTATCTATGTTTAGAGGTGTTCGGGTCTGTAGGCTTTTTGGTGCTACAACTCTGATCCGTGCGAAATTTGCACGCGATGGAACTTCCCCTAGCGCGCATCGCATACTAAATCAAATCAATGACCTGAAAAAAACTACGGTGTTTTTTGGCACTACAAGTATGAAATATAGCGTGGACGGGCTAGGAATGGCGAGTACGATATATTCAGACATCGGTGCAATATTATAATCGAGTCTATAAACAACTCGCTTCCCAAACGAACCATCGATATGTATGTCGATTGTTCAGTCGAGTGACTCACCGCTGCGTTCTTCACTCTCTTTCTCGATCGTGTCACGTCTTAGATGTCACACTCAACTCGAGTCAGCAATCGACTACTAGCTCTGTATTATTTCCTTTTAGATGTTTAAAAACAACCCGGATTTACTTAATTCGAGTGCGAGAGACAATCATTGACTACCATCGAGATGTGAGAACAATCGAAACAAACGACTGAAACATTTTGGCATCCGTGCACGTAATTTCGAATGGCGTCTCTAAATATTCAGCGGAAAACTTATAGTGTCAGCAGCGGCATGTTAGATGCGCCTTATGTAGGATAGGATTATGTACAACTATTCATTTTAAACCATGAAAGGGTAATGGCCAAATTAGTATGGACTTGGGCGCAATTGTTTTTTTCCACGGATAGCGTTGAATTTTTGGAGCAAGTTGGAAAAAATAACGTAACACGGACATTGATGTATTTATTGGTTTTTCAAGATATGCAGTTTAAGATGAGATATAATACCTCGAATTATGAGTAAAAAACACTTCACACCTTAACATGAAACACCTCTCATTTTGTAGCAGAAACGATGGCCGCGGAAATAACAAATGCGCCATTTTTGGCCATTGTCTTTTGAAAGCCCCCCTCTCGCTCACAACTCTACAAGCTACGTGTCCATAAAAAACTTGTGCATCTACGAGGAACTGACCAAGAAAATCACCTTCGACATTGAGGACGATGGCCATGTTCAACTTGGGTTCAGTGTTGATCTGACACTCGTAGACGCCGGCGTCTCTAGGTTGCACGTAGTCTATCTTGAGATCCCAGTCGTCTGAGGGTTCAGGGTGCAGCACGCTGAACCTCGCGTCTCCGGTGTACGTGAAGATGTGTGAGGTGAGGATGTGCAGGTCCCGCTTGCGCATCCAGGATACCTGTGGAACAATTGGAAATACTTAACTCTTTGACTGCTGAGCCGTTTTGCTTGTCTAGTCACGAGTTTGACTCTGCACGCGCCATAGTGCTTTCCCATACCACAAACACAACAGTTGTGTACGACAAATCGTACTCGTGGCAAGTTATGAAAAACTAAAAGTTGTGTTTTCAGCAGTGAACGTTTTAGGGCCCTGATTCAACTAGTACTGCAGAAAGTTTAAAGTTAAGAACGTCATTAAGTTCCGTGCAGTACAAAAATATATTGCGCAAAATTTTAATAAAGTTCTCAAATTTTAAAGCTTTTTTTAAATATTTTTTTGCTAATAGTAAGAAAAGCCAAATAAAATTAGACTAGGCACTAGGCAGGTATTATAATTATTTTTCAATCTGTCTAGGACTCTAATAAAATTAATTTATATCCCAATATCATAACAGTTACGTTGAAACTTTGATAAATTAGGTAGGCACTCAAATTCAATCAACGAAAGCCCTAGAATTATAATAGAATTTCCCAAATTATAAACCTAAAACTTCTTACTCTCGAGATTAATAGTCGGTACGAAAATTAACAAGTTTGTTTACACGTTTTACGTAAACTGGTTGACTTTATAATGATGCAAGTATTTTTACCCGAGTGCCTACCGCAGAACCAAATGGAAAAGTTATGTTTTCAGTTACCCGAGACTTCATTACCGCCGACAAATAGCCTCGTTATGGCGACAAATAGTTTTTTACACACTTTTATTAGCTGGACCTGCCTCTAGCTATGTATGTATGAATATAAAGGAATCTTCCAACGTATTGTTCCAACTCTTCGTCTTGTTGTACTAACTTCAAGACGTCTGATTGACTTGAAAATTTGCACACGTATTGAGAATCAAGGACAATACAATAAAAACAAAAAAAAAATGCTCATACTAAAAATGAAGGAAATAAATTCTAGCTTAAAACAATTTTGATTTTTTCACCGATGGAAGAGACTGAGACCTGAGTATTTGATATAAATTTTAATTTGACAACTCTACGCGTTTCTGAAAAAAAAAGGATATTGATAGACAGACCGACAAACAGACAAGAAAGTGATCCTATAAGGGTTTCTTTTTTTTTTGAGGCACGGAACTCTGAAGAAACGCTTTTTAATAACCAAAAAGTAGAATTTATTTTTTTCCATAAACAGACTTTTTTACCTGACGGCTATGTTATATTGTCACTGTTTTGTAACATTTATATATAGATTTCACTAATCTAATTCAAGGACTCTAAGATCAAAGTTGAGCTCAGGGTTAGCAAGGTTCTGTGAATTCGCTATTTCAATTATAAGCTGTTTTGCAAATAGGCGATGTGTGGGAGTACTGGGAAGGTCGTTGTTGTAACGCAAGTTGAACTGCTAACTATATTGCAGCCAATATAGGTTAAGCTACAGTTTCGGTGGTAGCTTAGTGGGAGAACGTCCGCTACCTAAGGGTCGTGAGTTCAAATCCTAGTGCGGGCTCTTACCAATGTGTTTCTGTAAAACATTGAACGTATTTATCACTCGCTTTTCGGTGAAGGAAAACATCACGAGGAAACCCACATACCTATTAGAATTATTTTGGAGATAGGTATGTTTTCCACCAATTTGAACCAGGCCCCCGTGGTGGAAAAGTGAGCTGATTTGGTTTGATGATGATGACAGTTACTAACGATCATTTATTAATTATCAATTATCGTCAATTAGGCAAAAATAGAACCTTTTTACAAGTCAAACATTTAAGTCTCTTAAAGGTACACAGTTTTATAGGACTCGGCCCCCGTGGTGGAATATGGGCTAACCCTCCTTGCGAAAGTGAGGAGAGACCCGTTCCCAGCAGTGGGACGTTATGGGTTGATGATGATGAAGATGATGAAAGGTACATAGAGAAGAATAAACAAATTCGAATATGATTAACTAAACCAATAAGTAACTGATTATGGTTTGAGTTTGGAAATGGAAATTTCCCTTTCAAGTGGTGATTCATGGCTGAATCTCGCACAGGATAAGGAACCTCTATTGACTTTACCAGTGCTTTAAAAAATTCACCCACCAGACACGATAACGAGGATAAGAAACTCTACAGGGATGTAATTTATTAAAATATGGTCAATTTTTATACCATATTATGGCTATTTTTAACCTGGAAAATGCTGAGTTTGTGCAGAAGAAACCGCGGCGCACAGCTAGTACCAAAAATATATAATACACTAATAAAAATAAGTACTGAATACCATTTTTTTATACCGAACCCTTCACAGAAACTTTAATATCTCGGGATTCACTCACCCACGTCAAGCACTTCAAGCGTTGGGAGCGAACTCGGAAATCTAGATATCTACTGAATAACAAATTCTTCCAGAAAGAGATAAAAAATGCTATTATTCATCTCTGACCCAGATCCCATCTCATCAAATTTCACCCAGCGCCAGCGTTCTACTTAAAAAAAAAACTCGGTTAAGTGTGAGCTGGACTCAGGTGCTGAGGGTTCTGTCCGTTCATTTTTATATGGAAATATATTATTATTATATTGAGCATCATTTTATGAAATCTTATGCTGTTCATACGATTTTGAGTGATTCGTGGTTCGGTACAGATATTTGATATCTCTAAAATATTGGCCGGTTCAATATTTGGTTAGTCAAAATTCTGCTTTTTTTTTTTTTTTTATTGTTTACTCGTAGTTCCTGATTCTCTAAGTACAAGGGACCATAGTTAGTAGTCAAGGTCTATGTACATACATAAACATGGAAAAAATCGCATTACAATCACATGATTGTAATGCGTTTTTTTTTATTTTATAGTCAATGAGGCTTTATACGTCTGAGAGATCGGTTCTAGTCTCATATGCGCAGTGATGTCGCTGGAAACAGTACCCTTCAAACCGGTACACAGTATTGTTTTCACACTACTTTGGAAGCTTTAGTGGGGCTCTACGTGACATGCCTTGCGGGTACATGGGACTGCGCTCCGCCACGAGTTTCCTTTTCCCCACCAGGGATCCTTAAAAACCACTCGTCCGTTCTCCGTTACTTAATTTTATTATTTAAAGGCTGTAAACAGTCTGTGGACGTTCCATCTTGCTTAATTACACGAAGGCTTAAGCCGGCTTACTCTAATTACGTATAAAAACAAAGAACCGTCGAAAAAGCGAGCGCAATTTATTTTCTAATTTCTCAGTCCCCGTATTAAAAATAGAATTCGAAACGTTTATTGTTGGTGTTATATTAATCAAAGAAACGTTCATTGTTGGTGTAATTTTAATCAAAGAGAAGGTATCTGTGAAAGGAATTAGGGGAAGTAATGGGGATGGAAAAATTGGCTGTCATTTGACTTCTGTTCTCAGTGAGTGGGCTTCTGGGGGAATTCGCTATGAAGATGGAATTGAGTTTGGATTCAAGTTTTTTTTTCATGGCTAAGCTCAGGGTCTTGTTTTTTGATGCCCACTAGATGAGAATATTTCACTAAAATTGCCGATTAACTTTAAGCAAACTCTCACAATAGTCATTTTGTCACCAAAAATAAAAAAAATTTGGTACCTAGTTATCATATAGTCAACACATGACCTGAAGGGCAGCTTGCACTTACTAATTAAATGTAGAATAAACCCAATTTAAACTCCACTTAAGGTTGAACGTAGCTTAACATCTTATGCGACTTCCATTTAGTGTATCTCAATTTAAACAGGCGTCAAACTTGAACTTGTGACTTTGGGCTAAGCTGAATTTAGCGCGTCTCGCATCAACGAAACTTGTACTAAGTAGTTTTGGTGCAATCCGTCCTTAATTAAAACAAGAAAAATATAAATGGTGAAATAGCCCACTCGAAACTACTGGCTTATAAGTAGTTAGCTATTTCATATTAATTAGTTATGTTTAATTTTAGGAAATGAAAGTAAAAAAGTACTTATTGAAACTTAAAAAACTCAAAACTCAAATAATTTATTTGTAATTAGGCAAAAATATTGCACTTTTACACGTCAAAAATATAAATCTCTAATTATTATACATTATAATAATTAACACATTGACTAAAACAACAAAATTAAGTCAAAATATAATCTACTGAAGTAATGATTATCTAATTATGGTTTGAGTTTGAAAATAGGACATTTCCCTTTCAAGTGGTGAGTCATGGCTGAATCTCGCACAGTAAAAGGAAACTCCATTAACTCTACCAGTGCTTCGGAAATACGCCCGTTAGAGAAGAAAGCACCAAGTTGTTCAAGCCACTTGAGTTAATATAGCTGAAGATAAGTGCATATTTCTTTTATTCTTATTTTAATTTTAATTTCATTTAGTAACCTACGCGAGACTTATTTTGGAGATGGGTAATCTTCCACTAATCCGTACTGGGCCCCCGTGGTGGATTATGGCCTAACCCTCCTCACGAAACTGAGGGGAGAACTGAACTCAGCAGTGGAATGGGTTTATGATGAAAATGATGAATTAAATACTTTTCTTAACATGACGTATTAACTTTTTATTTTTATTTTGTGTCGTTTTGAATTCATTTTGTATTGGTAGTTTCTTTTATATATTAAGGTAAATTAGCTGTACCCTGCCACGCTTCGCTGTGGCACATTCGCACATTCGCTGATATGTCACTGATGAAAAAAATAGATAAAAACAATCCTTGATGCGGATTATATATCATGCTAAAATTTCAGCTCGATCGGTGCAGAACTTTTTGAGTTTTTGAAGCGTACACAAACCAACATAACATTTTTATATATATAGATTATGTACCAAACATGTATAATTAGTATCCAAACGTACTAGTATTATAATCTACGTTCATTGTTCGGATTTAATTATAGAGAAGAGAATAAGGCGTCCCTAATCAATTTATCAAAATAATCTCTGTAATAAATCGAGATCAAGGTATCCTAAATAATTTATTATGAGCTTATTTCGAAGTAGTTTTCTCAGAAGTGCTGTAATTCTGTATAATATTGAGACCGTAAAGAGGTGGCCCGATATGGTTTTAAGGTATTTGTGCCTAGCTATTTATTTAGGTTAGACGGGCTGATTGAAGACATTATCAATATCTAGGTGAATAATTATGCCAATTTAGAAGTTGCCAAACCATTGCGCATGGTATACGCAATTATCTCTAATTTTGTCCGAGATACGAAACATTTTATTTTTTTTTTCTACTTTTTATCTTATTTATTTTATTTGATTATTTTACTAACGATACGAGCAAGTCGTTTACCCGATGGTAAGCGCTACGCCTGCCCATACCAGTTACAGTGCCACCTAGAACTTTGCATTGTGCAAACTTGGTGGCACTGCACTGCGCTCGTCATCCTAAGACATTGATGAAATTGATTATAATTGGCATTGATTTACATTTTTATGGATAAAAATGTTGTCATTCATGTAAAAACTGCCGAATCGAATAAATTTTGCATAAAAATGTTTACATAACAGCAACTAACGTTTTTATCACAATCCGCGGCCTTTATGCTCCCACTGCTGGGCATAGGCCTCTCATTTATCATGCCAATTGCCTCGGTCCTGTACAAATCGGACTCAGGACCACCCCGTGATCTTAGTAATACCGTTGACCCATTGTGTTGCTGGACAACCAATGCCTCCTCTGGCTCGGCCAAACTAACATACACGCCTTTAATAAAGAAAAAAAAAGTGTATAAACATGAAAACTTAGATGTAGACTAGGCACAGATTCGTTTCTATCGTCCCAGAAAAGTTACAAGGTAATAAAATTAATTCATATCAATTTTTCCGTCAACAAACTAAACAAAAACTCTGACTAAGCCACTAAAAGAATAATTAATCACGGAGCGACTTTTACCACCACCGCCACAAAACACTAACGATCCTAATCTCAATATCGGATCATCAATCTCAATCTCAGTTGAATACTTATCAACGTCCTTATCGAACCCTTCTGACCACCTGGCAACCTCGAGGGTGTAGGGCTGGCAACCCCGAGCGCCATTTTTCTTTGTCGACCTGCCATCGAACCTACATCACGGGTGAAGACAGCGTACTTTTGTGTAGGTGGTATGATTTGAAACACTGGTGCAAGCGTTGGTGGATTGGTGTGATAGGTGGGCAATGATGCAATTTGAATTAGGTAATTTTAGATAAAGAGTTACCAAGGCGGTGTACCCGAAAATATGAATATCATTGAATTTATTTATTGCGCGACTCTCAATTGTACTATTTTCTCCAAGTGCTAAAGCGTAGGAAAGTGTTTGGTGCAAAATATACACCAAATAAAAAATGAAAAAAACTAAGACCAGACAGTCTCTTTACTCTGTCATGTCATAATGTATGTGCGTTTCTTCGCGATGTTTTCCTTCGCCGAAAAGCGAGTGCGTACATATGCATTTTACAAAAGCACATTGGTACGTGCCCGCACTGGGATTTGAACTCAATACCTTCTTCTTCTTCTTAGACGTTCTTCCATTAAGCTACCACCGCTTAATAATAATACTAAAAACGTGAGTTGAAATGCCACGTTTCAGAACAAGTTCTCAAAGATGCCAAAACACATTCCTGGCAATATAAAAGAGGCATGTGAGATACTGTACTGTCTACAGCACATCTATAGCGCATATCTCTCCAGCCCGCTCCGCTGATCGCTATATTAATGGAGCCAGGATCCGGGCCGAGAATAAATAGGTATTTGACATGTCCTCCGGTGCATTTATAATATATGGTCCGCCTCGAGTGCCTGTCATTTTTTGTCGACGGATTATGGCGTGTGTTTATGGGCTGACGCTTTTATTTTGAGGTTTTTTCGGTGTAAACGGGGGGTGTACTTGTTATGTTTTGAAGTGTAACGTTGAGCGGGCATGGTGTTCTTTGTGATTAATGGTGTGATGGCAGCTTGTTAAGTTTATTGGGTGTTGTGTGAATTTTCGTGGGCATTGACGTTGATGTTGTTTTTAATTTTAACGATCTCTGATATTTGTATTTTGGATATGAGTTTTCAGAACCGGAATTTAACATGCTTATCTCATTAGTATTTGAAATGAAAATGGCGGTTAGCAAGCTAAGGTTAATCACTTAAGTTAAAGTCCGGACTAAAAATTATAATTGAAAACATAAAATAATGTCGCTAATGTAACAAAATTTAAAAAATCAACAACCACTTCAATAAATTTAATTTAATTAAATATAAATATAAATATAAATACATTTATCTACATAAACACATGTGATCTAGTTAGTTATATTGCAACATTTGTATCAGCACACATAATAAAGTTCGTTTAATAATAATTATGATTAAAGCCGGTGCCGCACAAAAGATCAATCCAACATGGCCGCCGCTGTAAGCCATCATGTCTAATGATCCAAGATGGCGGCGGCTGTAACAAGAGCATTAACTGCAATAATTGGGCTAATATTGAGGGTGAACCGTCAGTCATGCTGGTGATCTTAATCAGTGACGCCAGTTACTGATGTTATAATTGTATTTGTGTCAACGCATTATAACATAGTACGCTGCAATGGGTGTAGTGAGAGAGCCGGCGGTCATTTTAACTGCATATCTTTTTGTGTGGTGGTATGTTTTATATATTGAAAAAAATACTGTATCTGTAGCGCCTCACGCTCTTTTTATATGTGAATCATTTGATCATATTTACTAGAGATGTTCTGTATTTTACGGTTTACTTTATATAATAGCATAAAAGTTCTAGTTGCTTCAGAAGGTACTCTTAAAAGAAGAAAGAAACAACGACTGTGCCAGAAGGAGAGTTATCTCAATTAAGTATCTTGATTCCTTAAATATCTACAGCTAATCCTACTTTGGTAATCCTAGATAATATATAAAAATCTAAATTAGAGTATGAGTAAAGAGCCAGCACTTATCCTAATTAAGTGCCTGAAATTCTTTTTAACCCGTGTTGGTTCTTAGCTTGTTAATTATCAATAATGTTCAAAACACTTCAGTTTAACTGGCCGACAGCTCTCTGTACTCAACGTGATTATATTTGTGGTATAGATTGGTTAGATAATAGGAAGCTGAACAAGCATGGAGGACAAAAGCCTCCGGTGGCAAATTACTGCTTTGTCATATTATATGTATATTCATACAGTTTATGTAAGTTTATGTACATGATACGAATATGCTGTGAATAGATGTTACCATCGAAATTATTTATAATAATTAACATATATCTTGCCTAAGATAAAAGTACTTACGTAATAAATATTTATGTTGTTTTTTTTCATTTGTCCCTTTTTTTAATACCATATTTTTTTGGGTTTCATACATAAAAAGAGATAGTTCAAATAATAATATTTAACACCGCTTCATGACCACATACATATAGACCCGGACCTCATAACAAAATTTCTCGTATCTAGTTGAAGATAAATTTTATCACACTAAATATTTGTGGCTTGATTTAATAAGAACTTGGCAACGCCCTCTTGAATTGACTCAATAAAAAAGACCAAAATTCCAAGGCGCTACAACTGCGTCTTCTTTATGACTTTTCATCTTTAGAAGACATAGAAGTGACAAATGTAACTTGACCCCAAATTTTTGAGGCAATAATATCTAACGCCGGCTCTGAATGACAAAAGGTCTGTAATGCCGACCCATCTGAAATGGCCGTGATATATTACCGGCATTAGATGACCCTATATTTAGCCTAATAGTTCCTCTGTTTGGTGCTATTTAAATTTTGTGGAATTTTACATTTATAAGTATAATAAGGTATACATCAGGTACTCGCTTTGTAATTGTTCGCTTCTGGTTTTTTTATGAAGTAGAACACAATTTTTAAAGGAAAAAGTTGAATCGAAAATGAATAGCTTAAATTCCACGTAAGTTGTCAGACGAATGTAAGATCTCTTTACGTAAAGTATGCAAATTTTCCAGCTTGTAAAAAAACCCTTCTAGCCACCCCTTTCGATAAAACAACCCCTACTTATCTACAAACATCTCTCACTTCATCTTTTTGAAAATGGATTTTGGCAACGTTAATCCTGATTCTATTAAATATTTTCTTTTAAGCGATAAATAATGTAGTTTAAAAAACCAAAACTCTCCTTCTAAACAGACGGATTTTTATGTCACTAAGTAACAAGACGAGCAAGGCGTTCACCTGATAGTAAGCGCCACGCCTGCGACAACAGTTACAGTGCCATTCAGAAATTCGTAAAACTAAACAGTTTTCTATCCTACTCGTAGTCTGATTATTGAAAAAATAAATTTTTGAGTCGTTTAGTCGACCCTTAGATAAAAGCTATAAAAAGATTTGTGATTCTATAAAAAAGTGTTTAATCTAATTCAAGTATTAACTTTGTGGAATCCACGACAGACAAGAAACGGGAAAACATTTTGTCACGTCGCCTAGAGACGTGTCGTAGAATTACAGCAACCGACAAACATACAGTGTCACGTCGCTTAGGCTGAGATTACAAAGGAAATTCTATCTAGGGCTTAACATAGTTGCTGTTCCGTGCCTTAAGTGCTTTTGCACGATGTGATAGAGGTGGACTTCATATAAGTTAACAGTGACTTACAGTTTTTTTTTTATTTGAATGAGTGACGAGACGAACAAGTCGTTCACCCGATGGTAAGTGCTATGCCTGTCCATAATTACAGTGCCACCCAAAACTTTGCGCGGCACTGTACTGCGCTCGTCACCCTGAGACATCGGCTCTAAAGTCTCATACGCCCAGTAATTTTGCTGGAAACAGTGCCCTTCAAACTGGGACAAAAGTGATGTACTAAGTACACAAACTCACAGTTCTATTCCCTATGTGCTTCGCTCTACACCGGAGTACGGCTGCTTGTCCGACGACCGTCGTCACGTTCCGCGGCGACACGTCGTCGAAGTACGGCCGTTCCGGACGCGTCACGTCCGGCCCGCTCACACCTGGTAATGCACCGAGACCTGGAACAAAAGAGTAAAAAACGTGGTTAATTTTCAATATTTTGTATTATCATCAGCATCAGCATCATCATCATCATCCACGGCTCGACGTATGACTCTTCTAGTGACTGCTACTGAGCCCAATTTTTGGCTCTGCTCATCCAGTCTCTGACTGCCGTGCCGCGTAAGGCATTACTCCACCTAGCGGCAGGCGCATATCCATCCACCACTGAACAGGGATATTACTTGACTTTCGTGAGAAGAATTGGGGATTTTACTCCTCCATTGGGATAACATTTCTCCGAAATTATTCTCCAATTTTTTTTTAATTTTTTTTTGTTAAATTAATATTGCATTAAAGGCGGTCCGTATTTTTCCAGTATATTTACTTTAGTACCTTCATATAATTATACACCAAAATTTTATACAGAATTGTTCAGTAGTTACGGCGCTTGGCACAGATGTACGATGCAAGACACATAGATGTGGAGACAAATTCAAGTTCTACACTTCAGACCACTGTTTATTCCTGTAAAATAAGCAGTATAGTCCATGTGAAATTTCCACAAATTAATTACCAGAAATTCACAACGTAATTTTCGAAACGTTATTTAACCTTTCAAATTCTAACACGATTAATTAAGTATTAAAAGCGATGTAAATAAAATGAACCGTGTGCCCGATCACGCGACGTACCGACTTGTTAATTTGATAATATCCTACAACTTTACAGCTTAATGGGTCCCTTATTACGTATCTCACGATAGGTTTGCGATGGAGGTAAAATTTGCAATCACTGCTGTCAAACAAGTCACTTTAAAAACAGAAACACAAAACTGTGCTAATCACTTGAACGTAGCATGGACCAGCATAACAAAATAATATAAAAGATTATGTATGGACCTATTTTATAGTGACTAGTAGGTAATTGTGTAAATTTTTTACAATGTTGATCTGCAGTTGGATTTAACAACTAACTTATATTTTCAACACAGCTCCTATTGCACTTTTGCCACAAATGGTGGATATTTTTAAGGCCAAGCTGCACCCTGCGACCGACGGGTCGACAAGGTGATTTTCCGTAATAATGATTTCCAGTGACATTTTGTGAATCGATTGCTCTCGCTTTGCTACTGCAAAGTTTTACGTAATCAGGGGTCGTTCAAGTTAATGGTATTATAGTAATTTATGTTCAAAATAGAGACATTTTTTCCTTGTATTTAGGTGAAGCGGTGTCGACGGTTCCTAGCACGCGGAGTGTTAAATGTTCACGATAAGCAATATAAATTACGTTTCAAAGTTTATGTTTCTCAACAATAATAATTCTTTTTTTACCCGCGACGCCATAAAACAACGGGGTGTTATAAGCTTGACGTGCCTGTATGTGTGTGTCTGTGGCTTATTTACAAGCAATAAATAGAGCCCAATGCTTTTTTGAAAAATTTGACAAAATTTAAAATAGTTTGGAAATATCTTAAACTCTGTCACTGATCTGACGCGCACTTCGCCAGTTCCTCTTTTTAATGACTATTCACCAATAACATCAAAATACGTTTAGCCAGAGCGCGTATTAATAATAAACTGCAAAGGCCTAAAGTGATCAATTTAATAGTGTATAGGAATCTTCTAAACAAACGTGTTTCACCTTTGGCCACATTGTCGCTTCCCATCAAGTGAGTTTGTAGTGTAGCTGGCCTTGTACGAAATATATAAAAAAAATCGGACTAATTCATTCACCATTCAAACCAAAAAAAAACAAATCAAAATCGGTTCATCCGTTCGGGAGCTACGATGCCACACACAGACACTCCAAACATATAACACCCCGTCAATTTATCGTCGGGGGTTAAAAAAAAGAGAATTCTGTGGTTATATAAATTTAAGCAGTCAATTTGTTGTAAAATAAACAAAATGGCGTAATAACTCAACTGTATTCTGAAGAGGCGAAACTGTAAAGTATACTTAGGAGACACGTTAAGCTAGACAAAAGATGGCTGCAGGTGTAGTGTGGAGCCACAAAAGAACTTCATCGCTGTCATTTCCATTTTCGCGGTGCACCACGGAGTTATCGTGTGGCGCTACTAACCATGCGGGGTTTTGGTTAAGCAAGGGCATACCTCGAACACTCCATAAAGAGAAGGCGAATTGAGCACTCACACATTTAATGACGTTTGTTAAAACGCAAACAAAAGACAATTGAGGGTTTATAATCTATATATATATATATATATAAATGTTATGTTGGTTTGTGTACGCTTCAAAAACTTAAAAAGTTCTGCACCGATCGAGCTGAAATTTTAGCATGATATATAATCCACATCAAGGATTGTTTTTATCAATTTTTTTCATCAGTGACATATTAGCGAATGTGCGAATGTGCCACAGCGAAGCGTGGCAGGGTACAGCTAGTAATTAATATAATCACACAAACAGTTTGTCTATTACATTCGAACGTGTTATATTGACCGGCCTCTCGATTGTCCTCCCAGTTGCGGGTAGAGGTGCAAGGAAGCGGAACGCGCGGGGAAGAGTGTCCATTCTGGTGTACGATATATACCATTGATTATGGTGGCACAGAATTAGCTAGCTAGACTATAATGATGATGTTTTATGGGTCATACGCAGAATGTTGAAAAAAAAAATTAAAATCGATTTATTAAAAAAGTAACTCGCGTTCATAAATAATCTAGTTGCACAAAATTACCTGTATATTTTATTGGTTGAAAGCGAATATTATTCATACGCGCGTGCTTAACTGATAGCATATAATCATGTAGTGATCTATAAAATCACTTTACATAAGGAGGTTTACGACTTACTGCTAAAAAAATTAATAGCTCGTCTAAACGCATAATCTAACTTATTTAATCATAAAAACTGATAATTTATTTATTTCTTTGACGTGAGTGTAATGGGCTTTAGAAAGTCTAGTTATATTACATAAACGCTAAGTGCATAGCCCGACCACAATTTTATATGCTCTTCCAAGTCTCCTTTATAAGAGGGCGGGCAAAGGCTTCGTTCTTATTTCCGGTTCGGCGGGTGTGACGTCACACTTCCGGCTTTGAACGCAGCTTACAACCACACCAGTAATGATATGCTTTTCTTTTTGCATTTGAAAATATACACATAATTAATTTCCTGCTTCTTACAATTACTTGAAATAGGATTTTATTTTTCATTAAATAAAATATATTTTTTAATACATACGTACTTTTTACTTTAAATTAGTTTCATTCTCCAATAAATAAATCAATATTTTACGTTTGTCCTTAGATAGATAAATCAATATTTATTTATTTAGTTTCACCTGCGTAGACTATCATTCCACAGCAACCATTAATTTTTACAAGATAAAAAGTACCCTATATGTTCTATATAAAAAGACACTCACACACTCGTAGGGATTAGTTTCTATAAATATCAAACTTTTTCAAAGTCCATTCAGTCGTTGTGGCGTGAAGAGATAACACACACACACACACATACACACACACACACACACGCACACACAAATTTTCCCATTTAAATATTAGTGGGATAGTGGGAAGTGAAATGGAATATATTATTGATGTGTAACATGTTTCTTGTCGCTTTTCTGAAATCTGTGTGAGTGATTTCGTCAAAAGGGACGGAAGTGTGTAACAGGAAGCCAGGCTATTTGATTTAACCAATGAGCACGCGCGAGATGTCAGATGTTACACATCACATGCGATATCTGTAAGGCTCGCTCGTTTTTTATCATCATCAACCCATAACGTCCCACTGCTGGGCACGGGTCTCTCCTCACTTTCGTGAGGAGGGTAAGGACATAATCCACCACGGGGGCCCAGTCCGGATTGGTGGATAACATACCTACCTCTGAAATAATTCTCGGGTAGGTATGTGGGTTTCCTCACGATGTTTTCCTTCACCGAAAAGCGAGTGATAATTACGTACATATGTTTTACAGAAACACATTGGTACGCGCCTGCACTGGGATTTGAACTGACGACCTTCTGATTGTAAGGCGGACGTTCTCCCACTAGGCTACCACCGCTTCCGCACCGTTTCAGTATCGTTTTTTATGTTCCTACTATATAAATACTAAGGCCATGTATACATTACATATTCCTATTTACATTACATTTGGGAATTGAATCGAATATTACTTAAGTAAGATCCGCTTTCCAACTCAATCTCATCAAGTCACTTCAAATGACTTGTTTTGTAAGTAAATATTAGTGAACTGTTCTGGAGTGTTCGTTAACATAAATATGGATGCGTCAACATACTGACATATTGAGGCAACATTTACATATAGAATAGAATAGAAAATACTTCGTTTTACATAAGGAATAAAATTTAATGAAATAAATATGGTACAATGGGTGGACTTATCGGTAAAAGCGATTTCTTCCAGTCAACCTTTGGATGGGGAAAAGCAATATGGATAAATAATGGGAGTGTGGGAGAAATTATGTGGTTATGTGCTTGTTTTTTCATCATCATCATCGTCATCGCCCACTGCTGAGCACGGGTCTCCCTTCACTTTCATGAAAAAGGTTGGGATATCCACCAACAGACCTCGCCCCGGATCTGTGGATCATTTACCTTCGAAATAATTCTCGGGCTTCCCAATGTGGGATTCCCAACAATTTTTTCCAAAGCAAATTATGATTAAGTAGGTATTATGTTTTTTTACGAGAAACACAGTTGGTACTGTTCTGTTCTTTTTTGTTGGTACTGTTAATTCCAAAGACGTATTTTATAAAAGTAAGCCCGTATTTTTTTTAAATTCAGTATTTTTTTGTAATTTAATTGTTTGCCTGTCAAATGAAGTAGTACTAGCCTCTAGAGTCAGAGTCAGGCTATCCAAAGGCCTCTGAGGTGGCTTAACGCCTGCGAACAGCCGATGGCTAACGTGCCCTACGAAGCACGGATTGATCGAAATCTGCACGCAAAGTCTGGTTAGGGGCCGAGAATCAAACCCGGCGTCGCTTGATCGCAAAGCGTACTTGTAACCGTTCGGCCGCGATCTCTCATATGTAATCAACGAACTAGAGCCAACAAAACCCAGCCTTGTCTTACGCCTCTCTTACACACAGGAGAGAAAGAGACAAGCATACAATCCATCTTCCCAGCTCCACAACGATTTGTCATCCGTGTGACGTCACATTTGCTAATTCGCAGTTTACTTGGCGTCTCAAAGCGGGCAATTTCTAATTTGTAGAAAGCTGGTTCGGTTGCTATGACGGATAGGTTAAAGCCTACCCCACACTAGCGCGGTATTATCGGTCAATAACATAACGGGTATTTTTGCGATATCCATGTTAACAGACGACAGACAACGTTATCTCTGTTAAGAATGTTAGACGACGTCGCGGCAGGTCCAGAAGGAGATGGTGGGACGAGCTGGACTTCTTCTGGAAGGACTGGCTGCAGAAGTCTGTGAGCCGAGAAGAATGGAAGGAGGATGGGGAGGCGATCAATTGTGAATTGTAAGAAATGTTAATAAAGTTTGTCTTAAAGAAACAATATGATTTCACTAAAACTCAATTTCTACCTCTTCCTATTTTTATATCCAGATTATGAATTTTCACTTCCTCGGCGCGGATGGACTCCACGCACTATTTTCTTTATCTATTTTTAGTAACGCTTTATATTGTTTTAGGGTGCGCGACGCATTATAGAAAACCGCTGCAATATCGAAGGATAATAGCACCTCTGTGTGTGACTGGCTTTATTTTTAACCGGTAACGGCAATGCGGAAAATGCTGCATTGTAGCGTTGAAGCTGAAGTGACGGCCTAATAACGGCTTTTAGCTGAAGACAGCGAGTAGTACTGCCATTTTTGGAAGTGTTTTCGTAGATAGATAGATATATAAACTCTTTATCGAAACACCACAGAACAATGTAAACTTAAAAACTAAAACAAATCAAATTTAATAATTAGTGTCTCAGTAGATGGTCTTATCGCTGAGAACGATCTCTTCCTGACAACCATGCATGGAGAGGAGCAAGTAGTAGTATGATTTAACTAAAAAAAAACTCTTTAGTGTTTTTTCGCTTTTCGGTGAAGGAAAACATCGGGAGGTAACCCACATACCTACCCGAGAATTATTTCGAAGGTAGGTATGTTATCCACCAATCCGGACTGGGCCCCCGTAGTGGATTATGACCTTACCCTTCTCACGAAAGTGAGGAGATACCCGTGCCCAGCAGTGGGACGTTATGGGTTGATGATGAGTGTTTTTTTAACAGTCATTTTAATATTTGAACAGTAAAAAATAACGCACCACGATCTCATACATAAACTTCTAACTAGGACTCTCTTTATCTAGGGAATTAGGAACTACAAGGACCATGGTCCTACCAACATCCAGATTGAGAGTAAATTCTTGTGGTTCACACAAAATCTTTGCCCTGTGTGGGAATCGAACCAGCTACCCCACGCTTCGCAGTCGACTCAGCACCCACTACTTCACGGAAACTATCAAAGTAAAGGAAAGAAAAAAAACTCAAGTGAGTGCTTATTATCTTTCTTGGTATTATTATAAGTTCGCGTTTGACCACTATCTCACCTGATGGTAAGTGACAATGCGGTCTACGATGGTGTACGCTTACCTAGAAGTAACCTTCACTCGTGACTTGAAGTCTCCCAGGTAATACTTTATTCCTATTTCCTGACTTGTCCTATGAATTTCTCCCAGCGTAACTTTTTCTTCAAAAACACTTTTAACGTGTTCAAAGAGGCCATAAAACTTCATTACAAGAGCGTCGGAACAGCTAATTTTTCAGCTTACAAGGAAAATCTCCAAAATTTTATTTGCGAAAAATTCATATTGGACACTTCATAAATAATAAACCGCTTGAGTCGCTGGAGTGGTGGCATTCCAGCTTCGGGGGGACGGGGGAGGGGTGAGGGGGTGAAGGAAGGGGTGGGGTGTAATTACGGTAATGAATATTAACGGCAAGGGCGCTAGTGACGGGAGTTTCTAATTTTACCGGAAAAATTCGGAGGAGATAAGGCTAAAAGCAATAGGTAACTTAGCGGTGCTGGCTGAGCTGTAATCTGGATTCTTTGCAACTCAGTTAGATTGGGTTTGAAACCTGAGCATTGTACAAACTTCTTAATTCATGAGTATTGTGTTAATTTCCATCTAAAACACAAAACTCGTTCTTCAGAAGGCACGGAAACCTAGCTCCAAGGTTTGAACACGTTGTATTGCAAAACGCACTATTATGTCTTGGCTACCACGGTATTTTTAATTTTATTATGTTAATAAATAACGGGACAAGCAAATGGTTCACCTGATGGTAAGCACCGCGCCTGAACATAACAGCTAAAGTGCCACCCAGAAACTTCCATTACAAAATCTTCTGCAGCACTGCACTGCGCTCGTCACCCTGAGACATCGGTTTTAAAGTCTCATATGCCCAGCAATTTTGCTGGAAACAGTGCCTTTCAAAACGGAACACTATAATGATTGCACGCTACTACTTGGCGGATGAATATCTGGCAAAGGTGTGATTCTTCCCCTTGCGGACTCTTGCAGAAGAGACCTAACATTAATTATTATATTATTACCTTAAAAACATTATTTGACAACCCTATCACGTATTTCTTCGCTCACTGTACTACTAGCTCCAATATCGGACAGTATCCGGTGTAGAGGCCAGTATTAAAATTCATAAAAGCCATTGCGTTCTACATAATATTTAATGAACCCCCCTCGTAATTCATACCACGCCATGCGCTTAGGCGTACCGCACACCAAAGTGTTTCTTATAGTTACGTCGTCTATATACCGTTTTAAAAGAGCTGGTTGCGGTCCCGCGTTTGAATTTTCTTTATATTATAGAAAATAATTGCAAAATTCATATTCAAATCCTATTCTATCCTATGTTATTATTTCCTTTCTTTACTAATACTATAAATGCGAATGTGAGTTAGTTTGTTTGACGATTTCATGCCTAAACCACAAAACCGATTTAAAAAATTCTTTCATCAGTGGAAAGCTACTTTATTAGCATAAAATAAATTCTATATTTTATTCCCACAGTAACAAGAAATACGCGGGTGAAACCGTGGGGCGCAACTAGAATTACATACACATGGCATACATATAATTGGCATACTAACATGGCAGCGCCAAAAACATTGGGGTAAAAACGTGGTGTCTACAAAGGGTGCATTTTTATTTATTTATGTTTTTAAATTCAATATTTCACGAAGAACCTTTCAGTTTTTTGTATGGAAAAGGAAGCAAACAGACGAAGTAACTTGTTTTTGTTTATTATTTTACTCTATTCTTATATCTATATATATAAAAATGTTATGTTGGTTTGTGTACGCTTCAAAAACTTAAATGTTCTGAACCGATCGAGCTGAAATTTTAGCATGATATATAATCCGCATCAAAGATTGTTTTTATATATTTTTTTCATCAGTGACATATCAGCGAATGTGCTAATGTGCCACAGCGAAGCGTGGCAGGGCACAGCTGGTCTATATATTTCAAAATGTTATGTTGGTTTGTGTACGCTTCAAAAACTCAAAAAGTTCTGCACCGATCGAGCTGAAATTTTAGCATGATATATAATCCGCATCAAGGATTGTTATGAGCAATTTTTTTCATCAGTGACATAACAGCGAATGTGAATGTGAAATGCGAATGTGCGAATGAGCCACAGCGAAGCGCGGCAGGGTACAGCTAGTTCTTTATAAAATTTTAATTTTGACAACTCAACGTCAGATTCCATCAATTGATTCTAGCTTGTATTAAAAAATCTGTTTGAAGTTTTATTTTTGGTTCATAGAGTTATCTAAGACTGTGACTATCCAAGTATTAGTCCTGTATTCGTTTTCGTCTCGTTCCTTGTTTCTGTCGTCACCTAATTCGATTTGGTAGACGCCGAGCTTTAAACGCGTGGCGTTAACGGAGGAATTATTTAAATATTTGGATGGCTTAATCCCACTGATGGGATGTTAATGCTGGCCTTTGAATGAAACATGGGGTTTTATGACACAAAGGATTTGGGAGGCCTCAAATGAATATGAGTATTTGAACGTTTTATGACAGTGACAATGGGAAATATCGTTCCAGATATGACCGTCCCATATCTGTCAATATAATTTCCGAGCGTTTCGGTTTTGTATCGTTTCATTCTCACAAGTTTATTTATGGTAGACCTTGTTCATTCAAAATATGTTAATTAAAACTCTTGGGTTAGTATGATAAATGAATTAATTTTGAAAAGATTAAATAATTTCACAAGTATTATGTCATGGAGATGGGTACAAACTCATATCTCTGAGGTTTATGTTCCAGCTATAAAAATGTGGTAGATATTGATTATGATCATGACGATGATAAAAATATGATATAAACGATTATCTTTAGCAACATTGAGATGTTTAATGATGTTACCACATTGATTGATCGACGTCGATTGAGGGCACCGATCGATGATTGATCGACAGTCAGTCAAATGGTGCAGTGGCTGATCAGTAACTACCAATTGACGTTCACTGATCCAATTCTACCATCAATTGACGATTGATCGATAGGTAACTAGGTATCGGTAGGTGATAGGTAACGCTCGATATGTTAATATTTTGTTGTATGTACATATTTTGAGTTACAATACAGATTTTGAACTACTTTAATTAACTCATAAGTTACAACGATTGTAATTTGTTTTGTGCATCAAATAAATAAAATAAAATAAAATAACCTGTCAAAATTCCCTTAAAAAAGAGCGATTTAAACATCAATACGACAACAATTTTCGGTGAAGGAAAACATCGCGAGGAAACCCACATAACTACCCGAGAATTATTTCGGAGGTAGGTATGTTATCCACCAATCCGGACTGGGCCCCCGTGGTGGATTATGGCCTTAACCTCCTCACGAAAGTGAGGAGAGACCCGTGCCCAGCAGTGGGACGTTATGGGTTGATGATGATGATGATGATGACGACAACAATTCACCATCGCCATATTTTACTACTTTTTCTACTTTACCAAGTTTACAAAAACCACATACAAATCAACAGCAAATAAAATGTATTGGTCACCCACCGATTTAGCAAGGCAACACGAACCCCTATCTGCAACTATCGCCGACCCGTACGCATAAACCGAACATAATACTGTTTCCCCAACCCTAAAAAACTGCTGACGTATCCTATAGGCTAGCAATTAGCCATTTCAACGCGGGGCATAATCTGACCCATAAAAACTAACTCACACTATGCGTGATACATAAAAAGAGCCAAACGTGGCCCGAAACGTGACGGGAATGGTGAGCGGGCGTATTGTAACATGGGACAGATATGTCCCACAGATGGGAGGTAGTCTGATATGTTTTTAGTGTTATTTGGAGGGTTGAATTTAGTGTGCGTAAAGGACGTTTTATAAGGAGTATTGGGAGGTTTATTGGACGCGGTGGTGCTTGTGAATTTTATGATGATTCTAATAATAATAAACTTCACTTACGTACATATTTGAACATATAATAAATTCACTAAAATTTTAAATGAGAATGTTTAAATGTTTGATTTTAAAGATATTTAGTAAGTTGATATTTTAGGTCCTGGGGCCTCATCACGAACAGCTAAATTCATACAGTTTAAGGCCTTAACCTGAACTGCCCTGCTTACCTGTCCCACCTGCCCTGTCACCACCGATATCGCTCAGCGTTCATAAGTCGACCAGAGGCATTTATCCAAAGAAATTGTAACAATTTGTTGCATTTATGGGAGTTTATATAGCTCCATCTCATTTTCTTTCTCTCTCATACTCTTCAGTCTATTTTGGAGTGACGTCGCGTCACGTTTGTCGTCACGTTTATGAGTGTGTGGGGCCAATCTAGGCCGTTCAGTTTAAGGCCTTAAAAAGAACTGCATGGAATAAGAATAAGTATGATGTGACTCCCCTGGAATGGAACAAGGAATACTTTTTATCCCATCAAAATTAACGGTTCCTGTGGGATAATAGTTAACGCGGGTAAAACCGCATTGCGCTGCTTGTATTATAAACTTCAATGACAAGTTAAAAAAGCAAAGACCAAAGGATACTTCAAAATATCACACATCTCAGTTTAAGATCACACACAGCCTTATTATTGCATTCGCCTCACGACGCTTCAGGAAAAAGGCAATTTAGTTACAGACCTCTTTGCCTCCGTCTGGTCCCTTTGAACCAGACGCTTGAGAGATATACGACCCACTTCTTGGGCGCTAATGAGGTTTTTCAACTGGAAATTGTGGAATATAGACTTGGTATAATATAAGAGGGGTACTCGAAGATTTATCTATATTATGTACGTCTTCAGGGAAGCGTGAAGAGTGAAAAGCTCTAGATAGAAGCAACGCATTGACAACGTCTCGAGTGTAGCAAGTGTCCATAGGCGGCGGTAACCGTTTACCATCAGATGGACCGACAGCTTGTTTGCCACTTTATCAATTAAAAAAAAAAAATTTATAAAATAGGGAAAAGAAGTTCTTAAACTGCAGTGTAGTGCAGTATTTGCAGTGTAGTGCAATTTAACCCTAGTTTTGGCATTGTTATCCACCAATCCGGACCGGGCCCCCGTGGTGGATTATGGCCTAACCCTCCTCATGAAAGTGAGGAGAGACCCGTGCCCAGCAGTGGGACGTTATGGGTTGATGATGATGATGATTGGCATTCAGGTATTTACGGTATATTTAGGCATAGTTTGCGCTTACATTAATGTGAAAATATCATTTAATTTTGACTGCCTTTGACACTTCGATCAAGTTACACTGACAAAAGGTCACGAGAAAACTAGAGAATGGTTTATTTATACAGTAAAAAGTTTATGTTAAGGATACGCCTGTTTTATACTTTAAGGTCATTAAAATTTCTACATCATTAGAACAAAATAAATTACTGTCTGCTTCGGCATGAAACCTAATTAATATTGAATACCTAATTGTACACCAATTTACATAAAATAAAAAAGCCCTCGCAAATAAAAATATACAACTTTATGTAATGCGATATTTTTCAGTCAACCTTAATAACATAAGCTTTATTTTCTGCATTGTTATTTTCAGTCAGTCTTTTTCGTGGTAAGAATCCATGCCTCATTATTATTTTATAATCCATCATTATTTTCAATAATTTACGTAAAATTTTTTATTTTTGTGCATAAACACTATTTATATTAAGCTTATTTATTAACGAATACCCATGTAGTAAAAATAAAACGTTCGTATTTCAATAACTCCTAACGCCACTATCGCTCATTAAACCCCCCATTTTCCCCCCAATTGTCATCTCAAGCCGCCGGAACTCGAATGCTCAGAGGGGCTCGTCTCAGGACAATAGAACCTTCAGCGCTTCAGCGGCTGAAAGGCCATAAATCAGCTGTAATAGCCCCTCCGATAGGCCGGATGGAGTCGATACCACGTCCAATGATATTCTATTACGCTATTTGGCTATTCATGTTCGTAATTTAATATTTTGCGAGAGATAACGCTTTATGGTCCTTTGAAGTGGTGCGTTTTGTTGACTAAACTTGCAAGTAGTTGCCGTATTATATACTGTCGTTATTATTATGTATATTCTAAGGCGAGATTGCGTTTGAATGGAATGAATATCATTTTTAGTGTTTTTTTTAACGCTGTTTTGCGTTTCAGTGCCATCTCAATTTCCGTAATGGAAATCGAATCAACATTTTTTGGCATGTAGAACTTTTTTTTTATAATTTTGGACCGAACTGAGTAATCAAATTGTTTATATGACTGACAGGAAAACCATTTATTTTAACAGAGTCTAGACCTTAACCAGTCCTTGAAGTTTACATAGGGCAAGGTACGACTCAACTTATTTAATTACAAACGTACTAAACCTCCAAAGCTAATAAATGAAACGTTCTAAACCATATTCGTATTTACGACGGTCGCGTAGCGGCTTTACGCCCACGTAGCAGCTCACTACGCCGTAGACAGTAACTTACAATGTCACCACAGATATCAAAACTTATTACACTAGTTTACGGTCGTATATGATATGAATAGAACGTGTATGACGAAGTCGTAGAGGTCCTACGTTCAAATTTAGACGAGCGATTTACGGATGTGCTACGGCTACGGTGCACCGTCGGCCGAGCGTAGCAGACGCTACATCGTGGCACAGTGGCTACGACAGCGGTAAATCGCAATAAGGCACACGTGTCGTTTGGTCGACTCAAAAGCGAAGCGTTGCTTGTGAAATTGCTCGCCATATGTAATTTTAAGTTTCAGGATTTCCAGGAGTGAGCCGAGCGACTGCATTTTAGCAGTGCAATATTATTTTTATTTTAGTCTGTGAAACGCAGAACGTTTTGAAGTTGGACTTCGTTACGTTTGTTTTGTATATCAAAACCTTGTAGTTTTGTTGGTATGCATTTTCTGGAACGTTTAAAATGAAAACTAGAAGTGAAGGTAGATTGCTGAAAATGCACGTTGTACACGTACGTGCATTTTGTGATATTGTGAAACAAATAGTAAAGTCTAGTCTCTAAAAATGCAATAATTAAATAAATTTCGTTACATATTATAACTTGCTTTCCAAGGAGAAGGTCGTGAGTTCAAATCCCAGTGCGGGCGCGTACCAATGTGCTTAAATTATTAAGCATCCGTACGCAATTATCACTCGCTTTTCCGTGAAGAAAAACATCGCGAGGAAACCCACATACTTTCGAGAATTATTTCAGAGATAGGTAAGTTATTCACCAATCTGAACCGTGCCTTCTGGTAGATTATGGTTTAAACCTCCTCACAAAAGTGACGGGAGATCCGTGCTCAGCAGTGGGAAGTTATGGATTTATTTATTAATTCTTTACCACATAAAATAAAATTGTACAAGGAAGACTTAATGCCGAGTAGCATTCTCTACCAGTCATCCTGGAGGTGGATTTATGATGTTATTACTTAATTAACTAAATATGATCGACCAAAATGACTCTTGGCCTACAATAATAAGAGCCGCCATTTCGATCTTCAGTTAGATTATTCGGTATTCAGTTACAAAATACTTTCTTTCAGGTCACTGATTAATGTAAATATTTTCTCTAATCACAACTTTATATCATTCACTTATCCAAAAACTCTTGAGGACAATCGATAACAGAAGTTTCCCAAAGTCGACTGAACTAACATTTTCTTTTCGAAGCAGTCCCAACTTGGTCCCGCCTTTGTTTTGGACCCATTCATTAGCTCAGTAAGTTACATGAAACTAAGTTTAGAGAAAAGTCTATGAAAACATATTCACTTTATTACTTGTTAAAAGTTTATAAGCTCTGATAGAATTCTGATTTATTAAACGTTCCACGAACTTTGGTATTGCTATGACATTTATACTTTGAGCAACGGTGCATGTTATAAAGTTAGTAATAACAATATGCGCTAACTTTGTATCAAAGCATGACTTATAACTTCTATTTTATTTTGTATTTGACTGAGTGACGAGACGAGCAAGTCATTCACCTGATGGTAAGCGCTACGCCTGCCTATAACCGTTACAGCGCCGCCCAGAACCCTGCATTGCATAATCCTGTATTTTATGGCCTGTAATTTCGCTGAAAACAGTGCCCTTCAAACCGGAACACAGTAATGTTGGCACACTACTGCTTGGCGGATGAATATCTGGCATACTTACTTGGACTTAAGTTTATGTTCTAGCTGTGTCCCGTGAATTTACTCGTTCTTTTTTTAATATTTTTTGCCGAGTTTGACCAAATTAGGATGCCAGCCCCATCGTACACTTAAGCCAGTATACAAAAAAACTACTCATATTATATATTATTATATTCTAATTATTATGCTTTTCTGGTTTTTCTTTAAACTTAAACTTAAATTTACCCTTAACATGGTACGTTTTGCTTATGGCGGGTAGTTAAAATTTTAAGCAGTTTCTTAGCTTTTGGCGATACACTTATAATGTTTATTCTTTTTTTAATTATCTAAAAGCCGATTTATATTCATCAAATAGCTAAACTTACTGATGGTCAAATTATGTGGAATAAAACTAAATTATCATAGTAAATTTAACCACACATATTGACTATTACTTGAATTATAAAAAAAACTAAGGATCAGTGAATAGGTCCTAATCACCAAAAAAAAAATTTTTTTTTAACTACCTAAATTCTAATTATTGACAAAAACCAAACCAATGCCAATTTAACTATAATTTATTTCAGCATTGTCTTACTCTTTGTTTACCTATTATAATTTTTCTTCGCCGTGTTCATTTTTGGTGTACAATAAAAAGGTTTCTATTCTATTTCATTATAAATTCAAAAAAGCTATAATCGTTACCAGCAAAACGTACGAAAAATAAAGTTACATTGAAAACACGACGAGAAATCATTTCTCATGTATCTCATTCTTTACGGAAACAAAAATAATTCCCCCCTTAATAGAATCGGATTCCCTCGAAAAAGAACAGTAAAGTAATCTTTATGCGACAATAAAGTAGCTAAATAGTTTTTTATCGAGTGTTATCGGGATCCGCCGTGACGTCATTTGTCACGAGTCGTCGCAATTCCGGGCGATTAATGGCGCTATGTGAGAGGGGCCTAATGTTGCGGCCTTTTTGTACGGCAACAATTAATTGTGTTTGAAGATTTAAAAATTGCTTATATAAGTGGTTAGCGTTATTGCGTTTAATTTTAACACAATTATTATTATTTGTTTTTTTTTTTTTTTACTAAAATGCGCCTGCTTTCGATTTACAGTGATATTAATTTCGAAGTTCGAATATGTATTTTTGATATTTCTTTTTCTGCTCGTCATTATGTAGAGATTTTTTTTCAATTTTCTCCTAATTATCTAATGTACCTACGTTAAAAAAAAAACAATATTTTATGCAATAATATAAATGCAACTATTTTTTTGTTGTTGTTCAAACTGACACGACAGAAATAGAAAAAAAAATATTGTTGACTAAATCAATCAACTAACAGTGATAACTACATTACTTAACTATTTTTAAAAGACACAAAAGGGTTTAATTTTGACCGTTCACGAGAAGACTCAAGTCTAGTGAACATGAATTCGGTTCGCTATAATTTAAAAACTTCTACAGTAACGAACATAAATTTATCAAACAGTGGTACATTATTTTATAACTTTTATAATTCAACCCCATAATATATCACCACATGAAAATAAACTAGCCAAATAATTCCGTATTATAGTTACTGTTATGGGGAAGCGTCATTTGTCACGACTCGTCGCCGTTCCGGGCGATTAATAACGCTCCGTGTAAGGGGAGCCTAAGGTTTCGCTGAGATAGCGGTTTTTATATAAGGTGCCCTAACGGCGGGGTTTTATTTAAGTAATGTGGTTTGGGAGATTACGAAATTGTGCATAGGTGTTGGTGGGTGATAGACATGGCAGAAAAAAGGGGAAACGGAGAATAACGGAAGGGTGGATATGTTTGGGGCGAGTTGATAACGTAATGTGCGGTAGGAGATTTATCGTTACACTCAAACTACGAGCACTATTCCACGCATTAGAAATGAGGCGTTTAGGTAATTTTTTACTTTATATTCCACTCTGAGGAAACCCACAAGCCTTAGAATTATTTCGGAGGTGTGTGATTCACCAATCGAGACCGGGTGCCTGTGGTGGATTATGTCCTAATCCTCCTCACAAAAGCGAGAGCTGACCCGTGCTTAGCAGTGGGACGATGTGTTAATGATGATGATGATGATGCTGCTGCTGATGGTACTAGATATTTTTTATCAAAAATTAATATGAAAAAAGGGTTTTTTAAACTTATTTGGTTGAAGTATATCTTTTTAATTGACCTCTGCAGTGACAGTAAGTTAGATTTCCCAAAGCATCGCTTTTTTTTAATGATAGAGATTAATCGGTTACAAACAAACATAATCAACAACATTAACAACCGATCCCCGCTCCCATTAATACGAATCAAGGCGTGTCTATCACCGCTAACCACGCTTAAATTAAAAACCACCCCCAATATAGAGCACTCAGGCACGTCACATCAACTCGATCAAAGAACACTTACTACGGAAAATAAATCCACCCTTGTTTTCTACCCTCCATTTGAGTATAACTTAATTTTAGCCCATTAAGGGTAAATGGGCCAGCACTTATCGGCACATCTCTAAGATCAGAGTACAAGTTTACATCTTAATAAGAAGGTTGTAGGCCTTTGTTTATCGTCTTCGGCTCGTAAACTGAAGTAAGCTAGGTCTGATCGCAATCTGTGTTTTGTTCACAGCTGGGCCAGCGAACACACAGATGGGCCACAAAGGTGAACGTACCTCGATCAAATCGGCAACGTACTAAAGAAAAGCCAAGTCAAAGGTGCCTATAACCGGCGAGCATGTATGAAGGGGCTCATGAATGTGGAAGAAGCAAAGAAGGTATATCAGGACGTGGCATGGGGAAAGATCTCTGTCTACCCACCAAGAACAATGGATGACTGTACTCGTATGTATGTATGTTAACTCACCTACAGCCCACCGCTGGGACTCCCGTCAATTTCGTAAGGGGGACTATGCCGTAATCCACCACGGGGCCCTGTTCTTATGGGTGCATTACAAACCTACCATACACATACACACACATAGTTCTATACTTTATGTACCTTGTGTATTTCTGAATGGGTGTACAATAAAATATTTTGTATTCTATTCTATTCTATTCTATTCTACCTCTAAAATTATTCTCGGGTAGGTAGGTATCTGGGTTGCCTCACGGCGTTTCACCGAAAAACGAGTGATAATAACGTACATATATTTTACAAGAAACGCATTGGTACATGCCTGCACTGGGATTTGAACTCACGACCCTCTCTATCGAAGGCGGACAATCAGCAAAGCTTCGTTAAAAGCTTACATGTGACTAGACACTCAATGATAGACTAATTTTAGTTGCACACCCATATGGCTGAGCCGTTACTATTTTTACCCCTCTCCCCCCACCCTCCCCTAAACAACCTACAATAGTATATCTAAAAGGTTCCACGTTTCCACAAAGTTTGCACCAAATTGCCATACCGCTTACACAAACTAATCGTGGCTGAGTCGTTACTATTTTTACCCCTCTCTCCCCACTTTCCCCTAAACAAATTAGCCCCGTGGTTAACAATAATCGCTCTAGTTTACAACTCGGAAGAGTGAACGGTGGCGTTATAACGGCGACCATGTTTTCGTTTAACGACGGACTGTCATGCGAATAGTGTACGATTTGATTTGAACGCCACCCCACTTAAAGTTGAGTGGGGATGCATTATGGTAATTATGAGTTAGGGGTAGGGAAATGAGGGTAGATTATAAGGAATGTTGATTAGGATCGTAATTTGAAGTACAAGGGTAATTGACAATTTATTTTTACTAAACAGGAAGAAAATGAAATTGATGCCTGATATGTTGTTTTTCTTTTTATAAAAGCAATAATATTATAATAATGCGTCACGGTTACATACATAGATCCAGGGGCCTCACCACGAACAGTTAAATCCATCCAGTTTAATGCCTTAAACTGAACTGCCCTGCTAACTGTCACCACCAATATCGCTCAGCGTTCAAAAGTTGACCAGAGACATTTATCTAATGAGATCGTAACAAGTTGGTTGCATTTATGGGAGTTTATATAGCTCCATCTCATTCTCTTTCTCCCTCATTCTCTGCAGTCTATTTTGAGTGACGGCACGTCACGTTTGTCATTTATGAGTGTGTGGTGCCAATCTAGGCCGTTCATGTTAAGGCCTTAAACTGAACTGCATGGACTAAGAATAAGTACGTGGTGACCCTCCTGACCTCTAACTAAGATTATTTGTATCTAGGTATTCAGGTACTGCGAGGAATTATCTAAGGCATGAAGAAGCAGACAAATTAATTCCTCAGGTAAAGGTTTTATTCCGTACCTCTATCTGAATGGTAAAAACTTCCAATCGAATAGATCTTTATCTGATGAATGTAAAAATTGGCCGTAAATGAATGAGTTAAAACTTTCTTCTTTCTTCTAACCATTTTCTCTTTCTTTTTTTTTGAAGTTATACTTCTTTTGGCGCGATGGAGAAAAATGATGAGAGTGAATTTTTAATAAGTCGGGTTTTCCTTCCTGACGCTATAACTCTAGAACGCACGAACCGATTTCCACGGTTTTGCATTCGTTGGAAAGGTATCGGGCTCCGTGAGGTTTATAGCAAAGAAAATTTAGGAAAAATTTCAACAGAAATTTCTCTGCTCAGTTAATTTCATGAGACAAACCGGTATTGTGTTCACTGTGAAATTGTGAAAAAAATTAAGTTATATAATGCTTGGTAACGTTTATTTTTTTCGTTTTGTTTTATTTCTGGTATATTAACAAATTTTATGTATAAATAAAAAAAATTACTAAATTTTCTATACTTGTTTATATTAACCTTAAATGCTGAATGTTTATTTTATCTTTGATCTTAACTATTCGTTAAAATTTGATTTAATGATATTTCAATTATTTTTTATTATATTTTTATTAAAACAAACAAATTTTATTAAATAACTCTAAAAATAACGAGCACTGAGCTTAACATGATATATTTATATAAACATATATTTTCAATCTATTAAAGTAGTACTTGAAATAATCAAAAATAAATTCTCATAAATAAACTTAAATAAATTTTGATAAATAAATTAAAAATTTAAATAAACTTAAATAGAACAATATAAATATATTTCTATACTAATTCGTATCTATCTACCTATGATCTTTTGCAGGTTTCTCTGAAACTAATAATACTACATGATTAAATTTCAATTTCTGTTTTAGTTTCCGAGATGTCTGAAGATATTATTCAAAGAAATGCACAATACAGTAAAAGAAGAAAATAATATAATTTCTTCTTCTTTCTTTTCTTTTCTTTTTCTTCTTTCTTTTTTTGGTTTTTCTGTTAACCTAAAAACCTATAAGCTGGTCACCCTATCCGTCCTCACTAATCAATTTGCGCTATGGAATGCAATGAAATAGTCATTCGTTAGCCGTTAGCACCGTTAGCGTTAACGGACGCTAGTTCAGTTTTTGTAACGACGCGGACGCTTACACGAGTTAATTGAACTTGATGATTGGTTGCTGCAGACAGGATATGGAAGTTTAAATAGCTGAATATGTACAGAAGTAGCCTGTGTGCTGCAGTTTGTAGAATTCGAGCAAATACGGACCGACTGACTTACGTCTCAAGGTTGTTGTTCCAGTGTAGATGGATAGATAAACTTTTTATTTAAACAGGACAGTACGAAGAAAACTTAAAAATGTGGACAAATTTAACAACTACTGTCGCAATGGGCGGTCTTATCGCTTCGAGCGATCTCTTCTAGACAATCACGTACGTAGAGGAATAACCAGATATTAAACCAAACTAATGAGGTTTTAAACCAGGTATATTGTTTTTTTTTAATGCAACAATTGCCAATTAACTAGGTAAATGATAAATGTTTTTTTTTGATTAAGAATGTTAGGTGTTACAAAAAAAAAATTACAGAGAAGAGCAAACATTATGTTAGAACAAGGATTAACAATATTTTGGTCCATGGGGTCCAAGTACGAGGAATTTTTTTAAGCATTTATTCCTCGTTTACTTGACGCCGCTGGTGACAAGCGGGCTGGCTCATTTCTCGCACAGAGAATAGCTATTGCTATTCAACGTGGAAATGCAGCCAGTGTTCTTGGCACCATGCCTCATGGACACCCTCTATTGTTAGATTTTTAAGTTTTTAGTTTTAGTTAGTTTTCCTTTTATTTATTTTGTTATACAATAAATTAAGATCATAATGTAATTTACTTTATTAGTAAAGGAGAATTTATAATTGAAGTAATTCTTTCAACCTAAAACAGATTTTAAATGGATTTACTTAAAACTAAACCACTGTATCGATTATGATGAATTTCCTATGATACTAAATCTTAAAGAATATCCTAAAAAAAGGAAAAAAAACAAACTGTTTATTAAACGACCGAGTTATGAGGTACAAAACAAAAAAAAAATACAACCTAATTTATGTTAGAACCTTCTCCATTTTTAAAGGCGGCTAAAAACAAAGAAAAAAAAACAAATTTCGTATGAATCTTACCTAAACATACACGTTTTCTTTATGTTTAATATCGTCTTTATCGTGTACCTTTATAATCTATATATATAAAAATGTTATGTTGGTTTGTGTACGCTTCAAAAACTCAAAAAGTACTGCACCGACCGAGCTGAAATTTTAGCATGATATATAATCCGCATCAAGGATTGTTTTTATCAAATTTGTTCATCAGTGACATATCAGCGAATGTGAATATGCCACAGCAAAGCGTGGCAGGGCACAGCTAGTACTTCATATATTTAGTCCCTTTTAAATTTATCACCACAGTGGCACAGATCCGTAAGAAATATTCCACGTTCAATTTGAGCCAGACATTATTCAACGAGGCTTATGTACTTAGCAGATTGTTAACCTGTGATTTTAGGTAGGTATTCTGAGTACAAACTGTGTTTAACTTATCTAGGCGACCTCCCGAGTGGCCGATGTTAAGCTCCAACTTTATTTCGGGTAAATCTTAATGTAATTACTGGAGGCTTAGGAATGACTAACTGATTGATTAAAGATGCGTAACTAAACTCAAGCTTACTTATAATACAATATAATGGAATGGAATCGAATAGAATAGAATATAAAATGCTTCAAAAATACACAAAATACTTCACCAAAATAATTAAGTTCTACATCTAAGTTAAAATGGACTGGCTTGTAGCTAAATGCGATCTCTTTCAGTCAACCTTGGGATGGAGAAAAATAACGGAGCGTCATAGTAAAACTTGTCTTACCTTATGCGATTCAAAGTCAGTTAAAACCGGGAATTCTAGGGCCAGGATATATGTACAATATCGTATCGCGTCATCCGTTAAAAAAAGAAAACAAAATTATGCATCAAGGTTTAAAAATAATATGGATGTGCAGATGGGACTAACGGAGGTCTATTCTCAACCGTGGACACTTCAACATGTGCCTAATGTAGCAAAGTCGTATTGTATCCAGCTCACACTAACTCCTCTATACTAGAGGGGTCACCACGTCCTTTTTCCATGCAGTTCATATTAAGGCCTTAAACTGAACGGCCTAGATTGGCACCACACACACTTAAACGACAACCGTGACGTGTCGTCACTCAAAAATAGACTCAAGAGAATGAGAGAGAATGAAAATGAGATGGAGCTATATAAACTCCCATAAATGCAAACAATTTGTTTCAATCTCTTTGGATAAATGTCCCTGGTCGACATATGAACGCTTAGCGATATTGGTGGTGACAGTTAGCAGGGCAGTTCAGTTTAAGGCCTTAAACTGGATGGACTTTAGCTGTTCGTGGTGAGGCCCCAGTAATACAACTAAAATGTCACTCTGTGATTTCTAAGTAAGTGCCTAAATTCAAGTTTAACTGCTATTTATACATATCAAGATCACCTATGAATCACCTAAGTCGTTTATAGATCTTCTGTCAGTCTATTTGAAACTTTGTCTGAAGAGGCTCCGTAATGGCTCAATGGATATAAATGAAAATTTCAGAGATTAAAAAAAATACGTGTAACTCAAATTTTCGTGTATGTTCCATTTCTATATCTTGCAGGGTTTGGAAGTTGTAGTGGGAGGATTCTTCTGCCAGATATTCATCCGTCAGCAGTAGTGTGCAAATATTACTGTGTTCCGGTTTGAAGGGCACTGTTTTCAGCTAAATTACTGAGCATATGAGACTTTAGAGCCGATGCCTCAGAGTGACGAGCGCAGTGCAGTTCCGCGCAGGATTATTAGGACAAAGTTCTGGATGGCACTGAAACTGTTATGGGCAGGCGTAGCGCTTACCATCAGGTGAAAGATTTGCTCGTCTAGTCACACAGTCAAATAAAAAAAAAGTGTGAATATTAATGTTTTAATTTTCGGATGAAGTCGCTGGCGTTACATAGTAAAGATTATGACAACGACAAACAATCCCAAGAACATAAACTAGAAGGCCGCCGAAACATTGGCCATCACAAAAGTAATGAACCCATAATTCCGCGTGTCCGCGAACAATGACCACTCGGCTATCACCGAATTTCTCCATTCTTCGACCCATTACAGGATTACGGGAAACTTTTAGTTATGTCCCGTTTTATGGACGCTCTCGGAGAATTATGGTCACAGTAGTGCATTAGTTATGGTCACTACTTTATGGGATGACTGTTTTTTGTCCAAGGATATGGTTAAGGGTGGAAGCGGAGAGGGCGATATTGAAATTTTACTATGTTGTATGTTTAATGAACGCTTAGTGCAGAGTCCCGTGCCAATAACATAAGTCTGCTATTCAATATCAGACAAATAGTTCAGCTTAGTCTCTGAACCCTAATAAATCGTATTTTACATAACCAAAACAGGATCTTTATAATAATTCCCCGCGGTTTCACCCGCGCAGTTACAACTTCCCGCAATATCTCTGCAATTCTCAGGTTAAAAACAGCACGTGTGTTATGAACAAAAGTCAAATCATGAGTTTATATAAAAATCCAATAGAAAAAAGCACTTTCAGTTTTCCTATTTTCCATTTTCCGAGCAATTTTCCATTTTCTTTTTCAATAAATGTTGTTTTCGAGTTTTGAGGTTAGCAACACTATTTAGCATATTATTTATAATATTTTTGGAGTTTTTCCACCACTCAATTAGTCCCTTTGACAATATAAAAAGAAGCGAAGGCCCCTTTGATTTCAATTCTGTATTTCCATGCTTGGAGATATTATTTTTAGTTAAAAATGTTTATTAATCTTCGAAGTGTGATTAAAAATACCAATAAATCCAAAGCGACTCCGAGCCATGCTCTATATTATCGCTTTCCCCAAAAATATTAAAGTGTTGCCCGCATCAAGGGCCATTCCCGGCATTTCGGTAGAAATATATATTGTTAACAGTGTTATTTACGGCAACATTTATTTTATTCCCCCACTTTCGGGTGGAGTATAGGTAGTTTTTGTGGAAATGGTAGTTTATAGTTGGTTAATGTTTTATGTATTGCTGGCATTGAACAAATTGGGTTAATGTGATTTAAATGTTTCTTTTAAGGAATGTTGGAAGGGCGCTGAAGCGTAATCTATACTCGCATCATAATGGGTAAAGTTTGTTGTAAGTATGTTACAGCAGTAACTACAGAACCGATTTTAAAAATTCAAAAGATATAGAATTAACATGCAAAAAGTCTGATAGTATAAAGTTTGGAACTTAGTAGCTTTTTTCGTATATTAGAAATTTAAGGGCATTATACATACATAGGTACTATTGAGTACTTTTGTTTTCCACCAATCCGGACCGGGCCCCAGTGGTGGATGGGATGGGCCACTTATAATTAATTGTTGTATTGCAAATAGTAGGCATTTAGAGACTAAAAGTATTAGTAAAAACTATTAGGACTTGTTAGGTCGCTCATGAATGGCGTAAGAGGGAGTAGGCTTATGCCCTTTTTTTTTTTTTTTGCCCGCGGAAATGTCTTTAATCATACTTCCGACCTCGGGGGAGGCCGGCTAGTTATGTGGGGATCCCCCGCCAGCACGCATCCTACTGACGCGCCTGACGGGGTTTACCCACTAAAAACCCCGGGGTGTTCTCCTCTCCGCATGTTGGGGTGGACACGGGCTCGCGATTGCGCTTCCGCGACCACCCCTGCAGGAGGCTTATGCTCTGCAGTGGGTTGGATGAGCTGTCTATGATGATGATGATGGTTACTAGGACTTCAAATTTCTTTCAACGTTTTACGAATTAAATTTGTTTTTTTTTTTACGTCAGAATCTTCTGAAGCGCAATAACACTTTGCAAACAAAGGCACACTTTTACTCAAAGAAACATTTAAGCAGTCTCTAAGAAATACTTCATTTATTATAGTATGAAGGGTTCTTTGCAAATAAAAATGCTTTACAGCACTTCCTCGCGAGTTAAAAAGTATATAAAAGAAAAACATAACCTTTATAAAAAGTGTATTATAAAGTTGGAACGTCTGAATAAACTCAAAGGGAAACAGAGATCATTTCAAACACTAAACAGCTCAGATGAGAGAAGATGGGAAAATGTTGACTTCTAGGACCAATTTCAGGTATTAGCACCTACTAACCTACATTTTAGATAAGTTTTCTTATAAATATATGTAGATATCTAAAACACAATAGAGAATTCCTAGTTGTGTTAATTTTGGGACAGTTCTAAAGTAATGAACAATGTCTAACGCCAGCGGCTTCCAGTTGCAGTCTTTGGAATTTTGCCCCAGTCTTGGCTGGACATGTTTACCACTTTAGACAACATCGTCACTTATCATCAGTTAAAATCACGGTTGAATTCTAACTTGAAATGTTTAAAAAAAATTATCTACCTACATAAAATCATTGTGATCATTTCAATTGTTTGACCAAACTGAACACTTGCAATTTCAAATCCTTTTTTATTTAAATTTGGTGCATACTACTTTTGATTGAAATACCATTTACTATAATAAAGCTATCTATAAAAATAAAAACCCCATTTACCCACATTGCAAAAACGAAGAAATGCTTCAAACACCTCCCAAACAAAAGATTCAGATTCACCTTTCTCACCTTAACAGTTATACATCAATAGCCGAAAACTTGGAGGAAAAGTTGAATATCTCCCTGGGAGCTAATACCCATAATCTTCGCAACTTTTAATAGGACATGCCCCGGGTTTGACGGCCATTATTCAAGAAAATACACTCCTGGGGTGACCCTCGGAACTTTATTTCATTTAAATTACATCATCGGGACTATATTTCGCACTTTTTCGCTATGAACCGGCTTTATTTAAATTGAATGCGAGACAATTGAAGATTTTTTCTTTTTGTAATCTAGGATTATTTGTACTTTAATTTTGATGCTTCTATTTTTTGATCTGCCTGCGGTGACTGGAGCACCTCACAGTCGTAGAGGCCTAGATTCTGTCCGGGCCTATCGCTGAGGACACATAGCGAGACCCTATCTTGCTGCAACTCCGCGGAGGACTTCTTACGGAGGGTTTTTAGTAGATTCAAGTCCTTAAACACTTCCCTCCGTCATCGTGTTGAAAAAAATAGTTCGCAATAACATTTTTCTTTCAAAGTGTATAAACTACTGCTGTTAGCAGAGCTTTTTTTAGTTTTGAAGACTGCGGCAAGCGAAATCTGACCACATTCAATACCAAGCATTATACAAGAGAGGAGAAAATGAAGGGACCAGTGAAATAATTACGTCAAAGGCAGTCAAAAACTACACGACGAAGTCTGGTTTGACTTTCTTCACCTTAGAGCAAAACGGCATAACAGCGATGCTACCGTAGTTATGTGCGTTTATGTATTTATGATCTGTACAAAAATCTGTTATAGTCAAAACAAATTTAGATTTCATTTTAATTTTACGAAGTTACGAGACGAGCAAGTTGTTCACTGATGGTAAGCTCCACACCTGCTCATAACAGCTACAGTGTTGCCCAAAACTTTCCATTACAAAATCCTGAGCGGCACTGCACTGCACTCACCCTGAGAAATTGGTTCTAAAGTCTCATACGCCCAGTAATTTCGCTGGAAACAGACAGGCAGACAGGCAGTCTGGAACAGGTTCAACAAATAATCTAAAAGTTTCGAAATATAAATCCCTAGCGCCAAAGGAGACAGCAGATGTCCAAATATAAATCTTAATAAGGCGGGGTCTATTCAACGAAAAATCAATTTCACGGGTCATCTACACGAGAATTAGTGAAAGCTGGGGCCCGTTAATTTGCCCCGGGGATCCAATTTAGTTTTACTGAAAGTAACATAATACCTAGCCTGTATAAAGGAGATTCTGTCCATCTCGCCATGTCACACAATGGGCCCTTTCGGCCTGCCTCCTTTAACTACATGAGAAAAATTACGTGGGATTACGATTTTCTACCCCATATTATTATGAAGCAAGGTTATGGGCCGGTTGGAGCAAGGTTTGTTATTGTAATTTAATGTTACGTGACGTTTGTTGCGTGGGTTTTAGTGTCTTTTTTTATGTAGCTTGAATTCGGTTTCATTTTTATTTTAATACATTTTGCGAGGTTTCAACATAGTACTCATCTGATTACGCAAAGGTATCTTTGACACAGAAAAATTAAACAAAAACATGATTATTCAAATTAATTGCTATAAATCTTCTAGGTTGACATGATTCTTCCCTCCGAAAACAAACACTCATTCCATATCAGATTAGCCGTTCCATTGTTCACTACATTTCGTTCCACGCTGGTTCCACCCCACTAGACAAGCCGGAAGCTAAGCTCGTACATTGAAAAATGTCTCAATATACGACAAGTGATATTCAATATTCAGTACCCTTTCAGGAGTGGAGCGATCGCGTACACAGAAATATTTTGACAAATCTCTCACCCAACCTGCAAAAATAAGATAATATCACGCTGCCAAGATCCGGGCGTCTGAAGCGAGCGAACTGTTTTCTGTAGAAACTCTTGGAAGAACTGAATTTTATCTAAAGAATACCGGTCTTATTAGCATTTTGGAAATGTGGTAACGTAGATATTCTAGGTGGCTTTATTGTCATACTACCTATAGATGCATTTTCCTATTTTAGGATAATATCTTGTCTATTCCTAATTGTATATTTATCATTTGTAGAGCATAATAATTAATAGTTCCGATATTATCATAAAATCACAATTTGCGAAAGTATGAATAAAATACAGTCAACAGAAAAAGTCACTGAACAGGCGCTGACATCCAACTTAATTATGCGACGCAATATAATTTCAATTTTACGAATTATAATAAATTTTAAAATTTAGATATTTCTCTCTTCTCGCGATTACGTTGCTGACTGTATTGTAATATTTTACTGATAATTTAGTTTCATATTTGGCGTTCTCATTTTTTGAAGTATACTAGTAAATATTATTTTTATTATTATTAAGAGCCTATAATGTCCCACTGCAGGGCAAAGGCCTCCCTACCCTCCCTCCATTTCTGTTACATCATTCATTTGCATTTTCATTTTTCATTTCTGCATTTTTACTAGTAAATAAAATAGGAAAATAGTAATTGTGGTTCCGGGCACTTTCCAGTTCATATTGAGCATCTGTGGATCAATCTCATAACTCGTGTCAAATTGGAACGAATCGTCAGTCCCTAAGCGTTGGCATCCGCACCGGGCCGTATCAATGAGCGATTCGGAACACGAAACGTCATTCGCCATTGCCGCTAGGTACACTGTTCACCGGCGCTACGCTTTTTTCATTTTGTCGCTTTTCGTCAGCCATCCCCTGACTCGACAAAATATACGCGACTCGATCTCGTATCCCATCAATTCACTTTTCAGAGTTTTCAGTGCCGGACTGTGTTGCAATTTTTCACCTATTTTTGTTCAGCCTTTTTTTTACAACGATACTGTGTATATTTTGGGTCGCACTCGATATTTTCCCCGATTGGTTCGGTTCGAGTTACTCATAATATCGAACTGGCTTTTGTTGCAAACCATACCATGCGAGTTATGATTTTTTTGTGAATTTAATTTTACACCGTAAATCGGTGTAATGTAGTATAGGGTTTTCTGTGAAGGAAAACATTGTGAGGAAACCCACATGCCTGATCCAGATCAGGATTGGTGGATCACATACCTACCTCCGAAGTAATTCTCGGGTAGGTTGGTATGTCGATGCCGATGTCTCAGGGTGACGAGCGCAGTGCAGTGCCGCCCAGGATTATGCAATGCAGTGCTCAGGATGGTGCTGTGACTGTAATTGGCAGACGTAGCGCTTACCATCAGGTGAACTACTTGCTCGTCTCGTCACTCAGTCTAATAAAAATAAATGGATTTCCTTACGATGTTTTCCTTCACCGAAAAGAGAATGATAATTACGTACATATGTTTTACAAGAAACACTTTGGTACGTGCCCGCACTGGGATTTGAACTTAGTAATATGTGTGCTCACATTATACTAAAACGAAATATTATTATATTCATGAGTAATATTTATTCACATTTTTAAGGTGTTTCAAAATAATTTTCTACTAAAAGGTATTATAAAAAAAATACCTTTGAGCTCTTAAATTAGAGTTTGTAGTCTTATTTCTTTATAAATTATATTTTAGAATTATAATGAATAATATTAAATCATAATGCTTTAGTAGCAAGAAAATAATTTCGAGGCTGGTTATTAGATTTCATATTCTTTTAACATTATAATTTTTATGTCAATAATTCATAGCATAAAATTAATCTCAAATTAATTGCTAACATCACTAGAGCAAATCGACCATTTAACGATTATAGTATTTTGCAAGCCTTATCATCTCAATAAAAACCATTTATTAAAAAAAAATATACGCTATATTAAAAAAAGTTTTTTTTTTATGTTATAAATGTTATAATAAAAGGTATTTTCAAATTAAATGATTCTTAGCTGGATAAACAATAACTTTATATGAATGCTTTAAGTACTTAAAAATGTTCAATTTCATTTTTGCGTTTTATATAACAAATAGAATTTCTCTTACTACAACTTTGAGCATTCATCGACAACCCATAACGTCCCACTGCTGGGCACGGGTCTCCCCTCACTTTCGTGAGGAGGATTAGGCCATAATCCACCACGGGGGCCAGATCCGGATTGGTGGATCACATACCTACATCCGAAATAATTCTCGGGTATGTATGTGGGTTTCCTCACAATGTTTTCCTTCACCGAAAAGCGAGTGATAATTACGTACATATGTTTTACGAGAAACACATTGGTACGTGCCTGCACCGGTATTTGAACTCACGACCTTCTGCTTGGAAGGCGGACGTTCTCCCACTAGACTACCGCCGCTTCCTTCGCCTCGCTTACTTTTAGCTTTACCATTAAATAAAACAACTACTTAAAATACACTTTAAAAAAAAAATACAGTTTTTTGCCGTCAATACTTTACCGGCCCGACAGGAATTCAATTACGCAGCAAAAGAATGGCAATATACGCTGCGGTTAAAATAAAGTGGACTCGATTGCCACTTTGTTAACCACTTCCACGAGGAAATGTATTAAAAACTAAACCTTTTTAATTTCTTCCTTAATAATCCGTAATACGTAAGCCTGAGCGGAACATATAAAAACAACTATAATACAATAACCAAAAGGTACATTGCTGTTCATCTCAGACCCAAGGTAGCATGGAAAGCTGCCGATCTCCTTTTATCAAAATCCGTATTGACTTGATGGAGCTGAGTTGTAACAAACTGATATGCGAATAGTTTTGTATTTTTGTAGTAGTAGGATTTCACGCTCACGGACTGTCGAACATAAAAAAATATTTTCTAGATATTACATTCATTGACCTTTTACGCCAATACTAAAAATGGATTCAACAAAATCACAGCTTTCCTGAATAAAACCTCTAGAGGTGTCCCATTCGTAGCCTCTAAGCATACATATAACGGAGTCAGCGTTACACGGATGAATATTTCAAAGGTATACGTACGTGAGTGGGCATGCCGTCTGTATTCTTGATACTAGCTTTTCGCGCGACTTTGTACGCGCTTTTGAAGATATCCCAGAACATCGATGCGATAGCGGTTTGATAATTAACTCAATATCTAAATTAAAAACAGCTACCTCATTTTAAAACTGTGTGGCATTCGATTTAGTCATATTAGATCAATGGACAAGCTGTGGTAGTCTAGTGGGAGAACGTCCGCCTTCCAAGCAGAAGGTCGTGAATTCAAATCCCAGTGCAGGCGCGTACCAATGTGTTTCTTGTAAAACATATGTACGTAATTATCACTCGCTTTTCGGTGAAGGAAAACATCCTGAGGAAACCCACATACCTACCCGAGAATTATTTCGGAGGTAGGTATGTGATCCACCAATCCGGATCTGGCCCCCGTGTTGGATTATGGCCTAATCCTCCTCACGAAACTGAGGGGAGACCCTTGCCCAGCAGTGGGACGTTATGGGTTGTTGATGTTGTTTTTTTGTTGTGGCAATCGATTTAGTGAGTTTCAAAGAAATAATTTACCAAAATCGGTAAGAAATACAAAAAATCTAATTTTATTAAATACGAAAGTTTCTGTTTATAATGTTTGTACCGCTAAGACCTTAAACGACTAAACAGATTAGGTTGAAATTTGATATATTATGTTATGTAGATACTTTAGGTGTTGGAATGATATTATATATTTCTAATTAATAATACATTAACACATAGTATTTATTTCTTTATTATTCACAGTATATTATCCTAGCTGCGGGACACCGCAAGTGACCCTTCAATAATTAATTTTCATATATTTTTCTAAAGTCATGTCAGGAGACAGACAAATTTCACTTACGATTTTTACAACAATATAGTTCAAGCTGCCATTTCTTATATAAGAGTGACTTTTCTCATGTGAAAGTGACTTTCCTCCATATAATTGAGTCAAATTGAGCGAGAGGATGGCCAAGGAAGAAAGCGGCTTCCGGAGATGCGTGTCTTCAAAGCGAAATCAGATACGGCATTATGTTAGAAATAGGGGGTCATATGTGGGTTATAGGCAGGTAGATGGGTAGTTATGGGTGTGTGGAGTTATTGAGCCTTGGAAAATCTATTTTGGTCCATCTGTAATCAGGTTAGACATATATATTATATGTCTTTGGAACAATAGTCATTTAATTAGTAAAAAATACAATAATTTAAAGTCCAGTTTGATTGTCTACTTCAATTGAAACGGGCAAAACCAATTACACTACGTATCCGTGAAAACCATTTTTATTTCTATATAATATATATAAAAATGAAACCCTATTACTCTCGGTCACGTCGTAACTTGAGAACGACTGGTCCAATTCCGCAATATTTTTTTCAAATATTCACTGAGTTTCGAGGAAGGTTCTTATAAAGAGAAAAATTAGAAAAGTTGCCCGGAAAATTGGAAAATTTAGGAAAACCTGAAAATGATTTTTGTTTGAACTCTCGATTTTACATTTGAATTTTTCCCTACATTCAGCTATTCTTAATTAAGATGGTGGTTTTTAACCTAGGAAATGCAGAGCTATTTCGGGAAAATTGGAATTACTCAGATGAAACCGCGGGCCGCAGCTAGTTTACAATAAAATATCATGAATTTTTAAATCATATTCATTCAGTTTAAGCTGTTTAAAGTTTCGACTATCGTTTTCAAAGCGTAAATATTTGTGTTAACCACAGATTACTGTGAATCTGGGTATTCATGGTCCTCACGGTTTCAACGCGTATTCGTGAAGAGTTAGTTATTTTTTCAAGCATTCCGATAAATTTCTAGAGCGCCTGAAAATAAGTGTAGGTGTAGACTTTACGTTATTTATAAACATTGAATATTTTCTTTTGAATAATTCTCTTCAAATGGCAAGAGCTTAAAGGGATCTGAGGCTATTTACATAATTTTCTGAAAAGTGATGAATATTGAAACCGCTCCTATTTTCGTCAAACTAACACCTTTGGAAATGTCTTGACAAATAACTGTCTGCTTCAATTATTAGAAACATCTTTGGAAATAGGAGTTTCTGGTAAATATTATTTGTCGATCGATTGATCATGAATGAGGTAGTGTGGTGACCTCCGGTGTCAGAGTATGTCTGGTCACCCAAGGACATCTGACATGATTTAATAACCATAACAACTGGGACAGTCGCTAGTTACTTACCCTCTGACACACTCTTATTCCCCGGGACTCCATCCAGATTTTTCATCACCTCGAGAATTCTAACATTTTCCGAAGAAAATATCGTTTCAATACTTTTATCATCCCAGTTCTCACGTGTTTTTGGTATCTGCTCTGAAGTTTATAATTTGTATCTATTTTGAGGTTATAGGTTTTGTTGTTATCTATTAGTTGTATAAAAATACTTGGGTTATCTTTGAGCCCGTAATGTTTTGTAGATTGTCCAATTGTTGTTAATTGTTATTCGATGTAGTTAGTTATAAGAAAGCCACTTGTTATTTTATAGGAATTACAATGCAGAAGATCTAGTAGATACGAGTGGCCTTCAAAATTTGAGGCTTGTCTCAATTTTCCACCGTGATTTTTCGGGGACGTTGTCATGCATTGAATGATCCTCGAGGCTGGAGCAGCTGCCTGCCTAATTGGTTTGGCGGCAGACGTGTACCATTGTACGTCTTTGAGGGATCATTTGGGACTTCTTGAAGTAGAAAAAGTGGACTCTTGGGTTAATGAGGTATTAGGTACCTCTTTTTACTATTGTTTTATATCTGATAATACAGGTAAAACGTGAAGGGTCTTTTGGATAACTGACGTGTTCTGATCTGAGATGTCATTCAGCTTTTTAACAACATTTCCTTTGTGTCTTTGGGTTTTTAGTTGCAGGCCCTTTTACGCGTTCATAGCAAAGATTGATGTGAATCACAGATTTTTGATCTGAGTCTAGTTGTTTGTGGAGCATAGTCATCATACTTTCTGATCCCTAGATACAGGGAAGCAGGGAATCTTAGTTAGGTATCCGAATCTATATGTGATCGTAACGCATTAATATTAATATTTATTTTCAAAAAATTATATCAATTAACTTTTAAGCTTTGTTGTGATGTGAAATTAGCAGCTTTAACGAATGGAGAGGCAATAACAATAACACAATTATGATAAAATAGAAACTCCCGAAAATTCCAACCAGTCTACTTTTCAAGATATTTCACAACACTTCAACTCTTCGAGCCCCAACTTATAAACTCCTTAATCTCATTGAACCGTTTACGAAATCAAGCAACACACTTCTGCCGAACTTATCTCTCTCAAAATTACTTACAAAACATTTCTACTTCAAAACTCGTTCAAGTTGAGATAAATCGGCCATGTAACTCTTTAAAAATGTATTTTGTTTTGCGGGTAGTTGAGAAACTGCAATACATCTAAAATACATTTGAAATTGAGAAAGCAAAGAAACAACAAACGCAAACAGTGTGACTGCGAAACGAGGCTTTATGGAGTACACTTACGGCCTTACACTGAAGGGCCTAGAATGGCACCACAAACTCATAAATGACAAACGTGACGTGACGTCACTCAAAAATTGACTGAAGAGAATGAGAGAGAAAGAGAATGAGATGAAGGTATTTAAACTCCCATAAATGCAAACAAATTGTCACGATCTTATTGGATAAATGCTTGCGAGGATTAAATAGGTACCTAGCTATTTAAATCCAATAGTAGTTAGCCCGTTGACCTGACTACTACACTTCGTGACTCTAAAACAAACTATGGCTGAAAACTGCGAGGTAGAATATCTACAGCAGTTGCTTGGGTCGCTTAGGTATATCCAAAGCTTAATTCCGCATTCTCGGCGGGAGTTGAGAATCTGATCTTGAACCGTGATTTATATAGGACATTCGAAAATAAATAGAAAATGCATTCCGAGTTAGTGTAAACATTGTGGTGCAACTCTTGTAGCTTCGGCGGATATTTACGACACGAGGAATGTTTTCGAGTTTATTTTATTAGTTAGTTGACTTGGCATAATATGTTGCTTGCTTCACATTAACGTTTATTTTCACTCCCTGTTTTCAATTTTTTAAAGGTTCATGGCTGTTTTATTGTTTTTTAGATTTTCAATGCCCGCTGCGAATTGGGAATTCAGCTTTGGATGCCCTAAAAACATCAAAATCAAACAACTGCCGCATATGAAGCACAAGTATAATTCTCAGACCGGTTAAAACCTGGCATGGGCTGGCATAAAAAACTTCCTAGCGCCCACCATGTAAGTAAAACGGCTCTTACTTATTTTTAGCAAAAAAAAACCCGCTTTGACATTCAGTGTTACAATGCTGCCGGCATTCTCCCCCCCCCCCCCCCCCCCCCAATTTTTCTTCACAAATTTCTTCTAGTAATTATATAGTTAAACTAATTGGATTAGCTTAACATCCGTCTTTCTAGTTTTTCCCTGACAATCGGGTGATATTCTTGTTAACATATGTGTCAGACATGAGGTGAACTGATACTTTAAGTATTTAACGTTACTTTTTACTGTATTTTGCAGTTTATCCTTCGGTGTAGAGCGGCGGGTTTTCAATCCACCGACACTTTCCCAGCCACCCTTCCGCGAGCTCAGTGAAGACACTAAAATGTAATTGGAAAACTTACGTAGAGATCTCGAAAGTCATTTTTGTAAATCCCACAAGTGCCCGGCCGTTGGACTGCGGCGTTTACCCAAAATCGAATTCAGTTTAATTGGCAAAGTTGGCAGTATTCTCAAGTTTCTCACAAAATTAGCGAGAAATTTCACCATCGTATAATAAATTAAAGGACCTCAAGTCAAACACGAGAAAGGCCCCTTTTAAGTTATATCGAGTGTCTCTCGTAAAAATAATACCGAATAAATGATTGAAGTATCTTTGATGTCGGCATAATACCGCGCTATACGGTTACTCGTACTCGATGAATTAGTCGCTATTCAACTACGATTCATAAAGCACTTCATTATTAGAACTCATTATTCCGTGAGGCGTGCCAGAGGGCGATGGAGCGCGGTATACTCGAATTAGAAAGAGTCAATCGAGTCCGCAACATGGAACTGCGTTCAAAAATGTGATCGTGACGCTTTAGAAAAAAAGAGCATAAAATTAATTTATTTGCAGCACAAAAAATAAATACAAAAAAAAAACAAAGAAATTTTAAATGAATTAATTAATAATTAAAATTATTATTATTTTCCTACTAATATTATAAATGCGAAAGTTTGTGAGAATGTATGGATGTTTGTTCCTCTTTCACGCAAAAACTACTGAACGGGTTCGAATGAAATTTGGAACACAGATAGTTTATAACCAGGATTGAGTAATAGGGAACTTTTTATCCCGATAGTATGTTCCCGTGGGACAAAACGAGAACTACGCGGGTGAAACCGCGAGGCATAGCTTGTTATTAAATAAACACACAAATTTGAGAACAAAATAAGAGACGTAATTTTTTTGGTTATCTGTCAAAATTCCAAAACACGCCATGTAAATTATCTGTAAATGGTTGAGCTCTTTGAATTTATAGCTTAATTCCTTTTGTATGTCTAGAGGACCCATTTTAGTACCTATTGTCGTATTTCTCAGAATTTCTCACTTCATAAACAATGCTTCACGCCTTTGTTTATGTTTCGTATTCATGCAATATTGAACTTCAAAGAAACCTGTTTCGTACTGAAACAGATTTCTTTTCTTTTTATTTTGAGTGTTTTCGAACGTAACTACACAAAGACTATTCCGCTTAATATTTTGTGTTGGTACGAGATTATTATGGCCCACGACTTTGGGTTGGCCAACCGGAAGTCAGTCGTCCTTCAAATGCGCGTGCGAGCACTTGTCGCGTCGCGGTGTTTTGAGCTTTCACCGGTAGCTCCATTTCGTGGACGCCATTCCCATCCTCGGAGACGAGCTCCAGGATTAAGTGTAGTGTGGATTGCCTGATCACACCTCTATCCCGGAGGAAGGTGATACGGGATCAGAAGAAACCGCCCCATCGGCGTCCTATGGATATATCTCTGTGCACCATCATTCCCCATCTACCCCGAAGACAGCGCTGATTACACACCCGAGAGGCCATCGACGGATTTCCCAAGTAAGTTCGTAGGCCATAATATCTCCCCGTAACAAAACCATTTATTTAATTATTACCTTACTAATATTATACAATGTGAAAATATGCGTGTTTCATATAAATACATAAATAATAACCCGCCAAGATCTAAAACACAGATCTTGACCCCTAACTAGGAGTCCACATACTCTGACGTCACGATTCAAAGTGTCTAGGTAATCAAGACCACTCAGCGTAGTAGGTTTAAAAATATTTTAAGTATAACACATGGAGCATTCAAAAGTTGCCTTGGAGAAATTCAAAATTATGACCGTCCATTACACTACCTTACCCTACCAAGATTTTCTTTACCTTACCTTTTGTTTACCTTTTTTTGTTTTACCATATTTCGTCTTTTGGTTAAGTATAGTTATCATAAACATTTTGCTATACTATTCTAAAGTTTTATTATATTGTCTACTCTACCAAAACTTCTTAACAAACATCCCCCACATTGTAGGAGATGATATTTAAGCACGTTAAACAACATCCCACAGCTACAAACTAAAGGCCACAACACACGACGACGCAACCGCAACGTTACCATAATCTCTAATAAAAACATCGTATCCCCTCTGCGGTGTCTTAGAAACTTAATATCTGTTTGCTGTCGGTACCGCGCGGTATCATTATGCAGTGCAAATTATGGAATCCTTCCCTATGAAGACCGCCGACGTTGCAGTTGCACCGGTCGCTATGCGAACGCGGCGTGACGTCAATCGCGACGGCTCATGTGTCATATAGTGTCAATTGTTAGAATGTAATTGGCATTCCACTTTCCCGCTTCGAGGTGGAACCATACTTTTAGAATTAAGTAATTAATTGTAATTTCACTATTTTAATTAAATTTATAAAATCTATTTCGGTTTTTTTTCGATCCTCTGGCTGTCGCAAACGTATTTGGCGCAGTCGGTAGGATATTCGCGGGAAGATTTCGGGACACATCGTACTTCGATAATTTCGTCTCGAGCTACCCGGGTGGCTTTCCAGCACCGTCAACGGATATCCTGAATCTACGGACCTGCAGCAGCCCAGGAGGAGAATCCGACCCTTGATTCACGGAGGAAAACCGGATAATGTATTATATGTAAGTACACTTGAATCACTCTCGTGTTGCTTCCCTTATCCTTAATTCATATCTTAAATTCAAGATTTATCACCCCAGAGCCTCTAGTTCGCGGGAGCCTGAATCACGCCAGGCTCGCCGACGAGTAGCTGATAGAAGTAGAAATATTGTAGATTTAGACAATTTGGATTTAGATATTTTATTTAAGTTAAAAATGGCTCATGACCCGGACACAATATTTAAGGCCCTCCGCCTTGTCCCAGAATTTGATGGTAACCCTAACATACTCACGCGGTTCATTAGGATATGTGACCAACTAGCCACACAATACTTAAGCCCTGAGCCCGGTAGTGAATTTGCTAATTTGTGTTTGTTGAACGGAATATTAAATAAAATTACCGGGACAGCCGCATGTACCATTAACTCTAATGGGATACCAGAGAGTTGGCTGGGCATTCGAACTGCCCTGATAAATAACTTTTCGGATCAGCGTGATGAGACAGCCCTATATAATGACCTCTCCTTAGCTACTCAATGTAATAAAACACCGCAAGAATTCTACGATCATTGCCAAACCTTGTTTAGTACCATAATGACATATGTGACTTTGCATGAAGGCGTCCCAACCACAATCGAAGCGAAACGTGACCTTTATAAGAAGGTCACTATGCAAGCATATGTGCGCGGTTTAAAGGACCCCTTAGGGTCCCGCATACGTTGCATGCGCCCCGCTACTATAGAGAAGGCGCTTGAGTACGTGCAGGAAGAACTAAATATCATGTACCTGCAATCGCGCAACGAGACCCCTAAAAATCACATGACCCCTAAGGTCAACCCCACACCTCAGCAGATACCATTTGCGCCCCCGCGACCATTTAATTTTCAACCGCCAGGCCTTAACTGGCCCGCCCCAATGGGTCAACGCCCCATGCGGCCTTCGCCTCAACCTTTTAAATTCGCGGAACAGAACCAATACCGTATGCCCTCAAATACCCAACGAATGTTCTCGGCACAACCCCCAAACTACAACCCCCGTAGCAACGTTTTTAGATTACCGCCCCGCAATAGTCCTCCACAGCCTCAAGGCCCTCAGCCCATGAGTGGAGTTCAACGCTTTACACCGAAACCATTGCCCCATACCAAAATGATAACGGGCCATGATTGGAGTAAATTCGGCAACCCGCAGCCCACTAACTATTTTAAAACCCGCGAAATGAATATGAACGAGTGCGCGGCGTATAATGACTCATATTACGGTTACTATCAGCCGGAATCCGATTACTATACTGACTATAGCGATAGTGGTTTTGCCCCCGGTTTCGCTTATGAGCCAACGTATTTCGACATGACGACAGAACATCAACTGCCTGACGATTATCAGCCACAGGCAGGACCTAGCCATGAGGAGCAGGATTTTCAGGAGGTTTCGAATTCACAAAAACGAACATAGAACTAAATCTCCAGACGCAGCGGCAATTGCCATACATACAAATAGCGGACCCGCCTTTAAAATTCCTTATAGATACTGGCGCTAACCAATCCTTTATTAGCCCAGAGGCCGTCGAGAAATACTTTGCAGAATTTCCTCTTAACTTCGACCCCTTTGAGGTAACCAACATACACGCGACTAGTAGAAACAATTATTCTATTACCTTACCGTGTTTCGCAGAGTTTAACGACGCTGATAGTATGAAGTTATTCATCTATCGGTTTCACGATTATTTCGATGGGCTCATAGGTTTAGATTTGTTAAGTAATTGGGAAGCCCGCATAGATTTAAGGGAAGGTCAATTGTTGACTCGAACTGCGTCAAATCCGATAAATATGTATAACTCGTGCAACGTGAACTTATATGAAGGTATTATTCCAGCGGGAACTTCTAAAATCATCCGTATTCCCGTAGACACCACAGACGGCGAAGCTTTCGTTAGAGAACAAGTTCTCTGTAATTGTTTAGTTCACGAATGTATTACCACCGTTACCGATAACCGTGGGTATTTGGAAGTTGAGAATCCAACACCAAATGACATCATATTCTCACTTGACCGGCCAGCGCACGCGGAATTATTCAATAATGAGTGCACACTGATCAGTCAGACCACTGAATCAGCGACGCCACGCGCGCAGGAAGTAGTTTCACGGTTACGGACAGACCATTTAAACGAAGAGGAAAAGGCTAACCTTTTGACCCTTTGCTCTCGTTACCCGGACGTGTTTTATATTGAAGGTGAAACACTTACCTTCACCAACAAAATTAAACACCGGATTAGGACCACCGACGAAGTGCCAGTGCACACTAAGAGTTACCGGTATCCTTTCGTGCACCGCCAGGAAGTTCAAGACCAGATAGGGAAAATGTTGGATCAGGGTATAATACGACCATCCGAGTCAGCGTGGAGTTCACCCATTTGGGTAGTGCCAAAAAAATTAGACGCCTCGGGAAAACAAAAATGGCGCCTCGTGGTTGATTTTCGTAAGGTTAACGAAAAGACACTTGACGACAAATACCCTATTCCGAATATTAGTGACGTTCTTGACAAATTAGGCAAGTGCCAGTATTTTACGACCCTAGATCTGGCCAGTGGCTTTTACCAGGTAGAGATGGACCCACAGGATATTGAGAAGACCGCATTTAATGTCGAACATGGGCATTTTGAATTCCTTCGAATGCCCATGGGACTTAAAAATTCTCCATCCACGTTTCAGCGTGTTATGGACAATGTCCTGAGAGGGCTTCAAAACGAGATATGCCTCGTATATCTCGATGATATCATAGTGTTCAGCACATCCCTTCAGGAACACATGATTAACCTTGAAAAGGTTTTTCAGAGACTTAGAGAATCCAATTTTAAAATCCAAATGGATAAATCTGAGTTTCTAAAGCTTGAAACAGCTTATCTCGGTCATGTCATCACCAAGCATGGTATAAAGCCAAATCCTGATAAGATTTCCGCTATTAAAAAGTACCCCATCCCTAAGACTCCAAAGGAGATCAAACAATTCTTAGGTCTTCTCGGTTACTACCGAAAATTCATCCCAGACTTCGCCCGTACCACCAAGCCACTCACTCAATGCCTGAAAAAAGGTAGAAAAATCACTCTAGACAATGAGTATGTCAACTGTTTTGAGAAATGCAAAATTCTCTTAACTAACGACCCCATCTTGCAATACCCAGATTTCAGTAGGGATTTCAATCTCACTACAGATGCTTCAAATGTAGCTATCGGAGCTATTTTATCCCAAGGTCCGATTGGATCGGATAAACCGGTATGTTATGCATCTCGAACTTTAAACGAGAGCGAGATGAATTACAGTACCATCGAGAAAGAACTTCTTGCCATAGTCTGGGCCACAAAATACTTCAGGCCTTACCTATTCGGACGAAAGTTTAAGATTTTGACTGACCACAAACCTTTACAGTGGATGATGAATTTGAAGGAGCCAAATTCACGTCTCACAAGATGGCGACTTAGACTGAGCGAATTTGATTTTACTGTAATTTACAAGAAAGGCAAGACTAACACTAACGCTGACGCTCTTTCCCGTGTAGAAATCCACACCAAAGAAGCTATGTCTTTGATAGATGAAATTGACGAACTAAATTCGTTGATGGGCAATCCATCTGACTCAATACTTGCCCCAGCGAATTCTTCTACTGAAACGGTTCATACTAGTAATGAGAATCCCATTCTAGAGATCCCCATAACAGACGAACCCCTCAATAAATTTAACCGACAGATATACTTCACCCTCGTTAATGACGTAAAGAAACGACCCACAATGACTAAACCATTTGACACCCACACTCGTATTAGTATTCAGTTATCCGAAGCTAATTTAGAAGAAGACGTTATAAATGCAATTAAGGAATACGTTAACCCGAAAGTCAAAACAGCTATTTTAATCAATCCACCTTTGGCTATGTTCTCAATTATCCCAATCTTGCAGGACAAGTTTAGAAGTTCATCAATGAATCTTGTGCTATCTAAAGTTGAGTTGGAAAACGTCAAAGAATATCTGCGTCAACAGGAGATTATCCGCCACTATCACGATGGTAAAACCAACCACCGCGGAATCAACGAATGTCACCAAGCCCTATCTCGCAGATATTACTGGCCAAAGATGAAGGACCAAATAACTAGATTCATAGGTGAATGTACAATCTGTGGACAGGCTAAATACGATAGGAACCCAGTTAGACCCCAATTTAATATTGTACCACCAGCTACTAAGCCGTTCGAAATTATCCATATGGATTTATTCACCGCACAAAGTGAGAAATATGTGACCTTCATTGATGTTTTCACTAAGTACGGTCAAGCTTATCATCTACGTGACGGAACAGCTGTTAGCATCTTACAAGCTCTTTTGCAATATTGTACCCACCATGGCGTCCCCATGACCATCATTACAGATAACGGGACAGAATTTACTAATCAGCTGTTCATGGAGTTTACACGGCTCCATAAAATCAATCACCATAGGATATTAGCTCATTCTCCTAATGATAACGGCAATATAGAACGGTTTCACTCTACAATTCTTGAACATCTCAGGATCCTTAAATTACAGCATAAGGATGAACCCATAATTAACTTAATGCCCTACGCTATTATAGCTTATAATAGTTCTATACATTCCTTTACAAGATGCCGACCCTTTGACTTACTGACCGGACATTTTGACCCTAGAGACTGCCTTGACTTCGACGTGACACAACAGCTATTACAACACTATGTTCAAACTCACAGAGACCAGATGAAGAAAGTCTATGAAATAGTGAATTCCTCATCTAACGCTAACCGTACCGCATTAATCGAGAACAGAAATAAAACTCGCGAACCTGAGAAGGAATATGCACCCCAACAGCAGGTTTTTATAAAGAACCCCCTAGCGAGTCGACAGAAGACTACCCCACGTTATACGCAGGACACAGTCTTAGCTGACCTGCCAATCCACATTTATACCTCTAAGAAACGAGGCCCCGTGGCAAAGTCCAGACTAAAGCGTATCCCTAAAGCAGCTAATTTGTTACAGAATCCTGATAATAGTGACCCTTCCAATGACTCGACCTCAAGAAATAAAACTTGACAGCCTTGATGATGGACCAGGACTGCTACCTTACAAACTTGGACCCATGAGACTAACTACTCACCACCATACGTTCCTACAGTACGTACAACTGAATGACATCGAAGACAACGTTCACTCATTACGGACTCAACTACTAAGTTACCGACAACGAATGACTAATGAAACTTACTTACTATACGAAATTCAGATAGATTATATTACTAACAAGCTTGGCAAAGTTGTAAATCAATTAAAATCTTTAGAACCCAATTTACCCAATAGAGCCAAAAGAGGTCTTATAGATGGCCTAGGTTCAGTTATTAAAAGCATAACTGGAAACCTAGATCACACTGATGCGTTACAATTTAACGAAGCAATTAAAACATTAGAAACCAATCAAAATAAAATAGTAACCGAGTTCAACGAACACATTAGCATGAGTAAAGAGTGGATGTTTAAACATAGTAACGTACTTGCACAAATAATAGAAAATCAAAGCAAAATTAATACTACCATAGAACTAATATTAAGCAGTGATGCATTGAGAGAAAACAGTTTAATTAAATACGCTAAGTTTGCCCAACTTCTAGAAGTAATAGGCGAAAATGTAGAAGATTTAACTCAAGAATTACTTAGAATAGAAAATAGTTTAGCTTTTATCCGTGTTTCTAGTACACACCATTCTATGATAGATATAGAGATTCTAGAGTCAATGGTTAATAAGCTAAATATTATATATGGCAGAGAGGAGATTTTAGATTTAGAACTTAGAGAATACTATGATATTATAAAACCGGGATCATACTATTTTAACAGACAGATAGTTTTTGTTTTTAAATTCCCAATAATTTCTAAGGATAGTTACGATTTATATAAGTTATCAATAGTACCTAACAGACACGCCCAGGCTCTTATCCCATCCTTTCCCTTCATAGCAACTAACGAGATGTCTTTCGTGTACATAGAGGCAGAATGCCCGAAGTTAAAAAACTGGTACCTCTGTGAGAAGGGCATCACCCATCAGATCCGCACCAGATCTGACTGCATCCAAGAGCTGATCACCAATCAAGTCCTACAGGAATCCTGCCAGCTCACGACAGTCACCCTAACGAGAGAAGCCATGGAGAAACTAGATGACCAGCACTACGTCCTGTCCTTCCCACATCAAACGAAGGTACAGCTCATCTGTCAAGAAAAGGACCACACACTGCTGCAAGGAAGCTTCCTCACCACCATTCCCGTGGGTTGCAAACTGAAGACTGAAGAGTTCACCATCGCAAACGACAACGACGAAATTAAAGGACAACCTCTCAAACTAACGAAGATACCCTACGACGTTGAGAAGCAAGGAACAACTGCTACACATATCAACCTGAACTCCATTAATCTCCAAGGGCTACACAGCATCCAAGATAGAATCATGGTCCAGGCCCCTCTACAAATAGACACCGTGCAAACAGATGTCTTTTATCACACCACAGTACCATTCTATACAGTACTGTTAAGTGTAGTTGTACTTGCCATCATTGTAATGGCCCGGCGCTACCTATTCAGATGCAGCACAACTACAAAAAAGGACTGGCAGCCTCCGACCATAATCCTGGAGAAGAAAGAAGATGCTGACAACGTCCCGGCAACATTTTCACTGAACGTGCTAAAATAGTCGCCGTTCTAAGGGTGGAGGAATTATGGAATCCTTCCCTATGAAGACCGCCGACGTTGCAGTTGCACCGGTCGCTATGCGAACGCGGCGTGACGTCAATCGCGACGGCTCATGTGTCATATAGTGTCAATTGTTAGAATGTAATTGGCATTCCACTTTCCCGCTTCGAGGTGGAACCATACTTTTAGAATTAAGTAATTAATTGTAATTTCACTATTTTAATTAAATTTATAAAATCTATTTCGGTTTTTTTTCGATCCTCTGGCTGTCGCAAACGTATTTTGCATTACTAAACCACGTGTTTGTTGGGAACTGTATAACCCGCCATTAGAGGTTTTAACATCTCCTTAATACAGGAACTGTTTTAACGCAATCAAACTGCAGTTTTTTGAGGAAAATTGGTATTAAATTTAGGATTTCCGTTTTTATTGATGAATAGAAACTGATATCACATTAAAGAACATTTACACAAGATTTTTTTTAACTTGCAATGTTTATGTGTGTGTTAAGGTAAACTTGCAAATTAATTTTAAAACTGTTATTCTCAACCGATTGAGTTGGAATTTTGCATGCCGGTCTATTGCTGATCTGATGATGGAGACGGAAGGTAGACAACGGAACTACACAATGACTAACAGTAGATAGATTTATAATACGACTGAGTATTTCATAAAAAGCTCGTCTGGGTAAATATATTTTTACCAAAAACTTTTTATTTCATCAGGCGCTGCTGCTGCAATGCGCTAGATGTCGCTTCTAAAAAGAATCGTGTTTCGTTACTGTGTAAACGAAACGCAAATTAAGCGAAGCACTTTTACATTTATATTTTTTACCCGACTGTCCAGGAGGGTTATGTTTTTCGGTCGTATGTATGCATGCGTGTGTGTGAGTGTGTTAGTTCGATGAGTTCGTTAGCCGAAACGACTCAGATTTCGATGACTGAGGTACCTATCATTGGATTCGTCACAATCACGAGAGTGACATAGGTTACAGCCATAAATCACCACTTGAAAGAAAAATTTCCTTGTTTAAACTCACTGATTTGTTAAGGTAATCATATTTGATTTATTTTTCTCAAGTATATTAGACTTAAGTGTTTGGCATGTACAATTGCTTTATGTTTGCCTACCTACAATAAAAGATTTAAGTTTAAATAAACTTTTTTAATAATTTACAATTCTGCACCTAGGCGTGGATATAGAACTGCATAAGTAGAGCTCAATGGTACGAAAAATGTACACACATCTAAAGCAGAATTTCCAATCCAAATACCGTTTCTCAAATTGTAACAAAGGAATGCTGCATTATTCCAACACATACAATTCTTTAACTTGCAAATTGTTCTATAGAAAAGGATGGAAAAGTGTATTTCACCTCACTCCGCTGAGCATCTGAGATATGAGTTGGCATCGCGGGAGATTCCACTCGGCGAGTGCGAGGTGATTTGGGCGGACTATGACATGGCGTTCAATGGGTTAGCATTTTCTAGAATTTGGATCACACACTTACGCCGCGGAGGCCGTTTAAACGTCGAACTGTGAATACCTTTTTCAAATTCCCATATAATTGTTATAGAGCCTTATTAGAGAGCTTTGCGTTTTGCGTTCAATCGAAATCCAAGAAAATACGGACAGAGAAAACTTAGACAAAGTTCTGTGAACATTTTAAAAACTTCATCATCTTCATCAATCCATATCATCCCACTGTTCACTCTCGTGAGGAGGATTAGGCCATAATCCACCACGGGGTCCAGATTCGGAATGGTGGATCACACACTTACCTCCGAAATAATTCTCGGGGAGAAAGCACGCCTGGAGAGCGAACACTGCTGTATTGACAATTTTATCACACCAGTTGTGTGCACCCGCACTGCTGATTGAGTTCAGTTACGACACAACGCCAGTAAACAGTAAACATACACGTGGTGTGAAGATTCACAAAAGAGCCAAATAAAGTAAAACGGTGCAGCAGTGAACTATTTATGTGAACTATATTATTGATGTATTTTTGAACTAGTGTATAATTAAGTATTGTCTAGTCTAACTAGGCACGGCTAATTCGGACCATGTTTTCCCGGATTTCGGATCGGACCGCATTGCAAAAATGCCGTTAAAATGATCGATGTCTCTGAATTTTCTCGCGATATCTACCCATGCGGAAAGTAGCGAGTTTAGTATGCACTTCTGCTGGGTATAGACGTCGGTTATATAAGACAGCTGCTAACAGTAATGTATTCAGGACCATTGCATATTGGATTCTAAGCGGTTAGTGACCGGCGGAACCTTGTGCTGAGGGTTTACGGCTTAGATCTGTTGAGAGGCCAGCTTTTATTGGTTGAAACTGTTCGAAAGGAATAAGGGAATAGTTTTAGTTTTTACGATACTGATTTTCTGTTAAATTCTCGCGGTTTCTAATTCGTTTTCACCTCGTATTTTCTTGTTTTTTTTTTTTCTGTATTACTCTTGATTTAGGATTTCTTGTGATGAAAAAGTGTAGTGAATCTTACGCACATAAAACCGCAGTCTAAAAAAATGTGCAATTGACGCGATTGCTCAGTTCGTTTGTCTTCGGATCACACGCTGCAGAGCGCAGATTCGGCCCTATCCTCGCTTCCCATCATGTGAGATTGAGGTCAACACTCGCCTAAAAAGTAATAAAAAAATATGCCTCGTTTATTTTGTCAACCAAGAGTTAAAAACTCTTGGTTGACAAAATATACATAACTGCCTTTTTCAAAATCAACAAGTACATTCAAGGCTCGCGATACGTGTACGGATCGGAGGCGAGATCAGTTGGGAAATCTCATAAATTACTTATTATCGGCGGCGCGACTGCTCCGCAAGTTTGATGGAGTTGGGAACAGATGGCTTATCGCTCGATGGCTGTTCATATTTGGAACTGATTCAATGCGGTTTGTTTATAATAGGGCTTTTGGAGAATACAATTGTTTTTCTTATTGGAGGAGATGAGTTGATGATTGGGAACACTGCCGCGCTTTTAGAAAAGCGTCTAAGCCCTGTTTATTTATCGATGGACAGCAGCCGCTAACCAATTTCAAAGTTCTTGAGTGGTCTCACATACTCTCAAATTACTTGATTTGATAAACAGACACCAAACAAGAATCTCACCTCACTTTCTTGACGAGGATTGAGCCAAATAAAGGACCCAAATGCCAATGTAGCCTAGTCACCTCATCATCATCATCAACCCATATCGTTCCACTGATGAGCACGAGTCTCCCCTCACTTTTGTAAAGAGGATTAGGCCATTATCCACCACAGGGGCTCGGTTCGGATTGGTGGATAACATACCTACCGCCGAAATAATTCTCGGGTAGGTATGTTTGCTCACAACGTTTTCCTTCACCGAAAAGCGAGGATAATTGCGTACATATTTTAATCACCGCATGATTTTGAAAAAGCCTATGACACCTCATCAATAGCCATCAAGCCGCTTCAGCTGTAGGACATGCGAAAGGATCATACATATACAATTATACATATGCCCGAAAAACATGACCCACCTTTGGGGAGTCGGGTAAAAACGCCTCTCTAAAAATAAGTTGCCTATTTCAAGTCGTTTAAAATAGAAAGCTTTTCGCACAGTAGTCAGCAGTAGTACGCGCCGTTACTATCACGTTGATAGAGGCAGGCCGGCGAGCTCGTTACTCGTTACACTCCCGTAACGGTCTGTTCAGTGAGCGCAGACGACCTGCTATTCGTACTTACGACGAAGCCCGACGAAGCTATACCTATGAAGGTTGTAGGTGCTTGTCGGGAACTATTTCCTTAGAGAGGTTAAGTGGATTTCTATTGAAACCATTGTTGTTTTTAGCTTCCGAAATAAATTTAATTGAATATGTAAATTACTTCACTTTAATTAGGCAATAATCCATCATGGGGCCCATTCCGGATTGGTGGATAGTGATATGATTTGAACAGAATAGTAACTTACTAACATTCAACGACTATGGTTGAACTGGGTCCAGAAGCGGTTATGACCAACCCTTGGAATGGGGTTTTATTTCGAAATCTAGCATTGGGATATTGCGGCCTCCTTCGGGACCAATTCGTATTTGAATAGCAAAATATGCAAGTATGGGATAGCCTTTTACCTTTTTTGGGAATATGTAGTATACACTGTAAAATCAGCTGGTAGATGATTTCTAATTATGGTCCTTAAATGGCTGTAAATAAGTGTTAGAATCTAAAGTGACAATCTAACGCTCTTATAATCATTTTGTATGGTACTTTAAGCAGGGATATAAATGAAGGAAAATTCAATTTATTTTTTTATAGGGTTATTAAATTGGGGTCTGTGATCTAGTCTGTAATTTTTTTGGTTCTGATTTTGATGCGAATGGCCATTTTTTATGCCATTTAAGTACTTTTTTTCAAGTTTTATATTATACTTGCCAGTATACCATTAATAAGTTTATTTACTCTTACCCGAAAACATTATATTCTTGTGCTTACCTGTAAAAAAGTAAAAATCTATTAAAAAACTATATTGTTAAAAGTAACCATTATTATGCAACACTAGCAGCTCCCCACAGTTTCACCCGCGATATCTAATATCGAACCGTCAATTTTTACAGGACCTGAAGTTTTTATATGCTAAATTTCATCAAAATTCGCTCAGCCTTTTCGGCGTGAAGAGAGAACAAACACACAAACTTTCAAATGTATTATATTAGTTAGATGGCAATGCAACAATATTACCTATTGGTAGCGGCTTATTAGATTATATTTTAGTTTGTTTGTTTGAACTTTTACTCATTGCGAGAGTTCTCGGAAAGGTTACTATTCAAAGAATACCCTTAGATATAGATAGTAAATATTCAACAAAAACAAATAACCATAGAAAATTTCCATAGGCCTTGACATTCCCTTCCTCCTACCGTTCCGTCCCCAATAAAACCTTATAAAATATATCTTATGTTTCAACTTTCATTCCCGCGGAAACACAAAGGTCCTGAAACTTTTACCTTCTTCACTCTGAAACTATTTGGGGAAAGTAATTTCCATTCGGGGCTTCCGTGCGCCTGTCTGACTTTTTAACTCTCACATCGGGAGGTTGGCGATCCCATTATTAGCCACCCCGGGCCTTCATTGCAAATAAAAATATCCCAGATATGCCAACTTACAACATACCAAACTCACACGCCAAATTCAACTCTATCACAATTAAAGTAGAGCAGGTTCTCAACTAACACAGAAAGAGGATTCGGTCATTGCCGTATACTTGCCTCACTGTATTTTTACGTTATTAAACTTTCAAATGCCATATTGAAGTTTACTGCTCGCATTAAATTTAGGTATTGAGGTGTTCCGCGAAAATGTGTTCTATTCTCAGATGGTTAAAGTTTGATTTAGGTTCAGAAACTTGAGCGTAATGTGGTCGTTATTCTCAAGTGTAGAGATAAGTTTGATTTCAAGTTTGTTGTCTGAGTAATGTATTTTAGATGTATCCTTCACTTTAATATCTGTTTATTGTTCGGAATTTGAAATAGTTACTGTTTTACTGTAAATATTAATGTAACCAACATTTTATGGTACAAAGGTTTTATGTCTAGGGACCACTTAAATTGCAATTTAACTTAAAGCTTGATTAGTATGTGTGTAACTTACAGTTAGAAAAGTAACATGAGCTGTGTTTTTCAAAACTTAAATCATGTATCGCAAGTAGGCAAAAATAATGCACATATACTAGTGAAACTAGTGAAACTTAAGTTTCAAATATATAAAGAAACAATAAAAATAAATCAAATATGATCAAATAAACGAATGAGTAACTGGTTAGAGTTCGGGTTTGAAAAAGGTAATTTCCCTTTCAAGTGGTGGTTTCATAAATAAAAATGAAAGGCTAAATGTGTTAAGTACTAAAAATGACTATGGTTTTTTTTATTTTAGCTAGTTTTTTATTCTTTTGAGACGTGCAAGTCGTTCACCTAATGGTAGGCGCTATGCCTGCCCGTAACAGTTACAGTGCCACCCATAACTTTACATTGCATAATCCTGCACGGCTCTGCACTGCGCTCGTCACCCTGAAACATCGGCTCTAAAGTCTCATATCTCCAGTTATTTTGCTGGAAACAGTGCCTTTCAAACCGGAACACGGTAATGTTTGCACACTACTGCTTGGCTAATGTATGTTATATCTGGCAAAGGTGTGGTACTTACCCAGGCGGTTCTGAATGCCATTATACCCGTCTGCTATTTAATGTGATAAAAAAACAGAGTGTAGATAAAATATCCCTTTTTTTAATAAAAATACTAATGTTAGTGAGCATGTTAGGTATTTTCACCGTTTACCTTGTAAAAATAGACATTTTTCAATATTTAACCCCAACGTTCCAACCCTTGCTTCACCTGCCCGTGCACCCAAAGCGCTCCACAATTCTGACAGCAGCGCATTGTGTTGTCCGTCAGTCTAGTTTCTGCGGACTATTGAATTGTATTGCAAATCGGAAATAGTTTTCATGGCATTTTGTAGCGAACATGACAAGTTTAAATTTAAAATTTAGTTGCCTATTTCGGTCCATTTTGTTCGATGGATGCTGTAAAATATTAATACTTAGATACACTTTTACACAAGAGTAGAGAGAGTGACTACAGTACGTAGAATGCAGGTCTTGAATTCTTTGTTTTTCATATTATAAGTATTCTCATTAAGGTGACCTCAATAGCCACATTGAATTTAGCGCCATCTAGCTCACAAAAGCGAACTAAATGGTAGTCGACTCACAGATGGAATTTAATCCATACGAATCAAAGAATCTTGCGTCGCACTAGGATATTACGCACAGCTGATCGTGCATATATATACAACTTCCAAGGAAGATAGGGCAGTTTGATTTTTCAATGAGGACAGGACACTTTGATTGGACAGTTGTCCCTGAGCAAGAAAGCAAAGCTTGGTCGGTACACTACCCAGAATATAGGAAGCGCTTCTGAATCCATACCCTGTATTCTAGGTACTATTCAATAATACAGCTATACTTCGTCATCGCAGTCAAGTTGCGTAATACTGTAATTGGTGTTATCCGTCTCAACGATGGCTGAAACCTAACAATCGAGGAAAATAACAAGCTGATGTCTAAACCCACAATGGATATATTTAACCGGCTTTAAAAAAAGGGGATTTTCAATTCGACCGCATGTTTTATTTTTAGTTTTTCATTTGGATAATACACTTCAGAAATAGGTTATTGAACTCTATCAAGTACTTGAACAAGCCCAATAAAACTTTGCTCACTTTGTTATTTTTCTTTAACTTAGTGCGTAGATTGCGTTAGAAATATTGAGAATGGATCTTATTTTATGTCTAAATTGTTCCAAACCGCTGATCAGAGCATTTCATTAGATTACTGAAGATAGACATGGTATCTGAATTTTCTAACAAGTCTCATTAATCTTCTTGATTGGAATTCTATCTATACATAAACAACTAATAAAATTGAAGAGTCTGTCTGTGATTTCAAAATAAAGGGCAAAATTTAAGTGGAACCTAACATTTATGTGATGCCCAATCATAAATTACCGCTACTCAGATTTTTGTGTCTGTCTGTTCGAATGTTTGTCTCGAATAGGCTCCAAAACGGCGAAACGGATTTCAATTAAAATTAAATAGGTTAAAACAGGGATCTTCATCATAATCGTAAACCCATATTATCCCACTGCTGAGCACGGGTCACTCCTCGCTTTCGTCAGGAGGGTTAGGCCATAATCCACCACGGGGGTCCGACAATAACAGGGATCTGAACTTAAATTTGTGTGTTTCTTTTCCATATCTTACAGGATTCAGAAGATATAAATTTAAATATATTTATCTGAGTTTCAAGTGAACGAAGTCGCGGGTTACGCTAGTCTTAAAGTATAAACAGTAAAGGCGATATCTTAAAGAAACTTGCGTCTTAAAGAAACTAAGAATGACTCTGAAACGTGATCGGACTAACCCAGCCCGTTAGTTATCTCAAGAACAACAATTTATTACGCCTAATGAATTACTACAGAACTGGAATAAATCTTTTGAGAGCGATAAAATTAGTTCAAAATACGATAGTACACTTATATTTAGTTCGGTAGGTGGAGTGATCTGATTTTAATTTTAAAATAGTAACGAAAGTTTAATCAAAAATATTTGCAAGGACTGTAAAAGACTTAACTTGATTCTGTCACCATTGAAGGTGAAAAAAAGAGCAATGCAGCTCGACGTGCGGCGCTGTCACCTCGACACATTTTGTTGACAGCGCCGCGCGGTGCTGTCAACATGTGTAAAATGAAAAAGCACCTAGTGACGTTATACAGCGCGCCGCATCTCTTCAGTCTTCTAACTATGAATCGGATTTTAACTTTGACATGAGGTTAAAACCCATGAGGCTAAGCTAGTTTTCACGCTAAAAAATATGTAACCATGAAACTTTTTGGAGAAGGAAACACATTTAATTACTTGTGATAAAAATGACCCTTATAATGAACTTTATTTTCATCCAAAGAGCTGAACAAAAAACAAACTACCCAACACTTTTGTTCGTTTGTCCGAGACTAACAGAGTTGCTGCCAAACAGTATAAAAGAAAGAACTCGGCGCGAAGTTTCTACGCGACAAACAAAACTGCCTGTCGACTCCGTCGCGACGCCCCCAGCCGTCAGATGTCGGGCTATGACGCCGCCAAATTGTGCCTGTCATTCTCTCCCCGGGATGGCCCACTGACAATTAACTCCTGGATTTCGGTTTAAATGGATATTTTGAGAGCGTCAGTTCCGTTTCGTTTTGAGCCGCATTTGGCTGACTTTGAGAACGTCAGTTTCGCGTTTGGTTATGGAATTGAGCTGACGGTAACGTTGGATTGACTCTGAGGTTTCTTGATGCTGATTGGAGTATTATTAAGAAGCTTGGAATATACTGTTTTGAAACAGTAAGTCGATCAATATTCAGATGCGAATGCTTTGATGATTGTGTTTCTCAATCACAATTTAATATTAGGAAATGTAATTATGGTAAATTGATATTAGTGCTTTTATTTTAGCCGGGGAAAGGAATATTTTTGCAAAATAAGAAAGTTGCTCGCTGACTACAGCCAACCTATATGCATGAACTAACATAATATCCTCATAACACAGATGTTATGAGCATAAAGCCCAGAGGCTTTATGCTCCGGAAATAAGTATTTTCAAACATGCGGGCGAAGCCGTGACCAAGAACTAGAATAGATACCCCTAGAGATGCGTATTAAGAGTCCTCGAAACAGTCAATAGCGATTATAATTTTTTACGTAAAATGTTGCCACGTTAGCTCTTTTAAAATTTGAATACTGAATTCGAATTTACGTTAACAAGCAATAAAGAGCCAATGTTTTACAAAAAAGAGGGGATAAATTTACACAGGTTTTTAGAGCTGACAATGTTGAATTTATTTCTAAAAGAGCTAAATTTTCAACACTGTACGTGACAACAGACATAATTAGATCTAAAACTGTTAAGTTGGCAACACTGCTCGGGGACCCTTTGGTACAGAATTTTCTATAGTACAGGTATTAATCTATTTGTAATAACTTGTTATGAGCAATTTTTTTCAGTTGATTTGAGGATTGACAAAATTAATATTATATCATTATTATTAAGATAATCATATTTTGTCTTGCTTTAAATAAGACTATAATATGTTATGTTATTAGGTATAATTGGCATGCCGTTCTTATTTTTATACAACAAAGAAATAAATTGGTTAGAACTAACAAAGAATGGGTACTCAGAAAGAGACCATCCATCAACCCTCTACACATCATGCATGACAAAATAGTACATTCATAAGCCTCCGATCTCGAAGAACGCTGCGATACATCACATTCGCGATTAGTTTGCATATATGGTACACAATTCCATTTATTTTTTCACCCCTTTTCAGATGATAAAATGATCGCTGGCTAGACGTGATAAATAAAATCAATGTGTGCTCATGCGTGGAGAGATGTTTATGTATTTTAATGTGGTTTGGGGACAAAAGACTAAAATTTAGTGTGGCATTTAGGGACTAGAAGCTTTATTTATGGAACAACCTATCCTTTGCTACGTACGTATATGTAATATCTTTATAATGGTCGTTTTTCGATAAATGTCACATTAATTTAAAGTTTAAAGGACTTTAATTCAGACTGGCTGTTAATTTTGAACTGGCCTATGCCGTAAAATGCGCCTCAATGGTAGTATTTTATTCTTTGTTACGTTAACTTTACGACCTGCATTTTATATTATAAATAAGAAAATAAACATAAAAAGTGGAATAAGTACCCCGCAGACATGTAGAGGGTTAGCGTACTAGGAGTATCTATGGGCCTGTGTTTAGGTTGTATATAATATCTACTAGCTGGCCCTACGGTTTCGTACGCAGTATTATTGCAGAAGAACCTATCTTATAATTTTTTTTCATGTCAGTTCATTGGTAATTAAAGCATTTTCTCTTGAGAATTGATAGTTTATTAAAGCCTAATGGCATTAACTTATAATAAACGGTTATTAAAGCTCCTATGGAACCATTTATTCAGAAAATTGATCGTAAATTCTGAGCAGTGTTTAATGTGACTGAAGGGTACTAAGTGTGCTGTCAACAGTAAACAGTGTAACTTAAAAGTAATTGGATCTTTTCTAGGAAGTAATAAGTACTAGCCTTTTACTGGGAACACCGTAACAAGCTGTTTTCTCCATGACTGCTCATGTTTTTTTCCTACGAAACTAGGAGAAAATAAATAATAAAGAAACAACGCGTCACGATCACATAAATAGATCCGGACCCCTCACAAGGATTCTTTGTATCTAGGGAGTCAAGAACTACGAGGACCATGGTTCTATAAACACCCTGACCAAGAAACCTTCCGAAGTGGCGTTAATCCCTATGATTCTAAAAACATACACCCTGGGCCCACATGCCTAAGAATTGTTTCAGAGAAAATATGGGCTGTACCTCCATGGTAGGCATAGCCAAACTGATGACTACGCGTTCCACATGGCACCAAAAGTGGCCCATCCCAGTAAAATAGACACGTAATTTTAAGTGACTTTCGGTACCTCACTTCGGACCGAACGTACCACTTTAGGTTAGGATTTAGCCATGTTATATTTTAACTATAATAAATCTAAATTTAGTTGAATTTAGGGTTGGTTTGCATCCTCCGGCTGCGGCTTCCGTAATTGACAGATAGATAGATAGATGATAATAATAACAAACACTGTTTGTTGCCAATAATTACAAATTTACAATAATAACACTAAACTAGAGGCCTCACGGTTGCATGACCCGTGAAGACAGGTCTCACTGCATTTTCGAAGGCTAAAACAATAATTTTCCTTTATAATTAATTCTGGTGATATTTATTAGGCTCGTGACCTTGAAAGTTACCCCTTTGAAGAAACAAAAAGCTATTTGTTAGTATGACAACGAGTTTCTAATTAATTCATCAATACCACTTTTCTTTTCTCATTAAATTCACCTTAAAACATCCGAAAGCGGCACGAAAAGATGCGCTCTATAGCCTAAGATATAGAACTTAAAGTTGGGCATCAAGTGACTGGAGATACATCATTTTGGTGTTATACAGATTGAAATTAATTGTATTCTAAAGCGGTTGTTGGGTTATTGTTGCGACGTCAAGCGTTTTGTCAGCGACGTCGCGCGTCGTCGCGTGGTGTCGTCGCGTGGTGTCGCGCAACGTCGCTTCGAGATCGGTGATTGATGAACTAGCAGTGATTTTGAATTTTGAAGTAATGGATAGACAAAGGGACAAATTTACCAGAATTTGGTCGAGTTGAGATATTCTGATAAATCAGGTACCTATAGATTACAACGTCATTTAAATACAAATTAGTTCGTATTTCTATTGTTCGACTAAATAATAGATTGTTAGTGAGCTAGACAAAACACGTACTGTCAGCCTCAAAAGAAGCTAAGCTTAAACGCAGAATACTCAATTCTCAAAATTGCATACCAGTTTTATGTTTGGCTTCTTTGCGAGCGTTTTACGATTTAAAAATGGGAAAACAGACGAATATTCCATTTCTTTTAAAAGGTAGTCTAGTCTTACATTTTCCTAGGACACGAAAGTACAACTGATTTGCGTGCGTTAAATAAGAACATCAGATTTCGTATAATGAATCTCAATTGACGTTGGGCGGGAAAATTGGCAAGATGTGGACATGGCAGGTGGAGTTAGTCCCTGACGGAATGGAAACCACGTGTCAGTAAGCGCAGCCCAGGAAGACCGATCCAAAGATATACCGACGATATTGAAAGGCTTTACGGAAGACCTGGACCAGATTGGCTCAGATCCGGGATGAATGGCGTAAGAGGGAGGAGGCTTATGCTCCGCAGTAAGTTGTATAAGATCTTAGTGACGACGATGATTAAATAAGATTCATAATTTTGACGTGTTGAGTTACTTTTAGACCCAACTGTACGTACGATTTCAACAAAAATATTTTGTTTATCTCAGTGTTTGTGACAATACAAGGCCCACAAACCGACTCCTATCTTAACCTTAACAGTAAGGTTCGTCGTGACATCCACAAATCTGCAAAAGCGACAAAAGTGTGAGGCACAAGGGGCCGATTCGTCACGACGAGACAATGCCGACAGACCACTATACTAGGGTAGTTTTACATACGGAAAAATAAAAAACGGAAATACGGAAAAAAACGGTTTTGGTGAAAATACGGATACGGTAGTGGAAAATAACAATCGTTTCTAAATATAAAAATTAAAACTTGATTTGGCAGTGAGAGGTTACGTGGATAGATTACCATATTGATATCCTATCTAGGATATTGTAACGGATACTTTTTCGGATGTACATAAATATTTTTTTTAATTTGAATTTTACTGACATTGTGTTGTATGAAATTGTAAGTAAAATAAGAAGAAATTATTTTAGATTGAAGTTAGCATGGTCACAATTATTATACAAAATTGAGGAATCCACAATTTTGTTTTATTAGGTGTGTAGTTTTTGGCATCGTGATTCCGGATGCTTCGGTTACGGATGTGGACAGGCACACCCAGAACATCCCTATGCTAGACTTGCGTTGCCACCGACGCGCCGCCGACTTGCCACCGACTTGCCACCTTTTGTCACTCCGCCGCCCCCTTTGTCACTTCGATACTCCACTATTTGCAATGCAAAGGAGGGAGAACAATGGTGAATTTGCGTCTTTCTTTTGTGCGGCGATTATTAAAATTTGCGGGTGGGTTATGATTTTAATCCATAACAATGGAACTAAAGTTAAAGGTTTTTTTTTTATTTTGATTGGGATAGGGCTTTTAGCGGTGTTTTTCTGAGATTGTTTTTAAACTTCCTCGGATACTTTTAATTTCTTTTCGAATTAATTTTGTCTACAATCTGCACTTTGTAGGTTGTTCTTAATAGTGGCTTATTGCAATAGTCCCTGGAAATTATAAATAGACGTTAGGAATATTCAAATGTAATTGAACACTTTCTGTGGTGTGTGTGACTTTTGAGTCTATAGAATCATCTTCATTCTTGGCATAATCAACCCATATCGTCCCACTGCTGAGCACGGGTCTCTCCTCACTTTAGTGGGGGGTTTCAGGCTTTAATCCACCACGGGGGACGGGTCTAGATTGGTGGATAACATACCTACCTCTGAAATAATTCTCGGGTTATTCAGTTATATTCAACACACTATGTCGACCTCCACCTCCCCCCTTAACGTGTGACGTCTGATATAGATGATCCCTTTGTATCTTTGATGGTTTTATTTAACCTACTTAATACCTTAGTGATACAAAAAAATACATTCCACCTACCAATCATGTTAAACGGGTACAACATTTCACTAAAACGCCTCAAAGACCAACGTTCAAGCGCCAATCAAAAGATTCGTGTTTTAAATTACAACACAGAGTTAATTACACCTTCAAGAAACACTAAATCAAAGACTAGATTTTAATGAATGCGCCTGAAACTCGCGGCGCGAAGTCGAACAAAAGACGGCGACTGCGCTCGACACAATAAGACGCCGTACGCTCGCCTCGCCGGGTCGCTTCCACTGTCTTTATGAATGTGGAATTAGCTAGAACTTCTCTAAGTGATGAGTATTCATAAGACATGGTGGAAATGAAAACTGTAGAGCTAAACTTTAGGATAAAAGAAGCCAAGTTTCTTATATTTGGAGGGATTGAATTCTATGACAACGTCTTTGTCAGATCAATATTAGTCCAAGTATAGTTTTATTTTTAATGGAGAGGGAAAAATCTTGTGGAAACCAGTGTGTACAAGAATGATGAATTTAATTATATTTAGGTATCTTCAAGTAACTTGGATATTTATATTTCCCGGTTGAAATATTCGAGACCAGCAGCGAAGTGTATAAATCATCCATCAAGTCTATTTCAGCAGTGTGAACGTGGACCATGACCTTCTAAATAAGCCTCGATACTCTAAATTTGATGGCGCAATAACTACTTACAAAAAACTAAAAATAATGACAATGACAATCTAAAACTAACCTAAAAATAAAGCCTACCCTAGTCTGACAAACCACTACCAGCAGAAAGCAACGTTCCCAAAATGCTGGCAGCATTGCCACGTTGTATAGCAATGACGACACAAAAACGCTTTGGTCACGTGTCCCGCGTTTTGGTCACGTGACGCCTCAACCAGAAGCTCTAGCAAGCCACACAAATATCCTTCAAAAGCGACCCTTAACAAAACGCACAATAACCAAATTCCTTTGCCAAAAGTTAATTTCTTACCCACAACACAGTATCACATTCTGAAAAGTACTTCTGCGTAATATAATTTCGGTTCGTTTTCGTCTGCGCTGTCACTTGAGCCGCGTGTGACTGACGGAATGAGACTTGAGCAGCATATTAACTGATTTCTAGACATGCAACCCGATATGAGAATTATTATGAAATTTATTCGATATTCTTTTGCCAATTTCGCGTTTGGATTGAATTAGCTTTTGACGTGTGATGTATTTTCGACGTAAAAATTTGATTAAGTTGAAGTTACTTTCCGTTCTTTTATCACTTTAGTAGGTTTTTTGTGGTTTTCAAAATAAATTAGTTCGAGACGTGACAGTAGTTGACTGTGATACCTAAAATAAAGTGCCTCTAACTAAGTAATCGATTTTGAGCACTTTTGTGAGATTATCTCGTACGAGTATATCGATTATTTGGAAGGTTCTTATAAGATTTCTCGTTTAATTCCCGCTGTGAAACAAAAACATAATAGCTTAAGACAAAAAGTATGCACGCATGTAACAGTTGATCGTTATTTAGTATTCCAGCTATAGATGTTATGGGCAGGGGTGGCGTGAACGACTTGTTAGTTCCGTTACCTCGAAAAATAAACAAAAATAAAAAAAGCTTAAGAGAAACCATCCTAGGTTCAGCTGGACATTACAGATATACAGAACATTCATAAATATATCACCATATCATCAAGACCACCATTCATGGAACTAGCTACAACAAAAAGTCTCATCAACACTGGCAGTATATTATTATTAAGCACAAACCGGTCTTATCCGCGAACAGAATAAAAAACAAATGAATTCAGAATTATTGAATGAATGATCGTTTCATGAACTCAGTTCGCGGAAATTTGTAACGTTCTGCTATCAGTATATCTGCTCTAGTCATTCATAGAACTAGTTTGAAAAAGGCTGCCATGAACACCGCTATTGGTAGTGATAGGCAAGTCCGAGATGTTGAAACAATCGAGAGAATCGCATTCAGTGCAAATTACAATCGAATCTATAAACATCTCGCTCCCTAACTGAACCATCGAGTCGATTTCACTTGTTCCGTATCAACTGGCTCGACCCTGCGTTCTTCGAGGCAGTTGAGTCGGTCTCGAGAACCGCTTTCGGTTACAACAACCGCGATTATTTGCTTTTGAATATACAAAAACAACTCGAGTTAACTCAAACTCGACTGCGAGTAAAAACAATCGACAACCATCGAGATGCTTAAACAATCGATTTAAATATCTCGGATTCACCCATAGCTAGTATTTGCTATCTGATCATTCAAAGAACTTAGAAAAAGACTGTCAAATCAATGGAATTCCTCATAACAGCGGTACCCTTTCATCAGTACCGACAAAGCGAGAGCAGTTGGAAAAGCTCTCGCAAAAGCGGCGTGATGCAGAACTGGGGCGGGGACAAAGCGTCGATGCAGACAGAGGCACAAAGGTACTGAGTGCCTCGCTTTTTGCGATGACGATTAGTTTCAATTTAGAATTCAGTGTCCAGTCTGTTAGTCGGAGTGCTTGTGAGATCACCTGCCAGGTCTAGGTATTTCTAGAAGGAAATAACATAGGTACTTTCTTTGGGATATTTTGAAATACTTTTATCTATACTAATAGAACGTTTACAATGCATTTTTTGAGGCCAACTTCGCGGTCAATTTCAATAAAGTTAAAATAACATCGAGTATCAAAACTGAAAATAACGTGCCGTATTTTTTGTAACAAAATACTGTCTGCGGTCTTCAAACGTTTGTTAAAGTCAATTGGTTGATATACAACTGGCTCCCTTATTTATTTAAAGTTATCGAACGTCACTTAGTACTGCGCACATTTTTGTTTATAGAAGAGTTAGTCTTTTATCAATGGTGGTTTTAAATATTCTCGATGGCAATTGATTGCATTCGATTGCAACCAGTCACGTAATTGACCCATCCCATCTTAGCAAGTTATGCGATTGCCAAAGAAGTTAACACGTATAATTTTGCCGTCTCTTAACTAAGAACCTGAAGTTCGTAGTCAGTGTTTAACTAAGCAAAATTAACTTAAAGTTAGTATCGCTTTTCAGTTTTACAAAGTGTATGTGTGAGGTAAAGTAATGACAACCACCGTGGCGTAATGGGGCGAAGAGCCGACTGCAAAGCCTAAGAGTGTAGGTTCGTTTTGTGGACCACAAATTATTACTCTGAGTCTCTAAATAAAAAAAAACCTAGTCAAGGGTCAGGATATAATGTATGTGAACGTCACGCATCATCATTATTATAATTAAAATCATAAAAGTTAAATTAATACAAAGCATAAATTCATATTCTACTACTAAAAGGTTCCCGCTGTCATAAATAAGACGAGGAAAAAGTATATTCCTTGAAAAATCATAGCTCTGTCTCTTAGAAAAATACAACGGCCATAAACAGAGCACCTACGTAATACGTCAGTCATAAAGACGCGAAATAACCAAAATAAAACCGTCATAAAGTCACATGTAACCTAAATAAAACCTCGCGCTGAGCTAATCTTGAGCTGGAGTATGCGGAACCAGTGCGGAATCTAAATCAAGCAAGGACGTTTTATATATACTCCATGGACCCGGCACGCATCTAAAGATGGGTCCACATCTGTGACCGTGACTCCATGACTGTTTCACGGTACTATTTACACGCTAAATATAGACAAGGATAGAGCTGCCATCTTTCCGAGATTTCCTGGATTTGTCCTAGTTTTGGCGGGAGTCTACGGACGTCTGGGTGGGGTTTTGAAGAAGCGTCCTATATAAATAAATAAAAACTTGATATTCTTCAATATGTTCCAAGCGTCTTGGGCGTAAATCCAGTATTTTTTTTAAATCTTTGTCCGCTGTCGGTCAGTTCCGTCCACACTTGTGTTTCGTCACGCGTATTTATACGGTCACGGTCACAAATGTGGTCTCAGCTTTACACTACAAACAAATAATGCTAGCAGTTTTGGTGGAGCTCGCGGAGGAAGTGAAAGACAGATTACACTCTAGTGATAGTCAAAAACAAAGACCTATTAAAATAGTCGAAGATCGTGTGTTTGCTACCGATATCTATATGAACAATCATTCATATTACCTTAGCAGAGGGTGGTAAGCGTGACCATGCGTGGTCCTTTGGTGAGGTCGTTTAAGAAATTAAGGGATATGATGCGGCTCACGCACACTATGCCATTTACGTACACCACTTTTTACAAAGACTTCTTGAATAGATGATTGCAAAGTATGATTTGGACCTGACATGGGAATGATAGCATTGATTCCAGTTTGTTCATTTAATAAATTGGTAAAAACCTACAAATATTAAAGTAATTTAAATCGTAATATCGTTTTTGAAACGATATTTGTCATGGATGGTATGCTATGTATTGAGTTGATATACTATCAATTTCCATAAAGCATCACTATGTTTAATATATTTTACAATTGTAAAAAACATCGAACTACAAGTCCAACGCCTGAAATGTATATTTAAATGAATGAATAATTTAAAAAATAAACTTCAATTTCAACACGAGGCTCCACGACAGATTGTTCTGCCAAAAACAGATCTAAAGCTACACTATCAGTGTTGTCAATTTGCGAATATTTGCCTGTCAATCTAATTTCGTGCTATAAACGCATTTTGCCATCACAACACTGATGCAATATTCTCCCATCATCAACAATTCCATTTTCGACGTCATTAACTTCATGGCAAAGTTCAAAATTGTTTGCATCAAAAGATACGCGATCGATGAATTCTTTTTCAATTTCAGCCCTATCGGGGCCTACGTAAAGTGCAAAATCGTGCGATGTTAAAATATTGTCATCATCGGCAAGTTCTGTTGCAGTTTCAGCTTTATTCATATTGACGTAGAGTTCAAAGGTAGAAGTTTCAGTGTCGTCATCAGGGGAGTATCGAGTGTCGTAGTAATTGACAGTGCCCGCATGCACGTCACTCAGCTTGCTTTGCTTTCGATTGGTTGCATCGCGATGACTACACTTCACCCTTAATTTCGCCGGGATGTTTGCTCTTCGATGTTTGGTTTCGACTCCACTGCCTTAGTTTCAGTTAGAAATTCGTGTTTTATCTGAAATAATTGGTAGACTTTTATATTTATGCGTCCGTTTTTTAATACTATGACTCGAAATATTCTTTTGACGACTGTGCAATTATATTAATTGAATAATGGCTGCGGTTAGTATCCGAAGCAAACGGAATATATAAATGAGTTTTAAAAAACATTTTTGCTTAATTTATGTAGGCTTGGGTTTCTGGAATTTATTATTTAAAGTTTTTAATAGGTACACATGTAGTATTTTCAATTTTATTGTAAGGCAAATGGCTCTCAACATCCAACCAGTCTCGCTGCATTCCGCAGTTTTACTCATAGTATTTCCATTTTTCTGCTAGAAATCTGCATTTCCTTGAAATAATACATAGCCTGTATCACTCGGGGATAAAGTAGCTTTCTATTAGGGGTAGAATTTTGAATAATATTTCGTGGTTCTGGAGATTGCCTTCTTCAAAGTCACAAATTCACATCCTTGCCCTGGGAATCTTCAAGTCACGAGTGAATAGGTTACTTCTAGCTAAGCGTGCACCACGGCCATGATCAGCCACCATCAGGTAAGGCAGTGTTCAAACGCAAACCTATTTATGAATAAAAAAATACCTTTTTATAATGTTAGTGTAGCTATTACAGAGTAGAACTTGGCTAACCAACACTTTCTAATTTGGTTGAAGCTCCACAATTAGTCCAAGTTCTGGTCCACTTTAAGGCCTCCAACAGAAACAAGTTTAAATTAATCCAGAAAGTTCGAATTGATTCGGACAAACGTAGGTAATGAGTTGAAATGTGCTTACCCAGGAACCGAACTCACGATATCGCAGTGCTTGGCCCGGAGCCAAGTTTTAATGAATCCTACAGTAAATTTTACACGTAATGGAATATCTAACGGTGGAGATAATGCTGCGTATATTGTGCGGTCCGCGGGGAGAGGTTTATGGCTGCTTTAGAATTCATAGCTGATACAGGTGGGGCTTAGTTTAACGAAGATATATAATATATATTTTTGGGCAGACTGTGTGAAAACATCAGTTTTTGAGCACATTTTTAGTGGATTTTTGAAATTCATTCATACTAAAGATTCGCAAAGAAAATTGAACACATATAATTTTATTTAAATATTAAGTTCTTCTTAAAGGAACAAAATAATGCAACAATTTAACAATATTTATAAAGATATAATCCCTGAAAACAATGAATCAAATAAAATGTCCAGGCGCCTCCGCAGACAAAAGCCAGTTTAGCATAAACCTCTTTGCCAAGAAGTTTATAGTTTTTTAACGAGAGTTACCAACTTGGATTTACAAGCTCTTGTTCTTGGAAATTATTGTTAGCAGAATATAACGGCTATAAATATCTCGAGGCTTAAACATGACGTGATATACTTTTTAATTTTTGTTATAATGAAAATATTTTGAAATGAATATCACATTTTTTTACTACTTACAAAATGTATAACGATGATGCGACGATAAAATGCGAAGCGATAATGTAGATGAAACTGAGAAGGATCGATGAAAATCACGGCGAATTGTCAAAAACCAACCTAATTCCATAGAGGTTACAGTGTAATATAAAATACAAAATTATTTATTAAGTGAACAAAATTGCATTCTCACAGAGCACAGTGCCAGAAGACATTATTTCCCAAATCCAGCAAACATGAAGTCGGTGGCCAAATATGGTGGCATTGCACGTACAGTTGCGGCGTTACTGTCTCTATTCCATTAAACCGAGTGCTAGGTACCTACCAACCTAGCATATCGGGTACATGTGTACTTGGTAGACGTACGTAGCGGGTACATAGCATTCGTAGCATGTACGTAGCGTGCGTAGCGGGTGTGTAGCTGTTAAATAAGTATGGAATATATTGAATTATCAGTAAGGAATCTGCATGAATTTGAAAAGTCATTTTTTTAATTACAATACTTATTGATGTTTTTTACCTGACTGTTTAGAAAGACGGTTATGCACATTAGGTTTAGTGATTTTGAAAGTTATTTTATTGATAGAAAGTCGCACTATTCCTAATGCAGAGTTTTGGAGAATTTTTTTAAATCTGTAAATGAAAACGTAATATCTAAAATTACTGATTCTATTTTTTTACATAGGCTATGCTGAGTTCTCTATCTGTCTATGTATGGTCATATATGCCATAACCCACCATGGGGGGCCGGTCTGGATTGGTAGATAACATACCTACCTTCCTTTTTTTTCACACGTTTATTTTTGATGGGATTCAATTAAGCGAAAAATGTACGCTTTATTTTTTTTTATAATTGGTGTAAAATACGTCCCGCAGAGTGTTAGTATTATAGGCGTAAGTAATCCAGGGTTAAATGTAGGAAATACTCGTATGCTAGTAAGATACGTATCTAACTGGTATTTTCTGGTAGTAGTGTGGGAGGACAGTGCCAGAGAAACGTTCCGTGTGCCGGCATTTGGGTAACCACGGGATACGGACGTCCATTATCGCCTTACAGTGTGGGTACCTTTTGGGACATGCGACACTACTTAGGATTTCTGGAGCTGGACAGTGAGACTGAGTTTTTGATGGTATTTTTAGTGCCGTGATCAGGGGTTTGCTGTAAGAAACTCTTCATAGGGTAAAACTCGCTTTTGTACATTAATTTATTACTAAGTTCTCTGTAAATATGCTTTATGTGTACAATAAAGAATATATTTATTTATTTAATACTTTATTGCAAATATTAAATAACTAGTACAAATGGCGGACTTAATGCTAAGAGCATTTAAGAAAATATAAAAAAAAAAACTTGTTTAATAACGCAGTTTGCAACCTAGCTTTCGGTTAGTTTTATGCGCATGGCCGCCATCCGATCTTCTGGTTACTCCTCTCCATGTTTGGTTGTCTGGAAGACGCTTTCAGGGATAAAACCGCTCATTGTTACACTGTAGGTTAAATTTATTTTTGTTCTATTTTTAAAGTTTACTTTGTTCTGCGGTGTTTCAATATAGAGTGTATCTATCTATAGATAAAATAGTGACACATTACAAAGCTCTTAACCCTTAAGTGTCGTGTTAGCGTCAAAGATGGTGCCGTAACACGCATCAATAATATCCCAAATTTAATCAAGGGCGAAGGGATAAAATGTACACACGTTCTAAACGTCACTAAAGGCTTTTAGGTTTCGGTCCTTCCTCACATTTGACACGAGGATTGCTATGCAAATTAGATGGCTGAACGTTGAACAACCAACCTCGACATGGAAGGTTTAAAGTCCAGTTTTGAATGATGTTAAACTCCGGAGACATGAAGACCCGTGTCCTACATTATGATATGTTGGTTGACAGATGTTGAATCGGACGACGTTATTGTATGTTCATAGAGTGCAAGTTATGTTTGGAGAATTATTGTTAGCTTTAATTAGGTTGAAGAGTTTTGTGCTTGATGAGCTTCGTGATTTCACACGCTTTGACTTTTAATATCATATGGACTGTTAATTTAGAGGTGTTAAAACATACGCTGTGTTCTATTCCAGGCAATTCATTTTAAGGCCTTAACATGAACGGCCTAGATTGGCACCACACACTAATAAATGACAAACGCGACGTGACGTCGCTCAAAAATAGACTGAAGAGAATGAGAGAGAAAGAGAATGAGATGGAGCTATATAAACTCCCATAAATGCAAAAAAATTGTTCCGATCTCTTTAGATAAATGTCTACGGTCGACTTATGAACGCTTAGCGGTATTGGTGGTGACAGTTAGCAGGGCAGTTCAGTTTAACGCCTTAAACTGGGTGGACTTAACTGTTCGTGGTGAGGCCCCTGAAATATCTATATACCAAAGATCGATACCGAGTATCGTTATCGTCGTCAGTTTGTCGCGTACCTTGTGTATTTCTGAATTTGTGTACAATAAAGTATTTTCTATTCTATTCTATTGTTACAATATTACCTGTCATTGTCAAACCAAAGCCAAGTATATTTATGTATTGAAAAGAATGTATTGTCATTGTTATATCTATACTAATATATAAAGCTGAAGAGTTTGTTTGTTTGTTTGTTTGTTTGTTTGAACGCTAGGATCTCAGGAACTACAAGTCCGAATTGTACAATTCTGTTTGTGTTGAATAGTCCGTATATCGAGGAAAGTTATAGCTTATATAACATCACGCCACAACCAATAGGAGCGGAGCATCAATGAAGAATGTGGCAAAAACGGGGAATATATATTGCTTTTAAGAGAGTTATTGCGGGAAAACTTGAATTATGCGGGTGAAACCGCAGGGCGCAGCTAGTGTATTGATATTTTGGCATAGGCGTCAACCAACTCAACCTTATTCCTGCTCTATATCTTTTCCATCCAACGGTTGTCTGGTAGAGATTGCTGTTAAGCAATGAGGCCGCACATTGTACCATTAGTTATAAAATGTTTTTTACTTTTGCTTGTATGTCTTGGTGTGCAATAAAGAGTTGTTATCTTATCTTATTTTAGGTTTCTTTTTTGTTGCTTTGTTTTTTCGAAAAAACTTATCTAACTTATCTCTTTCGCAGACTCGTTCAACATTTACCGAATTAATCAAAGTTATCGGAAATCACTTAAATGTTCATAAAACTATGGAGTAACCTATTTTCGACAAAAACATATAATTTTCCCGAAAAATATTTCCCGGGCAGCGAACGGGCTACAAATCAAGGGCTTTAATTGAATGTCTGAATATTTTTGCTGAATATCAAACATATTTAAACGGAAGGACAGTTCCAATACATTTCGCATGAATATTTATAATGAAATGATATATTATCGTTCTACCCATTAATATGTATGACTTTACTATAGATTGTGTGTAATATGTTATTCTACAGTATTGATATTTTACAGTGATATTTTTCGTATTCTAATATGCTTTGGATGTTTTTTAGATACATAAATCCTGACCCCTAACTTAGATTCCTTGTATCTCGGGAATCAGAAACTGCAAGGACCATGGTCCTACAAACACCCAGACTCTAAGGAGTCCCCAATGTGTTTTTGTTAAACATTGTGTTTGTAATTATTACTGGCTTTTTGGTGAAGGAAAACATCGTGAGGAAGCATAATAATATGCCCGAGAATTATTATAATTTTTGAACTGTCCCCCGTTGTGGATTGTGGCCTAACCAAGCGAGGAGAGACCCGTGCTCAGCTGTGGACGGACATGGGTTCATGATGATGGCCTGTGGTATCCGCAATGCAGCAATATCAATGGGTTTAATTACTGTTACAAAACCCCTATTAAAATTTCAGCGGCAAAGTCTTAATTGAATATTTGATTTGAACTGTCGAAATTATTTGGCTAGTGGGAATCGAAGCTGAAATAGATTTTAGAGACGATAGTGCAAAAAAGTAATTGCTTGTTTGGAAAATGCGTAGGTATTGATTTTCAAACGCAATTAAATATTCGTTTTATTGGTAATATTGAACTGTTTTTGAACGAAATCCGTATTATTATTATGAAATGAATGATAAAACAATCCTTACTTCCTCACTTATATTATAAATGCGAAAGTAACTCTGTCTGTTGCTCTTTCACGCCTGAACTACTGAACCGATTGAAATGAAATTTGGTACAGAAATAGTCTAAAGCCTAGGGAAGGACATAGGCTACTTTTTATCGCAAAAAATGCATTGTAAGGGTTTGAAATAGAGGATCAAAGTTTGTATGGAAGTATCGTCATTTTTGAAGCTAGAAGCTTGAAATTTATTTTTTAGGCTTTTGATTAGATATAAATAAATTTGACATTCAAAGTTTGTAAAACTTTACCCTTGAGGGGTAAAATAAATATAGGGGATGAAAGTATGTATAGGAATATGTAAAGTTTCTGCTTAATTTTCTCTAATGGAAAGCTACATTGATAGCGAGTAACATAGGCTATATTTAATCCCCATATTCCTGCGGGAACAGGAACTACGCGGGTGAAACCGCGGGGCACAGCTAGTTATAAAATAAGTTTATTTTGATTACCAAAATATGAAAGCTTTATTTTTTATTTGACTGAGTGACGGACGAGCTAGTCGTTCACCTGATGGTAACCGCTACGCCTGCCCTTAAGAGTCACAGTACTACCCAGCGGCACTGCACTGCACCCGTCACCCTGATACATTGGCTCTAAAGTCTCTTAAGCCCAGTAATTTTGCTGGAAACAATGCTTTGTATTTACAAAAAGTATTGAACGTTACTTAGTACTGCGCAGTACAAAGTTGTAGCGCGCAATTTGATTAAACGTCACTCAAATTTTTATAGATGTTTTCTAAAATGGGGTCCGAATGTAGACTTATAATAATTTTAAGCCAAACGGTTGTATATATCTAGCTCACAATAAGTTTAAAGCTGACCTCGTAAGTAGAGGCGCGGGGGTGCGGGGTGCGCGGCGGGCGCACCTGCCAGCTAAACTTTACGTTGCTAATTGCGTCGTTGAATATTTGATAACTATCTTAGGAGAATCCTTTCCTCAGAAATAGACGAGGGTTGGCTTAAATTTGATACGATACAATGCCAATCTTTATAATACTTATACTACTATTATATGGCTGGATTTTATCAGACTTACAGTAAAGCCAAACGGGAGAGACACATTTTTTCAGGCCATGTATGTATGTTTATCATAACGTTACTTAAGGTTGTCTAGAAGAAATATCTTTAGGTGAAAAGTCTAGCCATTGTACTCTATGTTTACCTTTTGATAATTTTCTGTATTTTTTTTTTAATATATTGTTAGAACAAAATAATGGATTATGAAAACAATTAGAAAACTAATCTAAAATCGAGAAAAAGATATAATGTAATGTGAATACATACGTAGGTCTGTTGTCTTGGTTAATCTAATAAACTACTACCAGTAGGCAGCATTCCAATAATAATTATGGCGATGTATAGTTTTCGGACGAATCAAGGGCTATTTGGATCCCGAATTACTAATAAAAAAATCGTAAAACTTATTTCTCTAGATGTTTCTATTTAGATTTCATACTACCTACTTGTTAAATAAATCAAACACAATCTTAATAAGTACATCTAATTACTTTAGCACAAAACATAACTACAACACTCGTTCATTACTAATTACTTCAACATACACAAACACCAGGAGCGCCACACAGCCCCGATGTTAACAAAGATAACAAAACCATTCTACAAGCATAGTAGGAACAGAACTATACCACAGTAGCAACAGAACAGTAAGTCGTCTTCAAAGAACGATGCCAGACGCGCCTTGTATGTGCTCACGCCGTACGCACACATACAGCACGCATACAAGGACACTTATTCGGGCAGCTGTAAAAAGCGTGAGAGAAAGGAGATAAATTGGTACGTCTGCCCTTTATAACTACCCACTCGTAGGAACATCAGTTCACCCCTGTAACAGTGCCGAAATATCGGAAACTCAAAAAAACATAGTACACAGTAAATATCTCGATTTCAATGATATAACTAAGAATTATTTATTGTCTCTGTGCGTGCGTTCATACACGCCGCGTTTCATACCGTTCTATAAATAGAAATAGCTTTTTGTGTTTCTACTGTGACTATACCACAGACTATAATTATATAATATTACATACTTCAGTTCCTGGCGATATAATTTTATAGAAAAGCTGTACTGTACTATTATTTGCACTGTGGTATAGGCCGGGAGCCGAGGACAACCACAAGATCACAATAGGTACCTAAAGATAAAGTGATACTGCGCCTCGGGGACCGCTACTATCTGCCGAACTTCCGTAGTAGGTACCTACCTAGATTTTAGTTGAATTTAAAACTTTAACCTAGAAAAATAATTGAACCATATAAATCTTAGATTGTTGGTCAATATTGTTAGTTAACAGAATACATGCAAGAAATATCAACTCCTTTGATTAAACAAAGCACAGTTATTTTTTCCACACCACACAAATTCATGAAATTTTGTGAAAATTTTATATACTTATATTTTATATTTCAGGTTCATTATTTCCCACTACACTCATAATTAGATGTGTACAAATAAAGCAAAGCTAACATTATTCAACATACAATAGATAACGGAACCAAGACAAGTTCACATTACTTAAGATAAAGTTACATTTGCCCCCCAGGACCACCCCTTTATGGGTGGAGGGGTAGAGAAAGGAGAGGGGGAGGGGATAGGTCCCACCTGCTGACAAACTTCCATAGCGCTAATTACTGACGTTAAATATTTTAACATAGTTTTAGAAATTGTAAAATCTCCTTTGGAATAATTGGAATTTATTTACTGTATCTGTAGGAATTTGAGAGATTAGGCAGTACAGAGGCCTCACCACGAACAGTTAAATCCATCCAGTATAAGGCCTTAAACTGAAACATACTGCTAACTGTCACGACCAATATCGCTCAGCGTTCACAAGTCGTCCAGAGACATTTATCCAAAGAGATCGGAACAATTTGTTTGCTTTTATGGGAGTTTATATAACTCCATCTCATTCTCTTTCTCTTTCATTCTCTGCAGTCTATTTTGAGTGACGTCACGTCACAATTGTCATTTATGAGTGTGTAGTGCCATTCTACGCCGTTTGGTTTTAGTCCTTAAAATGAACGGCATGGAATAAGAATAATTACGTGGTGACCCCCCCCTCTCCCTGGTAGTAACTTTTAACGGAAATCATCGATTCCACGTGAATAAGGAAATTTCTGGCGGCACAGCTTTATGATGATCTATGCGCACAAAGCTCAGCATTGTTCTCTTTATTCCATAAAGGAATATTATCAATATACATTTATAAAAAAAAACCTTATCACAATTACCCTAAATTCAATTTAAGTTATCCGGCTCTTAAATCAAATTAATTTCAGTTAAGGAATCTATTTCTTTAGGCCAACCTGCGCCAGCCGCGGCACACCTGCAACTTTACCCGCAAGTCCAGCAACCCGCGTCCCGCAACTCCGCAATTCCCGCTAATTATTATTATTGAATCTTTTCTCATCCTTTTCTTTGCAATCTTCTGCACCGACCCCGAGATTAATTCTTTCCCCGAGAATTTTATATCCACAGATTATTTTTAAAGCTTTCCGGATTATTTTGAAGAGAATTTCGAGACCTTTTAATTTTATTGAACGCTTTGATGAACAGGTAACTTATTAAATAAAGACGAAATAATTAATTTTCTAATCATTGATAAATAGTAAGTAACTGAAAACTAAGAGGAGATAGAGAAAGTAAATGGAAAATTAGTAAATAATTGTATACAATATTAATATAAAGAGGTATTTTGGCCGCATACAGTTATCTCATATGTAACCAATAACAGTTATTAAATGTTAAGATATTTCGAAAATCACTAAATGATATTAGTTTAAAGTTTTTTTTTAAAACTAATAAAATAAAACACTAATTGAAACGGACGTTATTTGTAATTAATAACACTAAAGTTATGTCAGTAACGGATTTTCAAATATTCCAAATCTACTGAATACACAATCCTTCGTTGCAATCCATTAATTAAACAACTGAAATATAATTATTAACATAACTAATTAGTTTCCATTTAAATTCAATCATATTGAGGTACAAATGAACAATTTGCTCATGGTTTAAATTTTCGATTGCACTGTAACGCCGTAATTTTGAGTCGTTAAAATAACGACCGTTAACGTGATATTGGGGATATCTTTTAAGCTGATTGCGGCTGTTTTGAATACAATCATTACGTAAAATTTAAATGTTTTTTTTTATTGAAGTGGTTTTGGGTAATTGTAGAGCTCAGCTGGCCGTACTTTGTACATGGAAAATCCAAATAAATTGTATTAATAATATAAGAATTTAAATCCTGCCATGTAAACTGCTGTCTACTTACATATCAATGCATTTGCATAGTTCATTATCCCTTCAAAAATATGTTTAGGGGATACATAATTATTTTATTTATTTAAAAACAACAAGTATATGTTTTTCTAAACAGTTTTAATTATATAAATAAATAAATTCGTAGTATAAATTAAGTTTGATTACTTGATGGTAAGCGAAACGCCTTAACAGTTGCAATGTCACTCAGAACTTATATTAAAAAATCTTGATTGCAGCGTTCTTCTGCTCTGCAATATAGTATTCGGAGTTCTTTAATATATATTCAACCCATTTCTAAAGGATGCGATTGAAATCAAATATATTAATATGGAACCCCACTTCGTCGGTGGTGAGAACAGAAGCTCTAATGATCCCACTAATTATTTCGGATATTACCGCAGATTTATGGAAGCAAAGTTGGCCATTACACGCTTGATTGGTTCCATGGTTGGCATCGTTGGCGCCATCGTTTGTGTAGACGCTACCTTATTAGCTTTTGTGTTAATGAAAGTAGCGTGATTTTTGTCTTCTTTTTGTTGTGTAACCGTTCGGTGGAATGGATTAATATTTCGTGGATGTGGGCAACGCTTTCGATATTGTTTTTGCTGTGCTAATTCTGAAGAAAGATATGAAACTATTTGTTTATCCTGTAATAACTACTTAGACGCATAAAATATGGCATTAAGCTCAAGAACAAGATTACAAATTTCAAATACATACAAAAATGTTACCTACGTGTTTGGAGTTCCTCAAGGGTCATCACTAGGTCCACATAGTTATCTATGTTTGATAAACTAACATTGAATCCGCTATACAGAATCAATTAACTTAGTTCAATGTACCAGGAAGCCTACAGCCAGAATATAGCTTAGTAGACACATTGTGGGCAAGGAATTTAATCTAATGATATAATAGTGAAGCTCCAAAGGACCGAGGATTACATCTGTCAGTTTCTGTCACGGATCCTTTGACCTTTTTGTCCCCGAAGCGAGATTTGCGGTCTTTCGGAGAATTGTAGATTGGTCCTAGTTTAATCTCGTTTCAGAGATAATGGACTTATAATTGATGCCGAATTAAAATAGGGAGATTTGGCAGTTCGTAATGAGAATCGGCAAGGAAATTCAGTGCGAAAGCTTCGAAATCTCCTTAAGATATTATCTGGGGCGAATAATTTAATTAATTTTCGTTTGAGTTCGGTGATTTTTATTCGGAAGTTCGATAGACTTCAGGTAAACAAATTAGTTCCGATAATAAGACTTTATTGGCCCAAATTAAAAATATTATATTATATTCTAGGTATTCTAGGTAAACAGGTTTGTTTCAATAATATAATTTCATAAAAGAAAATTTTCAGTTATAAAAAAAATACTTTTAGCCGTGATAGCCTAGTAAGAGAGTTTCCGCCATTTGAACAGAAGCTTGAGAGTTTCAATCCCAGTCCGGTCAGCTACTAATATATTTCTAATTAAAACAAATTTATAAACTTAATTAACACTCTTGTTTCAGTAAAGGAAACCTCGAAAAATCGCGATAAAATCCATATGCGTGAGAATTATTTCGAAAGTATGTTTTCTATAAAAAGTTATTCATCTTTACCTACAATAAATTCTTCCCCATGTTTCCGTATACACAAATCCCATAAACAATGGTCGTCAAGTCTGTCTGTCCAGCGACCCTTTTTTCACCAACAATAGTCAGATAAAATCTAACCGAAGCGAACTTTGACATAGCAGCACTGTTATGTCTAAACAATAGAGTAGGGACAAAAACCGCGGACATGACCCGTGATGTTCCCAAACGTACCCAGGGGCAATAAACAGGATATTTACCTTACAGAAATTACAGCAAAACATACCGCTTGTGGTGCAAAAAGTTTATAATTTGTAACGTACGAAGTTTCGGTCAAGGTCTGCGGTTGAGGACAGAATAGTTCAAATACAGTTTTGTAGTAGTTGTAATTCAGTTTTTGACTTAGAATATGGAAAATGTTTTCTCTCAATCAAAATAACTAATCTCATATTTTTTTAATTACTAGCTTTGCCCCACGGTTTCACTCGCGTTGAGTATTATTACACAAGAACCGTTAATTTTTGCGGAATAATTTCTATGTGTTAATCCAGATAATAACTATCTGTGTTCCAAATTTCATCTAAATCCCTTTATTAGTTTTTGCGTGAAAGTGTAACAAACATAAATCCACCCACAGTCCACACATCCATCCTCACAAACTTTCACATTTATCATATTAGTAGAATTACTAGGCATTTATAAGACCATGGTTGAATGCCCTAGATACCCTAGCTACATGTCAGAAATCTTATATTGTGATCGTGACGCATTATTCTAAAAAAACTATTTGATAAAAGTGTTTTAATTTGTCAGCAAATAAATAATATTTTGTACGTCCAAATAAAAATGATTCCGATCTAATTACTAGAAATACTAGAACAGATTGTAAAAAAATAAAGCCGGTACTACGTGCCAATGTCACCGATATCTGGTTCGCTGCCAACTGACTGTGGTTTGGAACAGTCTACACGGTAACGTGTTATGAAATTTTTGGAAATTTTCGGAATACTCCATGTTTTGAGTCAATTATCTGCATAATATTATTCTAGAGTTCGCCTACATTCAAAGCGTGGTTCAACTAGTAGTAAATTATTATAATTCAACTTATGTAAGTATCGGTGTGTGAAAGAAAACTATCTCTTGAATTTATTAACACTATAGCGGTAAGCCAGACCGAAGAGTCGCGGCGTGTGGCGTGCGATACACGGAGGATCTGCGCTGTGCCGTCACCTTAATCATCATCATCAGCACCCATATCGTCCCACTAATGAGCACGGGTCTCTTCTCACTTTCATGAGAAGGGTTAGGCCATATCCACCATGGGGGCTCGGTCCTGATTCGTGGATTACATGCCTACCTCTGAAATAATTCACGGGTAGGTACGTGGGTTTCCTCACGATGTTTTCCTTCACCGAAAAGCGAGTGATCATTACGTACATATGCTTTACAGAAACACATTGGTACGTGCCCGCTCTTTAATACATTTTGTATTTTTATAAAGTCATTGAGTGATGTCATGCAACGCGCTGCATGCCGCAGGCCACGCTGCATTGATCTGTCTTCCGCCTTCATGTACTAAAGTAAATTTAGACATGTGCCAACATTAAAAATAAAAACTTGCAAATAAAAGCACATATTAAAATAGCTCGAACACTCTAAGACAAAGCTCATAAACCAACCATGGTAACCTAAAGCAAATAGACAAACGCACAAAGAAACCTAAAACGAAAATCAAACCACTGACCGACATAGCGCTAGGAAAAATCCTGGGAACCTATAAAAGCCTCTTAAAGAGCCCCGGGAGGTTGAAATCTCGGAACAGGTAAAAGGTAATGCGGAAGGACTCAGTAAGAGAGCACTGGCTGCGCCGCAGCTCTGATTGTCTTGTATTTCCGTACGCTGTGGCTTTTGATGTTATATTTGCTTCAAGAACGTTATAATTATGCACTATGGACCCAACACGTCTCTAACCCTGCAAAATTCAGCCAAATTCAGGTATGAAGATTACTATTGCAATTGCGAAAAACAAAGACCGATTAAAACAGTCGAAGGGTTTGACTGCTTTAGATGCGGTTACTACCGTTATACGAACAGTCGATCACATAACTCTAGCAGAGGGTAAGTGTGAGCATGCGTGGTCTTTGGTTTGAGCGTTTGAGCTTTGCTCGGACCTATTTACATTTTGGTCAACTTTTGCTGTGTTTGCTTTGAGCCAAGTTCAGCCATCGACTTCATAAGCCTATTACAGAATAATATAGTGTTACTACACGCGGTTTCTTAAGTTTTTCCAAAAACAGTGAAGTGACTGTCAACGTCACGATTCAGTTAAGTGGTGGATGCTACAATGAAACTTCCTGAACAGTGTAAGTTCAGCATAAACCATTAAACTGAATCAACTTTTTAAAATTTTCAGTTTCCCACCAAAAAAAACTCTCAGTTTATTCAGAGTTTTACAGACAGAAACTACAAAATTAAACTAAGTTTAAAAACAGAGTTTTAACTGAGCATTTAGTACTGTCCGCTTACTAATGACCAGTGATATATTACCGAAATAATTATCAAAAGTAGTCCAAAATTATGCACAACAGTTTCAGTGGACAATGTGATAAATTTTAATAAATTGTGTAACGCCATAATTTAATTCCGTACGCCACGTATAAATAGGTTTAAATTTTCGAAGCTGTTTTAATAGTTTTATGTTGGGGATTGTACAGAACGCTGTAGCATTTTGTACTTTGTATGCTTTTATATTATTATCGTGTATTAAAGCTTATTCCCTTTTAGTTTATTCCTTTATTATTTTGGTGGTTTAAGCATGAACCGTTTTTTGTGTATAACTGAATAGTTTTTAATGGCAAGCGTTACAAAACTGTTATTTTTTTATTTGACAGAGTGACGAGCAAGTCGTTCACCTGAACGTAACCCCTACGCTTGCCAATAACAGTCACAGCACCATACAGAACACTGTATTGCATAATCCTGCGTGGCACAGCACTGCGCTGTTACATTCGCCATTGATAACCAATAAATTGGCCACCTATTCATCATCCACCCCCACCTCATCACCCATCACCCATCACCCATCACCCATCACCCATCACCCATCACCCATAACCCATCACCCATCACCCATCACCCATCACCCATCACCCATGTCTATCCAGTCGTTAATTCCCTTCGTTAACATTCCTTGCGAGCTCCAGTGACACGGAAATTGGGACAAAGCATATTCTCATGTTAACGTATGGGGACTTATTCTCGAAGCTGTAAAGTGGATTCGTACAAGTCAGTTTTTTTTTAACTTTATTCTTAATTGTATTTCTATATCATCATGTATTCTGTATCATTGATAATGAAGTACCTAACTATAATATTTATCTATGATAGTAATGATTTGTCTTAGTTTTTAACTGATTTGGAAACGGGTTTTCGATTTAACCACTGCGTTATTTTGGGCGTTGTTCCTTATGATGCAAGGCATCAAAACTACATGCATCATAATTATAATAACTTATTTTTACAATTTTGTTAGAAACATAACATTATAGCTTTTATTGTCCATAGACTCTTAACTCGTAGACTTGTATGTTACATAGACTTGGCACTTATGAACCTGTATGTTCCAAAGACTCGGCACTTATGGACTTGTATGTACCATAGACTCGGCACTTATGGATTTGTATGTTCCAAAGACTCGGCACTTATGGATTTTTATGTTTCATAGACTCGACACTTATGGATTTGTATGTTCCATAGACTCGGCACTTGTAGACTTGTAGTTACAAAGAACGAGGCCACGGGCTTGTTGACTCGTATTTACGAGGAGCAGAGCCGTGATGTGGGCGTGCCCTCACTTACTTACAATTCTCGGCGGGCCTTATTTATTTGTGGCGAGAATAAATTTACTATAAGTAGTATTTGCGAGACTGCTTGCCGAGAATTAAGGTTTATGAACCGTCGGAGGCGGAGAACAGATGTTGTGGTGGTGTAGAAACTTAGTGGTTCATTTTCAATTTTGGTAGAGGAAAATGTATTAATTAATTATTTAGTTAAAAGAAGACATGTACTGCCAAAAGAGTTAAGAGTTCTGGCAAAATTGTTCATATTATATTTTAGTGAGCAATATGTTTTTTTTTTATTTGTATAGGAGATTCAAGTAGTTTTTTACCTAGATGCAATAAATGATGTGAGTTTCGAGTTATGACTTACTTTTCGTTCCTTTAGTCACTTTTTTATACCCAAAAAAAGAGTTATGTAATATAACGAGACATTTCAAAACCGTAAAAAGTTAAATAGCACATTTTAACGTACACGGAAGAAGATAATGTAATATATTGCGTAAAAAATAAAAACATTAACTACCTACACCCTTTTTCAATTCAACACATTAGATCTCTCGCGAAATTCCCCACAATTTCACAGGACGACCTTTAATATTCAGAAAGAATTTTCACGGAAAAAGTTGTACATAATTGTAGGCACTTTCCAAACAATTTTCATATGAGAGTTTACACATCGTTTCTGCGCCAACGGGGAAAACCGCTACGGTATCATTATTAATATGGATTGTAGGATAGCGTTGTATATTCAAAGTAGTATATTTAACACTTTGACTGCTGAACACACACGTTTGTGTTTTTATAATTTTCCGAGCGAAAACACGCCTGGCGTGCTAACCCGCACTGCTCTATCAACAAATTTAAAACAACAGTTGTGTGCGCCTACACAGCTGATTGAGTTTAGTTACGACACAACGCCAGTAAACAGTAAACACACACGTTGTGTGAAGATTCGTAAAAGTGCAAAGAAAAAACTGGTTCAGCATTCACGGTTGATTTATCTTAAATAAAGTGGTGAAGTCCTCCGGCGTATGAGTTTGTCTAACTGTACAAGGACTGACCGGAACAGACGAGACCTCCGAAGCACAAAGCGATAAAAACCAGCACACAACCTAAATTAAGTCATTGGCCAAAATTTCAAACCCCTGACCCATGCTAATTCAGAAATAGGTACTTCAAAAATATTTGATGTCTGTTGAACTCGGGCGGTGAACGAAGAAGAGCGAAAGAGACAACTACTCTCTGGGCTGTTTTTTACCCCATCATCATCAACTCATATCTGGGCATGGGTCTCTTCTCACTTTTGTGAGGAAGATTAGGTTATAATCCACCAATGAGGCCCATTACCACTCGCTTTTTTACGAAGGAAAACATCGTGAGGTAACCTGCAGACTGAGAATTATTTCATTCGTATGTATATTATTCACCAATCCGGACCGGGCCCTCGTGGTGGATTATGACTTAACCCTCTTCATGAAAGTGAGGGGAGACCACGAAAGTGACGATATGGGTTGATGATGATAAATTATTGTTTTTTAATAAACCCATAATAATTTAAATTTAATTAACGCGGATAAACTAATGTGTCTTCATTTGAAACCAAAATATCATACAAAATGTAAGTGCAACTTCGTATAAAGCTCAGCTACAGCCCGCTACACACTCCCGGCGTGCAACAAGAAGATTCTAAGCCCGCTGGGGCTTTTTATTAAATTGCTGTACACACTCGCTTTACGAGGGGTTTTATGAATCTAACTTAAAACTTACAAGAGGTAAGTAACGTGCTTTGCATGGCGTGCTTGTGAAATAGCAGCTGTGGAAATAACACCTCACCATATAGTTGCATACATATATGAGTACCGATGAGTAACAAGGGAAGGAGGTTTTAAGTATCAAATAAATGAGTATAAGGATTAGTATTAAGACTCGCTCATACTTATTGGCTTAATACTTAATTATTTACGGATACTAAAGCAAAAGATCGATTAATGCAGAGCGCGTTGATTTTTTAGGCTTAATAGCTCAGTGTAAAGATTATGGGTGATTTATTATAACTGTGCTAATATCATGCATTTTTTTATCTTGTTATATAATTAGCTACCGTTTTTTAAAAATTATTTTAATAATATAGTAAGTTTTTTCGTTTTGTTTTAATGATCTTGTAACAAGCGTTCACCATTCCTCATAAAACCTTATTACAAATCTCAGGGCAGGCTTGCGACAGACGTAATTCTTGCGACAACTGCTGACGAACGTCACTTTTAAAAACTGCATTATTTTGTTTTCATCTATTGCAATCCTGTCGCTTGTGGCATTGTTATCTATGGCCTTAGTGCATGCTGTGACATGTGGGACGATAAGCGGGCGATTGGGTTCCTTAACATAATTTCTAGTGTCACTATGCGATCGATAACATAGTGATTGCTGTCGCATTGTAACTGCAAAGTTTTACGTAATCAGGCAGCCGGTATCTGCTGTGTCGGAGGTGAAAAATTCAACATATTTAAAAACTCGTTTCCCGTAGGTGTTCGCTTGGGTCCCGTAAAAAAGACATTGTTTCGTTGTTAGGGGACAAAACGCGTGAAATTGTACTTACGCTTCATTTTATACTGTTTTGGGTCCGATTTCAACAATCGCTTGGTGCTCGTGAATCTTAATGAAGGTCCGATTTTTGTATGATTTTATTACTTGAAGGGTTGTTGTATGTTGTGCTTCATCTGTGACCAAAGTTACAGGAAGAACAATTTGGTTTTTAAATTATCTGTCATAGTCTAGACGTCAAGGAAGTTTTATTAAAGTAAAAGATATTCATACTAAATTGGCAACTTGTCACTAGTAATTGTGCACAGGTTTTGTTCACCAAACCGTCCACAATGCCCTTGAGCCATAACATAATTTAGTAGCAAATAGACATCCTGCCGAATCTATCTAGTAGACCATACTTGAAATTATAAAAACCATGGGATATATTCTGTTCCATCGACGACATTTTAGGCCGGGTTTAGTGCTCGACCGACCGTACGCACGCATATATTGCATACGAATGACAATGACCGACATACACACCGCGGTCGGTCGAGCACTAAAACAGGCCTTAGTAATTTTATGAAATGGTTTCATAAGTTACAACATAAAAAAATTAAGCATTAAGTTTCACTTTATTTTTATTTCCTAAACTTATATTCAAAATGTTAAGAGCTCCACTCTTAAAAGTACCTTAATCACGACCTTAAAAACTTACAGCCACCCTAATGGACATTTAAAAGAAAAGTGCTATAATTAAAACAAACTACTTCGACAATGACTCAAAAAACCTGCTCCGTAAATGTTTTATCGTCGATTAAGTTCTGTTTATAGAACGCTTTATTTTATTTGTTTCGAATACCTTTTAATGGTGGTTTAAGTCCCGTGACCCCTGTCCAAATCATATTTCCAAACAGTGGAATAAAGGAGAAAAATACCCCTTTTGTTTGTGTTACCTCCCAACAGGGAGAGGCTTAGACTTGCTTTTATTTCAGTAAACAATATTTTTGTTTATAAAAAAGATCGCCAAAATGCTGAATTCAATCGCGGAGTGTTTTTCTGGATAAGTGGTAAATGTTTGTGAAAATCAACGTTTATTTTTATTTATGTTGTTTTAGGTACTTTTTCAATAAGTGTTTAATTAGGAAACCTAAGCCGTGAGTCAATCCGCGTAGAGGTCATCAAAATGTTTGACAATGACGGTTAAATATTAGTAATTTTCATTGAGCAAACGTTCTAGCAAAGAAATTGTAGAAATGTAAAAAGCATTAAGTAATATATCTATTGATTGATACAATTCCAATGAGATCAAACATCTCACTCACTTCACCTCTGCTGTCACTTGGTAGGGAGTTACATCTTGCAGATTCCAAGTTATGCTGCAGCGTCACGTCAAAGTTACCATGATATTGCAAATAAATGAAATTACAGAATAACAAATTTCGAATTGATAAAACCTGTGAAAGTTGCTCACATCCTTCCATCAACTAGTAAAGAACTGATGAACTTTAAACAGCTGAACAGGTACTTATACCACCCATCTTTTTCGTCACGAGTCAAACAGAAAAATACCAAGAAAATATAACACTATTCCAATGTTTATCGTACAGTGTACCGATCACACAGTAAACGATAGAGTGTCGGCGTCTGCACACAGGGTGTGCCAAATATTTCCAAGGCGTATCGTGTATGCGCATAATTCCACCTGCTTGGGAGATCCAGGCACATACAAGGGCTATACGGGCTGTTTGACTTGGAGCAGACTTTCTTATTGTGTTGTTATTATGAAGAACTTTTGTGGAAACATAAATAATAATGATATAAATAAATCGAGTACCTATTCATTAAGTATTTACTATGAATATGTTATGTTATTTATCGTGAGGAAACCCACACACCTACTCGAGAATTATTTCGGAGGTAGGTAGGTGATCCACCAATCCGGATCTGGCCCCCGTGGTGGATTATGGCCTAAGCCTCCTCACGAAAGTGAAGGGAGAGCCGTGCTCAGCAGTGGGACGTTATGGGTTGTTGAGGATGATGAATATGTCGGCAGAAGTAGGTAGATATATGATGTTTTATCATTTTTTAACTCAGCAACAAATCGTTTAATTATTTATTGCGTTTTAACTTGTCAAAAGCGCTCATAAAGCTGAACGGTTTTGACTCAATTTTGACCAAAACTTGATTAATATTGTGGGAATATTCAAGTTCTTGTCATTATTTCACTCTAGCAATTGTTTTTTTTTTCTATTTAGTAATATTTTAAACTAAATTATCTTAAGAGGGTATCGTTCAGGTCATTCACCTGATGGTAAGTGCCAGATCTGCCCGTAACTATTATTATAACAAAAGACTGAACTGCAAAACATTATTAAAAAAAAAAGTAATGGAACTTTATCGATATCCTATCACTATACTACCATAACATAAATCAAAGCGAAACGTCTAAACTAAAACAGTTCTGACTACATCCACTATCAAACGGCTCGTCCCCTCAAGGTCACACAAAATATACCCATTAATATCTACGACTGCCTCGACCTTGCACTGTATCTAATAGAGTTTTTCTACAAACAAAACAATAAAGGAACAAACTTTATCTAACAAGCCCATAGCTTGAGCTTACCACAGAAAAAAAACGAATAAAAATTCTTATAACCCATTAAAGTCAGAACAATTTTATACCATCATTAATGCATAAACTACGTATAAAAATATGCAACAACTCCGGCTAAACAACTTTATACGGACTCGGATTCACCGTACCTTGTTTCACCGTATTTGCATTCCATCCTCCGTAGCTACAAGTAGGCACGAGTATACGGCTCCGAGTATACGCATTCCATTTAATAAATTACTTCCACTTGTATGAATATATGAATAAACAAGTGTTTTCACGTTTTTACAAAGTGACCCTTTTTGCTATAGAAGAGGAATACGATTCCTATGTTTTTTTACGTTTGAACTTTTTACTTCATCCTGTTAATGGGTTTTTCATGTCTCAATACGCTTTTGCTGTTTATTTTTTGATGCTTTACACGAGCGTATAGTTTTTTAATGTGCTTAAAATTAGATTTAGAGTTCGTAGTGTATTCTATTTAAATGTAGTTTTCATATGAAACTTTTATTCGTACTGTGTAAGATTAATATAAATATGAGTAAACTAATATTTCTGACTAAACTTAATCTGTATTATTTTTAGTTTAATGATAAGCATAGCGTGTGGATTTTTGTGAACCTCAACTATTTGCTCTGAGTTTGTTGGACCATGGTACACGTAGTTTCTGATTTCCTAGATATAGGAAATTCTAGTAAGGATAACTATTATAATAATGTTTCTACAAGAAAAGATTTATCAATTGACATAATAAAATTATAAGCACATAACAATAATGGGATTTTTCGTAGCGATTTTTTTTTATTTGACTTATTAACAAGACCAGCAAGTCGTTCACGTGATGGTAAGCGCCACGCCTGCTCATAACAGCAGCTATAATGCCACCCAGAATCTATTGCGGCACTGCACCGCACTCGTCACCCTGAGACATTGGTTATAAAGTCTCAAATGCCCAGTAATTTAGCTGGAAACAATACTTTTCAAACCAGAACACAGTAATGTTTGCACACTACTGCTTGGCGGATGAATATCCTATACCACAGATAATTTAATAGTTGTTTCCATACAGCCTATTCTTTATTCAAGTTAGAGTAAAGTTTTAAGCTCGTTAATCATCCAAAAATTCTGAACGAAATCCAAAGCACAATGTTATGATGTAACTAAGATTGTAATTTCACTGTAAAGCGTGTGAAGTTCCACTAACACGTTCTTGTGTTAATTAAATCGAAATAGAAACACCGTAACTAATCTAGAAGCACCTTAATGACTCGTCTAGTATCGAGAGTGTAAAGATCGCTTCATTGACGTGAGCTGGAGTTAATGAGGTCTCTTGAAGTGGCTTAGGTAATTAGAATATCTTGTACGTTTTGGATTATAATTAGAAACTAAAGTTTACGCTTTGAGTTAAGCTGTAAAACCTTTGGTTTTTTTTTTACATTTAGAAGTAGGAGCTACGTCGGAAATTAAAAAAAAAAATTTGCAAATATACTATACTAGAAACTTCTGAATTAAAAAAAATGTATAAAAAAGTGATAAGAACCGAAGAATGGAGGCGTCCAAGTTAAAAGACAAACATTTTTTAACATTTTTTTTTATAATATTTTTGTAAATATTGACAGTTTTTTTCGTAAATTCAGAAATCTGTCAGAAAACTAAGAGTGAAGCTGAATGATATAACTAGTGTCTTTCTGAAAGTACCCAAGTTTGTAAGCCCATATTGTGTAAATCACAATAGCTTATCTTTGATCACAGCTCAGTTAACAAACAGAATGGCAATCCATTACATAGATTGGCTGTCTATCAGTTACTGTACATTTAGTTTCAGAATTTGTAATACAGAAATTGTATTTACTATCTAAGCGACAAGCCACACTGAAGAGATGCGGCACGCGGCATGAAATCATGCGAAATGTTTTCATACAAAATGTATCAAAGTGACAACGCCGCACGCCGCGCTGCATCGCTGTTTTCCACCTAAGACGATAGATATTAGTCAACACATATAAAATACTAGCAGGGCCCCGCGGCTTTACTCCCATTAACTATTATCGAATAGAAACAGATTTTTTTACGGGACAAATAGTATCCTAAGCTATATTCCAGGACCTAAAAGTATCTCACAAAATTTCATAATCGAAGGCGGTAAAAAAGTATATATTTAGAATTTTTTTTTCATTAAAGTAAACTGGAAAATATATTATCCCACAGGAACCTTTAATTTTTACGGGATAAAAATAATTTATATATACTAAATTGCATATAAATCCGTTCCGCCGTTTCGGCATGAAGAGGTGGCAAACAAACAGAAACATTAGAATTTATAATATTAGTGAGATACATCAGAAATAGTTTCACATTTGAACACAAAATAAATCACTTGCATTTGACCAATTTTTCACGCACGACGCCAACAAAAATTGTAAATCACGCTTTCCCAACAAAAATCCCGGTTTATAATGTCCCAAAGAACGCAAGCACGAGTGAGTGGGCCTCTATTCCGGAGCTCCGGGAATCTTCATTCGGAGCAAATCTATCGGAATAAACTGGATACACAGGTATGCGATATATGGATACCTCCATGGTGCGCAAATTGATTTTTTCGGGATGGGAAATTCTTCTGTTGATATACCTTCTTTTACGCCTTTTACGTCTGAACTGATGGGTTGGTGGAGTTATTTCATTAAACGGAAGGTGATAGATTTACTCGGCGAGGTTGTAAATGTTTTGGTAGGCTACAGGAAGGCAGAATTGATGATAGAACCTACTGGATGACTTAAGGGAACACTGGTTTTTCACAGGGGATAATTGTAATGAATAAACAAAGGTAAAAGAGTCTTAAGCCCAATGTTTTAAGACTCCTTTTAATGCAATCAGCGGTGATTCGAGAGTTGTAAGTGTTTTTGTCGATAACTCTTTGTTATTATTTTATTTTTATTTTTTATTTTTTTATTATTTATTGAGTATAGTGTGTACGTGTATTATTAAAACATAAGAATTAAGTGTATTGTGTCTGTTAAATACTGTAAGTACGCCACCCACCCTACTATCGAAAAATGTTTTTTACTGTCCATCCAAAGGTTGTCTGGCAGAAATCGCTTTCAGCGATAAGACCGCCAATTGTACTACCCTTGTTTACCTATTGTAATTCTTCTGTACTGTGTTTATTTTTGTTTCTGGTGTACAATAAAGAGTTTTTCTATTCTATTCTAGTATAATAGTAACTCATTATTGGCCAATTCCTCTTCTAGAAAGTGAAGGGAGATTCATTCTAATGATGATGCTGATATTGAATTAGGTTCATCTAAAGCTAACGTTAAAAATATCATGCGCATCTGAAAATCAGATTAAGATTTAGAATTTTCCACAAGTAACTACACAGAATTGTACCGACAACAAACAGGTTGCAAACTAGCAACAGGGGAACAAAAAACACCAAATCGAGATTAGCCTTTTGCCAAAATAATTCGACGAAACAAAACAGCCATCGACCGAAGTGGCGGACCATTCGAGCCGAAAGAACCGCACGGGGATCAGAAGGATTGAGATAAGGACTGAAAATGGGTAAAATGGTTACGGTATTATGTAAACGGTATTAGTAGAGTATCGGAATTGTTTCTTTTGTTGCGTGTGATGATAGAATCTGAGTAGTGAGTGACAGTTTTTGAATTGTATTGGAATAACGGTAATATTATTGCTTTTAACGTAATGGTTATTGGAGATCCTGATAAATCCATAAAGCAATATGAAGTTGTCAGGCGTTTGGCATAAAAAGTTCTGTAAAAAAATAATTCAGTTAATAATTATCCATACAAATAAATTTGTTTCAATGTGAGTTTGTGATTTGAATTATAATACATTTTGATGATATTTGTGCCTCCACTCTTTGGGCATACAGTGAAACAAGCTCAAATTATTTCAAATGCACAGAAAATATGTAAAATAAGACCAATAAATAACAAATATCATCTACGATGTCAATATTCTGTCCCGCATGTTAAAGGGCAAGTCGTCATATTATTTCTGTTAAAACTTTTCGGTTATTCAGTCCTCGCGGCACGGGGCTCAGTGGAAGGATTGAGCATTTGCAAAGACTTCCCTTTAAATATTCCGGATGCTTTGAAAGTTTTATTCCGCCGGCCAAGTTGGAATATGGAGGCGTTATGTAAAGGCAAATGTCGGTGATTGGAGTTGTTTGAGAGATTTTGTGTGGTTTTGTTGGGTCCTACCTAAATCTAATAGCGTTAATATTTGTCTGAATGTTGTGAGTTTTTTTGTACCCGCTACCCATATAAGTCCACCATAAAGGTGTTTTTTGTGGGTCGCGGCTGACACGACCGACAAGAGCGTGATATTATGTCAAATGTATGGCACCGCTTTTGAGCGCTACACATTTGTACAGTCTATTTATAGTTTGTAGTATCACAGTGTATTTGTAGCCACGGCCGTAGTCAAATTTATTTTCATTTAAACACAAGCAATATTATCACTCACTTTTCGGTGAAGGAAAACAACGTGAGGAAACCCACAAAACCGAGAATTATTTCTGAGGTAGGTATGTAATCCACCAATCCGGACCAGGCCCCATAGTGGATTATGGCCATCACGAAAGTGAGGGGAGACCCTTGCTCAGCAGTGGGACGATATGGGTTGTTGATGACGATGAATATTATTCCTCTACACATTAATATAATTTATTAACATGATTGGTAAGCTTTACTTAACTAGGGTAGGTATATAGAAAGCACTTCTCGCTGCTAATGGCTCTATAACTGGTTCATATGTGGTATCCACTTCAAACAAATTAGGCCGCATTAACTACCCAAAGCTGCTTTACGCCAAAATCCTATTAAGTCCATACATCGGCGTTTCCAGGTCATTAGCCCACGAGAACCGATGCGTCAAACAACAGGACCCCTCTCGACCCCTAACGACCCCTCTATGACCCCTCTATAATCGACCCACCTGCCTGTTTGTTTGGGATACTTATGGATAGATTAAAGACGCAGAATAGATAGTTTCTTGATTTTCGGTATGTGACGTGTGTGCCGAAAATTAAAGCCGAAGGTTCACTAGCCAAACAAAAAAACACGCAATGTTTTTTATTTTTGTATTGTCATCGGTCCTCAATACGTGTGAAAAATTTCAGGTTAATCGGACGTCATGAAGTTGGTGTTATTTATAGTATAAACTTATTTATAGATAAATGCAGGTGAAGCTAATAATTCCTGTTCGTCCCGCGAAAAACACTTCCCTGCGCCTCTACCCGTAATCGGCAGGACAATCCGGAGGTCACTCAATCTTACACGCCCACGTAATAGACAAACAATTTGTACAAACTAACAGGTTGTCATTTGTTTTGGTCGCGTTGTTTCTGTATTTCCACATTTATATGTGTGAGTTGTCAAATTAGCCTTTGTTCGGAGCGTCCGAGGTATAGTTATACCGAAATCAAGACCGAAAAATACCGAAAATCTAATCCCTATCTTGCAATGTCATGTTTCCAATCTTACTTAGCGCAGAGTAAAGGCCGATACACTGAGGACCCTGACGGATGGTCCAAGGCCGGTTTTAGTTTGGCGACGGCTTAGACGACAGAGATTAGAGAAGTGGGTGTCCTAGTCCTTTCGGGTAATGTAGGGTGGGCTTAGGATGCTTAGGGCTATTGGAACGGGCTGCTCGCGTAGTGGAGCGCCGCTCGTGATGAGAACGGATGTGGTGTTAAACGAAACTGGAGTTTTATTGGTGCTTGCTAATTTTGTTTTTTTTTTATTATGTATCTAGGGATTTCTTTGAATGTCGTCGAATTAGAAGCCGATAAAGCTGCTTAAAAATGTAATTTTTATGTTCATTTAGTTCATTTAGTTCATTCATTTATTCTTTAACAGCCGAAGCAACAACAAATGTTCTTATCGAGACAAAGTACCAAAGCGAAACTTCAAATATTAATTTCACAGTACACGCGTAACTCTTCAAGGCTCTTTGGAATTACCATATTTTGTAAATATGAATAAAGGTAAGTATATCTATCTATACGTAGGATAAAATAATAATGGATGAAACGTTTGTACAATGAACATTTTTTATCAAAGAAATGGTCTAAGAGACCTGAAATAAGCTATTGAATAACAGTATTCTTTTCAACTTTTTGAAAATGTTTTCTGTCTGTTCGTTTGTTTTCAATAACGGGAAAACTACTTAACCAAAATCAATGAGGTTTTCGTTTACTAGTAGTTTAGAATCCCCTCACTTTCGTGAGAAGGGTTAGGCCATAAACGACCATGGAGGCCCGGATTGGTTTGGTGGATCACATACCTCTGAAATAATTCTTGGACATGCGGGTTTTAACGCGAAGTTTTCCAGTAAAATATGTGATATATTAACATCTAAATCCAATAAGTCGACATCGAGACATTAACAAGAAACTTTAAGACAGGGACGCGCTGGAATAGGCTTCCGGGTTTTGCTAGGAAACTGGCTTGTAACATCGGTAAAAATAATACCACTGTGAACAAAGTCATGGGACTAGCTACTTGCTAGTAGAAATAAATTATGTGTATACCGATTCGTATACGATGTGCTCACATATACCGGTTTATAAACTCCAGCTATTTGATTTGTAAATTTGTGTCGTTGAAAGTAAATAAACAGTTCTCAAATAATTTCGGGAGTAAATATATATAATGATGTGACATTTTCCGGTTTATTGGTCTAACTAGGTATGGCCTTTGTAATAAGATATTTAAGGAAACAATATGATGTGAGATTTCGTAAATTGGAAGACGGGGAGTTTTTAAAGGTCATCGTTAATGGTTGTTATTTGAAATTTTGTTCATTGTGATATTTTATGTCGATATTTGGAGATAATTTCTCACCAAATCCCAATGACCTATATAATACCGGTGTGCTGCTCCCAAGCTGTTGTTTTGTCAATAGCTTGATTTTAACCCCCAAAGAAAACAAGAGGTGTCATAATTTTAACGGATATTATATTTTAAACCTTTATGCTTTTGATTTAGTGTTTTTGTTTTAAAGGTGAGTTCATCGAGAGAGTTTTTAGTTATATTTCATGAAAATCTGTTTAGCCGTTTAAAGACCATCAACTCTTTTCTAGTTAATGAAGGTAAGTGAGCATAATTATTATGCATATTATGATATAATCTAATTAGTATTCAGTGCCACTGTCTCAACTAATGTTAAGTGAAAATGCGGTCTATGATGGTGCTGGCTTATAAAGGTTAGGTAATTAAGTAGCAGCTAGCCAGATAGGTATATCAAACAATTTAGTGCAATAGTAATTAAAAAGTAGATTCTATTTTGAATTCATTTTCTCACATTTTAGCAAGCGCTGGAATAATTACCCTTATAAACTAGCGGTGTACGTCTTTACAACAGTGCCAATTGCAAGAAAGATACCTATCCTTAACTATTTAAAGTTTAAACCAGAGTGGATTAACCGTATATAAAATCCGAATATAAAGCCCGTATACGCTACCGAACCGCGCCACTCCATTTGCGTACATAAATAATTAATAGCGCTGGCAACACAGTTTCAAGCTACGCATTCTATATCACCTAAAACGGCATTATTCCAGCTCTTTACTTCGCTACAAAGAGTACATTTACATAGAAGGGTTGCTACATTTTAAGCATTTCGTATTAGATCTCTGCTCCGGTGGAAGCTCACTATTTTTTATCTTCTTGTAAACGCGCAATGTAACGCGTTTTAGAGATATTCGCGCAGTATAGTGGGGTTTTTGTTTTATTTAAGGAGGAATACGTTATTGGTAGACGATTTGAGGGAATATTTAAGTGATTCTTCAATTGTATCTGAAACTAAGTGTAGACAAAGGCGATTATGCTGTGCTGGGTTCTGGGTAGTGCTGTGACTGCTATGGGCAGTCATAGCGCTTACCATCAGGTAAATGACTTGCTCGTCTCGTGTAACAGTAAAATAAAAAAAAAATAAGAACTTATTGGTGATCCGATTTGCCTCGGCGTACTATACTAGAGACCAGCAAATGATTCAGTCTGCTCAAAAATTGAGATCATTTCAGTCTGCTCAACAAAGATATTTGGGGTTTTATGACTTCTTCACTTGAATTTAAATAGAAAAGAGATGAGTTATCGTATAATAAAAACGGTTAAAAAAGAGACCGCTGTTACGCATCGAATGAAATATTTTATTCATGCACATTGTAGAAGTTACGAGAGAAATACGTTTAAAGTTTTCACCCTAAAATACGTTAAAGAGGTTTACAGAAGGCAATTTTCATATTATGCGAAATGTTTTAAATTTACGCAAAGGAGATTCAACGAGTAATCTCTAATATCTCTATGCGTATGAAGTGTTGAATATCAATTTCCTCAAATACAACCTGTTTGATTTTTATTGTTTAGTACTGTTCGCGCCACTTACATTGGCACTCATAATACCTTCCTACCTTCCTATTCCTATCATTTTTTGGCGACTATCTCTGTCGCTCATATCGTGGTATCCACGAGAAAACTGCTTGCCGCCGCAAGTAGTCTGCGATCGACCCTCGTCCTTCGCGGCTGCCGCTCTCGCCGAATCCAAAAGTACTGGATCTGCTGCTCCTCTGTAGTGGTCCACGTGAATTCGACGCGCAAATATAAACAAAACCCGCTATAAACCCGCCGCGTAAACGCTCCTTGCCGACACGCACCAACCGCCAAAAATACAGTCCACTACATCGAACGTCATAACATCCTGAAGGAACAAGCAGCTTGGAGACGGACCCGAACCGAGGTGATTGCAGTTGCATGGAGACCAGGTTAGTCGCCAAGTTCCTTTGTACTACTCTTCTACCAGCCATCCTTCCCCCGCCATTGGAGGCGCGCTCAGCCTATACAGCTTAGCTGCCGCGCTAACATATTGTTGGTCCTCCGCCGCCGGATCTTCTCTGGTCCTCCCGCTATTCTCTGGCCCCTCTTAGTCCTCTTTATAACCGCCCGCAATTTTATATTGGTATTTTTACCAACGATAATTTCCTATAATTATCGTGTTCCCGCCCGCAATTACAGTTCAGATAGTACCCTGTACTATCCTACTACGCTCTTATATACTTATTTCGTGTATTCCGCATTCCTAAATAGTAAAAATAACGATTTTTCCGTAATTCTTAATTTTTATTAAAAAGTGAAGGTATTCCTAACGACCGCCCGTGCGTCTCCGCGTGGGTATTCAATACGCCGCGCGCGCGGCAGGTAAATGCTGTAGGCAGTTGCAGTAAATTAGGAATTTCATACTTTATCTAGTTTTTTATACTTTGTTAAGATGTCTATGGCTACTCGTTCAAAAGACAAAGGTAGTGAAGTATACGAGGACGCAAAAGCGCTCGATACGTTACAGGTCGAACGTTTGACCTTGATAGGTAAACGTGACATTATATTTTCCCGCTTACAAGATATTTTTAACCGATCTTTAAAGGCTTTCACTGATGATACTGAGAAGGATTTATTTCTATGTGGAATGATCTCGTTAGACCGCTTACGCTCCGATTTCAATGAAATTGTGAACAAATTAAATGTCACCGAGTTGACTCTCAACGCTTCGTACACGGTAAACTACCAATCTATAAACGTCTTCGAAGATATGTTTTGCCGTTGTCAGTTTGTTTATAATAAACTTAACCCGCCTTTAAAAACCGCTGATTTCAATGTTGCCCCGCAACGTAAATCTATCAGAATTCCTGAACTCGATTTGATGGTCTTCAATGGAGATCCGATGACCTGGAGGATATTTTATGAGTCATTCAAACGCACGATTCACGAAAATCCCGATCTCACTGATCACGAACGCGTCCAATATTTAATTAATAAATTGTCAGGCCGGGCCCTTGCAGTTTGTTCTGGTATCGTACCTAACGGTGATAATTATTCGATCATATGGCAGACGCTCGTCGATAAGTATAACGACAAACGTAACCTAGCCTCCGCTTATCTTGATCAAATGCTTGATTTTAAATCTTTTAACACCGCGACGAATAAAAACTTAGAATTATTCCTAGATAAATTCTGCACGGCTGTGTCAAGTTTGAAGTCTCTCAAGCTCGATAACATGTCTGATTTTATTTTACTATCGCTCGCTTTGAAGAAAATAGATTCAAGTACTGCACGGTCGTTTGAAATGCACATGCGAGGTAAATCTATGCCTACATACAATGAACTTTTAAAATTCATCCGCGAACAAAGCAAAATATTGGAACGCACTACGACCGATTCTCTTAGCCGCAGTGATAACAGGCCGGGTACTGCAAGGTCTACGCAGTCTTTTGCAGCATCATGCGTCACTCACTGTCCGCTTTGCAAACAAGCCGATCACGCTAACTTATATAGATGCCCTGCATTTGATAAGCTTTCTATCGACGACAGGTACACTTTTGTAAAACAAAGCAAAGGTTGCACTAATTGTCTAAGCACTACGCATATAAATACTGCTTGCAATTCTAAATTTAATTGCCGTTATTGTGGATGTAAACATCATTCTATGTTATGCCGCAAAGTATCATCTTCCCGTGAAGACAATCGCCCGTACCCTAGCGCTCCGTCACAGGCGCACGCGCCGCCTCCGCGCGCGCGAACTGGCAACTTCTCCGCCGCCGGGGATCACATGCCGCCTTCGGCATCGCCGCCGCCCATCGCGGGCTCCGCTAGCGCTCAGCTGACGAACTTACCTACAACTGCTTATCAGTCATCACAACAACAGGTGTCGCTGTGTAATATACGCCCCGCTTCGCAGCCTAATGACACTACTTGTTTACTGGGAACCGTACAAGTTTATGCTACGGATTTAAATGGTCGCCGCCATGTAGTACGCGCCTTAATTGATTCGGCTTCCCAAAGTAACTTTTTAACTTCAAAATGTTGCGCTAAATTAAATTTAAAATGCAATAAGGTGACGAACACCGTTGTTAAAGGGATAGGTTCCGCATCTAACCCAATCAAGGGAGCAGTTTCTGCTACTTTATCTTCCCGCCTAAATGATAATTTTATTGCAATTGACGCCTATGTTATCGACCGCATAACAGACAATTTACCGGCAGTGAAAATTGACGTATCCTGCCTTTCATACCTGAACTGCCTGCCTCTGGCAGACGACAGTTTCGCTTCGCCTTCCGAGATCGACATACTTATAGGCGCGCCGCTCTTTTCTGAAATATTGCTATCAGGCCGCGCCGCTGGTCCGCCTGGTACTCCAACCGCTTTTGAAACCATTTTTGGTTTTATCGTAATCGGGACCGCTCCCGTTACTCCCGCTCATGTTACTCCCGCTCATGTTACGCCCGGTCATATTGAAACCGTTGTTTCTATCACTGACCCCTTGGTTGAAGATAGATGCCGCTCTCATATTTCCCTCTGTACCTTTACGGAAGGACCACGTTTAGATAATCTTGTCCAACGCTTCTGGCAGCTTGAAGAGGTGCAATGCACGCCGACTTTGAGCCCAGACGCTATAGAATGTGAACGCATTTTTACAAATAACGTTTCCCGCGATCCTACGGGACGCTATTCTGTAGCGTTGCCTTTCTCCCGCGATCCCGCGACCTCTCTGGGTAATTCTTACCCTATCGCTAAAAAACGCTTCATGTATCTCGAACGTAAGCTCGCCGCGACACCTGCTCTGCGCTTAGAGTACGATGCTATAATCAAAGAGTACATTCAGAAGGGTTACATTTCACTGATCGACAATGATAGTCCTTTTACTGGATATTACGTGCCACACCACGCCATTGCGAGACTACAAAAAACAACAACTCGATGGCGTATGGTGATGGACGCCAGTGCTGAAACTGACTCAGGCCTCTCCTTGAATCAAGTTTTATATACCGGGGATAATTTACAAAACGATCTTTTTACAATCCTCTTGGATTTTCGCCTCTACCCAATCGCTTTTACATCCGATATTAAACAGATGTACCTACAAATTTTGATAAATAAGGACCACCGCAAATATCAAAAATTCCTATATCGATTCGATCCCGTTTTTCCGCTTGATACCTACCAATTCAACCGCGTTTGTTTTGGTCTACGTAGCAGTCCGTTCCTTGCAATGCGAGTGTTGCGACAGCTGTGCGCCGCCGACGGTGCCCGCTTCCCACTCGCAGCATCTCTTATCAGCGACAACACATACATGGACGACGTGTGCTACTCCATGCCTACTCTGTCTGCTTGTTTACAACTCAGAGACGATCTCCGCGAGTTGCTCAAGGCCGGGGGCTTCGATCTCGTCAAATGGGCTAGTAACTCACCCGCGCTCCTTGACTCCCTTCCCGTCTCTGATCGTCACACCTCTAACATAAACTTTGAAGAGCCAGACACGAGTTTAAAGGTTTTAGGCTTGCAGTGGTCGCCCAGCTGTGACTCATTCATGTTCACAGTGAACATTGAAGACCGTCCAGCTACGAAACGCAATATGTTATCGTTAATTGCGCGTCAGTATGATGTTCTCGGTCTTATCGCCCCAGTTATTTTATACGCTAAACTGATTTTGCAAAAACTTCACATATTGAAACTCGACTGGGATGAACAACCGCCGTCAGATATAACTAATGTTTGGCAAAACTATACCCGAGAACTACCCTGTATTCAAAAGTTACGCTTTCAACGCCATCTAGACGTGAAAGAAAACTCAAAGGTTTCCATTGTGGCCTTTGCAGATGCCAGTCAGAACGGTTACGGTTCGGTTATTTATATTAGAACTCAGGCTGATGAGAACTCTTCACCAGTCACCCGCTTAGTTTGCGCCAAATCAAAGGTAGCTCCGCTAAAAACTATTTCAATTGCCAGACTAGAACTCTGTGCTTGCCTGCTTATGTCAAAACTAGCCCGCCGCGTTATCGATACGTATGGAAAACGTCATTCCATTGATAAAATATACTGTTTTACTGATTCCATGGTAGCACTACAATGGATCATTGCTTCACCGCATAGGTTCAAAACTTTCGTCGCTACGCGCATAACAAAAATTGTTACCTCAATTCCCGCTGACAGTTTCCGGCACGTCTCTGGCTCTCAGAATCCCAGTGACTGCTTGTCTCGTGGACTGTCGCCCGCTCAACTGCTGGACCACCCGCTGTGGTTCACGGGTCCCGCATGGCTGCGCCAAGACCCAAGTGATTGGCCAGTTACCTCAGTAGCTCCGTCTAAAGTAGACTCGGAGTTATCTGAGACAAAGAAAATCATTTCTTTGCCCGTGAGTCCCTTGACTCCTAAAATCGATGAGATTTGTAACCCATTGCTAGATCTCCCCGCCCGCGTATCTTCCTGGCTAATGCTCCTGCGCATAGTCGTTTTAATTTACCGCTTCATTAAAAAATTACATCGTGCTAATTGCTTTAACGCTGACGATATTAACTACGCAGAATTGCAAATATTGAAATCATTACAATATTTTTATTTTCACGACGTACTTAAATGCCTAAAGTCAAATAACAGCTGCTCAAGAGCAATCCAACGGCTTGTGCCATTTTTAGACGCTAACGGACTCATACGAGTCGGAGGCCGGCTCCGAAATGCTGACTTGTCCTATGACCAACAGCATCCTATTCTGTTGCCGCGCAAAGACCGCATTGTTGAACTAATTATTACACATTACCACCGTCGACACTGTCACGCTGGCCCGCTTACGCTTATGTCAATACTCAGACAGAAATATTGGATCATTTCCTGCCGCAATATAGTTCGTTCTGTTATACACAAATGTAACTATTGTTTTAAATCTAAACCTAAACCTACGTTCCCGTTAATGGGAGATTTACCCGCTTGCCGTGTGAATGAAGCCAAGCCTTTCATTCATACCGCCGTAGATTACGCCGGCCCTATATCTATAATTCCGTTTAGAAAACGCGGAGTCCGCTCGATAAAGGCCTACCTATGCATATTTGTATGTATGGTGGTTCGCGCAGTGCACGTCGAACTCACCACAGATCTGAGTACCAACTCATTTCTGTCCGCTTTCAAGAGGTTTCTCGCGCGTCGGGGTACTGTTCTGTTTATGTATTCTGACAACGGTCGGAACTTCGTAGGCGCGAAAAATGCGTTAACGGATTTTTTAAATTCCGACGAATATAATAAGTCTATCTCCGATGAGTTATCAGCTAATCGCATACACTGGAAATTCAATCCACCGCGAAGTCCTCACTTCGGGGGGAATTATGAAATATATGTGAAAGCGTTTAAAAGTCATCTTCATAAGACGATCGGTTCACAGTTACTCACCTATGAGGAAATGTTAACCGTACTCACACAGATAGAATGCGTTATCAATTCTCGTCCTATAACGTTATTGAGCGAAGATCCGTCTGAGCCGACCGCGCTGAGTGCTTCACATTTCTTAATGACCGCACCGCTGAAGCATTTACCCGCTTGCACGGTTCCCGATGAACCTGGACACTTATTGAAACGATACGCTTTATTGGATCAAATGGTACAATCATTTTCCAAACGGTGGAAGTTGGAATATCTTCACTTACTTCAATCTAGAGGAAAATGGAATACACCTTCGAATCCCATTACAATAGGTTCTATTGTTCTTATTATCACTGATAATATTCCCCCGCTATCCTGGCCTCTCGGCGTCGTCGTGGCCACTCATGTCGGCGGCGATGGCATCTGTCGAGTAGCGTCAGTAAAAACGGCGACCGGCGTCTACCAGAGACCCGTCGTCCGTTTATGTATCTTACCTACCCAATAATTTAACCCCTTGCTCCCCGGTCAACCGCTATGTTATATTTAACCCGTTGACTGCTTAAGAGTTTAACTCTTATTTTTATTTTTTTTATTTCCCGCTTTCTTTTAAAAACCAATGGTTTTTAGGCCGGGGGCAAATGTTCGCGCCACTTACATTGGCACTCATAATACCTTCCTACCTTCCTATTCCTATCATTTTTTGGCGACTATCTCTGTCGCTCATATCGTGGTATCCACGAGAAAACTGCTTGCCGCCGCAAGTAGTCTGCGATCGACCCTCGTCCTTCGCGGCTGCCGCTCTCGCCGAATCCAAAAGTACTGGATCTGCTGCTCCTCTGTAGTGGTCCACGTGAATTCGACGCGCAAATATAAACAAAACCCGCTATAAACCCGCCGCGTAAACGCTCCTTGCCGACACGCACCAACCGCCAAAAATACAGTCCACTACATCGAACGTCATAACATCCTGAAGGAACAAGCAGCTTGGAGACGGACCCGAACCGAGGTGATTGCAGTTGCATGGAGACCAGGTTAGTCGCCAAGTTCCTTTGTACTACTCTTCTACCAGCCATCCTTCCCCCGCCATTGGAGGCGCGCTCAGCCTATACAGCTTAGCTGCCGCGCTAACAAGTACAATAAAACAGGTTGTATTTACACCACTAAAATTCGCTGGTACTTCATGAATGCTTGAAAGCCAGTAGATAGGTTCCTGTTTCACTTTGAGGTCTGTAGTGTGGTTTCTAGTTAAGTAATTTTGGACTCACCTCCACTGGGTATAGAAGCGGTAGTCGCCACGCAGACGCAGAGCGACAGCATTGACAACAGCATCTTCGTCATCGCGCAGCTCCGGTGCATGCTCACGCGTCACATCCTCCGAGCCTGGACATCATTTCGTCCGCGCTCGGGAAGTGGTGGCCATTGCGGCTGGGTGCTCTGTAACAAAGGATTAACACTTCTATTTAGATTGAAATAAGGTGCATGATTAGAGGCTCCTAAAGCGGTCTTAAGCTCGCGCTAATGTGTTTCTGTAAAGCATAATGTACGTAATTATCACTCACTCTTCGGTAAAGGAAAACATCGTTAAGAATCCCACATACCTTCCCGAGAATTATTTCGGAGGTAGGTATGTAATCCACAAATCCAGACCAAGCCCTCGTGGTGGATTATCACCTAATCCTCCCCACGAAAGATAGGGGAGACCCGTGCTCAGCAGTGGGTTGATAATGATGATGAAAGCGGTCTTAATATATCCTTTCGTTTGAACTGTCCAGCCAGCCCCTCGTATCGGCTGTGGAGATTTATGAATACCAAGTTAATCACGCCAGTTATCGATACCAAAACAGTTGTCAAAATAAGCTTCCGGCAATTAACACCGATATGAAATTACAAAGATGGTGGTTAGACAATACGAAAACCAATTTTGACAGTGACACTTCGGCCGGGGATCGTCACTATGTCAAATAGTCGATCGGGCCGTTCGGCAGCTTAAGCAGCTACGATTCGATACGATGCATCAACCGTTTCATCCATACATGTTGTAGGTACCTACCTATAAATCCACCCATCCATCCATGGTCTATCTGAGATCTTTTTGACCTTACTTGGCCTTAAGTGAAATATGGTCAAGGATCTAAATACAAATCAAAGATGCTATGGGACTCGCTGTTAGAACACTCCAAACACTTAAAGGTGGTCACTAGGCCTCTACCATCAGATAAAATCACCTATACACATAGGCGTATATCACGAAACGCAGAGGAAACCACTCCACACCATAATGTGCCGCAACAAAAACACTGCCGTGGGCGGTTCCTTCAGGAAATCCATGGGATAATAAGTGAAGAGAGAACTCGATTCGTCGTTCGGTGAGCCAAGTCAAGGGCCCTCAATAATGCCTCGCTAGAGACAATACACGTATCTCTGTTTTAGACATGATCTATTATGAGGATCTATTATTAAGATAACTTCCTGTAATTTCGGTCTTAATCCTTATATAATAATTTACTCGCTAGAAACAGCTCTTATTCACGCATGAAATAATCTGTACATAATACATTTTACGTGTCTGTATATGATTTAAAAAATTGAGAAAATTTGAATGAAAATTTCTATTTATGCTGTAAAAATTAAGGGTCCTTGTGGGTTAGTATTAAATGCGGGTGAAACTCACGCTAAACTAGTTTCAAAATACAATTTTGACATAAATTGACGTTACGGTCAAGTTATATTAGTTACTGTTTCAGGTTTGAAGAACGCTGTTTTACTGATATTACTGGGCGTATGAGACTTTATATAGAGATATTATTCCCTTTTCCTTTTGAGGTAGGGAACCCTACGCAAGCACACTCTCTGGAAACAGCTAGGAACTACTAATCCTAAGCGGGTTATTCCATTTTCAATCTACGTGTGCTGAGAAATTACTTCTTCTTATTGACAATGCTATTTTCAGGGAGATTGAGTACATTTCGCGTCTGATTTTTTTCCCCAAATTGAATGAAAGCTTTCCCGTAGAGCTGTAGTTATATGGTATGGATTCGAGGAAAATAGAGCGTACGAATATATTCGGTGACATGAAGCGACGTCGTGCGACAATTTGTCAGTGTAAGAACCGCTCTTAAAACATGAAATGGCTGCTCTTAAGCCGGCGCAGGCCGTGGCAGAACTCACTCTCTTTTACGGTTTAAGATAATACAGTAGTCAATTATTCTGTTTCATGTTTTGAGAGTATATCTTTATTTTAATTATACCATTGTTTTAGAGTAATAATTATTTTTATAACAACAAAGCCAAACTCGATAATTGGAGACCAAATAAAGCACTTTTTTAAATAGTTTTTTTGAAAGCTTATTTGTTCAAATAAAAAAGAATCATCCAAAACGGTACCAGAAATATTTGAGCCATATCTCTAAGGATTTTTAACGATTAGGTAATATAAAAATCAGTCATGGTATAGATCACATGGCTATCTTTGAGCTCTATTTTGAGGTCTAAAAAACAAAACGGCTTTTATCCGCAATATTTTTAGTTACACCTGAAACACCAAACCAAATTTTTTTTAGTTACACCAAAGTTCTACCTGAATTTATCTGATACAGAGTTAACTAGAAACATTATTATGTACCAGTTCACTTGCACTTCACCTAGCATAGTATTTGCTAACCCAAACCTAAACCGAATTATAGCTGAAACTAAGTTAAGAACTATACGCTGGAAACAGTTCGAACTAATAATTGAACTTGGTGAAGCTGTCCATATTGCGGGTATCTCAATAATCACGATTGCTAACTCCATTGTCGACATAACAGTAACTGTGATTCAAACTGTGGCTGGGCGTGCCGGCGGCGTCTTTACAAACCCTATATAGACAGATGGACGATTGTACGCAAACTTAGCTTACAACTCGAGTGTCTTTAGTGCGGTTCAGTGCGATAAAATGCTTGTATATTCGTAATAAAAAAAAGTGTCATACTTATGGTCAGCTATAATTTCGGTCGACAGCTATTGCTATGAAACACACGTGCGTGTACATTTAGCGACACACGGACAGCGTCCGCTCGGTTTTCATAGCGATAGCTAAGGACGATGGACGTCGGTACTGACCGTTAGGATAAGACTAAATCAGGCCTAAAAGTGGCTGTACCAACAATATTTTACTTGTAGGTACACTTCGTTGTATATTGTAAATATACTTATAATAATAATGTACCTGTGAATAATTATCGTGCCTACTAAATAATAGTATTTACAAAATGTGTCTTGCCGGGTCTAAATCAGTAAAGAGGTTTGGAAAGTTGCTGCCCGGCGGTCGATTGCACGGGTTACCAGTCGTGGTTTGGCATCCGGTGATTTGACCCGGTTGTTAGCATCGATGAGATGTTTCGCGTGTGATTATGTATACTTGGTTGCAATATCTTTGAGACTGATGTTATGAGATACAAACAATAGAATTAATGAAGACATCGCGAGCTCGCTCATCAAATAGCAATTTGGATACTTAACATCACCCAAATTTAGTTCAAGGATCTGCTAAATCTTTAATGCTGTCGTAAAATTACCAAAGAAACTCACGGCGCGATCTGCCGCCATCGTAAAACAATGAAAAGTACATTTGTAGATTCGAAACAGAACATTACCTGCCCATAACATTATCGGTGCCATAAAGCTACCCGTTGTTCCAAATTCCTATAGCAAATGCTCGCAATTTACTTTATTGCATCGTCGTATCCCGGCCAGAATAGCTTGGCCTGTCAGCGAGTTCGTCTACGCCAGTTTTCGTGTTTGTTTCTCGGACGCCTCGGGACGAGGCGGGCCTGAGTAATCTGGCGGCTGGTATAGGTTTCGTGAGCTCGTTTCGCGACAATTTTTTCTGACCGAATTCGCTGCACGAGAACTCTATTTGTCAGGCATGGCCCCCGAGGCGGCGGTGGCGGCGGCGGTGGCGGCGGCGGGGGCGGCGGCGGGGGCGGCGGCGGCGGCGGCGGGGGCGGGAAGGCTGCAGAATCCCGCTGTGTATGATGGAAATGAGTCTGCGAGTGTCAGCATCAATTTCACCAATTTTATTCGACCCGTCTTCTCCCTTTCGAGTTGACGAATGATGTTAATAAATTCTGTTGTTCGAACGAGTTATCTCGCTGAAAAGGATCTTGTACGTCGTTTGCTTATTATATTGGAGAGCTTATTTTTTTTTATTTTGTGATGTTTCTGATGTTTCTGAACCATTACATTGGAAGTGGGCGGGAAAGGGCCTCGTTGTGCTATTGCGGTATTGTTGTGATTTCGTCTTTTTGGCATTCTATTTGGGTTGTATACAGTTTTTCCTATTATATGCATAGATTTAAAGAAGTTCGTGAACAAAAAGCAATTGTTATTTATCTACATGAAAACGCGGATACCCTCTGTTACATACAGCGATATAGTATATACACAGAGCGTTGTTTTTTATTTAATTTGCGCGTTTGATGGATTGTCTAATTTATATTTTTTTGCCTTTTAGAAATATTTAGATTTCCTCAATGTAATGCCTATGTCTATAAATTATTTCATGAATACCCTTTATTCAAATTCAAATAGTATTTATAAAATTCATAGTCCTGACTGACTGACTGACGCACAGCCCAAACCGCTGGTATTGGAGACATGACATTTTGCGGGGGTGTTTCTGGTGGTGTGATCCACTAAAAAGGGTTTTTCGAAAATCTACCCCTCAGAGGATGAAATTAAAAGGGTTCCATTTTCCTTTTGAGCTACGGAACCCTAACAATTAACCATTGTGTATAAAAGATGTTGTATTAGCTAGCAAACCTAGGGACGAATAATCATCCATTAATTTCAGATCTACTTGACCGCGACCCATCTCTATCCGATTACCGTCCTATTTGCTCAAGGGTTCCGTTAGTGCTGTCATTAAATCGATCCGCGGACTAATCCGAAGATTAATTAGTTGTTATCTAATAGTGCGGTGGCTCTGTTGCAATATTATGGCAGTGATTAGAGTTGCATAAATATTGTTGAGGTTTGTAGATAGATAGGTAAATAGATAAATTATTTATTGAATTACTAAAGAAAGAAGAAAACTTAAAAAAACTAGAAAAAAGTTATTTAAAAACTAATGTCATAATGGACGATCTTATCGCTCATTACCATTGTTACCTAAATTCGAAAAGATATGTACATAATTAACACATTTTCGATTTTCACCCAGTAAACTCCCAGAGTAAATACGATCGCCCTCAAAAGTAACTGAACATCTCATGTAAAGTTACTTAAAAATAGTTAATAATTATATCCGTACAGTAAATGTAAATTCTACGGAAAAAAAATACGTGTGTAAAATTAAATTGGAACATGTTCAGCTACTTCTAAGGCCGATTGTACCCACAGTAGGTAAAGATACGTTGGCCAAATTGCTGTCAACAGCAGGCCAACCAATTGTCAGTTGGCACTGTCCAGGGAACGTTCCCCCACGATCCTTATGCTAGTTCTGTCAACTCCAATTTATTGGATTGGAAGAGAGTTATCGTTGCTTAGAAGTTATAATATAGGTATTGGATATGTCCCAATAAGATCGTAGGTTGGAATTGTATTTTAGCTCATAAACCCAACAAACTGTACTGGTGGTTGTCGATACTGCGGGCTATAAATCTTACCACAAGAGCTGCAAAAATCAATAGCCGATCAAATAAAAAAACACATCTTTGGTCAAATCAATATGAAATGAATTAAATGATAACAATAATCAGTAGATAAAATAATAGAAACTTCCAATAACTGTGGAGCAAGTCGTTCACCTGGTCGTAAGTGCGCCTGCCCATAACAGTTCCGGTGCCACCCAGTACTTTGAATTAAATAATCTTACGTGGCACTGCACTGCGCTCGTTACCATGAGACATCGGTTCTAAAGTCTCGTATGGCCAGTGATTCCGCTGGAATCAGTGCCCTTCAAACTGGTTTTCGCACTACTGCTTGGCGGTGGAATATTTGGCAATAGTGTGGTAAAACCGGTCTTTTGCAGAAAAGGCTTGTTTACTTTTGTGAAATGTGTGAGAAAATAACTTTTGTTTTTTTTACACACATTTGACGACCTCTTTTGTGTAGTCGGTGATGATCTGACTGCGAAACGTGAGTTTACGGGTCGATTCCCGCGCAGGTCAAACATTTATGTGAATGACAGGTATTTGCTCTGAGTCTTGGCGTTTGTAGGACCATGATCCTTGCAGTTCCTGATTCTTTAGATACAGCGAATCCTAGTAAGTGGTCAGGGGCCTCACTACAAACAGTTAAATCCATCCAGTTTAAGGCCTTAAACTGAACTGCCCTGCTAACTGTCACCACCAATATCGCTCAGCTTTCATAAGTCCACCAGAGACATTTATCCAAAGAGATCGGAACAATTTGTTTGCATTTATGCGAGTTTACATAGCTCCATCTCATTCTCTTTCTCTCTCATTCTCTACAGTCTATTTTGGAGTGACGTCGCGTCACGTTGTCATTTATGAATGTGTGGTGCCAATCTAGGCCGTACAGTTTAAGGCCTCATGTGTGACCCCCCAGGATCTACGTGTATGATCGTGACGCGTTATTTATTACATAGTTCAACCACTAAAAAACAAATGCCATTAAAACTATAAAAACAAGTAAAGAAAGCCGACAAACGAACCGGCTCAAGAAGTCATGTCCAACGCGGTAATGAAACTACGTTTGAAACAAGAGCACTTCACTTAGCGGTGTCCTAGTGTTCATTAAAGGGTGGAGTGCCGCAAGGCGTCGTAATGGGGCCGGTCCGCCCCTTGTTATCTCATACGCCTTTGTTACACGTCTGTACGCTTCACCTGCATCGTTAGGGCATAGTGTTGGCCACAGTAAGTTTAGTTTCCTATTGTAGCCTTTCGACTAACATAGAATAGTCATTACAAACTTTTATTTAACTTGCAATGTATGTATGTGTGTAACTATGTATGTTCGGGTGGAAATCGGGTGCAAATCGATTTTGACCCTGTTCCCGTTGTTGAATCAAGTTACCGACTAACAGTAGATTGATGGTTTTTGGACTTATTTTGAGCAGCTTGTAGTACCGAATACGAATTTTATAAAAGATTGTCTGGAAACATATATTTTTACTATTAACTTAAATGTTAACACAAAATACAGTAATTTCACAAGTTCTGCTTTTGTAAAACATTTTGTCCACAGTAACTTTAAAGGTTGCTGATTCAGAACTTTTCGATAAAGGGCCCAATCAAGCCGATATCGAATTGCTTAAATTTTCGCGAAATTAATTGATATTTACTAGACTTGCGAATCAGACGATTTTTTCCATTTTATTATTTTGCAATTGCGACTCAACGTGGAAATGCAGCCAGTGTTCATGCCTCATGAACACCCACTTTCGTTAATATTATACATTTTTAAGTTTTTTATTTAATTTTATCTGATTATTGATAATTAAGTTCTGTATATTTTGTCTGGTAAATATCCATTTGATATCCTTCTAGTATTTAAAGTAAATATTCAAGCCATTAAGCACAATCGACCTGACGATTCGATCCGATTTCGACTGCTGTCGATTACAGTATAAAATCGCAAACGGTGATAAGTTACAAAAAAAATTCATTGGACGTTTAGAAAATTGGCTTCGATAACTGCGTTCTGAATAGACTGACCATAGTTGTAATCGATATGGACATGAACATCCTCGATTCGCCGAATTAAAAAGGTGTCAATTCGAACGATATCAAACTGAATTGGTCGATAACTGAGTTATCGAAAGCTTCTGAATCGCCTACCAGGTAGTTCCCGTGGGCATACATTATGTATTGAGCATATTTAAAGCGTCCCTACTGATATTTACTCTGCGGTAAAGGCCACGAACACCGCATTGTGTGCACAATTAGTTTAACAGTTTTGAGTGTAAGTTTGTTTCAGTTTCTGATTCGATTCTGCAACGCCTGTTTGTTACGTTTGCTTGATATTTGGCCCAGTTTGTTTGCTTCGCTTGCTTGATATTTGTTTGTTTGCTTCGGGTTCGGTATGATGCTCAGGTGTATTCCTTTGTTGGCGCTGTTTCTAGTGTTTGTAGAGGTTTTAATACGAAGGACGTGGGTTTGGAATATGTACTTGTTTAATTTTAGGGCTATAGGCTATTCTGTTACTTACTACTTTTTGTTATGGGAACATAACTACTATATTTTTAATTGTAATTTGTTGTAATTTGAATTGAACTAAGTTTTGTTTTTCCTTTTTATTCATACATACCTCATTTCCTTGATTTAGAGTATTTCAGCATTTTTTTAAAGTAACTTAGATGTTTAGCGAACTTTGTGTAACTTCGTCCCTTTGTCAAATCATACATTATCCGTACCTATCACATTATTACCTGATAATTAACTGATTGAATAGTCTAAAGTTTTGAGATTTTTAATAAAATACTTTTCATCGTCAATATACAGAGCTTATAATTATTATCAACACGAGTGGCACCACAGGGCACAGTTAGTAGATGACGATCCAATTAACTACAGTGACCCGTACAAAATGTCGGTGTTGCCTAAACACGAGAAACTGCGTGAATGAGGGTTCGGTAAGTATACATAACATATTTCCTGAAGTAGCCCCTAGGAACTGAATCCTAGTATTACAAGGATAATCCTTCTCCAGACACACACATACACAGAATATCAAGAAGTCCAAGTTGATCATAAATCCCGTTAATAGTTCTGTAACGACAGAGGGCCTCCGTTATACGCATTACGATAGATAAGGCCGTTCAACCAAAATATTAACTTGGTTATAATCCTTCCTTCATGCCTTAGATATTTGGCTGGATTAATACGTAAATTGAATACGAAAATGTCTGCTGTAATGTTTACATGGTCGTCAAACTTAACGAGTACCAAGTTAACGAATTTGTGGTATTGAAGTAAAGCGGCTTAGGAATGCGTGTAAACCGGAACTGTGTTCTGATTTGAAGGGCGCGGTATATACGAGTATAATTAAAATTATTGTACATCATTGGCGGAATATTAACTTTAAAATATTCGTTAACACACACGAATGCGGGCTACTAAGAAGTATCAGTAAGGCATCCGAACGTGGCGTCATCTCGCACGTAAGATAACAATTTACACAATTTAATTCCACCAAGTCCATTCCATCATCCAACAACCAGACATACGGCGATGCCCCACCGTTACATGGTGGACATTCTATCTTAACACGAAGCTGTTTGCTTCCACATTCATTATGCGTACCGCAAAGGGATAGAACTCTTTGCCTAAGTCTGTGTTTCCCGATAGTTAAAACCTGTCAGTTTTCAAGTCACGAGTGAATAGGTTACTTCTAGGTAAGCGAGCACCGTCGTAGACCGCATTGTCACTTACCATCATCCTCACTTACGAGGGTGAATCAAAAAGTTCTTAGAAGTGCATATATATGAAACCTTTTTGGATCAAGTTCGATATTCAAATTAAAGAGTGTCTATCACACTATATTTATGCAGACTGTCACTTGTTTTTGTCAGTTCGTTCGCATGTAATAAATTTTTTTGTGCAACGAGTTGCTAAAAAGTCAAAATTATGGATAAAAGTGAGTTACGTGCGGTGATAAAATATCTCAGTTTGAAAAAAATGTCTACGAAGGAAATTTTTTTGGACATTCAGCAGACATTAGGGGGTGATGCTGTACCCTATTCTACGGTTGCGTACTGGGTGGCTGAATTTAAAAGAGGTAGATCAAGCTGTAAAGATGACCCGCGTTCTGGGCGGCCTTCAACCTCCGTTACAGAAGAAAATGTCAAAAAGGTTGAGAATCTGGTTTTGGAAGACAGAAGAATGACTATAAAACATATAGCTGAGATCCTAAAGATATCTTTTGGTAGCGTTCAATCCATTTTAATTGATTCACTGGGGTTCAAAAAAGTGTCTGCAAGATGGGTGCCACGAATATTAACCGACGAAAACAAAAAGCGACGTTTGGAAATTTCCAAGCGTAATCTCGAAATGTTCCAGCGTGATTCGGATAATTTTTGCCGTGGTCTTGTCACCATGGATGAAACGTGGGTCCACCATTTTGATCCTGAAACTAAAAGACAAAGCATGTCTTGGAAACGACCATCCTCTCCATCCATTAAGAAATTTCGAGTTGCTCCTACCGCTGGCAAAGTTATGGCCTCTGTGTTCTGGGATAGTGAAGGAATCCTTTTTATTGATTACATGCCAAAAGGTCAGACGATTACTGGACCCTATTATGCAAATTTAATCCCGAAAGTGCGTGAAGCGATTAAAGAAAAACGTCGTGGAAAACTGTCGTTGGGCGTGTTGTTCCTTCAAGATAACGCTCCTGCTCATCGATTGGAAGTTGCGCTCAACGCAATCCGCTGTGCTGGCTTCAATCTCCTTGACCACCCACCATATTCTCCGGACTTAGCCCCAAGTGATTTTCACTTATTTCCAAAATTAAAAGAGGAAATTCGTGGAACAAAATTTCACGATAATGACGCGGTTATAGCTGCCGTAGAGGACTTTTTCGAGAGTCAAGAAAATAATTTTTTTTCACAAGGAATAAGGAAGTTAGAAACGCGTTATTCTAAATGCATTGCATTGGAGGGAGATTATGTAGAAAAATAAAATATTATTATTTAAATCTTTGCATTTTTTAATATTGATTCCAAGAATTTTTTGATTCACCCTCGTATATTATAAATGCGAAAGTAACTCTGTCTGTTGCTCTTTCACGCCTGAACTACTGAACCGATTGAAATGAAATTTGGTACAGAAATAGTCTAGAGCCTAGGGAAGGACAGGAAATAGGGGATGAAAGTTTGTATGGAAGTATCGTCATTTTTGAAGCTAGAAGCTTGAAATTTATTTTTTAGGCTTTTGATTAGATATAAATAAATTTGACATTCAAAGTTTGTAAAACTTTACCCTTGAGGGGTAAAATAAATATAGGGTATGAAAGTATGTATAAGAATATATAAAGTTTCGGCTTAATCTTCTCTAATGGAAAGCTACATTGACAGCGAGTAACATAGGCTATATTTTATCCCCGTATTCCTGCGGGAACAGGAACTACGCGGGTGAAACCGCGGGGCACAGCTAGTGTGAGATAATAGTCAAAAGCAAAACTATGTATTAAAAAAATCCGCACGAGCGTCAGGGGAACTGTCTCCATTCAATTTTACCTACTCCACCACTTTATTGTATTGTGGCATTGACCGTAACTCACTATATTACTGACCGACTGACTGAGATACGTTATTTTACACTCAGTAAAGTATACGTTCACATCCTCGGAGATAGCATGACGTCATGGAGATGAAACGGTCTTTGATTGTTAGATTGTAGAGCTTGGAATATTGACATTTTAATCTCGAATTACGGATGGGAAAGGTTGTGGAGACTGGCCTCCAGGCAATAAGATGAGGTTAGACCGCGATCCAGTTTGCCTTCATAACTTTGCCTAGATACAGTTGAAATTATTCTGACCTTTACCGTTGTACATGATTATAAAAGAACCTTTCTGGCTATTTAATTCGGCCCATGTTATTATTAGAATATTACAAACGGGGTAGGTAGGGAATTTATGAATACTTTTAGTTTTGCTAAATTAGCGAATTAAAATCCACATAGCCGTGATGCGAAATCATACAAAACCTTTATTCCAATTCTATGATAACACATTTGTGAGCCAAAATTTGAATTTAAATTATCTCGTTTGTCTGAAAGTACAAAAAGAGTTTGAAACAGAGTTATTTAAAGTAAAAACGTAATATTCTTAAACCGATGCACGCTCACGACGAATAAATTCACAGCCGTTCGTAAATCCGTCAATGTTCCATACATTTAACATCTGTTTCCATTCCATTGATCACTGCAAAGAGCATTATTTTGATCGGACGCGGCCGAGCATCCACGAGCGATAAAACAAATAATTTCCTACCGATGATAGAACCTCCATGTCAATAATTTATTATTTTCGTTTCCTTTTAAAGCGATGCCATTAGCACCTCCTGAGTGCTTCCTTCTTGGCTCGAATATTCCGAGCGGAAAGGGATTTTTCTAGAACACTGTTAACGTGAGATTGTCTAAATTTTTATCTTGCTCCAGCCTGAGGATTTGCAAATAGCGCTTATCAAATTTCGCTCGGGGTAAAATGTGAGCTTGATTTGTTTTTAAGCGATCGCTTTCGGATTTGGTTGCTAAACAAAGTCTAATTGGATGCACGCCTACACCGTCTCTCCTTCACTATGGGCGGTTGACTGGTAGAAAATGCTCTTAGCGTTAAGTCCGCCATTTGTTCTAGTTAGTTAATCAATGCAATAAAGTATTAAATAAATAAATAAATAATTTATTGCAAAACAGGAACAATATTATTTCCATTAATGTCATGCGTTTTCCTCTTACATGAACACTAATTAATGTTGGAGACATCAAGGGTAGGAAACTCTTTGAATTTAACTCCAACAGCATTCGTTCTCGCGGAATAATCGTCAGCAATTTTGTCTATTGCATTACCGGTGTTCAACAAAAGAAAATCCAAAGTGGCCTTAATGAGTGCTACACAAAGGCGATCGAGCGGTGGAGTGGAAAGGTCGCGGAGCCGTTTCGTTCTGTAGTGCTTCTTATAAAACGTCGATTGCTTTTCGACCGGGCTATTGTACTAAACCCTAAAATGGCCTGGGGTAAGTTCGGCCGGCAGTAGTGCGTGGGACCATTATCGCTGCCTCTTTTTGCCCCGGTCCCTACCCAAGACAGATACGAACGGATAATAATTGAAGCTTAAACCTTTTTATGTAACTGTCGTTTTGGATTTTAATGCGATTTGCCCTTTCGCTGCCTCTTTGATTTCGTTTTGCGAGTCATTCGCTTGTATCTGCTTGAAATGGCATTCTAAATGTCGTCAATTATTTTGAGGCTATCGTTTGAATCTGTTTAAAATAACTAGAGTGTTTTGTTGGGATTTCCGTTATGATTTTTATATCTTATATTGAGTTTTCGGAGAAAATCCCCCTCGAAGTAATAACAAAGACATCGCCTCATCTCCTGATAATGGCTCAAAGAAAAATTGAAAAGAAGAGCAAGATATCCAATGGAGAAAAATGTCTGAGCGAGTACAAAAGCAGGGATTCACAAGTCACCACAGCGCCGCGCCGCGCCGCGCCGCGCGCTGGCCGGGGTCTCTACAATCAAATGGAAATGAATAGACATCAAGCCATCTTTATCTAAAAAAAGATCAACAAAACGAATTTCGGAATCTCGTCTCCGTATCTCGTCCGTTTGTAAATGAACTAAGATCTGTGTCGGGATTAAAGAAATCCGAGGATATTTTGAAAGCCGTTTTAGAAAACGTCAAAAAAGCTGGCGGATTTCTATACAGCCAGCGTATGTATTTTACTTTATGTTTCCGGCTATGACTTTTACGAGGTAGGTTCAGATGCGGTTTTTGCAAGAGCGGATACTTTGGTTTTGTGTTTACGATTTTTATATTCGGATTGTTAGAAACATGCTTTATTAAATATTTTTGATTTAACAACGGAAACAATATATCAATACAGTAATTTTTTGCACATGAATTTGTGTGCGATGGATTCAGTTTGCCTTTTAGACGTGAGTTTGTCATTATGTACTAATAATAATCTTAATTAATCATTAAAATTTAGCTATTCTACTAATAAAAATATTAACAAAAAAAAAGGAAATCCTTGCCCAGCGCGCAACGCCAGCGTGTTAAACCCAGAATCATAACATAGAAGGAAAATAATAATTATTTGCCCTTCTCACATTTTTCTCATGTTTACGGCGGCATGTGGGAATAATGGCTGCAGCTCGTTATCCTAGAGGGATGAAGGTAAAATTAATATACGACTTAATAACGGTTGCATTACTCTGCGGCGGGGAAGTCACGGTGTTATGGGTCGGATGGGGAAAGTGGAACGCCGGGGCAGAGTGGGGAAACACGGACGCGTGGGGCGATTTGAGATGGGACGTGTTGGAGGAATTTGGTGTAAGTTACTGTGTAACTTCAATTGTGTTGCTTAGTTGATGATTAAGGTAAAATGTACTAGGTACCCTTAATTGTTGAAGGGTCGTGAATCAGAGTTATTTAAGTTTCTCTGTCAGTAAATTGTATGTACATGACAATGCTGATAGAACGTGTGTGCTAAATTAATACATTCTTCTATGTGTGACAACCACCTTGCAAATATTTAGGAATTTAAAATTTATAGGATTGCTGTTCACGCGAGTTTCCTAGCTTTCCTTACTTGGTACGTGTCATATTTTACCCGATCCATTTATTTTTCTTTTACTATTTCTGTGATCAATAGAAGTTGTCAGTTTTAATTAATTTGGTCTGACTACTTTAAATATTATGGCAGAAACAAATTCGCAGAGATTCAAACTACTCTAGGTTTTAGCATTTCTAGAGATACTTGACTCGAATAATTTCACTCGACTCAAATATATCACTTGACTCAAATAATTTCACTTGACCCGAATAATTTCACTTAGCTCATTATAAAATAGCCCCGTTTTCTTTTATCTAAAGCGCGCAAGTGGCGGCGCTTCCTCGGATACAATGTTAAGTAGATTTATGATGTTTTCCATGGGCTTAACGGGTCATTTCTACTTAAATGTTATTTATTTTTTAGCGTTACGTCGCTGAACTCAGTGTAATGAAGCAGTTTATATCCAAAGGATTTTAAAGAAATACCTAATGCTTGAAATCTCGTAAGCTCTTTTGTGAGAAAATGTTTTTTGTTGGACAATTTGTAATGAAATTTAATTTTATTGCAAGTTTTTATTTTTGCTCGTTTGATGTTTTCTTTTATTTTGTTTATCATCTCAATTCGGTTAGGTCATATTTTTGTTGGGGCTTGGGTAATGGCGTTCACCTATTATAGCAATTCAATTTAATTTCATTCGAAGCATTCGATTTAATTTGAAATCACAAATAAAGCTACGTCCAAAATCAATTGTGTAATAATTTTCCTAGAACCTTAAATTGAACCGAATTCATTTCATCGATTCTTAATAAAATTCATGGAATATCTATTTTAATCTCTACGTAAATGGAAAACTACATATACTCTATGTATAGTCAATTCAGTCGTCTCATTTAAGATCAAATATTCAACTCCCTCGTCATTCTATGGCCCTATAACTGACTGTCCACCTCCGTTCGGAGAAATGCGCGCATTATACGGGTAATCCTATTGGTGCTGATTTGTGGAACTGGCACAACTAAATTGGTACTGACCATGCGCTATTCCAGGAAAAATGAAAAACCTTGCTATTTAAAATCAGAATTCACCCAAAGCAAAATGTAAATTTATAGCAAATATGCAGTTGCAACTATTTGTACCTATGTATCTAGTCCGGACCTATGTGAACGTGATACATTTTTAACCGATTATTGTTTCTATTAGTTTAACTCGAGAGACATTTGCTACTAAACTGTGAAAGCCGCCCTAGTTACCAACTGCTTACTAAAGTAACAGTGACATCTAGATAAAGTTTCCCCTTAACTTTACCCCAAATAACTGTAACAGTGCCACCTTTGTACACGATGTTAGCACTAAGTATACATTACAGTCTGTTCCCTGGCGCAGACTATTAAACTATCTTACCAAAGGACCAAGCTCCTCACTATCTCTGCTAAAGTTACATGACCAACTGTTCGTCTAACGGTAGCAAACTCGCAATCTCCAACCATTTTAAAAGTCTTTATGATGATGGTACTTATATGGCTGATGCACAAGTCATACTCATGAACGGGTGCTGCTTGGGGGACTGGTCCAGATCTTCTTTGACGGGTGTATTTCCGAAGCACTGGTAGAGTTAATGGAGTTTCCTTTTCCTGTGCAAGAATCAGGCATGTGTCAACACTTCAAAGGGAAAATGTCCTTTTTCAAACTCAAACCATAATTAGTTAATTATTAGTTTAGTAGATCATATTTGACTTATTTTTTATTTTTATCTATGTATAAGAGGCTTAAGTTTTTGACTTGTAAAAGTGCAATATTTTTGCCTACTTGCAATAAATGACATAAGCTTTGAGTGTTTAGGTTTATTTTTGCAATCACTAGTGTAATCTGTCTGCTGCGGCCCCCGCGACTCACGCCAATTTCCCAAATCTGACAGAAGTTTTTTGTTGGCAGAGTCAGATACTTGCCCGGTCCATAGAGTAGATAGGTATATAAAACGTCCTTTCACAGACTACCTAAATCTGTCGCAGGGAGACGTTTACCCGGGATTTAGCATATTCCAACCTGGCAGCGGGGAAATTAACATGTTGGGCAAATTGATATACCTAGAGATACGGAGAAACTGGCTCTTATTACTGGTAATGTTACTGACCACAATCGTATAGAAATTAGAGTGTATTAACTGAGACGTACGAGTAACTCATGTTTGGACAAATAAAATGTCCTCATAAACCCATGATTGCAAATAAAACCTGCACATTTAAAAAAAAAATAACGCATTTCAATACAATAATATGAAAGGAATATTTTTTGTCCAATCATGGGCTTATGAGAATATTTATTTGTTCAAACATGGACAACTTCCAAACACACACATTCACACACACACACACACACACAAACACGTACACTCAAATTTCCATACTGCGACTCCCAGCTTGTACACCAGTACCAAACCTATTGTTAGCGCGGCAGCTAAGCTGTATAGGCTGAGCGCGCCTCCAATGGCGGGGGAAGGATGGCTGGTAGAAGAGTAGTACAAAGGAACTTGGCGACTAACCTGGTCTCCATGCAACTGCAATCACCTCGGTTCGGGTCCGTCTCCAAGCTGCTTGTTCCTTCAGGATGTTATGACGTTCGATGTAGTGGACTGTATTTTTGGCGGTTGGTGCGTGTCGGCAAGGAGCGTTTACGCGGCGGGTTTATAGCGGGTTTTGTTTATATTTGCGCGTCGAATTCACGTGGACCACCACAGAGGAGCAGCAGATCCAGTACTTTGGATTCGGCGAGAGCGGCAGCCGCGAAGGACGAGGGTCGATCGCAGACTACTTGCGGCGGCAAGCAGTTTTCTCGTGGATACCACGATATGAGCGACAGAGATAGTCGCCAAAAAATGATAGGAATAGGAAGGTAGGAAGGTATTATGAGTGCCAATGTAAGTGGCGCGAACATTTGCCCCCGGCCTAAAAACCATTGGTTTTTAAAAGAAAGCGGGAAATAAAAAAAATAAAAATAAGAGTTAAACTCTTAAGCAGTCAACGGGTTAAATATAACATAGCGGTTGACCGGGGAGCAAGGGGTTAAATTATTGGGTAGGTAAGATACATAAACGGACGACGGGTCTCTGGTAGACGCCGGTCGCCGTTTTTACTGACGCTACTCGACAGATGCCATCGCCGCCGACATGAGTGGCCACGACGACGCCGAGAGGCCAGGATAGCGGGGGAATATTATCAGTGATAATAAGAACAATAGAACCTATTGTAATGGGATTCGAAGGTGTATTCCATTTTCCTCTAGATTGAAGTAAGTGAAGATATTCCAACTTCCACCGTTTGGAAAATGATCGTACCATTTGATCCAATAAAGCGTACCGTTTCAATAAGTGTCCAGGTTCATCGGGAACCGTGCAAGCGGGTAAATGCTTCAGCGGTGCGGTCATTAAGAAATGTGAAGCACTCAGCGCGGTCGGCTCAGACGGATCTTCGCTCAATAACGTTATAGGACGAGAATTGATAACGCATTCTATTTGTGTGAGTACGGTTAACATTTCCTCATAGGTGAGTAACTGTGAACCGATCGTTTTATGAAGACGACTTTTAAACGCTTTCACATATATTTCATAATTCCCCCCGAAGTGAGGACTTCGCGGTGAATTGAATTTCCAGTGTATGTGATTAGCTGATAACTCACCTGAGATAGACTTATTATATTCGTCGGAATTTAAAAGATCCGTTAACGCATTTTTCGCATTTTTAACGCATTTCGTTAACGCAGAGATGGGAAGGGAGTCAAGGAGCGCGGGTGAGTTACTAGCCCATTTGACGAGATCGAAGCCCCCGGCCTTGAGCAACTCGCGGAGATCGTCTCTGAGTTGTAAACAAGCAGACAGAGTAGGCATGGAGTAGCACACGTCGTCCATGTATGTGTTGTCGCTGATAAGAGATGCTGCGAGTGGGAAGCGGGCACCGTCGGCGGCGCACAGCTTTCGCAACACTCGCATTGCAAGGAACGGACTGCTACGTAGACCAAAACAAACGCGGTTGAATTGGTAGGTATCAAGCGGAAAAACGGGATCGAATCGATACAGGAATTTTTGATATTTGCGGTGGTCCTTATTTATCAAAATTTGTAGGTACATCTGTTTAATATCGGATGTAAAAGCGATTGGGTAGAGGCGGAAATCCAAGAGGATTGTAAAAAGATCGTTTTGTAAATTATCCCCGGTATATAAAACTTGATTCAAGGAGAGGCCTGAGTCAGTTTCAGCACCGGCGTCCATCACCATACGCCATCGAGTTGTTGTTTTTTGTAGTCTCGCAATGGCGTGGTGTGGCACGTAATATCCAGTAAAAGGACTATCATTGTCGATCAGTGAAATGTAACCCTTCTGAATGTACTCTTTGATTATAGCATCGTACTCTAAGCGCAGAGCAGGTGTCGCGGCGAGCTTACGTTCGAGATACATGAAGCGTTTTTTAGCGATAGGGTAAGAATTACCCAGAGCGGTCGCGGGATCGCGGGAGAAAGGTAACGCTACAGAATAGCGTCCCGTAGGATCGCGGGAAACGTTATTTGTAAAAATGCGTTCACATTCTATTGCGTCTGGGCTCAAAGTCGGCGTGCATTGCACCTCTTCAAGCTGCCAGAAGCGTTGGACAAGATTATCTAAACGTGGTCCTTCCATAAAGGTACAGAGGGAAATATGAGAACGGCATCTATCTTCAACCAAGGGGTCAGTGATAGAAACAACGGTTCCAATATGAGCGGGCGTAACATGAGCGGGAGTAACATGAGCGGGAGTAACGGGAGCGGTCCCGATTACGATAAAACCAAAAATGGTTTCAAAAGCGGTTGGAGTACCAGGCGGACCAGCGGCGCGGCCTGATAGCAATATTTCAGAAAAGAGCGGCGCGCCTATAAGTATGTCGATCTCGGAAGGCGAAGCGAAACTGTCGTCTGCCAGAGGCAGGCAGTTCAGGTATGAAAGGCAGGATACGTCAATTTTCACTGCCGGTAAATTGTCTGTTATGCGGTCGATAACATAGGCGTCAATTGCAATAAAATTATCATTTAGGCGGGAAGATAAAGTAGCAGAAACTGCTCCCTTGATTGGGTTAGATGCGGAACCTATCCCTTTAACAACGGTGTTCGTCACCTTATTGCATTTTAAATTTAATTTAGCGCAACATTTTGAAGTTAAAAAGTTACTTTGGGAAGCCGAATCAATTAAGGCGCGTACTACATGGCGGCGACCATTTAAATCCGTAGCATAAACTTGTACGGTTCCCAGTAAACAAGTAGTGTCATTAGGCTGCGAAGCGGGGCGTATATTACACAGCGACACCTGTTGTTGTGATGACTGATAAGCAGTTGTAGGTAAGTTCGTCAGCTGAGCGCTAGCGGAGCCCGCGACGGGCGGCGGCGATGCCGAAGGCGGCATGTGATCCCCGGCGGCGGAGAAGTTGCCAGTTCGCGCGCGCGGAGGCGGCGCGTGCGCCTGTGACGGAGCGCTAGGGTACGGGCGATTGTCTTCACGGGAAGATGATACTTTGCGGCATAACATAGAATGATGTTTACATCCACAATAACGGCAATTAAATTTAGAATTGCAAGCAGTATTTATATGCGTAGTGCTTAGACAATTAGTGCAACCTTTGCTTTGTTTTACAAAATTGTACCTGTCGTCGATAGAAAGCTTATCAAATGCAGGGCATCTATATAAGTTAGCGTGATCGGCTTGTTTGCAAAGCGGACAGTGAGTGACGCATGATGCTGCAAAAGACTGCGTAGACCTTGCAGTACGCGGCCTGTTATCACTGCGGCTAAGAGAATCGGTCGTAGTGCGTTCCAATATTTTGCTTTGTTCGCGGATGAATTTTAAAAGTTCATTGTATGTAGGCATAGATTTACCTCGCATGTGCATTTCAAATGACCGTGCAGTACTTGAATCTATTTTCTTCAAAGCGAGCGATAGTAAAATAAATCAGACACGTTATCGAGCTTGAGAGACTTCAAACTTGACACAGCCGTGCAGAATTTATCTAGGAATAATTCTAAGTTTTTATTCGTCGCGGTGTTAAAAGATTTAAAATCAAGCATTTGATCAAGATAAGCGGAGGCTAGGTTACGTTTGTCGTTATACTTATCGACGAGCGTCTGCCATATGATCGGATAATTATCAGCGTTAGGTACGATACCAGAACAAACTGCAAGGGCCCGGCCTGACAATTTATTAATTAAATATTGGACGCGTTCGTGATCAGTGAGATCGGGATTTTCGTGAATCGTGCGTTTGAATGACTCATAAAATATCCTCCAGGTCATCGGATCTCCATTGAAGACCATCAAATCGAGTTCAGGAATTCTGATGGATTTACGTTGCGGGGCAACATTGAAATCAGCGGTTTTTAAAGGCGGGTTAAGTTTATTATAAACAAACTGACAACGGCAAAACATATCTTCGAAGACGTTTATAGATTGGTAGTTAACCGTGTACGAAGCGTTGAGACTCAACTCGGTGACATTTAATTTGTTCACAATTTCATTGAAATCGGAGCGTAAACGGTCTAACGAGATCATTCCACATAGAAATAAATCTTTCTCAGTATCATCAGTGAAAGCCTTTAAAGATCGGTTAAAAATATCTTGTAAGCGGGAAAATATAATGTCACGTTTACCTATCAAGGTCAAACGTTCGATCTGTAACGTATCGAGCGCTTTTGCGTCCTCGTATACTTCACTATCTTTGTCTTTTGAACGAGTAGCCATAGCCATCTTAACAAAGTATAAAAAACTAGATAAGGTATGAAATTCCTAATTTACTGCAACTGCCTACAGCATTTACCTGCCGCGCGCGCGGCGTATTGAATACCCACGTGGAGACGCACGGGCGGTCGTTAGGAATACCTTCACTTTTTAATAAAAATTAAGAATTACGGAAAAATCGTTATTTTTACTATTTAGGAATGCGGAATACACGAAATAAGTATATAAGAGCGTAGTAGGATAGTACAGGGTACTATCTGAACTGTAATTGCGGGCGGGAACACGATAATTATAGGAAATTATCGTTGGTAAAAATACCAATATAAAATTGCGGGCGGTTATAAAGAGGACTATATGAGGCCTAAGAGGGGCCAGAGAATAGCGGGAGGACCAAAGAAGATCCGGCGGCGGAGGACCAACAATATGTTAGCGCGGCAGCTAAGCTGTATAGGCTGAGCGCGCCTCCAATGGCGGGGGAAGGATGGCTGGTAGAAGAGTAGTACAAAGGAACTTGGCGACTAACCTGGTCTCCATGCAACTGCAATCACCTCGGTTCGGGTCCGTCTCCAAGCTGCTTGTTCCTTCAGGATGTTATGACGTTCGATGTAGTGGACTGTATTTTTGGCGGTTGGTGCGTGTCGGCAAGGAGCGTTTACGCGGCGGGTTTATAGCGGGTTTTGTTTATATTTGCGCGTCGAATTCACGTGGACCACCACAGAGGAGCAGCAGATCCAGTACTTTGGATTCGGCGAGAGCGGCAGCCGCGAAGGACGAGGGTCGATCGCAGACTACTTGCGGCGGCAAGCAGTTTTCTCGTGGATACCACGATATGAGCGACAGAGATAGTCGCCAAAAAATGATAGGAATAGGAAGGTAGGAAGGTATTATGAGTGCCAATGTAAGTGGCGCGAACACCTATGTATCGATAAAAAAAATTTTTGACCTATCCCGCTACAGTAGACAGCTGCTGCTATAAATAATGAAAGTTTCCTTTCCTGTAATATTTCTTTCAACTTATTTGATGCCGAATACCGACTCGACTGCGCAAACACCGCCGCCGCCGCGCCTCCTCGCGGCGTCTCGTCTCATCGTAAGCCCAATATTCAATCACACGACGCAAATTATACCTTAACAAAAAAACAATCTGGGATTTCAATATTCTGCGCCAAATTATGTGAAGGTTTCTGCAAACAAGGTTAGATGTTCGGCGTAGTTGAGAACGTGCTATAGATTTTCTAAAGCTGTCACCATAGAGAGCTTATTTGCAACCAGGGAGTCTTCAAGCAACGAGTGAATAGGTTCCTTCTAAGTAAGCGTGCACCATCGTAGGCCCCATCGGCGTTTTCAACTAGAAAAACAGAGGGTAGAGATTTGTGTGAACCACAGGTATTTGATTCCGTGGTGGTTTAAGGCCTTATCTTCCTAATGAAAGTGAAGGGAGACCAGTGCTCAGCAATGGGCCGATATAGTTTGATGATGATGCTGACGCCTATTTGCTTTGAGTCTGGGTGTTTGCGTGATCATAGCCTATATAGACGCTGATTCCCTTGACACGAGGATTCCTAGATAGGAGTCAGAACCTATGTGGAACGTGGCGCACGTTAGTGGCTATATATGAGAAATAAATTAACAGAATTATGTCGTCCACGTAGAAGCTATCTCCTGGGAAACGTTTCGTTCAGCCGATGTCACAGTGCAGTACCGCTCAGGGTTATGTAATGCAGGGTTCTGGCTGGTGATGTGACTGTTATGGGCAGGCGTACCGCTTACCATCAGGTGAACGACTTGCTCGTCTCGTCACTCAGTCAAATAATAAATAAAAAACTCTTCCGTTAAGTTAAACAACGTATAAAGATATTTTTAAAAGAAAGCGTTGTGTGCCCGCATGAGTGTACTGGTAATTAAATACTATCAACCGCGTTGTAATCATGCTTTCCTAGTTACAGGGTCCTGACGAACTCTATCCAAAAATGTCAGAGCGACAAAGCCCACAAAGGGACAAAGCTGACACACAAAGAGATGCTATCGCCCTTATTCCGCCTCTGTTTTAATTACCGGAGACTAGTTTTTGGTACTGCTTTAGAATAAAACTACAAATATTTGGTCGGCAAATACCTTTTGAAAGTTTTAAGTCATGGGATTTTAAATAAATGGAACATACTTTTGTTTGGTTCTCTTTATGATAATGTATGAAAAAGACATGGACTTTTAAAAAAAAGTGTTGGCTTCAGAGCTTTGTTGCTATAGAAAATCAAACTCAAGGTGCGATTTTTTTACGATTCTGTACAAAATATGACTTTAAGTTGAAGACAGAAGTCTCGCCGAGTGGAGCATCTCACATACCTATGCAATCACCATGAAGTTTCAACCCAAACGAATCATCTTAGAACACAATGGTTGAAACATTTACACGTAAGAAGAATGCTTTCAAAAAGAGCTGAGTAGTTGGAAGTTTCGTTCGTGGTGAACAGTCGAAAGCAATGCTTATGACGTACCTAAATTAAAAGTATTATAAAAAAATCTTTATGACACGTTAACGGGGAAATGATACATTTTTTTTATTTGATGAGTAGCAAGACGAACAAGTCTTTTACCCGATGGTAAGCGCTAAGCCTGCCCATAGCAGTAACAGTGCCACCCAAGACTTTGCATTGCGTTGCGCGGCACTGCACTGCCCTGCGATATTGGTACTGAAGTCTCATATGCTCAGTAATTTCACTAGTAACTACCAGTAGGTATAATATTATAATAAGCAAAAACAAAAACTCCTACTCAACCGCAACTGTCTTCAAAAGATACCTGGCTCAAAACCTAGTAAGTTGTCTTTTAATTACACATTTCCACCTCGACATGTCCCCGACGTCCCACTCTCTGCCGGTATCTAAGTGTCCCGCTTTCTGGAACGTCCCGGTCTCGAGGGCACCGGTTCCTCCGCTACTACCGCCCCCGGGTTGGTGATAAATAGTGTTTCAAGGTAGTAAATCACACCCTTATATGAAGGAAGCCGAATTAAGGTGCTCCCGCTTTATACCGGGGATTCCAATGTCACATTAAGGTTGAAAGAGAGTAATGTTCTGTGATGTGTTTTGATGATTTCGTCAACATTTCCTGGGTAATGTGGTTGCTTGGGTGTTGTGATTTACGAGTAAGAACAAAGACAAAGGTGCGGAGGTAAGCTCTTCAAACGCCTGCTGGCAACTACCATAATAATAAAGATTCTTGCAAATTCTTCTCGAGTTTGTAGTGACGAATCGAGCGATTTACTTGGTGTAGTCACTGATCACGGTATAACATTGTATTTTATATCCAGTGATTGAATTGATCATACAGAATGGCCACTCTCCAACCGCGCAATCCGCTTCTCGGCATCTCTACCCACAATCGGGTAGACTAGGTTTATCTTTATAAAGATCCGGTTGTGATGAAACTATGGTAGTGTTTTCTGAGAACAGTTACAAGAGTTATCCTCAAAAAGATAACTAAAAAAATTTACAGACATTTTAAAACATTATAATGGCAACGGAAGCCGGGTTCATTAAATTTACAATAAACTTTAATGCGGTTTCATGTAAATGTGTTGTCATTTAATTTTAACTCCATACAAATATATAATTAGGTCTGAAACATAAAAAATAAAGTAAGCTGTGAGATTCATATCGCAAAATAGGTTTTACCAACAGAATGAGAAAGAATGTCGTTTAATATGTGTTAAGCCCTCTAGGCTTTAACAAAATATGTAGTTTGATTCAATTCATTTCATCAACCTACATAATTCGTTCCTAAAATCATGTCTAATATACAATTATCTTACCCATGTTCAGACGACTCCCACTCTTCGTTGACTAAATTGGCGCGTCAATACTCCTTATAAATTATGCGCGTACTTCGTTTCTCCATTACGAAAACAAGTTATGCTTATTTCAATTTCCATCACATTTCTAAATCTGACGTAGGAGTAACCTTTAGATCGCTAGACTGTGGATTAATACCGACACCTAACTAAAACATTGGATTGTAATTAACTGCGCCACTTGCCTAGCCTCAGTTAATCCTAATGCAAATTAGGCAAAGCACACAGTAGTGAGATTACACTCTCACAGAAACTCAAGTAGTTTCATATGATAAATCATTATTTATAATAAGTCATTAAGTCACGTCAGAGGCCCTTGGGTAACCTGTCATTCTGACACTAGAGGCTGACCCTATCTCATCATGATCACATCTGCTCACTGCTGAGAACAGCTCTCCCTATACTTTCGTGACTAAGGAATAACTTACAAGTACATTAATTATCATCATCATAATCAACTCTTAGCCGTCCACAACTAAGTGCGGGTCCCCCCTCATTTTCCTAAAGCGGATTATGCCATGATCCACCACGGGGCCCCGTCCGGAATAGTGAGTCACTAATTGTCAAATTTGATTAGTTATTAAGTTTTCTTTGTTCTGTGGTATTTCAAAAAAGACTTTATCCATCCATCTATACCTCTGAAATAACTAAGCAAAGTAAGTTAGTAGTAAGTTTAAGTTGTTACCCGAGAATTATTTCAGAGGTAGGTATGTTATCCACCAATCCGGACAGGGTCCCCGTGGTTGATATGAACTAACCCTCCTCACGAAAGTGAAGGGAGACCCGTGCTCAGCAGTGGGACGTTATGGGTTGATGATGATGATGATGATAATGATTGATAAATAGCTTGTTCAATACCCATTAACTTAACTAAACTTCCCTCTACCTATGTAGTCCTTCCTTACACGTAAGTTTTCTAAATCCCAACTAACGTCATAAAATATAATTTCCCGTGCACTGCATTACCACAACTAGGGTACATTTATTGCTTGGAGTACACTGCGATGTTTGTACTGCATTGTACGTCGCACTGAAAACCGGACAACCTTGTATTGGGTGTAGCGGGAAAGCGGGAACGACTCGTAGAGAGAGCCGACCGGGTGTCGGATTTAGGGATGAGCGAGTCCTAGATATTTTAGTCGATTGTTTCGATTGTTCAAACATCTCTGGTGTTCTCTCGAAGTCAAATGTAAGTCCATCCAAACTATTTATATGCCACTGACCGATATTCTTTTGAGTTTAGACCGTACTGAACGTGATATGAGCGAGAGGGCGAGCGTATAACGCAGTCAGTCAACTCGGAACAATTGAAAAGCATCTCGATGGTTCAATCGGGGAGCGAGATTATTATAGACTCGATTGAAATTTGCACCGAATGCGAATCCTTCGACTGTCTAAGAATCTAGGACTCGCCCATATCTAGTTGGAGGCACCCGGTGCATGGTACTCGTGTGCGGCGCCGGTTTGCGTTGCGCCTTTTATTTTGCACAGGAGTGTCGGAAATTAATTGGGTAGGGATTCTTAGAACTGATATACTAAGGAGTATTTGGGTCAAATTCAAAACGAAAAACTATGAGTCAGTAAGGAATCACGCCTATTGTTTAGCATCGTACAAAATGAACGTACGTCATACAAAACGAACAAAATCGTATATGTTATTGTCTTTCAATCATTATAATTATAAAATGCAGTACATTTTCTTTTTTTTTTCATTTTGGTTCTTTTTGGGCAGGCGTAGCGCTTACCATCAGGTGAACGACTTGCTCGTCTCGTCAATCAGTAAAATTTAAAAAAAAAACCTATTCAACATTTTCAGATTTTTTTAAAGAAATTGTTAAATTGCACTGATATACTTTCGAAACGTTACTCAACTCAAAGTTAGTTTGATATTTATCCAAATAAAATCTGCAACTTTAATATCACCATAGAAAAATTCAAACTCAATAACGCTTCAAAAATTCTCTCCCATGTTTCAACAGAGTCGTTATAACAGCTATCTCTCTTCGCTACAACAGTAACCTTTGTGAAGGTCACTGAACACTTAAACGCTACCAATTTCACTTTATGAGAAAAAATAACGTTCTTTCGAAAGCGCTCATTAATAACGTGAAAAATAAAGCAATTACTGTCAGGAAGCGCACAAAAGACAATTTGCTGTGACAATGGCGTAGTGGTGACAGTACTTCAAGTTTAAACAAACGAAGTCATCTGTCACACACACACATACAAGACCCTATTACATTGCTACATTTCGCCTGACATAATATGATTGCGAGCTTATTTCCGCTAATACCTAAACTATAGCTATTGTGATAAGTTAATTAAAAGTCACTCAACCATAGACCTATTTGTACACTCCATGTCAGTACCTAAACTACTCTACATTCATTGATAATGGCTTTATTTGTGTGTGTTACTAGTAACAGAAATTAACTAACTACTGAATTGATTACTTGTTGATGTTAAATGGACTAATAACCACATAGAGGCTGATTTGGACTGTATTAATATACCGTGCTTTAGCAGGAAGGTAGATAAATAATGTTTACGCGAGTTGTAGATGACTTGATAGAGTTGTCCATGTGTGGGTGTGACAGATTGCTTCATTTGTATAAACTTCTACCGCTGTCACGATTGCGTTTTATTTCAGTATGTCGTTTTTTAAGTTTTTATTTAACTTCACTTGTATGTCCTGGAATTTTGCAAAGCAATTTTGACCCAGTTCCCGTTGTTGGACCGAGTTGAATTATGCATGCCTGTCAAGTTCCAATGACAATACAATATTACGGCGACGGCGAGCTGATTTGATGATAGAGACAGAAGGTACACTTGGAACTCTTTAGTGACCGACAATAGATTGATGGTGTATGGACTCATTTTGAACAGCTTGCCGTACCGAATACGTATTTTATAAAAGCGTGTCTGGTAAATTATATTTTACTAGTTGTACCCTGCCACGCTTCGCTGTGGCACATTCGCTGATATGTCACTGATGAAAAAAATAGATAAAAACAATCCTTGATGCGGATTATATATCATGCTAAAATTTCAGCTCTATCGGTGCAGAACTTTTTGAGTTTTTCAAGCGTACACAAACCAACATAACATTTTTATATATATAGATTTACATAATATAATGTTGCGTTTGTGATTTAGTATTATATTGTAAGAATAGCCATACTGTAGAAAGTAATGACAGGGTAGTGTCTGTTCTACGTCTGTTCTAATCACAATTCTCTTTCAAAATCCGTCATTGGCAATCGATTCGAGTGAAACTCGCGATTATGAGGCGTGACAATTTAACGAGACGCCCCGGGCGTTGTTTTTGTTTTGTTTGTCGTTTTAATTCTGTCGCTTTGTCGTCCTTTGTCGCGTTCTGCGTTTATTCCCCATCGGTTCTACAATTTGACGAGTTTTTTTCCGGTCGGAAAAACTCTTTGAGCGCTCAGAGATGTTTAACAACGTTATGGTTTTATTTCCAAATTCGTATTTTGTGTTTGTGTTTTTGTTTTTTCTTGTTTCAAGTTTTTGGATCGATGCTTGTGAAAATGATTCACTGGATTTATACAAAACAAATACAGCGGCACGGGCGAGATGTGAGACTAAAAAAAATACAGTTGTTAAAATAATTGATTACGTTTCTGTAAAATAATATAATGCCAGCGTTTGAACTTATAATAAACAACACGAACCATTAGCTAATTACTAGACACATACAAACCTAACAAAAAAAATTGTTACACAGATATTCACGACGATAAATGGAATTAAAAATTAACAAACGAAATAACACGAAACACTAATAAAAATAACATTGTTCCCACGAGTTTCCCCATCCAATATAATATAACCGCGTAATTCCGTCATATGGCGAGTCAAAACGAGTCATAAATGTAAAATGGGACCATAAAGTCCATAAACAATGTTCGGTATTCGGCGGGACGATAACCCGAATCCAATATCCGATGCCGAATAACGGAACATCTTTCGGTTTCGCGATAAAAAATAAAACACAAATGGGGAAGGTTACTATGTGCTTTGGTGATATTGTAAGTTTGGGATTCGTGTGGGTAGCTGGAACAAAAAAGCATTATCTACCAATCTGGCTACTTTGCCGTTTTGACTCTGTAATGTAGCGCTATAAATATAAGAGCTTCTGTCAAAGGAGCCACAGTGTAAGAGGATTTATTAGGCTGTAACCCAGCAAAAAAGTGAAAGCTACGTCCATCTCAATATCCAAATGTATCAATGCGTATGAAGGAACGTCCTTCAGTGTTTCTACCCACCCTTTCGGTAGTGGCATAGGAGCGTTTATCTAAACCATTAGGATATTCTGCACCTCTGTAGTTTGGAAACGTCTCTATGTTTTTAGTAATAGAGTTTCTTTTGGGCAGCTCGGTGAAACGCTCGTTGGCGTAGTATGTGAGGGACTAAAGGCATCGCGCCCAGTGGTATACACTTGGATGGGTGACCATTTAGCAGGGTACGATTTAAGCGCTTCCGTGTAGTGGTCGGTTCTAGTTGTTACAGATGAATAGCAGTTGTTTAATTATATCAGATAACTTTATTCGTAGAATACTGACATCAGTGTATGTTATCATCTCATGCAACAAAAAAACCTATTTAAACTGATTTTAAACTAAATATGTGGTGCCACATTTTGTATCACATTCATACAACACACACGTCACATCCATCACTTACCACATACAAACACGCGACGACAATGCATTAGACTAGACTGATATCGAAATATGATCGGTCTTTTATTTAATAGTTTTCATTATTTTCTTTTTTCCTTTCATTCCCAGTAATTTCGCTGAAAACAGTGCCCTTCAAACCGGAACACAGTAATGTTTGCACACTACTGCTTGACGTACATGTCTATAAATAAAATTGAATTTGTATTAACAAAATCTGATCCAGAGCTACCGAACCCACGCGAGATTATTGCTCTGATTAGCGTAACATATATCATCAACCTTTTCCCCCATACATTAACACGAGCTCCGATTTATAAGAAATCCGACGCCTGTCGACACACTTATTAATATTCTCACAGTATATCAAAGGTATTGAACCTGTAGGGAGGGTAAGATTGATGACCCTCGAACATGATTATGCTTCTTCGTAGGTGAACTCTTGTTTCGGTGTTATCGTCCTTAGGATATCTCTGCCTAATTACATGTGGAAGGATATTAAAAAGGCGTTGAACTCACACTGAAGTGTTGAAGAACTGAAGTTGCTGGGTGTCACGTTGTTTGGCATGGCGCGTCGTGTCCTGAGATTTATTTCTTATTGTTTTTCTTTGATTGGATTTAGTAATTGAATAGCGAAAACGGCATTAAGTGTCGGAGTCGGCGGTCCCAATCGGTTGTCTCCTCTTTGAAAACATCCTGCAAATTCGCTGTTCGACTGTTCGAAAATTGTTTTATGGGCCAAGTGGAACAGTGTTATATTTGTATGATAAATTTTGCCCGGTGAAAGTCTGACGGAACTAAAGTAGGGGGAGTTCTTCTAGCGCCGGACGCAGCCAGTATTTGATGAAGACCGAAACGCATTCGATTCATGAACAGTTCTACTTTTTAGAACAGTGTTGTTGGAGCGTAGTGGTCCATTAACGTCGCATGATTATTTGCATTATGATTATAAAATGAATCTCACACTGCACCGCCTGTCGTCGTGGTGCGCGGCAACACGCGGTGAATCACGCGTCTGCGTGGTATACCGCCCTTCCGCGAAGAAAACCGCGTGGATGTTGAGATAGCTATATCTATGTTCAGTACTAGCATCGGTCACCTAACGCTATGAATACTGTACGTGCATTTAGTAAGACACTGGCCGCGTCCTCAGGGTGTTTATAGTATTGTCAGCCGTCAGTACTAACCGTCAAGATAAAACTAAACATGGCTGTCCTTTAAAGTAGAGCGATGGAAGCAATCCGCTTGATCGCGTCTTGCCGTGACGCGGCGGAAAGGATCCGTGTCAAATACGCCTAACTCTAGTCGTTTCGATATGACGCGGTCTTCCAACAGAATACAGAACAACACCTCTTATTCAATTACAGTTCATTGTATATTTAAACAACATATTTACTACTTGTAAATATGTTCTCATCGTTACCTATCTTATCTCTGTCTGGTTCATAACACCTTATAAAATAATAACCCTGTTAGATAAGAGTATACCTACCACTTATTTGATAACACATAAAAGAGAAGTGACTTATTTGATAAAAACACGAGTATAGTTACACAGCGTCTATTTATAGCACATGAAAATCCAGTAAAAATAAAGCCAGTAAACCATGTTTATGTCTTGAAATTATGGATCCGTGATGCGTATAAGCCTGGCATAAACAAAAGAAAACAGAAATAAGATTAGGAGACGCACACATAACCATTTATGGAACTTGTCGGATAAGTGGAATGCTGTGTACTGGGGATATTTCGCTGTGTACATTATATTAGACAGCGCGTATATCTGTTGGTATTTCATTTCTAAGGCATTGTTTATACCAAAAGTTTTGTCAGCCGCCGAATGTGAGTGATCGTTGTGTGTGATCATGATACAATATTTGTAATTGATTTAAGTTGTTAGTAATATATTCAAAGGATTATTATTTTGGTATACTTTTTTAGTTTGTTCCATGTTTTGCCGTGTTTCGTTAACATTTTATCGAAAACCAAATCGCAGCCGTGCAAGCCGAATTTAATTAAAGGTCGGTTGATTTTCTCATTGCTAGTCACGTTTTAGTTTTATTTAAATGTAATTTTTGCCCTGCTTGACATTTTTTTTTTTCAATAATTTTATAAAACAGTAAAACAAATAATCGGATTCAAAATAAGTTCAGTTTAAGCAATATATTTTCAGAATTATTACCGTATAATTATGTAGACGATTTTAACCACAGTAGATAAATAAGATAATTCTTGTAAAGATAAATATTTTCTTATTATTATAATTGTCTAGGGTTTAAAATGTAGATGTGAATATAAAAGGACAAGATAATGAGGTATGATCCATTTTTACACCATTTCTGCATTAAACTAACTTCATTCCATCAACAATATTATAATTATATGATTAGTTTGTCACCTAGCTGGTCCCTATTTTCATCCAGCGTGAACTTCTAGTATAGTTTTCACTTAAAAATCACTTTTTCACCCAGCTAGCCCATTTTTGTTCACCCACGTAGTCCCTTTTTTCAACCAGCGCAGGTGAACAAAGTCGCCGGTAACAGTTAGAGTTCAATATATTTTACACCCAAAGACCACGTTTTCACCAAACGTGAACAAAGTCACGGGTAACAACTAACGTCTAGTATATTTTACACCGGAAGATTAGTGTTTCACCTAGCTAGCCCCTGTTTTTCACCCAGCTAGTCCCAAAAATACGTCCAACCAAATAAACATTACATAGCGAAACTTACAGCCAACTACCGTCCTAATCGAGCTCCGTGTAAATTATTCCCTTACAAACCGGGTACAAGCATAAATAGTGGCCCTTTGATTCCCTGGGGACCTTAATAAACCTCGCGGGCCGGCTCCTTTCTAATTAAGAGTAGATGGTAATTGAAAGGGTCTGCTCAACGATATTTGAACAACAATCCATGAAAGGCCTTTGTAAGAATAGATATTAGAGGAAATTACGCGACTTGTGCCTCCTTGCTTAATTGCCATCTCGGATGTTTTGTCGACGTGACGGTGAATAAATAATCGACTTTCAATTTGTGTTATTTTTGGAGAGAATTTTGTGTCAGTAAAATTATATCAAGAAGATTCTCTTTTATTTTTTTTTATTTTAATTAAATTTTAATTAAAATCTTATCAGCGATTTTTGTTCATGCTTTAAATTGTAGTTTAATAATTATGTGCTAATAATTGTAATAATAAGCTTCTTGACATACTTTTTATGCCAGACTACAGAAGACTAATAATATTAGGTATTTACAGAATAGACAATACAAATAGCCAGTAATAATAAAAAAATATTTTTAATGTGTAAATACAAATTAAAACTTACAAAGGAATATAATTATAAACTTACAATAATTAGTTCTCAAATTCATTAATTCTTATAGTTTTTAATATTACTCGTGACTAACAGAAGAATCCAGTCCAGTCCATTCTATTTTAATTTTCCATCATTTCCATTTTGTTTTGTTAGATTTCCTAAAAACTAGTTTTTTGAACGTCCTTAAAATGGTGACACAAATCAATGGCCGTGTTCAGTGAGTGGATCAGCTTTATTTTTGAAAGGTACGAAACAATGATCCATTGTTTGAATTTAGAATCTCACCGTGATAAATAACATACCTTTAAAAAATAAAAGCGAAAATAATTTCCTCTAAATTAAAACGATTGCACGAAAAGCTTACAACAACACAAAAATTAAACATACCATCATGTGACACGCCATACCTAGCCAACGTAATACTATGTCAAAGTATCACCATGGAAATTCCGCGAAAAACGGTCCCCAGTAAAAAAGTAATTGTGCTACATTACGGCTGCAGTCAATCCAAAGCGGGTCATAAATCCTAGGCTATAAAGCCCAAAATTGAACACTAAAGCGGATGCGATCGTGCCATGGCGGCTCGTTGACGTATAAATAGGTATAATTTATTGTGACATTGGTCTGGAATGAAAGGTTTTTTGTTCACAGCTCGTTAGGAAGAATTACTTTAAAAATTGCCCACGTCGAAAAGTGAAGGGCTGAGTTATGTTTTGAATAAATTAAACAGGTTGCCTTTGCTTTTGTTAAAAGCCTTTTAATGTTTTTCTTAGTTGTAATATAACTTGATAAAGCAATACATACACTCGTAATAAAATGAATGCGATGAAAATTTACATAAAAATAACCTATCGCTAAAAAACTGTACAAACTTATATAACGCTCTTGGAGTCATGTGTATCATTTAGGATACAATAGATTATTGTATCTTTTTAGATACATGTCTCCAATTTTAGTTTTAGCAATGTGTATCGGTAGCGCTCACGTTTTCCATACATTTTATACGATAACAAATTGCTTTAAGTAAGGTTAGGTGAATTTTATGGTGTGAATAAAAATTGTAGTATTTGCATCAAGGGCTTAACGTTAAGCGTATTAAGAGTGGTACTATTATGATATTTTTTCTTAAATACAGATAATTAAGCTAAGAATTTTGCCTGTTTCTATGCTTAAAATACAGCTGTCAATTACAAAAAAAGTGTTAAAATAAGCAAATTAACATATAAAAAAAAACAACAAAAATTTGCCCTTACTGTATTCACATTACGGTCTTGTATTTCTTTTTGTTTAAATTTTTATCTTTTGTGTACCTACATACTGTTATTTTTGTGTTTAGGTTATGTATACTTACATACGTGTGTCAAAGGTGTGCACATCTTATTGTGACTATAGTCACAAAATTGGAAGTGTTTACTTTCATAAAATATGTATATTCGTATGGACACTGTTGGCGTATCGAAAATCAATAAATAAATAAAAAAATATGTCTGTCTATCTATCTGTCTGATTGTTTTTACCTCACTTAAAAACTACTAAACCAAATGCTGTGTTTTTTTTTGTTAAAAAAACTGACTTTAGGATATAAAAAAAAACATTCTGACAGGTAGAAACTGACCAGTTAGTAGGCGCCGGGCAGGTAGGTATAAGCCACTAATGATAGAATGATAAAATAAAATCTAGGCACAGTATACATAAATAGCATAACCTCTATATAGAGTGAGATCCAACACTGATAATCTCAATAAAACAGTCGAAGTAACCAAAACTCTATAGTCACGCAAAAAGAAAACCAAGGTCAAATTTAAATTCGACCTTATAGTTTTTATGTAGTGTATATCACAGTACAATTAGAATAGCAACATTTGAGATGCTCGGCAATATTTTTAACCAATTTCCAAGCAGCATTCTCAATTGTTCAAATTAATTTGTCAGACTGCAGCTAATTTCCTTTCCCGGAACATCAATGGCAAACCGCCGCTGATGACCTGGACTATTCCACTCTTTGGGTCCACAACAGGTCTTCTCAGGGTGTTGGGTGCTGGTTCCACTGTAAACTTCGACAGGATAGCTGCTAATCCTGCTAGAGACTGCATTTGACCCAAACGTGCTCCTAGAAAAGATAAAGAAGAAAGCTATGAATGGAGTGTAGCATTCAGGTCTGCTAATATACTAAGGAAGGTAGTATGATGTAAAAGGGAACCTAAAAGAAGCTGGATTCTCTTGAGAAGGTTAAGCAAAGGACCAGCAAAGCTCCTGGTATTGCAGATGTACAGAAGCGACCCTGTACACAAGGTGGGTCGCATGCTTCTTTGGCCACTTCTATTTTTTAATGATAACTTAGGGCCAAGGGTAAACACTTCTGAGCACTGAAGAGGTAAAACAGACTGAAGAAAATAAAATAACTCACCAATACAAGCTCGAGGTCCATCTCCAAAAGGCAAATAAACATATTTGTTTTTATACAAATCGAATTCAGCCGGGTCGAACCTCTCAGGACGGAACACTTCAGGGTTCTCGAAGTATTGAGGGTCATTGTGCAAAGCTTGAAGTGGAATTATTATTCCAACTCCTTCGTCGATGCTCAGATTGAGATCTGAGAATGTATATGGACGCGCACACTCTCTAATCAGGAAACCGAGTGATGGAAACATTCTCATCCCTTCATTGAAAGCCCATTCTAGATAGGTCATATTTTTGATGGCGTCATAGCAGAGTTTGTTATCGTACTTAGCGAGGACATGGTCAATGTTTTCCTGCACTTTCACCTGCACCTCTGGGTGGAAGGCGAGCTGGTGCAGCGTGTAGCTGGTGGCGGAAGAGGACGTCTCGAAACCAGCCGCGAAGAACACAAACACTTGCGCCGCGATCAGCTGTTCAGTGAGCTCCAAGCTCGCAACCTCTGGAGTCCCATCCGGTTTCATGTTCTCCAAAGATTCTCCCACAATGAGCCCTTTTTTTCTACATTCCAAAAGCAAATCTATGAAATCGTTACGACCAGAAGGTTCGTAGTTCCTTTGCTCCAAAATTTGGTGAACTAAATCGAACAAATCTTTTTCTATTCTCGTCATGTACTTCAAATGTTTGCACAGTTCGGGAAATATTTCCTTAACGATGGCAACTAAAGCATCTTTGAATGAGACATGAAATATTTTGGCACCGAGTTTCCTGAACTCCGAATCCTCGTCGTTGAGTGAGTCTGCGTCGAGGCCGAACCCGCAGGCGCCGATGAAGTCGGTGGTGTAGCGCGCCATGAGTTCGCGCGCGTCGAGCGGCCGCGCGGCGGCGGCGGCGGCGAGCGCGCGCGCCTGCAGCCGCTCCGCGCGCTCCACGATCAGCGGGAACATCGCCTTCAGCTTGCCGCTGGTGAACGCCGGCGTCATGCGCTGCCGTAGCAGCCGCCACAGGTCACCGTCCGCGAAGAACAGGTTGCGCATTATCGGCTCTATCACTTTCCTGTGCGGGTTGAGTCCGCGAGGGTAAAAATACGCAAAGTCCGTTAATAAAATACGTTTTACTAATTCTGGATCTCTAATCAGGAGTTCCGGTCGCGTCGATCTAAAGAATCCGACGACTTTTTCATCTGGATACTTCCAGTACGTTTCTTCTGCGATCTGTGTTATGCTTTTTTGAAGAAGATATCCATCCTTGTTCGTGCCGAAGAAGAGTACGGGCTTGTCATGTTTTATCCCTTTCTTCTCCCAGTATCTATAAGTCCTGGTAAGGTACCAGTAGGTCACCGCTAGAGCTGCTAAGATTATTGTCACAGTTATCATTTTGCGCGTCAATTCCGAGTACCGTGCGAGTAGATAAGGCCGCAGACAAGCGTCCGGCGACGCGGTGAGATCACAACTGGTTAGGTCGTGTAGGTAGAACTATGCGGTTATTTAAATGAAGTCAATGTAGAGATAAACACGAGAACGTGACTCAAGGCAACCACTTCATTAAGCTTAATAAAAGAAACAGCTAATTTGTGCACTGAATTAAAAAAAAAACTTGTTGTGAGTTTCTAGAGTGGTTACAACGACAAAAAAATCACCCTTTCCCACTATCAATTAAAAACACGTCTTAAATCATTAAAGGCGGAGGTATTTAGCGTATTTCATTATCCGACCGGATAAAGGCCGGATAATATTACGTGCTAGAATTCACTTCGGCTTTATGAATTTATGTGGCCGCCATATTGGATGAATTAATACTAGTTTGCATTTAGTAATTAATTGAGCTGTGTAGTTGTGGTGTTAAGAGATTACGGGCGTTATTAACTCTAGTGATATATTGGACATAGACCGGTTTTACAGAATGTCATATCGTTAATGTTTATATTATGTTAGTTTGCAGGAATTTGTTTACTAATTATTGATTAACTGATTTTGTTCTATAGAGATGATGAAACTGTAAAGTGTATAGATTGATTTAACAAAAAATACGTCCACATATGATAGCTCAGAGGTAATTGATGCGCTCTACAATTCGATGGTATCGAGTTCGAATCCTCGGCCCTGCACTGATGACTTAATTTCTTAAGATAATTGCTATACTATAGCTGCATCCCACAAAATGTTTAAATTTGACTAGGATTAGAAGATATCTACATGTATGCATAATATGCATTATAATACAGCTGTTACCTACTTTTTTTTAAATTTGCTTCCTTTTTTAATCCTAGCTTACAACGTCAACCCCTTCCGTCAAGTATAATCTTAACTACTAATTTAGATTTCCGATTTTGCTTATCAATTTTGAACCCTACCTCATTGTAGTAGAGCACAATACCCGCGACTTGTATTATTACCGTAGATTTATCATCACCAGAACCATAAATTCTCGTCCCTTCGATTTCGTCGCGGACCCTTAGATTCCTTTTGTTGGGATTATTGAGTGGAAAACGTTCGCGGAACATACCACGGATCCCTGACTATACCTACGCACATGATTACGTATATAACTACCAGTATAACTTGACCTAGATGTTTGTAATAAGTTTGACTGATGATTGTGTCGCATGAGGTCTTGCCGAACTGGACCTTATAATATTTCAGTTTTGGATTTGGTTTGAGCTGGTAAAGGTTAGACTTGTGACTTGGAAAAGATTTTGTCATTGCAGACTTCAAGGTTAATGTTACCTAAAGTGATTCATAACTCCTTGCACATCATTAGTGATCATAATCATGCTAATTATAGATAATCTTTGCCAATTACATTGTATTTATCAAAAAAATAAATTTAATAAAAACGTGTTTACATGAGCGATATTCATCCGCCAAGCAGTAGTGTGCAAACATTACTGTGTTTCGGTTTGAAGGGCACTGTTTCCAGCGAAATTACAGGGCATATGAGACTTTAGAGCCGGTGTCTCAGGGTGACGTGCGCTGTGCAGTGCCGCGCAAGATTATGCAATGCAATGTTCTGGGTAGCACTGTAACTGTTATGGGCAGGTGTAGCGCTTACCATCAGGTGAATGACTTGCTCGTCTCGTCACACAGGCAAATAAGAAAAAGTAAAATAATCGATACGAATATTCGCGTAATGGCTAAAAAGAGGAAAAATATTTAAGGAATCTGTACACGAATTTTGCCCTATAAATATGAATTTATTTCACGAAAGTTTATGGAATTCTAAAATGATACATTCCACTCAATTGACTCAGATATTGTATGCTCCCACTTCTGAAGTTCAAAATGGAGCTTCGTTTGTTTTTATGTTATCGTCGCATAGCATTTCCAGATATCTCCTAAAATAGACATATTACATAATATTTATTTTGGCTTTATAAAAACACGGAAAGTATAATAAATATACAATTAGGTAATTGTATCCATCAGTGGATTTCAGCAGGTTATCCCGGTTTTCCTTAGCAACGCGGCCATATTGCTTTTCTGGAAAGTTTCGCGTCGTCGCATTCCCTTCACCCTTTAATTAACTTGATTTGGGAAGGAGAATTTAGAATTTTTCGTTGCTTAATTTCCAAGCTTGGCCTATTTTATGGCGTACTTTAAAGTTTCTCTGAAATACCTTTAAATCCGACCCCATCTACAGTGAGAAAAAAAAAGAAACTCACTAAAGCTTTCCCCGGACACTCCATACAAAACCTAATTTGACAACTCACAGATAAAAATGGCGTTTGTGCACGAGCCAAATGTGTGTGTAAGTACTCGAAAATACTACACGACCAAAACAAAAGACGAAGTGTGACTTCGCAAGAAAAGACAAGTATGAAGGAGCATACTAACCCATTTGTCTATTATATTTAGGCGTGTAAACAGCCTCTCAATTGTCTTCTCGATTGCGTGCAAGGGTACGGGGAAGCGGATCGCGGGATATGGAGAGTGTCCCATCTGTGTCTAGTTCTTTGTTGTCCTTTTGTGTGTGTGTTCTATGCGAATACAGAAATTTTCTTATTTCCTAAAAAGAAAATATCTTCCAACCAATGGCCTGTATAGACCTTGAAGTAACGTTTACTAAGATAGCCCAAAACCATCAATTTATATGGTCGTAGAGAAGCGTTAAAAAGTGTATTTATCGCAGCCAGCGAACCGGAGACTGAGTGACGAGCGTCCTTAGTAAACCCATTACGGACATGAATCCGATCGCACCGATACGAGACGGGTCCGACACGGCACGAGATGGATGCAGAATCAGACTGTTAAGATAGTTAGTCTGTAAGATAGCAACTTAGTCAGGGATTACGGGGACTCCTAAATGTTGATAATAGATTTTTCGCGTACTTTTCAATTATGATTTCACAAGAAGGTTTACATTGCTAAGTTTTAAGCGTAGAGTTTTAAATTTTCAAACTGGCATACATAAAATTCAAAAAGACTAAATTCTCCAAATGCTCTATTCTACAAAGGACAAATCACGAACGACATGATACGATACGGCGAATCCTAGTTAAGGGTTCAACATCTATATATTTAATCGTGACGCGCGATTCTTAAGTTGTTTAATTCTTATCATAGCCAACTATATCGCAGGTCTCACCATGAGATATTGTCATCTATAAACGACATTTACAACTTACGATTACTTCAGATTTAACAAAAGAACACTGGAAAAATAAAATTACTTTCAAATTATTAATAAGTCTAGAACCAATCGTTTTCTTAAAAACATCGACGTGTCTCAGACAACAATTAACCCTAAGAAGGAATTAATCTTCTCCCCGTGCCGTCCCGTCTAATGAGATCCATGCATCATAGTAACAGTAACTCAACTTACAGCAAAGAAGAAGAAAATAATCGTTCTCAAAAAAAAAACTAAAACGGAATACTTAAGTCCAATTATCATCTAATCGTTCTCGGATTTTTTTTCAATCTGTGGTCAAATTAGGATCGTTTATGTCTATTAAATATAGATTCAGTTCACGAAAGTTGGAGAACGTCTAATGATTCTTCTGTTAGAAAATACGCTAATGTAAACTGAATGGGAAGAAAGAAGAGCAAAGAAAAAGAAAAACTAAGAAGAAGAGAATAAATAATGAAGATGTTTGCATAGAGACATTGTATATAGAGCTCTAAAAGCATTAGCCTTTGATTCTGAAAGCAGAATCACATGCTTCTGGCGTTGGAAAATCAAACGCTAATGGTGCTCTGGGAAATGCAAAGCAGTTTTGTTCAGACACGTCTTTGTTCATTTGTTTGTAACTTTACACTGAATAAAAGCAACAATAACAGCTCTGTTATCTCACTTTCGCATTCAGCGAGGAATAACACACATGTGTACACATGTACTCTCATTTTTGTCTCCGAATTTGAGTCCAGCGCATTTTTCTAGGATTTCTCGATGAGCTCACAGTAAGACCTCTCATCGTTAAATAATCCACGTGACAACAAAGTGTAGGTCCAATTATCAATAGGTATTTTTAAATTGTGTAGCGTTGCATCGTATCGCGTTTGGCAAGGCCTGGCGCTACAAATGTTGGCCTGTGAGAGATATTAGAAACGAGATTCGTAAAAAAAACACGTATACACGGAAATTCACTGTATTTACTAAATTATTTTTTGTCCAGTCATTAGGGTTTTAATTCGAATAGCTTATCTTCTCGACCTACATAATTATGAGAAGACAGCACGAGTGATTGCTCCTCTCTTTTCTGATGCCCGTACTAGCGATGGGGAATACCAATATGTTTTCGATTGCTCCGAGTCGACTGACTAATCGTTGCGGCTATTACTCGCTCTCTTTCGCTCTTGCCGTATAGTTCGAAAAATGCAGTTGGTGACACAAACCGCGAATATTTCCTTTCGGATATTTAACAACAACTTGGATTCACAATTCGACTGTGAGAGAAAATCGTCGAGAACGATGGAAATGTTTGATCAATCGAAGGAATCGAGTGAATCATCTTGGACTCATCCGACGCTAGTCCATACTGCACCCTATCGCGTAGGTGTTGAATCGAGCTTGTACGACCTCCACTGTCATACAGGCCCGGTGCCTATACGTAGGTCGGAGTGTAACGCCGCGTGTAATAGGGGTCCGCCGAGCTGATCGCCTGTCCACACTCCGCTGAGCAATCTGCTTCATGTATTCCGCTGAGTTATACTTGTTTCGGAGCGTGTAAGACAAGAATAGGCGCAGAATCGCTCTTTTGGGAGCGTAAAGTGCGTAAACTTTACGGCATGCTCTTGTAAGTAGTTGAGTCAAATTAGACGCACTTGTAGAGTCAAGTGTTGAACCTTCAACCCGAGTAACGTTACTAGCAAAGTGTCTGGGATATATTGTATTGAATTCAAATAAACGTGATAACTGTGACACGAAGATATTAGAATCGATGGTTTCTTGAAATGTTTTAGATTGATACGAGTATATAGATTGGAACTGAGAGGTCCTCCAAGAACTCGAAATTTCTGTCTATTTCTCTCATTTTCTTTATCATCATATTTATCAAATAAAGTACCTTAACCAACTTTAATAGGACAGGCAAAGCGTCAGTAAAAACTTGTCGATCAGTATTTTAATATCTTTGTCTATAAATATTATACGAGTGTATTCCAGAGATAGCCGCTTCAATCCATCTTAAGTCAAATAATTTGAGTTCCAAAACCGGTAATTACGCAATCAAAATACATAAATCCTGTCTCCTAATTATGATTTCCTGTATATAAGGAATCAGGAACTACGAAGACCTTACTCCAGACTCGGAGCAAATATAAAAATGTGATTTACACAAATTTATTTTCGTAGGAATCAAATCCGTTACCTCACGCTTCGCATCGCCAACTCACGGCACATAAACTGCCAGAGAGACAATACAGGGAAGGTGTAGGACGCACAAGGCTTACGAACAAGATTTCCATCCCAACTGTGAGCTGTATCAAAGCCTCGAGATGTCCCACTAATTCCTTAGAAACCCTGAGCGCATTTCCCTGTTTTTCATTTCATTTATGTTTTCCGCCTACAAGGCAAGGCAAGGCGTCGGCCGTGCGAGGATCAGCGCAGATTACCGCGCGAGACCGCGCTAAAGCGCCGGTAATACGCAAGATTACACCACGTCAAGCACCTGTATGGATAATTAAGTATTTATAAAGGAAATTCTGCGTTTAATCTCAGTACAAATAGGAGAAACGATACGTGTTATCAGTGCTTATCGGAGGTAGTGTTAAATGGTTGTGATATTTCTTAATGGCAGGCTCCGTGGCCTAGTTGGTTATGAGCCAAACACAAAGCGTGAGGTTATTGGTTTAATTCCTGCACAGGGCAAGGATTTGTATAAATCTTAAGTATTTGCTCTGAGTCTGGGTGTTTGTAGGACCATGGTCCTCGTACTTCTTGATTCTTTAGATACAGGGAATCCTAGTTAGGGGTCAGGATGTATGCTTGATGTGTTTGTGACGCATTATTTATTTTATGTTATTTATGACGGTATATAAGTACACAGAAACAGCGTGATTACTTCCCTACATGATAATTAATCATGCGGGAAATTGACCTATTAATTAATTGACTTCATCCTCATGAATTAGCACGCTATAAAATAGCACCATAACTTAATTTCCGACATCATAAATATAATTCGTCATTAGCTAATTTAACAGCGAGAAAATTATGAAACGCGAAAGACAGATCAACGCGTGCAGAGCGGCGTTACTGTAATTTTAATTCTACTGTACTTTTACTTCTTCATCGTGCATGAAAAACGTCATGCAGCACGTCGCGCCACATTGATTTGTATTACGGATAACATCGGAACATTTACTGCCAAAGATGAAACAACGTATCTCGGCAGATGTTAGAAAACAAAGAACTGCACGTCGTGTTAATTTAGTGTGTTAATTTAGTGGGAACTCGTTCCAGAACGCCTTTGTAACGAAACACGGTTCCGGAAAGATTGTTTTATTAAGATTATGGAACAAATAATTATGCTGCGCGGTTGGATATTAAAGTTGTTAAATGCGTTATAAAATTGAGGTTGTTCGAAACAAAAAAAATTGTTTTGTTAGCTGACAGACATTCAAAATTTAATATCAATTATATAGTGGAAACTGAATGAAATTGACTAGATCATTTTAAATTCAGCAGAACACCAAATAAGAGCTAATTTAGTTTCCCTTGCGTAGTTTAATTTGTTTTTCATTAGAAATAGCAGAATCGAAGCCCAGTAAAGTAAAGACTCAATTACCTAGTTGTTTAAATTCAATTTATATATAAATTAGGAACTCTACTAGGAATTCAAGACCATTTCAAATACTGAAATAACTGTCGGATATGAAAGAAAAGTAGGTAAAGAGGAAACATTAAAAAAAATACAATTCCTCTTTTCCACCAATATTATCAATGTGAATGTTTGTGTGTATGTTTGTCTCTTACTCACGCCAAAAGGGCTGAACGAATTTCGATGAAATGTTACATACAGATGATTCAGGTCTCAATATTAAGCATAGAATATTTTTTATCCAGTAAAAATTAAGGGTTCTTGTGGAATAATAGTTAACGCGCGTGAAACGCCGCTCGGCTAGTTACGAAATGGAATAATATAAAATATAACCACATTCAAACGAGAGAAAATATTATATTGTTTAAGTAATAACGATATTGATCTTTATCTTTATCATGGGATTATTCTAGAATTCCCTTTTATACAGAAAAGTATTCAATTTTACCGAAAAAACGACCCACTTTTATTTAAAATTCAGTTTCACATTACCACATAATAACGTGTGCTTCGCAACAATCGAGACTAGTGGAAAATGCTTAATTTTTCTCTATTTTTATTTTGAACAAAACGTATGAAACGATATCCGAGTGGGACTGGGGCGCATTTTTTCCAACGTTTCAATTTAAAGTTGTATAAATCTATATCAATACCAATATTATAATTGAAGTGTCTATCTGTAATATCAAAATAAATGTCAAAAATTACGGCATATTGCGAATATTTTTCTTTTACAGATACACATTGGTCCGTGCCCGCACTGGGATTTGAACTCACGACCTTCTCCTTGGAAGGCTGACGCCTTCCCACTAGGCTATTTACTGCTTAATTACGTGAAATTGCCTGATCATACACAACCGTCTGTCTCTCCTTCACTATGGGTGGTTGACTGGTAGAAAATGCTCTTAGCGTTAAGTCCTCCATTTGTACTAGTTAGTTAATTTGTGCAATAAAGTATTAAGTAAATAAATAAACCGTTTTTTTTAATATTTGTCTGTCTGTCCGAAACTTTGTCCCGAATAGGCTCCGAAACGGCTCAATGGATTTTAATGACAATGTTTTGATACTTTGGGTCTAGGGATATAATATAAAATAGGTGTTATATGTAAAAAATAACGGCTCTTGTAGGATACTAGTGAACACAAACAAACTCGCGGGGCTCAGCTAGTAAATAAATAAGTTATGTGGCTTTGAGCTGCTTTTTACAGATCTATCGACTTATTCATCCACTTTAAGCAATTTTGAAATGGAAAATCAAAATAAACTTCATAAACTACTTCAGCTTTGTCCTGCTTCCAATAAATATTATTTTGCCATTTTTACGAATGCTCTAAGCTCAGTCTTCTTATTCATTTTAGATCCCTTTGAAGCCATATATTCTTTTTAAAATAGAGTACAATTTTATTAGGCACTTAGCCTGCGCAGTACATTATTTTTATAGCTACAAAGAAAATATTTCAATGGTTGTGTGTAGATTTTTCTAGTACATTTACCTATTAGCTTCAACCCGCGATATCGTTATTTATTTATTTAATACTTTATTGCACAGATTAAATAGCTACCTAGTACAAATGGCGGACGTAACGCTAAGAGCATTTTCTACCAGTCAACGATCCACGTCGAACGATAAAACCTGTTCATTTTCAAAAGTAATTTAAATTCGAAATACGTTTATATCAAGTCTGACATACGTCGAATTTAACATTCATGAAAACTAATAGAATATCTGAAAGCAATCTGTCGGGTGTACATTTGTACAATATGGCATGGACCGTCAGTACCCACGTCAAATGTGTGTCATTTCTATTTACAGCATTTCATTCTGAAAAATATTTCATACAAAAATTTTTAATATTCAAACAAGATGCGCCGATACGGAACGATTTTTTCCACCTAGTTTATATTTTTGTTGCTTTTCGACAATGGAGTTTAGTGATTTTTTTTCGAGCCGTCGGGCTTGTTGGGTGATATTTTGTCCGGTTTTTGTGTGAATGGAATATAGCCATAAAACGAGCTTTTAAAGCTATTTGTGGTTTATTTAGTAAAAACAGTGAAACTTTTTTTATATCGTGTCAACAGATTTGAATATCGATATAGCGGCGTTTTCATTATTTGCATAATTTAAATATACATATTCAGTTTTCCTACCTCTTACATATATAAAATTAACTCTTCACAAGCACAATAATATATCTCTAAACGGAAATCGAACCCGGACCTCACGCTTTACCACCTCATCACCAACATGCTCCCAAGAGGCCGTTATATAAAAATAAATCTTTTGTTCAACCAACAATGTTATTTCCATCTCATTACGTCGTTACTCTAAATTCTTCATTATCATTCTGCTAATTACACCCCATATGACCGTCATACTAATTTGCGCACGTTACGTTATAAAGGCGCCCTGCCGTATCTAAGTACCTTATTTAATTTTTACCTGCGTTTTTTAAAGGTGATCGCACACATGCTCGAAATGAACGCGCCGAACGAAACCGAAAGAATCGAATTTTAGAATTCTTTACATCTTAGTAGGTCTCTGCAAGAGTCCACATGGGAAAGTACCAGATATTCATCCGCCGAGCAGTAGTGTGCAAACATTATTTTGTTCCGGTTTAAAGGGCACTGTTTCAAGTGAAATTACAAGAGATATGAGATGTATCAGAGTGACGATCGCAGTGCAGAGCTGCACAGAATTTTGTAATGGAAAGTTCTGGGTGGCACGGTATCTGATATGAGCAGACTTACCATCAATTTAACGACTTGCTCGTCTCGTTTATGCATGGAAACCTGGGACATATACCTACTGGAACTGAAAGATCGGATTCACCAAAAAATCAGAGGGTAAAGAAATTCCAAGAAAATCTTGATGACGTCACCAGAAGCTCTCAATGCACCGGAAGCGGATGGAGCGCTTGTTGAATGCATTTCTTCAGCTGTGGACAGGCGTGCAAGGCCGAAATGACTTCGGCGCGTTCTACACCGCCATGTGTGCGATCACCTTAAAAAGGGGTAAGGCAAATGGTGCCTTATGAGGGGGAAGGAGGTATGGAGGGGTTATGTATTTTCACGTCACGTATCGGATGCTTGCATTAAATTACTTCCTTTATGAGGTATTTAAAAATATGGTACGCGAGGGAAATGTGTAGCGTTTTAATTTAGGATCAAAATTGAAACATCTTTATTGTCTTGAACGAGGGCAATTTTGCTTGGCTTCTCTTGAGGATCGTGTGAAAATAACATTTATTTTGATTTATTTTGTTAAAAATGATGCATCATTATTTATTTTTAAATTTGGGAAAAACGTGATTCTATACATTCTTAATTAAGATATTATTACTAGCAGATATGGTTTATTACACCACCAGTGGGGTGCTATGAATCTACTACGATAACCTGACTACATAAGATTCTATTTTAATTTAATAATACAGTAGTCATAAAAAAAGAGTAGTCATATTAATCATGATGTGCATCTTAACCTTAAACACACACACATACATAATTAACACTCCATGCTGAGTATTTTAGGCCTGAGGTAGACATAGCCAAGTTAATATTTTCGTAAAAGGTCTACAGTATCATTATACTCTTTGTAAAAGTACCTTTTTAACTTAACCGATACATAATCAATAAAAAACAAAACCGAACCGTCAATAGAGAAGAAATCTGAAATGCAAAATAGCACTTATTCTAACAGCCGCAGGGTTAACATCGCAATAAAATCAACTTTTATGAGAGCTGAAGTTTTGTGCAAAGTAAGCAGTTAACAAGGTATGTGAGGATTCTATCGGGGAATGTACCGGTATGAGGCGGTATATTACAGCCATTAGTGATGTAGGTGTGGTTCGTGCAGAAAATACGGACCCGATAAGGCGAGGGAGCGAGCGTGTTCACAGGCGGAGCGGGAGCGGGTGAGTAACGTTTAGGTACGTAGCGGGACTTTTATTTCGTTGTGGAACATTTTGAGTTAAATAAAGGATTGGAAGAATATTTATTGGGTCGGGTTTGTCTATGTATTTAAAAATATAAGAGATGTTTCGACTAAACAAAGACAATTTCGTATGTTGGTACGAGAGTTTATGTAACGAATCATCAAATGCGTGTGCGAAAACTCGTGCATTGTTCTCATTTTGCACTGGTCGTGGATGCCATTCGATTCCTCGGAGACGAGCTCGCAGGACCCAGACTAGTTGGCTTATGGATATCGTTTTGCACCATCGTCCCCCATCAACGCCGAAGACAACCCTGACTGGACACCCGAGAGGCCATCGACGGATTTCCCAAGTAAGTTCATATGTCATAGTTTCCCGCAACAAGAGATAATTATTTGTATTTAGCACAAAAGATACCTAATAAATATTTAATAATTATCTAATAAATGTTATTGAAGATGTTTTAAATAAAATAGTACAATAAAAGATGTGTAAAATCAAATCGCTTCACCTACTTCGCTTCTCACATCACCTAATCCACACCCGAAACCGGATTTTCACAACCATATCTAAAACCGAGGCGGGCAATTAGGATAGTTTGCGACCGCTCTATTGCCAAATGATCTGTGACTTTTAACTGCTACCGATAACGAGTTCGTTATAACGCATTACTTGTAGCTGTATAACGGATAACGTGTAACGGAACGTACAGTTGTGTAATCACTAGCGTGGAACTGATGTATTGGAAACTAGTAACAGGTAATTTACGCTTTGGATTGAATATACAGGAAAATACTTTATTTTGTTCGTAGATACCGTCACGTTTTAATCTCTTTGTCTTGTAATGAAATGACAAAAAGGTTTTATAATCAAGTGAGAGCTTGCTGGATTAGAAGGGCCGAAGATCGGGCTCAGTCGCGTTTACTAGGTAAGGCCTACGTCGAGCTGTTGACGAAGATGGGCTGATGATGATGATGATTATGGTGATAAATGAATTATTAAGTCTTTATTTATTGTGTGCGGTGGTATTGGGCTTACTCTTGTTTAATTACTGAGATTTTTACAGAGAAATATATTAACTGCCATATCATGTAATATAAAAAAGTCGCTTACGCTTTTCGGTGAAGGAAAACATCGTGAGGAAACCCACATACCCACCCGAGAATTATTTCAGAGGTAGGTAGGTGATCCACCAATCCGGATCTGGCCCTCGTGGTGGATTATGGCCTAACCCCTCCTCACGAAAGTGAGGGGAGACCCGTGCTCAACAGTGGGACTTTATGGGTTAATGATGATTATGATGATAAAAAAGTCATTATTTAGAACGACAGCGTGACTGGGTGGGCCTTATAACAGTAAATGGTCTTTAAATATTTACCAAATTCATAAAATAAAACACTACAAAGAAGTACAACTGTAGCTATTATGGGCAGGCGTAGCGCTTACCACCAGGTAAACGATTTGATCGTCTTGTTAGTCAGTCAAAGAAAAAAAAACATAATACGACAAAAAATACCGGATATGTTCCGACTTCTACTTAAACTTACTTCAACAAAAAGAAATAATCCACGATATGGATAGTGATTTGGGGGCTAGTAATGTTCACCTACTTTTGACGCTGTCCGTTGACAAAGCGCTGCACAACCGCATGCTAATCGCAGTAGCTTAGTTCCGGCCAATTACACCACGTGTTCAATTGGCTAATCACCGCTCCACTGTATATGGATTGGATTTCCGTATTTGTAAAGGCATTTTTGTCCAGACTAATTAGGATTTCACGTCGGAATGAGAGATAGTCGGCTATAAACCTTTATTTAGGCACCTTAAAACTATTCTCAAAACCTACTTATCGGAGAGTGTCCGCAGCTTCAGATATTCCGAGGATAACTCCTCAAATGACTCTCGGGCTTTCTCATAATGTTTTCCTTTACCAAAAAGCGAGTAATAATTACGCATATATGTTTTAAAAGAAACACATTTGTACATGCGTGGATTTAAGCTCAAAACCCTCACCTTGGAAGGCGAACGTCCTCTCACTAAGCTATCACTGTTCTAAAATTCAAATTGGGGCCTTATTAGTACGTAGTAAAGAACAGGGAACGCTAAACATGGTCTTGAAATGAGAAATATAATATTTTAACTTACATAAAAACGAAATAAAGTTGAGCTGCTACGCCACGTCGTTACCTGCAACAAAATACATTTTGATGTAAAGCATCGTTCCGGAAAATAACAACCAAGCACACACTTGTGTTAATAATATCGTTAACTTACTACAAGAACGTGTTATCATCCCCTCAACATGTTGAACGTGAGATACCACATTCTTATTGCAAATGAGTGATACAAATAAATATAGCCGATAATACGACGTATGCAATGTTTCTCCAAACATGGAAATACAAAATTTATACCAAAAACGCGTCAGGATCATATGCATAGATCCTTACTTTAAGATAGATAGATATATAGATAAACTCTTTATTGAAACACCACAGAACAAAGAAAACTTAAAAACTAGAACATAACAAATTTTCTGAACAGATTTTCTGTATCTAGGCAACATTATATATGGCCTGATCATAATCAAGTTAATTACTTATTTTTCGCTCTTTATTGCCTAGGTCTAAACCATTCCCAATTATATAGCAGTCGTTTCTCCCAGTGTCGGATTTTAGTATAATTAATATTATTATTATATTCATCATCAGTCTATATTGGTCCACTGCTTGACGTAAGCCTCATTATTCCACCTAGCCGGGACGAGATATTATTAGGTTAACTCTGTGATATTTTTTTGCCTTTGATCCCTATCTCACTTAAAGTTATTTTTTATATATATTTGATTGACTGACGACTAGCAAGTCGTTCACCTGATGGTAAGCGCTACGCCTGCCCATAACACTCACAGTACCAACCAGAACCCTGCATTGCATAAACCTGCGCGGCACTGCACTACGCTCGTCTCTCTGGGACATCGGCTCTAAAGTCTCAAATTAGGTGACGCTGCGACTTACGATGGTGCCCGTTTGCCTGTGAGTAACCTATTTACTCATAACTTGAAGTCTCTTAGGTTGTAACTATTGGAAAACGAAGACTCCGGCAAGTAGTTCCACTCCTCGACCGATAACATTGCGCTTGTGTGGAAGTGCCTTCAGAGGACACTTGTTAAGGCACTGACACATAAGTCAGCTGCTGCCGGAACTGATCGCGGCATTATTTCGGTTCGCGACATTAGACACGGCGTCAGCGCGCGCTGGGACATCGTTAAAAACCGACATTGTTCGCGGCCCGCGGAAAATGAAGGCCGTACGCAACTCGTCTTCGGGTCAATTAGGCGTGCTCGCCGGAAGGATGGGTGGTGCAAGTAATAAACTGATTGGCCACACAAACGTACAATTACTTGTAATTCTAAACTGTGAAAATTCTTATTCTTATATTCCTATATTATCTTAATAATATACGTTCATTAAACACAAGCAGCAGCGGGTTACCTTGACGATAGCAGATGAGCTATCATTCCCCACGCAGCCCGCTATCACTCATGCCTTCCCCCGCTGGTAGCCTCGTACGTGCAGTCATGTAGTCACGGAGCTAAGCGCAGAGAGGCGCTCCGTTAATTTTTGATGAATCGGATAGGTTAGAGTAGTTTCCTTCGGTTAATAATTCAGCGCGAGTTAGCCGCTGACATCGTGATTTACGTTGGGACTGTACAGAAATATTGTGCGGGCCCACGTGAAAATGTATTTAGCGGGGCTGCTGCGGTTTTCGTGGAAACATTCGTGGTAAGAGCTCTGTAATATGGAGGTTTCTAGCTATTCCGTTTTGCTAAAAACCGCTATATAGAAGATAAGAGTATAACAAGAACAAGTCTGACTTCCCGAAGTCAGTGTTCCGTTCCATGTCAGTATTTTTCTGCGAAATACTTACCAATGTCCTTTCAACGAGAAGTAGAACATTCTCGAGACGGTAGCTTGTTGGTTTCCATATTGGGATCGCGGATTTAAAACCCGTTAATGAGGGAAAACATCGTTCTGAACTTTGATGGTGGGGCACTATAATGTCCCCCTAACTACCATCTAGATATCCTTAAGTAGAAAATCTGTTGCCAACCCTCTACCAGTGTTCCAAAATCCGAAAGCCAGTCCGAAAAATATGACTGTAATAACAATATAAGTATGTATACGGTACAGCCATTAACATTATGTGGAAAAGTTAAACATGCGCCTAAGGGTTACCAGGCGCTTATATTATCTTGCATAGTGATGGTTGTATTCGAGACATTCAATTCGATTGTTTCGATTTTTCTTACATATCGATGGTTCTACTCAAACATCCGGAAGGAAATAATTTCGGTCAGTGCCATCGACTGTAATTTTTTAGAGATTGTACCACACACGATTCGACACGAGCAAGAGAGAGCGAGTGAACTACGCAGTGGCGAGTCAGTCGACTCGGAACAAGCATTTTGACAGACTCGATTGTAATTTTAAACCGAAAGCGATTCTTTCGATTGTCTGGACAACTGGGACTCGCCCATCACTAGTGACAGGCGTTAGTATGCTGCATCCCTTACTCCCACTGCGGAACTCTGTGTTTATCTTGATAATCGATTCCACAAATTAACTTTTATTAACGTTTTCCATTATAATTACGTTACAAGTTTGTTTGCATAATTATCGGTTCATTGTTTTGACTTGTTTCTTTGTCTTGTTTCGGTGAAATTTACGGCATGATATTAGGTTTCATTCAAGACAGGAATCTCTTCGAATACCGTTCAAGTTATAATGCCTCGACTAATTATCTATCTATTGAATATTTATAAATAACACGACTTTATAATATGTAGCCTATGTCACTTTCGTGATTATGACGCGTCTAAAGATATCTTTTAATAAAAATCCATTAAGCTATTTAGGCTATCGGACACGTCAAAAGAACATACTTATATACGACTAAAAATAGAACATTGCTTTGGGCAATCAGGTAGAAAATGTTCAACGCAATCTAGAAAAATACACCTTATATTAAAATGGCAAAAATCGATAAAAGCTGCACATTTAAAGGAGCTGTCCAGACAGCACGTGTGGCCAAATGGGCGTCGAGGCTCGTCCTGGCCCCGGCCCGGCCCGGTCCGGTCCCGTGATGGACGTCCGGCACGTGGCTCGCTTACTCTTGCAATTTGCAGAATTTGCCGCGTATTAAATAGGGAATTTAAATTCTTATTTCCTCTGATACAGCTTCTGCATTATGATATTAAGTGTAGCTTAATATAATATGCATTTGTTAGGAAGATAATTACTGCTTATATTTTCAGTGTTTATACTTTTTGGAACGATGCTCGGAGTTTCTCTGTCCTTCAGAGAAACTCCCAGGTTATTTTAGACACTCCAAAGTAATGAGGTGTTCCGACAGAGGGCAGGAAGAACCGATGGGGTAGAGGAGTTCTAGAGTGGAGAACCCGTTTAGGTAAAAGTAGTGTAGGACGACCGCCAGCAGGTGGAGTGACGGTTTGTTAAAAACGGATGGCAGAAACTGGACGAGGAGAGTGAAGATCAGCGATCAGCAGCGTTCGCTAGGAGATGCCAACGTCGAAGAGTGAACGAATATAGGATGATTATGATAGGATGATGATGATAATTTTATTTCTTGCTTTATATAATGGTATTTCAGTATTTAGTACTACTAAAAACTATTAAGTGTTATGTGACACTTGATAGCAACCCTTAAACTTTGTATACTCTATGATGACCTGACACTTCCGAACTCTTTGCCTTATTTCAAACTTCTTTCAGTAAATCTTCATATCAAAGTGTCAACTCTTACGTGCATTTCTGTTATATGTGTGTCAAACGCATGTAGTGTGCGTAAGGTTTTATTTCCTAGAATAATATATTTCTAAAGCATTATTTTATAAAATAGCTCTCTAAACTTCCTCTCCATATAAAAATTAAATGTAACATATTTCATACTCCTCCGTCTGAAAAAAAAACTTAAAAAGAGATCACAAGTTTTTGCTTCACGTATTAATTAATAATTATATAGATTACGTAACGCCCTTGTCGGATAGACACGTGGATGCATAGAAACACCGCAACAGTAGGTAACCCACTTCATCATACAAAACTTATCAATTCGTACCATTGAATATTACAGAAGGCTTCCCAGGTAGAGTAATTATACATGCCCTAGATGTCGGGTACAAAGAGCTGTCTAGGTCTTACGTAGACTCCGTCTGTGTAGGTATACTGTGTTTACATCAATTAGAGCATGAATGACAGGTGTGTGGGTGCGAAACCTAGATCATACGTGGTTAGTGTGAAAAATTGTAAACTCGTAGGAACACTTTAATATTTACTCAATTATTTTAGTAATAGGCGGCCTTTATAGCTTAGTAGGTGATGAGCCGACTGCGAAGTGTGAGGTTACGGGTTCCATTCCCGCACAAGGCAAAGATTTGTGTGAAACAGAAAAATATGCTCCGACTCTGGGTGTTTTCATCCGCCAAGCAGTAGTGTGAAAATAATACTGTGTTCCGGTTTGAAAGACACTGTTTAGAGCTAAATTACTGGGCATATGAGACGTTAGAACCCATGTCTCAGGGTGACGGGCGCAGTGCAGTACTTCACAACATGTTACAATGCAAAGTTTAAGGTGGCACTGTAACTGTTATGAGCAGGCGTAGCGTTTACCATCAGGGGAACGACTCGCTCGTCAGATATAAAAAAAGCTAGAAGGGTTCCAATCTCACTATATCTGGCTACGGAAACCCAATAATCCCTAGGTCAATCGAAGCACAAACTTTACTCCTCTAGGAGTACGCATTAGCTTTTTGCCGCGGGTTCGCTCGCACTTTTTGCCGGCGTTCTGTACGGAGTGATTTTTTTGTAGCCAGTAACCGTTTGCGCAGATAAGTACGAGTCATTAATCATTAGGCTTGGGCGAGTGCGGAGCCGGGACTGAGGCAAGTAGGTACAGACCTACTTGTGTTTTGCTGAGGTTACATGAGGTTACGATATGTTTCAACTGTTTCAAATTTATTATTGACTCTTCATTTATACTGCTGAAGTGAGAATTTCATCTATTATAAGCATCGGCCTCTATGGCGTAAATCAATATACTAGATAATTCCTTTCTATGCATGGTTACCTGGAATAGATTGTTCAGAGCAATAAGACCTATTGTTCTAGTTTTGAAGATTGACCAGATCGGCTCAAAGCCGGGATGAATCGCGTAAGAGGGAGGAGGCTTATACCATGCAGTGGGTTGAATGAGCTGTCTATGATGATGATGATGATGACTCTACGGCTTCTGGGAACAATTTTGGTCAAGTTTCCTGTACCAGCAGACCGCCCCTTAGGTCTCTGAGTCCGCGATGAGAAACATCTTCGTATGCTCTGCTGCAACTTAGAGCCCGAAGGACCATAAATAATGTAATGCCTCACTTTATCAGCCATTTTATTAATTTGTGTGATTTTTAAACCTTAATCCATATTAAACCTTGTAGGAGTGTAAAATAATGTGAGAAGGCAGGCCGCAAGCCCACGTATCACCTCCCGGCAGGTGCGCGGGTGAAATTAATCAAATCGTGTCATATCGTGTCACGTGACACGAGACGACCCCGCGTGGATTAATTTTTGTGATTTATACCCCCGCTAATCAAGTTTTTTTCGACTTAATTATGTGACCCTGCGAAATTTATGGAGGGATTATTGCTGCTGGTAGAAGGGACGATTTTAGGGGTAAGTGATTAGAGGGCATTGTTCGCTGCGATTAAAGGTGCGGTAGACCGGAGCGGCTGCGGCGCGGTAGCGGCGGCGGCTTTAGTGTCCTATGCAATGGTAGAATAGTAAAGAATAACTTATTGTACTACAATAAAGAAACATAGTACAGTAAAACACAAGCTGTAAAGACTACATTAGTACCGTGGGCCAATAGTACCAATTCTATAGGCACAAACCGAACTAAAACTTTATTTTTATTTGGTAGCTCTCACGTTATTGCTATAAGTTTAGCTTTCATTTTTTTCCCTAAATACAGGGAATCCTAGTTCCTGACTACACGGTCACGATGAATTCGACCGTGACGCGTTATTATCATTTTAATAAGGTTGAAAATAAGTAAACAATATTTAAGCAAAATACCGCAATAGGGGACGTACTAAAGAAAGGCCAAGTCAAAAGTACCTATGACCGACGAGCATATATGAAAGGACTCATGCAAGTGGAAGAAACGAAAGAGCCGTGTCAGGATCTTAGCATGTTGATAGATGTAGTCTCTACCAACCCCAACTAGGTAGTAGTGGGGTGCCTCTTCTGCAGGAGCAGCCGCCTGGGGAAGTACCACACCTTTGCCAGATATTCATCCGCCAAGCAGTAGTGTGCAAACATTACTGTGTTCCGGTTTGAAGGGCATTGTTTCCAGCGAAATTACTGGGCATATGAAACTTTAGAGCCGATGTCTCAGGGTGACGAGCGCAGTGCAGTGCAGCGCAGGATTATGCAATGCAGTGTTCTGGGTGGTGCTGGACTGTTATGGGTAGGCGTAGCGCTCACCATCAGGTGAACGTCTTGCTCGGCTCGTCACTCAGTAAAATAAATTAAAAATTAGACAGAAGCCTGACTGTATCTATGTATGTATTTATTTTTATATATTTTAGTATACTGTCAACTACCACAAAGTTTGTACAAGTAATAGAAATTAAACTCTCGTATTTACCTATAAAAGTCCAAATTAAAATAAACTCGGTAAATAATGATTTTGTTACGAAATACTTGTTTATTAGTAGGATTATTTACGTGGATGGACGTTCAAATTTATTGGAAGCCCTTGAAACAACATTTAATTTGTTTTTTGAAAGCTCTTTTGATTATGAAACCTTACTGCGGCCAAACTTTTACTACGCAACGAGTACTGAGAATGCTGAACTCTGCGTTAGAATACTGAGGTTCATATAAATTTTTATGTTTATTTGTTAAAATTTTGATTTGTTTCTTTTTAAACCACAAATGTGATCTATTGCTAACGTAATTCGATCATATAATCCAATGGAGAGTGTCATAATTAAATATCAAACAATCTATACCTAAGTTTTGTTTTATATAAGTACAATATTATTGAACAAAATAGGTAGAAATCTTAAAGACTTCATATTTTTAAGAATAAATGATATCTAACTATTTTCACAAACATTATCAATGCAAAAGTTTGTGTGTGTATTTGTAGCTTCTTCACGCCACAATGGCTGAACGGATTTTGATGAGATTTTGTATACATAATATACATACGTTATAGAATACATATTATAATAAATACTGTTACTCCATTGTTCAGTTATTTCTTAATACGATAATTATTGTCTAGAACAATAATCAGATAATTAATTCAACAGCGTGACACTCGCGTAATGAATGGCGTGTCAGCAAGTGACGACGTGACGTGACTGCGAGTGACGCGGTGACGCGTCGACGTGACAGACAAACATTTGTGTCATCTACTTTGTGTTACACTGTCGGATCTAAATTCTGTTATGTAAAGGGTGTCTGCTAATTGTGGTTAAGTTGGTTGGATCTTGTAAAAAAGTGAATGGAATTTCATATACTTACTAGCTGTACCCTGCCACGCTTCGATGTGGCACATTCGCAGATTCGCTGATATGTCACTGATGAAAAAATAGATAAAAACAATCCTTGATGCGGATTATATATCATGCTAAAATTTCAGCTCGATCGGTGCACAACTTTTTGAATTTTTGAAGCCTACACAAACCAACATAACATTTTTATATATATAGATAATAAAGGATACTTTTTTCTTCTTATAAATTTACGGTTGCAGTGGAATAATAGTAAACGCGGGTTAAGCCGCAGGACGCTGCTAGTTGATCATAAAGCTTACAGATACATGCTCTATCAGATTTCACAACGCAACTCTATTTATTTAGGCTGTTTCTCTACAATCAAATGAAAAGTTAACCCGACTCGTTCCTAAATTAATTACCGTGATACATCGCCTAAACTCTACTGTACCAAATTAAATACTCCGGCGTTGTGTAGGGGCGTCTATTTACCCGATTTATGCGGGCCCGTTACAAATCTTCGGTAAGCCGCAGTCGAAACACAGTTCACTCTGTACCGGATTTACGTTTATTAACCGGTTTAAGATACGGTTGGTAAACCGGCGCGGAACAATGCGGAACAATGTGCCTCTGGGTTCGGGCGGTAACTGTAGGTAGTTTGGTGCTGGCAGCGGAGGCGATGGGTACTTCAGATCCAAGATTGGCGAGGTCGGAGATACTTTTGTTATAAGAGGGCAGAATTGGAAACGTCAAAGGGTTTTCTTAATTTTTGGCTTCTAGACTTAATTCTTTATTTCTCGAGTTTTGTTTTTAAACGGTTTAAGTGTTTGTGGTCAGGAGATCGGCCTATTTCAGAAACCCCTTGCGACTATCGCCTGCGATGTTTAGGCTTTTTCTACAGAAATCTATATTGTATAGAACTACAATTAGGCTATCTATTACAATTTACTGAATATAAACTGTGTTATTTTCAATCACATTGTCTTATGGTATAAAAGGAACCTTCCCTGTGTTTTCTAATGATACAATTAAATAAATCAAAACATGTATTTGTAAGGATACATATTATTACATTTGTTTTTGTACATTTTCGGGTGTTAAGAAAAGGGTAAACCTCTTGTTATTCGACCTGCAAGCAGTTGTACACAATTTTGGCAAAATGAATTTAATATAACATTATTAAAATTATAAGAATAAAATTATAATTGCAGTTATATAAAATTGAAATATTCTGCCATGCTGTAAAAATATGGGTCTAAACACTCATTCAACGTCTTTCTCAAACTTTAGACGTTTAACATTTTTATATTGTCTGGTAATTTATTAAAAGCTTTAATACACAATAGTTATATTATACACATTATTTTCATTAAGGCAAATAGTACAACATTTTCACCTTTGAAGGTATAAAGATTTAGTGAACAATATATTCAGCCTATTTCTCGATCGTATCGAGAGTTGCTTAAAGCTGAATTACCGATACAATGAATATTAAATTACTTGATTGCGTACCTGAAGTCTCGTAACATTCGAGAAACGAATTAATATACTAAATATTCACTTATACATTAACTTATTCGTAATTGTATTGCGTATAGTAGAACATGAAACAGGGAGAATAAAACTGAACAAAGAATAACAAAATATGAAAACAAAATTATACCATTTACGATATATTCCGTTAAGTTTGATACCCTCCCGGCTACATCACAAAAACGTAATTTCGCACATTACTTCCAAGGTATAAACTAGAATAGAACTATAAAACAAAAGGGAATACAATGCCAAAAACAAAAGAATAAGAAACAGGAAATATAAAAAATTGATGTCGCGAAAATAATTTGAAGGGACCGTTAAAGTTTGCCCACCGACGTTGGGCCCGAATGTACCAACTTCTGAGTTATAGCCACTCCATGCTCAAACACTTGGAGTTTCTGTAAACAAGACCTCATTCAGGCCAGCCACACTTTATTCATCTCATTACTAGAACTCGGCGCTCTCATTGAGAATTTAAAGTTTCTCTTCAAATACAAACAACAATTTGAAACAAATCAGAGCCTAACCGTAAACACTCAATGTAAGTGTGTATTCATTTGAACCAGTTACCTTCTAAAATTATTGAAAACTTTGAATCGGTTGGAGCCGATACTTATAACTTATCGCCGAAGAAGGCGAAACATTCAATTTCCATCTTGAACTCGTTGATTGGAAGCCACTAACTCAAAGTTAAACGTGGAATTAACAACTACATGGTACATTAACGTCTATCTTTTGTGAAGTTGGGAAGAAGTGGCAAATTTTGGAAGTTGCGCCGCCTTCACCGCCCGCTTTGATTGTTTTGCGATAAATCGGAGGAAATTTCGGGACTAATTTTCCTTTCGAAAGTTATTTCAGGAAAATTATAATGAAGGAAGCGACATCTGGCGTTCGGCAGATACTAATTAAAACACCGGCGCGGACGAGACCATCGGCGGCGGGATTGTTCCGGAAGTATGTCGCGGAAAGAAACCGGGACGTGAAATATTGGCGAGGGCCGCGGAGAAACTTGTCAAATCTGGCAATACCGAGGCCGGGGTCATAAAAAGTTAAGTCGACGACACTCGAGTTCATGCGAGCGAAGTTTACGAACACTTTGGTAAATGCCTCGATTTCGACACCCGGCCCGTACGAGAGGAAATAACAGAAAAGTTTTTGACTTATTGGCGCACGAAGGGGCGCGGGGTAAACATGTTGGATGTTTTTTAGCCAACATTTAGGCCAACTAGTTCCCGAGTTACGGCGTCGTAATGAGATCACGTCATCCGAGAACTGATGCTTTGAGGAATACATTATGTGTGCTTACGATGCTTGGGAGCATTTACATTTCATGAGATTTTTTGGATGTCTCCCTACACGCGTATGTTTTAATGTAACAGCACTAATATTGTCAAAGATTCTTTAGTTTTTTTGGGACAGAGTACAGAAATGACTGTTTATCTGACTAATAGACTTATCTATCTAAAATAAACTCTTTATTGAAACACCACAGAACAAAAAAAACTTATCAATTAGTGTTACAAAGAGCGATCTTATCGCTCAGAACGATCTCTCAGAGACAACCTTAGTTTAGATGTCAGGCGCGACTTTGCAAAGCGCTCGAAATATTCAACCGTTTCTGGCCTAAATCAAACACTGTTCATCTAATTTAAGACGCTGATTAAACATTTTTAACTAAAACCGCCTTAACGTGATTAAGCGCTGAACATTCGTACTGACTTCCAAGTTAGTCGGCGGATTCCATTGTCGTATTCCCGGAGTTTCCCAGACTCGCTACTTAAAGAGAACACTTTGAATTGAAGAACGGCGGCGCTAATCAATATTTAAAATCGTTTGAAGAGAACGGATCTTAACGAACATTGGGGTACTAAGCTCGGCTTCATAAGTTTGACAACGACTTGGGTACTTTATTGGACTACGAGGATCTTAGTGATACAATGATAATATTATGTCAATTTTTAAGTACTGAGTGTGACGTAATTTTTTCAAATATTTTATTATTGGAAACTGTTTTATTCTCAAAAATTACACAGCGCCGAGAAGCAAACATTTATTTTATTGTCTACATATTTCTGTTCATAGGAATTGTCAAGTATTACTGAATATAATTTAATATTTTTTAAGGTTTTTTTTTCGGTCACATACTTGAGCCTGACCCCTAACTTAGGTTTCTTGTATATAGATAGGGAGTCCAAAACTAGGAGGATCATGGTCCAACATACACCCAAATTCAATGCAAATACTTGTGGTTCACACAAATATTTGCCCTGTGTGGGAATCGAACCCGAAAACTCAGGTTTCATGGTCGGCTCATCACCCACTTCACCATGGAGGCTGTCGAACGTTTCGATTACAAGGGCAGTTAGTCAAGGAGCCAGTAGTCCTGTCAATTCAAATACTTCTGTAAAGTGGTGAATTCTATCCTGGAAAAGTTTAAGAATTCAAAAAAATAACATGCCCTCTTTTCCGTCCCCACCAAAAGCCTACCTAGTCTTCACCCACACGACTCAAAGTATTCGTGTAATCGCCAAAGATAATGACAATCGGAGTGTCAGGACAAACAGTCCCGGGATCCCGTGAATCCCGCGATAAACACTCGTCGCCGTCCCGGAACAATGGCTGTCGTAAACAGGCCGGGACGGCCCGGGACGACGTCATTCCGGGACGAGCCGTGAACGCTTTGTGTCTGTTTGATGTCTTGTGTAATTTCGCTGTATGAAATCATTTTGCGAGGTTATGAGGTTCTGGGACGAGCTCTCGGCTCTCACCAACGTATGGATTGTGATAGCGCTGAATGGATTTGTTTGTATTCCTTTATGTGTTTTGCAGCTGCTTTTTTACGGGACATTTGGGTTGGTGTTCGATTGAATTGCAAATGGCGTTGGTGTTTTGGGGTGTTTTAGATATTAACTTGACGGCTTCCGTGGCGTAAGTGGGTGATGAGTCGACTGCAAAGCGTGAGGTCACTGTTTCGATTCCCTTACAGGGCAAAGATTTGTGTGTACCACAAATATTTGCTTTGAATCTGGGTGTTTATAGGACCATGGTCCTCAAAGTTCCTGATTCCCTAAATACAGGGTATCCTAGGTAGGTGGCATTATCTATTTATGTGATTGAAGTTCTGAATAGTAATTATCAGATATGGAAAGGTTTTTAGCAAGATGGTAAGTGCATCATTTACCATTATTAGTTTAGTTTAGAAAAACACTGCACTGCGCTCGTCAGCCCGAGGCACTGTTAGAGTTAATGGAGTTGCCTTTTCCTTTGCGAGATTCAGGCATAAATTACCACTTGAAAGCGAAATTTCCTGTTTCAAACTCAAACCATAACTAGCTACTTATTAGTTTAGTTGATCATATTTGATATATTTTTTATTTTTCTATATGAATATGAGACTTAAGTATTTGAATTGTAAAAGTTCATTATATTTGCTTACTTAGAACTTTACTTATAAATATATTTTTCTTTTTTCTCTTTTGTTTTTGCCACACCGTTTTAATTGCACCTCCAGGATGACTGGTAGAAAATGCTACTTAGCATTAAGTACTACTTGTAAATGTATATTGTGTGCTAAGGAATAATTAACACTACATCCCTTCCTTCCCATTCATCTCTTTCAAACCTATTTAAGATGGTTTAAGACCAGTTTACGTTCATGCCGTTACAAATCTTCCATTTCAACTTCATAATTATCCCACAGATTCACTTACAAGACGAAACGCTGCATGAATCACGAGCTCCCTTGTTACCAGAGCCCACCCATCGGCTAGCGCCGTTAGCCGTTACTCGTTAGTCGTTAGTCGTTACGCGATGATGGATGGCTGTCATTTTAGCTAAGTAGCAGGAAGAATGGCTGGCGAGTTCTAATTTTGGAAAGTGAATAATTGATTTAAAATTAGACCTTATTAAGTATTCTTTAAATGATAGTGCAATTTGATTGCAGTCGGTCAAGGTAAGTGTCGTGACTTATTTCGCTTTCGGGATTTTCTTCATAATGTTGTGTTGTGAAAGGACTGTACCATACAGAGCTGAGGGGAGGACTTTCATGGGGGGTAAGAATAGAACCGAATAGAATAGAATAGAAAAACTCTTTATTGTACACCAGAAACAAAAATAAACACAAGAAAAAAGGAAAAAAAAAAGAAAAAAGGTAATAGATATTATTTGGGATATTTTTATTTTGATTTTACATATACTTCATGTACCTTGAATATGTAATTAATTTGTATAACAATATAAATAAATTAAAAGAAAATTGACTAAAACTAAAACTTAAAAATCTAACAAAAGATAGTTTCAATTTTTAATTGTGTTTTTTGTTACTGAATTGATAGTTTTATGGATTTTAATAGCTGAATAATTTTAACACCGGTTAGCCTATGTTATATAATGTTTTATAACTTAAACCATAATTATTACTCATTAGTTTAGTTGATCTTATATGATTTATTTTTCTTTATATTTATATAGAAAACTTTAGTATTTTACTTGTAAAAGCGCTTTATTTTTGTCTACTTACAATAAAGGAATTGAGTATTTAGAAAAACAAAAGATGTCTCCTTATCCCATGTTTTCTTATTCAAATGTCATATCTTCTTTTGTCTAAAAACGCCGCACGACATTAAAGACCTAACGATATAATAGAATTTTTTTATTTTGTTTCTTTATTTATTTTTGTGAAAAAAATGACACTTTTATTATAGTAGCAACTTTATTGGCAGATAAAGTAACTTCAATCACGTTCAAAGAATTCAGAAAGAATTCTCTTACGCAAAGTTATTACTCGATATTGAATCCTAAACTTCCCTTTTCATAAACATTTTTCTCTGTAAAGCTGCCGTGGCCTTAATAACTTAAGGGCATGCATGCTCGTTCAAAGACGAGCACAAATTGAGTAAGAAAGAACGGAAATTAAAGCAACAGTACTTTGCGAAGTAAGGACGGTGCACGGAGACCGGAAGAAACGTAGACGTCGCATATTGAACCCTTGTTCAATGGGTTTAAAGTTAAATCTTATCTGACTGATTTCAATTTGAAATATTCATGGCATAATTATGTGTTTTATATTATTGTATTTACGAGCTTGTGCACAAAAAGGTTTATATGATCCTATTAAAAAATAAAATGACTACGTTGATTTAATAATATTTAGTTGTGAAGAATTTGAAAACTGGTTATTTATATTTTAACTAATATACCTCGTTAACTGTTTGTCATCAATTTTTTTATGCAATTTGACCTTATTATTATAACTTTACTTTGACCAATACACATTCCTGAAGAAACGAGTAACCATGCGCTGAAGATAGCTTACAATACACTTTTGAAATCACGTTAAGATTTTTTTATATCTAGATTTTTATTAAACAACAAAAATAATAAATCAAACGATAAACAAAAACAAATTGTAAGCAGTCATTAATCCTTACTTATATTATAAATGCGAAAGTAACTCTGTCTGTTGCTCTTTCACGCCTGAACTACTGAACCGATTGAAATTAAATTTGGTACAGAAATAGTCTAGAGCCTAGGGAAGGACATAGGCTACTTTTTATTGCAAAAAATGCATTGTAAGGGTTTGAAATAGGGGATGAAAGTTTGTATGGAAGTATGTAAAGTTTCGGCTTAATTTTCTCTAATGGAAAGCTACATTGACAGCGAGTAACATAGGCTATATTTTATCCCCATATTCCTGCGGGAACAGGAACTACGCGGGTGAAACCGCGGGGCACAGCTAGTAACAAAATAAAATGCGCATTGAATTGTTAACTTCTTTTGAATTAGTTTAAAAATAAGCTTTAAATTTACCAACGAGGTTGCCAAAGTGCTGCCTTAATGTCAGTTTCCAATAAACTTAGGCGTTTAAAATATAAATTGTAAATTTCCCTGTCCGTTAAAGCGATGCCTAGGTTTATTTTGAAACGGTCGTAAGTCATATAGAGATGCCACCTCCACCCCTCCCGGCGATTCTCATCTCTACACGCCATCACTCCACCGGACATCAGATTACGTCAACGAGCGACACATGCCGTCGACAAGCGCAGGGGGTGCATGCCAGGGGTGGAGGAGGGGGTGCAGCTGGGAATAGTGTCAAGGTGTAAGATGAGAGAGCTTACAAGGTTAGCCGTAAGTCGTTACTGTCGTTACTGCATCGAGACGATACGTGACGAGCTGTGAGGGGTAGTTTATTTCGAGAGATTGGCTAGGGGTGGCGTTGTCAAAGGGTGGGATGAAGGAGGGATAATATGAAGTTTTCTAGGTTAGGTGGATTGTAAAGTAACACTAACTTTACAATCCACTATCCAGTTTTACTATTTATTAGAAATAGATATAAGTAAGTACACTTTGAAATACATAAGGTATTTTTCTGATAATCGATAGCTGTCTCTGTTTTGCACTAAACAATTGACAGAGACAGTAATATATATATAATATGTTGTTAAAATTAACAAACGTTCCAGAATCTTTTCGCTAGCCTACGTATATGAGCCCCACAGCTGCTCGGCAAAGGCCCCCCATCCTGCACCACTCATTCGTAACAATTTATTCGCATGACCCCCAAGAGAGCTCTTAAGAAAAGAAGTCCACGGGACAAATGACACAGATAAATAACCCTTACACAGCTATCCGCCCTTAATTTAAATAAACCACATTAACCCTTCAGTAATAAAGTTTGCTACACCTCATAAATTAAGCCCGAACTGCACAAACCATTGTTATAAAAAATTGCAGAGTTCTGAGCGGCGTCCCTTAACTTGTCTCCCAGAGGGGATATTTTCTGAATGTCCGGCGCGGAACCCTCGACGCAGGGAACTAATTAAGAGACAGTGTTCAGTTTCGCGCGCGCCGTTTCACTTTTAGTCTATGCAGGCTTCTATTCTGAATACGATAACTTAGCTATTGACATTGCATCCTGATAACTTTCGTCTAGAAGTTTTTTAGTCTAGGGCAAATAGGCAAGCATGCTCCACTGTCGACCGCGTTGCCATTTATTATAAGGTGAAACTGTGGCCAAATGCTTCCTTTTTGATATAGTGTGTTATGACTTACAGCACCAAAGTAAATAAAATAAAATTTATAATAATTTTCCTAATAAAAGAAAATACTAAATAATGTTGTATTCATTTTAAAATTCTAAAAATGCACATTCATTGACTGTAAGGCGGAACGAAGTTCGTCGGGCCAGCTAGTTTTATATATAGAGAAAATATCAGCTTTTTGACAACCTCTATTGATCCTATTTCTCAAATTATATTATAAATAAGTATTCATTGTACATCTGTAGCACTTAGTGCATTTTCTTTTCTAATTTGTTCTAAATTCATTGTGTAAATTTTAGTTCTAAAAGGACCTATATAAGGCTTTCTAAGATCTTTACCGTTTTGCATCAAGAACTCAAAAGACAATTTTGAAAAGTTTCAAACCTGCAACTTCGTCAGCTCCCGGGAACTTCACAACTAGGTTGCCGTCCCCATAATCCGTCCACATAACCACTCCTCACCGCCTGTGTACAACAACCGCGGTACCGCGCGCCGTACATCGCTGGCTCGCCTCCCGATCTCGTGCCGACGTGTCTACTCTACGCGGATATGGACTTTGTTCAAACTTTATTAGTAGCGAGTTAGTTTTAATAGCGGCCAGTACACTTGTCGTTAACTGAACTAAAACTACACATTCAAGCCACATGTCTTTGAATTTGGTTCTTATTGTAGGCGCGGAAGGTTGAATTTGGCAGGTGAGTGGAAACCTTTTGGGAGTCATAAGAGTAACGCCTATGGTAGTTCCCCGGCTCACCTTTAAGATGTAAATAGCGTTAATAGCAATGCTTACGCTGAAAGGGCTTCTTAGAAGGACGCAAAGAGGCAACTATTATGTAATCAAGTTGGTTCTACTAGGAATTAAGCGAGCCGGTTTATTGCGGAAGCGGCGGTGGGGTTAAGTAAGTATTCAGTCGTGAAGAAAACCTGTCATTGCTTGGTTAGTTTATGAGCAATGTTCATTATTCTCTAGATACAGGTGATCACAGTAAGAAGCCAGGATCTTTGTATAAGATCGTGACGATTTTTATTATTTTACAAATATTTTTTAAACTTAATGTTTTTGTGTATTTATTAGCTAGCTGATGTCTTGCCAACTTTAACTTTTTTGTGATTTGTGTTAGTGGAACCCTATTTGAATCCAATCTATTAACAGTATTCAGTTTGTGAATATTCCTCAAAACAAATTAAATATCCGGTGTCGAATTGCAGCGCCGTAGCTAGTTGTAGCATATCGTAGCCATATCGTAGCAAGCCGTAGCACCGTAGCAAACCGTAACGCTACAAAATGGAATAAGGGTCTACGCTGCAGTGACTCGTCATTCATCGCCTCCGACCTCATTTCATACTGTCGAAGACGTAAATCCTATACTGCGAACATAATATTCCAGAAATGCTATATAAAGTTGAGTTTCGCTAATTAAGAAAGTTGAATACGTCTTCTATATGAATTGTTGTCTATTTTTATACACTTTTTAATGTATAACTTATATAATATTATGTATTATTGCAATATATTTGTCTTGTATTTACTTGTACTGATAAGCCTTTTACAGACTATTACATCTTTTAGAGATTTATGCGTCTGTTACAGATGATCAAACCTTTCGACATCACGAGCGCAGATGGGCAGATGGTAAGAAACATTACAAAGAATATATGATAGCAGCTTTAGTTTGCTAAAGTTACGTTTTTTGGTGATTACATTTTAATAATAAGTTTAACGTTTAACTTTCAATAATATGAAAATGCGAAAGTTTGTATGTTTATCGTCTCTTTACGCTGAAATGGCTGAACGGGTTTTGATGACATTTTGCATATAAATAGTTTAGGTCCTGGAAAAGAAAAAAGTATGCTTTTTATGCCAGGGAGTTTAAATGTTTTCTGAGGGATACATGTCATCAAAATTTTACTTCTGCTATAAATTGCAGTACTTATTAAATCTAGTAATTAGGTTGATTGGTATATATAGACAAAGCTAAAAATAACGGATAGAGGAAAATGACATAAATCTGGCAGAAATCAAACTAACCGCCACAAAGGGGCAAGTGGGGCGGCTGAGCCGATTCCAGGCTGAACCCGTGACGTACACAAGCGCGATATGTCATATAAACCGTTATCCTCTTTGTGGACCCACTGGCCGGTAACAAAGAAACCAGAATCTTTGCTTCACTGTGAAAGAACTTCCCTAGAGACAGTTTTTTTGTAGGAAGGTATTTCAGCATTTATCGCAATAAGGTATTTTGAGATTTGTCTAAAAACCAACAGATTTAAACAAACCTTTATTACGACAAGGTATTAAATATTAGCTGGCGCTTTACGAACCACAAGGATATATATCGGAACGGAAGCATCTATTTCAAACGAAGAAATTCTATGCCCACGTAAAGATATAAAATCTAGATAAAAAGCCCAATGTCCGTGATAAAATGTTACCAAAACGGACATTTTCATCTATAAACCTAATATATTCTGCTATATAAAACCCACGCGAGACTTGAGTCGTGAAATATGACTCATTGAGTTCAAATAAAGTCGGCTATAAAGCTTGCCATACATACACGGCCACGGCTACGTACACGATTTCATAAAAAAAAATTAAATGTCTGGCCGGCTTAAACCAGCTCAGCAACCAAGCAGTAATAGCTTAGTGGAAGAATGTCCAGTTTCCAAGGAGAACGTAGTGAGTTTAAAACTCAGTACGGGCACGTACCAATGTGTTTCATGTAAAAACATAATGTACTTACGTAATTTTTATACGCTCTCGGTGAAGGAAAACAACAAGTGGAAACCCACATACCCGAAAGTTTTTTCGGAGGTATGGGATGTTAATCAAAAAATCGATGGATATACAAAAAAAAACCCATTAGATTGGGATTTTTTTCCGTCCAGAAATTTATCACTACGAGTAATTTATTGCCGTCCATTTGCACGAATCAACAATTATTAACTTAAATTTAGTATAAACAATAGTATTATTGCCTGAAAATATAAATAATCTATCCCGCATCCCCGTCAGCAAAAAGAGCGAAACGTATTTCATATAAAAACCTGGCCTTAAGACCATAAACTCGATCCTAAATAAGTTCGAAGAAAGCTGCCGTATTCAGTTTAAAAGCTTACAATCCTATTTGCAGGCTGTGTTGTCGCTACTGGGAGGAAATGCACGGGAAATTCACTTTTTGGAGGAGAATGGAATCATTTGGCGTTTGTCACGGAGCGAGCGCTGCCGAGGACTGGAGCTATGACCGAATCGCATCATATCCCTGTACAAACTAGCTATGCGAATGTAAAGGATAAACGTTTCTTGTCATTTTGAAACTAAACCATTATAACTACAACACAACATAACACAACACAAGACAACACAACAAATCCCAATACGACATAACACAACACAATACTATTTTGTTTTTTTACCGACTTCAAAAAAGGAGAAGGTTCTCAATTCGACCGTATTTTTTTTTGTTCTAGGTAAGTTTTATGTGTTCTGTAGTTTTTTAATAAAGGGTTTATCTATCTAAGAGTTTATCCTATTCCTAGTTATACTAGCTCAATGCGTTCTCTCACTATAATAATATCTTGGTCACCAGGACACTAGTTTTTTGGTCTAAACTATAGGTGTGTTTTCATCCTGGTTTCTGAAACTTGGTTGGTCTCTGATATTTGCTTTTTATTTCTGGTTCTGCTCTTCTTTTGTTTGAGGTTTTTTTATAACGGTAGATAATTAGTTGATTGACTCTTCGAAACAACGTGGGAATGAAACGAGCAAATGTTCCTGACGTGCGTAATATAATGGAAACTAACTGTTTGTTTGGCGTTTATAATTCCGCAATAGTTAGTTATTAAAAGCGCGTTTCTATTTAAAGAGAACAATAAAGTAAAAATATCCCCAGCAGTTTCAATTTAACGTAATATCCATAAAATATGGTTTAATGCGCAAAATGAAAATTGTTTATCCTCCACAACACATAATGACGGGCGCGCCGAGGGAATTCGATCAATTTAAAATTAAATTTCATTTAACTTTATTGGGCGAAATAATTGCGCGATATTTTACTACTGGTTGTAAATCAGTTAATATTACGTTGTGTACTTAAAATAAGTAGTTAGCTTTTATTTCATGTATTGTTGACTAAGACTTTGTCCCATATTAGATAATTCCTTAACGAAAAAAATGTGAAGAGTTTTTATGTAATTTGTATTTCTACATAGCTATCCTGGACTCATACACAGTTTTAAATTTAGAACAGGAAACTTCCTGTCAAAGTGAATACTTTTAGTAACGACGAACAGAAAAAAAAATTAAAGTTTCATAGTGGTCCTCCTTAATTGGATGTATTTTAAATCCGAATATAGTTTCTGCTAACTTCCGTGAATGAATTCCTGGAAACTATACGAACAAATATTATTAAAAGAAATAATAAATATGAAAAGCTATGTTTTTTATATCGTTATTTTTGTTGTGATTTTGAAAAATGGCGACGGTGAACGGATCTCCTGTTCGTCACAGCAAGCGGACTCCAGCCGCTTGTCCGTTACACGTCACGTCGAGCCCAATTTGAGACATTCGTATTCAAAACAGACCCACTCTCGCTAACAGACGCTAGGGAGGGGAAATGACGGCTTTGAATTAGGAACAATTTCAAGGGAGGTGCTAATAAAAAGCTGACTCTGTTACGATTATTTCAGGAAAATGGTGTAAAAAGATTATAAGTACAATTTTAATACAATTATTCAAATTTCGCTCAAACAAAACCTTACATAATAGCACTATGATTCACTGTACCTTTCTTTCGTAAAATAAATAGTAATAACTCGTCACGATCTCATATATAGATCCTGACCTCTAACTAGGATTCTCTGTAGCAAGGGAATTAGGAACTTCAACGACCATGGTCCTACAAACATCCAGACTCAGAGCAAATACTTGTGATTCATACAAATTGAACCCGCAACCGTACGCTTCACAGTCGACTCATCACCCACAACGCCACCGAGGCCGTAAATAAATACCTTTTTACTATAATTTCCGTGAGCTGTATTTAAACTAAATTAGAAGCATTGTAGAACTAGCCTTGAGCGGCAAAATCCTTAGTGGAACTCGGACGGTGGGCCATAGTTGTGGTTTTAGCTCGACGCCTTCCCGCATTCTTGTAAAACGGATACAGTATTATTTCGACAAAAACGAAAGGCTTCCGTGGCGTAACTGAGTGATGAGCCGACTGTAAAGCGTGAGGTTACATGTTCGATTCCCGCACAGGACAATGACTTGTGTTAACCTTAAAAATTTGCTCTGAGTCTGGGTGTTTGTAGGATGGTCCTTGTAGTTCCTGATTCCCTAGATACAAGGAATCCCAGTCAGGAGTTTCAGGTTTCTCAAACTGCCCTTGAAATTATTTTTAATGAAATTAATTTACAGTTATAAAATTAGTAAGTTTTAAATATAAAAAAATATATAATATCAGAAGAAGTTCTGCATTTTCACAAGTCATACATTTAAAATCTCAATGGCAAAACAAACGCCCGAATACGAATGTTATAACAAACACCTATATTAATAAAATAAAAATTGCAACAAAATAAAGATATTTTGTGTTTATACATCTCTGTAAACTACAATAACTGAGCTACAATAATACTTTTACTGTCAGCACAAATCAAATGCAGCTAAAACAGCTGGTTAGCAGCTCGACCCGCTGCGGCATGTCCCATCACTAGGAGCCGTGCCGAGGGTTGGCTTTCATTGAATTCGTTACAATACACATTGTTTATATCTGTCTCTGTTGACAGTCGGGCGTGGAGCAGTGACCTAGCTTCGCACAAATCAGTTTTCACTAGTAAAAAATAAAACAATGCGTCACGATCAGGCATAAACCCAATACCTATATAGGTCCTATACCCTAGGGAATTAGGCACTACGAGGACCTACTCCATGGTTTTTAGTGTGTGTGTATGTGACTATAGATTATGGTTTGGAAAAAGAAAAAGGTTTGGAATAGGAAATTTCCCTTACATGTAGTGATTCATGTCTGAATCTCTCACAGGAAAAGGAAATTCAATTAACACGTTGACTGCTGAATCGGCTTATACATTTGGGCACCAGTCCGGACCATGTGTGTTTTCCAGCACTGTGTGTTTTTCTGTGTGAGCCGCACTGTAGTAGCGCCGCGTTAAACACACCCTGGCGTGTTTTCCCGCACTCGTGTAACGTTATAAAAAAACAAACGTCTGTGTTTTCAGCAGCCAACGTGTTAACTCTATCTGCCTATCTATCTAACTATATCTATTCAGTGCTGAAATAAATTTGGTAAGTAGATAGTTACTTTATCTCCTATACTTTTGACCACAGTACATTGTGTGATGCCTTCGGGTTTATTGTCCACGTAGGTACGAGCTGAAGCTAGTACCACATAAATAATTAAATCAACTTAACAAAATACAAGAAAAGTTAGGCTTGCTTTCACGTGTTCCACCTTCAGTACTGAGCATATTATTGTTCTGTTGCCGAGGGTTCGTATACATAATGAGGAGCTGACAGCTCGTGTAAATACGCCTTTATGTATAGGCACTTCCAATTAAACTGTGGCTCGTGCGAACGCCGCCTGCGAAGTTTTTGTCTCTTTTGACTGTTATTTAATTCAGTATGTTTTGTAACATACTTTGTAACATGTTAATTATAATGTTTTATGGCTATAAATTATTTGAATTTAATAATAAATTATATGTAACACTTCACGATCACATACATAGATCTTGATCCTTGACTTAACTTGACTCATCATCGACCCATAACGTCCCATTGCTGGGCACGGGTCTCTCCTCACTTTCGGGGGGAGGGTTATGCCATAATCCACCACGGGGGCCCAGTCCGGATTGGTGGATAACATACCAACCTCCGAAATAATTCTCGGGTAGGTATGTGGGTTTCCTCACGATGTTTTCCTTGACTAGGATTCCCTGTATCTATGGAATTAGGAACTATGAGGTCCATGGTCCTACAAACACCCAGACTCAGAGCATATATTTGAGGTTCACACAAATCTTGGCCCTGTGTGGGAATCGAACCCATGATCTAGGTCTTTGCAGTCGGCTCATCGCCCCTTTCACGGGATATTAATGCATATTTTTTTTTTAGCACAGATTTCAAGCGACCCAACTCTATTCTTATCTACCTTATCCATCTAAAAGTTGTCTGGTAGAGAATGCTTGAAGCAATAAGTGTTCTAAACAGTAGACAATGCATTACCAATGCCTTGACCGCTGTAATCTATATTGTGGTGGTAAACGTTTACCATTAGACAGGCGAGTTGTTTATTTTCATTATAATATGTCACATAAAATACATAGGCCATCTACGTACGTATAGCTTCTACATTGTAGACCTTCTGCTCCAATCACTCGCTCCAAACGCTTATTAAAGTTGCAACAGAGTCATCGAAGGCTCGATCGCTGGTTCTCGCTAACCAGCCGTTAAGGTTTTGGGTCAGGACGCCTCAAGTTTTTACCCTATCATCTCCCAAGGGTTCGCCTTCGCTATAATTCATGGCGGCTCTCGGCGGCTCCATAAATTACGTGCGATAGAATATCGACAGGGAGACGTGACCGCACTGCGATCCGAGCTATCTTGTTTAGTGAAGGCTGTGTGATACGAGGGCTTGTTTAGTAGGGTCTTGTATATCATATCGACGGGCCGTGAGATTATGTCGAGTGGTCGCATGTGAATAGGTGCTATTTACGATTTGGAGTTTTTTTTAGTTATAGAAATTAAGTATTGTGTTGTAGAATAAAATGTAAAAGAAAAGCTTGATGGTCATAGATTTGACGAATTGAGCATAGTTGCTTAGAATATGGGGTCCTTAAGTAAGATTTCAGAATTTAGACTTATATTAAGCATTTATTTTGATATAACAGGGAAATAAAATGTCGTTTACCTGGTGGTAACCTCTATGCCGGCCGTTGACAGTGCCACCACTGGGTGGCACTGCAACTGTCAGTGCTTTGCATTGCAACATTTTCTGGCGCGCTTAACTCTGCTCTATTGTCATTTTGGGAACGTTACCTACTGCTAGAAGGTTGTTGGATAAGGTTAAGTTTGATTTTAAGGATAGCTTAGTGTTTTTCAATTAACGTTATATTAACTAATTACTAACAATTACGACGTAAAACTATCTAAATTATATAAAGATATTTTTCTGTCCATGCAAAGTTTGTCTGGAAGAAATTGCATTAAGCGATAAGAACACCGATTTTTTTGCCTTTTTTTATCTTTGTTGTAGATCTGTATTGTGTTCATTTGCTATTCAATATGATCAACCCATTTTCATCTACTACTGCGCACATGGGGTCACCACGTTCTTATTCTTATTCCATGCGGTTCATTTTAAGGCCTCAAACTGAATGGCCTAGATTGGCACCACACTCTCATAAATAACCAATCTGACGTCACGTCACTCAAAAATAGACTGCAGAGAATGAGAGAAAAAGAGAATGAGATGGAGTTATATCAACTCCCATAAATGCAAACAATTTGTTCCGATCTCTTTGTATAAATGTCTCTGATCGACTTATGATCGCTGAGCGATATTGGTGGTGACAGTTCAGTTTAAGGTCTTAAACTGGATGGATTTAACTGTTCGTGGTGAGGCCCCAGGTCTCACCTCACTCTCGTGTCGAGGATTAGGGTGTAATCCACTAAAGGCTGGTCCGGATTGTTAGCAATAATGATATTTGCACAAAAATAACACTAAAATGTTCCCCACAGCCGCCGGCGGCAATCGAACCCCGCCACAAAGTTGGCGCACAAGTATCCAAAACATTTCGCGAACCAATTACTTACAAAAACACTGATTTCAAATTCGTACATTTTGTGTTTTCCTATTCCGATGGGAAACTTTTACTGTTGAAACTTTAGCTTTAGCAAACACTGGAATGGGGTGGAACAATCGGGATTGTATGAATAGATTATTTATTATAATAATAACTATTTATTTCTGTGTTGAAATTATAATTATTATCATTATGAGCCCGGGATGTCCCACTGCAGGGCAAAGGACCCCTACCCTCTTTTCGCGTTTTTCTATCCTGAGCTATAGCGGTCTAGTCTTTCAAGGTCAAGGTCATACCACCATCTCTTTAAAATATAATTATTTAAATTTTATTCATCATCATTTTTATATTTTTTATTTTTATTTATTTAACATAATCAACCCATATCATCTCACTGTTGAGCATGACTCTCCACTTACTTTTGTACGGACGATTAGGCCCTGATCCACCACAGGAGCCGGGTCTGGATTACCTACACCTACAACGAACCTATACCTACCTACCTTACATATAAAAATAAAATAAAATAAAAAAATAAAAATGCCATTTATTCTACTACTTAATAATCTACATCGTATTCTTTTATAAAATGCTAGATATACTTATAGTTAACTCACAAATGTAAATGTAAATTATTATAGTGGTGTACTTAGTATCTAATACACTGATATACTGTTCTCCATTTCATCTAGATGTTATGTATATTATTATTATTATTTTCCACTCATAAAATAAATTTGAGTATTTAATGCTTATTATTATTATTATTATTTAATACGCTCACAATTTTATACCAATGCATTATTAATAATTTGTTAGTATTTCTCTATTCTATAGTAGTAGTCGCCTCTTTGGCGTAGGCCTCCCCCAGTATTTTCCACATCTTTCTGTCTCTCGCTTTTCTCATCCACTCTGTTCCACATCTTTGTATAAATATATCCTCCCCTATCACTTCGTTTTCTCTTCTTACTTCGGAGATTCCTAAGATATCCCATGTTATATTTTCCAATGCGTAAGTTAGTTCTGTGAGTTTTCCTTCTGTTAATAATGTTCTGACGTTAAGGCTTGATATTGATAGACTATTTTCTTTTCTATGATAACTTGTTCTGGATCTTGTTGATTCCCATGTAGGGGTGGTAGATCTAATTTCGGTTACTAGGGGGCTTTGGTCATTTTCCTCCACGGTGACCAGCCGGCTTGGAGGAGTTTCGCCTCTTAGTTTTTTGGAGATGTTTCGAGATTTTCATTTTGGTTACTAGTGTTCGGCGTTTGTATTCTGTCGATTTTGTTCTGATGGTTGTTTCTCGAGTTGTTCAAGTAAGACGTTATATTGTTTGATTTGTTCTTCTTTTGTAGTTGTTTGTAATTCGTAGTGTTCTCATTTTTGTTACTCTCTTTCTTCTTTTCTTCCGGAGTTTCAGACAAACGTCTCTTCTTACTATTTTTTATTTTATATTTATCTATTTTTTTTTCATTTTCTAGTATTATTATTCTATCATATTTTATAACTGCATGTATTCCCTGATCCCTCAGCCTCTTAATTTCATCTTGAAGTTCTTTCCTTTTTTCTAGAATTTTTGGTGGGTAGTCCTCTTTTATGTACCATTGTGAGCTTTCTAGCATTTTTTTCATTTTCATAATTTCTATTTTTATGCCCATGGAATGAAGTGTTATAATAACGGGTCTTATTTTTTGTTCCGATTTTTTCCCTAGTCTTCTTACACATGCTATGTCTTGGTACCCGCACTGTATTTTCAAATTATTCTTTACTATGTGAAGCACCAGTTCTTGCAAATCATAGTAATTTTTTTCCGACTCCTCTACCCCAAAAAATACTAGATTCCTCTTTCTTATTTCTCTTTCTAGAGCGTCTGTGCGTGTCTCTTGTTCTTCTACTTTCTTTTCCAGTTCTTTGTGTTTGTGTTCCAATAAGTTAAACTTTTCATTAGTGTTTGCATTGATTTTTTCTGTTATATTTTTCTCCATTTCGCTTAGTTGTTCTTTGCTCGTCATATCCGTTTGAATCTGTTTCATATCCTTTAGAATCTGATTCAACATCTTGGCAATTTCTTCCATTTTGAACGATGTTACCAGTTTTGCTTATTTAACTCGTATTGCGTTCAAAGAAAGATTTTTTTTTTTTTCAGTGCAAAAATTCTTTGACCTTGCCGGGATTCGAACTCAGTTGCGATGGAACAACTTTCAGTTGGTGCGTATCACCTACGCGCCACCACCAATTCTATTAGAATGTCGAAAACACTTGGTAGTTTACGCCAAGGAAGGTTTGCCTTCTAAGTTCTAAGAGTCCAAAGGTCAACTTAACGTAAACAGTTCGATGACAGTTGAGATTTTGTGTTTTTAAAATTAAACACACTTCCACTCCAGCAATGTGTACCAAACTTTCACAGCTTAATTCTTGGGAAGAGCACTTTATTATTTGGTGAAGTCCACAACTTTTAGGTCACTTTTAGGCCTTTAATAGTCCAAATTGTTCCTCACGAAGTTATAGATCACTATTTCCATTTTTGTCTCATCAAATTGGTCACAAACGATAGTGGTCAATATTCGCACAGTTCACAATACAATAATCACTATTTTAGGGATATTTACACTTTAGATGCATTTAATTATATTTTTTTACGTATGAGTCGATGTTTACCGTGACGCAAGCGCCATCTGCCCACTACGTACAGTTAACTACATATACCTTACAAATAATTAATGGGCATGTGTGTTTTCTCATGAAGTTTTTCTTCACTGAAAAACGAGTGATATTTACGTACATATGTTTAACAAGAAACACATTGGTACGTTCGCACTCTAGGATTTGAACTCACGACCCTATCCTTGGCAGGTGGACGTTCTCCCAATAGACTATCACCGCTAATTTTATTAAATGAGTAAATAGTTAAATTCCACGCGGCGTTGTCTATGTGGTAGTTTTAGAACTCTACATTTCGTACTCTATACCAACTTTATCTTTCTATTTCACATTTCCGTATATCAGTTAATTCATCCTATTCAACTCTTGAAACATTTAAATTTTCCCATTCTCTACCACAGGAAAACTCTATTATCTAATTTTAAAATTCACTTCAAGAAACAGATACACTTAATAACTTTTATCACTTCTAATTATCTTTACGACCTCATAAATATAATTAATTTGTACAAAACGTATAACCATTATCTTCAACATTAACATGCGGGGTGGCTCTACACAATCCAGGGAGTCATTATTATTGTAGAGAATGTAGAGTAAGCATTTTGTTGAAACGACGCCAAATAGTAGAGCGCCACGTCCCGCTCGTTTAGTATTAAGTCGTACTCTCGGCTGCTAAATTGAGGATACAAATATAATATGCATATGTTGTAATGCTCAATCTTATGTATGTTTCTATTCTTTCATTATTTTATGAGGGTAGTAGATATGTATTATTGAACATTCTTGGCAACAATGTCCCCAAGGAAGGCAGAAAAAGAGCCATTGCGGAACTCCAGGCACATGTGAAATATCCAAACTTATTTGTATAGAAAATATGCATGAAAGGATGGTTGCTTAGGGGTTGTTTATTAGATTCATACCAGTTAAGGTCAAATAGTACCTAGAGTTAGTTGGGGGTGAAATTAACGCATTCAAGGCGAGCTCTACAAGTGCTCTACTAACAAAAAGTAATAAATAAAAAAAACATTCCTTAAAGTTCTAGAACTGCCAAGTCTTCTACAATCTCTGCCTCCTAAATTAGGTAAAGACAACTAAGTTAGAGAATCTGCTTTAACTTCCTAAGAGGAAATACCTAACTCTACGTAACTTCCGACATGCCTCGGTAGGTAGGTACATCGTTAGCCAATATTTCGAATTTCTGTTTCAATTTCCAATACTCTACGTAGAGATTGTGGCGGTTTCAAACAGGAATTTCAGCACTTTTACATTCAATTTTATGGAGCTGATAATTTATGGCCTCCACCGTTGAATTCTAGCGATTTCATATAATTTTCTATAATTATGAGTTTTGTAGTCATGATAACAATAGTAAATTTGTTTAAATTGAACGTATTTAGGTTAATTTTGAAATAATAATGCTGTAATACAAATTGTAGTACAGTCATCGACAGAATCTTCAGCTTTCTGCGTTGTTTCGTGTTTATTTATGTATTTTTTGTATTCTATCAAACAGAATATATTTTTTGATTGAACTTAAATGAGAAAATAAATAAATGGAATAAACTTTAATTTTCTGCGAGTCAATGACAAAAAGGATTGATTTAAGTACATGATCAGCCATTTTTGTAACCAACTCAGTTTTCGCCTTCGAATAAAAAACACAACAGAACCTCCCTTTTTATAAATTATCAAAAAGCCTATACATTCACCATTAACACTGGCAGACCACAAAAATTGACAGCGTCAACGTTGTATGGCGAACCGTTGACGTTGACCTGGGGCCTCACCACGAACAGTTTAAGGCCTTAAACTGAACTGCCCTGCTAACCGTCACCACCAATATCGCTCAGCGTTCATATGTCGACCAGAGACATTTATTCAAAGAGATCGTGACATTTGTTTACATTTATGGGAGTTTAGCTCCATCTCCTTCTCTTTCTCTCTCATTCTCTCAGTCTATTTTTGAGTGACATCACGTCACTGTCATTTATGAGTGTGTGGTGCCAGTCTAGGCCGTTCAGTTTAAGACCTTAAAATTAACTGTAGGGAATAAGAATAAGTACGTGGTTACCCCCCTGTGCCGCGCTGTCAACGACAGTATCTAAACTGCAAGTAATGAAGTAATGACTAGCAAACTGTACGCCTTCGAATAATAAATGAAACCGAAGCACCGTCATTAAAGTTATCAAAAGGCCCATTCAGCCACCATTAACCGTGGCACCGTGGACGTTGTATACAAGCACAGCGACAAAATTGTCCCCGTCAGCGATGCATGGCGAGCCGTTGACACCGCTGACGTTGACCCGTGTCGCGCTGTCAACGGCTGATATTCGATTCCCGATCTGCGTCGTTCATTTGGGGACGTCTGTTCTCGTTAATTGGACAAGCTTAAATGTATATTAAACAATGTTCGTGTTTATTTTCGGGTTGCCTTTCAAAGTTATTTGTACGTGAAATTGGCGTGTTTTTGATGTGTTCCTCGAAAATGCAGTGTTGGATCGGAATTGACGGTTTCAAAATTTGTGCAAATTTTATTGGCGATTGTTTTCCCAGTAATCATCAAAAATACTGTTGTACATTTATGGTATTATGCTAGAGTGGCAAAAGATGGCGAACGGTTACCGTCGCCTAAGGACAGGACACCTGCAACAGGGTGACGAGCGCAGGGCAGTGCCGCGCAGAATTATGCAATGCTAAGTTCTGTGTGGCATTGTAACTGTTATGGGCAGGCGTAGCGCTTACCACTAGGTGAACGACTAAAGATCTCATCATTCAGTCTAATAAAAAAATATACTGGGCGTTGTCGAAGCGTTTATCTGTATTGTGTAATGATAAACATGATGTCTTAACAAATAAAAATCAAGCTAATGATAAAAACTGTTTTTTGTACAGTCCACCGGGCGTTGATAGAAAATCATCTTCTAATATTGATACAAAAGAATAATATATTGATACAAAAGAATAATACTGCATATAAATTCACGGACTACATGTACTTTTGTACTAATTATAATTTTGACGGCTTCCATGGCGTAAGTGGATGATGAGTCGACTGCAAAGCGTGAGGTGGAAGATTCGATTCCCGCACAATGCAAGATTTATGTGAAACACAGGTTTATACTGTGATCGGTATCGCTAACTATGTGATCGTCAAGAAATATGAAATAGTACAAAATATTTTTTTTCATAAATCTCGTTATGTATTTCGTGTGTGAAGCTACAATGTCAGTAAAACCAGATTGTAAGCCAAAACTGCACTGAATTCGCACCGGAAGCTACAATTTTGAGATTGCAGCGGAAATTACGGTCTTTAATTAAAACGTCATTCCAACTATCGTAGTTTAAAAGAGATCGCGCCATTTTTCATAGTCGGTGGGTCATAAATCAGAATGGCGCACAGCCGCCATATTTCATGCAACGGTCATCTCTAGATCGGCGGGGGGTAAAAGGGGGGGGGGGCTATAAATTTTGGTGAGCCTGTGTGGCCGACGTCTACGCTGGCCTTGGACGTTCTAACCAAAGGACCACGCACCATCACGCTTAGCCCCTCCCCAAAGCCATATGATCAACTGTTCGTATAATGGTAGGAATGGAAAAAAAGATATATATGTCATATAAAACGTGCAAGACAAGGAGATAAAATAGATTATACAGTGTATTAACATTTTTAATGGTTTCACTTCTATGGTGTGTCAACTGCACACATTATTTGTGTGTGCGGAACTAGATGCGTGCCTGGTCCATAGTGTATTATTTAACGTCTCTGGCACCGGCATTTGGGGGCTACATGACCTGTGTCGGGTCCCCTGTTGTTGTAAGGGTATTGTAAGTCATAAAGTTTGCCAATTTATAAAAATATTATACAGGTGATTTATTTAGTAAGTGAGAGTATAGTGCGGTGGAAAAACTAAAAAAAGAAAAACTAATTAACACCTAGAGTTTCTTCTGACACATTCTGAGGCGTCAATTAGTTTATTGGACCCTGTCAAGGTTAAAAAAGAGCACGAAAAAATTCAAAAATGAAACAAAACAAAAATAAGTAAAGGAAGAAATCGTTGTAATAAAATTATTATACTTTTCACTATAGTAAAATTATATATAAATTAAAACCAAAATTACATAATATTACGTCTGCAGTTTGATATGTTTTATATTTGTTCACCATTAGACCATTACTATGCATTTTGTTTTTCTGTTTTCCAAGAAATGAATTCCATATTAAATTATGGTATATTTTGATTATCTATACTATGACGATATACCTGTTACCACACGCGTTTCGCTGTCTCTTATGACTGGTGCGTTTAAAGGCTCATAGTTCAGCAACTCGCATGTGAGGAAGCTCGTCTGCACGTGCCATGATACCAGAACCTTAACAATCCTAAATTCAATATTCCTCTGAACCTTCTTGATCATTTTCCTCCGCTCTTACTTTGACTTGAAAATATTCTATTTCCGGCTCTAGCTGATTTTATAAAACGTCAAACAATCACCCATATCACGGAAATCCCATTGAAGAGGGTCCTTCCTATTACTTACGTTTGAAAATACTTTCGGGGATGGTTTTTGAATTCTGCTCGTGACCAGCGGAGCACGATCGGCTTTGCTCTGCCCACTGAACTTCAGGGTAATTGTATTGCGATGCTCTTTGTTGTAGCTACATTACACAATAAAATTCAGAGAACGAAGACGTATAAAGGCATACTTATCCTCGGCGATGGATCTCACCGTGAAATTAGTTACTGAATTTGGTACGACAAAAGTTTTGTGTGTAAAAAATGTTCGTATTTCAAATCTTGGCACTTCAAACGCTCTCCGAACAGTTTGTAGTCAGACTTCTTTGAGTCGTGCTCCTTTGTGAATCTATAGGAACCGTCTGAAGATGCGACTCTTCATTTTGTTTACCGATTGGGTTATTTTTAAGTCGAGTTTGTGGATGTTTCTTGAATGGTCCCGGGCGGGTTTTTATTTCATTATTTGAGTGTACACGTGCTCTTCAAATAGGTTAAAGTAACGTTTTGAAGTGATTGAAGTCGATCTCCTAATTAGTCTTTTCATTAAAGGAAATTAATTTATTGGTTTATTTCTAAAATACGGCGGTAAAATAAGATTGATCTAAACAGGATTCTGTATGTATATTAACCGTTTGAATAGCTTTCTGGTTGGAATTTCCTATTTAGAGTGAGCGAGTGGGTACTTATTTCCAGCTACCTGGTTTCGTGGTATTTTATCTCTTCTAATAGAGAAAGCAACACGAGTGCTATTCAATTATTTATTACTTTATTCTATACTATAATATATTTCTCGTGCCATTGGTAACAATAATTATAGTCATAGAAATAAGTTACTAAAATTATTCTGCTATGAAATATAAATAATGGGATAGATTCACAATGTGATAAGATAACGATATTTAATGAGGAAATCACAAAAATTTTAAAAAAATAACATACTCCTTGTCCTAATCAATTCATTAAAAGAAACACTATATTATCTTTTATTGTTTTTATCGTCCTGAATCTTCTTTACATTCAACAAGCAGCATCACTGAACGCCTCTTCTTTATCCGATAGATTATCATACGGCGATGGCTTAACCATATCAGTATCAAAGCTAGGTACAATATATTCTAGTAGATGTTAACAATATCGGAGTATATGGCCTCGGTTTGGATTCAGCCGGAAATGGGCGGAGAGGTGCGGAGTGGAGCGATGTACCGCTTAGCGTCTATCCGCCGGAGATAGGTAGTGGAGACGAGCGAGCTTTCCCGCTAGATGGTTCTGATTCACCGGTTACGTCTCACTATCTTAGTTTCCTGGCTTAACAGTAACCTATATACTCTTAAGGTAGACTTTTATGAATCACGGCTTACGCGACTGACCCGCGCGGCAGGTGGGCACGAGATTGCAAATGTATGGCGGAGTTTCCAAGCGCATCTGTAACGCTCGCTACTCGAGTGAGCCGCAACGCACAGAAATCCATCTTTAGAGGTAAATATTTTATTAATCTTAATTTTACGGGCAACTTGCAGCATTCCGCGGTATCACCCGCGCTGAATATTAATTTTTCAACAAGAATAGTTAATTTTTACGGAATAAAAAGCATTCTATATTTTAATCTAGGCCCAAAAGTAACTACATTCCAAATATCATAAAAATCCGCTGGGCCATTTCAGTGCTTATTCGAGACAAATTTTCAGCCTGACATACAAAAAATCTAAAAACGGTAATTTATGATTATAAAAATAATAGTTTTTATCTTAACTCTACCATTTATTTTGAAATCACAGGAATAAGCTTTAATTTAATATCGATAATATAGATAAAATATTTGAATCCGAGTGGATTATTCAGATGACAAAGCTATGGGTAAGGCAAAGGATTAAGGAACAGAAGACTGTAATTTTTACTGTTTTCTGAAGAGTTGGGGAGGAGGGATGTAGACAAATGGCAACCTATCCATGCAGATAAGTCACTCACTCTGCAGACAGGGAGCTTGTATGATCTGCCAGGCTGTTCAGAGCTTATCTCGATAAGTTACGATACACAATAGCCGGACGTTCGGAAAATTTGCTTCCATAACTGCGTTCTAGAAAGCGTCGCCACAGTTGTAATTGTAAGGTAAGTTCCGGAGCTCATAAGGTTCACTGTTGATGGAAACGTCAAAGAGGACAACATCATCATTATTATCATCATCGTCAGTCCTAAGGTACGCCGTCGATTTCGATTCGAAATCGATTTTGGCAAGTTCGTCATCAATGTGATTAATAATTAAGATAATCGATTTATTTCGACTATTCGTTTGACGAGTAGAAGTATTCAATGCTAGTACTAGTACATGATAATTAGGTAATAATATATCGCCTATACTCTATGCATAACGAAATCTAATCTAACAAGCGCTTAGTAAAAACAGTTTGTTTAATTAATGAGATTTTATAACGTTATAATTATTCCATAAACTCATCTATCTTTGCATTTATCATATTTTTGAAAATCATAATGGAACTTCTATACTTGTAACTTCTAGTTATATTTTCACTTAACCGTCAGTTTTCCTTGCATAATAAAATAAAATAAAGTACTCATGTATCATGTGATTTGTCCTTGTTGCCTATCGCCATTATAATGATACGTACTTACATGCTTCATAGGCTTAGGAACGAAATATCGGCAAAATAAGCAAGTCGGCCTGGGACCGGTACGAAACGCCGTTTAAATATTAATCCCAAGTGGCCTGTCGCAGTCAGGCCGACAGCTTTTTGTTTCCTTTACTTATCAGCTTTTGTCGTGATTGACTTTTTTGTGTCGGGTTGAGTGCTGTGTTATTTGAAAAGGGTACTAAATATTTCGTCCCATCAAAAACCTAACATATAAAAAATGCAATACAACGACTATGGTCCCGTAACCGACTCGACTCAGAGCATACCTTTACATGAGTATTTGCCCTGTGCGGGCAATGAACCAGGAGCATCGTGCCATTTTGGATCAGTTTTAACTTACGCCATAGTGGCCATCAAACAGTCAGTTTATCCAACGTTGAACGTTGTCCTATCAATATCTCTCAGAATCTTTTTCTGCAGTCAATATAATATCCTGGAATGTTTCAAAGGATCTGATTTGTGTAGCTACATGCAGAAGAGCTTTCGATGTACCAAAAGCTTTCAAAGGTACACTCCCAAAATATTCACTGTGAAAAGGTACAAAGCTGTTAACACCCGCACTCTCTCCTACTCAAGTGTACAACGTTTCTTAAGCAGTTCCGATAATCTGGTTTTCCTCGTCAGATAAATACATTTATCCTGTTTATCTTCAAGCTAAACCAAAAAGAGATTTCAATAAAGTAAATTATGACGAAATCTTTTCGTGCTTCAATTAAAATGGAATCCGTCAAGTGTCATCTTAAGCCAAGAAACATTTTTCGAGAAATAATGAACCGAGGAAACACGACTCTACCCAATCCTCGTTTAATTAATTCTCCCGAGAGTATGACAAAAAAGTTCCTTAAAGTTGGAAAAGGAATAATGGCTCGGAGCCACAAGAGACGCTCCATTCCACTCCTCTGTCTAATTTGTTTCCAAGTTTTGTTCACATAATTTCCTTGACAATTGAATACAATGGGCGAAAACAATTCCGGATCTTCCCTCGAGAATTTAAAGACTGAATTAGGGAATACTTGACCTATTTATTCGGAGTGGATTGATTCGAGAAGTTGCGCAACAACTCATCGTTGACAACAATTGCCTCGTTGCCCACTGACGCGCGACAATTAACAACATATTTTGCTACGCTCCCATTGTGCGCAATGTGCGTGAAATATTTTGCGATATGCGAAACTTTGTTCAGATTTATGGATACTCTACTAAATATTCCGGTACAAATATTGACAGTTGCTGTCTTCTCGGAAAAAAATACTGTCATTACTGTAATCGTGTCAGTAGTTCCTGCTACTTTCTCAGAAAAACTTCATACATTATGGAACAGGTTAGCCCATCAATCATACTTATGTTACGGAATAAGTAACAAAAGGTCCCTGTAAGTTAACGAGTGAATAAAAGGAAAACTTACCGTTCCTTCTTTACCCTTTTACTTAACACAACACCTGTCACTTCACTCGTAATAGTAACTTTAGCACTTTGTTATGTTACTCACTTTGTTTATTTTAAATTAGTGTGTTATCACAAGCACTCGTGTATGATCCGTCACTGATCACTGCGATTGGTCACATCGATAGTATTGAGATGTCACTGATGAAACAAGCCCGATCGCTCGTAGAGATTCGTGGCGCCCAACGTGGGCCGGTCGCGGAGTGGCGCGGCGTGGCGGGGACGTGCGATCGCTCCGCCGTCCGGCTCGACACTGCCGGCTGCGCACGCCTGGGCCCGGCCGAACCCCCCACCCCCGACAGACCCGCGCTCCTCTCGCTGCAATTCGGCACACAAAAAGAATCACATCAGAAAAGAAAACCTTTCCCTGTCACTGAGCTTCAATAGACATCCTTTCACCTCTCGAGTCTTAAGTGCTGGTCTTTTAGTTATTAGTTATCGCACTTTATCGGCTTTAATGAGCCTTTTAAAGTAATTTACGGGCCATTCGCGGGAGGGCCTGAGATACCGACGATTCGGCGGAGCTCGTTGGATTGCCGATTTTTACATTACAAATTACAACACACTCGAAGATCAAATGGAGAAGGTTCAAAGCGTTTTTGCTATTCATGTATTTATTTACTTTTTACGCTCCGCTGGCTTATTTATTTGGAATTCAGGCAGCTTTATTTCGCATATGCCTACACTTGGATTTTTCTACATAATTATTGACTGAGTGAGTGGAGACTGAGGAAAAATGATTTGTAAACTAAAACGGCCCCGAAAACAAAGATGAAGAAGGTCGTACAAGCTGTCGGGTCAATAACGGGCTTCATTCTAAAAAAGAAAGTCAGCAGAGCATGGTTTAGAGGTTTTCAAAGCGTAAGTGGTCCGTGCCATACGTACTTTATAGAGCGGAAGAGTGAAAAGTACTTTCATTCTTTGCATATTTAAGCCGCGGGTATTTCTGCCGAACTTTTGATGTCTTGGTATCCTAATAGTGAAAAGAGATCGTCTAAAAATATACTGGGGTAAAGGTCAATTCAGTTATATAAATCCTGATTTCTTATAGTACCTCGAGTACGAGTACCTTAAGCAGGAAACTACTATTGATAACAGAAGTTAGAAAGTCCTAAATTTTCACGAACAGAATTCTTATTTCCCAGACATAAAGGGGTTTTTATTTGCGCACAGATAAATATCAAAATATAATTTGGATGCCCTCGACGTTTTCATTACCTTATATTGACAGTGGTCGTGAGAAGAGTTGAGAATGCGGGTATCACCGCCGAGAGCGGCAAGTGCTATTTCCAACTACCCGCGCTTCATCTTGCAAAATCTAACTGAAACTATTGTACTTTTAATTTTTTACCAGGACCTGTATCAACACCATCATAATCAACCCATATCGGGCCACTGCAGAGCACGGGTCTCCTTTCACTTTCGGGACGAGGATAAGATCATAAACCACCACGAAGACCCGATCCGGATCGGTGGATAAGATACCTACCTCTGTAATAAGTCTCGGGTAGGTATGTGGGTTTCCTTATATGACCTGTATCATTATATGTTTAGTCAATGAAAAAAAATCCAAATCCAAATGATTTTCATAAAAGAATATATTTTTACCCGACTGCGCCAGAAATAAGGTTTAGTTTTAAATCAACGTTCCGCGTATTGTCAGTGTTCAGTTATACGTAACTCTTTATTTTAACTAACTAACAAACGCGTGCCAAATACATAAATAAAATAGGCTGAAAAATGGTTTCTCCTTGTTTCACTTTAAAACACCTGTGGCTTTATTGTAGGTTTCAAAGTTACACTCCGTAATTACCCATACGTAAACTCAATTTACTTTCAAATATTTCATAACAATAATAACGCATGACGATCACATCCAACCAATCCAATCCGGACTGGGCCCCCGTGGTGGATTATGGCCTTACCCTCCTTACGAAAGTGAGGAGAGACCCGTGCCCAGCAGTGGGACGTTATGGGTTGATGATGATGATCACATCCATATAACCTGGATTCCCTGTAGCTAGAGAATCACAGCGAGGACCATGGTCCTACAAACAACGAGTGGCCGAACGGAAGTTGAGAGCGAGATATAAGTTAGTGAAGATAGAAAGAGATAGAGAGAGTTCCGTTTCGTATATTTTTTTAACTATCTTGTATGATTTTTTTTTTTTTAAATAATATTTTCGTTGAAGTTTTATTTCTACTATGTGTCCCAGCACTCATTTAGTTTTATTTTTATTTGACTGAGTGACGAGACGGGCAAGTCATTCATCTGATGGTTAGCGCCACGCTTGCCTATAACAACTACAGTGCCACCCAGAACTTTACATTGCATAATCCTGCTTCCATAATCTAAAGTCTCATATGCCCATTAATTTCGCTACAAACAATGCCCTTAAAACCGGTACACAGTAATGTTTGCACACTACTGCTTGGCGGATGAATATCTGGCGAAGGTGTGATAGAAAACTCTTTATTGTACTCCAAAAATAAACACTATACATACAGAAAATCACAATAGGAAAAAACAAAACAGACAAAATAAAACCAGAAAAAAAATATTGGAAAAAAAGTAACCCCCCTCACGAAAGTGGGGGAGACCTAGAGGGGTAACCACGTACTTATTCTTACTCCGTGCAGTACACTTTAAGGCCTTAAACTGAACGGCCTAGATTGGCACCACAGACTTATAAATGACAAACGTGACGTGACGTCACTCGAAAATAGACTGCAGAGAATGAGAGAGAAAGAGAATGAGATGGAGCTATATAAACTCCCATAAATGCAAACAAACTGTTCCGATCTCTTTGTCTCGAAATGTCTCTAGTCGACTTATGAACGCTGAGCGATATTAGTGGTGACAGTTAGCAGGGCAGTTCAGTTTAAGGTCTTAAATTGCATGGATTTAACTGAGGCCCTGTGGGACAAAATGGGTTAATGATGATGATAATTAGCACTATTTTAACTCAAAACTAGAATGCCGCTACCCCTACGGCGTCTCTATATCTAAAAAGACAGCGTAATATTAACGTATTCTCTTATAAATAGAACTTTATTTACGCGAGGGAGTAACGAAAAACATATTTTCAATCTGTTTGAAAGAATTTCTTCATCTCGCGGGAGTTCGGGAGCTCATTGCTTTGTTGCTATAGAATAACTTTTAATTGGATACAGCCTCAAAAAGGTTTCCAACTGAACAAAATGGGACATTTAAACGATAGATAATTATTCGCAAATTTGTTTAGCTAACATTGATTTTGTTATTTAATTATTAACTCATTGATTTTTTTTGTGTGATGAGAAAGGGGACCAAATCTCAGTCTGACGATGTAATCTCTACAGACGTTTGAAGTGCCAATAATAGCGTGCAAAAAGATGGCAATTATGTACTTTTTGCCATAGTAAAGTAGAAATCTAACATTGAACCATTCTATAGTATATTAAAGCGTTGCAATCATATCTTCATACTGACATACTATTTCCAACTCTTTCGAACAAGTTCGAACAGACGAGCTCGTAGCATCACTATTCGTATCTACGCCGTAGCCACATCTACGCCGTAGCTGATATAAATGTTCAAACGGGAAGCTACAAAAGAGTCCGCTGCACCAACACGCGATTTCAAAGAAAACCTTCAGAACACTAATATTTCAGAACTAGAGCCGCGGCACCTCACTTATCTTCGATTCTTGCTTTTTGTATCCAATTCTCGAACACACAACTTCAAACCTTAAAATATCGCTGTAAGGTTTATTTTAGTCTGTAGCGAAAACTGTTTCATTCTCACACGTTTTCGGCTATTTACAAAAATGAATTCTGCTTGTTGGCTTTAAGGTGGAGAGTTGCTTGCATTGCGAATGGTATCAATTTCTCACCTACACAATTCGGTATCGGTTCTTTTCACGCCTTTGTTCCTAATGTTCATTACGTATTCTCTCTCCTGATATTGAGGTTAGATATAAATTTTATAGGTTTTATTGTAAGGCCGCTATTGTGCGTCGGATTTGTTTTCGGGCGCGGAGCGTTAAGTTGTTGTTACGTTTCAATGAATACTTTATTCGGTGTTTACGTTACGTTAACGTTACTGGAGGCGACACGAGCTGCGTTATCGGCCGTGTTCGATAATGGGACATACTGTTATCTTTTAGCTAAATATTTGCGTGCGGAATAAATGTTGAGAGGCTTTTTTGGGGCTTGAAGCGTATTATATCAGAAATAAGATATTGTTAACGTAGTCTAGAAATTGTATCTTATTTTTCTTTTATGTTTTAAAGTTTATTAATATTTACTAAAATGCTCTAAACTCTATAAATTTATTGCAAGTAGACAAAAATAATGCGCATTTATCAATTAAATACTTAACTCTCATATACACAGAGAAAAATAAAAAAATAATCATATATGATCTACTAAAGTAACGATGAACAGATTATGGTTTGAGTTTAAAATAATATCCCTTTCAAGTGGTGTCTCATGCCTGAATCTCGCACATGCAAAGGAAACTCCATTAACCAGTGTAAGTTAACTCTACATGAAAATAATTAAGTTTTTTCGCTTTATGTGTATGTAATTAGTAATGACATTCATTTGATGTTTTACAGGAGATTAGTTATTATGGGTCATGAGAGGAAATTAAATAGAGATCTTTAAAGTAGACAACGCATCGACAGCGCAATGAGTTGCAGGGGGGTCACCACGTACTTATTCTTATCCCATGCAGTTCATTTTAAGGCCTTAACAGGAACGGCCTAGATTGGCACCACACACTCACACACCACAGACTGAAGACAATGAGAGAGAAAGAGAATGAGATGGAGCTATATAAACTCCCACAAAATCCAAACAAATTGTTCCGATCTCTTTGGATAAATGTCTCTGGTCGACATATGAACGCTGAGCGATATTGATGGTGACAGTTAGCAGGGCAGTTCAGTTTAAGGCCTTAAACTGGATGGATTTAACTGTTCGTGGTGAGGCTCCTGTCTTGTTTCCAGCGAAATTCCTGGGCGTATGAAACTTGAGAGCCGATGTCTTGGGGTGACGAGCGCAGCGCAATGCCGCGCATGATTATGCATTGCTAATTTCGGAGTGGCACTGTCTCTGTTACGGGCAGGCGTAGGACTTTCTCATCATGACACTTATTCAAATAATAAAAAAAGCTTTAAAAAATCCAACACATGAAATAAATGACTATCAAAACGATGGTATGAATGACAGCTGTAAGATATTCAGTGCCATAAAAATTTGCAATGAGATGTGTCGTTTACTATTACGAAAACGACCTCCTCGTATTGTCACTAAAAATAAAAACAAAATGGCCGCTTATGATTTTAGAATCCCTTTGATGTCTTCTGCAATAAGTAACTCAAACTCATATGAAATACCTCCCGGCCGGCATTTCACAGGCGATTGACAAACAAACGTCGAACACAATTTAATGACATGTAAAATCGGAAGGGCTCAAAACGACGGCGTTCAGAGTGAACCTCGCATGAATACGGCTCGACGGCGCCGTTATTTTTTATATTATTATACGGAGCGGCTTGGATTGAAAACTAGTGATGGGGCATCCGGCTAGCTAACCTGGTCACCTGATAACCTATTGAGTTTGGTTCGGTGAGTTCTTCTATTTCATAATGCATTTAACAGTTATCGTGCTAATTAATTCATGATTCAGAGTTAAAAATAATAGAAAAAATTAAGAAAAGCAGAAGAAAATTAAGTTCAAGGAATCCTCTCTACTAAAAATAGACAATGCATTGGCGGGCGATGCTCCTTGCATTGCGAATTTTTATAGGCAGCAGTGATCACTGACTATCGGATGGGCCACCTGCTTTTTAACAACTATTTTATATAAAAATTTATTAAAACTGATTTTTTTGAAGCCGGCCTCCATCCTCTCAATTGTGGAGTAGTTGGTTCGATTTTCGTTGAAGAAAAATATTTGTGTTTAACACTGGTATTTGTTGTGTGTCTGGGTGTTTGTGAGAATGTGGTTCTCTTAGTTATTTCCCTAGATACAGGGAACCCCAGTTAGGGGGTCAGGATCTATGTCAGTTATGTGGCATTTTTTTTAATTTTGGCTCTCCGTAACACAGGTGTTTGAAAATCCGGTGGAAACTCCCCCAAATCCATCTCTAAGCTACTGTTAATTTCGTTTATTTTATGCGGGACTGTGATACTATCTCTGAGGACAAATTGAGTCAATATGTACTCGGGACCGAGAACGAAATTCAGATCTTTGAGCTTTGAAGGTGAGTGGCCGTTGGATACATCGAACTTCAGCCGCTTTATATTAGATACATCACCTTTTTTGATTAAAAACATTTACGTGTGAAAAGTGTCAAGGATGTACCAGAGAGGTTATTTGATAGGATCTTATTTACGAGCTTAGGTTTGTAAAATGGAAAAGTAAATTATTTAAATGGAAAATGGATTGTATTAGGTACCAGCGGCGCCCCGTGGCTTGGTTAGCGGAGACTTTAGAATAATAAACATAATAATGTGTGAGGGTGACGAGCGCAGGCAATGCCGCAAAAGATTATGCAATGCATATTTCTGGGTGCCACTGTACCGAAGAGCAGACTTAGCGCCTACCATGAGGTGAACGACGAGCCTCATTACTCAGTCAAATAAAAAAAAAGTTATAAAGTGTAGTTTTCAATAGTAACAGCCAACTACTGCCAAAATATTTAACTTTTTATAACAACTAGGTTCAAACAGGAGATCCCCCCGGCCGCGCCCCCCAGCACCAAGCACTCGTCGGTATTGTTGTCTGTTCATTAAAACTTTGGGCCGGTGCGCGCGGTGCCATGTCTGCGCACTTTTATTAGCCGCTCAAAGTTAGTTAGTTTTAGGATTGAAACATTATTTGGCCATAATTTTAACCTTTGTCTATTCGGCGATCGACGTGTTTAAACTTCGGGAGTTTTTGAAGCATCGCGAATTGAATTTATATTATGTACTGGACACAAAAATAATTATTTTCATGAACATGTCGTTTACTTTGCAAATTCGTTTTTTCAATGTTTTTTCCTTTCTGTGTTTTAAACACTTTGATGTCATTAAAGAGTAATCTATCTATCTATCTATCCATCACCAATTTTCTGCGGCTTTTTCTAAATCCTCAGATATGTTATGTTTTCTTTCGTTTTGTTTTAATACCAAAAGAATTTTGTATCTTTACTTTTTTCGTTAGTTTTTATTTTTGGTTTGATTAATTAGGCCCAAAAATGTGAAGTTGTTTTTTTTGTATTTTTTTCATGTGTAATATTGGTGGAATGTTAACCATTACGTTAGTGCTCGTCAACGTGTGTTAGTGTGGGAAAATGCTTATAATTATAAACCCAAAAATCGTGCTATTTCGTATTCTCTCCAAAACTCCCAAGAATGTTCAGTAAGACATCCACCACTTTACTGGATCGTGACTTTAACTAGACTTCTGAAAATATAAAAAAAAACTATCAAATTATTAATACTTGACACTAGTTAAATGCACTAAACAAGCGGAACCAAAACGAAAAAAATAAATTAGGTAAGCTATACATTCAATCATAATTTTGAAGTTCTAGGTAGGTTGAAAAAGGAATTCTATTGTTCGTGTACCTAGTCCATCTATAGATGTGATCATATGGCATGTCCTTCAGAGCCTCTGGCTCACAGCTGGCAAAGTCTAGTAAACCAGTGGTCGCTTTTATCATTAAACACTTTGTTTGGGTTAATGTTTACTGTCTCTACATGAATTTCTGTAAGTTCTGTTTCAGCAAAACCTAGAAACAGACGTGTAAGCACCACAACATTTACAAATCCGTACTAGGGATGTTACACACACGTTTAAGCCGGAGTTTAGTCATAGTCAGCTAGTTTTTGTTAAGCAAAATCGAGTGTAGGATTGTAGTCAGCCACTACACTATTTGACTTGTGTCTGCCGGCTTCCCCTTCAATTAGAATTAGACCTGTGTTGGAATTGTCACTTTTCGTGATTTGACTTTAGTACTAAACGTCACAGTCAGAACTCGATTGGAAAGTTCAAGAGTAAGTTCTCTGTACAATCGGGTTACTTAGAATAGAAGTAAAAATGTGATCTGAAAAAAAATTTTGAAGGGCGCCATCTAGTTTAATTCAGATGAACTAAAAAAACAAAGTTATTTGTTTTAATTTGAGCTCTAGTTTTTGAGCATAATGAAATAAAACCTACTTTCTTAACCATGGTTCTGCCGGTAGGCTGTGCCGATCAGTGGCGGAATGAGTGTCACATCTCTTACCAGTGCCGTCACCTGGCGTTGAGTAGGGCACTGTTTGATACTTTCAGGTACTCTACACGTGGCGAATCAGCCGAAAGGATCGGATTCTTGTTTAATGTGTAGGATTAATTAAAACGCGGCTGTGGTAAAATTTAGTCGACGTTTTCGGAATTTGGGGCTAGGGCAGGGGTGAAATATGTAGCTGACATTTGAATACCTGTTTGCTTATATTGTAATTGTACCATACCCAGTGTTACGCTTGTAACTGAGGTTCTGGGCAAATGTAGAAAATGATTAACTGTTTTTCTGCGTTTTTCATCGTTTCGTCTGATGGTATGGCTAAATGGCTAAATTACACTATCAATATTTTTTATGATCCTGACAGCTCCATAATTAATTATCTTCAATAAAATTATCGAGGTAGTAATCAATGCAATAAATATTTCATGAATATTGGATTAAGTCATCGAATATCGTGATAATTTTAGTATTGTTATTATTTTGACTTCGTTTTTTTTGGCAATAAAATCACCTGATTATTGAGCATAAAAATGTTTTTTTTTTATTTTTCTCAATGTTGGTGAAAATTAACGCGCAATATTATTGTCTATTTACAACAAATTCTTTGAATTATATTTCTTGTTTTTTTTTATTGTGCCTGAAGAAATCAATAGGTAGAAAAAAACTGTATTTACCTAAGTCACAGATAACCTATTTTTTTTTTTTTTTTTTTTTTTCCCGGGGAAATGCATTAGGCATACCACCCGGCCCCCGGGGGGGGCGGGGTGGTTATGTGGGACTCCTCTGCCAGCTGGTCTGGCGGGGTTTACCCACTAAAACCCCGGGGTGTTCTCCTCTCCGCATTATGGAGGTGGTCACGGGTTCGCACGGCGCTTCCGCGACCACCTCTGCGGGCGCCCTCCCGGGCTCGCCACGTGAGGCTTGGGCCTCTTTCTCCGCTGGGTGCGTCCCGGAACACACGGGCCGCACCTCAGCTCGGGACTTCTAACTTGGGCCAACGACCCCCGATCCGCGGCCCAAAAGTCCCCGTTATTGGTCCCTCGCTGTGCCCTCTGCTGATCAGAGGGACACGCGAAGGACCTCTTCTCGCCAGGTTATTTGCTACGGCCACCAATTCCCCTAGGAGAATTGCTGACCGAACCCCAGGGTGCACCGTCCCAGCTGCTGCCCTTCCCTCCGAATGCAACGCATCAAGAGGGACGAACAACAGCCGGGCACTCGTGGAGGTTACCTGGCCCGCACCCCAAGTCACAGATAACCTAACCTAACCTAATAGTTCTTACGAATCAGGGACTCGCGAAAGTTAACCGTTCGAAGTGAACTGAACAATCGAGGAGAGCTGACCAGAAACACGATGGCATTTTTTAAATATTTTTTTTTGCAATGAGAATCCGTGCTTTAGAGGTTCTATATACAAGCTATATCCTTTAATCTACATGCTGGTCTTGTATCAAGACGTAAAGAAAATATGAAAAGTTAAGAAGCAGCTGCAACCTGATCGATCGGAGCATCAGGTTTTTATGCAGATTGGATTTGAAACTTTGACGAAACTAGAATATTTGAACACTCTGTATCAAGTGAGTTCAAGGAACTCCGCGCTCATAGCTTCATTTCGGACTTCTTATTTGTGCTTGTTTGCATACACTCATGTATTGGTAATTAATTTTAAAAATTGTTTTACTGTGGTACATTTCACTTTTGGCTGAAAATTCAAATTTTAAGCAGTTTTTTTATTTTCAAAAATGTATTTTACTAACATACGTTGTTTTATGTCTACTTATGTTTACAGGACCTTAACTAAAGTGTGTGTAAACCACGTGCACATGCAGTTGACCTGTTTTTATCACTTCAGCAACCAATATCGTGAAAACCAATAATTTATTTGAAAATAAAAATAAGCTCCATTAACAAATTTAATTAACTCGCCAGCGAGAAAGCTGTTATAAAGTCACATAAAACCCCCGTCGACTCACTCGTATTAAAACACTTATTAACAACATTTCACTTTAAAATAAGCTTAGAACAAAGATTCGCCATTACGTCCGTACGTTGTATAAAATTGCAATAAATAAATGAAAAGTTGCAAAGTTCAGGGGCGGACTTTGCAAAGTTATTTAATAACTAAGTGACCGGGGCGGCCCGGCCGGTGACCGCGGCACGGACGCGGGGCGCGGGGCGGGCGGCGTGGCGGGGCGAGTCCGGGCCGAGACGGTAGATTAGTTAATTAAATTTGTTCCCGTAATCTACCAGGTGATGAGCCGTTTGCAAGAGGAGTTAGTGTGGAATGGACCAGCTCATTATTAAAATAATTAGTTCCTACCTCGTATGTCCGTTATCCGTCCCTTGTTGTCTAAACTTTGATGTACGATTCGAGGGGTCAAATTGAAACGAGGAATGTTGACTAATGACACACACATACCTTTATAATGGACGGAAGAAGTTAAGCGGTTGATTTCATCTAATGAAATAAAATGGCGCTTTGTTGACAGCAAAACGTTAAAATAATAAGCTATTGGCTTTAATATAATACGCTTTCAACAAGAAAATCCCGAAGCTAATTTACAAATATCCAGCTAAGTGTCATTCTGGAATTCAGATCAGATAGCGAAATTAGATCATTTCCTGTGAGAAATCCCGCGACGCGCTCGACTGAATTAATCCAGCTTGTCACTTGGCGCCGCACTCGCGACGGAACTGACGCTCCTTAATGCTGCCCTGTATTAGTAATGCAAAGAGAGTAGCGATTTCAAGTAATCCTACTGTTATTAGCTGTATATAGCTACAGATTGCATGTTTTGTCACTCAATTATAAATATTTCATTATTTTACTCGTCACGATCACCCATCCTTACCCCGAGGATTTCCTGTATCTAAGGCATCAGGAACAAACAAAAAAACTAAATAAAATTAGAACAATATTGTTTTTATCAATATTATTATATTATTATTCGTTTATACTTTACATAATACAAAAATATCTCATCTTATATCTAATTTAAATAGGTAGGTTAAATTTTAATTAGAACTCATCTTTTTTTAAGATTTTTTTGCTTGTAATAGTCAAATTACTTCAGTTTCTAGCATTTACGCCTTTAAATAACGGTATACTAATAAGTAGCCTTACAAAAACTTCCTCGTACCATATTTACAATTGAAAATAAAATCAGTTTTCTATAGTAATTGAGGTACATATTTTAACTTTTTCACATTTCCAGGAGTGCCACCTTCCCAAGATAGGCATTTCCAGTGCACTGCACGGGACGTAATCCGATTAGTTCTCTTGGAGCCCTAGAGTTAAAGCCAGGGCCGGATTAGGTGGATGCCCTCCGAGAACCAAAAAGGTAACGGAAGTGACGGTTACGTTTCGAATTTCAACTAATTTGAAAACACATTTTTGGTTTTAGGTTAAATACATTTTAATGTGTGTTGGATGTTCTAACACATTAAAATATTTTTTTTTTGGTGCGTTATATGTGAGCGGAGACCCGCGCTCAGCAGTAGGACCATATGGGTCGATCATGACTATTATAAGCTGTAAATCTTCCTCCGACAAAAAATATAAAGTCTGAAACCTACTTAAATAAAAACTGGCACTTAAAAAATCCCACTCGATATGATAGCAAAAATAATATTGTTGATAAATACTTTAATACAATAGAAACAAACATACACATACTTTAAAAACATAACCCTTTCTTTTCTTTATGCCGTAGTCGGGTAAAATCATATTATTTTTCAAAATCTATCTATCTATTTCAAATGAAGTATAGGTTTACATATACACTAGTGCACACAGCATATAACATAACCTTGTCTGTCCTTGTTAGTTCGGCAATTTGAATAAAAATACGAAAATAAATTAATTTCGTGAAAATTTATAAACAATAAAATCTACAATTTCACTATCAAAAGTCCCGGTGACTTTGTAAAAGTACGAATTGAACATTATCGCTATTAATGAGTGAGAACCAAAGATAATATGAAATAAACAGCGCAATAAATCACGAGTAAGCTGTACTAGATAGCGAACGGAGCTCCGTTATTCATTGGGTTATGCGATGCGATGCGGTGCGGTGCGGGGCGGTGCGGCATTTAGAATCAAACTTGAGGAGGATAACGGTTGAAAGATGTAGAATAGCGTATTGTAGGTCACTTTAAAAGACTTCTTAAGGCTCCATTACACATAGACAGGTGTATCCGCAGATGATATAATTTGCAATCTTCGGATACATCTTTGGATGTCTAGTGGAGGCATTAGACCAACACCAACGATATTTGCTTGAAGGCACTGGACGTGACTCAACTGCTACCACTGCTATCAGTTAATAACAACCAACACTGGTTGTCTGGAAGAGATCGCTCTTAGCGGTAAGACCGCTGTCCGCTACCATCACCTCTCGATTATAGTACTCAAGAAGTTCTATTATAATATAAGCGTAAAATCAGATGTGCCTAGAAATCAAAAATTAACCAAAATGATTTTTTTTTAAACCTCATTGTGGTGCTACTAACTGCAAACTTGGAAACGCAGTACGTATAATATTAAATTGCGTTGTAAAGTTGACTCAATTGCTGCCAAGTTGCGTTTAAAGTGCCAAAATTCTTCTGTTTTCTTGCTTGTGTCGCTCCGCAGGTGAGTTACGTTGATCATTATTTTGAAGTAAATGGGTTACTACAGATAGGTATATAGTTAGTTATTCCTATACTTGCGCATTTCTTCGACTTTTTCATGTGGAAAATGTTTTATGAAATTGCATCAAACGTTGTAAATATTGCCCACTGCTGGGCTTATTACAAGGAAAGAGGAGAATGGTGCCAATTCTGTTTATATAAACACGTCTGAATTTAAGTTTGGTCCTGTCAAATGAGTTGTTGTCACTTTTCAACTGTATGCAAACGAAAGGGATGGCAGTAACTTTAGAGCTGTCAAATTAAGTTTCAGTTTAGTTTGTGACAGTATATATTTATTAATATAAATTTGTAAATATTTAAATAAATAAATAACGTGTCACGATCAAATACATACATCTTGATCCCTAACTAGATTTTCCTGTATCTAGGGAATTGGAAACTATGAGGACCATGGTCCTACAAACACCCAGATTCAGAGCAGATATTTGTGATTCACACAAAGCTTTGGCTGATGTGGGAATCAAATCCGAAACCTTACGTTTCGCAGTCACCATGAAGACCGTCAATTGGTACCATTTAACTCACGTATTAAAGTTATATTCTTTCTTAAAATACCCCATATAAGTAGAGACAGATAGACGCGTGAGTGATCTTACAAGGGTTAAGTTTATTCCCTTTTGATCTACGCAAACAGTAACTTATTAAAAGGAGATGAATGTTTCCAGAAATGCGCAAAATATCCCGTATTTTCCAGTAAAAAGGAACTCGCGCAAACCATGAGGAGTGATCAAGGACGTTTTATATATTATACTCTATGGACCCAACACGCAACTATGCGAAAAAAAAATAGCTAGCGGGGACGGAAGTCATTCATTAGGAGTGCCTAATGTGTCTGTCTTCCTTGAAAACACTCACTAGTGATTGCTAAAACCAAAGACCGATTAAAATAGTCAGAGATTGCATATTTACTATAGATATACGAACAGTCGATCGTGTAACTTCTACAGAAGGTATATGAGGTATCTGCAGATGGTATGGTGGAGTATGAGCGTGCGTGGTCCTTGTTTAGATTGTTTAAGGGAGTGATCGATGGTTCTGTTGAAATATTTTAGTCATGCTCCAACTCGCTATGGGAATTAAGAACCGCTGGCAAATACGGCTCACGTTCCGAATACCCACATGGAGATGTTTATCCCGAAGTCCCGTGTCAATATTAAGAATAGCAGATTGTCACATTTGAACTAAGAATATTGTAGCTGAAGTACGTCATCGATAGAATCTAGCTCAAGCTAACACATCATCATCATCGTCATCAAGCCATATCGTCCCACTGCTGAGCACGGGTCTCCCCTCACTTTCGTTAAGAGGGTTCCGGATTTGTGGATAACATACCAACTGATTAAGCTGCTAAAAACATGACCTTTATTTTTGGCTTTGCCATAGTCGGGTAAAATAGGTCTAAGTAGAGACCTATGTGTGGTAGCAGTAAAAAAAAAAACAATACAATGATTGTTAATTTTTTGGCGTTGTTGTAAAATATCCAGTGGTTGTCGCAGATGATTGTTTTTACAAGTTTTTAGTCAACTTGCAAAATTCCTATGTATTTATGTATGTGTGTGTTTGCTCGGGTCAAATCGTGCAAGCCAATTTTGACTCAGTTCCGTTGTTGAATTGAGTTGAAATTTTGCATGCCTGTTAAGTTCCCATGACAAAGCAATATTATGGTGACAAAGAAGTGATCCGATGACAGATAAGATAGGTAGACGAGGAAATCCTCAGTGACTAACAGTAGATTGATGGTGTTTGGACTCATGGTGGATGGTGATGGTCAGCTTGCAGTACTGAATAGGTATTTTGTAAAAGCTTGTCTGGAAAATATTATATTACCAAAAACTTATTTATCAAATCATTTGAATTTGTTCAGTTTAGATCTAGTATTTTGAGATTAATAATTTGCTTAAAAAAGAAAAAATAATACACGTAAATTTCTTATAAATTAATCTGTTCACATTCAAAACAGTCAGAAAATTTGATAAAACATTATGTACTTCATTAATAGCTTAAATACATACAACATGATTCTTTTACAAAAAATTTGTAGACTATAAGCACTTTTCACTCTCCATCATAATAAAGCTTTAAGAAATTGAAGTCGTAAGTCTTTCTTCAGCTCTTTAACTCCAGAAGCGGAAGTAAATCCATCGGCGGCCGCACGGTTGGGGGAAGCCGGCTTAGAGTACGTCGGCGGGGGATTAAAAAACTAGTTATTAAATAACTTCCCCCACTAACTTCACATAACGAGACTGAGAGATTTGGCTGCATTCGTAAAAAATAACCGACTGAAATGCCTTAACAGAGTTCTACAACGGATCCTAAAATTACCCATTAAATAATTAAGAAAACGTACAGCCAATATAGCCTAATAATAACACTAACTAAACAAAATACAAAAACTAAAAGATAAAAAAAAACACTCTCGTTATCATGGCGAATCCAAAGATACCTTAGATACACTTATCGACAAAACCAACAAAACTCGTAACTCAAATCATTTATTGTAAATAGAGAAAATATTGTCAAAAATAATATCTTATACATAAGTATAGAAATACAAAAAATTAAGTCAAAATATTATGATCTACGAAACAAATGATTATTATCTAATTATGGTTTGAGTTAGAAAAAGGATATTTCCTTTTCAAGTGGCGACTCATCCCTGAATCTCGCTCAGGAAAAGGAAAACCCCATTGACTCTACCAGTGCTTCGGAAATACGCCCGTTAGAGAAGATAGCACCAAGGAACTCTACGGGGACAATATTATTGCACAATATTAAACATTATCATATAAATCATTATTATTAATCGTAGGTCTAGGCTGGCCTTAACATTTCACATTCAGGATAAATCGCCACATGTATTGTATTTTACAAAACATCGCCTTTATCACAGCTAAAATCAATTGTACAAACAAATTTCAATATCGCTCGACCCGTCCAAGCAAATTACAGCGGAAGTTATTCGGAACCTTCCCAGTATCATTATTAACCTCCTGACGTTAATACATTTCGCAAGGATCTGTTTATCCGAAAGGGTCAAGCGTTCAATAAAATATTCGCTGTTTTGACGTTCCATCAGATGCCCCTAGGTCACAGAACCCTACAATGCTACATACAGAATGGATACTCTCCACATCACGAAATCCGCTTCCCCGCCACTCGCCGCAATCCGGAGGACAGTCGGGAGGCTGTCTATATTACACGCCCAAATGTAATAGACAAATGGGTAACCGACCTTTATAAAGGCGGGTTGTCTTTAGTTTTGGGCGCCTAATATGATTCTGTAATTATACATACGTTTGACGCGTGTACAAACGTTATTTTACATTTCATAATTTGATGGCCTCGTGGCGCAGTGGGTTATGACTGCGAAGCGTGAGGTTGTGGGTTCGATTTCCGCATAGGGCATAGATTTGTGTGAACCACACATATTTGCTCTGAGTCCGGGTGTTTGTAGGACAATGGTCCTCGTGGTTCCTGATTCCCTAGATACAAAGAATCTTAATTAGGGGTCCGAATCTATGTATGCAATTATGACGTGCTATTATTATTATCATCTTTATTTATTTATTTTTGTTTCTGGTGTACAATAAAGAGTTTTTCTATTCTATTCTACATTCTTAATTTAAATTTTATTGAGAATATTTCTATAAAAACAATTAAGTAAAAAAAAACTTAAACCTCAAATTCTTCAATTTACTATACTACGCGAAAAATGATGTCCACATTTTGGACTGAAAGTGCAATGAGAGTATATTGCGCTGTTGAATGAGGAAATTATACCGTATTCAATCTGTCATGGAGTATTTTATCCTAGAATTTGGGATTTTGAATAGCGAAACGGACTCCAAGCAATTATTATTATAAATATATGTATGAGTTGTAAAATTAGTTTTTGTATGGAGTGTCCGAGTTTTTCCGTGGCTTTGCCCTCGCATAAAATATTCATTAGAGCAGGCGACGGAGCCGAAACACGCCGGAAGCTACCGGGTTTGATTTGATTTCTCTCATTTATCGGCGGCCAGACTTTGCTTAAGGCGGTGATGCGAGAAATTTGTGATGAATTTTGTGCTGACAACTTGGTTCCCCGTTTTGTTGTGACAGGTGTGAAAGTTGGGGAAAATCTAAAATCATCTATCCGGACAGCTTCTCCAAGTGGATGATATCCCCACCACGAAGCGTGAGGTTACCGATTCGATTCTCGTGCGAGACGAAGTGAAACCTCAGATGACAATGCGAGGGAAATCATACGCAATGACGACTCCTGGGGCGTGAGTCGGGGATAATTCAACTGTGTATCATGATGTTGCGCTTACGATTCCTGTACAGGGATAAGATATGTGTGAACCAGAAGCATTTTTAGGCGTTTGTTGTAACAAATAAAAAAATAAGCCGCAAGGCTGCCAGGTTATCGGTTTCCCATGAGATACATTCCGGAGAGTGTGTGATGGAGTTGCACAACTTGATTCCTCCTTCTCTTTCCCACCATGGGACAACAAGACATAGGTCTTGTTGTCAAACACGGCATCCGTATAGATTCTTCCAATCCGCACAAGGCGATTTACACAAACATGTATAATCAACCAGCGTCTTTGTTCCCTGAAAATTATAATCTGAAGGTCTTGAAGGCGAGATTGAATATGTACCTTATAGGCAAGCATCCTCCTCCGTCGATAGCATTGACACTTACCATCAGGTGAGACTGCCGTTAAATGCTAGCCTTTTCTGCAATAAAAAAAGTTAATATAAAAGATTGTTATAGTACAAAAGTAAGTCAAATGTTTAACGAGATAAGAAACGTAATGGAGTGAAAGTAACAAGAGACAACCCGCTATAATCTTAATTTTTTCAAAGCATTTATATAGTAATTTGAATAATGGTGGATTAAGTACTGAGCTAAAGGGGCGAGTCGCAAACAGCCCCAAGATCGGGGATGGAATTACATTAATTTTATGGACATTTAACTGACTTGCCGGGGGACGACTTGAGAGGATGTTTTTTATGTCTTCAATGCCAACATTTTGTTGACAAGGAAAGTTTTCGTGAAAATAGAAATACGAAATAAAATCATAAATATTTACATTTTATACGACGCTAATAATTCTTTTTACTCATTGAAATTTCTTGGTGAAAAAAAATTATGTGTAATCTGAATGGTGTCTTCGTTTTTCGAGTTCGTTGTTTTTTTGCTTGTGGTTTCCATTAACGCATACAATTAGAATAAAAACGGGATCTGGTATGTAGTGCTAGGTCCCAACATACATAACATATTAAAAACAACATATTATTATATACTCTAACCATGACAAAGATAAAAAGAGATATTGAAAGTGTTATGGTCACAAACACAAGAAAAAACTCATTAAATTATAATATTTAGTAATAAATAATTTTTATCGCATAAAGTATGAATACTCTCAGTAAATATTATTTCTGTTAAAACCGCTGCAAATTATCTCCTTTCATAATAATTTTAAATGCAAATTGGTCTTTTCCCAACCTTCAAAACCAATATCACCTCCAATAGTCGGGACTCTTATAAAATCAAGGCCATTTTATAAATTCATTATCCCGTTATCAGAGTTCTGCAGGCGCGGTCATAAATCATTAACTCCAAAGCAAAGAAACAACTTCTGACGCAGTTTAATTGGGTTCCGTAGGTAGCTGCCGCCCCGAGCTTGTTATTGGACTGAACTCAAAGCGTACTATTGTATACCGGATTTGAACTCCGTAACTAATTACAGATGTTTAAATTTGCAATTTGAATCAAATGTCGCGCCTGCGATTGCAAAAGACATTCAACAAAAGAAAACAAAAGATTTCACGTAATTATGCCTGTGTGCGTGCACGCGATCGGTCGAGTAAATTGGTCATTCTCATGATTTTGTTTCCGGACAAGTCCGCGGCTTTTTTCCTTAATCTTTTTTAAATAATTAAATTTCTAATGGTGTCCAAAAAAATAGACAGTACTGTCAATATGAATAATGTATTAAGGTTTTCTTGTCAACTTTATTGGTGTTTCATCCATAGCTCATAATATTTAGTTGCACTCGTGACTCACACTACCGCTGGGTGACTGAAATAGGCCTTTTCTTTGTGCACAATTGTACAACTGAAGTGATGCATATATTTATTCAATTTAAAATGATTTCAGGGCTGTTGCATTTGTCGTCACATTAAAATTTGTTGCATGAACACACAACAAAGCCCGTATAATTATTTCCCATCGCTCCGCTTGTTAAAACGCCCTGAAATTCAATCGCCAATTAACGTCGATCAGTACACTGAATGAACATACGCAAGAGGAACGCTTTTATTGCTCGTTCTGCTTTTTTCGTTCATTTCGCTTTTTCGCTCAAAGACAACGATCATTGAGCGTTAATTTATATTGGAGCACTGCGATGCTTGCGGAATAAGTGTCCAGAATAGTACCTAGTGCTAGGGTGCCGCTTATTATCCATATCTCTAGTAAAACCGCAGTTAACTCTGAATTTCATAAGGTATAATTATGTATTATTTTTGATAATACGTGTTTTTACAGTCGTTCTTAAACTTCCGCAAACTGAATTCATAATTACTAGACTTTCATATTTTTATTTTTCCGTGTTATTTTTCTGTTTAATTAGATTCGTTTTGGCTCATTTAAATGAAAACCTATATTATTGTCTTGTGAAACACAACACGGCCATGAAATTATTTAATTTCAAAGTAGATTTTTATTTTCTTAATGCCACAAATTACGTTGTAATTTCTTTAACTATTTATTTATTCCAACACCGATGGACTATTCATACCTAAATTCTACACTATCATAACATGTCATGCTTACAAATGATACCTTCGTACACCAAAGCTATCGAGAATGCTCTTTTCTGCTTCGCATTCATGAGTTCTAGAGTTCGAAACTTGTTCGAAGCGTGTGAATAGCACAGTTCAGAATAGGCCTCCGCCGGCGGCCGCACATTTATTGACTTGCATTGTCGCTCGATATACGTGTGAATTTCGAATGTCACTGTTCACTTCACGTTTGTTTATTTGCTTCTCTTGTTCGATATACTCCACACAAATAGGGTAATTAGATTCTTTGTAGTATAACCTCGACTAACTTCCATGAACCAATAATTTTCTTATTTTATGACGTATAGACAAGCATTTGACCGCAGTCTCACCTGATGACCGCGGTTGACGGTGGAGCATGCTGGCCTAGAAGATACCTATTCACTCAAAACTTGAAAACATCCAGAGTATAGCTCTCGGGAAATAAAGACGATGGTATGACGGTATTGCAATTCTTCGCTGTTTGGATTATAATAATATATAAAAGTGGATTTAAATCACCTCGTGCGGATAGGACGAACGTCGACCGTATGTGGATGCCGTGCTTCCGTAAGTCTAGTTGTCCGATGGTGGAACTGAACCTGCCATTTCACGTTGCACAATCGACGCATCGCCAACATACACCATGGAAGCCAACAAATTATCGAACATAATATAATTATAATGTGTAAATTATCTTTTGAAGTTAATTGGTTTACCACTAACAGGTCCTGCCTACATTTACCGAGTATGGTTATGTGTTATTCCAATTAACATGCGTTACGTTAATCATTACTCTATTAGTGGCGGTAATTAACACTGATTTTGCACTACGTTTAAGCATAACAGATAAGTACTATTAGGGACAAGACTGAAATAAAAATTAGAATACAACGCGTGTCGATGCCTAAATCTATCAAAATCACTTTCAAATAATGTTTACAATAGCGCGTCGTGTAACGTGGCTGTAAAGCTTGTCTTACATTGCAGTGCTTGGCCACGGCTATTTTCACGGTTGCATATAAAAATGAACCACATACCTACCCGAGAATTATTTCGGAGGTAGGTATGTGATCCACTAATCCGGATCTGGCCCCCGCGGTGGATTATGGCCTAATCCTCCTCACGAAAGTCAGGGGAGACCCGTGCCCAGCAGTGGGACGTTTTGGGTTGTTGATGATGATGATACAAAAATGCAAGGTTTCAGATATATGTTTGACGTTAGTTCAAAGAAGTCTGACACAATCGTGATCGTGCGCCGCTATGTGTGGCGGGCTTTAGAACACTTTCAGACACGCTGAATACCACATTTTTTTATTGTTTAAGGTGGGTTTTGTTTATGGTGAGTAATTTTAGTTTTAAGCAGTTATTTAGGTTTCGTGCTTGTCCTGGTAACAAATTTAAATAACAATGGCATTTGCGACAGTAGTGGAAAATATTATGAAATAATGTCCAAAGTAATTAAGCTTATCGCAAATTCCATTATGATCTACATTAGTTACCTGGTCTAGCTCGGAACACGAAAAAACTGTTTGTAATTTAAATTTCCCAGCATAAGCGAAACGGACCACCTTAAAAGCTTTAGCTTTATTACGCTAACATGATGTTAGAAAATCTACAAGACTTCTTAAATTAAACAAGAATGTATGATTAGTACAATTTCTCAACTCTGGAGCAAACATTATTCCACCAAATGCACCATAATATTGTGCCCAGTAAAACTGCATGACAATGTATGACGTTATAACCAACTGAGGGAGACCTACCTCGTCCTCTTGTGCATCTACAAGTTATAGCAACAAAGGAGAGGAGCAGGGTTGTGATGGAGATCAAGGTATTTTGGTAGAGCAACATGTTCTCATGGGCTTAAGTACCGCAACAGACGAATTTCCAGTGGCTTAGTTTATGGAAATACATGAGTTGGGTTTCAATACAGAATATTCAAAGACGTCTGTCAGAAAATGTCGGTTGCCAAATTCTTGCGAGGAAATCTATTCAAATTCATAAAATTAAAGTGAGCGTCTGTGATTACCAAATAACTGTGATTAACCAATATTTAAGTGAAAACTGCAATATATAGAATGCCAAAGCATAAACAACTGATTTTTATTCCTAATAGACTCCGGAACGGCACCACGGATTTCAATGAAAATTTCAGGCAGAAATGTTAAGTTAAATTTTCGTGTATGTTTTATTTCCATTTCTTCCAGGGTTCAAAAGATATGAATGTGAATAAATTTATCCAAATTCCATGTCAACGAACCTCACTCTCGTGGCGGGGGGTGGGTGAGGGGGGGGGGATAAGGCCTGCGCTAGAGTTTTTTTAAATAAAGGTACAATTGAGCATTGTAAGCGCGCGCGGCCCTCAGCTGTGCGAGCTATCTTTTTGTCTGCGCCGCGACCTAAGGCGTTTTAAATGGATTTTTAAGTCAGCAAGACACAGGAACGTAGCGAATATGTAAGTCATTATGATTAAATTAAAGAGACACTATTAACTAAACTCTACTTTGGCTGAATGCTGTAAAGTGCGTCAAAACAGCCACTGCACAGTGTGATGCCGCGCAAGATTATGCAATGCCATGTTCTGGGTGGCATTGTAACTATTGTAGCGCTTACCATCAAATGAATGACTTGCTCGTCTCGTTACTCAGAAAAAAACCTTTCTAGAGCAATATTCGATGATAAGGGGGGATAAGCTTGTTTCGTTCCGCTTTCTACGGTTTCCAGGTCATGGAAGACTTACCGGATCAATCATTAACAAAACATCATCATCTACCCATATTGGCCCACTGCTGAACACGGCCTGGGCTAGGTCCGGTCCGGATTGGTTGAGCACATACTTCCGAAATAATTCTCAGGTATGTGGGTTTTCACCGAAAAGCGAGTGATAATTCCGTATAATAATGTTTTTACAAGAAACACATTGGTACATACCCGCACTGGAATTTGAACTCAGGGCCCTATCATTTGAAGGTGGACTCCCACTGGGCTATCACCGTTTTAAACATTAACAGTAGAGTTTCTTGCCGGTTTTCTCAATTGGTTGTATTCGGAATACGGTGGTAAAGTTAGTGAAGTTTCATGAATACCCACTAGGGGAAATACTTTGACAGTTGTCAGAATAGTTCTAGAAACGTCCAATGCACCGTGAACCGATAGACAGCCTGATGGTAGTCCATCCTGTCGTCCAAAAAAGGCCATCTCAATATTGACACGAAAGAAAAACAAGCAAGAAGTAACGGCTCGCTTCTAGCTTACACCTTGTTAGTTCCAGAGGCCAGGCCAAGAGCCCAGGTGCGAAAGTTGCCCACTTGTTTGACACTTGGTTGAATTTATTCCACCGCGCCGTCGAGCGGACAGTTAAATTGCGTCCGGTGATGGAAGGCGTCGCCAGCCGTCTCTACGGCCCGCTGTTGACTTAATTACCTGTTTTTTTTGTATATTTTATTTCTTTTTTGGAAACATATTCAAGTCGTCATGATTCTTAGGCAGAATGTGTCTTATGCACTTCATAGATTGATAATGTGGTCAAAGGCCGTAAACATGCTCATCCTAAAATGTGACTCTCTGTCAACAAGTGCTATTGAAATACCTGAAAAAGGCTTGACGTCAGATTCTCTGCTTGGACTGAAAAAAAAGTCCTATATAACGCAAAATTATTAACATTTCAGGTCATGATATTATAACATATTCACTCCTTTACATTACGCATAATATATTTAGTTTCACGGCGACTTCCAAACACATTCGTACATAAACTTCACTATCACAATTCGTAGACTATAAAACACAAAGCCGCGTACATTCGGAGCGGAGAGAGAGTTGTCCAGCCCGTGTAGCGACGCCAAGGGACTCGTTACATGCCGCGCCGGTCTAGGCGTCACCTTTATCACGTTACGTGTGACTACATTGTCCTCTCTGTATGTTTATATCCTTTTATCATGGAAAAGCGATTGTAGATGACTTGAGAAATGCGTTTTGTGAGGTGACTGTATTTCCTATAGAGAGTAAACCTACCACTTCCTTATTGCCACTCGATAAACTCACAGTAACGTTTTCGACTGCCTCCTCGTGTCCTTATAGTTTGCTACACAAATTGCCTCTTAACAACAATCCGTGCTAAACAATATTATAAGTACCTTTAAACGATCAAAGGACCACGCATGCTCATCCTCTACCCACTCTTTCAACGTTACATATTATATGATCGACTGTTCGTATAACGGTAATAAACTCGCGGTCTCCGACTATTCTCAATCACTAGAGTAATGTCATTGTGTCCACCTCATCTCCCGCGCCCCTGCCAACACTGATAGATTTTTTGTTGGCAGAGCTAGCGGCAAGCGACACTGAAGAAGTGCAGCGCGATGCATTACATCAGCGATGAAACATAACCGCGCTGCGTTAGGCTGTCACTTTGATGAACATTTTAGAATTTGACAGCACCGTTTCTTCTTCATCCCCCGCGATCCAAACTGTATGTTTTTATCTGTCTGCATGTTAGATGCGTGCCGGGTCCACAGAGTATAAGTATAAAACGTCCATGTTAGTACCTATAGAAGTAGCGACATGCCCCTCTGCCCAGTTCAGTGACAGGTCGATAAACTGCAGTATAATTGTGTCGCGAGGCGCCGCCTGCGACACGTCGCCGGATTAATCTAAACAATCTTAACTAACTTCGGTCCGGTGGCGCTCTTGGGACCGAGATATGGCGGGTCGAGAGATAAGAAATGCGCGGGCTTAAAAATATGTATAAGGTTTTTAAGTTAGTTCGATAAAATATCTCGATTTATAATTACTAATTCTGCCTTCCAAAGTGAGGGTCGTAAGATCAATTTCAAGTGCGGGCATATATCAATGTGTTTCTTGTAAAACATATGTACGTAATTATCACTCACTTTTCGGTGAAGGAAAACATTGTGGTAAAACCCACATCATACACGAGATTTATTTCGAAGGTAGGTATGTTACACACCAATTCGGATGGGGCCCCAGATGTGGATTAAAGCCTAATCTTTCTCACGAAACCGATTTCATTAAAAAATGCAAATACATGGGTCCAATATGTCTCAACTCGTAATAGTTGATTTTAAAGCCTATTTACGGTTAAAATTTTAATAAAATGGAGTTTGAGCAACCCTTTAAGCATTTAGTTGTTATATAACTGCGTTCCATACGCTCCGTATTTATGATCTGTACCACAAATGAGACCGCTGCGGGCCACGGTTCAGCGCACCTGGCCACCAACTAGTGCTAAACAACTATTACCGCGCGGGCCGCGACCGTCGCGCCTTGAGTGTCACTGTCAATTTAAGAGCGAGTTGTACTCTGCCCACAATAAATACACAAAAGTTTTTTTAAACTGATTAGAATAAGAAAAATTATATATTATCATTTTATATATTTTCGTTTCGGTAGGCCTCTTCTGCAAGAGACTGGGGAACTACCTTTGCCAGATATTGATCCGCCAAGCAGTGAATACTAGTACAATACTGAGTTTCGGCTAAAAGGGCACTGTTTCCAGCGAAATTACTGGGCATCATATGAGATTTTAGAACTAATGTCTCAAGGTGACGAGCGCAGTGCAGTGCCGCGCAAGATTATGCAATGCATAGTTCTGGGTAGAACTGTAACCGTTACGGACAGGTGCAGCGCTTGCCATCTCGTGAACGACTTGCTCTTCTCGTTACTCGTTACGTTAAATTTTGTTTTATCGATATGTTATCAATAGCAGTAGAGTGCACAGGTCTAGAAGTTAGCAAACAAATTTTCCATCATGCAGTAGTGTATTGGCATCCACATAACCGCAGGTAGTTGCAGTAATAATCGTTAGCAGGCTGCCCAGCAGTCAGTTAATTGAGACCATCTCTAATCTGCACTGATAATCGATTATATCTCGCAACGTAATCGATAACAAGACATTCGCATTATCATTAGCTTGAATGTACAATCCGTACTTTAGTAGCATCCGCTACGATACAATAACGACGCAAATACCAAAACAGTAACAAAACAAGGATACATTTAAAAAAAACCTGGCAGTTTGTTGGCTTCGTGGCGTAAGTAGGTGAGCTGACTGCGAAACGTGAGGAAGTGGCGTCGATTCCCGCACAGGGAATAGATTTGTGTGAACCACGTGTATTTTCTGGGTCTGGATGTTTCCTGATTCCCTAGATACAGATAATTCTAGTTAAGGGTCAGGATCAATGTATGTGATCGTGACGCGTTATTTATTATTTATTGATTATGAATCATAGCTTAGGACACTCTTGATGAAGTCTCATTATAAATTAAAAAAAAAACTGACCGTCGCTTGGGAGATACGGTGCCACAGACGCACGTTAAACTTATCTAACATCTCCAGTTTTGCATCTTAAAAAGATATGATAATTAGCTGGAATGTACAATCTATAATCTATTAGCATCCGCTGCGATACAAAACGACGCAAATACCTAAACAGTAACAAAACAAAAGGGAAACAGACACAAACATTAAGTCATCCCCAAGTTAAATAATGCCCTACAGACCTTTCTTATAGACAAAAGGGCCCAAAAACTTAGGCAAGTAAGTGATCCATATGACGCGAACAAATTAAGAAGTTACGTGCCGCGGCCGCGAGGGTGGAGGGGGGAGAGGCGGGGCGCGGGCGGGGGTGGTGGTTAAAACTCTGTATTTATGGAAGGTGTCGTTGTAGGCCGGTCACGTAGAGTCGACATGAGTTCCTTTTGCGGTTTGTGTACGCACTGGGTGGAACAAGCGCCGCGGCTTTTTATAGCTATTGTTGTATGTCAATGGAATAAAACATGTGCATATTTTTAGTTTATAAATAAGTCTAGTTGGACAACTAGTCTGAATCTCGCATTATGTTCAATACGGGAGTCTCCCGAGTCGGCTTTTAATAAATCTATTGCTATGATTTTAAGTACGTCTAACACTGTGAGCGATTAAAATTAAGCTGCCTAATTCTCTCACTAATTGTTGTTTTACTGAAAACATTAAAAAGTTACCAAAAATGTATTTAAAATATTTTTTTTTATATTATGTCCTTTTCTGGTGATAAACCATGAGCCTTAAGCTCATACCTAACGCAGTCGACAAGTAGTTATTAAGATCTTAGATAAAAGTTTAATTATCAAAATAATATGTGCTGTAAAAACAAAAACACAGTGATTTCTCTAGTAACGTAAATATCGTTTTCTAAGATGTTTCGCATAATTTTCATTATTATCTGTAAAAAAACGCAAAGTTTTCTAGACCTAGTGCATAGACACAACCTTCAGGTAAAACGCGTAAAAGTTCCAATAAGCTTCCTTATTATATTTGCGCCGCCGTATATTTGTGTGCGGTCGGCGACACTCTCACTCTCGGTCGCTATATTTTATAGATAAAACATTTGAAATAGAAAATACAACGTCAACACCGGCGCTGCAACGAAACGAAACGAAAACGGCTCTGAAACGAAATAACTCCGTTATCCGTTTATATTCTACTAGCAAAGGATAACGTTGCGAGGCTCATCCAGTACTATATAATATACATACCTACTATGTTATAAGCTTACATATTTCTCAAACACATTTAATGCAGAATTAGTTAAGAAATTCAAAGACGTTGATCAATAGAATATTATAGCATACACCTAATATGCTTTAGGAAATGTTTATAGAGCAATGCTTTATGGATTTATTGTTTATAATTGATTCTACTGGATGTATCGTCCAAACAGTTAAAAATCTAATATACAAAATTATTCCATTAAAACCTCATTTAATCGAATGTATAAATCCGTAAATTCCTCACAAAATGGTCGCTAAAAGTTTGCTCAGCTTCCTAATACAAAACCTCACACCGGTACCTGTTCCCTAATATCCCAATTAAAAAACAATAAATCCAAACTCGAGGAATAAAAGCAAACAATCATAACAGGTGCCACATTAAGCCACGTCCGTTGCTCATTGCCATTAGAGTCACGTTGCGAACAAGGCGTCCGCCACGTCCGCCGTAAGCCGCGCCAACTTCGCCGACTTCGCCATCACCAACCTCGCCACCGCAAGTATGCGCGGAACAGTTTATTTTTATAGATGGCTTTGGAACTTTAGATCCCAGTGGAAGGTCTGGAGGTAAAAAATCAAAAAAAGTTACCTTAAGGGATAACGCGGCAAAGTTCGGTTGTTAGCCGAGTCGGCTCGTGTTGATGTTTCAAAGGTTGTTGTTAAAGAAGGTTTAGTTGAAGTTGTTAAGCGTAATCTGAGAGTGATTTGGGATTATACTTTTTTTATAATTTGACACAACACTAATTTTACATAAGTGTGTATGAAATTTCAATTAATTTTTTAAACGATTTTATTTTATTTGAATAACATTGTTACAGAAATTATTATCTATCCACCTAAATAATATTAACATAGAATCTGGCCTATATGATTGGAATTTTCTACAACAAAGAAAACAGGAACTATGATGACCATGGTCCCGTAAACACCTAGACTCAAAGCAAACGCCTGTGATTCACAAAAATGTTCAAACACAATATTCCTTTAGAACATGGTCCCAGTAACACAGTCAGCAGTAACGTCATGCAATTTGAATAAATAAAATAGACCAAGCTCATGCAAAACAACAGTGACAACCCCCCGCAAGTTCCCCCACATGCGTCAGGCGCAGACATGTGCCGACGCAATTCCATTGTAATTCGCTGCAAATGGATTCACTTTAGCACGCGGCGTCGCCTAACGAACCGGCAAAACTATTTGCGACACCTCGATCGCACGCCTCCAATAAAACCAATATTACAATCATAACCCTACGCCAGACCATTAGACCCCACACCACCAAAAGACTAAAAGCGAGCACAGGTCAAGATACACCGGTCATTAGAAATCTCAAGTCGTCGCTAGGGATCCCTCCGCCAATGCGCTCCGACCGCGGGGAGTCGAATCCCGCGATTGGATCGCGCTCGGTAATGATCCCGGGAATAAATACCGGTGGTAATATCCCGGGCAGATTGCCGGGAAATTACATTGCGATACGGTATAAACATGTTTTTGGTTATTTTCACGTCCCTCGAGGGTCGGAGGTGATGCGTGCCGTGATTGTGTTTGGAATTAGTCTTATGGCTGCTCGGGAGATTCCTTGCGGGGTCCTTGCACTGAGGTCTCGTTATAACTTCAAATGCGCCATATAAGTTATCGTTGCTTTGATTCTGAGAGCCCAAAACCCACTAACACTATACGATACCATAATTTTAATTGACAAAAACTCTCGTCAATAAAATTTTAAAAACTGGATTCTCAATATTATGATGAAAAAAAGGAAAAAAAACCGGTATATTCACACACGTAATAAATTATATCAAAACGCTTACCATAGACTTAACTTGTATTATTCTAGTTAATAAGGAACAAGATAATGAATAATCCTGTTTCATTTTAGTTAAGCGTTTCCAAAAATAAAATCGCACCTATTTTTTCTAAAATCCATGTGTACACAACACGTCCTCTGAAATTCCTTTTCCATTTTTTGCCCAATCTATTCCATAAATTCCACGAAAAAATCCACGAACTATTTCTAGAAAATAACCAATGATATTTCCAGAGCATGCACGAAGTTGGCAACTATCGAAAGTAAAAAAATACGGTAAATAATTCAGGAGGCGAAGGAAAAATCGGGAAGAGTACAGAACTTCGACTGACGGCAACTTTCAGCGTACAACTATTTATTTATTGCGCCACCGGGCATTAGGACTTACCCTTAACGACTCGATACTTCACTAGTCCTTACGGCACTGGAATAGAGTTGAAAGTCGCTCGTGTGGGGAAGTTCGGGGCAAGTCCTGGAAGTTGGCGCAAATAAACATATTTCGCTAAGCTAAGGTAGCTCCGGCGGTGATTTGTTGTAATATTCATTGTTTAATTCCAGTTGCCACTTCCTTTGGAGTTCCTAACTTGAGTTTAATTTTTATTTCTTCGTTAATTACTCTTTTCTCTTGTTGTGTGCTTTTATTTTAAGTTTAATGTTGTAATCCGCGAGATGCGAATCGTAGACGTGAGGTTTCCTTATTGTTACATAATTATCTCCTCAAGAGTCAAACAGGTTTCTCGATCATTTTATTTTTTCTTTACATTTAAAGCATATCGTGCATTTTAGGTTAATTCTTAGAAGATAAATAATTACCTTTTTTAATTAATATTAATAAGCACAAAAAGAAACACTATTAAAATAAATTACACGGAAAGGCCGTCAATTTAAGGCCTTAAAACGAACTGCATGGAATAAGAATAAGTACGTGGTTACCCCCCAGGGCGCTGCATGACGTCATCCGATGGCTTTTTCATACAAAAAGGCTCAAAGTGTCAGCGCCGCGCGGCTCGCTGCACGCAGCGCTGCATTGATCTATTGTACGTCTAACAAACCGCTTCCAGTAGGCAACGTTTCCAGAATGCTGACAGCATTGCCACGCTGTATGGCAATGCTAATTCAGAGCAAAATATATGTACAATTATTTATAGATAAGTAACCACAGTTCCCAGATCTATTATTTTATCAGTTGATATCGGAGCACTAGCTTTTCTAGTTGAAGGCTTCTAGTTTCCCTTGAGAGTTGGTGTTACGCTCTCTTGAGATAAAATGAATGTTTCAGTCCTCTGCTGTTAGATAAGTTTATTTTTGAAATGCGGTACAAGCTGCACGCCGCGCCTCTTCCATTTGGTTTGCCGCTTGGACTAGGGTAGGATTTATTTTCAAGTTACGATTGTAATTTCTTATTTCCAATAATTTGTTTGATTGTAAAATACGAGGGTGAATCAAAAAGTTCTTAGAAGTGCATATATATGAAACCTTTTTGGATCAAGTTCGATATTCAAATTAAAGAGTGTCTATCACACTATATTTATGCAGACTGTTAAGACGAGTGGACTGTATCTAGGGGTTGTTGAGGTTATGAAGAGGAAAATTGGTTGGAAAAAAACTCACCGGTGGTCGGCACTTAACTTCCTTTGGAGGCGTCGTTGGGGGCCCCCTTTTGCTAATTGTTGATGGTACACTGATGATTATTCACTGATTATATTTTATTTCATGTTTTTGATGGAGCGACGCACCGTGTCGGTTCGTTAGAGTTTTGGAAGAGTGTCAAAGAATGAAAGGGATTGGTAGAGTGAATGTGTAGAAAGGACTGAACGTCCATAATGGGAACGAATGAAAGGGCGGGAAGGTTTTAATTTGGAATGGTTGAATAAGAGGCTTTAACATTTATCTTCCCCCCCGCTGGCGAATTGATGAGACAGAAAAGTCTAAAACACATTAAAATTTGTTCACAACCACCAATGCAAAAATCTTGACATATGATAATTGTTATAAAATGATGTCAAGTGTTATTATGATTTAATGATCTGTTTTGAAATGAACTTAATGAATAATTGCTATATTTTCACACACAAAAATAATAATAAAAATTAAAAAAAATTATGAAATGATGTCTACACAAACTAGTCATTATTTGGTAGAGGACACAACTTCACAAGAGGTCGATCGAAAACACCTTGTGCAGTCCTGACTGAGGCAGATCGAGGGATACCGTCACGCCCAGGATGTAGTTTAATTATTCTACCAAAATGCCATCGCAGTGGGTGAGTAGTTTCATTTTTTATGATAACGAGTTGATCAATGTTTACTGGAGGTGATGCTTTAGTCCATTTCAATCGCTGTGATAAAGTGGTAAGATACTCACTATGCCACCGAGACCAAAAGTCTTGGTGCATTTTTTGCAACAGTTGCCACCGTGTAAGTCTGTTCATGCTTATGTTGGAATAATCAAGAGATGGCACTGTTGTGAGAGGCGCTAATGTTAAGAAATGTCCTGGGGTTAAAACTGAAACATCTGAAGGATCTGAGCTAAGTGGACAGAGGGGCCTTGTGTTCAGGATTGACTCCACTTGAGTCAAAAGCGTGTTAAGTTCCTCATACGTTAGAATTTGTGTGCCAACAACGCGATACAAATGTGTTTTTACGGACTTAACACCCGCCTCCCAAAGTCCTCCGAAGTGAGGTGCTCCTGGTGGGTTGAATTTAAACTCAATACGCTCCGTTTCACACGCGGCGCGCATGAGGTCTATCAGTTGCGACTGTGCGCCCTTAAAATTCGAACCACAATCGCTGTGGATCACATTACACCGACCACGTCTTGCTACAAACCTGCGTAGGGCAGCTAAAAATGCTTCTGTTGATAGGTCAGAAGCAAGTTCTAAATGTACTGCTTTGGTAGCGAAGCACACAAATAAGCACAGATACGCCTTCACAGAACGCGTACCACGATAACGTTGAAAAGTTATGTTAAACGGTCCAGCGTAGTCACAACCTACAGACTGGAATGCTTTGATCTGAGTAACACGAGAACGTGGCAAATCTGCCATTTCAGGTTCAAAATTATGGGGCTTTACACGAAAACAACGGTAACAATTTGATAAAACTTGACGAATTGCTCGTCTTGGAGACAAAATCCAAAAATTTTGAAGTAGTAAGAACTGCATTGTTTGTAAACCAGGATGAAAATTTTCGTTGTGAGTACACTGAATGATAAGTTGTGTCAAACGATGCTTGCGAGGAAGCAAAGCTGGGTGTTTTGATTCGTAGCTAAGATCTGACTGAGAGAGCCTACCCCCCACCCGCAAAATGTGATTTTGATCCAAAAATGGGTTAAGTTTTCTGAATGATTTTTCAGGGGAACATCTGAACAAGATCCGCTGGAAATCACAATGTTCCTCTGCAACACTAATCTGCCTGTACATTTGCCGTACATCAGCAGTGAACATGATGGCATGGAGTCTAAAGCGTAAAAGAATGTTGGTAATATCGGCTTGAAGCTTGGGTCCTGTCAGAAGAGTGTCGTTCAATGAATGACCTTTGTTATCCTTGGCACTTGCGTCGTACACTACACGCAAGTCCCGGTCCGATTTTAAAACTGCGTGATGAGCAAGGTAATATGCAGTCGACGACTGACACTCGTTGGCAGGTACCCTCTCCATTTGCCCACTCGACAAATAATCCATGACATGTTGCTTATATTTTTCATGAAATGCCGGTTTTGCCAGGAGGCGCTTTTCCAGCTGCACGAAGCGACGAAGCGCAATTGGGTATGATTTTTCAAATGATGGTGGTGATTGATCACGAAAGGGCAAGTTAACGATGTATCGCCCAGCAACATCCCGTTTATGAGTTGATTGAAATATATCTTCACATTGAATATCTTCCACGGAGTGAGATTGCTTGTTATCTCCAGTAGGTATGTTGTCTAACTCCCAAAATTTCTGAACCGCAATGTCCAGGTTGGTGTCCACTGACACATGATTGATTGATAAAGGAGTGGGGAATGATGAATTTGTCAACGTTTTTCCCATAAGAATAAATCCAAATATTGTATTGATAGCCGTCGCAGCATGATGTCCACCGTCAATTTTTCCTGGTATTAAAATTTGTGGGAATATCTCACCACCAATGAGGATATCCACCGGACGAGAAGAATGGTAATTTTCATCAGCTAGTTTCAGATTTGCTAAGTGTTCAAAGTTTTGAACATTCACCGGATGGGTGGGCATGTTACCACAAATTTTGTCTAAAGTCACTGCTTCCGTTGTGAATGTGGGTTCCACTTTTCCAACTGGTCTAATTTCCAGAAACACTTTGCTTGTAGAACATGCAGGAACCTCACCAATTCCAGACATAGGTGTTTGAGTCTTGTATTGGGACAAGCCTAAACGACGGGCACATGTTTTGGTAATAATGTGACTTTGACTTCCTGGGTCCAGCAGGATGCGCACCTTTTGGAAAGTACCTTGGCCATCCTTTACCTCCACCTCTGCAGTCGCAAGCATGACAAAATGACTACCTGATGATGAACCTGAAGACATATTTGACAATGATGTAACTGGAGTGATCACACCTTCCTTGACATTAGAGTAGGATGACGAAGATGTTTGATGGTAAGCAGCACTTGCTTGTTTATGTTGGGGGTTGACAGGACCACCAGTCTCTGTCCTCTTAGGAAAATGCAACAGACTGTTATGTCGCTGATTGCATGTCTTGCATGAGTGAGTTGAGTTGCAATTTGTTGTTATATGATTGGAACGCAAACAATTGAAGCACAATTTGAATTGTTTAATCACTTGAGACCTTTCTTGTGGGGTCTTTGATAAGAAGTTTGGACATGAGTAAAGAGCATGGCTTTCTTTACACAAAACACATGATTGATTGTTTGATTGAACCAAAAGCATTGTTGGTGTTGACTTTGGTTGATTGGTTGAATTCACACGCTTGTTATGATAATTATTTTGTTGCTGAACTACTGATTTGTTATTCTCATTTGAGAATAATGAGCGTTCTAGTGCACTGCATCGGTCTAGTAAAAATGATTTTAATTCATTAAAGCTTGGGAAATCTTTGCCTGTGCTAGACAACTCAAAGGCTTCACGAGATGCTTTATCTAATTTTGTTAACAATGAATGAAATAACACAAAGTCCCATTCTGAAGTTGGTAATCCCAGTGAACTAAGCATCGCTATGTTTTCACCGTAGACATCAAGCAAGTTCCGCAAGCTCTGGGCTGAACCAGAAGGCATGGCCTTTAAATTATTAATTTGTTCCCAACACATGAATGCTAAATACCTTTTGTTGTTGTATCGATTCACTAAAGCTTCATAAGCGCTCATATAATTAGCCTCAGACACATGAAAAGCACGAATTATATTTATGGGTTCCCCGGACAATGTTGTGATTAGGTATTGAAACTTTTCTATGTTTGTTAAATCTGTTCGCTGATGAACAAGTGTGTTAAAGAGGTCAATGTACCCCGGAAAATCTTTGAACTCACCTGTGAATGTAGGTAATTTAATCGGTGGAAGTTTAGTCTTTGGCTTGGGTTGATGACACGGTTGAGAAGGAGAAGCGAACTCCACTTTTGATTCTTTCAAGTATTTACGTTTTGCTTCGAGTACTTCGAAAAACATGTCATCAGCTTGCTCTTGGAACGCGGACTGCCCTTGCAACTCTTTATCATCTACACCGGCCTTTTGTAATTCACAAACCAAATTGATGTGGGCATCGTTAAAGCCCTCCAAGATAATGTCTAAACGGGAACACCATGTCTCTAACCGCGTTATAAGTTTCGGTTCGGATTCACAATTACGTGCACACAAAAGTGCATCGCTGAGCCGCTTGTGCGACAGGCTGCGTTTCGACTCCCAATGAGCAATCACGGTCTCACTCATTTTGAAATTTGATAGTTGTTATCACTTTTAGCAGAAATTTTACGCCTAAACTAACTTATTATCGCGCAAACTTTTTAAAAAACACACTACGATTGAGTTTGATAGTTTTCAAACAGAAACGAACACGAAACTGTCACTTGTTTGTCAAAAGTCACAGCATAAACACTATGAGAATGACCGTATGAAATGATCGAACGAACATCGACGAATTTGATTCGGTTTGTTCGTATTGCCGGCACACAAACGCAATTTGTCGGCACACAAACAAACACAATCTTTGCTTGAGTTACTTAGGCGCTGTATGTTACACGTAAGTATTAACACAATTGTTTAATGATTTATCACGATAAGCTGTTATTATTAAGTGTCGCATGTTACACATAAAACAACGATTGAAATGATAATTAATGTTCAATTTCACAAAATTGAATACACGAACACAAATGTTTTGATTAAATGGACTCTCCCAATGACACGATATGAAGTTGGACTCACCCACAGAACGAACACAGCTCAATACTTCCAACCTACCTAAACTCCGGCGCGTGTGCGCAGATCGGTGAAATACAAAGTGTAGGTATTTTTACACCAACTTTTTGCAAAGTTCCTCACACAAAATGAATGACTGAGTTTGTTTGATGAATTAAACACAAAATATGATATGCGTTGTGATCGATATGTTGATATGATGCTAATAATTCGAATTATAGGTTTTGCAATTTGGTTGTTGTGTGCAAATATGGCGGCTTGATGACGCTAAAATTTTCACAAGTTGAAACGAGTTTACGATTTGAGCATAGGAAACCGATTCTAAGTCGAAATCCGGCTCGAAGGACCAAAAATGATGTTAAGACGAGTGGACTGTATCTAGGGGTTGTTGAGGTTATGAAGAGGAAAATTGGTTGGAAAAAAACTCACCGGTGGTCGGCACTTAACTTCCTTTGGAGGCGTCGTTGGGGGCCCCCTTTTGCTAATTGTTGATGGTTCACTGATGATTATTCACTGATTATATTTTATTTCATGTTTTTGATGGAGCGACGCACCGTGTCGGTTCGTTAGAGTTTTGGAAGAGTGTCAAAGAATGAAAGGGATTGGTAGAGTGAATGTGTAGAAAGGACTGAACGTCCATAATGGGAACGAATGAAAGGGCGGGAAGGTTTTAATTTGGAATGGTTGAATAAGAGGCTTTAACACAGACTGTCACTTGTTTTTGTCAGTTCGTTCGCATGTAATAAATTTTTTTGTGCAACGAGTTGCTAAAAAGTCAAAATTATGGATAAAAGTGAGTTACGTGCGGTGATAAAATATCTCAGTTTGAAAAAAATGTCTACGAAGGAAATTTTTTTGGACATTCAGCAGACATTAGGGGGTGATGCTGTACCCTATTCTACGGTTGCGTACTGGGTGGCTGAATTTAAAAGAGGTAGATCAAGCTGTAAAGATGACCCGCGTTCTGGGCGGCCTTCAACCTCCGTTACAGAAGAAAATGTCAAAAAGGTTGAGAATCTGATTTTGGAAGACAGAAGAATGACTATAAAACATATAGCTGAGATCCTAAAGATATCTTTTGGTAGCGTTCAATCCATTTTAATTGATTCACTGGGGTTCAAAAAAGTGTCTGCAAGATGGGTGCCACGAATGTTAACCGACGAAAACAAAAAGCGACGTTTGGAAATTTCCAAGCGTAATCTCGAAATGTTCCAGCGTGATTCGGATAATTTTTGCCGTCGTCTTGTCACCATGGATGAAACATGGGTCCACCATTTTGATCCTGAAACTAAAAGACAAAGCATGTCTTGGAAACGACCATCCTCTCCATCCATTAAGAAATTTCGAGTTGCTCCTACCGCTGGCAAAGTTATGGCCTCTGTGTTCTGGGATAGTGAAGGAATCCTTTTTATTGATTACATGCCAAAAGGCCAGACGATTACTGGACCCTATTATGCAAATTTAATCCCGAAAGTGCGTGAAGCGATTAAAGAAAAACGTCGTGGAAAACTGTCGTTGGGCGTGTTGTTCCTTCAAGATAACGCTCCTGCTCATCGATCGGAAGTTGCGCTCAACGCAATCCGCTGTGCTGGCTTCAATCTCCTTGACCACCCACCATATTCTCCGGACTTAGCCCCAAGTGATTTTCACTTATTTCCAAAATTAAAAGAGGAAATTTGTGGAACAAAATTTCACGATAATGACGCGGTTATAGCTGCCGTAGAGGACTTTTTCGAGAGTCAAGAAAATAATTTTTTTTCACAAGAAATAAGGAAGTTAGAAACGCGTTATTCTAAATGCATTGCATTGGAGGGAGATTATGTAGAAAAATAAAATATTATTATTTAAATCTTTGCATTTTTTAATATTGATTCCAAGAATTTTTTGATTCACCCTCATATATATATATTTAATTGTATAATTAAAATTCAAAATCTTACTTTTTATTTGCATGAATCCCAATTTAAGTTCATTGACTCTACTTGAGGATTCGAAATACATCCAGTCAAAAGAACTCGCGAAAAACTCGAATACATTTTTATATTAATAGAGTTTTTTTTTCTAAATTAATTTTGTTGTTCAAAGTATTCTATTTTGTGTGTCCGAATAAGTATAGGTTCCACGTTACTACCTCGAGAATTATAGTTCCGCCTCACGGACAGAATCCGCGAGGTTTGTTTTTCCTATTGCCGCAATTGCGACTTAATATTCCGGCCGGACATTTTTTGTTTGGTCCATGCTTAGAAAACGCTAGCGTTTTCCGACTTTCTATATTCATTTTGAAGCTGTGATAGCCTAGTGGGAAAACGCCCGCTTTCCAAGGCTCGTAAGTTTAAATCCCAGTGCAGGCATGTCCCAATGTGTTTCTTGTAAAACATATGTACGTAATTATCACTCGCTTTTCGGTGAAGCAAACCCAGATTACCCAAGAATTATTTCAGCGGTTATGTTATCCACCAATCCGGACCGGGCCCACGTGGTGGACTAACGCCTAATCCTCCTCAAGAAAATGAGGAGAGACTCGTACTCAGCTGTGGGTGGATTTGGGTTGAGAATGATTATAATTAAATCTTGATAACAATTGTCTCAGTAATATTTTTAAAAAGACCAAATTTTTTGTCGTAGAAGATACATAGGTATACATACATTTTGATGTAATGAAATGAATTTTTAATAAAAACCTACACGTACGTACGTAAGAACCTAGTATGTGAACCACTACAGACCAGTAACTGTGACATAATATACATTGTATATGAAAATCGTGACGCGAAGAAAAGTGGCACGTTCAAGAATCGTAAAATTCAAAGACTCCCTAGAGTCCGAGTTACATTATTAAAAACGTGACAAATGAATACTGTTGGTTATATTGACAGAGTTAGATACAGGGGACAGGACGCAAGGAGTTTTCCGAGTTTGAAACTTATTTCTGGGGCCCTTGGGTTTGATTCTACTCAACATTTCACTTGTCCCAAGACCCGAATTTACCAAATTTTGAATTCTTTAACATCTAGCTTTTTGAAGATTATCTCACCCGGTATTGTAATGGCTGTAGTCAACGATGGTAAGTATGATCGATCAGCCTAGACTGGAGCTGGCTCACAAAACTGCTACCGGAGAATCCTGACAGGGATTCGGAGACGGGTTTTCTACTATTTTTTATCTGTCTGTGATGGTAAACGCTACGCCTATCCATAGCAGTTACAGTACCACCCAGAACATTTCATTGAATATTATTGCGCGGCAGTGCACTGCGCTCGTCACCCTGAGACATCGGTCCTGATGTCAAAGTAAAATATACACATTATGAAAACGAAAAATCAGATGGTGGTGGTTATCAATGGCACGTGACTTAAGCCGCTGACACATTTGTCTGACGTGTCGTGTCGTAATTCATCAGAAAGGGTATCGGTTTCATACATTTAATATGGTAGCGTTCACATTTCTCTGATGCAGTGTGTTGTGACGGCTTGTGTATATGTATGAAACCGATACCAATCTGATGAATCACGACACGACACGTCAGACAAATATGATCCAAGCTTAAGTTTACGAACCAAGTGTCATTAGATTGGGTTGCAAAGCGCAAGAGAAACCACCGACAATACAATTCGAGACGTGACACGTTTACGTTGTCTCCTATAACTTGAGCATGTCCGTCGCCAATGAGCGTGCACTCGGTGCGCTGGGATTTATTCCCGCTTAGTGCACTATTTGTTTTAGTAATGTCCGCGATGTTTACGGCTAGTGGGCCGTTACAAGATACCGCCGGCTGGAGTTTACCGGACGTGGAAATTGTTGTTATTGTGGAAGGAATTATTTTAGTCAGCGCTAATTGTGTTGCTTTTGATATATGAAGGTTGGTATTGCAAGGTTGTAATTATTCCATAAACTGTGTCATTATATCTTTTTTTCCCTTGCTCTTTCAGAATTTACTTAAATAGTAAATTTCAGGGGTGATAATGTAAGCTAATATACTTAACATGATGAAACTTTTCAATTATTAACTTTTTATGGATTGTGCTACCAAATGATTATAATATAGACGAATATTTATAGAGATATATGGATACAAAGTCTTAATTAATTTTATGACAGAAAGCTTTCATAAGCTTGACCTATTATAATTAGTAGTTTCTAAGTTAATTTAAAACATTAGCTTGGGTTAAAACTGGATCAAACTTTTTATTTTTGATGTAGAACGCTTCAAAACCATCTGATATTTGAGATTTCTCTTCAACTTGTCATCTTTTTATAAAACTTAGCTAACCATGCGAGCTATCCAAAAATGCCAATACAAAACTGAAATCTTTATTATAAGTAGGCAAATAAAAGCGCACATTTACAATTCAACCAATTCAGTCTCAAAAAAATACATAATATGACCAACTAAATTAATGAGTAACTGAATATGATTAGAGTTTGCAAAAGGATGTCTCTCTTGCAAGTGCTGATTCATGGCTGAATCTCGCACAGGAACGTTCAAAAACACCCTAGTGTAGAGCCAGCCTATATTTCCACCTCCACAACACCCCTGCTCCAAAACTTTCCTATTCCCGTACCTTCGCGTAAATCCTATCTCCGCATCGGGTTCCGCGCGAAGATTTGGCTCTAAATGCATATTATATGAAGTGCCACAGGGATCCGCTGGAATCTGCTTACTGTCTGTTCTAGCTGCTTACTGTGTTCCGAATATGGTTTCTGCGCTAGCGATGAATATGTATCTGTGCATCGTACCTAAATACAATGTTCCGAGGTTGAAATAGTGTTTTAAAGTTACGTCCTAAACTGTGACCTAACTGTTAGGTCATAGTTGTGTACTACTTTTGATGTACTCTTATAATACCCGTGATCAACAGTTTGTTTAAAGTCATTAAGGGCAGTACAATGAAAACGGGTTACGAAAACATTTGGTTAGCTAAATAGTATAACTAGTAGCCAAATGATTTGAATTTGTGATAAAACTTTTAGATTTTAAAACACTAAAAACGTGCAACAAGACGCGCTCGGAACATTTGCGGGGGGTGAGGTAATATTTTCATACCCACAAGCGCATCTAAGTAGAGCCTTAAGAACAGAAACAGAAGATAAACATGACACAGTCTGTACTTTCAAAACGTAATTACCAAAAAACAATCCAATCCAAAAGAATGGTGTTAATTGCATTCTCCAAGACAAACACGTAATATCAAATCTACAAGAATGTACGTACAAAATCTCACAATTTCCCGTCTTGTTACAAAAAGCGTAGGTGGTCGGCTTACAAGCCTTCTCTAACGCAAACCTGTTTGATAGATGATGATGGATCCGTGCAAACATCACGACACCGCCGCTGTTTAGTGCGGCTGCCTGATCACGTAAAACTTAACGGTCACAAAAAAAACGATTTTCTCCTTCACGCATCCGTCAGTGACGAAGCTTGTTAGCTCTGGAAGTGAGAGCGTATGTGGGTGGCAAACTGTTTTTCGACCGCAATTGTTCGATGCACCGCGATTTACTGTCTGTGTTGAAGTTGAAGCGAACTGTTTTTCTAGACCCCTTCCTTACACAGGAGTAAGCTGAGTGATCCTAAATCAGACAGCAACAGTAATCACTAGGCACGGTCGCAAAATGTCACTAGAATTTATATTCCGGAACCGATCACCCGCCTATGGTCCCACTCGTTGAAGGATATACTTTGGCCATTGATACTCGCGCCACAAGTAACAGGACTGCAATACATGGAAACAAATGCAGTTTTGGTCGCAACATTACGTCGATCGCAACTCTGTTGTGAGATTCGTAATAAGGAAACGAGGCGGCGCGGCGGCGTGTTTGCTCGGAAGCCTCGGGGCTAGTTTTTATATAGCCCGATGCGACGGTAGGATACTGTATGTATTCTATTTAGTAAAAAATATATTTTTCAAAGAACCCTTTTCAGAGTTTTTTATGTATTACAAGTACCAGTAAAATGAAAATAAAAAAAAAAAACTGAAAATGAAACCTACTAAATTGGGCATAAATAGCATAATATAGCTAGAAGTTTTGTCCATTTCGTTTAACAGAAATATTTACAAAAACCGTCATATTATTCTAACTTTTCCTAAAAATTTATGTAATTGTTCATTAAAAAATTAAATAAAAAAACCACCAAATGAAGTAAACGTCCCCAAGAAAGGCTCGTACAATACTTAAACAGCTCTCGAGCTGAGCTCTTTTCATTTCCACCTTGTCATTGGGTGAAACACCCTTCCTATTGAGTAATGGCGATATATTATTCAAAATGACCGTTAACAAGCAATTTTCTAAAGCCTTTCATACCCCTACATTTAGCCAGAGCTACGGTGAAAAATATAGTGCTCGTAGACGTATGGCCGGACTAATGGAGGGGAATATTTCTATTGGTTTTGTGGAAGCTTTTATGAAACTAACTATGTTAGTTCGTATGCTGGTACGAATGGTTGATCAATACAACCGTTGGTCTGAGCTGATGTAAAGCATGTGGTGATTTAGGATGAAGATTACCATACTTAAAACCTATGATTAAACTTTTTATCCTAGAACTTTTGAGTATGGAGATATATTGATATCAAGAAAGGAAAAATATTCGGACATTGTCAAGATAAAGTCGAGTTTTATAGTCATTTATGTAGCTATAAGCTTCAAATATTAAGATAATAAGGGAGATATAGATAAATTAGATTCAGATTGAAAAGAAAGTGTTGAAAATATAAAACGCTTGAATTATTTTAATACTTTACAGTAAATTCACACATTTTGCGAAGCCATAACATTGGAATGAAATGCTAACTAATAATAGCTAACCAGGTTAAGTCAAAAACATTTGTTGTTGGAAGTGTCGACCGAAATGGTAGGAAATATTAAGGTTTTCTTGAATTTTCTTCTAAATCTGACTTAATGGTTGTTATAAATAAAATAAGCAACAAAGACGAAAAAATACGCTTTATTTACATTAGATTTATTGTAAGTAGACAATAATTACGGACTTTTACAAGGTCATATACATAGCGAAGAATACTGTAGTAGAGTAACTGATTACGGATTGAGTTTGAAAAATGAAATTTCTCTTTCAAGTTTAGAACCATTTTCAGTTCTTCATTCCCTGTATTATTTAGTATGTTAGTATGTATGTATGTATGTATGTATAGATGAATTGAACGATGATGATGATGGGAACTGAAAGGTTGTCTGGCAGAGATCGCTTTTAGCGATAAGACCGCCCATTGTACCTATAAATTAGTTATGTTTTTTTTTCTATCTATGTGTTTTAAACAATTTGATGTCAATAAAGAGTTATATATCTTTCAATCTATGGATGTATTATAATCTTACAATTCAATTTTAGCCCCACTTAAGTTGTTAATTTTAATACTCTGTGTCTAGACCGCCGCGAATACACATTATCGTGGTAAACAAATTCTGTTCTAGCCATGTTATCCATAGTGAAAACGATAAATACATTTATGTTAAGTGGAATGCCAGCGCCACAAATAGTAATATTATCATTTATTGGTAAACAACGCTGTTTGTCTATCGCAAGTTTATTATCAGGAGCGATTCCTGTATTTGTTCCGTTCTACATTTGTTTCGCTCCAATTATAATTCCTAAAATAATTGTAAGATCTCACCCGTCTCGCGGTGTACAATACAAGGCATTCCGTTCTCGCTGGTAGTTTCACCCCACCCTGTAGATCGACCTTTACTTTTTAACACTTTTAATGGCGCGAAAGCCTCTCTATGGCGGGCTCGTTAATCCTCCTATGAACGTTCGGCGAGCTACGACGCTACGGTGCTACGGGCTACGTTGCTACGGACCATGTAGCTACGGGCTACAAACTCTACGAATACGCTACTTGTTATGTGATTGAGAAATAAAAGCATATTTTAGACATTAAATAAAACATATTTGTACTAAAAATATTGTTTTTATTTTATCTTGAAGCCTAGTGAGAGAACACCCGCCTTCCAAGGAGAGGGTCGAGAGTTCTAATCCCAGTGCGGATTCGTACTCGGACCATTGTGTTTCTTGTAAAATATAATCATAAATATATGTTTAATTATCGTTTTTTGAATTTAGATTGATGATGATGATGATGATATATTGACTATCCACACTAAACTTAGGTGGCGTATGGCTTATCCTAGATCTCAACAGTGGGAACCTAGCGGCTGCTGTGAAATGAAGCGATATTTTTATTATAGCTATATCTAGAACAATAAAGAATATATTCAGACATCACATCATTAAAGTCAAAGCACAGCAAACAACACACCTGATCCTATCTAGTGGTTGCCCGCGGCTTCTCTCGTTAACGATGTTATTGTTTAGCTTGAGACGTTAACGCCAAGTTTCAGACGATACACGTAAGTTTCACGTTCAAGTTTGGCGCCGTGTTCAAGAGGATATAGCGTACATATATAACATATACGAGTACATATAGATTCTAATAAATATCATAGTAATTTCTACACACAAACTCAGATTTACTATTCTATGGACGTGATCGTGACGCGTCATTATTATTATTAATTTTTAATATCGTCTACATTGGATTTTGGCCCCTAACTAGATAATCAGGAACTTTGAGGACCATGGTCCTTCAAGCACCCAGGCTCAGAGCAAATACTTGTGGTTCACACGAATTATGCGCAAGATTATGCAATATAACATTTTGGGTGGCACTGAAACTGTTATGGGCAGACGTGGCGCTTACCATCAGGTGAACGATTTTTTCGTCTTGTAACTAACGGGTGAAATTTAAAAACTATGGTCATATAAAATTAGGTACAGTCAACATCAAAACTAAATGATGACCAGAAAAGTTTCAAAAACCATGACCGGTAGTTAGTGCATTAAACGCTTGTCATGATTATTAAAGTGAAACTTCTAATGCGATTTCCAACAAGGTTGCGTTAAACGTTTAATGCAACCATGGAGGGGGTATGAAAGCACTGTTGCGTTAAACGTTCAAAGTTCCTGGGGAGGGGGAATAGAAAGAGACAGAGCGAGAGTAAATGCGTGGCACTCGAACGCATGCGCGTATTATATTTTTTTAATATCATCTGATTTCTTAAAAATGTCATAACTCCCAGTCCGTCACTGAATCCCTTTGATTGATGTTGAATCTATTGATAGATTTGGTATCAAGAAATATAATTTTTAAAGAATCAGATTATATTTAAATAATTATTATAAGCTCTCAATGCACGAACTACCAGTCACGGTTTTTGAAATTCATATAACCGTCATTTACTTTTGATGTTGACTGTACCGTCAAATCACAGTTAATGAACATTGACAAATAAATGTGAATCAAAGCGTGACTTATTATGCGCTATAAGCGAGGTACGTGCAGCCATCACCGGCACAATGGCCGGCACAATGGTTAATTTCACTCTAGCGTTGCATATTGTTCCAATATTCTGCGGTAAACACCTAATGAGGTTGCCACATTTTAGATCTATTTGTGAATAATTGCACATTGACGTTGTAACGTTTTGTGCTTTTATGGTAATGTCCCCTAATATTTGTGGAGTAGGTGTAAATAACAGCATGCAATTCTGGCAATAGAACTTTGGTTTATTGCATCCGCTACAGATTTCGCCGCTTTAACTGAATTTCATGGCAAATTTATAACTTTTCTAACATATCACATTGGATGATTAACTCAGTGTACTAATTAAAAAATTTGAACTATAGGAATATTTTGCTTAGACTGCCGTTTTTCCCATTTTCTTACATAAAGTTAAGGATAAGAATAGACAAGAATAAATAAGATCTAGTTTGAATTAGGTTACAAACTATTAACTATGGTTACAAAGGGTAGAGGTACCTGCTGCAAATTGGTAAGGAATATTGTCTTCTTACCCGACTGCGCCACGCAAAGGAGAGTATTTTATTTTTTGGCTTATATATGTTTGTTCATTTGAGGCGCTCCGGAGACAAAACGGGTGGCTCAATTTTGATGATACTTAAGTCAATCGATTAGTCTTGCAAGTGTTACTAAAGTCATGAAAGTCATCAAAATTCAATATGGCGGACACCATATTAATAAAAATTAAAATGTCAACGAACTACATCAGGAGGGGTATCATTGAATAGGTATTTCAAAATCATATTTAGCTGTATTTTTCATTCTTCATTATAAATTACAATTTAGGATATTTTTTTTAACATTGACTTTAATTTAACTAAAATACAAATCACTCCACTTTAGATTCTAACCATAAAAAACGCCGTCTAAATTAACTCGTATTAAAGGAAATAAGATTGACATTGCCTCCGGAAATGAATCACAAACGATATTAGAAGAGCAGCCGTGCCGCGGCATAATACGGAGATGAAGTCGCTGCACCCTTCCGGAAGTATCAAGGGGATGATGGAAGCAAATTATAATAAAATCATGTTATTTATTTAATAACAGCTGAAAATAACATTACGCAATCTGTTCTTGCGACTAAAGTCTCCAATTTTAACAGAGACTTACTCGACGTACAGTCGCTGCCCTGGCAGGTACATTCCTAACTACATTTCGCGAACAAAAAACGTAGTCTCGATAGTAATTGTCGTAGTTAAGCGAAAACGATTCAATCCACAACATTGTAAAAGTGATTTAAGTGCACCAAGCTAGTGCTAGATATCAATGTTTCAATATATTATATTCGGTCAGTTAAAAAAGTTATATTCCCAACGGGGCCACTAACTGGCCCACTAGTGGGAGACGCTGGAATATCAAATTTCACTTGCGTCACAATATGTCTGGTAATCAAAAAAAATGCCAAACTAATTAGAAGTCATCAAATATTATATCATGTAGTGACATTATAACATTATGTTAAATATTTCTAGTTAGCTAGCATAACTACGTCCAATTATACAACTTATTTAGCTAGTTAGGTTTGTGATATTTCTCGAGATACCTGGTCTAGAAGTATTTATTTAGATAACATAAGCACCCTGCTCATATGAAAAATGTCTCAATTTCGGTCGATGCTCGCGTCTTTTATGTGTGGTCGTCGCCGAGCGAGACAGGTTCGCTTTATTCCAGTATTAATATTATTGGCCACCTCTTTTGGGTCTTGTGTACATGACCAGTCATTTTAGGGTTAGACGTGATTGATGTCATTCTATTTTTATACAGATAGTTTAAAGTAGCGGAACGGTGTAAATGGGATGTCACTGTATACTAATCTTTTGTTTTGTATTGTTAAAGTTTCGAAATATGTCTTTACCTTAAGTAGTCCAAAATCTGTATTTTAATGAAAAGAATAGCTATAGTTACTAGAAGCATTAAAATAGATTGAAAAACAAAAACCTGACTGCCAATGTAGCCTCTGCCACGGATTTCGGAAAATCCTATGATACCTTATTTGTCAAAATTAATTAATCCAATTAGGCTGTAGGATGCGCCAAAAACATAAACATATATCCGCAAAAGGTAACCCTACTTTGGTCAGTTGGATAAAAAGCGGCACCGTATCTTTCGGCTTTGAGTTAGGAATCACAAGGACCTTGTTTGGTTACTAAACCTGAAGCCATAGATAAAGGTATCTTCAACTGACCTTCAATGATATCTGTTACGGCTATTTCTTTGTACCTACCGCCCATAGAGGCATAGAGAGTTCTCCTAAGTATGAACATTAGACACGTAACGCGTTCGCATAAGGGTAGACGCCTAATCCAATTTGGGGGAAGGGCGATCTGCCTTCTCATAAGGGATAATTATACCTTAGCTTCCTCTGCTAATAAGGACCACGGCACGTGAGCTGCTAGCACGGGGTATTTGTTTAATTACACACTAACTGCACCCCGTGGTCTTACCTGGGTTAAGTTTTTTTTTTATTAGACTGAGCGACGAGACGAGCAAGTCGTTCCCCTGATGGTGAGCGCTACGCCTGCCCATAACAGTTACAGCGCCACCCAGAACCCTGCATTGCATAATCTTGGGTGGTACTGCACTGCGCTGGTCACCCCAAGACATCAGCTCTAAAGTCTCATATGCCCAGTAATTTCGCTGGAAACAATGCCCTTCAAACCGAAACACAGTAATGCTTGCACACTACTGCTTGGCGGATGAATATCTGGCAAAGGTTACTTCTCCAGGCGATCTCTTGCAGAAGAGGCCTCCCACTACGCACCTTAGTGTGTACGTAAAGTAAAGTATCCTAAATTCTATTCCAGCCCATAAAGTAATATCTACATTTTATTAGAGGACCTAAAGTATAAATTTATCAATGAAATCCGTTGAGCCATTTCAGAGCCCTTTCAGGGCTAACCTTCTAACAGACAGACCGATAGACAAAAAGCCTAAACAGCAGTTCGTGTCGTATAAATAGAAGTTTACATTTAAATTTTGCCATTTATTTTAAAATCGCAGACAAACTTCAACTTCATTATCGGTATAGACTTGCAGCTGTAACTAGAATAGTAATTTGGAAGACTTTTTCCTCCAAAGCCTGGTAGCCTGCATAGGCACGCACCGCCATAAAACGGCTTCTTAAATAGCAACCAAATAAAAGAAGAGAATCTTTATTTTAATTAATTTAAAATAATTATGGACAGAAAGAGAATGATTTGGATCAGCAGTCTCAGCGTGTTCATTATAATCAGCTTGAGGAAATAATTACACCGTTAGCAGCTACGTATCAACTGATATTTAACGACCCCCTCACACCTAAATCTTGTAATTATTTAAGCGACCGTAACAATAATAGTTATTGTAGCTCTTAATTATCGAGGGCTAATTACCACGAAGCCTCGCTACGTTTCCAAAAGGCCAGCGCTGCAGCGCCTCATTCAGCTACTCCGCTTTATTCAGCAGCAACCAAAAGCGCTTTTATTTAATAAGCATTGTTTTGCGAGCGCTGTAAGCGGATTTGGTGCTAATTGCTCCCTACTAAGTATTCCTTATTGGCGGACGTTGGCGTCGGCTGTTTACTTTTTAGTTGATTCAACCGGCGGCTAATTGATTTTCATTGTGTTGTGGAATTTAATTTGCAATTACTCAACAAGCGGTGCAGTGACGTTTAGCTCATAAAAGGTTTCCTTTCGCTTTCGACAGAATTAATTATAAAATACTAGCTCCAGCCTGCGGTTTCACCCGGTTTGAGAATTGTTCCACAAGAAACTAGAATTTTTACTGTATTAAAAGTATAATGAGTAAACTATGTGTGAGCCAAATTTAATCCAAATCCGTTTTGTTTTTGTGTGATGGAGTAACAAACATTCGTAGATGTTGAGATACAATAATAATAACAGGTGACAGATTTTCTACTTGAGGGTGGGGTGGTACTACTTCTTGTTTTTTCTTCTTTTGTTTTCAGATTACTTCTGCATTCTTTTTCTTGTCATTTCTAATCTGTGCTCGAATGTGACCTTTTTTTGTCTAGGACATATAAATACAATTCGCAAAGCTTTAAGAACTTCCAAGATTGCTTCTATCTGAACTATCCATCTCTATCCAAATCCAATTTTTCTTCTTTCTATTTGCTCTTCAGTAAATACAGCAACCGATTTAATAGCCATAAGTGTAAATACAAAAACATTAATCATGGGCGGGATCGAACGCGAGGGCGGACGGCGGCGGCGGCGTCGCGGCACAAAGGGAACGTTCTTGAGAGCCCTGACACATCGACAATGGAACTTCGGAGCTGACAAACATATGAAATTAATTATTTCTACTATAATCATATAGTACGCAGATATTTCGTCTAATGAAATTATGTGGAAGTAGTAGCGGGTGTCAGAAATGTGTTTCCGTTTCATCAGGCTTTTTGGCTACGCTTACGTTATTACGTAACGTAACCAAAACTAGTAACGTTCAATTAACTTGTTACGTATAAAGTAGACTATCTTAGCAATATTTTTTTTATAAATAAATTAACCTATAAATCATGGTTTAGAAATTATGAAAAAGTAAAATATAACAAATTGCAACATTTCAGTTGGTGAAATTTACTTTGTACCATATAAACTTGTATTGGTATGGACATAAATTATCAAACGTTTCATGGGTGGGCATAGGCGTCATTGTATCGACACGAAACCAAAGTTATTTTTCACGACACTTGAAATATTGACATCACCAGTGAACTGAAAAATAATGTGAACTTTATTATCAGTAACAGACAGTATAAAAAACAAGGAAAATAACCTTATTTATTATGAAATAAAATACTTTTAACAAAAGCATCTCACAAAATATTACGGCGCATTTTCGTTTCGTCCATCCACGTTCGGGACTCCGGACAAAAAATAAATTACGCCGGCGTTGGGCGGCTGATTTACGCGAGACCGCGCGATCTCGCGCACCTTGCTTTTTGTCGACACCTCGGGTTCCGTGGGATATTGACTGTTATTATTGTCTTATCTCAAGGCCGATACCTTTTCTATACATAGTGTAGTGTGGTTGTTTTATTACAACAATGTTTTTTTTTAAGTTTTGATATTTTGCTGTGATAACAAATTCATTTTCAGAGTCAACTCTTGGCATCAATGTTAAACAATTAAAATGTATTTGTATCGTATTTGGTATTTTTTTTAAACAATCAATTAACGCTTGAAATGTTCGAATGAGCGTCGTCAAAGGTAACGTTTTAATATAACGGGCAGTTTAAATTTTATTCCTTTATATTCAGAGCACTTACCACCAATACAAACTAGCCAAACGAAGTGTGCAGATTTAAAAAGAGCGAAACATAATTGCGTTTCGTCCAAATTAATAACATGGATATTGTACAATCGAACACACATTTTATTATTGGGGAGGAATGCAGCAACTATCGGGGTGGCGGGTAGTTGGCAGGTACTTCCTATAACGGGTATTATTGGGCGTTAGCGCGTAATCTCTTTACGCGAGCGGTGCTCCCGGCCGGCAGCTTTTTACATTTTAATCCGGGTCTCACGTCCGGCCCGCCCGGGACGAGCCGGATATCACAACTGTCGGCTAATTGATGCCGAAATCATTCCGTCCTAACGGAACGGACCTCATTAGAAACGCGTTTAGATCCAAACGTTAGCTCTCTATATAATTGATCGCCTTCATTTCGCAGTCAACATTCGTGCATTAAAATAAAGGCAGAGATATTAAAAGTAGTTCAAAAGTTAGCTTACTAAGTGAGAAGTTCAGTTAGTTTGAGCGGCGGAAGCGCCAGTTAAACCGTGTGTAATGTATGAAGTAGAAAGATTCGCATTCTGCGCGAGTTGGGCGTTGCAAGTTTAGTAAACAACGTAACAGGCGCCTTCAACTTTCGCAAAGTGGTTTAATTTGCTATTTAAAGAAGCTTCGTAGTTGCGAAGCTCAAGTAGCTCTCTGGGCGGAGCCCGACACATTTGCAACGCAAAACCGAAGCAAATCGAGCATCGGCGGGTCCATGAACTCACAAAAATGATCGGAACTCTTTTCTCTCTGATCTGGATCAACTTAATCGTTATTTTAACGTCCTAAGAAACAAAGTTGATGTTCTAGTAATGCCACAGCTCGTAATGGCGCTCGAAGCCAAGGAAGGCTAGTTAAACAATAAATTAGTTAAGCTCTATAAAAAGAGAGCAAGTCCTAATGCGATGCGGTCTCCAGACTCCAGAGTTCGCGCGACTCTATTTGGCAGCTCTCCCGCGGTAGAGCAGCGTTAGTCAATTTCGCGCGACGCCGGCGGCTGCTGCCAAACTGCTTCAGCGGCACTAAAACTTGAGTAGTTTTCATAATGTTGCATTTAATTTGAAAACAATAAACACTTTATTCGTAAACAAGTACGGCTAAGTTTGCAGTTTAGGATGTGAGGTGCAAGACCAGAGCTTTTTCGAGTCTCGTCTTTTGTCAACAGCTATTAATGATTACGAGTACTATGTATCTGACAAAGATGCATTGAGGCAATCATTGTTTAACGTGGTCATAGTAGACATACATATTGGACACTCTAAACACCCTGCGAGCTATTAGCTATAGCGAGGTGCTGGAAAGCACCTATACCCGTAAACCGGAGGACAATCGGGAGGTCAGTAAATATTACACACCCAAATGACCAGTCAAACTCAAATCATTTATTGTAAATAGGCAAAATATTGCACTTTTACACGTCAAAAATAATATCTTATACATAAATATAGAAATACAAAAAAATAAGTCAAAATTATTATGATCTACGAAACTATAATTATGGCTTGAGTTAGAAAAAGGATATTTCCCTTTCAAGTGGTGACTCATGCCTGAATCTCGCACAGGAAAAGGAAAACTCCGTTGACTCTACCAGTGCTTCGGAAATACGCCCGTTAGAAAAGATAGCACCAAGAAACTCTACGGGGATGTATTTTTTAAAATTTTTGTCATTAATTTTTTTTAAGGTCATAACATATAATATAAAAATAAATTATTCTATTGACAATATTATGATATACCATCATTACCAAACTTTTAAATTACATTATTGAAATTGTATAAATTACGTTACTTATCATTATCATGGAGATTGGGACATTGAGGCCATGCATTTTTGTCTTTATTTTTGTCATTTTTATCAGTGATAATAGACGTTTGTCTATGAACCTTCATACTAACGTTATGTCTTTTGTTTAACACACGCATTTGGCGCGTATATAGACCTTATTGACGTGTGTAAGTAGTCAAATTTGTATGGAAGGTCCAGGGTATGAAGTTGTCTCCGAACCAAGGAAGCGCTCTGACGGTATGCTACCAAACGGTCAGCCGTCCAAGGGTGACCAACTGAGATATCGCTTAACTTTGCATAAATAATCCTCATGAAGGTAAGTGGCTACCTGAACAGATAATAACATCAAGAATCAAGTCGTTCCGCTACGAATTTTACAACGACGTTGGAAAGATAAATTTTAACTTAATAAAAGTTCCCTTTTTTCGGACGAGCCTGATCCCCGGAGGTTTAAGGCTTAGATAAAAACGGCACTTTGTTTTCTTTGCTGGCAGCGTTTTTTTAGGTAATAAGCGAAGGTCAAAGGTGGTGAAGTTGATTAGTCAAATATTGATAGTGGCAATGAGAACCAGGGAAGTTTTATTAAAGTTCATGACTTCAATACTAAATTGGCAGCTTGTCTCTAGTTGTTCACTTGTTTTGTTCACCAAATTGTCCACAAAGCTCTCAAGCCATTACAAAATTTAATAGCACAAGACAACCTGACCAATCTGTTTTCTGTTCATACTTGAAATAATAAAAGTTATGGTAAATGTTCTGTTTCACTCACTCTCGTGTGCGTTGTATTACTAGATGTAAATAAGAGAGCTGTGAGGCGGATGTTGCCTTTAATCTTCCTTCTATATCTTGTCTTTATTTTGAGAATGGGCCGTTTTTTGACATTGGCAATTTCTAGCAAGTTGAAAAACTAAGCGTTAATTTTGCCGTCAATTTACAACTCACAGCGTGTCACGGCATTCTAGCTACTGACAATATTATTACTTATAAAGTTATCTGACGGACAGCAGCTCGCACTGAGTAAACCAGTCTTAAATATTTTAAAGTTATACAATAAATACACTACTCTTTATTTTGAAAGCATTACGCACAAAGTTTATTAGCGGGTCTTTTCGAATAAATGTATCTCAAATCTGGTGATAGTCAGTTAACTTATATGAGTACCTTCTTGGAGCCCATGTGAACTTCTTAAGCCGATAAACAGTTCCAATTGAATACTACTTTGTGGTGGTACCTAAAACCTCGTGACAGAAAATTAGAATAATGTTAAAACAATATAAATTTCAGAATCAAAAAATCCTGACAATCGTGTTTTCTTCATTATACAATTAAACACCATGGCTTACAGTAGGTAGTTCAAGCTTCAAGGTAACCGAGCGTTGTAAGAGATGCAGACTTGTTCATCGGACAAATAGGTCCCTACGGCACGGGCCTACGCCACGCTACGTTGTGTACAACGAGCCAGTACCTAAAGTCGTGAGTGTTGCAAGATATCATTCGGTATACCTAACTTGTAGGAGATGGCGTTTTGAGGGAAGGTGGAAATATAAAAAGGTTTGAAGTATCAAGTCGTCGCCAATAAAATTTGGTAAGTGGTCATAGTCGCGGTTAATTAATATATGTGTTAGCGCGGCAGCTAAGCTGTATAGGCTGAGCGCGCCTCCAATGGCGGGGGAAGGATGGCTGGTAGAAGAGTAGTACAAAGGAACTTGGCGACTAACCTGGTCTCCATGCAACTGCAATCACCTCGGTTCGGGTCCGTCTCCAAGCTGCTTGTTCCTTCAGGATGTTATGACGTTCGATGTAGTGGACTGTATTTTAGGCGGTTGGTGCGTGTCGGCAAGGAGCGTTTACGCGGCGGGTTTATAGCGGGTTTTGTTTATATTTGCGCGTCGAATTCACGTGGACCACCACAGAGGAGCAGCAGATCCAGTACTTTGGATTCGGCGAGAGCGGCAGCCGCGAAGGACGAGGGTCGATCGCAGACTACTTGCGGCGGCAAGCAGTTTTCTCGTGGATACCACGATATGAGCGACAGAGATAGTCGCCAAAAAATGATAGGAATAGGAAGGTAGGAAGGTATTATGAGTGCCAATGTAAGTGGCGCGAACATTTGCCCCCGGCCTAAAAACCATTGGTTTTTAAAAGAAAGCGGGAAATAAAAAATATAAAAATAAGAGTTAAACTCTTAAGCCGTCAACGGGTTAAATATAACATAGCGGTTGACCGGGGAGCAAGGGGTTAAATTATTGGGTAGGTAAGATACATAAACGGACGACGGGTCTCTGGTAGACGCCGGTCGCCGTTTTTACTGACGCTATTCGACAGATGCCATCGCCGCCGACATGAGTGGCCACGACGACGCCGAGAGGCCAGGATAGCGGGGGAATATTATCAGTGATAATAAGAACAATAGAACCTATTGTAATGGGATTCGAAGGTGTATTCCATTTTCCTCTAGATTGAAGTAAGTGAAGATATTCCAACTTCCACCGTTTGGAAAATGATCGTACCATTTGATCCAATAAAGCGTACCGTTTCAATAAGTGTCCAGGTTCATCGGGAATCGTGCAAGCGGGTAAATGCTTCAGCGGTGCGGTCATTAAGAAATGTGAAGCACTCAGCGCGGTCGGCTCAGACGGATCTTCGCTCAATAACGTTATAGGACGAGAATTGATAACGCATTCTATCTGTGTGAGTACGGTTAACATTTCCTCATAGGTGAGTAACTGTGAACCGATCGTCTTATGAAGATGACTTTTAAACGCTTTCACATATATTTCATAATTCCCCCCGAAGTGAGGACTTCGCGGTGGATTGAATTTCCAGTGTATGCGATTAGCTGATAACTCATCTGAGATAGACTTATTATATTCGTCGGAATTTAAAAGATCCGTTAACGCATTTTTCGCGCCTACGAAGTTCCGACCGTTGTCAGAATACATAAACAGAACAGTACCCCGACGCGCGAGAAACCTCTTGAAAGCGGACAGAAATGAGTTGGTACTCAGATCTGTGGTGAGTTCGACGTGCACTGCGCGAACCACCATACATACAAATATGCATAGGTAGGCCTTTATCGAGCGGACTCCGCGTTTTCTAAACGGAATTATAGATATAGGGCCGGCGTAATCTACGGCGGTATGAATGAAAGGCTTGGCTTCATTCACACGGCAAGCGGGTAAATCTCCCATTAACGGGAACGTAGGTTTAGGTTTAGATTTAAAACAATAGTTACATTTGTGTATAACAGAACGAACTATATTGCGGCAGGAAATGATCCAATATTTCTGTCTGAGTATTGACATAAGCGTAAGCGGGCCAGCGTGACAGTGTCGACGGTGGTAATGTGTAATAATTAGTTCAACAATGCGGTCTTTGCGCGGCAACAGAATAGGATGCTGTTGGTCATAGGACAAGTCAGCATTTCGGAGCCGGCCTCCGACTCGTATGAGTCCGTTAGCGTCTAAAAATGGCACAAGCCGTTGGATTGCTCTTGAGCAGCTGTTATTTGACTTTAGGCATTTAAGTACGTCGTGAAAATAAAAATATTGTAATGATTTCAATATTTGCAATTCTGCGTAGTTAATATCGTCAGCGTTAAAGCAATTAGCACGATGTAATTTTTTAATGAAGCGGTAAATTAAAACGACTATGCGCAGGAGCATTAGCCAGGAAGATACGCGGGCGGGGAGATCTAGCAATGGGTTACAAATCTCATCGATTTTAGGAGTCAAGGGACTCACGGGCAAAGAAATGATTTTCTTTGTCTCAGATAACTCCGAGTCTACTTTAGACGGAGCTACTGAGGTAACTGGCCAATCACTTGGGTCTTGGCGCAGCCATGCGGGACCCGTGAACCACAGCGGGTGGTCCAGCAGTTGAGCGGGCGACAGTCCACGAGACAAGCAGTCACTGGGATTCTGAGAGCCAGAGACGTGCCGGAAACTGTCAGCGGGAATTGAGGTAACAATTTTTGTTATGCGCGTAGCGACGAAAGTTTTGAACCTATGCGGTGAAGCAATGATCCATTGTAGTGCTACCATGGAATCAGTAAAACAGTATATTTTATCAATGGAATGACGTTTTCCATACGTATCGATAACGCGGCGGGCTAGTTTTGACATAAGCAGGCAAGCACAGAGTTCTAGTCTGGCAATTGAAATAGTTTTTAGCGGAGCTACCTTTGATTTGGCGCAAACTAAGCGGGTGACTGGTGAAGAGTTCTCATCAGCCCGAGTTCTAATATAAATAACCGAACCGTAACCGTTCTGACTGGCATCTGCAAAGGCCACAATGGAAACCTTTGAGTTTTCTTTCACGTCTAGATGGCGTTGAAAGCGTAACTTTTGAATACAGGGTAGTTCTCGGGTATAGTTTTGCCAAACATTAGTTATATCTGACGGCGGTTGTTCATCCCAGTCGAGTTTCAATATGTGAAGTTTTTGCAAAATCAGTTTAGCGTATAAAATAACTGGGGCGATAAGACCGAGAACATCATACTGACGCGCAATTAACGATAACATATTGCGTTTCGTAGCTGGACGGTCTTCAATGTTCACTGTGAACATGAATGAGTCACAGCTGGGCGACCACTGCAAGCCTAAAACCTTTAAACTCGTGTCTGGCTCTTCAAAGTTTATGTTAGAGGTGTGACGATCAGAGACGGGAAGGGAGTCAAGGAGCGCGGGTGAGTTACTAGCCCATTTGACGAGATCGAAGCCCCCGGCCTTGAGCAACTCGCGGAGATCGTCTCTGAGTTGTAAACAAGCAGACAGAGTAGGCATGGAGTAGCACACGTCGTCCATGTATGTGTTGTCGCTGATAAGAGATGCTGCGAGTGGGAAGCGGGCACCGTCGGCGGCGCACAGCTGTCGCAACACTCGCATTGCAAGGAACGGACTGCTACGTAGACCAAAACAAACGCGGTTGAATTGGTAGGTATCAAGCGGAAAAACGGGATCGAATCGATACAGGAATTTTTGATATTTGCGGTGGTCCTTATTTATCAAAATTTGTAGGTACATCTGTTTAATATCGGATGTAAAAGCAATTGGGTAGAGGCGGAAATCCAAGAGGATTGTAAAAAGATTGTTTTGTAAATTATCCCCGGTATATAAAACTTGATTCAAGGAGAGGCCTGAGTCAGTTTCAGCACTGGCGTCCATCACCATACGCCATCGAGTTGTTGTTTTTTGTAGTCTCGCAATGGCGTGGTGTGGCACGTAATATCCAGTAAAAGGACTATCATTGTCGATCAGTGAAATGTAACCCTTCTGAATGTACTCTTTGATTATAGCATCGTACTCTAAGCGCAGAGCAGGTATCGCGGCGAGCTTACGTTCGAGATACATGAAGCGTTTTTTAGCGATAGGGTAAGAATTACCCAGAGAGGTCGCGGGATCGCGGGAGAAAGGTAACGCTACAGAATAGCGTCCCGTAGGATCGCGGGAAACGTTATTTGTAAAAATGCGTTCACATTCTATAGCGTCTGGGCTCAAAGTCGGCGTGCATTGCACCTCTTCAAGCTGCCAGAAGCGTTGGACAAGATTATCTAAACGTGGTCCTTCCGTAAAGGTACAGAGGGAAATATGAGAGCGGCATCTATCTTCAACCAAGGGGTCAGTGATAGAAACAACGGTTTCAATATGAGCGGGCGTAACATGAGCGAGAGTAACGGGAGCGGTCCCGATTACGATAAAACCAAAAATGGTTTCAAAAGCGGTTGGAGTACCAGGCGGACCAGCGGCGCGGCCTGATAGCAATATTTCAGAAAAGAGCGGCGCGCCTATAAGTATGTCGATCTCGGAAGGCGAAGCGAAACTGTCGTCTGCCAGAGGCAGGCAGTTCAGGTATGAAAGGCAGGATACGTCAATTTTCACTGCCGGTAAATTGTCTGTTATGCGGTCGATAACATAGGCGTCAATTGCAATAAAATTATCATTTAGGCGGGAAGATAAAGTAGCAGAAACTGCTCCCTTGATTGGGTTAGATGCGGAACCTATCCCTTTAACAACGGTGTTCGTCACCTTATTGCATTTTAAATTTAATTTAGCGCAACATTTTGAAGTTAAAAAGTTACTTTGGGAAGCCGAATCAATTAAGGCGCGTACTACATGGCGGCGACCATTTAAATCCGTAGCATAAACTTGTACGGTTCCCAGTAAACAAGTAGTGTCATTAGGCTGCGAAGCGGGGCGTATATTACACAGCGACACCTGTTGTTGTGATGACTGATAAGCAGTTGTAGGTAAGTTCGTCAGCTGAGCGCTAGCGGAGCCCGCGACGGGCGGCGGCGATGCCGAAGGCGGCATGTGATCCCCGGCGGCGGAGAAGTTGCCAGTTCGCGCGCGCGGAGGCGGCGCGTGCGCCTGTGACGGAGCGCTAGGGTACGGGCGATTGTCTTCACGGGAAGATGATACTTTGCGGCATAACATAGAATGATGTTTACATCCACAATAACGGCAATTAAATTTAGAATTGCAAGCGATATTTATATGCGTAGTGCTTAGACAATTAGTGCAACCTTTGCTTTGTTTTACAAAAGTGTACCTGTCGTCGATAGAAAGCTTATCAAATGCAGGGCATCTATATAAGTTAGCGTGATCGGCTTGTTTGCAAAGCGGACAGTGAGTGACGCATGATGCTGCAAAAGACTGCGTAGACCTTGCAGTACCCGGCCTGTTATCACGGCGGCTAAGAGAATCGGTCGTAGTGCGTTCCAATATTTTGCTTTGTTCGCGGATGAATTTTAAAAGTTCATTGTATGTAGGCATAGATTTACCTCGCATGTGCATTTCAAACGACCGTGCAGTACTTGAATCTATTTTCTTCAAAGCGAGCGATAGTAAAATAAAATCAGACACGTTATCGAGCTTGAGAGACTTCAAACTTGACACAGCCGTGCAGAATTTATCTAGGAATAATTCTAAGTTTTTATTCGTCGCGGTGTTAAAAGATTTAAAATCAAGCATTTGATCAAGATAAGCGGAGGCTAGGTTACGTTTGTCGTTATACTTATCGACGAGCGTCTGCCATATGATCGGATAATTATCAGCGTTAGGTACGATACCAGAACAAACTGCAAGGGCCCGGCCTGACAATTTATTAATTAAATATTGGACGCGTTCGTGATCAGTGAGATCGGGATTTTCGTGAATCGTGCGTTTGAATGACTCATAAAATATCCTCCAGGTCATCGGATCTCCATTGAAGACCATCAAATCGAGTTCAGGAATTCTGATGGATTTACGTTGCGGGGCAACATTGAAATCAGCGGTTTTTAAAGGCGGGTTAAGTTTATTATAAACAAACTGACAACGGCAAAACATATCTTCGAAGACGTTTATAGATTGGTAGTTTACCGTGTACGAAGCGTTGAGACTCAACTCGGTGACATTTAATTTGTTCACAATTTCATTGAAATCGGAGCGTAAACGGTCTAACGAGATCATTCCACATAGAAATAAATCTTTCTCAGTATCATCAGTGAAAGCCTTTAAAGATCGGTTAAAAATATCTTGTAAGCGGGAAAATATAATGTCGCGTTTACCTATCAAGGTCAAACGTTCGACCTGTAACGTATCGAGCGCTTTTGCGTCCTCGTATACTTCACTATCTTTGTCTTTTGAACGAGTAGCCATAGCCATCTTAACAAAGTATAAAAAACTAGATAAAGTATGAAATTCCTAATTTACTGCAACTGCCTACAGCATTTACCTGCCGCGCGCGCGGCGTATTGAATACCCACGTGGAGACGCACGGGTGGTCGTTAGGAATACCTTCACTTTTTAATAAAAATTAAGAATTACGGAAAAATCGTTATTTTTACTATTTAGGAATGCGGAATACACGAAATAAGTATATAAGAGCGTAGTAGGATAGTACAGGGTACTATCTGAACTGTAATTGCGGGCGGGAACACGATAATTATAGGAAATTATCGTTGGTAAAAATACCAATATAAAATTGCGGGCGGTTATAAAGAGGACTATATGAGGCCTAAGAGGGGCCAGAGAATAGCGGGAGGACCAAAGAAGATCCGGCGGCGGAGGACCAACAATATGTTAGCGCGGCAGCTAAGCTGTATAGGCTGAGCGCGCCTCCAATGGCGGGGGAAGGATGGCTGGTAGAAGAGTAGTACAAAGGAACTTGGCGACTAACCTGGTCTCCATGCAACTGCAATCACCTCGGTTCGGGTCCGTCTCCAAGCTGCTTGTTCCTTCAGGATGTTATGACGTTCGATGTAGTGGACTGTATTTTAGGCGGTTGGTGCGTGTCGGCAAGGAGCGTTTACGCGGCGGGTTTATAGCGGGTTTTGTTTATATTTGCGCGTCGAATTCACGTGGACCACCACAGAGGAGCAGCAGATCCAGTACTTTGGATTCGGCGAGAGCGGCAGCCGCGAAGGACGAGGGTCGATCGCAGACTACTTGCGGCGGCAAGCAGTTTTCTCGTGGATACCACGATATGAGCGACAGAGATAGTCGCCAAAAAATGATAGGAATAGGAAGGTAGGAAGGTATTATGAGTGCCAATGTAAGTGGCGCGAACAATATGCACTAAACCAATTAGCATAACTTCACATTCAAAACGTATTACAAAATTTTTTTCATCTCTTTCTTGCTAGCATTACCCATAATGAGTGTGACAGAGAAAACTTTTCGTTACTATTGCGTATGAATCCACATGTGGTGCTTAGCATTTTTTTACATATTTATTTTCTAATGTGACACGTTTCACAATGTTTTTCCTTGTGCCTTTGTGAGGCCACTCCAGGTCCAAAACACAGAGAAACAATGCGCTGACATTTTATTTTCGAACCTGAAAAGTTCCATCGAGTTCCATTGAGAGTTCTCTCGGGACGCAGCCGTGTTGAGATTCTCTGCTGGCTGTAAGTATAGATTGTCTCCGGCGAGGTGTCACCGCGCGATTGGTTTGTAAATCAGGCGCTCTCAGCGGGACCGCGCCGCTGTGAGCGCACCCTTATTGCCATCTTATGTTCTGTCAATGCTAGCAGTGAAAATATTTGCGCAAAATGTTAGAAAGGTTTAGAGCTTTGGAACATTTTTTTTATTAGAAAAAGTTTTTTAACTGTCTAAGTGACACTGTGATTTTTATAGGCAGGCAGTTATCGTCATATAATGACCTAAACGGACATTTTCATTGCAATCATTGGTGCAGATTTATTAGCGCCAGCTACTATCCAAAGAAAGTCCATATCGCTTTTTAAGCATTGCGAGATGCTCGTCGCGCCCATTTGTCACGTTTTCGCTGACGTGCCAATTCAATGTCGCAGTCGAACACTGTAGGGCATATTTCAAGGTTAGCGTTTCTATAACGCCCGAGCAGTCACAAAGAGTCGGATCGTATTTCTGCAGTCACGCTTCATTAGTTACATATAGTCAGGCGCCTTTTCTACTTCTTAACAAAATTCAAATCATTTATGTATTGCAAGTTGCAAGTGTATTGTTGTAGTGTGCCTTCCAATCAGAAGGTCGTGAGTTCAAATCCCAGTGCAGGCACGTACCAATGTATTTCTGTAAAACATATGTACGTAATTATCACTCGCTTTTCGGTGAAGGAAAACATCGTGAGGAAACCCACATACCTACCCGAGAATTATTTCGGAAGTAATTATGTAGGTAATTATGTTATCCACCAATCCGGACTGGACCCCCGTGGTGGATTACCGCCTAACCCTCCTCACGAAAGTGAGGAGAGACCCGTGCCCAGCAGTGGGACGTTATGGGTGGATGATGATGATGATGATGAAGTAGACAAAATTAATGCACTTTTACAAGTCTAGTTTTTTTACACAAATTATAATTATGACATCTATCTATATATTTTTAAATTTTTGCAAACCGCACGAAGCAACAATGCTACAACAGTTGAAATTTCAAACTTGTTGTGACAATATTATTAATAATTATATTTGAGACTACCAAAAACATCCGCCTACGACTCATAGCTGGCTATTAGCTCGTACCCTCGTTACGGCGATGTATTGACAAAGGTCTCTACCGAGTGACGGCGGCTCTACCGGGAGGGTCGACTCAAAGGCGATGTCCGGGGAGACTCTCCACTCCACTCCACTCGACTGTTCAGGTAAGTATGCCCTGAATGTACGATTAGAACAGCTCAACATGTCCTGTGCGGTTGCTCTACATAACATGTAGAGTGTTCCACTTGACTCTGTAACGCTAACGATTGAACTGACTTCGATGTTTGCTATTATTTGGGAGATCTGAAGGTTGATTTTTGAATCTAGTCGAGAAAGAAAATAGAATGACATATCTTTTTACTTGATAGTAATATTTTAATTTTCAATTTGAACAGAGTTCAATAGACCGTCACCGATATCACGTACTTAAACTCTCTTTAAGTTAACCTTCCGTTCAGTTCTGACCTTCATATATAAAATACACCCTACAGTAAATTCCCGCATAAAAATCTGAGTATAATCTAATTTACCCGCCATCCGATCACCTTCATCCCCTTCCGGAGCCTACCCCCAACTTAGCAAACCTGTCTAATAACGCGAGAAACATCATTCCTCCCCCGCATCCCCTCGAGGGGCAATGTGACACGCGATAATACCACATGGAAATGACGAAAATGCCATTTTGAAAAAATCATAGAAATAACGCAACCAACTTCATGCGATTCTAAACCTTATCAGGCTAAATTCAAAGTTTAAGATTGTTTGTGGATGTTAAGTAGGTGGTAAGGAATGGTAGCCAATGTGGCGTGTGCAGTTTTCGGTCAAGAGCCACGATCTTATTACGATAGTGGTCGGACGGTCGCTCGAGACAATGCTGCCACCTACATCGAGTAGGGGCACTGACACGGACCTACCTGACTTCTACTGATTCAACTCTGTTAAAAGTAAACTAAGCCTGTTTTTAATACTCTTGGTTTGCGTGGCCATTAAAATTTGTCATCTAAAACATACCCTACCAATCAACGGGTGACGAATGCTTTGAACGAGCAAAATAATCATACTGTTCAATTCTTCTAGAACAATCTGCGTCCAGTAATTTCGCTGGAAACGGTGCCCTTCAAACAGGAACAGAGTAATTTTTGCACACTCCTGCTTGGCGGATGAATATCTGGTATTTCCCCGACGGACCTTTGCAAACAAGACCTACCAATACAATGTAGCTTAACATCTATATATATATAAATGTTATGTTGGTTTGTGTACGCTTCAAAAACTCAAAAAGTTCTGCACCGATCGAGCTGAAATTTTAGCATGATATATAATCCGCATCAAGGATTGTTTATATCTTTTTTTTTCATCAGTGGCATATCAGCGAATGTGCGAATGTGCCACAGCGAGGCGTGGCAGGGCAGAGCTGGTAGTTTATATTTTCAGGCTGAATGTTTTATACAGAGCTACTAAGTACGAACCTAAAAATCTGTAGTTTCCTTACTGTATAGAAATGTGGCGCTACAATGGACCGTTACCACAGTACATAAAAATTTACGGTAGGTAAAGTTGAACATTTTGGAAATCGGGTGCTACGGTCACTAACTGTAGTGTTGTTTCAGAGAAAACCATTACGCTGATATTTTTATGCAAATATTAGACAGTAGAGTTATTAAAACTAGAGATTGGTTTCAGTGGGACGATATGGATCGATGATAAGACGGCGCCGACTGTTTGATCTAATAACATTAATTCAGCTTATTGTACATTTTGTAAATTCTTGCATATTCAATTTTTTTCTCTGTACGTTTTTTAGTTTTTAAACTAAATATAACCATATTTATTAGTAACAACAAACCGTGAATTTATATTGTAAAAATTTAATCAAGTAACAAATTCGATTAACATAGAGCACAAGACAAGAAACCATCCTCCAGCCATGATTTATTTAAAAGTACGTAAACTTAACTTCAGTCAATACATCCTTCTTTCAAATCTCCACTGTGATACTGCGAATGAAGCTCTTAGTTTCAGGTTTCTCTCTCAACTGAAGTTAAAGCTTATGTGAAAGGTTTTTCGAAAATCTGAGACGCTCGCAGTCCACAGGAATCCCATCGGATAGAATGGGACGATACGGTGGAGTTTAAACATTGCAACATTACATTGCTTGACCAAGTCGATCATAGTGGTAGTCTTTGAAGGCTGACTGGGAAACGGGAGGTTACAGATTCGATTCCCACACCGTACAAAGATTTGTGTGAACTACAAGTCTTTGCTCTGAGTCTGGATTTTTGTAAGACCATGGTCATCGTACCCCCAGATTTCTTAGATACAGTGAATCCTTATTAGGGTATTGGATATCCGCGTTAAGTAAATCATTAGATAATATTAGAAAAATATTTATTGATACAACTTAAATAACAATATAAATAAAAGGAAAACTAACTAAAACTAAAACTTAAAAATCTAACAAAAGAAGGTGTCCATGAGGCATGGTGCCAAGAACCCTGGCTGCATTTCCACGTTGAATAGCAATAGCTGTTCTCTGTGCGAGTAATGAGCCAGCCCTCTTGTCACCAGCGGCGTCGACTAAACGAGGAAATAATTGCTTAAAAAATTTCCTCGTACTTGGACCCCATGGACCAAAAGAATGAATGTTAGAATTGATATGAATGTAAGTTTATAATAAAACAAGCTGCGCCCCGTGGTTTCACCTGCAATGAGTATTATCCCACAGGAACTGTTAATTCTTACGGGATTTAAAGTTATCTATGTGGTAACCCAGACAGTAAACTATCTGTTGGCCAAATTAGATGCAAACCCGTTCAGTAGTTTTTGCGTGAAAGAGTAACAAACATCCCTCCATCCTCACAAATTTTCACATTTTACTAGGAAGGACAGTTTACTTCATGAAACTGTACACAGTACAGTATTACATGGACTGTAAACTACCGGCCGCCCTCCAAGCTGGTAATTGTGTTGCAAACTGCTAGTTACCACCAGCCTTGATTACTGAATCGAATTCTATGCACGCGCAGTGAAACCAATATTCACTGCGCTATTACCGACACTGCTATATAATACTTATATCATACCACATTGTACTATAATGTTATTCCAATAAGTTTTATTCTTTATGTACCTTGTGTAAGTTAGAACTGGTGTACAATAAAGTATTTCCTATTCTATTGTTATACTATTATAGCGGATATTTGAACTATACCAGTGGCATAGAACCTTAATTTTACCAAGAATTTTTTTTCCTTTTTTCAAGGGATGGAAATGCCCTCGCTCTATCCTTCTGTCACGGGAGTGACGGAGGGGAGTGTGTGGTGTGTACTTGAACTCAATAAAACCCCCCCGTAAATAGTACTCCGCTGAGGTGGGGCACGATGGGGTCACGCTAGCATCCACCATCTTGCCCCGGCGGTAGACCCGGGTGGTGTCTGAGCCTCTAAGCTTGTGAGGAGGTGACCTGGCTCACCAAGGCCATCTCCCAGACGTATTTGCCCCATGCTGATCAAACCCGCAACACACTTCAACTTCAAACCCTATCCTTGGAAGGCGGACTGCTACCGCCGACTAGGCTATCACCGCTTTTATTGCCTTTACCGATTCACGCTTGCCTAGACGAAACCTATTCCCACACACACCTGTAGTGTATTCACATTATGTTAAAGACACAGGAAGCGATCATCCTAGTGGGGTGGCGTCCTATTCTAAACAACAGAACTGCGTGTTCGTGTAAAACATTGTAAAGCAATTAGCGCAGCGGCGGCCGTTTCCATAAATTTAGATATCTGCTAATGAGATCTGCGCCAAATTAGCCGCGTATAATTCGATTCTCGTGAAATATGCTGGAGTGCGCTCCAGGCGGGTCCGACGGACTTTGAAGAGTTGTGTAACTGGCGGATTAGCTGTGGCGTCTGTGTAGTGGTTGAGAGGTCGGTTCATTGCGCGGAGGTTGCGGATTCAATTCGTTGAATCGATTTGGTTTCTACTTATTATAGTTATTATACTTCTGTTAGTTGGAGGCATTTGACTGCAATCTTAACTCCGTCTCAAGACTGGTAGCTGTTGAACTTTGTTGTTATAGTTTTTATACGAATTCAGTGACTTTTACAGCGATTTGCAGCGATTACGCTGTTTGATCTCTATCATAATTGGAGCCAGAGTGTTAAGTTATGATGTAGGAGGTCATAAACAAATTAACCCTAAACTCTGACTGCTACATAGCTATGTACTAACTTAGTATAATTTTCAAGTCTTTTCTAGAAAAAATAGCATCAGTTATATATTTGTTATTGATTTATTCGTTATTCAATTTACCAGTTCGAAATGAGATCAATTGTAACTTTCGTAAAACATTTATTAGTTCCAACTCAATCTGTTTGATTGAAACCCTGTAATAGATTTTGTTTGTTATAAAAAATATATATTTAGGAATATAAAAAGCTCAGTAAACAGTTTCCATTGTTCGTCGGCGATCAATCAAAGCACTCGACGAAATGATTTCTCCAGGCGCCTGCATTGAATAACAATCCCGCCCGAGAGGATCGACAAATATATTATTACAACTAAGCGTCTATGTTTTAGAACTAAGTGAAACATCTCAGACCCTCTGAATAAATAAAATTTAAGAAAGGTCGTAACCTGGCCAATGCGGTTTTAATAAATCGCCAAAAACGCATTTGAACATTTTACAATATTTTTACATATTTTTTTCATAAATTTATTTTTAGATCAATCAGTGGTCGACATGAGTTTATAGCCGGTTGCCAAAAGGAGGGTTATGACAAATATAATATCTTCTCTAATGTTCTACTATACAATATACTAGCTTCGCAGAAGAGAAGCGGCGAGAAGTTGTTTTAATTGCGTACTTATCATAATGTTGCCTCTGGTTTTTAAATTGTGTTTGATAATTATCATCATCATCAACCCATATGGAGCCAGTTGATATGGAGCCACGGGTCTCCCCTTACTTTCGCGAGTAAGTAAGTAAGAGTCCCTGTAAATACAATGGAAGTACCTGTAAGCACTAGAGCAGTCCCTGTAAGCACTGATAGAAGCTACCGCACAGCCCCCAGAGGTCAGAGTTAATTAATTATCAGCTTGCGGGACTCAATTACTGAGTGCGAAGCCCTAGCGCTTCGGTATGGATTGGAGATTGCATTTCATATAATACAAATAGGGTCGATTAATTGAAAATTTGTTTTTGAGCATGAAAGTCGTCTCTATGTTATTTTGTACTTACATTCAAGTTAAACAAACCTATCAGGTTTATATTAATAATTATTTGCGAAATTACGAGGCTGAGACCTACAAAGGACTTTGAACTAAAATGAAATCTCTACCACAACGAGAATCAGCCACACAGAGTGGAGACCGCAGCGCTAAGACAATCATCTATTCCAAAGAAGCCCCATTTTGAACTAAAATCTCTACCATTTCTCTTTCTTACTCTGTGGTAGAGTGAGGACTGGCTGATTTTCGATTTTTAGTTTAAATTTTCTTTAGAAGTAGAGTAACAAAAGGCTGAGCGGCAAGAGTCGCGAGTCTCGAGAATGAGACGATCATCTATTCCGTGGAATCCACATTTTTCCGAAAGAATTAAAGCACGATAATAAATTAGAATCGAGTGGAATGCGGTAGTAAGGTACCGTGAAAGAATAGCCATGCTCAAACTCGCTAAATTTTTCCACGTCAGGAAATAAACGGCTCTACCCACGCGTAAACACAGAAAGTAATTCAGTTAGAGAATTATGTAACTGATTTAATTAGTTTTAAAATGAAACTTTAATCGGAAAGAAATCTTATAATCGTATTCGATTTAACAAAATGAACGCGTTACGATTCCCATTTAGTTAACCATTAAGTTAACTCTTTGTTTTCTGATAAGTATATTTTAAGTCTTCAAGGAATTTGATAATTTATATCAATCTTATTTAAATTGCGCAAGCATGCAACTTTCAAAAATGGAATTAAAATTCCTAAGCTTCTAAAATATCGATTTCTTGTTTGCCACAATATATTGACAGCTACCACGCGGTGCTTGCCGCGGAATTTCATTTTCCATAAAAACAGCGTTTTCTCTGGACAAAACATAATGTATAGTACTCAAGGATAAAGTTTCTCCTTGTGGGTGAAAGAATTTTCAGAATTGGATCAGTAGTTCCAGAGATTTCCTCCTAGAAACTGACAAACAAAATACACCTCTTTGTAATAGTGTTGATATACGAGTAGATGTACATGCAATACGTAACTGACTCCGGACTGGGCTCGTTGTTCAGCTCTTACAATAAAAGAAAACGTTCGACAGCTCTTTCGCAGTAGCCTTGGGTTCCGTCGATTCAGCGTTCACGGATCACCTGTGTGTGAAACCAATAACGGGGCTTAGATCGTTTTTCTGCCGCTCCAGTGTGGCGTAGCGCAGCCGGCGCATGTATACTGTACACACAGTATGTAAGCCTACGCTCTTTTAGTAATGTTAAATTTATACATCCGCACCCCGCGATTTCACCCGCGTTAACTATAAGGGAGCTTTTAATTTTGGCGGGATTAAAAGTATCCTATGTTCTATTTCAGGACCTAAGGTAATTTCGCTAAAATTCGTTCAGCCGTTTCGACGTGAAGAGAGGACAAACATACTAACACACAAACTTACGCATTTGTAATATTTGTGAGGTTTTATAGGCTCTGTAGAATTTACACACGTAGAATTTACACACACCAAATGTCTACATGTTTACATTTATAACTAGAACAGCGAAGGAATGGTACGCCTTTCCCTTACCTTACCTTTGCTTTAATGGAGCGTCTTTATTTCCCGATAACTATTATCTTAAAGTCTTCCAGTCAAGAACAAATAGGTATCTTCTATTCAAGTATGCTCCACCATCGACCAACTTACAAATTAATAAGGGGTTGCAAAAAATCTCATTTTCTTTATCAAAACGTCCTTTTTGCAGAATGTTTCATACACAATACGTCCTATTCACAGAACGTTCAATTTCTAAAGCTTCTCAATCTCCGAAACTTCTAATCTCAAAACGTCTTATTTATAGTCTGTCAAAATGTCATGCAAGAAATTAATATAGCTCCGAACACACGCCAAAATTATTTACATGTAATAAATCACTTGCGCCACATTCTTAATGTCAGGACTTTCGCTCTTTTAACATGAAGCGATTTGTTTGAAATATGCATTTCGGCGTCAGACCTATGTCACTGCGTTATACGGCATAACATAGGTACCACGTTTTAATGACTTGTCACTCTTCAGAAATACGGTTTGCTGCTTCTCTCACTTGCTATTGTCCGGAAACACAAGTAATTGCAATATCCGGAGATTCTGCTGACCGATACGGATCGTGTTTGCGGTCAATGTTATTGAAGTTTGTCCTGAAGACATTGATAATGCCACAGCCTAATTATATAATATTATTTCCGCTGTGATACTACGACTACTCCAGCTGTGTGTTGTGTAAGAAACAAATTAGTTAGGCTGTTGATATTATAATGTACGAACTTACTACAGCGTCCCAATATTTGAAGGATTGTTAGCGGTTCTGTGATACTGCTACACGTTATGGATTCGAAACGGAGCTGCAATACTAATTAATGAAAATAAATTGATGTTTTTTTTTACTCAAAAAAGGTTATTGGAAGGCGGTTTTCGTGAGCCGCACTGTAGTATCGCCGCGTTTAACACACACGTCTGTGTTTCGCCGCACAGCTGGCACGTAAGTTGCGCTAACACAACAATTCTGTTTTACCGTACCCGCGGCAAGTTATAAAAACACAACAGTTGTGTTTTCAGCAGTGAACGTGTTAAAACATCGGAGAGGACGACAGCATCAACTTTCACAGCCTGATAAATCCTCCATACCGTGGTCCCACATAACCTATACGTCTTCGAGCACTCTGTTAATTTAACGTATCGAGTATCTGTGGTGAACTCTAATCGAAAATTCGTCGATATATTATATCGGAATCTTTCAGCGACTCCACCGTATTAATTACAGGCCGTCACCTGCTTTCACCTTTAAATAAAACTGAAACGAGGTAGATCAGGCTGCAATAAGCCGGCAATAAAGCGGGTAGTGTTATAGCGGCCCCGAGTAATTCGTATGCATAGAACACCCCCGTAATTTGCGAGCTCATTGCGCGGATCAAGGAGATTCCGAAAACTCGGGAAAAGTGTAAGAAAATCCCTCTTTGCCTTTATAATGCAAATTCGGCTGATTGTTGCCGCCGCATCGGATTCCGTTAATTTACGGCGCGGCATGATGGGCGGCGGCGTTGCGCCGCTATAGCGCCGTTACTCGTTACTAACGGCGAGAGTGAGCTGTTGTTAGAAAGCGATGAGATATAACCTCGAAGTGGATAGCTATTACTCAGAACTGCTTTAAAATCTCTGTTTCTGACTTTCCTTTCAATAGGTTAGAGTACTTTTTTTAAATTTTATTACTTATCCTTATTTTTATGCCGTGACATAACAAACGTTCATGTGTGATTTTTAAAACTTTATTTAGTTTATTGACTAATGTTGGGTGTTTAATAATCTGGACTGGGTCCCATGGTGGATTATGACCTAACCCTCCACACGAAATTTGGGGGAGACCCGAGTTCAGCAGTGGGACGATATGGGTTGATGATTAAGACGATGTTGAGTGCGTATTCTGTCTAAATAACTACATATAATATTTTTCTGTTTTCGAAGGGCTTAGTTCTATTAATATATCGAAAACACATTACCAATCTACTGAATTTACCCTTTGTATATTAGCCAACTGGGCAGTATATCTCGAACGGATATCCCGAACCTAATGTCCCGGACATTAGCCCGAGCGTGTCAGCGGTTAGCATATACTGTAGGCTCGTAACTCAGATTATCTTAATCGTCTAATTAATACGAGCCGCGGAGATTTGTCCCTAACAATTATCTAGCAATTAGGTATTTTAATTATATCCAATCTGATTTATTAATTACACATAATTATTATAGATATTTCAGAGGTATGTATGTTATCCACAAATCCGGACCGGGGCCCCTGTGGTGGATTACGACCTAAACATCCTCACGAAAGTGAGGGGAGACCCGTGTTCAGCAGTGGGCGACATGGGTTGATGATGATGATGATTATAGTTATTGAAATAATTGTGTATGTACACGTACACGGGTGCAAAGCTATAGTTTTTTTTTTCATTTGGAATTTATTATGTAGTGTTATAATATTAATTACCCCGACGAGTTTCTGAATAGTTGTGCGGAATTCATTACCGGGTACTCAAAACCTTAATGGTTTGATCGTATTTAATGTTGAGGTGGGTGTTATAATTTGCGTTGGTTAGAAGTTATTTTCAAATATTCCATTTACTAATATTCAGATAATTCGAATGGTTATTTTTAGACAATATTGCTTTGAACAAGTACAAATACGCGCCCGCTTCAACCTAATGGTTAAACAAACCCTAAATCAAACAGTCAACAGCCGACTCAACAGTCAATTTGTCGCACTCCCATTTATTTTTGTGCCGCGTCGACGAAATTGACTAAACTGCTAACAAATGAGGTGTCGCCAAACAGTTGTTGATAAATACTGGTGCCATGGCCACTAATTAAACACGGTAATTTGTCCGTTAAGTACATAATGCCGTTACAAACGGCTCTCGCTCATTACACATTACACTACGTTCATTATGCGATTAAGCTGTTAGCCTGGGTATTTGCGGTTGGACGCTGTGACGCTGACGGGTGGGTAACTTTAACCGCTGGTTTATTTTTGCGAGACTACGGCCCTAAGCTGTGTCACTGTTTTTTTTTTGGCTGAGTTTAGTTTTTTTGACTGAGCAACAAGACAAGCACGTCGTCCACCTGATGGTAAGCACTACTCCTGCCCATAACAGTTACAGTGTCACCCATAACTTTGCACTTTGAATTTTGCATCCAGTATAGACACGTACAAATGTGTTCACTACGCCTTTCTGATACACGTTTCAATGAATCATGTGTTCCTTGTTAAAACAAAATGAAGTACGTAATTACTACTAGCTTTTCGGTGAAGGAACCCAAACGGTTGAGAATGATTTCGGAGTAATGAGATTCATTATTCCGGGCCCAGAGTGGAGTATGGGATAAACCTCGTCACGAAAGTGGGGTGGGACCCCCGTGCGCAGCATTGGCCGGATATGGGTTGATGATTATGATGAGTTCTCAAGGCAAAACTGTGTTAATAATTAATTCCTTGTTGTCACAATAATTATGAGCGATGGTGACCGAGTGGTAACATATTGGCATCTGGTGCAAACCTTGGCCCTACATTTATGACTTATTTCATAGTTTTATATAGTAATGTAGCTATGAAAATTTAGAAACCATGGCTCGATAACGGTAAAGGAAAACATCGTGAGAAAATCGGCATGTCGAGAATCTCAAAAATCATGGACTTCTGACACCAATACCCACCATCCGCCATCCACCCATCCTCTCTCAATCTCTGTCTCTGAGAGAAGGCTTATTTTGTAGCAGTGAGAACAATATAATGACGATGCTCATGGAATCACTTACGACATCTTGATTCCAACTAAGAAACTTTAAAACTCTGCGAATTATTTTGCTAAATGAAATTCCAGCATGACTCCTCTACTGGACACCGATCTGACCTATTTAACTACTGCCCCGCAAAACTGGCTAAAGCCAAACACATTCGCAACCCACCCTTGTAATACAGAACTATGAAACGTTTTCAAAACTGCGTCAAACCGCCATCAAACTCTACCGGCCAGTACATAAAACACATTGACCTTTGCTAGAACTTTTTGGTCCACTTAGCGGCACACACGCACGGGGTTGGTGGGGTGGCCGGGGGGGGGGGGGGGGGGGGCTAATGTGTCCCGCGGCAATTATATGTAAATCTGCGACATTAGCGCATTGTGCCGCCGCCGATAACTACAGTTTGAGGACGCGATACGCGGCGAGGTGACGCGCTAACTATCGCGGCGGGGCCAGCGAGTCAGCGGCCACCGCCAATTAACTACAACCTCAAAAAATATGCTTTTGTTGATATTTTCATTTTTTATAGTTGGCTAATAATATGATTATTGAGCGTTTTCAGATTTGGTCCATTGTACAATTAGTTATTTTAAGAAGCGGCCCTTTGGAAACTCATATACCATTTGAATGAATGGGCATTCCGTATCTAAACAATTTTTCCTTCTTTTTTTTCATTCTTGTTTTTATTCTTCTCTGCTGCTCTGTTAGGCCACGTGCGCACTAACTGGCTGGCCGCGTCACGGACAGCCGTAGCCGTCCGTCTGGCCGCAGAATACGGTTGCAAGGCAAGTACAAACTATACGCGCAGTGTGTATACATAGCAACCGTCCGGTCAACCGCGTAGTGAATAGGTACCCTTAAGCAAATAGTGTTTGCTATTAAGAGAATTCGGTTAGAGTTGGCGATGATGATGTCCTTTGTGATATGTGAGAGGCTTGACAATACGTGATGTGATAGCATGTATGCAGTAGCTGCCGTGTGACACCATCGGATAATGGCATGCACTCATCTAGATAGCTGCCATGGTCTAGTTCTAGAACGTCTGTGTCCACAATGTTCCTTTCTTAATATGTTCCCCGGTGCCAAATTGTAGTCCAGAGACATCAAGTCTTTGCCGTCACGTAATATGCTCAATGCTGCATTACCGCCACGATGTGCTACTGTTATTAGTAAAAAATAGATAGATAGATAAACTCTTTATTGAAACACCACAGAACAAAGAAAACTTAAAAAACTAGAACAAAACAAATTTTACAAGTAGTGTCACAATGGGCGGTCTTATCGCTCAGAGCGAAAATACGTATACATTAGACATAAACTGGTCTTATTTGCGCAAAGATTAATCTCAAAATACAAATTTGACTAACCAAAAAACCATGTAAAACAAACGTTTCCAAAAATTACGTTATTATAAAATCTTGGGCATATCACTTGACCTAGTTGTCACAAAACGGAACATGAGTAAGCGCCGCGTGTCTTCTCTTGTCTCTAGATTAGTGGCCGTACAGTAGTTTATGTGGGTGCTCCGGCCGCGTGTCCCGAAGTGTTCCGCGACACGGCGTGTAACGCGGTAACGATCGCGGGCGGCGCCGCGGGCGTTAGCCTAATGTCGGGATTAATGTCGGTTCGCTGCTACACGCTGCTAATGAGGAGTGAACAGATTGCTGACGATTCAACGATTCTACGTGTTCTTAGTGTGGTAATAGCCTGGAGGGAGAATGTCTACCTTCCAAGCCAAACGTGCCGAGTTCAAATCCCAGTGCAGGCAATGCGTTTTGTAAAAACATCAAATTTTAATCGCCTTTCGATAAAGGAAAATATTGAGAAGAATCCTACATGCCCGAGAATCATTTCGAAAGTATGTGATCCAATCTGGATCGGGCCCCCGTGGCCTAATCCTCCTCACGAAAGTGAGCAGTGGCCGGATAAGGCTGGATGATGATGTATTCGAAGATCTGAGCGTCATATGCATGAAGAGCATATGTAGGGCAATGCTGGCAGTGCCTGGAAATGGGTGGCACTGCAAGACTACATTTGGCACTGTAGGCCAATGCGGTAGTATCAATAGTAATTCAGTAATTAATCCTTAATTATCGCACGGTTCTTTAAAGTAAAACATAACAAATTATTTAACAAAATCGAGACCGGTTTACAAATAATAAATAAATGCAATAACAACAAAAAAAAATTGGAATATTTCACACGATTTTCACCTCGTAAATATGATTAATAAATATATTCAATATTGCCAATAATTACCGCGAGTAAAACAGAATTAAAACAACGTCCCCTCGTAATATTGATCAATTCCGCGCTTGCTTCGAAAGCTTCGGTAAATAATGACATAACGAGCGAGTAGTCAATTGTGTTTGTTTGCTGTTCGCCAGGCGAGCCCGGGCCTCTTCCGTAGTCAACCACATATGTGCGCATAAAATATGTACGTACGTTTGTTCGCTCCGCTTGTCAAAGCGAGCCAAAGGAGCGTCCTAAACGCTTGATAATTTACATCGTGAAAAACATTTTGCTGCGAACTACGAGGACTCGCACTTGTGTAACGCGATTAGGGGAACTTGGCTGCTCTGCTGGGGTGAACGGTTAATAAGAAAATTGCATTCGCTCGTGATATTGCTGACATCACATATTTACAAAGAAAATTGATAAAGCTAGTCCAAAATGATGATGAAAGAATATAGTTACTTATAGTTCAATATTTGTTTGGTATTTGTGAAAGCTAGACGTGTAAGTAGCTGATGGTAAGCGCTACGTCTGTTTATGACTGTTGTACTAAAATCAATCTCACTAATATTGTAAACTACAGCGCCTCGCGATTTCATCCGCTTTAACTATCATCCCACAGGAACCTTTATTTTTCACGGGATAAAAATTACCTAATATTCTATTCGACGACCCAAAGTATCTATATACTAAATTTCATCAAAATCCATTCAGCCGTTTTGGCGTAAAGACAGTACGAACACACAATCTTTCGCATTTACTCGTAAAAAATTAGTGAGATGAGAAAGTTTGCATGTTTATTCCCCCTTCATGATGAAACGGTTAACGGATTTTGATGAAATTCATTATGCAGCTATGCAGATTGCAGATACTTTAGGCCCTGAAATAGTATACTTTTTATTCAGTAAAAATTAAAGTTTGCTTAATTAATTAGTTATTTTTATGGAGGATAATAATCAATGCGTGTGGAACCGCGGGGTGCAGCTAGTATGTAAATATTTTCTTATCGTCATTTGAAATATGGACTTCCGCAAAGTAACGAACCATTCTATTAACTATCATTCATTTGACTAATTATAAAACTGGATTTTAGAATTTCTGTTCGTTGGATAACGAAGACGGACGTTTCAAAGTCAAATTTCAATTTCACCTTATCTTCTATCTAAATAAAGCAGCAGGATCTAGAAACATCGCCGAGCAATATACGAGAGCCGGGGATGTCTACCCTACAAGCTTGTACGTCACACAATATTATACAGGTTGTTTTGTACTGACGGAAAATTAAAGAACGCCTCTCACAATCCCGTATGGTCTAGTGGCTATGATACCTGGCTTTCATCCAGGAGTCTCGGGTTCGATTCCCGGTGCGGGAAGCTACTTTTTGCTGTCTCAAATTACAATAAAATATCAAGTAGATGTGTTACACATTTTTTCATATTTTTTATAATATTAACTTGAGTGTAGTAACATAGTTCAATCTGTGATTTATATGGAAAGCCATTTTATTTTAGGTTTCACTTAATATTAAACCTTGATATTGATATACGATGGTAAGTAATAAATTTGTTTCTAATAATGCGAACAGTTTAACAAGCGTAGCGTAAATTGTAAATTATGGCGTCGCTCTATTAACGTAGGTATTATAGCTTGCCTGTAATCTGTAACACTCCTCTGCAGGCACGTAAGTAGGTTATTAGACTTTCATTAACTAGCACTGACGGAGAATACTGAAAGTCTGCATATTTATAGGGTTCCATGAGACATTGGTCCTAGTCTCAAACGCCCAGTGATTTCGCTGAAAACGTTGCCCTGCACATCGCTGCTTGGCAGATGAATATCTGGCAAAGATGTGGTACTTTCCCAGGCGGACAATTATAAAACCTCTACAATAAATGGTATTATGTATGTGGAAAAAGTTTTGCAATAGGTTTAGTCTCTATGTACCGTTATTCCGCGTGGATGTAAGAGTTACGAATTCCGCGTTTATTTTTTAATTTAATTTCCATTCAGTGCCGCCGAAGTTGCAAATGAGGGGGTGAATTACACCACTCGCAGTTTATAAAATGCAGAGGATAGAGCCGCGTCGCGACCGCGTTTCGTCGTGTTTTATAAGTTCTATACGCATTTTTAAGTGTGCGCTGATCTTTATTTCCACAGTGTGTAAAATTAATGTACATAGTAGTTACTTGTGGAAACCACAGGTGAACAAACTTACTTTAAGTCTGGACAGATGTCATGATTGCCGTAGCTCATGTGCCGGTAATTCTAGAGGGTTGGTATTTGCGGTAACTGTCAAAAAAACAATATTTACCATAGAATTTTTATAAAACAGTGTTTACCAAAAGGAAATTTTCCCTGTCACACATTATGACTGAGTGTCACAAGCATGTTTGACGAACCTCTTCGAATAACAATGTTTTGTTAGAAGTTAGTCGCAACGGACCCGGCCTAAGTTTGAAATTCAAAAGCACTTAGAACGTGTCTTGTAACACATGGAAATTACATTAAACTGTTTTAACTCGATTCATCTGCGAGATCTTCTCAATTAATTAAGTTTCAGACCTAATTCAACATCTCAGACTGGAGGGAATCGATGTCGACGAATAAATCCAAGACGAGCGCAAAATGCTAATAGTCAACTGAACTGCAATTCTAAACTAGGAATCGGAGACTTTAAGTGGCGAGCGGCTCTCGGTGGCAACTTTAATTAAACCTAACTTCAGAGATGACGTCCCACTCAAGATAATACCGACAAACTTGACCGGGCGACCGCCGAGCCCTATCCGCGACCTTCATCCCCTGGGAATAAGAGTTAGTGGAGGTGTACTCGTACCTTTGCATGCTATTAAGCTGTTGCTTCCTGCGGCTAAAGGGGACTAATTCAGAAACAAGATCTTGGAAGTGTGGAGCTCGTTCGATGTTTATACACGAATGGTCACTTCGAACGGCGGCGAGGGACGCTCGGGTTTCATTAACCTAATGGTCAGTATCAGTACGTAACAGGCGTGTGGATGGTTCGGTTTGTATCTGTATTTTACCTAAGGCCACATACTACCTTAAATGTACTTAAATTGGTTCCCTCTTTACACTCCATCCACGTTAAATACATCATGTAACTGGATCTAGACAAGTGACCTTCTGTCACGTTTACATCTCAATATTCTAATGATTTTTACATATGACAGTGAAATAATTCAGTAAAAAATTCAATTAAATAGTCATATCCTATTTAGATGTATATATTTTGGCTACAGAGAAATATAGACGGGCTCAGTGGAGTGCCTTGGAAGGGGGCTAAAGTCTTCGTGTTCAGTATTCAGTGAACTTCAGTGGACAATTTATGATGGTGAATACGGAATGGGGAAAAGATTAAAAAATATGCAAGGAAATTACAAACGATAAACGTCTCAGTTGTACATAAAATCAAAGTTTTTTTTTTATGTTTTAAATACCAAATAAAAGAATCCCGATGAACTCTCTATCGACGACCCGTGGACTCAACTTCGCTGCAAAACTTATAATTCGCTTAAACGCTCAGCACGTCTTAAAAATTCATCAAAAAGTCCCGACTGTTCACCAACACTGCACGATAAGTATGAACAATGCAAATGACTGCAGTTAATTATTTTCACACCGTTCACTGCGAGCACCGACTACCGGCTCTGTAACTCCAGTAAGGAATGTCAACCATTTTGAAAAACTGCTTATTTTTATTGACGTACTAGGCGAGCCTTTTTTATGCGACATTTACAAATGTTTTCTGCAGACACGTGGTCACTCAGTCACACAGTCACACAGTCACTCGCTGCTTGAATCGCTTGTTGACCAAATTTGAATAGCAACGTCCCCAGCGATACATGTATTAATAATCGTTTAGTAGCTTTATATCTACACGCTTCCGTATTTCAGAAAGCTAGTTTTACAGTAAGCTCCCATTGTTATCAATTAATAGCATTTAAAAGCTAGTCAGCCTGATCAATTTTTTTTTTTTTTGTTTTGTTCTAGTTTTTAAGTTTTCTTTGTTCTGTGGTGTTTCAATAAAGAGTTTATCTATCTATCTATCTATCTATCAATTCCTCAGTCGAGAATTATTGATTTGGGTTACTGCTTTCTGATTTTATATTTAGCACTTTTACCGGTGTTGTGGTGACAATATTAACACACTGATTTGCAATTCAAGTGCAATGCAAAGGTGTACTGCGATAGGTATTAGCTGTGTAGGTTGTTTGTTCGGGAAATTAATATGAGAGAGCGGGATATTTCTATTAGGGAAGGAAAATTGTATGAAACATTCCCGTGTGACGTTGCAGATTACTACAATGTTAAAAAAATGAACAGCGTTTTTTTTACTCGACTGTGTGACGAGACGAGCACGCCGTTCACCCGATGGTAAGAGCTACCCCTGCCCACAATAGTTACAGAGCTACCCAGAACTTTGTATTGCATAATCCTGTGCGGCACTGCACTGCGCTCGTCATCCTGAGACATCGGCTCTAAAATCTCATATGCCCAGTAATTTCGCTGGAAACAGTGCCCTTCAAACCGGATCACAGTAATGTTTGCACACTACTGCTTGGCGAATGAATATCTGGCAAAGGTTGGTACTTCCTCAGGCAATCTCTTGCAGAAGAGGCTTCCCACTACAGTACATACTTTCAAATAAGGACGTGCAGTTTGTCGAGTTCGCTTGTTCAACGATAATTAATTCTAGCGTGACCTTATCTCAAACGTCAAGGTACAGTCGGCCTCGAATAACGTCCTAATTCCCAAAGTATTTTCCATTTTTTTTGTAGAATAAGAAAACTAAATGATGGAGATGTTCAACTAGTTTTGAGGCTGACCGTACTTAAAAAGGCCAATGTCAAAGAAGTTAATATAACCTAATAGGATAGAATAGTACAAAATATTTTCAAACTCAGGGGCAAGATTCTAGGAAAAAACTGTCCGGGGCGTCCACGTTGTAAATGGTTAAATGACGTCAAAGCGTGGCCTGGATTACGCTACCGGAAACTCAAAAACGCAGCGTGGATTCGCATAAAGTTTTGCCAACTGACCTCGAAACTTTTAATATAAACATGGCTACCATCTCAAATATTAATTTCATAGCAACTGGACTTTAGGGACGGATATATTTTGACTTCATTCCTCGGGCTCTTAAACGCAGAATCTTACGGCCTTGCTTATAAATGCCTCTTAAAGTTAGGGCCGTGAGTCTGATATACGAAGCCACCGGATTCATCTGCTGGTTCGTTCCTGCTTCACGTTCAGATATTTGTAATGTTGGTGTATTTTATGGGCATTTTCATTCGTTTAACTATTAGTACCCCCCCTGGCAGGCGACAAGTGAGTTCGGCGGCGCAGCTCGCCCCCACTAGACTCGTCCCCTACAAATCACGCTCCGGGTTCGATAGCTATTATTGCTATTAATTTACATAATCGCCATTTTCCGCGTCCACGCCCGATCGAGATCTCCCCCCATTACGTTAATTGCCTTTTTACAGCAACCCTTCTTTCATTTAAATTTAAAAGGCTTCATTAAATCGGATGTTTTGTCCGGGGGAATAAAAACAGACACTTAAACTGTTTGGGCGCAGATTACAAATTGTTATTCTCTTTGCGGAGGCTTTAATTACTTTTTGATCGATTGCTCCTTGTGACGTTCGTCGGGGGGTTTTATAAGACGACGGAACTTTTTCATCATAATTACGGCTTGTTTCTGCTATTTCAGGGTTCAGACCTTCAAAATTTTATATATTCATCGTAATAATTTTTTAGGAAACTGTTAATACGAGTAGGGTACCTCTGTAGTACCTTTACTATCGGTTCAACTTTTGATTACATATATATGATGTAGGGCTTAAGTTGTTAAGTGAGTGAAGTTCAGCTGTTTAGTTTGTAAATTAGTCGAATTTAAAGCTGTCCACTGCGTTTTCGAAAAATTGGAAAGTGGTAAAAAATACTTGGACAAAACTTAAACCAAAAAGAACAGTGCCAATAGAACTCAAACTCCATTGTTGAACATAGAAAGAAGGGGCAAAGAGTATACAAAAGATTGACCATAGCACTTAAAGGCTAAAGTTACCTGCAGCGAAGCTACCGGCCGTACGCCGTACACCGTACACCGTACACGTAACTCGGCAGCTGAAGTTAGCAACATCTGCCAGCGAGCCGAACGTGCAGTTAACTTATATACGGTAACTTCGGTAACCTGTGCTGGCGCGGACCGAGCTTTTAATCTTTCAGTTGCTTAGATATCTAGCTGTAGATCAAATTGAACCTTAGGACCTTTGTAATTGATAACGTTAAATGTTAGCAACATTGCGAAACTGAACTGTCGATGTAGGTAAACGTTACGTTTTCTTATGGACGTTGATTGTTTTACTATTTATTTAGTTTTGTAGCCAAAAAACACTCGTGCACTCATGCCTTTATCATCATTATCTCAACCCATATTAACCCACTGTTGAGCACGAATCTCACCTCACTTTAGTAAAGATGATAAGGCCATAATCTACTACGGGGGCTTGGTCCGAATTGGTGGATTATTTATACGTCCAAAATAATTTTCTAGTGTGTGGGTTTCCCACCGATGTTTTCCTTCACCGAAAAACTAATGATAATTGCCTACGTAGTTAATTATGATTATACAAGAAATACAATTCTTGGAACACGGATGTTTGCTAGTCTCGCTCCGCTCGTGCCTTTTTCCGGCTCTTATTATTGGTCTTCAATAGGTACTTGCTCTCTTCCTTCAACCAATCTTTATCCTAAACCTAATCATGATTGTAATCTCCGAAGCCCCAATCTCGATCACAAGCCACCTGCTTCGAAATGTTATCATTAGTACCCAATCTAATCTTATTTCTGAATCTAATCGCACATATCAAAAATTATCTATTTTTTTTCTCAATCTCTATTTTATTACGGATCCATATCCTTTAATTTTGATCCTGATTATACTTATTTTGTATTATTAAATCTAATCAAAAAATAAAGTATTTCGATTAAATTTCACATTGATGTGGTCGTGGTTTTTCTAAGGTTGTTAATATATACAGTAAGCGACAAAGAACTGTGAATAATCCCTAACTTCAGGCACGTAAAAGTACATGGAAAAGGAAATCAGAAGTTGGCGCATGGTCATGAACTTTGGTCGCTGGCGGTACTAATAGCCTACCGTAGGTACGGCAATTATCGACAATTTGAAATATCGCGAACCTGCCGGCAATAGTTGTTATCGCAACTCCCAATAGTTCCCGGGAAGTTGGTCGGAGCGAAGGGCGCGCGGCAATAAACTAAAAACTGGAGCGGCGCGGCGCGGGCGGTGGAATGGAACCGGCGAATTATCGGAACTTACCGTTACGTGACTATTGAATGCGGCTGGAGTTTGCGGCTCCGACACCCTGCTGTGTGTGTATTCACTAATATTACATTAGTACCGACTTGAATTAGTGAACCTACTTAAACTTGCATCTTTATACTGAGGAAAAGTCTCTGGTCTTTGGATTGCAACGTAAATAAATTTCAAAACTGAAACAAAAGATTAATTGATTTAACAATTACTTTTTGTCTATTTATATATATTTCTGGAATAAGGCATAATTTTAAGTATTTCAATAAATTTGGTGCTAAATATTTAATAATTTTTAAATATGCAATTAGGCGGCGGCGGCGCGGCGGCGCGGCGGCGCGGCGGCGCGGCGGCGCGGCGGCGCGGCGGCGCGGCGGCGCGGCGGCGCGGCGGCGCGGCGGCGCGGCGGCGCGGCGGCGCGGCGGCGCGGCAGTGCAAATGTCCATGAATAATGTGTACCTAGTGTTACACAACAGACAAGTTGTACGCGCTTTCGCACAAGTGCTCGTCGTTGGCACGGCGGCGGCGGCGGCGCGGCGGCGCGGCGGCGCGGCGGCGCGGCGGCGCGGCGGCGCGGCGGCGCGGCGGCGCGGCGGCGCGGCGGCGCGGCGGCGCGGCAGTGCAAATGTCCATGAATAATGTGTACCTAGTGTTACACAACAGACAAGTTGTACGCGCTTTCGCACAAGTGCTCGTCGTTGGCACGGCGGCGGCGGCGGCGCGGCGGCGCGGCGGCGCGGCGGCGCGGCGGCGCGGCAGTGCAAATGTCCATGAATAATGTGTACCTAGTGTTACACAACAGACAAGTTGTACGCGCTTTCGCACAAGTGCTCGTCGTTGGCACGGCGGCGGCGCGGCGGCGCGGCGGCGCGGCGGCGCGGCGGCGCGGCGGCGCGGCGGCGCGGCAGTGCAAATGTCCATGAATAATGTGTACCTAGTGTTACACAACAGACAAGTTGTACGCGCTTTCGCACAAGTGCTCGTCGTTGGCACGGCGGCGGCGGCGGCGCGGCGGCGCGGCGGCGCGGCGGCGCGGCGGCGCGGCGGCGCGGCGGCGCGGCGGCGCGGCGGCGCGGCGGCGCGGCGGCGCGGCAGTGCAAATGTCCATGAATAATGTGTACCTAGTGTTACACAACAGACAAGTTGTACGCGCTTTCGCACAAGTGCTCGTCGTTGGCACGGCGGCGGCGGCGGCGCGGCGGCGCGGCGGCGCGGCGGCGCGGCGGCGCGGCAGTGCAAATGTCCATGAATAATGTGTACCTAGTGTTACACAACAGACAAGTTGTACGCGCTTTCGCACAAGTGCTCGTCGTTGGCACGGCGGCGGCGCGGCGGCGCGGCGGCGCGGCGGCGCGGCGGCGCGGCGGCGCGGCGGCGCGGCAGTGCAAATGTCCATGAATAATGTGTACCTAGTGTTACACAACAGACAAGTTGTACGCGCTTTCGCACAAGTGCTCGTCGTTGGCACGGCGGCGGCGGCGGCGCGGCGGCGCGGCGGCGCGGCGGCGCGGCGGCGCGGCGGCGCGGCGGCGCGGCAGTGCAAATGTCCATGAATAATGTGTACCTAGTGTTACACAACAGACAAGTTGTACGCGCTTTCGCACAAGTGCTCGTCGTTGGCACGGCGGCGGCGCGGCGGCGCGGCGGCGCGGCGGCGCGGCGGCGCGGCGGCGCGGCGGCGCGGCAGTGCAAATGTCCATGAATAATGTGTACCTAGTGTTACACAACAGACAAGTTGTACGCGCTTTCGCACAAGTGCTCGTCGTTGGCACGGCGGCGGCGGCGGCGCGGCGGCGCGGCGGCGCGGCGGCGCGGCGGCGCGGCGGCGCGGCGGCGCGGCAGTGCAAATGTCCATGAATAATGTGTACCTAGTGTTACACAACAGACAAGTTGTACGCGCTTTCGCACAAGTGCTCGTCGTTGGCACGGCGGCGGCGGCGGCGCGGCGGCGCGGCGGCGCGGCGGCGCGGCGGCGCGGCGGCGCGGCGGCGCGGCGGCGCGGCAGTGCAAATGTCCATGAATAATGTGTACCTAGTGTTACACAACAGACAAGTTGTACGCGCTTTCGCACAAGTGCTCGTCGTTGGCACGGCGGCGGCGGCGGCGCGGCGGCGCGGCGGCGCGGCGGCGCGGCGGCGCGGCGGCGCGGCGGCGCGGCGGCGCGGCGGCGCGGCGGCGCGGCAGTGCAAATGTCCATGAATAATGTGTACCTAGTGTTACACAACAGACAAGTTGTACGCGCTTTCGCACAAGTGCTCGTCGTTGGCACGGCGGCGGCGGCGGCGCGGCGGCGCGGCGGCGCGGCGGCGCGGCGGCGCGGCGGCGCGGCGGCGCGGCGGCGCGGCGGCGGCGGCGGCGCGGCGGCGCGGCAGTGCAAATGTCCATGAATAATGTGTACCTAGTGTTACACAACAGACAAGTTGTACGCGCTTTCGCACAAGTGCTCGTCGTTGGCACGGCGGCGGCGGCGGCGCGGCGGCGCGGCGGCGCGGCGGCGCGGCGGCGCGGCAGTGCAAATGTCCATGAATAATGTGTACCTAGTGTTACACAACAGACAAGTTGTACGCGCTTTCGCACAAGTGCTCGTCGTTGGCACGGCGGCGGCGCGGCGGCGCGGCGGCGCGGCGGCGCGGCGGCGCGGCGGCGCGGCGGCGCGGCAGTGCAAATGTCCATGAATAATGTGTACCTAGTGTTACACAACAGACAAGTTGTACGCGCTTTCGCACAAGTGCTCGTCGTTGGCACGGCGGCGGCGGCGGCGCGGCGGCGCGGCGGCGCGGCGGCGCGGCGGCGCGGCGGCGCGGCGGCGCGGCAGTGCAAATGTCCATGAATAATGTGTACCTAGTGTTACACAACAGACAAGTTGTACGCGCTTTCGCACAAGTGCTCGTCGTTGGCACGGCGGCGGCGGCGGCGGCGGCGGCGGCGGCGGTGTCGCTGTGATTACGTATCGTAAGTTCGTTTTTTTTATTATACTGGTTCATGATCATACAATAATCCTAATTAGTAATTAGTAAGTCTGAACTGACGAGAACCATGCTCTCACAAATACACTGTAGGAATCGCTAAATTTTCGAATTATATTTTCTTAGGAACCGTCCTCGAATTCCAAGTAACTTGCCGATTTTGTCCAACCATTTTTCAAGTTTTGCGTTTACTAACAAATTAAGCCATTTCATTTTTAATTATATAGAGTCTCCACACAAAGACATACCCTAAAACACACACAGTGAATACATTTAATATTCTGAAAAATTGGATAACTGTATGTAACTGCGAATAGATTTTCCTTCCTTTTGCGACCTTCACTTAATAACCTGAATGTGATGGTCCAATTATAATTTATAGTTAAACAGTGAGAAAAAAGCCACGGGTAAAATTTAGCCGGCAAATAAACGCTGACCTCCATCGCACCCCTGTATGATACCGCCCCAGGGCGAATTATTCACCGCTTAGGCATAAAAGGACTAATGGATGAACTATTTTGTCGCGCGGCGCCTCCCGCCGTGAGAGCCGCCTCGTATACTTACTCAGACATGAATTATGTAAGAATAGGTTACTGTATTATGTTGAAATTGTTTGTACTCACCAACGCACCTTAAATTATTACCGTGACAATAGTCCATTTTTTTTATTGCGCATAGATAAGCATCTGACTGCAGTCTCACCTAATGGTTAGTGAAGACGTGGTCGACGGTAGATCATGCTTGCCTATTCACTCTTGACTTGAAGACTCTCGGGAAACAAAGACGGTGAAAGGGCGTTTTCCATTCCTTTACGTCCTTAACCTTTCTTCAAGTCTTCGCTCCATCTAGTCGAAGGGCGTCCTACACTACGTCTACCGATTTGCAGCCTTCGCTTAACAGCAAGACATTGAAAGTAACTGGTACAAAACACGAAATATAAAGTTGATGTCTAGCGTGCAAAATAGCACGTACAACCCCGCAAACTATGTGACATATCCTAGAGAAATTCTAAAAATGTTAACAATCCTATAAATGCAGCCCATCTCTAATGACGGACCAATTAAGAAAAGAAATCACAGCATTCTTCATAATAAGCTATGAAGGTGCTATCAGGGGCGAGTTTTTTAAACGATAAATAACCTTATATACTTCATAGTTTCAAAAAAATTGCTCATTTACAATGCTTTGCCTCGCTAGAGCTTTCTAATTGTATGGCAATTAGATTAGCTATACATATATAGATGCGATGCTTGGTATAACCTGCATTTTACGACTGCAAAGCCCCCAAGATGGTAATCCTGGGTCCCGGACGGTCGGCCATTACTCGAACTTGGCTCGCATATTCGCGGATTAGCAGATTAAACAACTTTATGGCAGTTCCCCGTCGCGACCATATTGGCGGATTTAATTTTTTTTCAGTTTCTTGGAGTTTTGCAAACTTAAAATGGTATCGTTTTGTTCATAAAACTGTCTCTTTCAGGCAAATCTAAGCACATCTCGCGTCACTGCCTGGCGTGCGTCACTGCGTGGAGGTCATTCCAACTTCATCAAAATGACTAGAATATTTGAAGTTATATTTTATAAATAATCTGTTTCCAATTGTCTTATAGAATTTGATCAACCTACACTACGCCAGCATGGTGGATTATGTCTCTCGCAGTCTCTGTCTCTCTCACTCTCGCTCTCTCTCGCTCTCTCTAAAAAGAGAAACAGAACAAGAGATAACAGGCACATTACCAAATACACATTGAAATGTAAGTGCACTTTCATTGCACATTCAGCGTAGCTTCCATTCATTAAATTATCCCAAATCCCACGGAACCACAACAAAACCTCCGTTCTTTCCGTGCAGTAAGTCCCGGCAATTAGACGGCGCGGATTAGGGACCCGCGTGGATCCTCCCAAAGAGGCCAAAAAAGGGGCCAAAAATAAACGTAAGCCGGAATTAAAGCTTTAAAATTCCCAGATTGTAAATAGTTTTCGGGGGTTCGCTGAACTAATGAGCCTCATTAAAAATATCGGCTTAGGAATTTCTCCTGTTCTTCTTTTGGTCGATATTTTAACCATTGTGAGCTGAGATAAACTAATTTAGCTGAAGCATTATTGTTTGCTCTTCTACGAGTCGTAGCCCGTAGGAGTGCCATAATTAGGTTATAATATTTGTTCTATTCTAATATTCTCAATCGAATACTCAGCGTATGCCCAAAAGCCAACAAAAAAACTTAAACTACGTTCGGAAGCGTTCATCATCATGTCATAATTATGTTTACATCACCATTAAGTTATCATATTCTTATATAACATTTTATATTTTGCCTATTAAAAATCATTTATCATTCATGCAGAAATGTAACGTTCCCACAGGAGGATTTACAATTATAATATTTTCTGCCAGTTATTCTGAGTAAGTAAGTTTCGATCACTTCATAGAACCTGACCTCTGACTAGGGTTCTAGTAAAAAAAGAACAACGAAGACCACGATTCAGAGCAAATCGGTGCCTCTTTCGTTTTTGAAGTCAGTTAGGCTAATAGCATGTTAGACATATTATATTACTAATACAGAATGGACTCCCTACACCGCGCGACCCGCTTCCCCGCACCTCTACCCACAATACGGAGGGAAACCGGGAGCTCACTCAATATTACACATCCAAACGATGATAGACCAACCGGTTAGTATTTTGTTTCGGTCGGGTAGTATTTTGGAGTACGAGTACTTACACACGCATTGGCGCGTGTACAAACATAATTTACATTGTGTGAAATGTCAAATCTATTAATTGTGTGTAGTGTCCGGGGTGTGCTAATGCTGCTAATAGATAACATGTCATGTAACACAACTTTCTTAGTATACTGCCGAATTAAGTTTTAATCAAGAATATTAATTGCGCGACCAGCCCCGCCATAATTGAAACTAGGATCAGCGACGATCTTCGGGCCCGGCCGTACCCGGCGACAAATACTTAACTTATGACCGAGCCCTCGGGTCGCACGAATTACAAAGTGTACGGGCTCCTATAACGAATATATTGTAGTCTATTAGAACTTCGTAATACGCATTCGACGGCGTCCGGCCCGACAGTTCATGATGAGCCGAATGCAAAGTGTTATCTTCTAGATTGGAAAACCAATCTCTTTTCTTAATTTGGAAGTCGGTTTTATAGTATAAAAAATATTCATTACTAGCGACGAGGACTGGCATTGATTATAATAATTATAATTCCGCTGGAACCGTACATTTAACCGAGACAACGCCGGGATAAAAATCAGCCAAAAATCCCGACAATCCGTTACTCCTTCCTGCTTGAAGGGAGGACAAACCATAAACACATTTTCGCATTATAATATTAGTACGATTCTGTAAATACAGATATTTTGTGAACCAATCATTTTCAAAAATATTATTGAGATTTTTCAAAGATTATTGATGTCTGTAGTGGTGCGGTGCACGCAAGCTCATTTGATGTATCTGTACTCCGCCCCTCACACCTCACCCCCGAGGATCCCAAAAAAAGTGCAGTAAGATACGGTCGCAATGTAACGGATCCATTGCTGGGTCGCTGGGGAGCCTCCAGGGGTCGCGCCAGTAAAATATGCTCGTTATTGTCCCCCGCGGCGTGATACCGCCGGATACTGACCTACTCTCCGCCATTTAGTTTTATATTGCTGCGAATGCCGAGTTCCGTGTCCCACTTTGCATGAACACTATACGGCATCGTCTTGTAACAGCCGATGGTGCGATATTGTTTATTATTTGCCTCGTAGTGATACCGTTTCAAAGGTTATTAAAAGGGCCGAGAGCTCTATTGTTCGAGACGGTGGCGACGTAAGAAATATAAGGTGATCCGTGGTGACGGTTCCACTGGATTCAATAATTCGTATTATATTCAATGTCAGATGAAGATCCTAGATCTTGTTTAATTAGGTTTGAAGAACAGAAACGTGTAGATAATCATGACCTAAAACAATGAGGCAAGCATACTGCACCATCACCGAGTTTGTCACATTACTATCAGGTGAGACTGCAGTCAATGTAATGCCATCTTTAACAGTAATAAAAATTCCATTTACGCCATTAAAATGCTGACTGCACTTTTAAAAAAAATCTTGAATCCCAGGGGAAAGATTATGCAGTTTAAGCAATAAAAATAAACTCTTCGAGTCTAAATGGAACCATTACTTACAGCGCACTGGTGGCATAAACACTCTTGTTGTATCATATTCTCAAGAGCTGATAATGCAGTAGCCGTTCCTGTCAGGTTTTATCATTATACCGGTCTACCAGATTATTTCGGGATATTGTTATACAAGAAGTTAACCAAAGGTGTTATACAGCTCTATAGAGTAGCGACTCGCTGGAGTTACGTAAGCAATCTAACTTGGCACTCTCGGACGCTTAGTGCCTCCGCAGACGAGGCACTAGTGGCGGACATTTTCTATTCTAATAATAATAAATAATTATATTATATTTTATGATAATAGACACCCATTTATGTGGATAGTTGACGGTTGACAGCGTAGTTTCTTAGGTAAAACTCAAATTTGTTCAGTATTGAAGGTCGTGTGTACTTCCGGCATTGGCGTCTATGCTATAACAGGAATCAGTATCGTTGTTGTGATAGTGACAAATTCTTAAATGGAGCCTAAACTAATGGGCACTCATGATATTATCGATATTTTAGTCATAATAATAATTATTAAGAATCCAGAGTTTTTGCTTTGAAAACAGTTTTTTAATGAGTAACGATACTACCTAGTCGATCACATGATGGTAAGTGCTACGCCTGCCCATAACAGTTATAGTGCCACCTAGAACTTTGAACAGTGTGCTACAAACCGGAACACAGTAACGTTTTGACACTACTTAAAACTAGTTTGTATAATTTATTTATTAGTTTTTTTCCCCTTTGATGCCACAAGAGTGTCCCGTCTGCCGCCGCCCAAGTTTAATGCTCGATGATGCACGACTGCGTGCTTCGCCACTAAATTAGTTCGCTAAGAGCTCATTTACACTGGTCGTTGTATCGTATCGTGTATCATGTACATTAACGGGGACTTTAACGTATTAAATTTTCATTGAAATATGAAGTTCTAAAATATAGTGCGTTTAAGTGCTGTGATGGTATTAAGCATACGTGGTTAATGTCTCGTGATAATTATTAAATTATAGGGTGGTACCTACTTCTTTTTGGAACCACTTTTATTCATGTAATCGTGGTTTATCTATACCGGGTCATCCTTCAACTAATAGGTTTGTCTGTCCGTTGAATGAAATAGTACCGGCCTCTAGTGTCAGATTTTGTCATGCTGTCCAAAAGCCTCTGCTTTCTACTGTCTTATGATTGCTACCAATCGACTACAGCCGGCAGCACGGTGGCTTTAACGTGGCCTCCGAAGAACGAAACAATAACAATCCGCGCATTTCGGAATTCGTTCATTATCCGAAGTATCGAACCCGTTGTCGTTAAGTCCCAAAGCGCACAGATTACCGCTCCGACATCACCGCTGTGCCAATAGGTGAAGGTAGAGCTTTACTTACAGCCTGGGGTTTGCACTTAAATGGACGACACGTCGCACGCGGCGAGTCTCAGGAAGAAATTCTCAGCTACCAAAAACAAAAAAGTATTTGGAAACTAAAAAAGTCCTTTTTCTACAGTTCTATTATAAAGATGTAAAATTCGTTAGTGTGTTTGTAGGACGTCATTACTGAAATTACTAGGCGTATGAGACTTTAGAGCCGATGACTCAGGGTGACGAGCGCAGTGCAGTGCCGCGCATTATTATGGACCCCAAAGTTCTAGGTTCTGTGACTGTTATGGCCAGTCGTAGCGCTTACCATCGGGTGACCGACCTGCTCGTTTCGTCCAAAATAAAAAACGTAATTTTCAAAAGTACCTTTCTTTTTTTTTCTTAAAATTCTTTCACTTATCAGGAAGCAACATTATCCCTGCGTGATGTGCTACTAAGTTTCATTCCGGGAAATCACAGTTCTTACGAGAAAACGGAAATTAAGCGTGTCACACATAACTGCGCATGGCTAAGGCCACGGCTCATCATCACTATCAATTTGTACTCTGTATCCTCATTATCTTAAAATTGATAGACTAAAACCAAGTAAAACCTATTTGTATTAAATAATACGAAACATCCCCCAACGTCTCAAGTATTGAAGCCGTGTTGTCTCCGCCGCGGTGCAGGGTACGTACAGCGCCGGGCGGCTGGTTGGCCGCGGGCCAAGCCGCGCGCGAGAGGTGTGTGCCTCCCTACATGATTTATGTCGCTTCGGCCGTTCCGCACACTTCTGCTTAAGGAGATGTCTTAAGAAAGAAGCGTCTTAAACTCATCAAACATAATTTTATAATTCGATGGAATGATATCTATTAATTCAGACTGGGCCCCTATGGTGGATTATACCCTATTCCACCTCATGAAAGTGAGGTCAAACCCATGCTTGGCAGTAGGCGAACATAGGTTGTGATGATGATGATAATTTTACTCCAACTCTTTGATAAGTTCAACTTTTGTGAGGAAACGACGTAGCAGCCTATTTTATAGTAATATTCTACATGAAAGTCTTCTAGAGATTTTAGATGAACTTAGCTATCTGCGCCCGCGTTTTCACTCACGTTGATCCGGTCATTTCACATGAACTCAGCATTTTCCAACAAGTAAATGATTTTTCCCACAAAAAAATGATGTCGCCTTAGAATAATGTAGCTTCTTATTATTGAAAGAATCGAATTAGTGGGTACTTGAGTAGATTACCTCTTACCAAAACTCAAATTTCACAAACAAACCTGACCCCTATATGATATGAGTGTACGAGTAGATATTCAATGTAAAAAAAAACTTATAATTATGATTTGAACAAAATGAAATACGCAGCCGTTTATCGTAATAATTAAAAACAATCATCCATTCACAGATTTTCAGTTAAGTCTAAATATATCACGCCCATTTTGGTCTCGTGACAAGACTTAATAGCCAGTTATTTCATACTAAAGTTCAAACTAGAATCTCACAGATACATCTTTGCTTCAGCCTGCCCTTAACAAGTTAAGGAAATGCAGATTTGACCTCACACCCCGCGTCGATAGAGATGTTCCCACATACTTACTTCCCGGAGCGAAACTTCCGCGTCTACTTAACGATTGGGACGAATCCTCCTACTCGTGAATTACCAGCAATGCAATTTGTTATAAAGTTACAGTAGCACTCAGAAATGTCAATTAGAATAAATCATGTCAAAGTTAAAAAGAACAATTGACGGCCCATTTTTTGTTCGCTAACTTATTGCAAATATCCATGGAGGAAGTAACGGGCTTTTATTTGATTTATCCATAACTAACGAACCTACTAGGGATCAAACAATAACAGTACGCATGTTGAAAGATAAATAAAGTGTCCAAGTTAGGTTAAGCTGTACAAAAAATACTATAACCATCTACCCACTACCTGTTTTCTCCTCGAGTCGAAGAAGCGTTTTGTTTTGCTATATATTTTGTATTTATTTTGTTTTTCTGTATGCGATACAACCAACCTTAAAATCTTTCAATATCACAGTGAGGAGTAATGAACGCAAGCCTACTTATCCAGCTCGGGTCCTTGATTAGACGTCGCCGTCCATTTGCAAGTATGACACGTAATTTGGGTGAAATGTTCCGCACGAAAGGGTTCCATTGTTATTATGGTAGCGCACACCACCGAAAAGAGCCCCGCTAGCGATGGGGCTGCACCACGCGGCATCAGCTCGATTTGAGGATATTGCTGTAAGCAAGCGTGCTGCACACCTCCGGCGTAGGTCGAGAACTAATAAGTCAACCGGCAAGCGCCAATATAAGTCAAAACTACCCTCACTGATTACATAAAATAATCCAAGAAAATAGTACGTACAAACTATCATCAAAAACTGTCGATAATTTATTCGTTCCAAAACCACGCAATGTTATCAATAAGTAATTAATAACGTTAAAAAATGTTATGCGGTTTCAACACTACCTCTATAAAAATGAGAGATATATTTTTTCCACCGATTCTACAAAAAGTTCGCTCTCAGAAGCACCTACCTAGTCAGACATCTCATAGTTTGATGGGCAGAAATGAGTATTGCTAAATGTAAGTAAGAATGATAAAAACATAATTAAATCTGTTTGGCTCACCCACATAAACAGGCAACGTACATATATTCATTTGTAATTAGGTATATCAAAGTTTCCAGGCCAACACGCTCAACGCACTGCAATGCCAATTTACATAGCAACAACAGCTAAAACGGCACTAAAAATAAAAGTAATTTCAGATACATTATTTTCAGAAGCCCTTATAACAGCAAAGACGTCGAGCGCAATAAAAATATTAGAAATTCGATGGAAAGCAGTTTATATTGTCTCCCGCGCCCGCGCCCGTGCGTCGTCGAGACATGTTCCGCTTCACGGCTGAGGGACTCGTCGAGGCAGATTATCTCATATAGATTTTCCTAGTAATGTGATATTTCGCTACGTATCTACAGAGCCGCCAGCTTGTACTTACAAGCTTTATTGCGAGAAGCCAGTGATTATTATAATATTGAAGAAACTCTGTCCTATTCACAATATTCTCTTCATAATGTTATGATGTTTAATTTGGTTTTGGATATCTGAGTCAAGGGCACGAATTTGCCAACGAATTTATATATTATCTTATTGTCTCGTTTCTGAAATTGGTTTTTATCTTTTATTGAAACATTGGAAATCGCAGACGATTACGATGAGCCCGTATTGGCCCATTGTTGGGCAAAGGCCTCCCAACATGATCTCCAGACAGCGCGATTTTCAGCTTAGTTTGAGCGGTGTTTGTTAAAGGTGTCAAGTTCGTCCCGTCACCTCTTCCTAGGTCTGCTGCGACGTCGACGTGCTGTATCGTTTGTGGCAATATTGACCCACATTTTTTACTTATCCTTTATTAAGACATAAACAACATAGGGACAATCACATATATGTATAGTTCGTAACCCCTAATTATGATCCTTCTAGCTAGATATTCCTCGAAGATCATGGTTCCACAACCACCCAAACTCTGCAAATACGAACCTGTGGTTAACACAAAAATCGGAATGGAACCCCCAACTACGCATCGCAGTTGGCTCATTACTAACTCACGCTACAGAAACGAGCCTTGTTGTCATTAAGTTGACTAATATGTGACTACTCCTTTATATTCCCGATCGAAGTAACTCCTAGAAGCTCGTATACATGAGAACACATTAGATGCGTTCATCAGTTCTCCGCTGAATCAAAAGCACCAGCAGCGTACAGTCAGCTACAGTAATGCCTGGAGCTCTACAACTAGCTTAATTTATTTGTAACTCACATTTCCCATTAATTTGTAGCTGCAGACTGTACGGCGTACAGCGGGAGAGTAATGGCGCCGCCTAGATAAAGCCGGCATTAAGGGAATACTCTAAGGAATTTATAATGCCGAGCCCCAAAATAAAAACATAATCCCTGGGACCGCGGATGCATAATTAAGCAGTTAGTCTGTGGTCGCGGATTACTAACTAACCAACTCTCATTTGCACATTTATGAACTCTAACGTCGTCTAAATAAAGGTCATAATGATGCAAATAAGGGTGCCGAAAAGCTTGCGATAGTGTCATTGTCCCGCTCAGCGTTGTAATTTTTCAAAGTGTCCGGGAATCGTTGCGTAGTTTCAGCATTGTTCGCTAGGGAAGGCCTTTATTACCTGTGCTCTGGTCGGCGGCGCGCTGTGTGCGCGTCGATGTACACCGCTATTTGCATCGCGATAAACTTGTCGGGATTACTGCAACCGGTTTGTTTAAATAAAAGCAACGATGGAAAAACGGAAAAGTGTGCCATTTAATCCGACTACTCGTTTTTTGTGAACTTTCCGACCTGTTAATATTTTATCCGAGCCGCGTTGAGCTGAGATTCGCAAAATACATTTTACGGTTTATTTTTTGAGAGCTAAAAATGTAGCGTAATCTAAACACAAAAAGATTTTTTAAATGGACAATACTCTATGTTTGAAGAGTAATATTTACTCGTATGCTGCAAGATTATCGCCTCCAGTGGAATCACATATCTTTGCTGCGATCCATTTCTATTAAAACGTACGCCAGACGATGGTTACTATAGATTTTCAATGAATTCCAAATAGCAACTGTTATATGAAATATACATAATCACTCTATATGCCAATTTGATCGAATATTGAGCCTCGAAGTGATCGTCCACACACTGTCATTTAATATTGGTAACTACGTCATAACTCGTTGATTAGTGCGCAACCGACGCGCGACCACACGCTCTCGTATTGTCAGATTCAATACGTTAGTTGTCCAGTCAGCGCAGTGATGTCAGTTGTCCTCATGGTCAGTACTGCCGCCGGTCACCCGTGGCCATAGCTACGAAAATCGTGCGTACATTTAACAGCGCAATAACCGCGTCCGCGCGGTTTTCATAGCGATAGTTACGGACGACCGATGTCAGTACTGACGTCAGGATAAGACTAAATACGGCCTTATAGTTCGGGTTTAAATTAGTATTTTAGGACAAATGTCTAATTTAAATGAAACTAAGTTCGCTTGGTACTCGGTTTGATGAATGTGTAACTCTGTCCATAATGAGTAAAGTTCCGCTGAGCGCCGCCGCCGCCGCCGCCGCCTCCGCCGCGCGTCGATCGCGCAATCTTCTTCATCTTGCACTTTGGCTTCCGGTGCCGAAAGCTGGCGAGAACTTTGATCACGATGTAAGACATTCTTGCCAGTCGATTCTAAACTAGCTTGCTTGTCAACTGATATCTTACTCGTCACGAGAGATTTGTTTTATACCAGCCGGACCTATACTAACGTTGTCAATATCTGTTTATAATGCCTGTTGTGGCTAAGGTGTTGTTGCGGCGTGCAGCTTGGCGCCGCACGCCGCGTCTCTTTTGTCTGGCTTGCCGCTAAGGTGTAGTTCATTGCTTTAACAGATTTTTACTGGTTTAAGTACTGCACCAAAGAATCTATAGACAATCTTACCTTTCTAGTCCGCCGCAATGTAAATTTCTTTCAGAAGTCAGAAACTGCAATTGTCTCTGAAAAACTTTGAAATTAGACTTTAAAAACAGCTTTTGTGTAATTTCAATCCGAAACTATACTTATTGCCAACTTGTGCCTACTTTACAACAATGAATTTATTCTCTTTGAGTACGTATTCACAAAGGGAAAATGATTTCAAAAGTTAAACTGCTAAAGTAGCTCCGCTTTGTATGCGTTTAATATAGGTGATTTGGAGTAAGCATTGCCTTTGAATTTTATTTTCGTCGCGTCAACCCATTTATCAAAGGTATACAGTGTTACTTACAGCTGGAATTAATGATGAAGCAAACGACTGAACGAGCAACTGTCCTATCGCTTAGGCAATCGTTTTGTGGAACGAATGACCGCGTACTGTTGAAGCATTTGGGACTTAACACCTACATTATACGTTTGTGCTATTATACGTTCAGCTCTATAACATTTAAATCGGTCAATTTCCCAGTGTCAAGGCAACAAAAACCGTCCCCTGTGGCGACAGTCGCCTGGCCCCGCGCCAACGTCGCCGACGGGTACCGGAGCAAAAACTGCAGCTATTACAGTAGTGGTTCCTTCGCTTGTTTGTTGATGCTTGTCGCCGCTGTTTAGCTACATTGCAGAGGTCGTGAAGGGTATGGATTGATGGACCAGCTGAGGGTATTCTTGGTTTGGCTTTTGATACTTGAGGCCCATTCATAAATTACGTCAGACAAATGTCATAATTTTAGAACCACCATTTTTTTTTTAATTTAGAAATCTGAATTCACAAAATGTTTGAATAGTCACCCCCTTAATTGACCCCCTTCACCTAAAATATATATGTATAGAAATAATTATTCAATCGAAAGTGCAGTAAACATGCATTTGGTGCACACTTTAAAACCTCTGGCTTAGAACGAATGTCTTTTGCCTATCTTTACGGTTCATAGCAGACGTGGCGTTCAGTTTCCTTCATTAGTGTAGTCGCTCAGCACTTGTCTTACAGATTTACAGCGGCACTTAATTGCCGCTGTCGCCAGCCGCTGCGAGTCGCACAATAACGCAACGGTTGTCGCGAGATATTGATTAGTAGCGTATTTTGGCATATTGCGGGAATTACTGGAACGATTCTCCGTAGCAGCTGTAGTACTTATACAACTATTATTATACTTTGGATATATTATGCTTGTGTTTATAATTTTCACCCAAAAGATCCAAATTGGGACCGATCGTAATCATCATAAAGTTAGCGACACTGTTACTGTTCACAGTGCATCGGTTAATCTCGTCGCTTGTTGTTAGGAGTCCGCATTGCTGATTTATTTAACATCCCATAAAGCGCAACTAGGAGCATAAAACCCGATCGCACATCGATCAGCGCGCAAATTGGACAGAGCGCTGACGACGCGACGCGACGCGAGCAGTTTAAGCGCGATGTGTGAATGCAATAAGCGCGGACACCGGTCTCTCTCAAACGCGTGTTAAACTGACGACATGATGCCCAACTTTTTATGAGCTTTGTTTATGGGACTTGTTTCGGACGCGCGATTTTATCGTGTAGTGTATAGGTGCTTCAGAAAGTTTGTTATTGGAGTTTGTGGAACATAATATTGTCAAATATTATAACAGTATCTTATTGTTTGATAAAGTGTTCTGCGTGGCACAGCATGTTTACTTGTTTTACTCTTGCACCGAGTCATATAACAGCATTTGTTCACAAATAGCTGTTCTATCACAACCGATGCAAGTGATATTCTACAACGGCAATTACCTGAGCAGTGAGCAGTAACGAATAGTACATTCCGCCCCACGACCGGCGCGGTGACAAAAATTTAGTGCGCTGTAACATATCCGGCGGCTCTGCCCGTGTGCAGGTGGCGCCGGATTTAGTATTAGTGCGCCGCGCGCGCCCTACTATTGATGTTAGCGTTGCAATGCTGGGTATTATTTGCGAGCATTGATGCTAAACGTTTCCGGTTCGAGCAATGTATCCGATGAGTAGTGAGGATGAAGCACTCATGAGATGAGTGAGTATATGTCCTTGAATTCCCGATACCACCCAGACAAACTGATTTTTGCAGTACCCGAATTTGATCCGACATACTAATGTTGGATATTGGTAGATGCGTATTCACGAACCCTGCGCGAGGGTGCAATCAAAATTAGAACAAACCGCCCCTAGCATTAGTTAGACGCATTTTTTGACACTTTCTTGGCAGCATTGAAATTTATACATTTTGGACGTAATTTTATTGGAATTTAGAGTTAAAATTCGAACATTGACGCCAATAGTTTGGCGTCAAATTACAAAATTTCATAAAAATATTCAAGAGCATATCGAGATCATTAGTTCGATGATTATGCCAGAGCACCACAGACCCGCGCAGCAGCACGTCGGCGTCGTTGTCGTTGTCATTAAAGCCAAATATGATTCGCGCGGTTTCACTCCGATGGAAACCTGGAAACTCGTGTTTTTGCACTTTAGTGGAGAATTCGTTTTAGCACTAACTAAGCGGAAATTGCGAGTTGGTGCTGTGAGCCTCGCACTCGCAAACTGTACAAACATTTATGAGCATATAAAGAAGCTGTTATGTTGGTCTACGTTTTAGTTAGTTCCCTGAGAGGATTTGTCGACAGTTTCAAATTTTACATAACTCATCGAGCGCAGTGCAGTGCCGCGCAAGATTATGCATTGTAAAAGTTCGGTGGCACTGTAACTTTTATAAGCAGGCGTGGCGCTTACCATCAGATGAACGACCTACTTGTCTATACTCGGTCAAATGAAAGAAAAAGTTTACTGGACAAATTCCTTATAATAGTAACTATATCCTTCCTGCATGTTTTAGCTTAATTACAATTTGTAATGGCAATTTTTAACAAGAAATTAAATAAACAATTAAAGGATAGCCAACTTTAGGGCAGTCTAATTTCGTTTTATATTAGTTTTTGTCACCAGAATTGGTACAATTTAAATAAGTAAAGTTTCATTTCCAGTATCGTTACAGTACTTCACGTTGCTGCAGACTACAATAACAACACAATGTTAGCCCAAGCTACACAGTCAACACGTTTCTAATCGGCCGACGTGTAAGTCAGGCAGTAAATCAAGGCGCGGTCACACGGCTCGGCCGACCCGGCTCCCGACCCGGCTGCCAACCCAGCCGCCGACCCAGCCGCCGACCCGTCCGTGCTTGTGGGGCGCTTCGTGCTGTGTCGACTCGCACGGAGCTCTTGTGACCTCTTAGTTTCATTGGATACGAGGAATTGGAATCGTAAAGTGGTTCCTAACTAAAAATAAGGGATATTAAAACAGGTACAGAGAAGAAAGATTGGAAAGATATCTTCTAGGCAAGCATGCTCCATCGTCAACCGCGTCGACACTGACCACCAGGTGAGACTGCGGTCAAATGCTAGTCTATTCTTCAATAAAAAAAAAACTCACAAGGTGATAAACAAATTACTGTTTTAGACGAAACAGTATTATTTTTTTATTATATTCTTGGACTTTTTGTCGTCCTCGTAACGTAGTGGGTGATGAGCCGACTTCGAACGTTCAGGAGCCTCACCACGAACAGTTGCTAACTGTCACCATCAATATCGCTCGGTGTTCATAAGTCGACCAGAGACATTTATCCAAAGAGATCGTAATAATTTGTTTGCATGTATGGGAGTTTATATTGCTCCATCTCATTCTCTTTCTCCCTCATTCTCTGCAGTCTATTTTTGAGTGACGTCACCTCACGTTTGTCATTTATGAGTGTGTGGAGTCAATCTAGGCCGTGGTGACCCCCCCAGAAATGCGGGTTCAATTCCCGCTCAGGGCAAAGATGTGTGTGATCGGTCCTCATAATTCCTTAACCGATAGATACAAAGAATCCGAATGAAATAGTACTACTAATGCCTTATTAAGGTAATGTTTGTCACAGACCGGCGCGGCGGCTGCAGCGGCACGTTGTTCAGGAATCTATAACATCGCCGCGCCGCGCCGCGCCGCGCCGGTGCAATGCAAATATACCTCCTCCGACAACTTGTTTTCATTATAATATCGGCGGGAATGAATTGCCGTCAAGAGACCCGTATTTTCCTCGGCTTTTACTTCTGATGTAAATTTAACTTATGTACTTAGTTACTCGTAAATGCTAGCTTTTCATTAAAAGCTTGAAGTTGCTTCAGCAGTGATAGCTGTTTTGTAAACTCATACAAATTGCGTAGGTGTTGGATTTACTTTAGAAATCTATAAAAGTAAGGTACAATCAAACCACGTCGATGGCAAACAATTAGAATTTAAAATTCAAACCACAGCTTACTAGAATACAAAATTTTAAAATCAGTGTATTTTTTTACGTCTGAACTGATTTTGATGATATTTTGGTAGGGTCTTCAGAGGACGCCCTCGGAGCTTCTTTGCCCATAAACTAGCTGCGCCTCGTGATTCGACTGGCGTTAATTATTACCCCACAGGAACCATACATTTTTACGCGATATAAAGTATCCTATGTTCTATTACAGGACCTAGAGCAACTAAATTTCATCAAAATCCGCTCAACCGTTACAATGTGAAGAGGTTACAAATACACGCACACACACACACCCACACATACAACTTTTGCAATTATGCATGTTGCATGCTGGGTACAGCTAGTTTCTAATAGCTCATCGCCTCCGCTACTGCAGTGATTTATCTCTCATTTAAAACAGGGTAATAGCTTTCCGTATTATAATGTACAATAGCATTATTGTAAAGTGTTGTTCACATAACGCGTTTCCGCACCGTTTAACGCCGTCTCCGTTGTGACGGGTTCCTCCCCGTCGGCGTCGTCGCCGCGCCGCCGCCGTCTGTTGCGCCCCTTATGAAATTCGCAATTTAATGCCATCAACTACTCACACTTATCGCGTAAGGCTTGGGACATATCTGGTGTAGATTTTTTTTTCGAAAAAATGTGTAAATGTTTAACTGTTGGAGCGTATATGGAGCGACATAGGAGCGACCTGGTGCGGGACGCGGGGGGTCGTTCCGGGTCCATCGCCGGACGACGACTACTTGCCACTACGCCAGCGATATCACATATCAGTTTTATAGGATAATGTTGTATCACTATACGTCCTCAACAAGGTCCTTGACATTGGTCCTTCGAGCTGGACATAACATTGGTCCTTCGAGCCGAGGCTACACAATGAGGCTAGTGATTTGACTAGTAACTTGAATAAGCTCGATAAGCTCGGATAATTGAGTGTTATGATTTTTGTTACAGTTGTCTAGGTCACAGCTGTGAAGACAGATCTCGCGAGCAAGAACAGCGGCTTGGTCAGAAATCATCCTGAGTTAGAGGCACCACACTGTTGGGCTATCACCATCATGAGCAAGGCTACAGTTTTTACTTTAAAACACTAAGCAATGCTGAACCGGATTTCCACCTGTTTCTACCGCCTGTGATTTGTCCAAGGCTCATTTTATATTACTATTTATCAGTGTACGAGCTCAGTGTACACTAGCCGGCGCCATTTTTGTGTAATGTACACAAAATGGCAGTAATGGGTGTGGAGTGCGGCGTCATCGAGCCGCGAGCGGCGCAAATTGACGCGCCATCAGCGCCGCCGCCGCCGCCGCCGCCGCCGCCGCGCCGGTGTAATCATCTGATGCATTCGGTTGGAGGGTACATAATTGGTTTTTTTTTTACGTTTTCCAACTACTGCTTTATCGTATTATTATATCTATGTAATTAAAAGGATTTTCATTTGCTAGATATTTATTGGATCATTGTCTGTCTGTAAAACTAGATGAGATCCTTTAGAAACTTTTTTGTGTTTGCATTTTTTTTTATTATGAACTATTATAGTTTTTCCTGGAGCTATTGGGATAAGAAATATTTATGTGTTAATGCAAAGTATCTCCACAACAAAATTTCATCCAAATCCGTTCAGCCGTTACGGCGTAAAAGGAAATAATCACACACATCTTTCGCATTCGTAATTTTAGTGGAGTTAGTGTTGTAATTCAAATTTAACTAAAATGGAGAACAACATCCTTTCCATAGCCTCATTATTTAATATTTTTCAGGAAACATTCATAGTAGATACAATACTTTACATGAACACTCTGTTCTCTTATGAAAGCATTACGTGTTATTTTACTTGACAAAAACAACGTTATTTTTCTCATTTTCTCGAGCAAGTTAGGCATAATATTATTGGTGCTTCCATTCTAATGCTCGCGCGTGAGTCCTACAACAGTACTCACTAGTTATGTTCTTGTATGTTAAATGTTCCAAACTCCGAATAAGTTGGTATCACAATAGCACTCATTGTTTTCTCTACGTATATTCATTTATCGTCCAAAAACAAACTAATTCCATTATCCTCTGCCAACATAATACAGTTCAATGCGATTATTAACTTAACGTGGGGTACGAGTAGGAAGGCTTCAAAGTCTCAAACTTGTATTATAGGTTCGAAGGATCGGAAATTATAGGTGAAACTTATGCAATGGCCGCGCTCGGGGAAACGGCCATATCTTGGTTTACGAGGGCCCCGCAGGAGGCCGCAGGGGGGCTCCGGGGCGGGGCGGGAGAGGCCTGTAAAGCCTCCAGTGTCACGGAGAGATCAATTTAGAGTTACGGCTCAAAATTGGCAGTCGGTATCTTGACGTACTTTTTATAGGACTCGGAGTCATTGGGACTCGATGGCTGCAGTTTTGGGCGCATATTTTAGATTAAACTTTATGAAGGCTTGGAGAGAACGAAAGATTGCAAAGATTGAGTGAATCGGGGGCCCTCCGAGTGCCTCCCCTGCAAGAGGCTAGAAGTCACGTGCCACCCCTAAAGCAGATGAAAGCAGAATCAATATGATTTCTATTACAAAAAACGGCAAACTCATTGAATATAATGTTAAAGACAAAGTCAAAGTAAAAACTCTTTATTCACAAAGGCCCCAAGAGGGTACTCATGAAAGTTCACTGACTCTAACATCGGATTCGAAATATTTGCGAAGAACCGGCAAGAAACTGTGACTTTAGCCATAGCCGTAGATAATAACATGCGATCAACGACGCGGTCCCTAGTCCAGCGTGGTGCAGTACCGCAAGGTAATGCAATGCAAAGTTTTGTTGGCTCTGTAACCGTTATGAGCAGGCATGCCGCTTACCATCAGGCGAACGACCTGCTCACCTCGTTAGTCAGCAACTTAAAAAAAAGTTACGTTGTTCGGCCCTCCATCAGTATCAGCGACCAGAGTACCTACCAACTTTAATAAGCCGTTCCTAGAACAGCGTTACAAGTTGTACGATGTTTCTGACGTTTACTCGGCGATAGTTATTAATTTCACTTTCAAAGTGATTTTTCTTTATTCTGCTTGTTAGGAACCTGATTACTTTCTGTGAGGCAAAGAAAATATTTAAAAACATTTTTAAGAAAAGTCTGTGTTTACATCGTGCTAAAAATAAGCAACCAAAATTCTAACTATCCACCAAAATTACCTACTTTAATTTCAAATAATAACATCGAGCTTTTTTTCCAAATACCGATAATAAAGTCAATATCTTAATCGATAACGAAACCCAAACTCGTATCGTCTCCAAATACGCGCTACAATTTATAAATATCGATTCGGTGGAGTTCTTATTCAATGCGTACGATTATGTTCCTCGGAATGGCTCGATTTTTTCTATTGGCCGATTAGAGGGCGGGAGGTGGGGCGGGCGGGGGGAGGCATCCGAATCGCCGTATTATGCGACTGTAGTGAAACAATAGCGTCGGAAAGATCCGTACGTGTGTATAAACCCTTATGGTCGGACGCCGTAGAGAGGAGAGATCGCCCAATGGCGAATATTTTGCAGCAAATACGCTGAACCTAACATTCTATTCTCAGCCATTCTGACAAAAGTTTTTGTTACTTCACGAATTTCATTGGATCAATGTGTTGCGTATTTATACTGGAACTATGTAAAATTATTCATGTAAAAAAATCTATTTCTCCGTTAGCATTTTAATACGAATCTGAACCAAAATAGGCATTCAATTCAATATCGTTTTTGCTAACGTACCTATCTATAGGAGCGTATATTTTATAAACACGCGCGCCGCACCCGCACCATCCGCACTTATTAGCTTTCCCGTACACAGCAAAACCTATCAAATGTGCTGAAAAAGCAGAATCCTTTTAGATCGTCACTTTAACTAAGTCCACTCTACCTTCGTCGATTTTTATACGCCGACTCCGGGTCCATCGGTGCGATATTAGAAAATATCTGATAACAATATCACGAGGAACATGGCGACCATAATATAGTGAAGTCCTCTGGAAATAATAACGGGAAGTATATGACAATAATGTGGATATTTTGGGGTCATCGAGGGTCATCGCTGAGAGGTTAATGGGTATTGGACCGGAACAGCCGTACACTTCCATCACGCCACACTAACCTTTGAGGACGCGTTATGATCCCATACTCGTATACGGTGAAATACAATTTCCTTAATATCATACCTTGAGGTCGTGTCCTACGCGAGCGACAACCAGCGAGGCGAGGCGAGGCGAAGCACAGTGCCTTGTATTGTATTGCGCGCTGGTTTGCGAGCGCTTTGCCGAAATACCTACAGTTCAGCTGGCACTGAGAGAGTGGATTTCTCACTAAGTCTGGAGTTCACCTATATTTGAAACACAGTTAACTAGAAATTGTCATACATTTTGGAAGGAATCTTGGTTTTGCTCCAAATATTAGTGAGCTCCATTTAATAATGTTCCCATGGTATAAAGCTTCTGATATTTTTTTTAAATAATGATATAATAATGTAAATATTCGTAGAGCATGAAAGGGAGCATTCTTTTATCTATACTTTTAATTAAAGTGAAGAACTCATGTGTATTATTGAAATATTGACATGGGTGTTTTTGCAAGAAACCCGCAGTATCGAAAATAGTATGGCTGTGTATATAGCTCATTTTTTGAAAAAGTGTCCCATGGCTGCTTTCTACATAACTAGTCTCAATTATAAAAACGAGTGTGAAGCGCCGCGTCCGGCTCATAGTTCCTCATTACAAATAGGTACTCGTTTATCTGATAGAGATTAATATGAAAGATGTTTTTTACAAAACTTCATATAGAAGAATTATCAGGATCGCAATCGGGTAATTTTATATCTATATCAATTCCGGTTATTATCTGTTATTCTAAAGAAATAATAGTCTATTTTTAGACTGATACGTGACGTATTATTTTTCTTCGATTAAATTATCGACAAAACTTAGATAATAGGTTTTTGTGTTCAGTTCCGTTTTATTCCACAGTTCTATCCACATTCATGTTACTTTATCAGTACGGTAATTGTTTCATTTAATTACTACTCTCTCAGTATGTAGAATTCCACAGGCCCAGTACAGAACTACATTCCACTACCTCTCCTTGTCTTCATATACCTACATATTGAAATCCTTCCAAGTCCCGACAACGATGATCACATAATTCTGTTTACTGAAACGAACACCCTAATAAAGTCTTGTAAAACCTTTAAAAAGCGTCCCTATTTCCGTCCTGTCGAAAATAGCATAATTTGCACAGGTCGGCGCGTTCCGCGGACTGGCCCGCCGCCCGCCGCCCGACGCCCGCCGCCCGCCGCTCGCCGCCGGTCCCGGGACGACGATCGCGGTGTCCATTACACTGATTCCGATATTTAGGGTACCGCGACAGGGCACTACTCACAAACTATTTCAATGATCCAAACTATATATTCCGGAAATTATGTATTCAAATATTTATGCAAATGTTCAATTTGCAACAGCAAAATGGGTTGACAACAGCTGCTTTAGACAGCCTTAAGCCTTATTGCGTCATAAAAATCGCCGTAAAGATCCAGATACAGTCAGGCAGGACAGCCTTAAAAGCTCGGGCGGAATTGAATGCTACTGCATGTTTTTTACCTGGCGTTGGGATGAGCCGTCGTATATCACGGAACCCTCAGTGCGCCGTCCCACCTTCACTTCTCATTTATTCCCGAACCCTTGCCTCATTCGGATGCAAATTGGTCTTTTTCTAAATTGCTTTATTAAATCGAAACGTGTTCTCCAATAATTGGGCGCGTCCCAGAAATACGACACACTGCGAAACGCGGCGCTTTCATAAAAACAGATTTCAATTAATTTGGGCGCCAATGTCATGAATTAGGCACCCGTCCCGGCGCGGGCGCCCCGGCGCGGCGCGGCGGGCGCGGCGCGGCGCGGGCGGTAGTACAGTGCGTGAGGTATGATTTTTGAGATATTTGGCGAATCAATTAATTGTGTACTATTCACTGCGTAACTGTTAGAAGGCGTCGAGGCAGACCACGCAAGAAATGTCCGGACGAGCTTGACACCATCGACAAAACTAACAGACAATAGCCCTGGATCACAAAGAATGGAAAAATCGGGGAGTAAACTTTGAACAGCGTTGGAACAGTGTAGGCTAAGCACATCATAGCATTATGTGACAACACTGCCAAGTGGCAACATCTAAGACAAGAACTGAAAATGTAAGCAAGTAGGTAAGTATGAGTCAGTTTCCGTTTAAAATGCTACCTGCACAAAATGTGATGCAAAAGCAAAATATATGAAAAAAGGGTTTATACGATCCTGCGGACCTCTAAAATGCGTTCTATGAGCTGAAACGGGAATTGGTGTAAAAATCTGAGTTTATAAATACATTTGCGGCGCTGACAGCGCGCGAGTATTGTGCGGCGCCACCGCACCGCCGAGCTGAATTACTGGCCTCCATGACGCTGAGGTTCCAGCGCGCGGGGTTTTTAGAATAAATTCTGTAACGCGCTTGTACGAATTTTCAGGTTTATCTGTGCAACGGCGGCGGCGTGTTAATCCGAGCTGTAAATATAATAGTACGTGTTGGAGCGTTAATAATCATGATGTCCCACTTTAACGTATCCGTCAGCCGCGAACTTTGCTAGCTCTGGAGGTGAGAGGAAGACCATATGTCTTAGTCCTGTTGCAACGTAGATAAGACACGGATGCTGCAATACATTATTATTTCTTTTATGATCGACGTGTGATTAATCGCTAGTGTCCTTTACTTTTCAAATCAATTTATAAATCGGGAAAGATACACGTTGGCAACATATTTCAATGTTCAGCGGTTAAACATTTAAGCAAAGCGCTTCAAAATGTTTATCATGAACAACAGACCTGAGTCCTCAGATGAAAATATGTTGGTGATAGTCTAAAATATGTTTTTTGTGGAATGGGTAAAGAAAAATGAAGTAAAATAGTTTTACAATGTAAGATCTAGGCGAAAAGCCGCGCGGTGCCGCACTTAATTCCATCAAAAACTTAGTTTAATCTAGCTCAGTTATAATGAAATCAGCGTGGTTCAGACGATACGATAATATCGCATCGTACCATCCATAGACCAAACATTTTTTTTTTAAATCGCGTCGTAACCTCAAACAGATCCTACCCCTAACTAAGATTCCCCGTATTTAAGGAATCAGAAACGATGAGGACCATGGTTCCACAAACACCCGGATTCATAGCAAATACCTGTGGTTCACACAACTTTTTGTTTGTGCGGGTATCGAACCCGCCACCTCATGCTCAGCAGTCGGCTCATCACCTACTTCCGCCGCGGAGGCCGCGTATCTTTAGGCTAGATATCCAGATAACAATATTGCACGATGAAAAACTTACAACATCATTTTCCAATGTGTCATAATTATTTATCTTTATCAAATTATCAAGATTGATAAAATTAATTGAGCATTTTAATCCGTAAGTTTCGTCATTTCTTTTATTTGTTAGGGATTTTGATGACTACACTTTTCGAAAGACTTTATTGTTTCTGTCCTGTTGCTAACTCGTCTCAACTAGTATGTTTCAAATTGTAACTAGGTAAAAAGAAAAGCCGAGTGAAATTCACGCGAAAATCTTCTAAGATCTCACGATATCACGTCGCGCCATCTAAACTTCCCCTAAAGCAAATCTGGGCGGGAATTGTTTTATCCGTATTTGCGAAGTTATTATAATATGTGGGGGATGTTCCAGTGTTGCCAGCGTGTCCCGCTCCCACTAATGCGGGGTAATTGTTCCGAGGGCCCGTGAAGTGGTTTGCGCTAATTTAATTTATTGACGGGCGGGGGTGCGTATAATTGACAAATTGTTCTTGAATATAATTAGTGGATGTTAGATTTATTATATAGAGTGAGACTAGACTTTAAAGGTTATAGGAGTCGCTTTCTATCAGCCTATGTCGGGGTCAATTTACGCTGGTCTTTCAAGTACAACAATTAAGTAGAGCATGTTCCCACTATCCGCAGCCGGTGGTAGTTGCACTGTTCACGGCCCCCGTGGCGTAAGAAGGTGACGAGCCGACTGCGAAGGGTTAAGGGGCTGGTTCGATTCCCGCACAGGGCAAAGATTTAGGTGAACCACAAGTATTTGATCTAAGTCTGGGTGTTTGTAGGACCATGATCCCCGTAGTTCTTGAGCCCTAGATACGGGGAATTTTAGTTGAGGCTCAGGATATATGTGTGTGATTATGACGCGTTATTTATTACTCTTATAATTATTTAGTGACTGTGTGCAAGCCACTGTGACCGCGCCCGCTACTCACGCCTGTTTATTTCCACACTTTAAAGCGTTATAAGCGACACGTACTTCGTCACATAATTAAAGTAACCCAATTATCGTAATGCGGGCCGAGTGTCGACGTGACGCGTGGAGCCCTCTTAATTCACAACTAATTACCGTTTGATCTCGCGCCGATATGCGCTATCTCCTTCAAACAGGTTTTATGCCAAAATAAGGTGTCACTGGAACGAGTTTAATTTGGACTTTATTAATGGAACATTGGGACGGAAGAGATGTTGTGAGTAATTAAGATAATCACGCTGACGTAGTGCTTGAGACGGTTGGCTTAATTGCGTCGCGAGGAGCGGGATCGGTGCCCGTAGCGGGAATCGAAATGAACATGCCACTGGATCATGTTCAATGTCTAAAACAAACGCGGCAGCACGATTTTCTAATGGTGTTAATTCAGATTTTTAGATTCAAGCTATAAACGTTGTTAAGTTATATTATTACTAAAAGTAAAATATATTATTTTGTTAACAAAACAACAAATAATCTACAAATTAAATGAAGCTTTGTGTTCTATAAGCGCCCACTCATTTAATCAAACGGCCATCACTAACAATTTGTTTTTCTTATCCCCGACTTTGACATTTCAAAGGTTTTGTAAAAACGGGATCAATAAAAAATAATTTCTCTGAAAGCGCTCTAGGACGAAGCCAAACAAAGCCGCGTCTCTAATATCAATGAGTTTTGGCAATCTTCGTTACACTCTATGTTTGTCGCTCAAAGGAAACGGTTCGGAGACTCTTGCTGGAACGATAACACGACTCGCGGCGATCACTCCACTAAAGCAAATAACATGTCTGTCATTGGTTTGGTGTGTTGTACAGACGACGCCCGAGCCTTGGTGGCATTTAAAAAAATGTATACATAATATACACATATTTGAAACATTAAATTTTTGGAAGGGCAAGTCATATTATCGTAGAAGATACAATACAATAATTGGGAATTCGTTGATTTTCATGTTTTTCGGAAGCCAGAGGAAATTTCCGTGTGTGGGCGCGCGTCAATTTTGATTTGAACTAATGGAAATGTCTTTTATAGGTCGCGACTGGGAAATAGTTGAATAAACTTTGTGATATTTATTGTGAGAAAAATAGATGTTTGTCTAGAATAGACACTTGTTAAAAATATTAAGAATTATTTGGCTGTGAATGATGAGCAATAGTAAGGTTTAATATTTTATGTTCGATGTGGCGATGACTGATTGATTCAAAATATATAAGTGAGTTCGTGACAACCTTTTGTAGGTTTCTTGGTGCGTTATTGTCATAATCATACTACAGTCTGGGGGAAAACTAACTTTTCAAAGTTAAATAAAATCCATAATTGAGTTTATAGTGTGGGGAGGAGTGGCGACAGCGGCACTCGCGCACGTGCTCCGCAGCTTTAATGCGATCATTAAAGTTTGTGCTATCCTATAGTATACGAGTAAAGTATACATAAATAATCTGCTCTGCATATTTTTAAACAAGACAACTTTAGCCAGCGCAAACCGCAAAACATGTTTTTTTTCTGACTGCAAAATAATATATAAATAAAAGGCCGGCCCTAGATCTCAAATAAAATTGTGGAATACTAGTAAATACCAAAACCTACAAAAGCAATCTTCATTAAAAAACATTCGATACGCAATATGCAATATTGTGGAATATTATTGTAGGTGTAGGGAGGCCCTAAAACAAGTTCCAATAAAAATTAAACAAAAAAAAAACTGAATGTGTGGTAGAATTCTAGCGCAAATTGTTGTTATCTTGTGATTAAAGAGTCGACAAATATGAACTTTACAAAGCGTGAGAAGTACTAACTCATTTTAAGAGAGTTCACGAGTGAAAGGTCCGTGGCTGTGAGAGGGGCAGAGAGTGGCAAACAGCTGTAATTAGATAGTGAGTGGCAGAAAGCACCTAACGAAGTTGGGGCGACGACGTAATGCTATAAAAGTTGTGAAATGACGACTGCTTTCCGATGTAGTGGCGACTGATCTTGGCACGAATGTTTGATTTCACTTAAAGTTGAAGATTTCATTACAAGTCAAAGAAAACAAGTGAATGTTCATTGATGTCTTTTCTTCAGCAAACTATCCCAAAATAACAAAAAGTTTTATTTTTTCGCCAGTGTCCATTCATTTTTGCATGGGATAGGCCTCCTCCATCCATCGGCGTAATTTTTCCGGACCTGTACAAATCTCAACCAGTCTATTTTTGCAGATTATTGTCATCCTCGCCAGCAGTAGTGGGGAGAAGCGTAGTACGCGACGTCGTCCGAGTCTGGTGCTGGCGCTCCGCCCTGTGAACGAAATCAAGGAAATAGATGAGAAATATATTTTAAAAGGCGTATGAAATGGCTTTATTTGTGTAGCTTCTTACAATGTTAGAAGAAAACCTGCCCGCGGAGGACGTGTAGCCACAGAATAGCCGATAGTACTAGCATCGCAAAGAGCCTCTTGTCCCGAGACGTACAATCAGTGACAAAACTCACTGAACATGATTGAGCAATCAATTTACTATTCTATGCAAAGTGTAATCAACGTGCGTGAACCTAAATTAGAAGTTGGGGCGTAATAACGAAAATATCCTTGATTATATGCACCAAGTTCCGCACTAATATCGCTTATTCCAGCAATCGTTTGCGACCATCCCCTGTGCGTACCCCTTGCGTACCAGAACTGACACATTACGTCAGTTATGCGAATTTCCATCAGAGATCCTTGAGCGGCCTTAAAAACTCGGACACCAGAAATAGGCACCTTACTTGGCAAACAAACAGTGATTTTTAAGGCCGATTGTACAAACGCCGTTGTATCCGCGGACGAGGCAAAGAGAGCAACGCAATAACGGCGCGGCGGCGGCGGCTGACTACAGACATAAATCATACACTATCGCGAGACACACGCTAGCAACTGGGTTTGCTTGCCTTCTTCATATTTAACATTGCAATAGTATTATTTAAATGTCGAGTAATGTAATGTTTGTAGTCTGCTAAAGCAATTGGGAGTAGGCAAAGCCATAAAACGCACCAACATTTGACTGGCTTTGATATTTCAAACCTACTCGTAACAACAACTAATTTCTTATCTATTGTGTTTGCTAAAGCCTCGTTTTCATTCTAAATAAAGTTGCATCAACGTATTGCAAATGTACTATTTGTTCGCTCAGCGTGTCGCAGACTCGACGACAGTATGTTTCCAGCAACATCAATGTTTCATAAACAATGTTGACCAACTGTTACAGTGTGCTATAAAAACGTCGCTAAACATTCAAATCTTTAACAAATGAAGCCCTTAAAACGAGAATTTTCTTTTCAACAAAATATAAGCCCACGTATACGCGTAAGTTCGAAGAAATGTTAAATATTACTCAGAAACGCCAATATTCAACGCAAACAATTGCCGATGGCGCTGCCGACTGCCGCTGCCGGCGCCGCAGCGCGACGGTGGCGACGATATCGACTGCTCGAGCGGTTTATTTTAAGAAATTCCTACATTCAAACAGTTCATGAAACAAACACAAACACACAGCACTGATATTGTTATTATGACGTTTTATATTTTTACGATAGTCCGCCGCAGACAATGGCACTCCACATTTGTCTTCCTCGTATCTTCGCTCTGTTATATTTGTGAACAATGGCCGCGAATCAAATGATAATTTAAAATTTTGACTTGACTCGGGGGCGTCGCGTCGGTCGGGGGCGTCGGGGCGTCGCAAATAAATTGTTTGAGATGCGACTTGGCCTGAGTTACGGCCGCGCTATTGTTGTGTGTTCTGCGTAAGGGATCCCACAATGGTAACTTTGCGCGCTTTCCGGTGACGACTTGAGACGTCTCCCTTCCTTTGTGGAACATTTACATAGAACCGGCTGCGCCACCGTGCTTACTAATGGAAGGGAAATGGAGGAGACAGCTCCGAAATGCACCCAACAACAACAAATGCGATAACTTCTAGAGGTGCTAATTTTGATCTCAGCTGATCGCAGAAATACCATTTTTGCAGTTCTTTGATTACATTATGGCACTTAAAACGTAATCCAGCATTAAAATATTTGACAAAGGCCACATAACAACGTGCTCGATGCAAATTACAGTTTACAATTAATGAAAGGCCTCATTATCGACGCTCACCGCTGAAACCAAAATATCGCGTCGCCGCGCTCGGCGGATTCCGCCGCATCGGCATTTGGGGCATTTTTCCGCTGATTTCCAATTTGATTGCTCCCAATCGGACCCTAGCGAGTTTGGGCAGTATATCAACTTTGACTATTTTCACCGTTAGTATCAATAACTGTAAAAATGAAGAACTAATTAGAAATATTAATGAATACATTCAATTGCATAACGTATCTATTATTTAGAAATTATATTCTTTCAACGAGAAGACATCTTCTATTTGACGATTATCAAATACAATTTTTAATACACTGAATTAATCAACCCTTTCTTCTTATTTTAAGACACTGAATTACTAAATAACTAATAGGGACAGCAAGCTATGACATTTCTGACAGTCAAATTATATTGAAAATAATGAAGACTAGCCTCGAATGCGCTAAACAGCGCGTGTGCTTTTTGCAACTTGTCTGATCGTCATTTACTTGTGATGTTGACTGTACAGTGCAAAACCGATAAGTAGATTCACTGAATTGAAAACTACTCCTTTATAGGCTTCAAAATAAAACCACTGACATGGAGCGATTATCTATGCTATGAGATATAATGTGAAGTGGTGGGACATGTTTGTACGCGGCCGAGCTACTGCCGCGCGCCGCACGCCGCACGCCGCACGCCGCCGCCGTATCGAGTAGCTGTCATGTCCGGATGAGCGAGTAATATCGGCGCGTCCATCGGAGCCGATTATACAACAATATCACCTAACAACTGCTAGCAATCAGCAAATATGCTCCTCGCTTGTTGCAATTGTCCTATTGTTTTATTGGATCTCACTTTTTGATAATCTGTGGCTAAAATAAAATGACTTTTTACTATTTTCGTACACCTCGATGATAACGGTGATGCAGTGTATAACTTTTAAAAATATATCTAGCTTTCATTGTTAGTTTTAGACGCGCTAAAATGTCGATTAATTAAGGCTTACATTTGTTTTCTTTCTTTTTTACGTTTTGTCCGCTATTTTTTTTTTCTCGATTACCAAATGTAAATGATCATAATATGTGTGCATGATCCTTTGGCGCGTCCTGCAGCCTAAACGGCTTAATGGAGTTTGATATATGAGGCAATAGTAGATTTGTCATAATCGTAAGAAAGACATAGGCTCCATTAGCAGTCGGGTTTTTGTTATTTGAAATAACATTAAAATTAGGTATAATAAAAGGATATACTCGTAATAACGAACTGTCTTCCAAAAAAATTTTATCATAGTCTAAACGAGACATGGATATAAGGCAGGTTCTACTCGAGTGGGCCTGACGAGGGCGGCATCTGAGCAACTAGTCAAAGACTAACGAGTTAATTAGCCCCCGGCGCCGCCCGCGCCCGCGCCCGCGCCCAATGGGCCGCCCTAATTGAAGAGATGAGCGCAAACCGCGGATCGTATTATACGATAATATGCAAACCTTAATCATCACGATTATATAGTAATATGCTTACCTGTACAAACACAATGTAAAATTAAACTCAAAGGATTTATTTTCTACAGACCAAACTCATATTGATTATTCCCGTTTTTATGATCAAATACTGATTACGTTAGAACATAATTGCATTAAAGTGATAATTATTTTACTTACTAACCCCCCTCACGAACGTGAGGGGAGACCCGTGCCCAGCAGTGGGACGTTACGGGTTGATGATGATGATACTTATTTTAATTTTTTTTAAATAACCCATAATAGAAGTGCTGAATTAATATTGGATGGCATCTGATTGCCATTTATTGTTCATACCGTCTGCCTAGCAACCTGAATTTGTCAGATAAATAAGCACCAATCAAAATTAATTGTCTCGACATGTATTTTTCGTAAAAAAATATTAATTATGACATTCTCAATACGTAAAATCCCATGAAACTACGATACGCTGTCTCAGCAGAGTATAGCTATACATTTCAACTCAATCGCTCAGCTCCGTCATCGTTCAGTCCCTGTGTTCAGTTCAGTGTGTGATCACACTGGGATCACAGTACAGTATAGCATCACAGCCAGTATAATATAAAATAGCTTTTAAATAAAACTTCTTTGAAGTAGACACAAAGACGGACTGAGCATCCTTGTTCGTTTGTTTAGGAAGCGTGTGCTCATGTGGAGTGTGTGTGTATGTGCATAAGTCCACGTCCTGTCCGGTGTGTAGTGTGTAGTGTGTATAGCGTATAGTTAGCGGCGGGAACACGACGTGAGGCGCAGCTTTGCAGCGGATCCGTTCGAGACAAGCCGCTTACGTCCGGTCTGCAACTACGCCACGCGACGCGATGCAACCCCGGAAGGTATTCTGAATGCAATAAAGAATACCCATTCTCTTGTACCGAGTCACTTTCTTTTCAATTGCAAAATTCTCGGAACTCGCTTCAGCTTTAAAAAGTAATTTTAGAAAAGTTTTTTCTGTCTTGTATTACAAACGAATTTTCCTATATGGTGCCAAATGAACAATTGCCTCATCCTATTATAATATACTAGCTGCGCCCCGCGGTTTCACCCGCGTAGTTCCTGTTCCCGCGGGAATACGGAGATATAAATAGCCTACTTTACTCGCTGATAATGTAGCTTTCCATTAGTGAAAGAATTTTTAAAATCGGCCCAGTGGTTTAGCCGAAACCTTACATATTTCCATTCATACTTTCATCCCCTATATTTATATTACCCCCTCAAGGGTAAATTTTTACAAACTTTGAATGTCACATTTATTTATATCTAACCAAAAGCCTAAAAAATAAATTTCAAGCTTCTAGCTTCAAAAATGACGAAACTTCCATACAAACTTTCATCCCCTATTTAATGCTTATCCCCTTACAATGCTTTTTTCGCATTAAAAAGTACCCTATGTCCTTCCTCGGACTCCAGACTATCTCTGTACCAAATTTCATTTCAATCGGTTCAGTAGTTTAGGCGTGAAAGAGCAACAGACAGAGTTACTTTCGCATTTATAATATACTAGCTGTGCGCCGCGGTTTCACCCGCGTAGTTCCTGTTCCCGCAGGAATATGGGGATAAAATATAGCCCTTGTTACTCGCTGTCAATGTACCTTTCCATTAGAGAAATAATTTTTTAAATCGGTTTAGTGGTTAAGCCGAAACTTTATATATTCCTATACATACTTTCATCCCCTATATTTATTTTACACCTCAAGGGTAAAGTTTTACAAACTTTGAATGCCAAATTTATTTATATCTAATCAAAAGCCTAAAAAATAAATTTCAAGCTTCTAGCTTCAAAAATGACGATACTTCCATACAAACTTTCATCCCCTATTTCAAACCCTTAAAATGCATTTTTTGCGATAAAAAGTAGCCTATGTCCTTCCCTAGGCTCTAGACTATTTCTGTACCAAATTTAATTTCAATCGGTTCAGTAGTTCAGGCATGAAAGAGCAACAGACAGAGTTACTTTCGCATTTATAATATAAGTAAGGAAAAGTAAGGATTACACACCACCTACCACTTCTTGACAGTTGACAGATGACCAATGACCAATGACCGATGGCAGCTGACAGATGACAGGTGGCAGAACACAGATGACAGTTGCCAGATGACCGATGGCAGCTGACAGATGACAGTTGACAAATGACAGGTGACAGCTGACAGATGACATTACAAGACAATCTACTACAACATAACGTTACTGATTTAAAATTCAACGATAATAATAACCGACTAATATTTACAAAGCGTCGTTAATTATTATAATAACACGTGAAGCAAAAAACATGTGATCCCTTTTCACGAAAATTCCGCGGACGGAGGAGTATGACATTTCTTCACAGACAGTATGACATTATGGAGAAGAAGTGCAGAAAGGGTTTCCTCACTATGCAAGGAAACTCCACGTACTGGAGTTAAATTACTAAGTAGTAGTTTATTATTTGACAGCTACCGGTAACATTACTCTGGCCTTACATTGCCAAGCCCACACGTGGCTGTTCATTTTGATAAAGCCGATATGAAACATACTATATCATTTACAATATATCTAATTAATATCGATTGTGATCTAACATACAGTATGCAGATTACGATAATCAGTGTCATGACAATTACTAGATGATGATAATCACGGCGTGCCATTATCGTTTGCGGGTCGTTATGGGCGTCCTCGTTAGCAGGAGCGGCGGCGGTGGCGGCGGTGGCGGCGGCGGCGGCACGCGCCTCGTCGCGTCGATCGGAGCGCATTGCCGCGAGGTGGCGCCACGGCGCGACGCGACGCGCCGTCACAACATAACTATGGCGCAGACTCACTACCTCTTTGGCTTTACGTAATAAATACTTTTAATTCTTCCCGATCTTACAAACCCCGTCAATGAATACCAGAAGAAAGAAAAAATGCATTTCCATGCGAGACAGTGGGGTAACAATAGAGGAAGTCTTCAGCGTCAGTCGACATTAACGCATCATCGAGGTGCGCTTCAGAAGTCATTTCTTCCTAATTGCTTCTCTACTTGGCCGCTGATATTGATGTGATCCAATGAGTTACTATTATAAAAATACACTTGGATAAAATAACTGGTAGACTTCAGTAAAGGATATTATCTTTAGTGCAGAACAGGCGAGCATTTGACCGCAGTCTCACCTGGTGGTACGTGTCGACACGGTCTATATTGCTGTCATCGTCCACTCATAGGCCGCATTTTACCATTCAATTGTTTTTAATTTCACCACTATATGCATCAAAAGAAAACAAACACGCACAAAAAAATACAAAATCGTAGTAGCTCTCAAGGGGTAATATTGAACAACGAATTACAGAAACTGCCGACTAATCGCAGTTCCTTCCTGATATGGCCATTTTTGACTACGCTAACTAAAAGTGAAACTCGTATCATCCGAAAATGTAACTAGGAAAAGTATTCGTAATGCTAATCATCTAATCCAGCTACACAAGCAACTGCAAACGGTTGCGGGGGTTGGGGTTACAAGATGCGGGGTTACGGGGGAGGGGTCGAGGTCGACAGGTGAGGGCAATAAATACTGAACGCAATATAACTTGGACACTGCAGCCCGGGGTGTGGCTCCATTGTCAGGACACGAACGGAAATCACGGTATCAAATAGTACTTGATGGACCTGCTGGACCACACTATTATATCAAAAACCTGTAAACACCAGCGTTAGCTTTATTTTCATCAATAACTCTACTGAGGGTATTTTACAATTGCCTACTGACTTATTTCAATAAAAAAACCGCAAGTCGTAACTTAGTGGAAACGCGCTCTTAGGAGAGCGGTAAAAAGTTTCCTTATAAATCTGTGGGAGAAGCAGTGACCTTCACTGTGGCTGCTACAAGTGAGAGACATCGCTGTCTTCTGTTTGTACGCAAGGTTCGTATGTCTAACAAGAACTGTATTCGTGATAAAGTGGAAACGCGCTCTAAGGAACGGTAGAGAGTTACCGTATAAATCTGCGTGGATTGCGGCGACACGACACTACGAGTACACAGCGTGTTTACAGCAAGTGAGCAGTGATCCCGTGTTTGTACGTGGGGTTTTATACGTCGATAGAGGCACACATTAATTGTTCGTAGCACAGTGGAAACACTCTCCAAGTAGCGGTAGAGTCAGTTTCCGCGTAAATCGGTTCGTGGTGACATGCCTCTACACCCCGGCTCTACCTACAGCGAGTGAGGCCGCGGGCTGGCGCTGGTATGTGGGGTTTATATGTCATGGTGCTATCTTTCTTGAAACGAACGTTTTGATTGTAAATAAAGACTGTATACGAGTATGTAGGCCGGTAGAGTCACGTAGCTGTAGCTTAGGGCAGGCTGATTATTCTATACGCTGAGGATCGGGCCCCCATGGTGGATTATGGACCTCTCTCCCTCTGAGTCCTCCTTACGAAAGTGAGGTACTATTATTATCAATTATGTTGAAATTCTGATCTGTCTATAACAATTGACGTGTTGCCTAGAATTAAGTGTAAAAGTAAATCATTTGAATTCTCAAAGTATTTAAGATATTATAGCCAAACAATAATGTTTCTCGCGGACAGCCTCCAGCGGCCTCCAAAAGGCCTGCGCCACACTCGCCGCTCGCCACAGTGCAGCGCAGCACTTCTTCCGTAGAATTTAATTTCCGCAAGTAGCCGCGCGCCGAAAGCTAATTATTTCAACAACGCTACGCTGAAACAATTTACGGAATGAGCTCGTTCTATTTTCGCATTTTTATAAAATACTCCTCTTAATTAGCCATAACGTGCAAATTCCGGGATAATTCAGGATTCCCGCGGGCTTCTCTAGTATTAGAACAAGTGCCGGTACGAAGCAGTTTTTGTATGGACTCATGCGATGGAATATTTAGTTTTAGGATATGATTAATCCTTTATGTATTTAAAATATTACCTGTTGCCCGCGGTTTCACCCGCATGATGCCCGTTTCCCGGCAAGAACTATGCATTTCCACGGGATACTACGGGATCGTCGTATGGTTTAAACATCGTCACGTTGGGAGAAGAGAAGTCTCACCTTTTCCAGATTTTACATACTTGTGTGCTGAAGCATTTGTAATATATGGATCTTAAATGACTAGATTTACACAAAAGACTTTTTTGGTTTCTGTAAATAATTACAAAAACAAAGTCATTTAATAAAATATTATCACCACGCCACAGAAGATATTACGAGTATATGCGTAATTGCGTAGTACTATATAACCGTGCGTACGATGCCTGGCGTCATCTCGCGGAACGGAGTTCGTATCCGGTTACACCAAAGCAATTGAATCTAAAACGGCTGCTTACGAAACAATTCCCAGAGCGAAGCCTACCTTGCACTTTCCAGAATGGTTCCGGTGATTCCGCCAAGGAAACATTGCGCGGCACCGCGCCCGCCGCCGGCTCCGCCCGCCACAGCCCGTAGTGTGAACTCGCTGCCACCGTCTAATTACACCAATTTAAAGCAATCGGCTAAGCGGCAATTATACGAACTGTTACTGCTTCTAAAATACCTTTCGAACAATTATCGTGATCTAAGAATATCCGATGTCTTGAGGTTTGTTGTTTGAATGCAAGGAGTGGTTGTGATTTGCTTTATCAACGTCAACGATACGTGTATATCAATAATGATGCCTATAAATCAGTACCATACTAAAACAATGATTATCTTCAAGCGCATACCGAGATATTAGAATACAATAAACAAAATATTTTCAAGAAAAATATTATAAGTACATGGAATACTTAAGAGACCTTTTACACGAGTGCTAACTCGTTTTACCTAGTTAGATCCTCGCCAAAACGCGTCACTTGTTCTGATACAGCATAGCAACTAGTATTGGGTACGCCACATAATGGGTTATCAATAGGCAGGCTTTATTTTCTTTAAAGCCTTGATAAGTAACTTCTCTTGATGCCCCTTACAGAGTGATAAGGCGTGATTGTACATTCCAACACGTCGCTGTCGGCGATGAGCCGCAACAATCAATAAATAATGTTAATTAGGTGATTATTAACATTGATATTTTCATATAAAATAACTCGCTTAAAACAACAAAGGAATATTTAACTGCAGTCGAAAATAAACAATAAAAATGGTTTGTACAGCATTATTTGCATTGCCACGGATGGATATATCGAGCAATCCTACTGCGGCAACATTGACGAAATTAAATAATGACAACATCCAACAAATTCGTGCCGCCACGAACGGTCCAACGGACGGAAAAATGTGCTGTCGGCTCTCACCGCTATATTGCAGTCGGCGAATGAAACAGCAGTGCACTCGGTGACTGCATGCATAATCATTCAGCCGTTATTGCCGAGCGAATAGATAATCTTGTACCATAAACGACCATTGTCCGTGTAAATATAACAATTTTACTTGCAGGGACATTTTCATTAGTTTTTGGCATCATGCTCTTGTACTGCAAGTTGCATTGTAATTTTTAGTTATGCTGCGACTGTTCAATCATAATTATAAGTCATGTTGCCGCTGACTTAATTCCTGTTTCCTGCGGAGACTGTGCAATTGTGCATATCCGTTTGTGATATCAATTTATCGTTTAGTGATTTTGTGATAAAAAATTGAAAGAAGCAATTTTGTGAATTAATTGTGGTTTAGTACTTACCAGTGACCATGACCCTGTCTAAATAAAGCTTTATAGACACACTGAAGCAAACCAAAGATACCCGCGAGTGTGCACTCTAAACCCCAAGGATCAGATATCTAAGCCAGACGTCGCAATCGTGGATTGATACGATACGGGCATCGAACCTGCCACCCTTTACAGCCGCGTAGTTGTCGCTACCTCACGCGGCACGAAGGTCGCCGCCTAGGGACTGCCCTGGGACCCTTGATGTTACGAGGCTTGTGAAATCAGGAAGGTAAACTATATTTACGCTTTACACCCTACTCGTCTCTAGTACTCTAGCTTTGATTGGACTGGCTGAATGTGAATACGATCATCTTCAGAACCCATATCTGCTCACTACTGAACTCAGGTCACACTTCGCTCCCATGATGAGTATTGCAGCATTATTCGGTGTGGTCCGGTGTGGTTTGGTACTTTTTTGTTTTTACAGGTTCCAATTCATTATACGAGTACACTACAAAATACAATTAAGATTCGTCAATGTATATTTATTTGCGCAGCTATTATCAGCAGCGGCTTTCTAGTAGCACGTCCCAAACTACTGGCTAATGAACTTGTGACAGTCGCTTGATTCTTTCCCTCCCCGACTCCAATAGAATCGATGACCCTCACTCTGTTACCCGGGCTCAAGCGGCCTTTCGCCATCGCCCAGCTCTAGAGTTTCTTTAAAAATGTGTAGGAAGATTTATTTTATGTTCTAACTCCGGAAGTCCCCTAACTTCCGAGACATAAAAACTTGAAAAAGTTTCCAAACTGTTTAAGATTGCTAATCTGGCCCCGAGGAGGCAAGGAGCCACGGTGAAGGCTGATGGTGCTTATAACTTACTATGGAAATAAAATTTCGTATGGCCGAAAAGTTTGGCGTGCCTGGCTACGGATACCTGCATGAGTGGGAGACTTTTTGTGTCCAAAGTGGCGGGCAGTGTAGATAAAGGTCAATTTACAGTACATTTTGAAGTTTATCCGTACGCGAATAGACACGATGTTTTCTTAGCAACACAAGTGTAGATTCCTCAAAAGCTTAACCGAAACACAGTTATCTGAGAGAATGCTGCGATCGATGCCAACAGGTCCGCAGGGTGCCTCCTGCATGCAAGCGTTGCACCTACACACACACACCAGTAACACAACACACACCATCTACTTACGTATCTGTAATTTTTTTTTAATAAAAATTTCTATAGTTAATTTAAGTTAATGAAAGTTAATTTAACAGAAAACTCTAAGTATAAATTATGATTCCAAATAACGCGTATTGTCAGATGAAATTAAATATTAACACAAAGCAAAATTGTGAAGGTCGCTTAGTTCATTTTGGACCTAAGATTTGGATACCTTAAAATTATTGTCAATAGGGGATTTCTGGAATATGCCAATTTCATCGTATAATAAGGTAAGTAAATACTTCTAATTACACATCGAACCACGCCCACCTGGCATATATTTCTTGTTTTTTTAACAACTATAGAAACATAGGTGAGTGTGTGTGTCTGTGTGTGTGTGTTTCTTGTGCCCCCGCGACCGCCTACGCTAGGGGTCCCTACTGCATGGGGTCGCTCGCCATCCGAAGCACTGAGCACACATGGGACCCGCTGTTATTCTTTGTGCAAACAACTTTGTTTTATTTGTCCTCTCCAACGTTGAAGCTGTGATTCCATGTTAGAATATGTAATATTCGGATTCATAAGAGATCATTTGGGATGTGACTCCTTCGAGGTTTGAAATCGAAACGTTGTTTTATTCTAATGCAAACTTTCGAATGCAATGCCCTTAAGCTTTATCAGTTGCTTATAAATTTATAAATAGCTTACACATTCGTGATTTCTAATAAAATACATAGTTTACTTATTTATAAAATTATAACAACAGAGGCAAAAATTATGTTAAACAATTTTTTCAGAAAATAAGCTCTTTATAATAAAATACGGATATAAACTAAAAAATTTGCTCCTCCACGAGTCAAAAGTGTGCTAGATTTTGGGAGACGCCCAATTCAATGTGAATAAACTATTAAAATCTTTATAAATCTCAGCGGGATAGCTAACTGCGCATTTCTATTCAAAATAACCACATTGTAAGTATGTCACAATCACAGAGCACACAAGTTTGGAAGCGATATGTCGTGTTTCTACGGCACCGGCGCGGCGCGGCGCGGCGCGGGCGGAGCGTCTCGGCGGCGTTATTAGAGGCTTAGCCGCGTCGACACTATAATGGCGTGGGTAGGAACGTAATCCGCTGAGGAACACAAAACCTAGGCGGTTTAGCTTACACGAGAAATAAGACCACGTTCCCTTAATATCCTTATATACAAAAATCGGGAACAGTTTATCGTTACAAATCAAATTGGTATTGTTATAATTTGCGAAACGTTCGATAGTGGATTATTACCTTTATTAAATAACTAGCATCGCCCCACGGTTTCACCCGCGTGGTCTAATTTTTCACGGGGGCCGTTCATTTATACGAGATAAAAAGTATTTCATGTTCTAAATTAACTTAACGTAGTAATTTTCGCATTTATTATAATTAGGTAGTTATTATTATAATTTATTATAAGAATCAAAATGCTATGGTAATTACTGCGCCTGGACCACGAGCACCAGGCTACGAGTTACAAGCTACGGGCTACGACTTCGAGCTACGGATTAGCTACGGGCTACAAAAGGAAGTTGGCGTAGAGCGGTGCACCGTGGAAGAACGAATATCGTAAAATATTAAGTGGTGCAGCGGCCCGACGGAGTTTAAAGCTTGCGATTAACTGAAACTTTCAGTAAATTAATTATATTTAATTACAGTCGTCAACATTGCGAACTTCCTCTAGCGTTTGTATCGTAGTTTTTAAATATGCAATTTATTTACAACGTGAAACATATTTTAGAGGAATAATGAGCATTGAAACCAAAGCTCCTGTAAATATTTGTACAAAAGTGCGGCTCATTACTTCAGCAGCAGTAAGTGTCCACCAGTGTCCGTAAGCCGCTGCACCTCGCTTGCACTCCCGTACAATGTGCGCGTCACGTGCCGCCACTGGGCTACAAATCTGCTGTACGAATATTGCGCTCATTCACATTTCCCCATCGATACTGACTTGAATAAAATAAACTGCCGGCTAAACATAAACGAACATACAACTTAACTGGGACGCTATCCGCAGTATAAGCCTTATTGGTAGAACAATAGAGTCGGTTTTCGCCACTCGTGCGTGCTCTCGGCGCGGTACATCGTAAAGTGGAAGTGGTGAACTCCACTCACTTTTATGAGGGCAATTTGTCGGAGCCGCCGCAACTCCAGCCACTCGATTTTTGATATTGAAACTTTATATTTGTAAGCGAACACTCGTCAACTAGTGCCACAGACGAACAGGCGACAGTACCCACAGTCGTCACACGCGGCTTACTTACCACTACGCGGCTACGTCGCCAAAAAAAATCAAATGTTAAAACGAGAAAGCCTATGTATAGGTTGGAACCACGATTGCAAAATAATTAATGTATGTGAAAAAATTGTACAATTTTTTTTACAAAGTATGCTAATGATCGATTTCTTACACGATAACGAAGATAATTTCAAACATAAATCACTGATAACAAATTCAGAATTGTCTCGTCAAATATAGAACAAAACAAAATATGTGAACCAGATGCTTAATCTAATCTAACAAAGGTGCTTTAACCACGTAATTAATTATAACTAGTGTCAAATTAGGCCACGCTCTAACAAAGTTAAAGATAAATGAAATGAGACATGTCCTCCTGCGCGCGTGCCTGTGCTGTGCGGATACAGAGCCGCGGCGGCGGCGGCGGCGGCGGCGGCGCGATTGCCTCGAGACGTTATAAAGTTGACGCGCGATGGAGCGCTCGGATATACGTCACTGCGGAGAATGTGGCCGCTGGCGCTGCCTCATTTTACTGCTCCCACAGCTTTACTTCACTCTACCCACGACTTGAGGCATTTCCAATTCGTATAAAGCTAATTTTCTATTTCTACCAAAAATATCACGGTGTCTCGTTAATTTATTTATCATCCTTCATCACGATAATGCCATATTAGGCATAAGTTGAAATTTTTAACGATAACATAATATTTTTAATTGCAAAACAATATCGAGGTACCTAAAACTTCTGAATACGTAGTTATAATAAATCACTGCAAAAAGTAGTAAGTAAATAAAGTAACCCATCGAGACGGAGTAACCTCAGAGGCGTGTTCTTATATTATTTGCCAAAGTTGAAACATGTTATCCATCAAAAACTTCTGCTCGGGGAATTAAAGTTGTCGAACAAGATGGGTTCTAATCTCCGCGGACTCTCTACAACTTTTTAGGGAAATTTTCCAAACGTTGTGTCAAAGGTCCCGTGCGGCGACGCGACGTATCGCTAATAGAGCCTTCGGCGCACAATAGCGCTCACTTGCAGCCGTAATCCCGACGATGACACGCAACCCCCCCCCCCCCCCCCCCCCCCCCCCCCCCCCGTGCGACTAAACAAATTGTATTCGAAGATCGCCACCGACTTACAAAGGAATCCCGCGAATAAAGCTAAATATAAGGAGCTGTAAGCAATTACGTCGCGATCGCTGGCCCGCTCGAGATTTGCCACCGAACACGATATCTCATGCCCTCGCCACTGCCTTCACCAAATGGCGTAAAGTCGACAGTCGCAAGAACCACCGGCAACGGTTACTTGGCGCAGAACACTCGGAGATCAAGGGTTTCAGTTTATTTATTCCCCTTAACGAGCGAAGTCCGCTCAATGGGCAGGAGCCATTCTCATGGTAATAACGTGAATTATTGCACGCATTTTGTTTCCGTCGATACGATACCTGCCTAATAGCAACTCTTTTGCAGCCATTGTGCGCTCTCGCGTTCCATGACGCTGTTAAAAGGATTCTTCCTTTAGAATGTATCTTTCTCGAAGGAATCTGCGGTCTACGTTCATTGCTACGTTCATGGCTCTTATGTAGCGTGGCAGTATTTTAGTTCTCTTTGGTGGTTTATAGCGTGACTTTTGTGACAGTTTCTGTTACAAAACATATTTATAATTTATTTTTTCCATAATATGTCGCAAACTCATTACATTTAATATATTTTATGGTAAATTGTACCCATGTTTTCCATAACGAACTAAAGACCCGACCAGTTTTTTTTTTCAAGATTAAATCCCAGTGTAACCTTAGCTTGTAGAGTAGGTAATGGCGGTACACAAAATACAATCAATAAGTAGGAGGTCGGCGGCGACGTTATTTATTTGGTGTTCTCCGGACGGGCGGTGACGCGTAAGCGCGTTCACACTTGACTAGACCTGCTCCGTCCGCAAACATGTCTCGAGTGGCGGCGAGCCTGTCCCTGTCCCTGTCCCTTTCCTGGCGTACAGACTACAGTCGGAGCCTCGCTCTAAGGTGTTCACTAAACATTCACCTCCATAATGTATCCGTAGGACCGGGACTCTTAAATCGTAGCTGAATTATAATATTATTCTTAGTAAATCACTATAATAAGTACCATTACTGATTAGAATTGCTCGTTTTAGAGCATGTAGTTAATAAATAACTTGAATTTTTATAGGTATTAAAAATACCTATAAAAAGATAATGTAAATCTAATATCAGTAATGTAAATCTAGTGTTAGTGACTGATGAGATCTGTTATCCAACTCTTGCTATCATAAGATCAGGTCGCGGTCACCATTTGTAATAATTATAATAATTATACACCATGAGTATCTAAATTATTACGACTTTAATTATGTGCAAACTTTCTGTCATTGCTAAAACTTTAACTGTAACCGTACATTTTTTGTATTATAAATCAGTGGGTAGTTATTGATATAAACTTGGATTTACACACAGACGATATAAGCAGTGATTACTGATTACTGATTACTGTGTACACAATGTAAGTACTTTTATATTTCCACTAATTTAATCTAATCACAGCTATCACTTCAGCCTTATCCACGTGCCTTCGCGTATGAATAAATAATTATGAATCATCATTACTGCTGGCACTTCGTTTGAAACTGTGGCTCACCCGGACGCTGGTGGCACTTCGTTTGAAACTGTGGCTCACCCGGACACTGCTGGCACTTCGTTTGAAACTGTGGCTCACCCGGAAACTGGTGGCACTTCGTTTGAATCTGTGGCTCACCCGGACACTGGTGGCACTTCGTTTGAAACTGTGGCACACCCGGACACTGGTGGCACTTCGTTTGAAACTGTGGCTCACCCGGACACTGGTGGCACTTCGTTTGAAACTGCGGCACACCCGGACACTATACAATAGCTGATTTAACAACATACACATAAACATGACGTTTGTACACGTGCCAAATGTGAGTGTAAGTACATACAGAATCGTACGCGACCAAAATAAAAGACAATCCGCTCGTATGAAGTTTCATATAAACCGCAAGTATATCACATTTGGGCGTGTAATACTGGCTGTTCTCTCGATTATCCTCCTGATTGCGGGCAGAGGTGCGGAGAAATGAATTAAGTGGCCCTGCTATGTAAGTATTACTACGTGCAATATGTGTTTTATGACTATGTCTGCACATGTTGCCGATCAAAAACGTCACAACTATGTAGATTGCATTACCATGGCTTTGTCAGTTCGCGAGCATTGAACATAGACTGGATGAAGAGAGCCGAACATCGGACATAAATTCATTAGGAGAAGCCACGTCCAGCAGTGGACGAATACGTTGGTGATGATGATGAAACATGGAACACAGTTTTTGGCAGGAAAGCCGAAAATGTGACGATGTATTGTATAGTTTTCTCAAACTTGTGTTTCCTTGTGCGATGTAACGTGTTTGAGCGTGGGAAATAGATATATATCCAAAACCATGAAAAGAAATAAGTTTCAGTAAAGCATCCACCACTTTACTCAATCGTGACTTTGACTCTCAGCTTGGCCTAGACTACCCACTGACTAGGGCGCGGCAGTTTGACTAGAAAATGTCTAAACCTCCATCATGACTGATGACTGATGATAATGATATACAAATACAATATTTGTGTAAACAACAAATATTTGCTTTCAGTCTGTCTGGGTGTTTGTCAGTTTCTATGTATGTGATCGAGACGCGTTATACTCATAATTATTTATTATATTGTCTTTCAGGCCACCCAAGGCATTCCGAACAAGCTGAGCGACCGCCATCATTGCATCCCAACCAGGACTAGGGCCGCCGGCTTAGCGTGCCGTCCAAAGCACGCGAGCCTGCAGAAAACTTACGAGAGTAAATAATGGAGAGGGGATCGATCTCGGCACCGTTGGGTTGCAAAGCATACAAATTACCCTCGAATCTCCCTCTCCCTCATAAGCATTATATAACAAAAGTTAATGAATAGTTAATCTCTCATGTTTATCTAAGAGGGGAAAGGTAGCGGTTTTGGTAAAGTTTGCTTCAAGAATGTATCGTGTTTGAAAGAGAAGAGGTCCGCAGCAAGGCCGGGCGGCGCGGCGCACCGCGCGGCTAATGTGCCGGTAACCGCCGCGTTCCGCTTTCCACTCGACAGCGCCTTCGCCTCCGCCGCCGCCGCCGCCGCCGCCGCCGACGCCGCGCCGCTGCGATCACGATGCGAGAACTTTTGATAGAGAGCCAATTCTGGAGAGTTGGCGAGGAAACTCTGCGTTCTCGTAAATTAAAACTCCTCCTCCTAAAAGGAATAACACTCGAGCGTTATAGTCGGAGACTGGAACATGCCACTTCGACACTTTGTTCCGTTCCCCTTTTATTTCTTTTACTTTTACTGCTCTGTGGCTACGAACTCATTCCGAAGAAGTGACCGGATTGCATGCCGGCGTGGATATGATACTAAAATTATCGGTTTTATGATAGTGATATGATAGAAATATCATAGTTTCCAGAGCAAAATAGGCGAGTTATAAAACCTCTATGTCAAAGCGGTCTCCCTGGCGTAAGATAATGAAGAACCAATTGTTGCCCTGTTCGATTCCCGCACAGGGTAAATATTTGTGTGAATCACGGTGTTTGCTCTAAGTCTGGATTTTTGTGGGACCACGGTCCTCGTGGTTCATGGTTCCCTAAATGCAGCGAAACTTCATTAAGGATCGGGATCTGTGCATGAGATACTGAAGCGTATCTGTCCACCATCGTCAGGGCGCGTGGGCGGACGTGGTGGGCGGCGACGGCGGTGGCGGCGGCGGCGGCGGCGGCTCCGGTGGTGCACTGCACTCATTACATTGTGTGTCAGCGCCGCGGCCGGCGGCTCTATCTACTAGTTTCAAGAAATGCTAACAACTAGAACTGGCGTGATTCATTTGATAATCTTTACTGATTACGTTACGCTGATTAAGATTTACTTTAATTATCGACATGACTAATTAAATTATCTTTTAAAACATCTCCAAGCTTTATTTTCCTCAATAGACTGAAATTACAAAAACATAATCTGCAGCTAGAAGGGGTAGACGAATTCTAGAGTGGAGACCGTGTTTGGGCAAACGTAGTATCAGTAGTTTAGAAAGTCGTATGTCGTATAGATCTATAATAAATGCAGAACAGAACGGTGTTCTGCATTAGTATTAATGTTTTGTTTTTTTATCATCATCATCATCATCAACCCATAACGTCCCACTGCTGGGCACGGGTCTCTCCTCACTTTCGTTTGTTTTTTTATACCTATATATAATTTTAAAACTATGTACCTATGTCAACAGTGTAGTTATTCACTATTACGTAACTGAATCCCTACTTATATTATAAATGCGAAAGTAACTCTGTCTGTCTGTTGCTCTTTCACGCCTAAACTACTGAACCGAATGAAATTAAATTTGGTACAGAGATAGTCTAGAGCCTGGGAAAGGACATAGGGTACTTTTTAATGCGAAAAAAGCATTGTAAGGGTTTGAAATAGGGGATGAAAGTTTGTATGGAAATATGTAAGGTTTCGACTAAACCACAGCACCGATTTAAAAAAATATTTCTTTAATGGAAAGCTGCATTGACAGCGAGTAACATAGGCTATATTTTATTCCCATATATTCCCGCGGGAGCTGGAACTACGCGGGTGAAGCAGCTAGTATAATATAATAATAATTCTAATTATTTATGATTTTTTTAGAGGGGGTTTGTTAAAGTGCTGTAGATTAATTAGGTAGGAATAAAATAGATACATAAGGCCCACCAGCCCTTTTTATTTCTTTTAAGTTAGTTAAATTTTGGTACAGGGTGGTACGTTAGGGTTGTTTGGGGTTTTTAGATAAATAAGGGGTCGCTTTTTGTTCTAAAAGGGTAGCTAGGAGGGGTTTTTACCTTAGGAACAGGATAGGGATTTCGATATTTAACACAAATGGTTATTAGCATAGCGATTAGGTATTCTAACAAAATTCTATCTTACATAAATCTGACAAGTTAGGCGGAATTAAAGCTGTATATTTCCACTTGTTCTTATTGAATATGGATTTCCGCCAACTAACGCCTGTTTCTATTAACTCATTTTGGTCAATCAATTTTGAGCCAGTATCGAGGGTTTTTTTGTTCAAGGTTCAGCGGTACACACTGTATATGAGTAAAAAAAAGAACGCGTGGTTGAACTCTTTTACCAATGTAAAAAGAACGCGTGGTTGAACTCTTTTACCAATGTAAAAAGAACGCGTGGTTGAACTCTTTTACCAATGTAAAAAGAACGCGTGGTTGAACTCTTTTACCAATGTAAAAAGAACGCGTGGTTGAACTCTTTTACCAATGTAAAAAGAACGCGTGGTTGAACTCTTTTACCAATGTAAAAAGAACGCGTGGTTGAACTCTTTTACCAATGTAAAAAGAACGCGTGGTTGAACTCTTTTACCAATGTAAAAAGAACGCGTGGTTGAACTCTTTTACCAATGTAAAAAGAACGCGTGGTTGAACTCTTTTACCAATGTAAAAAGAACGCGTGGTTGAACTCTTTTACCAATGTAAAAAGAACGCGTGGTTGAACTCTTTTACCAATGTAAAAAATCACATAAAACAAAATTAAGATAAAATGGTAGTTTCGCGATTAAGATTCAGTAAAGTTACTAACTTTATATTTTAGTAAATGATCATACTACTCGTATAACAAAATTCCTAATGCAATAAGATTCTTGAAACTGAAGCGCCTCCTGGCGGTGCTTTGCAAAAGCAATATCTTCGTAACTGTGTTGCGCAATCATGACGTACTGGTAGTCAAAACGGGTTCTGAAAATTTCTGGCCCAGACATAGATATGAGCTCAGCACGCGTCCGCCGAAAAGATACCTTATCAGCGGAAGGCGGATACAATACACTATTTATTTCTTGGGCGCTGACATACAAATCAAGTAATTACACGACATTCATTGGGAAACCACCTCTGAGTAGCTCCAAACAAAAATATCACAATGATTACAATATCGGTTATTGTGATTCTCGCGGTAGTTCTCTACTTCTACGGCACGAGAACCCACAATTATTGGAAGAATAAAGGAGTCATCCATGTGAAACCCGTCCCGGTTTTCGGCACTGATGCGCGGCGCTTCCTGATGCAGCGCAGCATGGCGCAAGTCTGCGCCGACACCTACTGGGAGTTCCCCGGCGAACGGTTCGTGGGGCGGTACCGCGGCGCCGTGCCCGAACTGGTCATCCGCGACCCCGACCTCATCAAACACATCATCGTCACCGATTTCAAGTACTTCTACTCCCGCGGTCTCACATTCCCGCACAAGTGGCACGAGCCTCTGCTGCGCAACCTGTTCTTCGCGGACGGTGACCTGTGGCGGCTGCTGCGGCAGCGCATGACGCCGGCGTTCACCAGCGGCAAGCTGAAGGCGATGTTCCCGCTGATCGTGGAGCGCGCGGAGCGGCTGCAGGCGCGCGCGCTCGCCGCCGCCGCCGCCGCGCGGCCGCTCGACGCGCGCGAACTCATGGCGCGCTACACCACCGACTTCATCGGCGCCTGCGGGTTCGGCCTCGATGCGGACTCGCTCAACGACGAGGGCTCGGAGTTCAGGAAACTCGGTGCCAAAATTCTTCAACCGACCTTTAAGCGTGCGATCGTCGCTTTGTGTAAAAACATTTTTCCCAACACATTCAAATATTCCAAGTTCCTAGGCCAGGAAGTGGAAGACGACATCGTGAATCTGACTAGACAGATACGCAAAGAGAGAGGAAACAAACCTTCGGGACGGAACGACTTCATCGATTTTTTGATGGAGTGGCAGTTGAAAGGAAAAGTATCAGTAGAGTCCTTAGAAAAGTTCAAGTCCGACGGCACGGCGGAAGCCGTCGATCTCGAACTAGACGACATCTTGGTGGCGGCGCAGGTGTTCATCTTCTTCGTGGCCGGGTTCGAGACGTCCTCGTCCGCCACCAGCTACACGCTGCACGAGCTGGCGTACCACCCGGAGGTGCAACGCCGCGCGCAGCGGGACATCGACCGCGTGCTGGCGCAGCACCGCAATAAGCTCAGCTACGACGCCATCAAGGAGATGACATACTTGGAGTGGGTGTTCTTGGAAGGCATGAGGATATTCCCCTCGTCGGGTTTCCTGATCAGGGAATGCGTGCGAAAGTACACGATCCCCGGCACCGACGTGACGTTGGACCCCGGCGTTAGGGTCACAGTGCCGATTCTGGCGCTGCAGAACGACCCGCAGTACTTCGAAGATCCAGCGGAGTTTCGCCCGGAGAGATTCTCTCCCGAAGAAGTCGAAAAGAGGCACAAGTTCGTCTACTTGCCGTTCGGCGAAGGCCCCCGTTCTTGCATCGGTAAGTCGGACAACAAATCTGTCGTTCATAATAATCAGCTCTGGCCATCAGCCGATTACAAGTAGGACAGGATCTAAATCACAGCTTATTTGTGTTATTACACAATCAATCATTATTCGGTTGGACAATCAGGTGAATATATCTAAATGAGCTGTGTTTGTTTCAACAGGTGGTCGGCTGGGACAAATGCAGTCGCTGGCGGGCCTGGCGGCGATACTGGCCAAGTTCACGGTGTCGCCGGCGCCGGAGTCGCGCAGGGAGCTGCTCTCCGACCCGCGCTCTACCATCGTGCAGAACATCATTGGCGGGATCCCGCTCATCTTCACCGAGAGGAGAGGCGTCGACCTCGACGCTCTCTCGTCGAGGTCCCTTTAACACTATTGTTAGTCCTGGTAGTTTTAATGGCTAGTCTTTATCTGACGCAATTACTCAAATAATTGCCGAGTCTCTGACCCAGTCAACTAAAACATGGTCATGCATAATAATAATATGCATGCGTGCATGTGGGCATTGTTATTTGATTTTTATAAAATATTTCATGCTAGTGCTTTTAACAGAAGCAGTTAAAAGGTTTCGTGAGCGGGAGTTGCAGCTAAAAAGCTTAAACAAAAGACGCGTGTTTTATCGCCGGCGCCGTTCCTAATTACCTACTATCTGCCCCTAATCCCATACGAAATCACAACCGACTTTGCTTTTATCAACGCTGAGGGATTTGACAACTGCCCTAATGTCCCCTTTAAGATATCTAATAATTTATGATTAATTTTGTGTCTCAAATATTAAGGTTTAGGCTATTGAAATTAATAATATTATTGTGAGAAGGAAGGATGTATACTTGTTACATTGTGATCTGCATATAAAATATATATAAGCTATTATTTAATTAAGATGATCATAGAAATAAGAATTAAAGTGAAAATATTATTAAGCTACGCTATTTTATTTACACTTTCCACGCAAATACCTACATATAGGTAACTACCTACTGTCCACTTCAAGCTTAGATTATATGTGGCACGAGAACCGACAGGTTTGAGTCAAAAACAATAAAACATTATGGGTCTCATTAACGCAAAATACAGTCATATAATATATTAAACTACTGCTTATGTGTCACTTGGCACTTTTGGAACTTAATGCTCACTTTACCACCTGAATTAAACACCAAAAAGTAATAGACTAGACAACATTTCTTATTAGAAATAATTCTAGATTTCAAAGAAAATGAACAATGAAGTTCGAACTAAATATTTATTGTAGTATCCGCCAGCCTCCTTACCTCCTAGCGCCTCCGCGGGGCAGTTTAGGTACCGCGTATCCGCGTATCTTTGTCATCATTATAGTCAGGATTTTAGCGAGAACACTTTGCCTAGATATCTAATTAAACTTTCCTTGTGGTAACTTGGTTATAGTCTTAAAAATTTCTTTGTAAGCAAATCAAAAATTAAAAGCAAACAAAACTATAAAATAATATAGATAAATTGACAAACTAAGAATCATAATGGCCTCAGTGTCGAACCTTGCGGCATGCCTATAATGTTCAAACGCATGATGTTAAACCATTAATGACTACGTTTTGTGGGCCTATTCATCAAATGAGAAATGATCTACCTACGACCTACATACTTTATAAGTACCTCCAATAACTAGTTTGCAAATGAGCGTTCTGTGCTCTAAACGATTAAACGCTGTCTAAAGATCTCACGGGCTGAATATCTCAATACCACCGGGTGACCAGAGGGTCAATTTTCACCGCTGTCTTAGAGGAAATCGGCCAAATTGAAGAAATTTTGTTTCAACCGTCGAAAGCAAGCCATACCTCATGCCAGTATCCTACGAGTACGAATCCTATATCCTAACCTATCCTATCCTAGTAATATTATAGATAGATAGATAGATAGATAAACTCTTTATTGAAACACCACAGAACAAAGAAAACTTAAAAACTACCGAACGGATTTAGAGGAAATTGGACACAGACGGCTTATTACTCGGATTAACATAAATAGGATCCTTTTTATCGACTAAACATGATTAGTTCTTGCGGGATATTAGTAAACGCTGCGCGCTGAAGAAACCGCGGGGCGTAGCTAGGCTCTAATGCTAGGAGTTGTTTAAGTGTTGCAGCATTTTTAAAATAAAGTTAATTCTTACTTACTCTCGCCACCACCAGGCTTACCCTGGCTTTCTCTATAATTATAACATAACTAAATATTTATCTCAGGGCTGTCATTACAAATATTATTCAAAAACTCATAATCCATGTATTAGTGGGCAAAAATAATGCACTTTTTACATTTCAAACACTTAATACATTCAAATATTATAAGCATGGAATAATACAAAAAAAATGATATTCAATTATTATTAAACTAGGAGCTAAACCGTTCAGATCTAGCATGTATTACCATATCACTAGGCGTCATTGAACGGAGCTGCCATGCAAGGTATTCACATTTTACCAGGCGCTTTCAGTCGTCTCTAATAATAGAAAGAACAACAGAACTACGCAAAACATTTATTAAACATACGGCTATTGTTAGACGCTTTTAATGATCCAATTGGTATCGGTAAAGAACATACAATTTTTTTTTAGTTTCCATGAATCATTTATGATACAGTTATGAGCACGATTTAGCTTACAATACATAAGCTAAGCTTTAAGCTAATACTTAGCTTATGATACAGTTATGAGTATGATTTAGCTTACAATTCATAAGCTAAGCTTTAAGCTAATACTTAGCTTATGATACAGTTATGAGCACGATTTAGCTTACAATACATAAGCTTAGCTTTAAACTAATACTTAGCTTATGATACAGTTATGAGCACGATTTAGCTATGCCAGTCCTAGGACCACAGATAGCCTCAGAGTCGCGTGCAGGTGTCGAGGCACTATCCGTACCCAGAGTAGTGCCGGCTTTGTAGAACCATCCACCATTGTCGATAGCGAAGACAAAGGGCATAATATTATAATTGTAGAGACTAGGACCCCGTCCTATTCCCATTTGTGTATATAGGGGGTAAGGGGTTGGCCCCGGCCAAAACCATGACGTTAGGTTTCCAATCCATTTTTTTTTAAATGTACACTAAAACAAGTTCACGTAAATAAATAACCAATCTATGGCCGAAGAATCAACAAATAATATAACACTCGGTTGTACAATAAGAGGCTTCGCCAGAAATAAGCGCTGTCACCTGTGCAGTCTGCAGCTAGTAGCTAGTGAGGTTCGCCGCTAACGGACACGAGTACGTGAAGGAGGAGAACATCTTCGCCATTACATGTGAATGAATATTAAAAAATAGGTTTATCAATTATTGTACCCACTAGTATATTACTTGTACAATTTTACACTTTGGAATTATGTTTTATTGACCACAGTAGAAGTTTATTTACGCCAATGCCAATTCCTTCCATTATCTTTGACAGATGAGCGTGATTAGATTATCCTAAATTCCGATGTAATGTCCAGCACGTCCCGCTGTGGCACGACTGCGACCGCACGAGGGGCTCACTAGGTATGTTGAGTTAGTTTCGCCTTCTCGCCTCTGACTGGAAATTGACCTTTTGGTCTCCATTGCTTGGCGGCGTGGCTCACTTGTGTGACTGACTCACTAATAGTGAAACAACTTTGATTAATCTTACATCAGTCATTGATAACGAGTTCTCCTTGTCATTCAATAGTCGGTAGAAAATATTTAATGTTATCGACATAGAAGATGAATAGTAAAGATTGACGAACAATGGCGTATTAAAACTATTTCACCATTATTCTAATTAAATTACTTATTATTATTATTATTCAGCCAAGGTCGTCCACTGCAAGGCCTTTCTAAATCATTAAACAGGGAAACGCATAGCAAAAGAAAGCCTCTTATTCCTCTTAGTTCAAACACTTCCGTGGCTAATCTACTAATATAAAAAAAAAAATAATAGGATAGAAGGAAATAATATACTGACTAAGGCTGAAGAGCTAGCTGCTAAAAAGGCCAAGGTCCATTCCAATCATTCGCTTCACCAAAAAATAAAACAAATATTTGTTATTAAAATCCTCTACTAGTAAGATCTATAACGAGAAACACAAACATAATGAAGACGGGATCTACTGGTATAAATATGATATGAATATGGCTAAGGCAGGTGTACGAGTATGTCAAACATGATACTCGTTATAAATCGTGAATCAAAGTCGATAGATAATAAGTTTGTATCAACAGCAGATACAAGTATCTGGCGACCAAAGTCTATACGCTTCGTGCGATATGAATACTATCACCAGTCACCGCCAATTGGCGAGCTGGAACCTTCGGCCGCCGTCTGCAGGTCGCGGTGTACTCGTGGTTAGTACCTGCCCCGTGGCTTTCATCGTTCCAACACATTTTGCTCTCGATCCTGTGAATCTTTATTCACAATTGATATGCCTAAGTTAGGAATTGTGTCTGCAATTCCAAGCCTATGCATTGTTTAACAAAGAGATTTCAAAAATTTCAAAATACAGAACATATCCGAAAAAGATCTTCTTCTTCTGAAGATAATGCCGCGAGGTGCACCAGCGATATTTTCATTTTCGCGCCGCGCTATCTGCCAGCCGACAAAGACAATGGAGCTGGTAGGTACCAGAGTCGCTGAAACCGATTTTATTCTAGACAACCTGATTGATACACACAACTACTATCTGTGTCGGAAAAAGTGAAACGCGAAGCCGCGCCGGGTCCGTTTTAAAATTATTACTAAAACTTTGTTAAATACACACAAAAGCTTTTTACTAGTTTGTGAAAGCCAAACATACTTATGAGAATACTTTATCATTTTTCCATATTTACAGATTTATAATGACTTCTTTAAATTCATCTCCGTTGAATATTGTTGGGTATCTAACAGAGGCGAGTTCACGAACAGGGACGTTTCGGCACATTGCCACGCCTGCCTAAGCAAAGTTGGTACAAACAGAAAACAAAATGCTATCATTAAAAAAATTAATATATATTTTGAGATTAAAGTATGCACGTCGTGACATTGTGGTGCGGATATAAAAACAACAGTCTCGCGTGCTCGTGTGTACTAAGCTGCTACTAATTACGAGACAAAGATTTTGTGAATTTAATATTATTGCTCTTGACTTGGAAGTTTACGCGCAATTTAAAGTGCAGAGAGGAGGGAACCTCGCCTACGTACTTAATCAAATTCAATTATTTGGCGTATCACATAAACAGTTTTGTAATTCATAACTAAATAGAATTAAAAAAATGATCACTGTAATCATAATATTTGCGATTTTCATCGCTCTATACCTGTACGGAACCAGAACTTTCAGCTACTGGGAGCAACGTGGAGTGAAATATGAGAAACCGTTGCCTTACTTCGGAAACAACCTGAGGAATTACTTTGTGCAGAAGAGCATCTCAGAAATCGCCGCGGAAATGTACAACAAGTACCCCAACGAGAAGGTCGTCGGGTTCTTCCGCTCCACGCGACCCGAGCTCGTGATCAGAGACCCGCAAATCATAAAACGCATACTCATCACCGATTTCGCTCACTTCTACCCTCGCGGGCTCCTTCCCAACAAGGAGGTGGTAGAGCCAATGATGCGCAACCTGTTCTTCGCGGACGGTGACCTGTGGCGGCTGCTGCGGCAGCGCATGACGCCGGCGTTCACCAGCGGCAAGCTGAAGGCGATGTTCCCGCTGATCGTGGAGCGCGCGGAGCGGCTGCAGGCGCGCGCGCTCGCCGCCGCCGCCGCCGCGCGGCCGCTCGACGCGCGCGACCTCATGGCGCGCTACACCACCGACTTCATCGGCGCCTGCGGGTTCGGGCTCGACGCGGACTCTCTTAACGACGAGGGCTCGGAGTTCAGGAAACTCGGCGCCAAAATATTTAAAGTTAGTTTTCGAGATGCTATAGTGTTCGTTTTAAAGGAAATATTTCCAGAACTCGCAAAAAATTTGAAATATTTGGGTAAAATTGAAAATGACATGTTCAGCTTAGTCCGGCAGATTTTAAAACAGAGAAATTACGAGCCATCCGGCCGCAATGATTTCGTTGACCTGTTGCTCGAATGCCAGAAAAAGGGAACGATCGTCGGAGAATCGATCGAGAACTTAAAACCGGACGGAACTTCAGAAATTGCGAGCTTGGAGCTCACCGAGAGATTAATCGCCGCTCAGATATTCGTGTTCTTCGCGGCCGGCTTCGAGACGTCCTCGTCCGCCACCAGCTACACGCTGCACCAGCTCGCCTTCCACCCGGAGGTGCAGGTGAAGCTGCAGGAGGATATAGACCGCGTGCTCGCCAAGCACGGCAACAAGCTCAGCTACGACGCCGTCAAGGAGATGAAGTACCTGGAGTGGGCGTTCATGGTAGGCATGCGCCTGTTCCCGTCGCTCGGGTTCCTGGTCCGCGAGTGCGCTCGCCCCTACACGTTCCCGGAGCTAAACATGACCATCGAGGAGCGCGTGGGTATCGTCATTCCGCTACAGGCGCTGCACAACGACCCCGAGTACTTTGAAAGCCCGGAGGAGTTCCGCCCCGAGCGGTTCGACCCCGACCACTACAACGCCGAGACGAATAAATTCATATACATGCCCTTTGGAGACGGTCCGCGCGCTTGTATAGGTAAGATAGAACTGCAAATTAAGAATTGGAAAGCTATCTAACTGTAATATATTATAAAAAATTAACAATTATTTCGAAGAGATGGTAGTGACATGGACGGCCAAAAATCAGTAGGTAAGGCACCTCATGCCCTGGTCTGACGAATCAGCGACACAGTCAACGCTAATGTTTCCGATTCAATTACATACTGCGGTGAATCAAAATAGATGAAGGATCAATTCAATTTAGTTTAAAGGTGTAGGTACATACAATGAAGTCAAAAACCACTAGACTGATTTTGAAACACATTCCAAGTCCAAATATATTGTTCAGCATTTTCTGAGCATATTTTAGTTTTTTTCAAGAATAGCCTCGGTCGGAAGCTGGTAGGAAATAAACCTAGGACAATAAATGCAGCATTCCACGTTCACGAATTCCAGGAGCACGGCTCGGTTTGATGCAGTCGATGGCGGGGCTGGCGGCGGTGCTGTCGCAGTTCACCGTGGCGCCGGCGCCGGAGACCCTGCGGCACCCCGCGGTGGACCCGAGCTCCAACGTCGTGCAGTCCATCAAGCACGGCCTGCCGCTCATGTTCACTCGGAGGTAGCCTCCGATAGTTGCCTAGCACTAACTTTCTATCTACGTATATGCAGCTAGTCTTAAACTACATCTAGTTTTATTGAATAAATATAATTATAAATTGGATCAAAATTAACTAACAGCGCCCCGCGGTTTCACCCACGTTAACTATTAACCCATAGAAACCGTATATTTTTACGAGATAAAAGTACCCTATCATCTAATTCAGGACCTAAATTATCTATTTTACTAAATTTTATCGAAATCTGTTCAGCCATTTCGGTATTTATACTAATAAAATAGATAGACTGATTCACAAGGAAGGCTTATTTACGAATATTTTGTGACAATTAACTAATGGTATGATGATAATTAGATAATATTGACAATTTAGTCTCTTGAACAAACTCGTCTCATGAATCAGATAAGCACCAGAATCAATATGGTATATCCGCATCATTTAGACACCATCTTTATCGACAAAATAAATCCAATAAAAATAATTGTTATTAGATAGTATTGACGCACCTGTTTATATCAGCTGATAACCTTTCATGGTTTTGTCCAACGTTCTGCGACAGCTTTATAATTATCTTCACGTTGATACGATGCGCTGTGCTCTGGGCGACGAACTAAATGTGCGGGTTATTTGATTCGAGCCATTTAGTACGAAGTACATTACAGATAACTGGCTATATCAAAATCATTGTAGAAACAGACAAATAAGCTGCCTTCATAGAACGGTATCATTCTAACAAACGCAGCTGGCACGCCGCCGCCCGCCACCGCCGCCGGCGCCGCCGGTACGGAGTACGGAGTACGGACGCATACCTATAATGAACACGACTTACTTTTCTGTTTCCACGATGGCGTTAAGTGGTCAGAATCAGTGAGCTGGATTAGATTATGAAGGCAAGATTTTTATTTATTGTCAATCATCATCTAAATTATAATAATATCTATAAATTCTCATAAAAGTTCCTGGTGAAAATAGCGGAGCAAAGTGACGTCTCCTGACACCTGTAACAGAGCAAAACAGCAACAACAAGTATGAGGTCTTTGGCAACAACCGTCTTAGGAAGTTTCCGTGCTAAGTCTTCTGAGTCAATGTTGTATCGGGCTGTAAGAAGCTGAAAAAGCTGTAAGGTAAGAGCTGTGCATCAGCATTTAATTTATGTATTATTGTTATAGGCTTCGAATGTTTCCAATAAATAACATAGGCTGTGGGCGTAGCGGTAATACAGAACAACAGCTAAGATTCGAGCCTTTTTTAACTAGTTGCCTATGTGGTCGATAGGCTCACGAAAATCTCACTTATAATCAGCATTATCGCTCAAGTTACACAACATGCCCGAGCAATCGATGTTTCTGATAAATTCTCGCTAGATACGTGAGATTGCGAAATAAGCGTTAAATACAACTAGCCGGAGGTTCTGCACTCTCCCACGACTGTTGCGTGAGCTCCGTTGTAGCGGTCGGGGTGTGATGCGGCAGGTAACTACTTGGATGGGGTGCGGGCCAGGTAACCTCCACGAGTGCCCGGCTGTTGTTCGTCCCTCTTGATGCGTTGCATCCGGAGGGAAGGGCAGCAGCTGGGCCGGTGCACCCTGGGGTTCGGTCAGCAATTCTCCTAGGGGAATTGGTGGCCGTAGCAAATAACCTGGCGAGAAGAGGTCCTTCGCGTGTCCCTCTGATCAGCAGAGGGCACAGCGAGGGACCAATAACGGGGACTTTTGGGCCGCGGATCGGGGGTCCAACGCCCAAGTTAGAAGTCCCGAGCTGAGGTGCGGCCCGTGTGTTCCGGGACGCACCCAGCGGAGAAAGAGGCCCAAGCCTCACGTGGCGAGCCCGGGAGGGCGCCCGCAGAGGTGGTCGCGGAAGCGCCGTGCGAACCCGTGACCACCTCCATAATGCGGAGAGGAGAACACCCCGGGGTTTTAGTGGGTAAACCCCGCCAGACCAGCTGGCGGGGGAGTCCCACATAACCACCCCCCCGCCCCCGGGGGCCGGGTGGTATGCCTAATGCATTTCCCCGGGAAAAAAAAAAAAAAAAAAAAAAAAAGGTAACTACTTGGATGGGGTGCAGGCCAGGTAACCTCCACGAGTGCCCGGCTGTTGTTCGTCCCTCTTGATGCGTTGCATCCGGAGGGAAGGGCAGCAGCTGGGCCGGTGCACCCTGGGGTTCGGTCAGCAATTCTCCTAGGGGAATTGGTGGCCGTAGCAAATAACCTGGCGGGAAGAGGTCCTTCGCGTGTCCCTCTGATCAGCAGAGGGCACAGCGAGGGACCAATAACGGGGACTTTTGGGCCGCGAATCGGGGGTCCAACGCCCAAGTTAGAAGTCCCGAGCTGAGGTGCGGCCCGTGTGTTCCGGGACGCACCCAGCGGAGAAAGAGGCCCAAGCCTCACGTGGCGAGCCCAGGAGGGCGCCCGCAGAGGTGGTCACGGAAGCGCCGTGCGAACCCGTAACCACCTCCATAATGCGGAGAGGAGAACACCCCGGGGTTTTAGTGGGTAAACTGCGGCCAGCTGGTCTGGCGGGGGAGTCCCACATAACCACCCCGCCCCCCGGGGCCGGGTGGTATGCCTAATGCATTGCCCCGGGGAAAAAAAAAAAAGGTAACTACTTGGATAAGTTGATCGGGGTAGTAACATATATCTACTCTTCAACATTTTCAGACCCCGATTCATGAGACTACATAGGTACTCGTATATTAATACCGAAACTCCTTTGGGAAAGAAAGTAAGATTTAACCGTAAGAGAGAGTATCTAATGTGTGTGATATACAACGTAGTACTATCTATTCTGTGATACAACGTACGAGACCTATGTATATTGTAGATATACCAGTATTTATCTCTGGGCGTGTTTTCATTTGGCCGCGGCGCGGCGCGGCGTGCCTCTTTATAAAGAGCTGGTGCGGGAAAGTAGGTAAGTACCCGTCGAAATACGGCATAGCACCAGAATAGCGGCCGGGCTCCAAGTGTGTGTCAGCTATGTATGAGTATGAGCAGCGTGTGCCGAGTGGCGACCACCAGGACCCTTGCGCCCACTGACTTGCCGATTTCCGTGCACGAGATCTTTATTATTTACCATTTCATTCTTACCAAATCAATGTAAACAAACAGCAAACAGCATAGTGTTGTGTATCAAACGGTTCCGGCAGAACGTCCATACCGTAGTAATATAGCTCAATGATCCATACTGACATAATAGGCTGTAGTGTTGCGCGGTGTAGAGGTGGCACTTCCGCGTGTAGTCGATAATTACACTCTCGGTCCAGAATAGTCTCGCTCCAATCGACTCTGCCGCGCCACGCGCCACGCGTCACGCGCCACGCTCCTCGCGCCTCGCTCCAAATAAATCAGACTTTCGTTACAGCAATAATTTACCTACCCGCGATGAATCGCCAAGCTCTACCTGTGACAGAACGCAACTGCTGCTAGGTATAGTATAACTACAGAGTTACGTCATCCAATACTAATTACGAGGCCTTTTAGTGTTAAATTGAATCGAATGATGACTGCTGACAGTGCCGATAGCGACGCAGTCAGCGAACGGCAACAATTGCGATGATTGCGCCGCAGCTGCGCCGCGCTCGCACCGCACTCGCGCCGCACCGCAGCCCGGCACTCTGGCATAGCGTGATTAAACAACCATACATGTAACACTACGTTATATAATACCCAGACCATTGGTGTATAACAGGGTTCCTCAAAGTGGAGTACGCGAACCCCTAGGTATAAGTATTTTGAATACGAATCATCATCATCATTTCATCATCAACTCATAACGTCCCACTGCTGGGCACGGGTATCTCCCCACTTTTGTGGGGAGGGTTAGGCCATAATCCACCACGGGGGCCCAGATTGATGGAAAACATACCTACCTCCGAAATAATTCTCGGGTAGGTATGTGGGTTTCCTCACGATGTTTTCCTTCACCGAAAAGCGAGTGATAATTACATTACATATGATTTTTACAGAAACACATTAGTACGTGCCTGCACTGGTATTTGAACTCACGACCTTGTGATTGGAAAGCGGACGTTCTCCCACTAGGCTACCACCGCTTACACGAATACGAATACGAATGCCCGAATACGAATATGTACCTTAAAATCAGAAGGCTTGTCTCCACTTTCAATTATTCTACACTACTATTTGTGTAGCTGAGCTGCCGCCGAGAGCTGCCACCCAGCTCTCGGCGGCACTAGATCTAAAGCTCGTAACGCGTTCACAATGTAAAGAATGTAATAAAAGTAATTTAGATATTTATAAATTGCCTCGTTGCTTGAGAAACGACGAGGGAAGCGCGGATCCGGCTCGCCCACGCCGCGCGCCGCGCCGACCAGCGCGAACCGCACACGTGGCTAGCGAAATATACATTATGTGTTTCGGAAGTCGTTTACTTTTGATACGCAATCATCCTATTTCTAAATACTCCACGAGTTGTATGATTGTATTTCGCGTAGGTACACCTTGATTTGGCACAGCGCCCTAACGATCACGAAGCTAGTTTAGTGGTTCCGGAGCTGCGGCGCGCGCTGCTCCACCGCCGCGCCGCCGCCGCCGCCGCCGCGCCGCCGCCGCCGCCGCCGCCGCCGCCGCCGCCGCCGCCGCCGCCGCCGACGGAAGCCACGCGCTCCACTACTACTGGAGGCTTACATTACTTTACTTATACCTGAAGAAGGAGGCACCTGCTTCTAACATTTAGAAAGTATTTGGATATTGAGAAGGTTCTGACCAGCCACAGAGGTGGTTTTAAACCGTGTGCAAAACACATTCAAATTGTACAAGAACACAAAAGCAACGTCAAATATCTACCCGGAAGAACAGGGCGATCCCAAGCGACGCCTCTACCGCCGGGTATTTGACGCGAAATAGATTTTGTCTATATTTATCCAAAGTGTAAAATAGCGAAACCCTTAATTTGGAGAGGACAGAGTCGGCCGCGGCGGCGGCGGCGGCGGCGGCGGCGGCGGCGGCGCGCCAACTCTATCAATCACGATATTTGTTTATCTTCCATGTACCTACCTATACTGATATTCAAATCGCACTTTATCGTAATTGTATTTACAAACTATACGCGTTAAGAAATGATTTGATATCGACTTCATAGCATACGATTCCTATCAGTTTATACGAGTATAAACGAACTACTAGTTATGGGATATCGACAAGAATAATATTGGGCGTATGGTCTTATTTGCTTATGAGTCTCGCTCGTTTCCAGGGTTGATACAGACAGATACAGAACAAATCAACCGCATTTACAAAATATTTTATTTTATGAACGTTTTGTTGCTAATAATAATAATATTTAACTACTATATAAATAATGTTTTATGTTAAATAATAAATAAAGCCAGTACCTACTAATTATGTATGCCTAATGAGCGTGAGTGTCAGTAGAGATTACAATATTACCATTCTCGAAAATGATATAGGTAAGTGTACCTAGTTCTCGCTGGTACCCCATTTCGAGATTGCAATTGCAGAACTACTCGTATCTGAATGGATGTAGGTAAATATGGATAGTATTATATTCAATCCTCAGAACTATAAGAACACAAATAGCAGAACCACGGAATCAGAGAGCCGTTCGCAGTTCCAATCAGTAACAATCACGTGCTAAGTGAGCCGCAGCTCTATATAAATGGATCCGCGATACGAGCGGGGCGGCGCGGGCGGCGCCGGCGGCGCTCTACCGAAACCACGGGGCGGCGTGCGGCCTGGCAGTGCCCTGCTAGCATTGCCGCCCGTGTTCGCTTTTATGCCAACGCGGTAAGGTGCAATGGTAACCGATTCTGAAACAGCTATAAAACGCCGCAACTCCGCGCGTTATTAACTCGTCACCCGGGGCGGGGGTGCCCGGAAACGAAATATGAATCGATTTGCATGCTGCTCGTGTAATTAGTTTTAGCTTTTTTCGTTTTTGATGAGACGCTTTAATTTACGACGATTTATGATGATTGTCGAGACTGAGGGGCTCTTTATTTATACTTTCAAGTAGGTAATAGCATCACTTGTAGGATTGGGCCATCTTCATCTTCCTATAAACATTGGCTGCGGCAGTGGCAGCATGGCCTACGAACCGCTACGGACGTAGCAGCTCGTAGGCTATATACTGGCCCACGCCAAATAGAGCCTACGCGTTGCTTGGAACTCGCTACAAATACAACAATGTATAATTTATGTCTTCACTTATTGCATTTATTAAGAACCGTGAAACTATAAATATTATTATCTAAGTACAATATTTACAACTCAAAATATACATATCGCTACGCGTGCGCGTTAGCAACCGAATAAAGTTCGATGAGATCGACAGGTAGGTACAGTGAATCGAATCTTCGCCAAGTCACTTGGTCTGTAGGACGACCGCGGCTGTTGGTCCAGCGGGCTCCGTATCGCACAACACTAGACGGCAACGGCTCGCGGTGGCGCCCTCACGGCGCCGCCAGCATCGCCGCCAGCGCCGCCAGCGCCGCCAGCGCCACCAGCGCGGCGCCCGCGCCCCCCGCGCGCCCCGCGCCCCGCGCCGCGGCGCTCGCCGACTCGTCGCGCTGCATCTCCATGTGCTCCTCTGCGGAACAACGACACGGCTATAGCTGAGCCACGAACCGAATGTGTCCGCGAACACACTTGACAAGAGTAACACTGCTGCATGCATAAGCCGATGAGTGAAGGGAGGTCGAGCGAGCTTGTGCGGAGTGGACACACAATAATTAAATTGTCCGTTATGGAAACGATCTGACAAAATGAGCACAACTAGTGGGCACGTTTGTGAAGCTGTAATTGGCATTGTTTAAAGATCTCTTGTAAGTAGTAATAGGGCCGTTCCTTCCGATGTTATGGAACGGTTGAGAAGTGCAGTGATTAACGGCACGTGTCTTTCGAACGGCGGACCGCGACGGCCCCCGAGGAGAGCCGCGCCTCGCTTTGAACTCGAAATGTAAGACGAACGTTTTAAGAGTTTTAAATCGACGCTGTGTTTTGTAGAGCACATGTATGCGTTAGGTAAACAAACCGGCTCGCCGATGGAGCGGAAAGAGTATAGCATGACGATATCGACGTGAGGTTTGTTGTGATTCGAAATCGATCGGCTATTGTTTATGACGCGCAGAATGTGGACGATCGCACGGCGAGCGACGTCGAGGTCGCACTCGCTCACACAAGTTTAAAGAAAAAATATACCAACTCCTGAAATAGAAAGCGAGCATATTATAGTCGGGGAGACCTCTGCCAAATGGGAAATTACAAACGCGAAAATTTACAGCGAGGGTGACACGATATCGCTGTACATATTATCAAATCGAGCACCTGCGTCGGCGAGGACGAGGCGCACCGAGTCGACGACGTCCCCGGCGGCGCACTCGTACTCCCCCGCGTCCGCCGGCCGCAGCTCGGCCAGCGTGAGGCGCGACACCACCCGCGCCGTCCAGCGCTCCGTGTCCAGCGAGATGCCGCCGCGCGAGCTCTGTGGACACAAGGCCGGTCGGTACAGTCGGCGCCGGCGCCGCGCACCGCGCTCGTCGGCGTGCGCCGCCGACCTGCGACACCCACCCACCTGCAGGGAGAGAGCGGAGCGTGCGTCGGCGCGGCGCCAGCGCACGTCGAGCGGCGGCAGCGGCAACGCGCGCGGCTCCGGCTCGTAGCGCGCCTCGCACGCCAGCGTGGCGGCGCCGCCCGCCGCGCCGCGCACCGCGCTCGTCGGCGTGCGCCGCCGACCTGCGACACCCACCCACCTGCAGGGAGAGAGCGGAGCGTGCGTCGGCGCGGCGCCAGCGCACGTCGAGCGGCGGCAGCGGCAACGCGCGCGGCTCCGGCTCGTAGCGCGCCTCGCACGCCAGCGTGGCGGCGCCGCCCGCCGCGCCGCGCACCACGCGCCTCTCGCCCGCCGACACCATTACACTCGGCACCGGCTCGTCTGCAACCCCACAATGCTCGATCGATCCATTGGTTTTACCCAAGTTTTATCAATACCTTTGCATCGTGCCGTGTTATTGTGAGACAATATTTTGTCCATCGACACCCGGCACGATCGACGACGATTCCCTCGTAGGTATAAAATCGATGAACATTTTAGAATGATTACAAAAGGTATCATTTGCGTAACTGGAACGCTACATAATCTATTATGAGGCCTTCCGTCACCGTACTCCATTAATCTGAGCGCAGATGCGAGAATCCATTTATCCCGCTGCACGAGACCGCAAAGGCGCCTTTGTAGATCGATCAAACGTTTCGCGATCTGTCCAAATCGACGCACACTGACCACTCATCGATCCCACTAAACACCTAAAATTAACAAAGACTCAGCATTCCAAAGCTATTTGGAAATCAGAGTGCAAGGCCGGTAGGACAGATGCTCCGCGCCACGATCGGCGGAAGTAGGTGCGAGTATAAGTGCGATAGATAACTCACCGAGCACGGTGAGGTTGAAGAAGAGGCTCATCTTGGGCTCCGTGTTGACCTGGCACTCGTACCGGCCCGCGTCCGCGAGCCGCAGGCGCTCGATGTGCAGCGAGTGGCTCGAGGCGCCCGCGCCGCCGCCCGCCGCCTCCGCGGCCGAGGCGCCCGCGCGGCCGCCCGCCGCCTCCGCGGCCGACACGCGCGTGTCCGCCGTGAACACGGAGCCCGCATGTGTCAGAATCTGCAGGTCGCTCGACCGCACCCACGACACCTGCAACCGTATATCATAAATGACGTCATGTACGACACTATTACAGCTTACTGCGCTATGTAATAAAATAGAAAGGATTGAATGTGCACAGTTAGCAACTAACATAAGTGGTACGATTTAAACAAGCTCAGGATTCTGGCCACATAAGAGTGTCTCGAGACGAGGATTATAAAAATGACAGTAGATACACGTGGTGTATCAAAACCTGAGTCTCCGAATAGTCACGCAAGTATACAGCCAGAAACATCGATAATGTTGGAGTACCGGGACTCGGATCGGCATTTCCTGGCACAAAAAAAAGCCATTGATGTGCCGCATGCCGTGCTAACTTCACGGCGGCCAACATCCATCTTAGATACCTCACTAAAGAGCGGATGCGCGAGTAGTACGAGTATGTACAATTGTATATTGTACACGGAGCGAGTGACTATTCTGCGCACATCCCATCGCTTACAAACTATCATCATTCTGCATTTAGTAGATCACTAGTGTATCACTAAAACAAATAATACAGAATTCATTTTAAATAATGAAATAATAGATATAATTTAACCTACATCAAGAAAAGAAATAGATGCTAATGGTTATGCGAAAGACATTTTTATCAGAATCTAAATACCTACATCCTCAAAACTTAACTAAGCGCGCTTCTCATTGGCCCTCGAGATCTAAAAGCACCCACTCACGCGCTAAATTAAGTTTACGATACAAACAACTCGAGAGAATTATACAGTTTGGCAATAGTCGCTTCCGGAACGCGCGTAGTAAATAGTAGCTAACGCTGCTGGCGCGCCGCCCGCGCCGCCCGCAGCGCACCGCGCCGGCACGAGCGGCCCGGCCCCGGCCCCGGCCCGGCCCCGGCCCGGCCCGGCCCGGCCCCGGGGACCGCGTGCGGGCAGACTACATCAGCATCGCAGCCAACTGATGGTACACTTTTATGAACGATAATGACTTTCTGACATTACAATCACTGTTAGAAGATGATCGACCGTGATGGGATTCTGAGTGGGTGCGTCTTGGCAGCCGCGCCGCGCGTGTAGTCACCGGCAACGGCACCGCACCGCACCGAACCGCACCGCAGCGCACGCACACCGCATACCGTGCTTTAGCGATTTGGCAACCGCGTTACAACTGCGATGGCGCATTGCTCGCATTCCAACATTTCCAACGCTCTGCACCTAATGCTTAAATTCTAACGTGTTTCACATGCGACGACTCATACGACAGATATTTTTAGTAGTTTAAATTCCTCGCTTTTTATACACATTGGCAGCTTTTAGTGCGGTGATTCATTCATCATCGCTATTTGCGTGAACATCGCTTTACATATACCAGTCTCACTTCCGTAACCTATTAAAACTATTCGGAAACTTTCATGACGGTGCTCCGGTCGCAGCCGTCATATCACAATTCTCTCGGCTCGTTCTCCTCATAGTATACGTAATTATTATAATTTATTCTGAGCCCATATTAATTTTTTTTACTAAGGGTGCGTACGTACGTAAGATAGAACTACTGCCGCCTCCCGGGTCGTTCGTAGAGTACTCACGGCCTTGTCCCCGAGGCGCAGCACGCGGCAGTCGAGCGTGGCGGGCTGCCCCACGGCGGCCACGGCGGCCGTGCGCTGGCGCGGCGCGAAGGCAGCGCCGCCGCCGGCGCCGGCACCGGCAGCGCTCGCGGTCACCGACACCACCTCGCCCTCCGCGCACCACGTCGCGCGACCTGTACATGGGTGAAAAGTTTTTTCAAAGCGGTTCAATCAAATTTTCTCAGGCATAATTATTAAAATAAAATGTCATGTCAGACCAGATGCCTCGGTTGATACACTTTGGTATGTATTATGCATTAGGTCCTACTATTTATTCGATGGTAATATTCAATCTACTAATGCAAATGCAGCGTAGTGTTTGTGCACCTAGCAACCCACTTCAACTACGAAATCCCAATACGAGAACGACTCGGCAAAAAATGAGACCCGACCACGGATTCGTGTTACATGAATCCGTCCGGCCGACTATTGGAGGGATTGAATTTTAGAGAATCGGACGGACGCGAGGAGAGTGTGCGGACGGTGGTGGCACGGCGGAGCGGCGCGGCGGCGCGGGCGGCGACACGGCACACGGCGCGCGGCGCAGTGAACACGGCGATGCACGCGGGCAAGGCCGCGGGGCGCCGCATGCCGATGCCGCCGCCCCGTGAATGGAGCTTGACGTCATAACCTGTGCGTAATTGGTACCTACTCGAGCACTACGCGCACTACGCGCGCTACATGTGTGAGTGACTATTGCACTGCACAACTGCACACAACAATGTATGTAACGTATTTAGGCGCCCCGTGCGCCGGTTATAACGCGAGCGTGCTTTAATTTAGCAGTAAGTGCCACACATAAGAGCGGTGCGTTACGATGCAAAGTCGCAACGCCAAAATCACGACGCAACCTGAAAGGGAGGAAACAGGCATTGTAACTCAACGGTGATTTTATTGTTGCGAAGACGTCGCGTCGCATCGCGTCGCACCGCTTTTATGGGTGTCGACCCTAAGAGTAGGAACGCACCATTACAATAGTATCGAGTGTATTGATGATGATGACATACGAGTATTAGACGTTCCACGGATTTGAATCAAACACTTTTATGGCTTTTTAGGTAGGTAGTGACCCGAGCGAAGCGAATGGAATGAAGCGATGGTAGCCTAGTGGGAGAACGTCCGCCTTCCAATCAGAAGATCGTGAGTTCAAATCCCAGTGCAGGCCCGTACCAATGTGTTTCTGTAAAACATATGTACGGAATTATCACTCGCTTTTCAGTGAAGGAAAAAATCGTGAGGAAACCCACATATCTACCCGAGAATTATTTCGGAGGTAGGTATGTTATCCACCAATCCGGACTGGGCCCCCTTAGTGGATATGGCCTAATCCTCCTCACGAAAGTGAGGAGAGACCCGTGCCCAGCAGTGGGACGTTATGGGTTGTTGATGAGTGACCCGAGCAAGTGTAGCAAGTCAATAAGGATCGGTCCAAATATCAAACGTAATCTTCATTGCACAAATCCAGTATTCCTTCAGAATCATACCTACTATATTGCTAACGTAAAAATAAATACTGAAACGATCGATTTCACACCGGTCAGAAACAGCAGTTTGCTTAGGGAGTATTGTGTGGTGGCGTAAACTGAAATCGATCTAAGATAAGATTACGCATGAATCGTTTATAATTCTTACAGTTTTTGCTCAGGAAGCGCTACGAAATAGTAGAAAGAGATCATACTCAAATCATTTTTTAAACTCAAACTCAAACTCAAATCATAGAGATTCATTACAAATGCCCGCGGGAAAACAAAAACAAGGTCCAATGTGATCTTTAAGCTTTTGTTTTATATACCTACTTGTGTGTTCTTAGGATATTCTGAGAACCTAATATGAATCAAGCGGATACAGGATGCGGGTGCGCACGCCTTGCGCCGCACCGCCCGCCGCGCACTCTGCACGTGCGGGACGGACATAATACCGCCCTCAAATAATTATGGGACGTGATCATGATTGTACTGTGTCTTTTCTTAATTTCTGTCCCGTAATGCAGTTTAGAGAACACAACGCAGAGCAAACTAGCACAGCAAACAGTGACGAAAAGAATCATCAAACGAACCATCAAACTTAATAACAATGTTTTAAATTAGAAACCAATTAACCGCATTGTGGCTCTCGCGCCCTCGCTTCGCCTCGCACCGCGCCGCAGCGCACGCCGCTGCGGAGCGCACAGAAATAGCCGCCTCATCCGTCAACCGTCAACGCGCACGCTTTTAGGAAAATAATAGAATTTTATCACCGAAAAGCGCTTAACATCACGTTAAAGTGAAACCCTGTGCTATTTAAAGCCCGTCAGCGTCCGAGTACCCCATAAACCGGATAGCTCTATGTCACTGCTCCTTCAATACCAGATACCAAGCGTGCGCGCACGAGTTAAAGTCCGACGACCGACCGACAGGACGGACGTGGTGCGTAGTTCCGCTGAAGCTTATCTCCGCCCTAGTGTGGTCGATGCATTAGAAAGCTCGATTGAATGCCACGAAATATAAAATGGAATGCATCGAGAATGGAGCACACTGGCGATGGCCAAGCTGCCGGTCTCGCCATCGCTGGTCGGCTCCGCCCGCGCCGTGCGCCGGCGCCGTGCCGCTGCGGGCCGAGGCACGCCAGCGCACATAACTCTCGAATGAATTGAGCTCAGTTTAGAACAGATTTACTACTAGGTATATTTTACGAGCCTACACGATACGACTTTATTATTGATACTTTTGTGCTGGCAATGAATCTGCTCACTAAGCCTGCTCGGCTGAAAAGAAACGTTTATTTGCCACGTGACGGAAGCGTCACAACACAAGAATCCTTTTACTTACCCGTGATAATAATAACCGGACGACCGGTGATATAATAACAGGAACCGTGATAATAATAATTGAATTGATTTGAGCATAAAATTTTAAACTCGATTATCTCTTTTTTGATATCTTCTATCAATAAAATTAATTAGTGTAGATTAGCCGCAAAAACGACAAAATCAAAATAGTTCCGTCGTAACGTAAGCTTTATTATCGACATATTTAGGTAGGTACATCAGAAATTATATACTGTGTTATATTATTAGAGTTGTTCTAACACAGCGAACATTTATTATGTACCTACCTATAATAGGCAACCTTACAGGTGCGGTTAAAATAAACCTAATGTTGAAATTGACGGACGAATCGCAGCGCGGCGCCACCGCGCGCCCGCCGGCCGCCGCCACCGCCGCCGCCGCCGCCACCAGCGCCGCAGGAAACCCAACCGCAGACGAAGGTGCCGGCTAGCGGCTGCCAATTCCGACTCTGACACAAAAGCCAGCTCTGCCAATTACGGCGGGTGACACAATCCTCCACAACAGTTTGTAACCAGAATCTAGTCTCGGTAAGGACATCCCGATACACCGAACTGTTACAATTCAGCTGTTGTCTGTCGACCTAGTTGACAGCTCGGCAGACGGCAGATGGCACAGGGCACGGAATCGCACGTGCGCTGCTGACTCAACTTCGCCGGAATGCGATGGAGCGGCGCTGCGCCGCTTTATGGCGGGGCGTCATGACTGAGTCCACCATATGCTACATTGTCAATACTTATATTTAATTTTATCTCATTCGGATTGTGATTTCAACGAAATTGACAAAACAGACGACCGGTTAGCCTGGGAGCCCACCACCGTCGGGGCTGCAGCTGCTTCTTAAAGATTGTTCGACGAAGATTCGCGTTTATGGCGTTTGGCTCCTTCCTTGAAATTACTAAGGAGATGTTTTTCATGTTCAGTGGCCCTCTGTTACGCTAATTTATAACACTTCTTCCCAAAATCTCCAAATACTAGAGTTGCGCTTTGTACGAGTACAAGTAATAGTTACGTACTCTGCCCGTCCGCCCTCCTCATGCCCTCCGCACATGCGACCTCTCAATCCGACCGGTGATACTCGCTTGTGAGGAGGAGGTCAGGAGTCAGGAGGCTGCCCCCGAACTGATTTGCCTTAGAGCGTAGCGAAACGTAAAAAACACGTACACACTAGATGTGAACAGTCGATGTTCACTTGTGTCACTACCGTCGACTTTTCACATTGCTAGTACGCAGTGACACTAGTAGAAAAAAAAAATAGATACGTAAGATACATAAATTATTGAACTGAGTCTGTGCGCGGGTGCCTCGGCACTCGACTGCGCTCTCGGCCATAACAACTGTACAATATTTGCATAGAAAGTGTAAACCTTTGCAGTTGCCATCATTTTACTATTATCATAACAATTTATTCTGAGAATCGGGCTGGTATAGCGTGTTACTCGGTTCGGTCGGCGCGGCGTGGCGGATGGCTGTGTGCACGAACTGGCCGGCGGCGGCGCAGCGCGCGGCGCACGGCGATAAAAACTTTTATGCCAGCAGAAGCTGAATTGGGAATGTGTTGTTATAATGAACTCCCTCAAATAACGAGTGTTTCATTGCACACAATGTTACATCAAGGCTAAGACCGAGCCGAGCCGGTCCATGGCAGGCGGCGCGGCGCGCGCTGCCCGGACCGGGCGCAGGGCGCCGGGCGCCGGGCGCTGAGCGGCGCGGTTAACATCTGTTCAGCGTGGCGCACTTTACTCTTTTTCATAATATATTTTAATCAAGCCGTACAGATACCGCATGTTATTGTAAAACTTGTAAAAAATACTTTATTTTTAGACATATTATACAACATATTATGTTTACACTTCTCTTTGATTTATTTCGCTCCTTTAGCTTCCGCCATTTTTTACTTGTCTTTCGTTCAAATGATTCTGCCTTATTTATTGGGCAGGATAATAAGTATTTTTAAAAATCTCAGTAATATTGAAAATTCTACAACATACGACGTCAAGTTTAATGACAGTATTTTTAAATGACGAAATACACGCTGCCGCGGAACATCCAAGGCAATACCAAACGGTTTGCTATTTTTGTACCGAGTCATCGAACCGAGCTCGTTCGCGCGAGGGCGTAGTTGGCACGGCCACGGTGACGGTATAGCTCGCCACCACTCACTTGCCTGCCCCGGCAGTGCCGCCACCACTCATCTGCCAGCTCCGGCAGTGCCGTCGTCACTCACCTGCCAGTGCCGGCAGCGCCGCCAGCAGCAGCAGCCGTGCGCCCACACACATCTCCGCTGCGCACACTAACAGTTCACTGCACGAGAGGCGGCGGCGGACAGTGTGTCCATGATCCGCCCACTCCGCCACTCACTGTCACCCGCGGCACGCGGCACCTGCAACTAACAAATATGTACATCACCATAATCAATTATCTACATCTACATGTACACTAATATTATAAAGAGGATAGATTCCTAACTATGTTTGTAACGAAGAAAGACACTCTAAAGTACAGGTCCGTTTCCAAAAATTATTTCACCATTGGAATGCTACATTATCCTTGCCTTGAGTAACATAGGTTATACTTATTACTAGAAAAAAAATAGCGATCCCTACTAAAATTTCTATAAAGTACCCAAGGTGTAAAAAAATAGCCATAAAATGTCTTTCATCGCATGAGCTGCGGGAACCATTGATAATAGAACAAAACAATGGTCTACCAAGCCGAACTAACAGTAGAAAAATAATTAATTAGTGTGGGGTGCTCGATATCAAAGGTTAATCACAGGTGAATCACATATTTTAAATACGAAATTTGTATGTTTGTGTATTTGTCCTCCCTTCGCGCCGAAATGGATGAACATATTATGTTAGAGAAATCTGTTTATAATTATAATAACATGCTTTAGGTCCTGGGATAAGGATACGTTTTATCTCGTAAAAATGTATGGTTCCTGTGGGATAATCGTTAACGCGGGTGAAACCGCGGGGCGCTGCTAGTACCATATATAAAATATATAATTATACAGCCTAAGTAAACTTGGGTGAAACCACCGATTGCACAACTTCTTCTACCACATTGCACTAGTACGATATAGGCGCGCGTTGATGTCTTTTATATGAGCCGTAGAAGTGGCACTCTTTCACCTTTGTTATTATAAAGTTCATTTTAATTATACGAATTTTTGTTTATATTATTTTAGAAAAAAGTCAAGATATAATCATTGTATTAAAAAAATAATCAAATTATCCAATCTCCAGCTGCTGTCAGCAACACCGCACAGTTTTCCGGGCGGCGCGCGCGGCGCGGCAGCGGAAGATGGTACAATGGAAACACGCATGTAATAGTGATTGATTAGCAAGCCATATGTTCTAAATTGGGTTTAGTGTATGTTTACGAGAGATACTGATCCGTAGTCATTCGTTAATTAGAACCTTCACCCTCGTCGATACGCCGCCGCGCCCGCCGCGCCGCTGCACGCCAACTGCCCGACCATGTTCGTGTCGTTCTAACGGTGGCAGGAAACTGAGGGTGCTCATGGGTGTTCTAAAATCCATAATTGTAGGTAACGTTTGGAATGCGCAGTGAGATGAGCAGCGGTGAGCGGCGGCGCGGCGCTGAGCTGCGACCCCGCACGGAGCCGCGCGGCGAGGGACGGGCGGGCGCGGACTCGTCATCTCTGCGACGCATACATCTGCTTACCATTACATTTTATAGTCCCGATGGACGCTTTGTGTTCACACGAAGTGTGAGTGTCCCTACTTGGAAATAACCCGATAAGGACGGTGGGAATATTCAAGTGATGAAGAGTAACATTTTTATGAATAGGTACCTACTCAGACATGCGGAAAGTGTAAAGTTGTGATCAAGCCAGCGTTTGCTGCGGGCGGCGCGGCGCGGCCGGGGCGGCGCGGGGCGGCGGTCAGTAAACGCATAAATGTATCGCCGAGCGACGCCTCGCTGCAGCAGTTCCATAGCTGCGCACAGTCTCTCGCACTTCGAGGAGTACATTTGGCATCAGCAGTGAGTACTGCACTTGATAAATGGATTCAGGTCATCGCCGTCGTCGAATTGTAGATAACAACTTTAGAATATATCCTTATGGCCAAAACATATTCAAGTTATAGCAGCAATGACTGGCAGAAGAAATACTACAACATTCATATAGTTGCCTTCCAAAAAGGTTCACTTTCCAAGAGCTCTGTGAGCTTTGTGATCGATTCCAATAAACATTGTATTGTCTCACGTCACAAAAGCCGTCGAGAGCTGGTCGGGTACTACACTAGTACTAGTGCACTTTCTGATTGTTGCAGTACTTAGGTAAAGTACGAGTAAGCGACGCGGACGCGGGCGCCGGCCGCGTGGCGCGGCGGCAGCGGCAGCGGCAGCTCGCGCTCTGTAGCGGTCGCCGTGTCCGCGTCGCCGCCGCCGTTTGTAAAAATTGTCATTGCGATGATGGCATTAACGTCGCTACCAATGTGCGTACAGCATTCACACAAACAACGAACGGTTGTAGCAAAAAATATTAAACAGGCAGGTCTATGGCTTCTTACTAATATTCACTCACAACGTTCAGTACATAATATTATTTGTTGATGCACTAACCTAAGTTCTAGCCGACTGATAAAATGGGTTATTTTTGAAGTACCGCTTGGAATGTTTGTTTACCAGCGGACGCGGGTCGCGGTCGCGGGGAGAGCACGCTGCACGACGCGGACGCATCTGCGCTCTCGCATACGTCACATGCTCGCACGTACGCAACGCAACGGACGCAGGGTTGAAGCTTGACTTATTAACGGTGTACGTACAGTGTACACGCGAGTGCAACGAAAACTGCCTGCGTTGCATATTGTGATTGATGTTAGCGATTGAATGCCGGCCGAAAATCGCTCCTTGGCCTGTCGGGTCATACTAACGGCAGAAACAGCCGAAGAAATCTATGTTTTCATCTTTGCTTAGACATCTTTACAGTTTCCTAGAGTTTACAATACGAAAATCAAAGCAAAATTTGTGTTTGAAGCAGAGCTAGGGATAAACGGTTATCCCTTTTATCCGTTCGCGGTTCTCGGAGCGCCGCCGCGCCGGTGCCGAGTGAGGAGTGGCGCCACCCTGGTGGCTACAGGTGCCACCCAACAGGGGGCATTGCTGCTCCGTGCTGCCACGCCACCGTCGGCGTCGGCGCAGGGGTTCCGCGCGCCAAGAGATGCGGGTTCTATTGTTTTTGTATGGAGGCAGGTCCACGGCATGGCACGCCGGCACACATAAGCGAGTTTGTTCGAGACTTGATCGAATTACGCCCATTACTTACACGTTGAAACAAAACAGCTGCAGCGTTGTTGAATTGGCTACCTAATTTCACTCTGAATACAAAAGCTGTGTTGTAGAATAGCCCAACAGCTAGATTTTGCTCGTGACTTCATTCGCGTGGAGTTTAAAAAGCTTTGACGTTATGTTGAACTCCTATGTATGGATAGAACGCAATTCTTATTATACCTACGTATTTGTTCTACTGACTCTTTGAGATAAGACAAGTCAATGAGATCACAGTCATTACAATTGATGACATTATCGCATCGCACTAATGGCCGGCACTGTGTGCACGGACTGCACGGACTGCACGGACTGCACGGTACACGGTGAGGTATGCAGCCAGTTTCCTGCTGTTCTGTGCCGTTCATTAGTTGTATTTGTAGCACTTTATGAAAAGAACTTGAATGAATGTTGAAATGTGGAAAGCACTGGAGTGCAACCGACACATTTCTTGTGGCAGAGTGCGTGCGACATGCGTGCGCGGCGCGGGTGCGTTGCGACTATTTTTGCACTATCGCAGGGCCACAAATAGCGCGCTCAGAATACCGTGCAAAGGTTAGCTAAATATCTATACCCCTGCGCTCGCGCCCTGGCGCGGTGTTGCGCGGCGCGGCGCGGCGCGGCGCAGCGGCGGCGGGCGGCGCGGCGTCCGTCACTCGAGCATACAACAATATTACCGAGCACAGATAATATGCAGATCTACTAAGTGAGCTAACTAATAATTGGTAAAATGCATTTACTATTATACGTAATTAAGTCCATGTCAAAATTAAAAAAAAAAAAATTCTGTATCTCAAATGTATATTACTCAGCTCGTTGTATCTACCCATGTTAACCTTCTGCTATTTTGCTGTATTGTGGTTATTTTTGTTCGATACAGACTATTCTATTCTAGTCTCTTCTAAGGAAAACATGGTGAGGAAATCGAAATACCAACCCGAGAATTATTTCAGAAGTAGGTAAGTTATCCACCAATCCGGAACGGGCCCCGTGGTGGATTATGGCCTAACCCTACTCACAAAAGGGAGGGGGACCCGTGCTCATCCGTGTGTTCTTCGTTGCGGCTCTACCTTAAAATGGTGTGACTTGAAAACTTGTTTTCAAAACGAATGTATATCTAAAAAGTTAACTTTAACACAACAAAATATACTACGAAGTTGTAAGTAGGCCTACGATACATCGCTCTCTCGATGAAGCACTTGATTAGTAAGCATGTATAAACATTAGTAACATATGGTAGCCCTCCCACTTCTGTACTGTGATTCGCAAGGGTGGTAGGGGTAGGTTATAACTGTAACTCCGGATGCTGCGCGTGTATTTATAGTACGCGCAGGTGCGGAGCAGGTGCGACGCGCCACCTTGCAGGCCGGCTCCGCTTGCAGCCGCACGCGCATGCAAGTGATCGCGTTACAGCGGCAGCGCCTCACCCGACCTTACGTATCACTTGATCTTGTGTTTTTATAATAACCAACGATTGACTACTTACAGATAACTCGTCTTAGATTGGACTCTTGATGGAGTATTCATTCTAAATTGGATGACAGTTATTAATCCTCCTTTTAGCAGTCGAATATAAAAAGTGCAATAATCGGGTCACCGATAACGTCGACCGGTATTAATTTGAACGGTCGACGTTATCGCCTTAACACCGCTACAGTGTCGTCACCCTGAACTATCCGTTCCAAAATCTTGTGCAGCACTGCGCTGTGCTCTTCAACTCTCGGTGGATGAATATCTGGCAGTGGTGTGGTACTTCCCCCGGTGGACTCTTGCAGAAGAGGCCTACCACTATACAACGACACTAGGATACTACGGCGCGGACGTGTCCAACGTTCGTTTCGACAAAGCCTGCTAGAGCCGCGCACGCCTGCGCCGCCGCCGGCGAGAGTCGCACGGGCTCGATCTGATTTTTGTAATCTGCGCAGGAGGCACGATATGTTCCAAATAAAATAGTTTCGTTTTCTAAATATAAACTGGTGACCGCTGAGCGTGGATTTCTAAACCGGAAAGTGGAGTAGCGATTATAGTGATTTCCGACCGGAGAGTGGCGCAAAAACCGCGAGATACCGGAAAAAATAACGCGGTGACAACGTCCGCGCGCTAGGAATAGATAACGCGCAGGCGCGCGTATTTCTAAACTAGGTATACGAACACTTGGGTATTATTCAAGACCGCTGACCAGTACGCACACATAATCAAACGAAATGTTGGCGCTCCTCATTATTCTCCTACCATCCTTTTCTTATTATTTTTGACAACGTTCTCTGTTGCTCAAATAAACGTCACAATGAGGTTTCCACGAGAAAGAAGTAATAGGTAGAAGAATTATTTTCATAATGCCGGTTGCGTACTACGAGAAGCCTAGACTGGCGACATCATCATCATCATCATCAGCCCACACTAGACTGCGTACTCCCCTAATTACTAATGGAATACGCCGTGGGCGCTCTCTATTCGGAGCAGAGCTCTCCCTGATACACCTATAGGTACCACAACCTATGGCCAGCGCCCAACGTCCAGCGCCCAGCGGCTGCCGGCTACCTACTCTACGTTTACAAAAGTACGTGTAAACAAGCTTTCGCTTTATTATTGTTTACAAATAATGCGAGTGTTCACAAATAATGCGAGTGTGTAAACTAGTATGACTATCCGCGGCTTATCGTAAGTCACAGGTGGTCGTAATAAAATGAGAGACGGACGGTAACCGAACGGTAGCTTGTGCGCTTTGCAACGACGAACTCAACGACGCCAAGTTCGATCCTCGGCCTCACAGCATCGACTTATCGTAAGTTACGTGTGGATTTCCATCGCTCCGAGTTTCGCACGGCATACCTACCTAATTAAAGCAGTCGTTAAGTACGTTAGCCACGTCAAAGCTAAAGGCCTCAGGCAGCCTTACAAACTTTGACACTAGCGGCGGGCACATGGCACGGCTCATTCAGCTAGGCAGGTACCTCATTCGACAAACAAATAATACAATATATTATAATAATTCATTATCATCATAGTCATTAGCGGTCTTCCTTGTGACAGACAGCCTCTACCACCATCAATTTGCGACGCACGTCGCGTCGCGTCGCTTCACCTGCGCCTTCGGCGGGGGCGGAGGTCCTACACTACCATTGTGTAAGCGTGGCCTCCACCATAGAACTCGCCTACCCCATGTGTTGCGGGTTGTGGGTTGTATAAAATGTAATAATATTATTACAACTTTCGTAAATGCTGTATTATCATACATATTATATCTATAATAGACACTAATTTATCCAAGATACTAAGACTAACCTACTTGCGACTGTATCCGCTTTGTATAAAGAAATAGTAATTATTACAAAACAAATTAAATAACATAGATATATATAGGTAGGTAGTATTGAAAAAAATTAAGGAACTCACCCTTGATAAATTATCTACAACTTTGCTCCTAAGTAGGTAGATACCAAGTAGCCAAAATTCAAAGCAAATTGCCTCGCTTTAAGCAGACTGGCAAACTACACCAGAGGCGGCACAACCTCATTCGACAAGCTGGCGGCAATAATTATGTTTAGCACAAGTTCACATCGACACCTAGTTAAAAAGAAAACACTCGTTCGTAGTTTGTACTATATTATAAGATCCCGCGCGTACACAAACTGCGAAGTCCCGACACGTGCGTGCGCGCACACTTGTCTCGCGGCACTGCCAGTACTACTGCCAGCCACTGTCCACAAACTGCAAACAGTACCACGTACGGCACTGCCGGCACTGCTCGTTTCGGGCGCGCGCGATCAGCGCAGCGCGATGACGACTGGAAATTATTTTACCAATTTAGAATTTAGATAAATTAATTTTTTAAGTAAACTGGATATTATTTTATCTTACAGGAATCCTTATTTTTAACCGACTTCACGAAAAGAGGGGCTTATCAATTCGACTGTATTTTTTTACGGCATAAAAAGTACCTACCCTTGTTATATTCCAGGGCCTAATACGAAAGCATCTATATAAGTAAGTATACCACATTTTATCAAAATCCGTTCAGCCATTTTGGCGTGATGAGAGGACTTTCGCACTTATACTATTACTAGTTGCGCCCCGCGGTTTCACCCGCGTAGTTTCCGTTCCTGTGGGAACACGGGGATAAAATATAACCTATGTAATCGCTGATAATAATTAGTCGCTTAAGTAGCTTTCCATTAGTGTTTTTTTTTTAAATTAATGCAGTGGTTTGGCTGAAACCTTACATATTTCCATACAAACTTTCGTCTCCTATTTTTATTTCACCCTCTTAAGGGTAAAAATTTTAATGTCAAATTTATTTATGTCTAATCAAAAGCCTAAAAAATAATTTTCAAGCTTCTAGCTACAAAAATGACGAAACTTCCATACAAACTTTCATCCCCTATTTCAACCCCTTACTACTCTTTTTTCGCTTTAAAAAGTAGCCTAATAAACTATCTGTGTTCCAAATTTCTTTCCAATCCGTTCTGTACTTTCGCATTTATAATAACACAGTAACTGCGCCCCGCGGTTTCACCTGCGTAGTTCCCGTTTTGTCCCACGGGAACATACTATCGGGATAAAAAGTACCCTATCACTCAATCCTGGTTAAGTATAAGCCATTTGTATGCCAAATTTAATCCAAATCCGTTTAGCAGTTTTTGCGTGATAGAGTAACAAACATCCATCCATCCATTCTTACCAACTTTCACATTTATAATATTAGTAGGAAGTCGGATTTAATGTAATAATTTGAATTTATTAATATAGGCTCACCTTTGTAGGGTTAACATTATAAGTAAAAAAGTTAACCCCCTGCTGCTTAACGAATTAGATTTATTTATTTGTTCTTTACATTGAAACGGCTTTTCGGCACCCCATGCTCAAGCGCCGCGCGCCCCTTGCTTATCGGTCGTGGCCGACGCACGCCGCGCCTGCCGGGTGCGCCTCGCTAGTCTAGTCATAGATAACTGACACACGACACGAGCTGTCAATCATGTCTTGCATGATGGTGGACGCTGTAGTGAAAGTCTGTGATAGTTCCTGGGACTTTTGAAAATAACTGAGGTAAAAAAAGCCAGGCCATTTTAATAGGTATCATTTGACGTCTGTCAGTTTTATCTTCATAGTGAGTGACCTGCTTAAAAACATCGATTAAAGTGAATGATTCGATACTGAAACAGGTATTGAATCTGCTAGACTTGCTAGGAGTCTAGCAGATTCAATCTGTCAAAATCCATTATCATTTTGAATAATTTTATAATTATAAACCTACAAACTACAAAAATGTTGTAATGGTATTTTCGCCACGGAAATAATTGTGTATTTATTTTTTAATTAATTTGAGGATCTTTAGACATTTTCATTTTTGCGTTTTGTTTACAGTCGGCACTGGCAGCACTGACTGATTGCCAACACACAGCGAAGCCAAAACATAAAAAAAACTCTTGATTGATTGTAAATGTTAAAATTTCGAAATACAATAAATAAGCGATTTCTTTCATACAATCTTCATATCAGTACCAACTTAAAGATTAACGGAGTTCTCCTCATCAGTATTGTGATCAGTTGAAAGAAAACCGGGTTACTAACTATGGAATTGGTAAGTTTCATCTGGTAAATTAAACCTAACCTAAAATCTTGAAATGTAAATTCTTATTTCACTCGTGAAGTATGCGTTTATCCAAGTATTATTTAGAATCAATAATAAAAGATCAGGTCACGCTAATAATAATATGACAACGGTTTCTACGACGCTAACGCGTGGTGTAGATAAACAAGCGTTGAAAGCGGCACTGCTGCGTCCAGGTTCGTGGCATTGGAGCAAAGCCTCACTAGAGCCTAGGGGTTCAACCGTGGGTAGTTATATAATTTCTTCACGATGCTATACTACAGGACACATCATCAATTTATCATGATATACTTATCGCCAAGGTATCCACTTTACTATAAAAGATATTAGAAGTAGGTAGGTCTAAGTATTTGGGCTTTTATTATCATACTCTACTGCCCAGAAAGAAGCTAATATTGTTCTGGTGTATATATGTATGTGAATAAGTAGGCATTTCAGAAAATTGGATATATTATGTAAGTATAATAATTGGATTTGACTTCACTCGTTAACCTTTCCAACATCCACCATAATGTACAAACTTGTGTGAAACTTGCAGTATACAACATACAATGCGTGCGTGCACACATTTGCTGCCCTATTATTGGCCATTATTTTGCATACCTAATACATTTAACCATATAAACCTGTTTGATTGATGTATACGATCCAATGTGAGTTTTAATATCTAAACCTTTTTGCATAAATGTGAACACAACCAATGGTATCACTAGACTTGCCACCCGACCGAGTTTCTCTGGATTTATCCTAGTTTAGAGGGCATCTGGGGAGCAACCCCGAGAGGAGCTTCATCTGTGGTCTGGGCTTAAAAATTTCAAGTCTCAAGCTGCCCACAATACACACATTGTGTAATGACTGGGTTTAACATGTTTACTGCTGAAAACACAACTGCTGTGTTTTTTTAACTTGCCGCGAGTACAGGAAAATACAATGGTGTGTGCAGATCCGTAACTGGTTAAACAACAAAATCGGCTCAGCAGAAAGTGTTAAAATCCGGGGTTTTCATGTGGATTGTCCTGGTTGCCAAAATTTAGAGATGGCAACCCTATGTATAACCATCATAAACCTTTCAGGCATCACTAAATTGTTTTCATTCGGCCACCATTGCTGATGCAGTTAGTCCGATTTATGTAAAGTACCTAATTAAAATAATGAAGAATGGTACTGTTGAATTAAAATGTTATTTTATACACCTAAGCCAGAACCCAAACTCACGATCAAACAGAGTCATTAAAATGCTACTGTTCAGCTAGTTCGTCACATAAAAGCTAGATGGCAGGTTGAGGTGAGCGGCGTAATCCTGCATCGCGGTGACAAGATTCGCAGAGATTGCGCGGTACTATTTGAAATTTGAAATAAATGTGTCTTGATTTTGGAGATATTGTGGTTTCAATACATAACCCTTCAATAGTCGACCTTCACGAGAACGTGTGTAACAGGAGTTTTCACATGGTCCTTCGTGGCCGAATATTCGGCAGGAATCAGTTAAACACCGATTGTTGGTCGGTGTAGTTTTTTTGGAGAGTACGTCACGGACGGTGGATCGCCGTCGCAACCGTGACGTCAGGCTGAAGTATCAGCGGAGGCGGAGGCTCTGCTGAACTTCAGGAGGCGAACAGCTTCAGGTGAAAGCTGTTGCCGTGGGGGCAAAGGGCGACAACGACGCCATCTGCAGTGCCCGAATACAAGCAAAGGACAACGACCCTGTCTGCGGTGCCCGAGTGGAGAAATTCTAGGAAGTGGACTGGTACGGCGCTGAATTGGATCGCACCTAGTTTCCAGTGAGTGAGTGTTGAACAACTGTGAGTACTTTCAACTTTATTGTGTCAAGCAAAAGTGAACTTTATTTCAATGAAGATTTTAACTTGTGTTTATTAGAGTCAAATAGCTAGTTCTAACTTTAAATTGTAAGTTTAGTTTAGGACTTAGAATAATTTGTTAAAAAACGAGGGAACGGGGCCTCTGTGCCCGATTTTAGCTAGGATTTTAAAAGTTCAAACACTTAGAAAATTTTGCTCGAATTTCTTCGAACATAGACATCAGTAGATTCAACTGCAAAAATATTTGCTAGCATACTGTGAACTTGTTTACTAACTTTGAGCGTGTTAATTTAGTACTTGTATGTAACAGACTTCGCATCGATCTTTAGTAGAAAAGTTATCATAGTCAAAATGGAATTGTTATTAAATTTTCAAGATGATTTATTTAAAAGAATTTCAAAGGCGAAAGTTAATTTTAAAAAGACGCCTAAAGACCGGTTGAAGAAAGAATATGTCGAAGCGAGATTAGAGTCAATCGATCAACTTTGGTTCGAGTTTCTAAGTGGACACAAAGAGTTGATGCGGAATCATGCTCTGGATAAATTGAATGAAACAGTGTACATGACTTCCGACATATACGATCAATGCGAAGAGATTTACATTGAATATAAGGGAGAGTTAAAATCTAAGTTGGCGGACATGCCCAGTCAAAGTAAAGGTGGATCTACACCGAATACTAGTGAAACCAAAGGTTCACGAGCCCAGGTCAAACTACCAAAGGTAAATATACAATCCTTTTCCGGCAAGTATTCGGAGTGGAAAAGCTTTCAAGATCTCTTCAAGTCTTTAGTTCATGAAAATGCTAATCTAGACAATGTTGAGAAATTGCTCTACCTCAAGGGATATTTAACTGGAGAGGCAGAGCAATTATTGAGCAATATTCCAATAACTAACGACAACTACTATAGATGTTGGAAATTACTTGAAGACCGATACAACAACAAACGGTATATCTCGCATCACATACTAAAAAGATTGTTAAGTCAAAGGAATCTTGCTCATGAAACAGCTGGTGGTCTAAAGGATTTGTTGGATACTACAAATGATTGTTTATCGGCATTGTCGAATATTGGAATTCAGACAGAAAGTTGGGATATACTAATTATCCATATCATTGCGCTTAAATTAGATCCAGAATCTAAAAGGGAGTGGGAATTCTATGCTACGGACAGTGATGTGTCAGATGAATTGCCCACATTCAAGCAATTTCAAGAATTTCTAACTAAGCGCTATAGAGCGCTAGAGTTTTTGGATTCTGGGTCTGCAAACAAAAGCCAAAGGCCTGTTAATAAAATGAAATCAATGCACATTGCAAAGATTCAGTGTCCATTCTGTACGGAAGAGCACAAGCTTATTCACTGTCAGGCGTTTAAGAAAGATTCGGTTGATTCGCGGCGTAACTTTGTTAAGTCAAATAATATTTGCTTTTGCTGTTTAGGGAGTAATCACACTGCCAAAAACTGTAAAACGAACTTTAAGTGCCGCATTTGTCAAAAGAGACATCACGCTTTTTTACACCCGTCAAGTGAGGGCTCGTCTAAGGGTTATGTTGCACGTACTGACACTACAGATTCGAGTGCAGGCAGGATGGCTGAACCAAGCGCGGCAGCAAATGTTCAGGGCTCAGACTCAAATGAGGTAGTTTCTTGTTTTACTCGAAAAATAAATCCAATTTTACTGGCAACGGCACTAGTGAAAACCGTGTCCAAGGAAGGTCAGTGCTATACAATCCGTGCATTGCTGGATCAGGGATCACAAACGTCCTTTATTACAGAAGCGACGGTCCAACAATTGGGATTGAAAAAGACTCCTGTAAAAAGTCAAATTACAGGAGTAGGTGGAGACAAGGCTTTAGTCTCTAAGGCTGTAGTGAACCTGAAGATATCGTCACGAGTAGATCCGAAGGTTATCATAAATGTTAAGGCATATGTGCTTAAATCTATTACCACACTTTTACCAACGAACGAAATAAAGACTGTGGAATGGAAGGAATTACAAAAAATTGTTTTAGCTGATCCAAGCTACCATACACCAAGTCGTGTTGATATGCTACTGGGAGCTGAAGTGTACGGACAAATACTACAAGAGGGAGTAAAGAAGAGCCCCCAAGGGTCTCCGATTGCGCAACGTACTTCCTTCGGTTGGATTCTATCAGGTGCGTTAAAGGAGTCAAAGGAAACATCTGAAATAAAAGTCATGCACGTAGTAGAGGATAATAATCTACTAAAACAATTCTGGGAACTCGAGGATGATATACCGATGTCCAAAGAAAAACTGCGAACAGAAGATGAAAAACTCTGTGAGGAGATATATACAAATACTACTACCAGGGATGAAAATGGCAGATATGTGGTACGGCTCCCCCTAAAATGTGAATATCCAGATGTTACAAATTCCAAGATGATAGCTGAAAGAAGATTGCGTTCATTAGAAGGAAGAATGAAGACTGGTGATCTGAAACAGAAATACAAAGCGGTAATTAATGAATATGTTCAATTAAATCATTTGGAAGTCGTACCTGAAGATGAAATTGACCACCCCAATGCAGTATACTTACCACACCATGCTGTAGTGCGTGAGGATAAACAAACGTCCAAAGTTAGGGTTGTCTTCGATGCCTCTTGTAAGGGCACTAACCATAAATCTCTTAATGAACAGTTGTTAGTAGGCCCGACTCTGCAAGCAGAACTAAAACATCTGGTAATCAACTGGAGAATGTCACCCATTTGTTTGACAGCCGATATAGTCAAAATGTACCGACAGGTAAAGGTACACCAAGATGACATAGATTACCAGCGGATCTTATGGAGAGGTGAAACGGACGAAGAGATCAAACATTATCGAATGTTACGAGTGACATTCGGAGTGGCATCGGCTCCGTATCTTGCAGTAAGGTCTTTGCAGCAACTCAGCATTGATGAAGGTCATAAGTATCCTGCGGCAGCCAAAGCAGTAACTTCTCAGTTCTACATGGACGATCTGCTAGCTGGATGCGAAAACGTTCTGGAAGGAATAAATCTATATCGAGAAATGAATAATCTTATGGAGAAGGGAGGATTTACTCTACAAAAGTGGACAAGTAACAGTGAAGAATTACTACAGGAAATGAAGAAAATAGAAGAAGAAAAGGAGGAAAAGGAGAAACTTATAAAGGAAGAAGACATTAAAGAAGAATTGAAAATAAAGACAGATGAAGTTATGAAAATTGTAGGACTTACCTGGGACCGCAACGAAGACTCCTTCCGTTATAAGGTTGATCTTCCCGACGTCAAGGATCCTGCAACAAAAAGAAGTATTATTTCCAACATTTGTCGATTCTACGACCCCTTAGGGTGGGTAGGGCCAAGCATAATTATTTCAAAGATGCTGATTCAAAAATTATGGCTGGCAGGAATTGACTGGGACGAAACTGTCTCAGCGAATATTTTTAAAGAATGGAAAATGTATAAGGATGAATTAAAAATGCTTACCAATGTGTCCATTCCTCGTTGGATTGGTGCAAGAAGTGGAGACATCGTAGAATTGCATGGGTTTAGCGATGCCTCAAAAGACGCGTATGCGGCCGTGGTTTACGCGCGTTTCGTCAAATCCCATGGAGACGTTCAAGTGTCACTCATATCTGCAAAAACCAAAGTAGCTCCTATCAAACAAGTATCCATTCCGAGATTGGAATTATGTGGAGCTGTCTTACTGACTCGGCTAATGATGGAAATAGCAACTGTGATGAAAGTTGACAAAGCTAACTTACATGCTTGGACGGATTCCACTGTAGTTATCGCTTGGCTAAATAGTCACCCCAGTCGCTGGAAGGTTTTTGTGGCAAACCGTGTATCTGAGATTATTACTAACCTTGACTCACATCATTGGTCGCACGTTTCAACAAAATGCAATCCAGCCGATGCCGCGTCCAGAGGTCAGTCTCCATCAGAGCTAATAAAAAATACTATGTGGTTTCAAGGACCAGAATTTCTGAAAAGGGAACATATCGATTACACTAAACCGAAAGGTCTCAACTCAACTTTAGAAGAAGCAAAGATAACATCTCACTGCGCCACAGTTGATAACTCTATCATAGAAAGATTCTCTTCACTTACCAGGATGATACGCGTAATAGCATATTGTAGACGTTTCATTCACAATCTGAAAAAGAAGAAACCCGAAAGACGTGTAGACCCTTTAAATACTGCGGAACTGAATAATGCACTGCAACTTTTCATTCGACAGTGTCAAGAGGAAAAATTCAGCGAAGAAATAGCTATTATAAAGAAAAAGGACAATTTACCGAAACGTAGCAGCTTGAAATCGTTGAATCCTTTCTTGGACGAAGATCAAATCTTGCGGGTCGGTGGCAGACTGGAGCATTCTTCGTTAAGCGCAGAACGAAAACATCCCATCTTAATACCCAAAGAATCGTATTTGGCCAATCTTATCATCATGGACGCTCACAAACAGACACTTCATGGTGGGCCACAGCTAATGTTATGTTATTTACGGGCTAAATATTGGATTCTAGGCGCTGGGCGGTTGGTAAAATCATGCTTTCGCGGGTGTGTAACATGTGTTAAGAACACAGGAAATACGCAAACACAGTTGATGGGGCAGTTACCATCGGTAAGGTCAACTCCAGCCCGCTGCTTCAGTTCCAGCGGAGTTGATTATGCAGGCCCCATCCAACTTAGGACGGCTAGAGGTCGTGGCCACAAATCTTGTAAGGGGTATATCTGTTTGTTTGTGTGTATGGTGACCCGTGCCGTACACTTAGAAGTGGTGAGTGATCTCACTACTGAAGCATTTCTTCAAGCCTTTAAAAGATTTGTAGCTAGGCGAGGACATTGCAAAGAAATATGGAGCGATAATGGGACAAATTTCACGGGAGCAGCTAGCGAGTTAAAACGGCTATTTAAAAATGAAAAGGGTTCTATGACGCACGAAATCGCCGAAGCTTTGGCTACAAACGGATGTAGCTGGCATTTTATACCTTCCCGCTCTCCTAACTTCGGTGGTCTTTGGGAGGCCGGAATTAAATCGGTTAAATATCACTTGAAGCGGGTAATAGGAGTTTCAACGTTAACGTTTGAAGAGATGACAACGGTGCTGGCACAGATCGAAGCGTGTCTGAATTCCAGACCGCTGTCGGTACTGGCTGGAAATGACGATGAAAACTTTACCGTATTGACACCGAGTCACTTTCTTGTGGGTGAAGCATTGGTGACCCCTCCTGATAAAAATTTTGAATCTATGAACACGAGTTCACTTCGGCGATGGCAGTATACGCAAAGGATGGCCCAAACCTTTTGGCGTCAATGGTCACGCCAATATTTGACAAGATTCTATAAAAGGTACCGCTGGCCATCTCAGATGCCGCAGCCTCGTATCGGAGACGTTGTGACAGTAAGGGAAGATAATTTACCGGTATGTCGTTGGTTATATGGCAGGGTGATTGCGACCCATCCAGGACAGGATAATTTGATTCGAGTAGTAACTCTTAAACTCAAAAATGGTACAGTTAAACGGCCGGTAAGCAAGCTGTGTCTGCTTCCCATTTCTCAGTAAAACCGAGTTAGTTAAAAATATGTTACTGTTTAATAAAACTTGTTAAGGTGAACCTTTGTTCAGTCAAACTTTGTCATTAATTTTGTTAGTTGTATGTGTTGTGAATTGAGCCATGTCATATGTTAGATCTTAAGTTTAATAGTCTTTAAATTTGTTACGGACGAAGCTAAGCTTGTCCATGGTGGGCGATGTATGTTGAATTAAAATGTTATTTTATACACCTAAGCCAGAACCCAAACTCACGATCAAACAGAGTCATTAAAATGCTACTGTTCAGCTAGTTCGTCACATAAAAGCTAGATGGCAGGTTGAGGTGAGCGGCGTAATCCTGCATCGCGGTGACAAGATTCGCAGAGATTGCGCGGTACTATTTGAAATTTGAAATAAATGTGTCTTGATTTTGGAGATATTGTGGTTTCAATACATAACCCTTCAATAGTCGACCTTCACGAGAACGTGTGTAACAGGAGTTTTCACAGGTACAAAAGACAAGGCTCGAAAGCCATCTAACTTATAGAAAAATAAAATTGTGTCATATAAAACTATGTGCTGTAAATAGTTTACTAAGTGTTATAATGTGAGTACCATATCTAGTAACATTCTATTAAAAATAGGTACTGGTTTTAGTATCTAAACAAATTCATTTTGTTATCCAGACTGCTGCGACTGCAGCTCAGCTACTGAAGATTTGTAGTGTGAACCAAACATTGAAAGTAATACATTTTATATTACGATTGGGTATCCGCAATCTAGGAGCAGCTCAAACAAATTAGTCAAAAAAATAAATTTGAAACACTTCTATGGGGTACACTTGTATACGTGTTTGTGGAATCTTACAATAAAATGTTCACCCAATTCCTGACATCCGAATGACGCTACAGATAGGAATGTTTGCTTCGGTTCTAGCTGTCGAACTCCGTGTTCGGAGCGCTGGCGGGCGGCGCCAGCGCCCTCATGCAGCCCCCGCTGCCACCCCCGCCGCCCCCGCCGGCCGCGCCCGCCGCCCTCCCTTGCGCCGTCGTCACCCCCTGCGACGCCGCCGCCCCCTGCGCCGCCGCCGCCCCCGCCGCCGACGCGGGTGAGCCCCCGGACAGTAGAGCCGCGTGTCACACAGTGCAGTTCCGTAGACTCGGCGTAACGCCGCTGGCTCTGCTCGCTGTTACAGACGCCGCCGCCGCCGCCGCCGCCGCCGCCCGCCGCAGCCGCCGCCGCGACCTCTCCGACTCAGTGATCAGTGTTTCTGCTTTCTGTTTCAGGCTAGATATAAGTTAGGTTTTTGGTTTGAAAGAGTTCCGCGGCCGGCGCCCGCCGCGCGTCGCCGGCGCCGTCCACACTCCAATGTACCTACTTGTTTATACGCATCGTCCCGAGTGCCTGGCGACAGCGCCCTGGCCGCCCCCCGCCCTCACGGCCGCCCGAACCCTCCGCGGTTCCGAGGATGGTCCCATCGTTTTAGTCATTTTTTAAAATATCCAATAATCGAAAACGTAGTCCACGCCGCGATAGAGACGGTCTTCGTTATCTCGAACCGTCCGATCACCCCAGGCGGGGGGCGACGCGGGCGCAGAGTGCGAGTGCGAGCGGCAGGAGAGCGTGCGTGCGACCTCCCCCCGCGCCCCTCCGCCCCCCACTCACCGCCGTCCGCTTGCAGGCCCTCCGCGCGCGCCGCCGCTCTACGACCTGCAGCAGGTGGGCGACGTCTACACCGGTGAGTGCCACGCGGCGCCGCGCGCGAGTGCTAGTCGTCCCCCCGCCCGCGGGGACTAGCACTCGCGCGCGGACTTGCGCGCATTTCACGCATAGTAAAAGTATACATCGGCTATTCTCAATGTCGTTCTGAAGTACACGCGATTATCGCGTAGAGTACCGTATCGTGTGCGATACTCTTCTAGTTCGCACGGTAGCGTCACGTCCGAGTACCCATACATTAGTGTAAGCCGTGTCAGTGGCGGTGGCAGGCCCCGGCGCCAAGTGCGCGACGCTGCCGGGCGTGCTGGGCGGCTCGCTGCCGCGGCTGTCGTCGGAGCAGGCGGAGGCCGTCACGCGCGCCAAGAAGTACGCCATGGAGCAGAGCATCAAGATGGTGCTCATGAAGCAGACGCTGGCGCACCAACAGCAGCAGATGGCGTCGCAGCGGACCCAGGTGCAGCGGCAGCAGGCGCTGGCGCTCATGTGCAGGTACCGCCCCCCGCCCCCGCCCCCCGCGCCGCGCGCCGCGCGCCCCGCGCCGGCCGTGATGAGAGCGATGCGCAGAGGTTCCCGCCTCGTGCCGGTCGAGCCCGTGATTATTCATGCTGAAAAGATCTGAGCCTAGAGACGCGCGGCGCGGATCGTCTTCCCCCACCCCGCTTCCGCCCATTCTGATCCCGTGATTTATCACGTTGCAGAGTGTATGTGGGCTCGATCTCGTTCGAGCTGAAGGAGGACACGATCCGTCAGGCGTTCCTGCCGTTCGGGCCCATCAAGTCGATCAACATGTCGTGGGATCCCGTCACGCAGAAACACAAGGGCTTCGCCTTCGTCGAGTACGAGATCCCCGAGGCGGCGCAGCTCAGCCTCGAGCAGATGAACGGCGTCATGCTCGGCGGCAGGTGAGTGCCGCCCCCTCGCGCCCCTCGCGCCCCCTCGCCTCGCCGCGCTCATCCGCCGCCTCCTCCGCAGGAACATCAAGGTGGTGGGGCGGCCTTCCAACATGCCACAGGCGCAGGCCGTCATCGACGAGATCCAGGAGGAGGCCAAGCAGTACAATCGCATCTACGTCGCATCCATCCACCCGGAGCTCACCGAGGACGACATTAAAAAGTGAGTACGCGTCTGCGTGCCGCTCCTCCCCCTCTCCACCCCTGCCCTCTAACCGCCCGCTCCGTTGCAGCGTGTTCGAGGCGTTCGGCCCCATCACGTACTGCAAGCTGGCGTACGGCGCCTCGGGCCACAAGCACAAGGGCTACGGGTTCCTGGAGTACGCGACGCTGGCGGCCGCGCTCGAGGCCATCGCCTCCATGAACCTGTTCGACCTCGGCGGCCAGTACCTGCGCGTCGGCCGCGCCATCACGCCGCCCAACGCGCTCGCCGGCCCGCCCGCGCCCTCCGCCATGCCCACCGCCGCCGCCGTGGCCGCCGCCGCCGCCACTGCCAAGATACAGGTGCGTGTCGCCCCGCCGCGCCCGCCGGCCCGCCCGCGCCCTCCGCCATGCCCACCGCCGCCGCCGTGGCCGCCGCCGCCGCCACCGCCAAGATACAGGTGCGTGTCGCCCCGCCGCGCCCGCCGGCCCGCCCGCGCCCTCCGCCATGCCCACCGCCGCCGCCGTGGCCGCCGCCGCCGCCACCGCCAAGATACAGGTGCGTGTCGCCCCGCCGCGCCCGCCGGCCCGCCCGCGCCCTCCGCCATGCCCACCGCCGCCGCCGTGGCCGCCGCCGCCGCCACCGCCAAGATACAGGTGCGTGTCGCCCCGCCGCGCCCGCCGGCCCGCCCGCGCCCTCCGCCATGCCCACCGCCGCCGCCGTGGCCGCCGCCGCCGCCACCGCCAAGATACAGGTGCGTGTCGCCCCGCCGCGCCCGCCGGCCCGCCCGCGCCCTCCGCCATGCCCACCGCCGCCGCCGTGGCCGCCGCCGCCGCCACCGCCAAGATACAGGTGCGTGTCGCCCCGCCGCGCCCGCCGGCCCGCCCGCGCCCTCCGCCATGCCCACCGCCGCCGCCGTGGCCGCCGCCGCCGCCACCGCCAAGATACAGGTGCGTGTCGCTCCGCCGCACCCGCCGGCCCGCCCGCGCCCTCCGCCATGCCCACCGCCGCCGCCGTGGCCGCCGCCGCCGCCACCGCCAAGATACAGGTGCGTGTCGCTCCGCCGCACCCGCCGGCCCGCCCGCGCCCTCCGCCATGCCCACCGCCGCCGTCGTGGCCGCCGCCGCCGCCACCGCCAAGATACAGGTGCGTGTCGCTCCGCCGCACCCGCCGGCCCGCCCGCGCCCTCCGCCATGCCCACCGCCGCCGCCGTGGCCGCCGCCGCCGCCACCGCCAAGATACAGGTGCGTGTCGCTCCGCCGCACCCGCCGGCCCGCCCGCGCCCTCCGCCATGCCCACCGCCGCCGTCGTGGCCGCCGCCGCCGCCACCGCCAAGATACAGGTGCGTGTCGCTCCGCCGCACCCGCCGGCCCGCCCGCGCCCTCCGCCATGCCCACCGCCGCCGTCGTGGCCGCCGCCGCCGCCACCGCCAAGATACAGGTGCGTGTCGCTCCGCCGCACCCGCCGGCCCGCCCGCGCCCTCCGCCATGCCCACCGCCGCCGCCGTGGCCGCCGCCGCCGCCACCGCCAAGATACAGGTGCGTGTCGCTCCGCCGCGCCCGCCGCCTGCCGCCCCGCGCTCACCCTCCGCGCTCGTCCGCAGGCCATGGACGCCGTAGCGAGTAACGCCGTCGCGCTCGGCCTCACCAAGCTGAACGCGCTCGGTGTGTCGCCGGCCGTTGCGCTGCCCTCGCTGGCGGCCGCGCTGCCGACCGCGCTGCCCGCGGCGCTGCCGGCCGCACTGCCCGCCGGCCTGCCCGTGGCGCTCGCGGTGGTGCCGCCGGCCGCCGCGCCCGCCGCGCCGCCGCCGCCGCCGCTGCCGCTGGCGGTCGCGGTGAGCGCCGCCGCCATCCCGCCGCCCGGCGTGGTGATCCCAGCGGCGGCGCGGCCGGCCGACGCCCCCGCGCCCGCTGCCGCCCCCGCGCCGCCGCCCCCGGCCGAGGGCGGCGGGCCGCTGCAACAGGCGGCGCTGCAGCAGAAGCTGCTGGACGCGTCCCCTGATACGCTGCAGCAGCAGGAGTCGCTGTCCATCTCGGGGCAGTCGGCGCGGCACCTGGTGATGCAGCGCCTCATGCGGCGCCGCGCCTCGCGCACGGTGCTGCTCGCCAACATGGTGTCCGCGGAGGAGGTGGACGAGGCGCTGCACCACGAGATCCAGGAGGAGTGCTCCAAGTGGGGCCGCGTCGAGCGCCTCGTCATCTACAACGAGCGCCAGAGCGAGGAGGACGACCCCAGCCAGGCCACGGTCAAGATCTTCGTGCAGTTCGCGCAGCCTGAGGGTGAGCGTCGTCCCTCCCCTTCCTCCCCCTGCCCCGACCTTCCCGCCCCGCTGACCCCGATGTGTCGTTGCAGAGGCGAGCGCGACGGCCAACGCGCTGAACGGGCGGTACTTCGGCGGCCGCACCGTGCGCGCCGCGCTCTACGACCAGGACCTGTTCGACCACGGCGACCTCTCGGCCTAGCGCCACGCCTCCGCCGCCGCCCCCGCGCCCCCGCGCCCCGCCCGCGCCTCACACGTAGCGACGTCGACTCGTTACGTTCCCGTTTGTACCTCGTAATACAGAACTATAATATAATCACACATTTTTTTGTTGAGCTTATTTCAAGAATTGACACCCGGAAGCGATAATTTCGTAGACGTTCGCAGTTCGCGCCCGCTCAAATCGAATGATTTGAGCGTCCGCGATCAGCAAACGCTACATCGACGCTTCCCCCTGTACACGGCCAGTTCGCGCACCTAAACTAAGTTCGACAACGCGCAACGCCGTGTGAAGTGACGAGTCGGCGACCCGCGGGACACCGCCGCACCGGGGGGCGGTGGGCGCCGCACCGGGGGGCGGTCGGCGCCGCACCGGGGGGCGGTCGGCGCCGCACCGGAGGGCGGTGGGCGCCGCACCGGGGGGCGGTGGGCGCCGCACCGGGGGGCGGTCGGCGCCGCACCGGGGGGCGGTGGGCGCCGCACCGGGGGGCGGTGGGCGCCGCACCGGGGGGCGGTCGGCGCCGCACCGGGGGGCGGTGGGCGCCGCACCGGGGGGGCGGTGGGCGCCGCACCGGGGGGCGGTCGGCGCCGCACCGGGGGGCGGTGGGCGCCGCCCTGTGGCGCGCGCGGGGGCGGTGGGATATAGTCCCGCTGCGTACTCTTGTGTTGTTGACCTGTATTTTAAGGGCCGACACACGTAAAACGGTGATTTGCGACGCGACGTCGCGCCGCTAACATCAGTGTCGCCTTCCGTCGAAATCCTTTCGGCTGACTTCGCCGATGTTGACGATGCGACGTCCCATCTCAACTCGCCGCTGGTATGTGTTTCGGCGCAGAGACTTATATAATTAATATTGTAAATAAAAAAATAAAATTAATTTTAATGTACGCCGTGTGTTTTATTGAACGTCCGGCTCGTATCCGCGCCCCAGCCCGCGATATCCGTACGATGTGGTGACGCATGAGCCCAGAGCCGCCTTCTACCAGCACCGGCGAAACAGCTACCTGCGTAGGTAGTCAGGCCGACGAAAGTACCTAGCTCAAGAATTCCTCCATGAAAGGATGGCGGCCTAACCGGATATTTTTCAGTAGGTATAGTGTTCTGTGACTTCTTCATTCCGTGTTACATGCTTCAAGCCTTCGCTCAAAGTTAACACCATAATAAAGTAAAAGCAAAGGATGTTTGATTAAAAAACATCCAAATCATTCCTCTAATAATTGAACACAGCGCGGGCGCGGGGCTCGCACGGCGGCTCTGGGCTCTTGTAAACAACACGTCCGACTATCAGAATAGTAAAAGTATACCTACCTACTTAGCGTGTTTACAGTCTGATAAAAATATGAAATCTTACAATACCTACGCGAGGTGTTGCGGAAGTGATAGTGTAATTAAACAACTGATGAAGTAATACACAATTCGGGTGACAACCGCGGAACGTTCGACTGGCATTTTCAGTAGCCGCCGCCAACGTGGTGCCACCATCGTGCAGCGTCCCTGTTCTCGGGGCCGCGAGCGTGGACAGCGGACACGGAGCGACGCGCGAGGTGCCCATGGCTCCTCCCGGCACGGCTCCGTCAATGAGATCGGGAAACTACGCTTGCCACCGATATTATATTATAAATAAATATACCGTCTCTTTCAGAAATAGCATACGTGTAGCACTTTGCTCATCTGTGGACAATCCTTACTTCCTTACTTTTTATATTATAAATGCGAAAGTAACTCTGCCTGTTGCTCTTTCACGCCTAAACTACTGAACCGATTGAAATGAAATTTGGTACAGAGATAGTCTAGAGCCTGAGAAAGGACATAGGGTACTTCATAATGCGATAAAAGCATTGTAAGGGTTTGAAATAGGGGATGAAAGATTGTATGGTAGTTTCGTCATTTTTGAAGCTAGAAGCTTTAAACTTATTTTTAGGCTTTTAAATATAAATAAATATGACATTCCAAGTTTGTAAAAAATGTACCCTATATGGGGTAAAGTAAAAATAGGCGATGAAAGTTTGTATGGAAATATGTAAGGTTTCGGCTAAACCACTGCACCGATTTCAAAAATTATTTCTCTAATGGAAAGTTACATTGACAGCGAGTAAAATAGGCTATATTTTATCCCCATATTCATGCGGGAACATGAAACTACGCGGGTGAAACCGCGGGGCGCAGCTAGTTGTTTTATAAGTGAAAACTGTTTATGGCTGCGTGTACAAATTGCTGTATCCATAATATAATTGTTTTTTCAGTAGGTGTTAGTTTTCCGTTCAAAATAAAATAAAATAAATAAATAAAATAGTAGGGGTGGTATGTGATGATGGCAGGGGTCCAGAGTTCAGACGGCTTGACTTTGATTGATCCCTCAGGACTGAGGAAAGAGGTTTCAAAAGCGACATGTGCCGAAATGTGGGGTGAGGGGTGTAGCTTTATTTTTACCGACAGGACATTTAGTTCATCGACTAGTTTGTCCGATGTACTGGGTGGAATGAACGCGTATCATTTCTTGATATCAAAAGTTGTTTAATTATCATAATCATAAAGCACGGAGCCGCGTGAGAACCTACCGCCCGGCGGCACCCGCTGGCTGGCGTGAGATGAGGCGGGGCGGCGAGTGCGCCGCGGTGCGGGGGGCGCGGGGGCTGAGTCAGCCGCGGCGCAACCTCAGTTGAGCGCGGGCGCATGGCAAACTAGCGGATTCAGGTTCCCATACCGCGACCGACGACAGATGAATAATCAGCCGACGCGACGCAACCAGCGAGCGCTACACGACATACGACGCTGGACAACTACGTAGGTACGCTGCCTATAATCATAGGACAAGGATTAGTTATGAATGAACCAATCAAATAAGATATCCTCAACGCCTTCGAAGGCACACGTAAATAAATTGGTTACTGGTTAATAAGAGGGATGTGCGACTGCATCGCACACCTACAATACAATACCTACAATGTAGAAGCAGTTGAGGCAGCCTGCCGCGCCCGCCGCGCCGCGCCACCGCCGCGCCGCCGCCGCAGCGCATGTCGCTGCCGCTGTCATGTCGGTCGATGTCGGGGCGCTCTTGTCTGGCTGATGTGATGCGGTGACACACATTTGCGCAAGCAACACAAGGGCTCGTTCGCATTCATTAGCGAAGAGTATGTGCGCGTGTGTGCGTGTTGTGTTGTGCCGCTTCCGAGAAGTATTACTACTTTGTTGACTTCAGCGACAAAAGAAGTGAGATCTAAATGGGTGGCCGAGTTCAATGGTCAGTCCTGAAATTTATTTATAACAACATAAAGTGTTTTATAACAACTTAAAATATCATTTCTTTTTATAGATTAGGATAATAATTGAAGCCCGAGGTCTGACTTGGCTTGGTTACAGTGCCATCCAGAACTTTGCATTGCATAATCCTGCGCGGCACTGCACTGCGCTCATCACTCTCAGAAATCGGATCTAAAGTCTCATACCTATGCCACAGAATAGATAGTACCTACTGTTAAGGTTTGTAAATTTGTAACAATTAATCGATATCAATTAACTAAATAGTTACTTAATACCTCTTTATGCTGACAACTTCTTGGTTGAGATTTTTTTGGTTGAGTAGTCGGACGAAAAGAAAAAGGGAAAAAAGGAGGAATGTATGTCAGTGCGGCATTCAAAAATTAGAATCGAGCGAACGACTTTGTTATTTTAAAATATATGATTATCTATGAGAAAAAGGAATAAAAACAGTGAACGTGTTAAGTAATGTTTAATAATGTAAAATCAGTGCCCTTCAAACTGGAACGAAGTAGTGTTTGCACACTACTGCTTGGCGGAAGCATGCAGAAATTTCAATTTATTATCAAATTGTACCAATCTATAGATTTATTGTATGTTACCCGCAAAGGACTCGTACTTCAATATCGGAACGCGGACAGCGGCGATAGCGCGCTCTCGGCAGCCGCCGCCGCCGCCGCCGCCGCCGCCGCGCCGCTAGCAGCGCTGCGGTGCCGCGGTACCGCAGCGCCTGCGCCGGCGGTGGCGGGCGGAGGACGCAAGGCACGCATCGCTGACTAGATGTCCTGATGCTAACTAGTGTTAAGAGATGTCCGTCGTCTGCGTTCCTAACAAATATATGTGCATTATATTTTTATAGAGCAGTTTACTTGAACTATGAAAATGTAATGTTCTATAACAATGGTACTATCGATAGTTGTTGTTATAAGCAGTATAATTTGAGCTGTGTTCCGAGCGCTTCATATGTTCCGTTCGAATGTATTCGTTGGCGCCCGGCCGCGGACGGCGCTAGCGAGTGCCGACAACAGGGCTGTGCGTAAGCAATGAAGCATCATCTAGGAGCAAAATTCTAATTTTACTGATTGGTGGCCGGGTGAGAAAAAAGACCTCTTTTTAAACCCGACGGTCGCCAATCTGGTGATTACTAGCCGTGCCTAGTGGCCGGTGCCAGACACCGTGACTACTCGCCGCGCTAGCAAACATTACGAGCAATCCCGGCTAACGTGTCGCGGAGCTTGCGAGGTGACCACTCATCATAATGATTATATAATATCCATTGAACTATTATTACTGTTGTGATTGCAAGCAATAATTACTTGTTTTAAGGCCCAGTTACATACAAATATCCCGAAACAAAAAAATTACTGCCTGAATTATAATGTACATTTAATTAGTGTATAATGATGCAGAATATAATTAAATTATGCATGTAGAGATGGGAAGTTGGTGATATACGATGCAATTGCATCATAAAATTATGCAAACATAAAATGGCATGAAAAAAAAACAGGTTACGCATAATTTACATACTCATTTGTAAACGCAAAGCCTCATGGGGCGATGAGGCCCAATGGAAGTAAAAACAAGATTAACAAAATTATGCATGTGGAGCTTGGTGTCAAACAATAAAACTGCATTATAAAAATATGCATGTAGAGCTTGGTGTCAAACAATAAAATTGCATTATAAAATTATGCATGTGGAGCTTGGTGTCCAACAATAAAACTGCATTATAAAATTATGCATGTGGAGCTTGGTGTCAAACAATAAAAATTGCATACTATGATTATGCATGTCTTGGTGTCAAACAAAAGCATAAAAGAGCTATCCGTAAAAAAATAAATAAACTAAACTGCAAATGCAAAGCCTCATGGGGCGATGAGGTCGAAAATAAATAATACCTTCAAATTGGTGGTGGAGTAGCATGGTGCCACAGTGTGTGATAGTAATGGTGATTATGAGTATAGCGGCGAGTGTTTGAAGTTAAGGTCACAGCTAGGGTAGGGACGATTGGCTAGGGTACGTAACTAGGAACGTGGCTTATGGCGTAATATAGGGACGGTAACTAGGGACGTCAAATAGGACGTAGAATAGGGACGTAGCTAGGACGCCGTCGAATAGGGCGTAGATTAGGGACGTAGCTAGAGACGACGAATAGGGCATAGCTAGGGACGTCGAATAGGGCGTAGCTAGGGACGACGAATAGGGCGTAGCTAGGGACGACGAATAGGGCATAGCTAGGGACGACGAATAGGGCATAGCTAGGGACGACGAATAGGGCGTAACTAGGGACGACGAATAGGGCGTAGCTAGGGACGACGAATAGGGCATAGCTAGGGACGTCGAATAGGGCGTAGCTAGGGACGACGAATAGGGCGTAGCTAGGGACGTAGCTAGGGACGACGAATAGGGCATAGCTAGGGACGTAGCTAGGGACGTCAAATAGGGCATAGCTAGGGACGACGAATAGGGCATAGCTAGGGACGTCGAATAGGGCGTAGCTAGGGACGTCGAATAGGGCGTAGCTAGGGACGACGACGTCAAATAGGACGTAGAATAGGGACGTAGCTAGGACGTCGTCGAATAGGGCGTAGATTAGGGACGTAGCTAGGGACGACGAATAGGGCATAGCTAGGGACGTCGAATAGGGCGTAGCTAGGGACGACGAATAGGGCGTAGCTAGGGACGACGAATAGGGCGTAGCTAGGGACGTAGCTAGGGACGACGAATAGGGCATAGCTAGGGACGTAACTAGGGACGTCAAATAGGGCGTAGCTAGGGACGTCGAATAGGGCGTAGCTAGGGACGACGAATAGGGCATAGCTAGGGACGTCGAATAGGGCGTAGCTAGGGACGACGAATAGGGCGTAGCTAGGGACGACGACGTCAAATAGGACGTAGAATAGGGACGTAGCTAGGACGTCGTCGAATAGGGCGTAGATTAGGGACGTAGCTAGAGACGACGAATAGGGCATAGCTAGGGACGTCGAATAGGGCGTAGCTAGGGACGACGAATAGGGCGTAGCTAGGGACGTCGAATAGGGCGTAGCTAGGGACGACGAATAGGGCGTAGCTAGGGACGTAGCTAGGGACGACGAATAGGGCATAGCTAGGGACGTAGCTAGGGACGTCAAATAGGGCATAGCTAGGGACGACGAATAGGGCATAGCTAGGGACGTCGAATAGGGCGTAGCTAGGGACGTCGAATAGGGCGTAGCTAGGGACGACGAATAGGGCATAGCTAGGGACGTCGAATAGGGCGTAGCTAGGGACGACGAATAGGGCGTAGCTAGGGACGACGACGTCAAATAGGACGTAGAATAGGGACGTAGCTAGGACGTCGTCGAATAGGGCGTAGATTAGGGACGTAGCTAGAGACGACGAATAGGGCATAGCTAGGGACGTCGAATAGGGCGTAGCTAGGGACGACGAATAGGGCGTAGCTAGGGACGTCGAATAGGGCGTAGCTAGGGACGACGAATAGGGCGTAGCTAGGGACGTAGCTAGGGACGACGAATAGGGCGTAGCTAGGGACGTAGCTAGGGACGACGAATAGGGCATAGCTAGGGACGTAGCTAGGGACGTCAAATAGGGCATAGCTAGGGACGACGAATAGGGCCATAGCTAGGGACGTCGAATAGGGCGTAGCTAGGACGTCGTCGAATAGGGCGTAGATTAGGGACGTAGCTAGGGACGACGAATAGGGCATAGCTAGCTAGGGACGACGAATAGGGCCGTAGCCTATTATTAGGTAAACTAGGGCGTAAATTTTAGGGCACGTTAATCCAAAGCACGAACGGTTTTTTTTTTTTTTTTTTTTTTTTTAAGATAACAATGTGTCATTAGCGTGAGGCGCTAATGCCTTTTATTAGTAGTTTTTAAGTTTTTTACAATTTTTTAGGTATCTTATTCGCGCTTCTTAAAACTAAAGGGTTAGGTAAAAAATAAGTGTAAGTCCAATGCTCTTTTTTTTTTTTTTTTTTTTTTTTTTTTTTTTTTTTTTTTTTTTTTTTATATAATATATTATTTATGTATCAGATTATTTCTTTTTATATATTTCACAGATTTGTGTTTTTTTTTAATGTATATATATATTTATATATTATATATATATATATTTTTTTTTTTTTTTTTTTTTTTTTTTTTTTTTTATTATTATTCTATACACGCGCTTTACATTAAAGATTGTACAATTACAATACATAGTGTGTATTTGTTTTTAAAATTTTTCAAGTTACAATTTTAATTTTACAATTTTAATTTTACATAGTTCAAAGGTATTGAGAGAAAATTTACTAGTTTAATACAGTGTACAAATACAACACATAAGGTGTTGTATTTGTTTGAAATTTACAAGTAATAACAATTTTAATTTTACAGTTCCTTTCCAGTACCTTTCCTCCTTGACTGTGACTAAGGAGTCCGGGTACTTGTACTGTAAGACGAAGAGATTTTCTCTGTCCAGATATGGAAGTTGGTTGATGTCTCCAACGAGGACGAGTTCGCCGGCACCAGAAAGCCGGGCAGCCATGACTATGGCTCCGAAGTGATTCATGGAAGCCTCGTCAACCGTTAAACGGGTGATCCGACAGGGCTTCCTGAATCCGTTCGCAAGCACTGAAGCACGAACGGTTAGGTTAGGTTAGGTTAGGTTAGGTTAGGTTAGGTTAGGTTAGGTTAGGTTAGGTTAGGTTAGGTTAGGTTAGGTTAGGTTAGGTTAGGTTAGGTTAGGTTAGGTTAGGTTAGGTTGGGTTAGGTTAGGTTAGGTTAGGTTAGGTTAGGTTAGGTTAGGTTAGGTTAGGTTAGGTTAGGTTAGGTTAGGTTAGGTTAGGTTAGGTTAGGTTAGGTTAGGTTAGGTTAGGTTAGGTTAGGTTAGGTTAGGTTAGGTTAGGTTAGGTTAGGTTAGGTTAGGTTAGGTTAGGTTAGGTTAGGTTAGGTTAGGTTGGGCGGGTCTGGGTTCATCCATCACTAGATGCCTGAATCCAGGCCTTCCTCATTCACCCCGTGGTGAGTGGGGAGGCGTCGGCTTTGGGAAGGAGCGCAGGTCGTTAAGATCTCCCAAGGCAAGTCCGGGGTCATCCTTCACGTGGTTGCTGCCTGTTCTTGGTCTAATCCCCTCTGGAATAGACGTAACTGAAACCCCGGGCGCCGCGGTCTCGGTCGCGGGTCCCTCTACCGTGTTTACACGGTATAGGGGCTCGCGGACGAGATAGAACGGGATGAAGGTTCTCGCAAAGCTTTTGCTTTGCGGGGGCCCCATCCCGGATCATCCTCATCCCCATTACCATCATTTCATCCCTCACCCCCATTCTCATCCCCATTTCTTTCACAGATATATATGTTTTCTTGTTCTTTTTATTTATTTGTTGTTTGTGTCTCTTTATTTGTTTGTGTTTGTTTCTTCTTTCTTTCTGTTCTTGTCTCATCTCCATGTTCACCTAATCCTACGGTCCCGGTGCCCGCCTATGGGATGCATGGCCGGGGGGTAGACCCGGTCCCAAGGGCACCAACCCCAGGCCGTCACGCCTTTAAACTGTCAAAACCAAACATGACGAGTCGCCAAAACATTAAACTACCCCAGGAGGGTACCGCCACTAACAGTGGCGGAGAATCCCTCACTGGCTCTCTTGAGTCAGTCTGCCCCTCGTACTCTGGGGGGGGCAACGACCGTTATGAGAGCTTCAGCTCTCCAGACCCCTGCTTACCCACAACGGACTCCGATCTGCCCGCGAAAGCGGACGCGAAAAAGGTTCTCGTCGGCCGTCTTCTTCGAAAGAAGAAAACGGAACCGACGATTACACGAGAGGCGCGTGTTGTTATCCCACGCTGCCCCACACCTGACGCAGACAACCAGCTATTCTCGCTGGCCAAATCGGCGAACTTATCGGACACCGAGTCCGATATGAGCTGCGAGACGGTGGCTTCCCAAGCCTCGCTCTCCTCCAGTCGCTTCTGGAGGAAGCGCGCGAGGGATGCCCCCGGCTCCGGCTCAAGCGACGAGTCGGCGCCCTTGGCGAAGACGCCAGATAAGAGAGGACGTGGCCGTCCCCCTTCCACAGGCAAATACGTCGGTCTGGCAAAAGCGAAGGCGCAGCTCAACGCTGCCAAGGCCGAAGAGCTCCGGCTCGAGGCCGAGCTCGAACTGGCGGAAGAGGTCCGGCGAAAGAGGGAGACCAGGGCCGCCATCTTCCGGAAGTCCCCGGTCCTTCCCAAACAGGGGAGGAACGAACCGGAGACCCTGGATCTCGAGAAGGTGGTGTCCGACTCCCTGGAGACTATAATCCAAGTCGCCAAAACGTCCGGACACTTGAAGGGGACATACATAAGGGCCCTGAATGAGGCGGCGGACGCCCTCAAGGTCTCCTTTGCGGAAATGCGGGTCCGCACGGTCACCGAAGAGGTTGCGCGTCTGGAGGCGGCAAACTCACGCCTCGCGACCGAGCTCGAAGAGGTCAGGAAAGAGCTGGCACGGATTCAATCCTCCGTGATCCCAACCCCGACCCCGACCCCGACCACAGAAGAGATCGTCAAGGCTGTCATGGCCCAATGCGGGGCCATGATCACCTCTCGCTTCAAAAGCCTAGAGGAGATTGTCCTCCCCGAAAGACGTCTCCGGCCCCCGCTGGCCGCAGATAAAAAGAGGAGCCCTGCAGCCGACACTCCTCAGGCCGCTTCCCGCTCTCCCCGGGCGTCACCGGAGATAGCGGCCATGGACACCCCCCCTCCCGCAGTCACCAGCGAGCCCCCTCCCCGCAGCAAGGCCGCTAAGGAAGGGAAGAGAAAAGAGGCCAAGGGAAAGGCGAAACCGGCCCCACCACCCCAGCGCCCCTCTCAGTCCCAGTCTCAGCCACAGCCCCCCCCTCCCTCGGGAGAGGAATGGACTGTTGTGCCCAGGGGCAAGGGGAAAAGGCCCCCAAAGAAGGATAAGACCCTCAAGGCGCCCACTGCCCCCAAAACAACGGGAAAAAAGGGCCAAAAGAAGAAAGAGGAGAAACCGAAAGCGCCCAAGCTCCGCCCGCCGCGCTCCACAGCGATTATGCTGACCCTGCAGCCGGACGCCCTGGAGCGCGGCATCACCTACAACAAGGTGCTGGTCGAGGCAAAACGGCGCATCGACATAAAGGAGCTCGGCATTGAGGGTCTGAGGTTCCGCACCGCAGCCACTGGCGCCCGCCTTCTGAGGCTACCCGGTGCCTCCAGCGGCGACAAGGCCAATGCCCTGGCCAGCAAGATCAGGGAGGCCCTCGGCGATGACGTGGTACGGGTCTCCAGACCCGAAAAGTGCGTCGAGCTGCGCATCACGGGCCTGGATGACTCGGTCACCAAGGACGAGGTTGTCGATGCCGTGGCCGAAGCTGGCGGCTGTGCCAGGGACGCCATCCGGGCAGGAGAAGTTGTCCGCTCCACCGGACGCCAGGGCACTATCTGGCTGCGCTGCCCGGTCGCCGCAGCAAAGAAAGTCGCAGCGGGAAAGCTCCAGGTGGGCTGGGTCACAGCCCAGGTCAAAGTCCTGGAGCCCAGAACCCCAAGATGCTTCCGGTGCCTGGAGCCCGGACACGTGGGCACCAAGTGCACCGTGGGGATTGACCGCAGCGAGCTCTGCTTCCGCTGCGGCAAGGCCGGCCACCAAGCGGCGCTATGCACTGACGAGCCGCACTGCCCGCTGTGCGACACGGCTGGCAAACCGGCGGGCCACCGCATAGGAGGGAAGGCGTGTTCTGCCACGCCTCCCTCGAAGCGGCGCAGCCCCAAAAAACCGTCAAGCAAGGGCGGCCTCAGCGCCCCCCCACAGTCGGCTCCGCGTCCTTCGCGGGAGGAGATGGACACGGAGACCGTCAATTAGATGGCCACCACAGTCCTACAGGCGAATGTAAACCACTCTGCCCGTGCCCAGGATCTCTTACTCCAAAGCATGGCAGAGTGGTCCATCCAGACAGCTATAGTAGCCGAGCCCTACTTCGTCCCCCCCCGGGAGAACTGGGCAAGGGACAGCCAGGACTTGGTGGCCATCATCACCCAGTCACCCACTGGATTCGATAAAGTGGTGAGAGGCCGGGGGTGCGTGCTTGCCGTCTCGAACGGGCTAGCGGTCATAGGGGTGTACTTCTCCCCGAACAAGCCCCTGGCGGACTTCGAGCAGATGCTCGCCGAAGTCGGGGTGCTCATGGGGCAAGTACACCCCAGCCCCGTTCTGATCGCTGGCGACTTTAACGCCAAGGCGACGGCATGGGGGTCCCCGGCGACCGATGCGCGAGGCGAGGTGTTGGAGGACTGGCTGTCATCCCAGGGCCTCGAGATCCTCAACAGAGGATCGGTGAACACCTGCGTGCGAGAGCGGGGCGGATCGATTGTGGACGTCACACTCGCGAGCCCTGCCCTCGCGCGCCGAGTCCTGGGATGGACCGTCAGGGCGGACGTGGAGACTCTGTCGGACCACCGCTACATCCGGTTTGACATCTCCACGTCCGCTCCTCGCAGAACAGCCCCATCCCCTCCAGGCGAGGGCGTCCGCTGGTCGCTTAGGCGCCTGGACGTTGAGTTGGCAAAGGAGGCGGCCGTGGTCGAGGCCTGGGTGGCCGACCCCCACACCGAAGAGGCGAACGTTGACGGCCGGGCGGAGCAGCTGGTCGGTGCTCTCAGCCGCATCTGTGACGCGGCCATGCCCAGAGCAGGGCCGGTCCCGCCGCGTCGCAAACTGTATTGGTGGCAGCCAGAACTCCGCAACCTGCGCAGAGCCTGCGTTGTGGCGCGCCGCCAATACAGCCGATGCCGGCGAAGGAGGATCCGCGACGGAGAGCGTGAAAGGGAGCTGTACGCGGAGTACAGACTCGCCTGCACGTCTCTCCAAACGGCCATCAGGAAGGCGAAAGAGAAGTCGTGGGAAGAGTGGCTCGACACCCTCAATCTGGATCCGTGGGGGCGACCGTATAAGGTCGTGAGTGGAAAACTCCGCCCTTGGGCCCCCCCCCTAACACGGACCCTCGACCCCTCGCTTCTGGAGCGAGTTGTGTCGGCCCTCTTCCCCGATAGGGAGGGATGGACGCCGCCCACCATGGCGCCTGCCGAACCGCACGGCAGTGGCGACGACGAGGGGGAGATCCCGCCGGTTTCGGAGGCGGAGCTCGAGGTCGCGGTTTTGCGGCTTCGAAGGAAGAACACCGCCCCCGGACCGGATGGCGTGCCCGGCCGCGTCGTCGTCATTGCCATGGAGGAGCTGGGTGAAGAGGTGAGGGCACTCTTCACAAGCTGCCTGCGCCAGGGTCGATTCCCACAGTCGTGGAAAACCGGGAAGATGGTGCTGCTCCGCAAGCACGGACGTCCGGCTGACTCGCCGTCGGCCTACCGCCCCATCGTCCTGCTTGACGAGATGAGCAAACTCCTCGAGCGGGTGCTCGCTGCTCGTCTCGTCAAGCACCTGACGGGGGTGGGGCCCGATCTCCACGGCAGCCAGTTCGGCTTCCGTGCCCGGCGATCGACCCTGGACGCTATTGCCCAAGTGAGGGATTTGTCAGAGGAGGCGGTTGCCCAGGGCGAGGTGTTGCTGGCGGTTTCTTTGGACATCGCCAACGCCTTCAACACCCTGCCCTGGGAAACCATAAACGAGGCACTCCGATATCACGGGGTGCCCCGATACCTGAGAAAAGTCGTGGGCAACTACTTCGTCGACCGGTCTGTAATTTTTCCAGGGCAAGACGACTGGCACAGGAGAAACATGTCCTGCGGCGTTCCACAGGGGTCGGTTCTAGGACCACTCCTGTGGAACATTGGATACGACTGGGTGCTCCGCGGCCAAAACCTGCGAGGTGTCAGCATGGTATGCTACGCCGACGACACCCTGGTGACGGCCCGCGGGAGCACCCACAGGGAAGCTGCTCTTTTGGCCACGGCAGGAGTCGCCCAGGTGGTGCGACGGATCCGGGCCCTGGGCTTGGAGGTGGCGCTCGGGAAATCCGAGGCCCTCCTCTTCCACGGGCCCCGGAGGGCCCCGCCACCTGGGACGTGCATCGTCGTCGGAGGGACCCCCATCGCCGTCGAGCCCTTCATGCGGTACCTGGGCATTGTGCTCGACGGCCGGTGGAGGTTCGCAGAACACTTCCGGCAACTTGCGCCGAAGCTCGTCGCGTTCGCCGGAGTACTCGCGAGGCTCCTCCCCAACATGCGAGGACCAAACGCCGTCTGCCGCCGTCTCTACTGCGGTGTGGTGCGCTCTAAGGCGCTCTACGGAGCGCCGATATGGGTAGACGCCCTGGGCGCTCAAAACAAGGCATCCCTGCGACGCTCGCAGCGTGCCATAGCGCTCAGGGCGGCCCGGGCGTACTGCACCGTCTCGTACGAGGCGGCGTGCGTGCTGGCCGGCACCCCCCCGTGGGACCTCGAAGCCGAGGCCCACGCGGTGGTTTACCAGAGAAACGCCGAGGCGAAGCGCCGAGGAGTCTGGCCCCCCCCGGAGGAGATCCAGCGGTGGAGAGAGCAGTCTCGCGACAATCTCCTCCGGAGGTGGTCCGACAGATTGGAGGATCCCCAAGCAGGAAAGGACCTTGTTGCGGCGATCAGGCCCGTGTTGAAGGAGTGGCTCGGGCGTAAACACGGCGCCCTGACGTACCACCTGACGCAGGTGCTGACGGGGCACGGCTGCTTCGGCAGATACCTGTGTCGGGTGGTGCGTCGAGAACCAACGGCTGCATGCCACCACTGCAGCGGAGCTGAGGACACGGCCCAACACACCCTGGCCGTGTGCCCAGCCTGGGACGAGCCACGCGCCACACTCGTGGCGGCTGTCGGCGGCAACCTCTCCCTGCCGGCCCTGGTCAGCGCCATGACCGGCAGCGAGGGGAAATGGGATGCGGCCTCGGAGTTCTCCGAGGCCGTTATGTCCCAGAAGGAGAAGGCCGAAAGGGACCGGGAGGACGACGCCCTCTCCCTCCCAATCCGCCGTCGAAGAGCTGGCCGCAGGCGGTTGGCTTATGCCCACCACCTGCCGCCATAACAGGGACTAGGGGCGGAGGATCGGGGGATCCAACGCCCCACCACATAGTCCCGAGGCGAGATGCGCTCTGAAGTGTTCTCCAGAGCGCATCCTACCTGGGCGAGGCCGAGTGCCCCCAGAGGCGAGTCCGAGGCAGTCGCCCGGACGTCCGCAGGGGTGGTCGCGGAAACGCGATTAGCGATACCGTGCCCACCCCAACATGCGGTGCGGAGAACACCCCGGGGGTTTTTAGTGGGTACACCCAGTCAGCGCGCATCACTAGGATGCGCACTGGCGGGGGACCCCCACATAACCAGCCGGCCCCCCCCAAGGCCGGTGGTATCAATAAGGTAATTTCCCCCCGGGCAAAAAAAAAAAAAAAAAAAAAAAAAAGGTTAGGTTAGGTTAGGTTAGGTTAGGTTAGGTTAGGTTAGGTTAGGTTAGGTTAGGTTAGGTTAGGTTAGGTTAGGTTAGGTTAGGTTAGGTTAGGTTAGGTTAGGTTAGGTTAGGTTAGGTTAGGTTAGGTTAGGTTAGGTTAGGTTAGGTTAGGTTAGGTTAGGTTAGGTTAGGTTAGGTTAGGTTAGGTTAGGTTAGGTTAGGTTAGGTTAGGTTAGGTTAGGTTAGGTTAGGTTAGGTTAGGTTAGGTTAGGTTAGGTTAGGTTAGGTTAGGTTAGGTTAGGTTAGGTTAGGTTAGGTTAGGTTAGGTTAGGTTAGGTTAGGTTAGGTTAGGTTAGGTTAGGTTAGGTTAGGTTAGGTTAGGTTAGGTTAGGTTAGGTTAGGTTAGGTTAGGTTAGGTTAGGTTAGGTTAGGTTAGGTTAGGTTAGGTTAGGTTAGGTTAG